>CM076267.1:16617500-18037500 GCA_038380795.1 Pyrocephalus nanus | reverse complement strand
GTTTCCCTCCACCTTCCGTTCCTGAATTGTAGGCACCTGAAATTGAAAACACCAGCAGTTCAGGAGACTGTCAGTTGACAAAGTGCTCTCCAGGACACAGTGTAAGGCCAT
This sequence comes from Pyrocephalus nanus, assembly GCA_038380795.1. Taxonomy (NCBI): domain Eukaryota; kingdom Metazoa; phylum Chordata; class Aves; order Passeriformes; family Tyrannidae; genus Pyrocephalus; species Pyrocephalus nanus. Next base: position 18,037,389 of record CM076267.1, on the reverse strand, counting down.
GGACCTCCTGGACCTGTCCATGTCACCTGCAGAGGGTGCCGACTGCCCTAGAGCCATCCTTGCTTCACTGCCTGGAGCCTGAACTGTGGCTCTGTGTGGACAGACTGGTCTCAGTCCACTAGGAGTGCAGGCGGGTGTTTTGCTTTCTTTCTAAACTGACCAATCCTTCTTGGCCTGAGTTGAGTCAGGATTTGTCAGTACCCATGAAGAATGTTACACAGCAGTTGGCCACAGCAGAAAGGACCATAGCAATGCCCTAGGGGAGTGAGGAATTGTCCACCTGCACCAGGAGCCTGGCGTCCATGGGAGCTGACCACCACTCTAGCTCTCCTCAAAGAAAGGTACTGTCATTAGGAAGTTATAAACATCTGCTTTGTTCAGCATCACCACCGAGCTCCATTAACCGTGCCAGTGTGGGTCATTTAAGAGATGAAAAAGTAATATTTTATGAGAAAGCAGTGTTTACTTCATTGTCTAGATTTTTTTAGTTCATATACCTTTTCATCCTCCACCATCTGGAGAACACAAAGCAAAAGAGCATCTTAGGCTTTCCTGTGGCTTAGTGGTAGATAATTGTACAAACATGTGTCAGAATTAATTCCTACACAAAACTGCTTCACAATAAAAAGACAAGCTAAACTGTGTGGAGGAAGTCAACAAGTTAGTAGGTAAGATTTAAAAAAAAACTCAAAATAAATATATTAAGAGTGGTGAGGTCTTATACAGAAAGTAAGTGAAAGGGACAGCCTTTGCTGCAGCTACTGCTGTCTGGTGGAAACCCTTTCACCACATGGATAATGGGGTAGCTCCAGTAATTAGTCAACAAAGTCCTGCAAAACAATGCTTGCTCTGTTGTAATTACTAAATGTGAAATATATGTATACAAATGATGCCTTTTCTCTTGAACTGGTAAAATAAAAAGATGATAGATTTAAGCCAGAATTTACTGAGTTTTTCTACTGTAGCTCCACACCTTCTTACAAATACATTTCCTCAAAGACAGGTTCTGGCTCTTTACCTCCATGAATTTAAGTGTGGCATTCATGCTAAAACCATCAGCATTATGTTTTATCAACATGAAAAAATGAAAATTGAAATAGTTTGTTCATATCTGTGAAAAAGTGCATGACACATCTGCAGGATCAGCTTTCCTGAATAAGAAGGTATTTAAATTCAGAGAGGAAGCTCCCAATTGCTCTTGGATATTTGTCTGTAAACATTTTTATACTTTTAATAAGCTGGGATTACTAGGAGCAACTTCATCTTTTCTCTGCTCCCTGAATGCATGAGAAGCCTTTTGTCTGCAATTCTCATGGAAGTAATTTAGGCTGATGACACTCAGTGCTTCCCAGAATCAACCTCCAGTCCTAGGACCATATCTAGGAGTCAAGTAAGTTTTGACTGAGATATGTACATTAGATAGAAGGGACAATGATCTGGTGTGGAAGGATCATGTTTGCTTAAACCTTTAGAAGAATAAGGTGGTCTTAGGTACAGTATTGTATCTAATATCTATCTAGTACAGATATTTCTAAATTCAAAATCAGTTCCACACAAAACCAAGATAGGGTGTTTTGTATAAATGTAAACCTGAATGGCTGGTAAATCCTTCTCTATAATTTTTTCTTTGTTATAGGATTTTTTTCTTCTCATTTGTATTTTACATATACTTGAGTCATTTACACAAATTCAATACAAAATACCTAGCAGTATGCTTTTAACTTAAAACCTTGCCAGGTGCCATATTTTATTCTCTTCTTTTTATATGGATATTATCTATTCTTCTAACAATTCAAGAAGGCATTTAATTAAATCCCTATAATGCAATTAATGTAGATGGAAACAAATTCCCTATGAACATAGAAACATCACGTTTAGAATATATAGTTTAAAAGTGTCTGTAATTTGATGATAATATTGTTTACCTTCATTCAAACTGTGATTATATCTTTATTCAGTAGTTTTTATGGGTTTGAAAAAGTTGAGTCCCTTTTCTCCTTTTCAGCTTGTTTTCAGAATTTGAAAAACGGAGATACAAAGGGAGCTGTGGCAGCTGAATTCTCTTTCATGTGTGTCCAGTCCAGGTGAAGCCCAGCATAATGTACTGTAATATGTCTCTTCAGTTCTCTGATACAATGACCTGTGCATCCTCTAAATCCCCCACAGAATGCGCAGACACAGACTGATTGAGGTGAGTATGGACTTAAGTATATATTGTTCTTTGTAGCTCTGAGGAATTGGCACTTTTGCCAAATGTGAGATGATGTGGATTGTAATCTATTGAGATATGAGTTCAGACTGGGCCCTGGTATACATTGTAAGAATAACTAAAGATTTGTCTGGAGTAAGTTTTGTGGTGGTTTTTTGTTGGTTTTCTTTTTTTTTTTTTCTTTTCTTCCTTAAAACAAACAAAAACCTCCCCTTTTTCACAGTTTTTGACACTTTGCAGTTACACTAACAACAGTAATCTTGAAAGAACCTTTGTGGTAAGGGCCTCTTGGTGGAGGCTGGGATAATATGCCCCTAGAAATCCCAGCCTCTTCCTCAGGGTTATTAACGCAACTGTGGAGAGAAACTTGTAGAGGGCATGCACGTGGGAACCGTGGATTTTACCCTTCCTGATGGTATAGACTTTTAAAACCGATTTATTCTGGCAAAGAGGAATGAATATTGAGCATAGGTACTCCCCAATCGTAGCTCATAACTATTTAAACAAGATCACCTTTCCAGGATAATTGGATGAGAAAATTTTATTTTCTTTTGCCATAATAGGACAGGAGTAGGGCAGTGGTTTATCTTATAGTCTTTGGTGACAAAGGAGTATTTTAAATGTTTAGTCTTTTGTTCCATAATAAATGAGAAACAAGAGGTCTCACACTTTACAGAGAAGGTAGTCACAGCAATTAAACAGCATTTTTAATAATCCCCCAACCTTTCTGTTTGAATAAAAAGCTTGATCCTGATCCTAAACTAATATGAGTGTATTGTGAGTGCACACCTCTCTCTGGCTCCCTACCTGCTGTACAAAACTCCCCTTTGTCCCCTCCTCTTGGCACGCATAAGGAGTTCACCACTCTCCTATGGCTGTGCTTGGCTGGGGCTTCTGGGAGACAACCTGGAGGAAAACCCTCCTACGGTTTTCCCAAGGTGCAATAGGGCAGAGAGGCTGATACAAGTCCTGCTTTTCTGCCTTCAAGACTGTAGTCATAAATACATAACCACGGGCATATATATCAGGATCTTAAACAGTTAAATAAATAAAATTATCACAGCAATGCTGTGAGTCAATAAAAGAAAGGATAGATTTTAAAGTGTGGCTCCTAGAAAATTTTGAGGGAAGAAAAATTGTCTAGGATTGCAAATACTCTAAGAGGTATTTTCACTTATTAATAACATGAAGTAAAATTAATTGGAATCTTCATAGTTAACTAAATTTAAGTTTTACTAAATTCATGATTTTTAATCCTAAATGTAAAAACACAGCTTAGAACTTTGGCATTTAGATTACTGTTTTTCTTTTGCAAAGTCAGAAAGAGGGTTAGATTTACATGCATTCCTCAATAATATATTTTATAAAAAACAATTTTTTGTTATGTTTTCAATTGCAACATTTCCAATTTTAAACTACTTTAGTCAGGGTCATCCTGTAGTCTAGATTTGTAGGCATCATTTTATTCCTTCAGCACTAAAAAAAGAAATCTAAGAACACTGACATCTTAGTGGTAACCCAGAAGAAATTGCTTGTTGATGTTTGGGTTAACAAGAATAAAACATCCAGAATGTATTACCCTAATTGGCTGTTTTTGTGCTAACACATGTGTATTAGTTCTAAAATATCTTACCAGAAAGCTTAAATATATTTCAGCAAATCTGTTTGAACTCTACATTTCTGCTCCAGGCAGAATGATGTCTTGGTTTTCTGTTTGATTGCAAACTTCTTGCAAGGGAGATTATGGATTCATCAGAGTCCTTCATGCAAATACCATCCACTGCAGGACTCAGCGTTGTGGAAGGTGGGCAAATTCTTTGCTAACACACAAAAGATCGAGGTGGAGAACCTACTCCAGAATGCTGAGGTGTAACAAGACAGCTCCCATAGCTGGGCCTGCTGCAGTTTTGTTGGCATGCCATGGTACCTTGGTGAAATTCACTGGTTACTTTAACAGCTAGTACTGTTTTGCTCAGCATGAGTGGATTTATTTTTATGTACTTAGAATTTTTCTTTTTATTTAAGAGTTCAGTGGATGTGAAGTAATGCAGGATTTAAAGAAGTACGTGTTTCATTTAGCACTCAAAATTAAAACTACTCACCTAATTCTCTTTCAGCTCAGAGTCTTGGCCCTTGGGGGAGGGAGGATAAAATTAACGCAAACAGAGCTGGAGAAATCTGGGTGAGAGGGCTCTGTTTTATATAGCCAATGGTTTTCTCAAGCTGGGTAGCTTATGTAAGCTACAGCTTTTTCCATATGTAGATATTTGAAATCAGAATGTGTTTTTCTTCTGGCAGAATCCAGTTAGAAACCAGTGCATGTACAGTTTCAGCTTGCGACAAACAAGGCTTACATCTATTAAATTTGTATCTCTCTTTACTCATATGGTTTCCCCCAATATCTATTGAAAACATCCTTTAAAGTTTATTGTAAAAATTGAACTTTAATACAGAGATACTGAATTTGGGTCTTTATGAAGCAAAACCCAACACCTGGAGACTAACATTACCAAATGTTCACAAATTTGGCAAATATAAGTGCAGTAAAAACTATCAGTATTCTATTGAGCAGAGTAGCACAGTATTGTCTAATGCTGTAAGAAAACATTTGGAAAAATACATGTCCAGTTTTTTTGGTATTTGGATACAGAAATGTAATGGGAAGAGCTGAGTTTCAAATGTCTTTCTCAGCTTAAGAAAAGGAATGATAAAACAGGGTTGAGAAATCTCCTCTTGACTTTCAAATAAAGGTGCATAGGGGAAAAATATCTTGACCAATGACCTCACCTTTCTATAGCCACTAAAAGTTGATTGTGATATATCAACACATATTCCCAATTTTGTCGAAAACAATTTTTGGAGCCTACATTTTACTCTTAAGGAGATATTAAAAATGTATGTTTCTTGCACTTCTGTAACACTCAGTCAGGATGTTGTCAATGCCATCATTTCATGTCTTAGGTCAATCTCTTATGAGTTGTCAATATTTCTGTTTCAAAGTTTCCTTCACTGAAAGTAGTTGCACCTATGGCAGGAGTCAGTAAGACTGGATATCAATGTTAGGTGACAGGTAGTCAAGTGTCAAAACAGTCCATAGTCACCATTGACTTCCATCAAAAGAAGATTGATACCAGGTTGTAGCTGTGTTTCCCAGCTACCAAGACGCACCTCTCCTCAATTAAAAGCAAGTTGAAATTTGGTAGCAAAGAAAAAAGGATTGAGTTAATGGATTCTTGTTTGTTAGACTGCTGCAATGTCTCCTCCTTCCTGCTAAAACATATGCTGAAAAGTTACAAGCAGCACACACACCTGTTCCTTAAAAGCTGAGTGTACTTTGTGCTGTGAATAGAACAAAAATTCCCTCTGCTTCCTGTCTTACCACCCTCAAGAAAACATTTTCTCCTCTCTCTACAGCAGCCTGTATTGGCACTTGTGAGGAGAAACAAAGTTTGTACAAAATTATTTGTAGATTGCAAGAACAGAGATATTCAACCTAAAACCTGAGTGTAACATAACCCAACTCAGCTGTCAGCCAAGCACTCCCTTTCCAAATCAAATGGCTATATAATATTAGTGAAAGGGCTTACAACTCGACTGAGGATGAAGAAGTGATTGAGGAACTACAATAGTTATATATTGACATATAACTAGGAGGGAGAAATCAAAGGCAATTATAAGATGTCTGGGATATTGTCATCTTTCTTAAAATATTTATTTAAGAGAATTCTAAAACAGGAGTTGAGCTGAAGCATAAACATCCTTACTTTTCACCCTATGCAAGGAAGTGAGGAGGAGCAGCTCTGGCACTTTTCTGGAGTCTAAAAGCTGTTCTTAGTCCTTAGCAATACCTTCTGCAGCACTTTCAGAGGGCTGTGTTGGCCAACAAAAGTCAGATGAAATAATTGTGCGTTCACCCTCAGTTGCTTCAGACTCTGTAGATCAGTTGTGCAAAGCATTTACAAACTTTCTTTCCATCTGGTAAACATCTGAATATGTAAAAAACCACAGTATTAAAAAGAAAAATAAAAATTAAGGAAAAAATTATAGAAAATGTGGAAAACCAAATTATTTATTCCAAGGCACATGCTAACATGTTGATTCTTCTCCACCAACCATAGAGCACCTGAAGGCAGCACAGCTTCTGCTTCCTGTAGGCACAACTTTTTTTGCATCTGCTTTTTGTCTGCAATTATCTAAGAGATTAGGGCCCCTGTTCCCACTGTCCTTTTGCTTGTAGGCAGCTTGACTACCAATGCCAACCACTGTTGCTGCAGGCGCTGCCAGGGCTGTTCTGGGAAGGCTTCTGAGAGTGGCCTGTACGACATACACAAGCCAGAGGGGAGAGATGGGGACTTATGGATGAGGAGTGGGGCTTGAAGGTTTGACCTCACAGCATGTAAAATCCTTGTTGGATACAGGACACAGGTGAGGGTTTTCTTGTAAAAGCCAAAGTCAGGCCACGGGACCAACACAGGGGGGTTGTCAGCAAACCAGTAAGTGGCAAAACCAGCCTCATGGCTGGTGTCAAGGCCATTTACATGTAGCCCAACACTACAGTAAAGCCAATGTGGTCTCAATCTTCAACGAAATTCGACATATTGGATAAGTTACAAAAAACTGTGATTTGGTTCAGAGCTGCCTGAAGCCATAAGCTGCTTCAGCTGATGCAATTTTGTGAGGTTCTTTGTATTTGTTTCCCGTGAATTGAAGCAGAGTTGTATGACAGTGCTCACATCGTTATATAAGAAAATAATTGAAATAAGCAAAACCTGTTTAGATACTTGGGTGACTTTTGCAGAAATCTAACACTGCCTTAAAAGTCTCTAGACATGCTGTTCTTAGATAATAGGTGATGCTGGGAAGGTGCCACAAAGGCAGTCTTCCTAAACAGCACTCTCGATATCAGTCACTCAAAGCTCCTGTGTGACTGGTCTGTTGATGATTGAATTGAGAATAGGAGAGATGAGATGCAAGTTACTGGTTTTACAAATGAAGAATGAAATTGGATGCATTTCGCCCACTTTGCAATCAGCCATTATGTATATGCTTAGATTGAAAAACTAATCTGGTAGTTTTCACATCCAATCATATTAATGAAGTAGCAGAATTACTTGTGTGATTCTGTACTACAGTCAATTTAGTAAATAGATATGAAGGAGAATAAAATACGTAAATTTTTATAATACTCTTATAATTCTGTAGGAATTAAACCAGTAAAAAATGTAGATTGAACTGTGTTTTAATTGGTTTATGTTTAAAGATTCTTTGATCAGCGATAACAGTAATATGTATTAACATGTTGCATTTTAAAGTGACGCTGCCTTTCATTAATCAAGTGTCTGTATGGTTGATTAATTTGAACAAGGTTTAAATTGCTATGAAAATTTATCATTCATAGCCATGATCTCCATTTACATATATGTTAATTATTGTAAATGTAATCTTTTTCTGAATCCTCTGGGCTGCATACTAAAAAGACACAGTGATCACAGTGAGTGACTACTTTTCTATTACAAAGTGAACTCTTACCAGTATTCAGTAAAGTCTGTTTCAGTTGTCAAAGATAGACTCAAAACATTAAAACATTTTATGCTAAAGGCAAGTTCAAATACTGTAGATGTTATTTCCTTTTCAAATTATTTCTTTATTCAATGATTGGAACATTTAAGAAAATGAAACTAAGCACTACCAACCACTATAAAATTAAGTTCTGTCTCTATGGGCTGAAAGAAATTTTTCCCTTACTCCGAGACTTTCTCATAGTAGCGACATTATTAATAATCATGAGAGTGGGGTTTTCCATATGTCTTTTGAAAAGAGTGACTTGAAGAAGTTACTAAGTCAAAAGAACTCTTTGTAGAACAATTAAAATGAGTTGAATTGCATAAGACAGACATCACCAATGTTTATAGCCTTTTAATATGACATAGAAAAAAATCTCTTCACAGTGGCTATAAAATAGCCATACCAGAGCTCCTCACACACACAACACTGATGCATGTGCTTAATGCAAATAAACACACTTGCTGTGCTCTCTTCAAACTCTCCAACTGATGGAGATGACAGTCATTTGTCTAAAACTTACTACATTTGATGTAGTCAAGAATTTTATCAAGGTTTAAAGAGAGAAGATATTTCACAGAACATTTCCCACAATGTTAAGGAGAGAAAATGCATTGGCAGGAAATGGAGTTCAGATATGAAACGTTAAAGTATCTCTCTTTCAACAAACAACTATTACAGCTTTTATTAAAAAGTGCATATCAATAGAAATTAATTATTGTCCACTAAATTACACTCTGAACATATTGCTATTAATTCCTTTTTTTCATTCACAGACACTGACATGTGTTTCTTTTTTTTTTTTTTTCTTATTTTCTTGGAATATCCAGGAAGATTTTATTCAGAAATGACTTTAAAAATATCAGAATTGGAAGCAGAGATGTGTTAGGGCCTCCAGACCCTGTTGCAGGAAATATTTCAGCATATGCTTATTTTCATCTTTGCTAAGACAGTATCTCTTCACTTACTTATCTTTAGTGTATGGCCTGGTTTCCTCTTCCAGAGGGTGTTAAATTGTTCCTTACACTTTTTTTCCTTGTTTCCCAAGTGGTTTTGTTATTTTTATATTTTTTAAATGAGTTTACATAGTTGCAAAAGGGACCACTCATAGGTGCAAAATAAAAAATTTATTTATTGCCATTAATTTTTATAATTTTATGTTTAAATGGTTTGTATTTACATAATATATGCACTGCAGGACCAGCCTCATTTCTTAGTCACAATTTAATGCAATTAAAATGTCTATGTGGAAACCTTTGCAAGCATAGCACCTTTATAGTACCTGACTGAGCAGTTTTAAAGATACTTAATTTGCAGTTTTCTGTTGGACAGTTTGATAATGAAATATGTTTTTGTGTTTTGGATCCCAATTCTGTAAATGGATAAGAGGAGGAACATTTATGAAAATCACATCAATCTTCTGGCATGAACATGCACAGATTTTGGAAAGTTGCAGTTAATATCTGGAAGAAAATAATCGTAAACACATGTTTTAATATGGCATCTTCGCAAGATCTGAACGGTTTGGGTCAATGCTGAGCAAAAAAAGGTCATTTTTTTTTTTCCTTACAGGCACGGTAGCTATCACATCATTGTATCCTGTGGCACAAGTTGCTTGAAAGTCATGGTTATCTAAACTGTTTTTTTCATTCATAAATCTGAAGTATGAGTGGTATTCAGAAATCAAAGCAATTTTGGCATTAATTGATGGAGCTCTGTAGCTGCAATGGTCCCCTGAATGTTGATATACTAATAGGAGCTATGCAGTTTGTATACATATATACATATATATGTATATATATATATATATATATATATATGTATATATATATATGTATATATATATACACATACATATATATATATATAAAATCTGCTATATATAAATCTGTCCAGAAGAGGCATAACCTAGAGTTTGTTCAGAATACAAAATTTAGGGTGCACAGGAGGAAATAATTAGGGCACAAGGGGTAAAGCAAGCAAAGAATAGAGGATTAGCTTTTTATAAAAGATGTGCATCACAATTCACTGCTATGGGATGTATAGAGGGACAAAAAATACAAAGGATTTTACCCTGAGATTAGCTCAGTTGGTTAGAGCATGTGCTAATAACACCAAGATCATGAGTTTGATCCCTGTATGGGCCATTCACTTAAGAGCTGGACTTACTGATCCACGTGGGTCCCTTCCAGCTCAGAATATTGTGTGATTTAAAGGCCATTAGGCAAATTTATTGAAGAAAAAAAACTCATCAGAGTTGATAAAAATATTTGTGGATTTTTGGTTTAGGAAGCCTTTGGGTGGTTGCTGGGGAAGGACATGCCAGGTTACTGAGTTAAGTAATCCACTGGCATCTCTGCAATTGCTAGTTGTGAATTTTATTTATATATTTATTAATTGAAGAATTGGGTCAGTATTTATTTGTTTCAGTCAGCTTAACATGACATTCAGGAAATTCAGTTTAAGCAACTCTTCCTAGAAAATGAATTATTTTAGCTGAAACTTTCTAAAATACAGGACTAAAATGTTATCAGACTTGAGAAACTTCAGATCACTTGGTATAAGTCCAGTGAATTAAGAATAAAATAGAGGCTTACAATAAGAAGCACCAATTTTACTTGTAGTAATGGCTGACAGTCAATTTTGCTGACATGTATGAATGTATGTGTGAATGTGTATTTTAGAGCATACATTATATGCTTTGGTTGATATATCTGTGGTCAATAGAAAGGATATAAAACCATTATGTTTTAAATAGATGCACTGTAAAACCAAGGTGTGAGTTATTTTTTGTGGAAGAATTCTTGGTTTTCATTTATAGGGTAATGGGGCATTGATATTGACTTACACAGTTTAGCAAATGATTCAATTCCAAAATGTGTAAATGATTTTTTTTTTTATCCTGTAAACAGAAGCTACTGGATGTTTCCTGGGTAATTGCTGAGTTTAAGGTAAATGAGCCCAAAACATTTTAGTCACTTAAAATAGTTTGTGGACATCTGTTTAGAGCCTAATATAGAGTCTTGTAGCAAGGGTGGAGACTGTGCAAAAATGGGTATACATTTCAGCAGTACATTTATTCTGTCACAAAAATCTTTCTCCACTTAAAATACAGGCAAATTGCAATTCTCTATCTCTACACTGCATAGTTTGCATCTGTGGCTGTCCCGACAACTTATTCCATACCGGGATCTATGACAGAAGTTGCCATTTAAAGAGGGTTTGGTAGGTTGGAGGTGGACTTGTGAAAAACTTAGCCTTAACAAAGGTGAAGGCAACCCCATCATGTTGTTTTGGCTTTATGTGTCAGAGAAGTTACTGGAGGGAGGAAAGAAAAAAAGTGCTGTGAGGAATTAGGACTCCTGCAACATCCTTAATGAAAAGAAGCAGAGAAGGTCACATTTGCTTCTATCACACAAAGGCAAGGTGCAGTGGGTAAGATGATATTGCTAAATATGTAAGTATAAAGGACCATATTTAAATGCAATACATAAAAGGAATCTCCTGGACCTCATTGTAGCTTCAGTACAAAAGTGTTGGTGTGAGCTGGTGGCCACCTGATTGGTGTGAGTGACAGGTAACCCTGTGAATTAGAACATCTGAGGAAACAGATTATTTACAGGAGCAGATCAAAATTTACCATGTGAGGATGCATCACACTGCAGCTCCATGTCTACTTTACACCACTGCAGCCAGCATTACTTCCAAAGCACTACCTGCAGCTGGGTGCTTCACCTTTCCCTGGTGCCTAGCTAACATGATTGGAATTGTGGGAGAGGGAGAGGGCAGAGTCATGAAATCTGAGGGACCATTAAACACTTGAGCAGCTATAATATACTCTATTTGTTGGAGAACAAGCATGGAAAGCAATGTGCTATATTAATCTCCTGAACCTATTCCTTCTATATCTCCTGAGGCCTCCAAAGACCTCTTCGAATGCACTTACTTGAAAAGTACTGTGCTGAAACAGTTACAATGTTAAAAGAGCATTCTTTCTAGTTTCCTCCTTATAAAATAGAATCTGCTTTAGCTCATTTAAGAGTTTGGGTCTTGTTATTAAATCTAAATGCAATAAAGCTAAGTAATCTGTTTATGATTCTCCTTATGAAATGGGGGAAAAAAAGAAAACAAAAACATCATCTGGATTCTAGATAATCCATGTAACACTGAAAGATCTGTTGCTTTCCAGACCATTTCATTCTTTTAATAGAAAAGGATGATGCTGTCTGTGGATTAATCTGAATAAACATATCCTCTGTTCCTTTCAGTTAATGATCACTTCAAATATTCTCTTGACCAATTTGTTTTTCCAAAGAGAAAAAAAAAACCCTTAGCAACTGAAGAACCGTGGAAAGACTACATATTTCACCTCTCTAAAGCCTAATTTCTCCTTTTGAAGGGTAATAGTCTCAGATTTCTAAAACAACCTAAAAATTGGATTGCTTTGGCCTTCTACCAGACTCTGAAAGAGTTATCATCTGAGTTAGAGTGCACCCATGCCGTTGCCCTATTAAATTTGGCTGGGGGAGGGGTGCGGTTCTGCCATTCTGAGCAGCTGCAAAATTGGACCCTCACAATAGAAATTATTCTGGTAGGCAGCCAGCAAGAACAAATATAGGGAGCTGGGTTTCTCCACAGTTACAGACCCACAATCACACAATGCTTCACCCCCAGATCTGCTTTGCTTGCTCGATTTCTGTGTGGATGAGAGCCTGCCCTCCAATCACTTCAGCATCCTCTGTATTTCAGTGCCCTGCCCTCACACAAGAATGAGGGAGTCAGCACGCAGAGCAGAGGCAGGCATGCATGAACACCAAAACAAAGCCGGCTTGGTCTAGTTTTAGGCCAGATCACTTTGAGAATGTCCTTTCAATAAGGACTTGGGGGCTTTCAGATTTTTATTCAGATTAGCTGCATTTACTGGAAGTAATAAGAGAATTAGTTTTATCTTTTGCTGTATTTTATTTTTCACTATATACCCACAGTTTTCCAAGAAGATCCCCCGTCCCTCCAAAATAAGAATAAAATCTCTGTACATCATTCAACCCTACTTTACATATATCTCTCTTCTAGGACATCTGTACTCTGCATACTTTTGCATTCTCCCCTCACCCTTTTCTTCTCAGCTGCTCCATGTTTTTATGTCTCTCAGGAGGGGTTAATTCTTTACAGCTGCGTCCTGCTTGCCAGGAGTCTCACATGTGCAAATTATTAATCTTTTCTATTGCTACAGTAACTCCCAAGGCTTTAAACACCCCCTACCTAAAACTGGCCCTTTTCCAAAAAACTTTTCATATTCCCTCCCTGAAAGATAATTTGGTCCCCTGCAGGGTTTGCACTGTTATTTAGCACAATTGCCTAAGCAGAGTTCCTTATTTCCACATAATAATTTACAAATTGGAATTTAATTTTGAAATTTAAACCCCAGAGTACTGAATTTCACTAGCTATTGTACAATTGATTTGTTAGTTTGTTTTGGTTTTTAATTCGCCTTTTTTGTTTGTTTGTTTTGTTTGTTTTTGTTTTGGTTTGGTTTAATTTGTTTTTTTGGTTTGTTTAGTTTTGGGTTTGTGTCTTTTGGATTTGGGTTTGTATTTTTTGGTTTTTGGTTTGGTTTGGTTTTTTGTTGTTGTTGTTGTTTTAAGAAAGTGACATTATTTTATTCTGGTTTGCTTTTAAACTTCAGGTTTGAATAATGTGTGTAGTTTTAGTTTTATGGTTGTAATGATGTGAAATGCAATTTGTAATGTCAACTGATGTGGCTAGGCTTTCTTTCCATGAAATACAGAAGATGATTCTTAAATATGGAATGACTTAATTAAGTACAGAATGTTCTAACTTTCGGTTTAGTAGGAGGTTTAAATTATTAACACTTATTTAGCCTCTTATGTTTTTAATTTATGATACTAATGCAAAGCAGTCGGTTCATGGTTTATATCAACAATCATTTATGGACATATACATGCATATATTGTGTGATCCTTGCCAGATACAAATCTGTTCATGAACAGAAATGCGTCCACTAGTTGTGTACTCACAGATCTGTGTCTGTAGGCATATGCACACATTGTTTTGGCCTAGGATGACTGATGAGTTGGCATTTTTTTCTACCCTTTGTCTTTCTCTTTCTGATGTGTTGTCCTGATTTCATATTTATTTCCCAACCACTGATTGGATATCATTATGATACTTCCAAGCGTCCAAATAAATAATTTATTTTGAAAGTTAGATATGTCATAATAAAGCATTAAGACACTCCAGGCAGTGTATTTCTGGCTGATTATATACCTCCAGTGGTATTATAAGGCACAGGCAGAGGACTGAGGGATTTTAAACACCTGACAAGTGCAATAATCCCAAAGAACTGCATGGCCTGGAGCATCTTACTGCTGTTATGAAACAGAATTTATAAATAAAAATAAGAACAGCCAAACCTATTTATTTATGGGGCATTATGACTCTAGAATGACATCACTAAGGACCAATCACTAACCTTGGTTTACGTTGACTGCTAACAGTCATTTCTTAGTGTGAACAATAAACCCAAATACTTCTAAGAAAACATTAAACAGCTATGAGTTTAATGTGTACAAAGGAAATGTAAAGGTGGGTTAGTTGCAATTCAGACACATGATCTGTTTAATATATACAGAAAGTCTCCCTGTAGACCAATTACAAAGCCTTCCAAACAATGCTGACTATTAATTCACATAGTATTTATAACTAAAGTGAGTTAAATTTTAGCATCTCATAGAAGTGGTCTGTAAGGAGGAGAAAGAGATTTCCTTAGGACAATAACCAGATATGAATTGTGTTTTGTTCTGTGAGAAAAATTTTAAACAAACCTTTTAACAGTAAGGAGGTTACGGGAGATGTAAGAATGCTGCTTGTAGATTATTTTCTCATTAGGAGTAAAAATTCTTTATAAAGAGGTCTACCTCTGTAAGCTTAATATTTATAGCTTGTAAAACTGTAGCTGTAAGAATATGCTGCAGCATATAGTGCTATCATCAAAGCTGCACTATGGTAAAGAGCAGTTATAAAGAAGTGTTTTGTTTGGGTTTTTTTCTGTTGCATATATAAAAATAGAACTTCATGTCATCACTAACACATTTAACTGCTGGACACTGAAAAACTTCCCTGTGATTACAAACAGAAACTCAGCATAATCAAGAACTCTTATATTCTTGTGCATAAGCTCAAGCTGTAATTGACTCTCTGGCAGGGGAAATGTGTTCAGGTAAAGAGGATCACCCTTAAAATAACATGGGATGGCTGTGATAGGAGTAAAGTATGGAGAAGGTTCTCTGCTGCTATGTTGCAAATATAACTTAAATTCTGAAGAAAGAGAAATCCTAGTGCAATGGATGACTGCTGAGGAGGAATTTTTCAGGTGGACTGTAATTCACAGTGTCTCAGAAGGTTGAGGTTGGTAGATCTCTGGAGATCACTTAGTCCACCTCAAGCAGGGTCACCTGCTTGTGAGGAGTCATGCCCGGTTGGGTGCTGAGTATCTCCAAGGATACAAAGATTCCGTAGCCTCTGTGGGCAATTACAGATCATATTCCTATCAGTTTGTATTATCACAATATAACAGAATAACAGAATTTATACTAAAAAGACCATCACAGCATGGAAGTGTTCAGAGAATCTTGTTCCCATGGAAATTCCATATTCTCCGTGAAGTTTTCTGGCGTTTAGAGCCTGGTTCATTAGCAGTCCATGGGTAAGGATGAGATATTTAATGCATCTTCCCATAATAGTGAATCATCTGAATTTAAAATGCAAGTGAGTAGAAGGCCTTTTGCATTATTTTACCCTGCTCAGCACTGGAGCTTCATGTCTTATGGAGATCATAGACTCATAGAATCATTAAGGTGGGAAAAGACCTCTAAGATCATTGATTCCAACCATTTACCCAGTGCCAGCATGTTCACTGCTAAACCATATCCCCAGGTGCCACATCCATATGACTTTTCAACACTTCTAGGGATGTGCTGTTTTTTTGTTGAGGAGATAGAGGCAGTAAATGCAGGTGACTGTTCTACCCAGCCACCGGGTTTTTCCTAGTCCCATATCTAACTGTGCAGGCCTGTTTTAGTGTGGATGTGGTAGTGTTGCCCTCTTACATTAGTGTCTCCCACTGTACAGATACACACATGCGCACACAATTTCCTCAGCTTTTTCCAGCCCATATCATCCAATTAATTGCTTCACAAGCTACATTCTTCTTAATGAGAGTGGGCCACAAGGACAGGATGCTGGTAAGCTTTTCTGCTCTGAAAGGAAAGTCCATCACTCCTGCAGCATACCAGTTCAGTACTGTGAAATAATCCCTGGCTCTTGTTTTACCCTTCCCTTGGGGTACCTGCTCCACTGAATGACCCCATCGTGCTCGGTGCATTGAGATTTTGAAACTAGCTGCTAACTACTGTGGATGCATTTCCTGACCTTACTGGTGGGAATTGAACCAAAGTCTCTCAAGTGCTGTAGGATCTAATTAATATGCATCTTATTCCAGGAAAGACTCATTACTTTATAGATATTTATATAAGGGGTATGTCTGCTATAATGGTTAATAACTCTGAATAAAGTTTCATTTCTGATAGAGGAATAAAGCTTTTGTTTAGATATGGATTTTTAGTTTTATTAAAAAAAATTAGAAAGTATGATTATGATAATTGGGTGAGAGTTCCAAATGGTCACACAAAGTTTTTTATTCTTGCCTTGAGTACCAGCTGGAATCAACTCTTGTTCCTCACCTAAAATTTAAAAGAGAAGCATAGAGGAATTAATTTAAGAATTAATTCAAAGTATCAGCAAAGGATCCAGAGACAGTCTGTGCTGGGTACAGAAAGCTTCTAGTGTACAAGAAAGTGAAGTGAATTATGATGGACAATATCCTGAAAAAAAAAAGAATAAGCAAAATCCTGTCCTTTTTTAACAGAAAAGGCATGCTATAGTAACAAAGGCTACCAATTGATCTGGTCTCCACTGTTTTTTGGGAGGTGTAAATATTTATTTAGAACCTTTTAAAAACTACTCTGGCATGTTGATTTTATTGAGATTAAACTTCTTGGCAATGCCACAAGGCCTTCAGTTCCAGAAGGAATTAGCTGGTGCCGCAGAGGAGACAAACACCAGCGGCTGGGCAGACCAGACACCTGCATTTACTCCTTCTCAGGTTTTGCTGAACAGGTAGAAATGACAAAATAACTTTAATGCTTCAAAGTCACATAGTTCCAAAGCAAGTTTGGAGGCTCAGGATTTTTGGGCAACCAAATTTTAATGCTTAGTCATGCTGCAAGTAATGATTCAGTCTTGTTCTTCTCAAGCCAATAGAACTGAAATACTGTAAATTGATGAAATATGCTTTTATTGTAACATTTTAATGCAGCTATAAGGTACTGTATATGACTTCTATTCAGATTTCTGTGAAGTTCAGTTTTAATGAGCTACCTCTGTAGAAAGACAATGCAAATGCGGGATGCAGTCCTGCGCTGCTTCGTGCTTGGGACATCTGTAAGAGTTACCAGCATTGTCATCCTACTGCAGTTACAGGCTTTGTTTACCACTTCATGAAAGATATGATTTTGGCCACTTCAGAAGGCAGTGATAATTCTTTCCTATCTTTTTCCACAGTCCACAGGAGCAGGAGGAGTCCCAAGGGAGTCCTGTGCAATTTTTCACCATCTTTTTGCTTGCAGAGCATCATAGCCCACATACAAAGTTGATGTACAAATTCGTGAGGCACTCCATGGCAGCTGTGAACATATGTGTGAAGGTATGTTAATTTTGAAATGATAATTGCTTTAACAATCACTCTACAGCCCTTGGAGTTATCCAAAGGAGGGAGTGCTTAGGAAGAAGAAAATAAGTCAGGGAAATAAGTGAATGTTTAATTGAGATTTTTATTTTTAAAAATGTATATCTTACAAAAAATAATCTTTGGAGTAACATGACATTCTTGCAGTGGATGGTTTGATGAAGTAAGGGAGACTTGAGACTATTGGTTCTATAGCTACAAGTTAGTTGTGTATTTTGGAAGTGAGACTTGGAGCACTGTACCTTTGTGTGTATGCTAAAAGCCAGCAGTGCTGCTTTTTTGGCAAGCTGTATTGATACTAAATTTGTGTTCTGGGGATGACTCTGTGGCTGTTACTGAGAAATGCCAGCCCAGGCCACTGAAGACTTTCTTTTCTTCACAAACTCATGTTCTTGCTTGATCATATTCTAGTTTGCACTGAAACCTTTTCCTATCTCTGTGCATATTAATCCACAACAACATCTTGAGTAAATGGAAATTAATCTGATCGCTTGCGATAGCTGCATGGTGGTGAAGTTGTGGGTAGCCCCTTCCCTACTCATCCAAATACACACACATATATGCTTGTATTTGCATGGGACACTCAGTGGGTTTACGTGTCAGGGCTCACTTAAGAAGCATCACAGGGTTGAATGAACAGGTATCACAGTCAGTACCAGCAAAGCTACCCTGGTTTCTAGATTTATGTTATCTGCACTCAGCTACTGGAAATCTATAGCTGCACACTGTGAGGTAAAGCCAGCAACATAGGAATTGTCCTATTGGGTCAAGTTAACATCCCTCTAGTCCAGTGTCCTGCTTCTGATGGTGGATACCCAGTCAGACAAAGACAGTATGTTGCTACTCCTTCTACTCCTCATTTACCAACAGTTTTCAGCTCAGGGTGTTTCCTGAGCTGAATGTTTCTTGCAGTAATCTCCACAGAATATCTTCTCTGTGCACTTTCCCAGTCCTCCCTTGTAACCTCTAAACATCCCTGGCAGCCCTTGTGGTGAGTTCCACATTTGCTCAGCAGTGCTCAAACTTTTCTTCCCTAAATGGATTTTGTTTGTTGTCACCTATTATTTCTGAGAATTGGTGAACAACTGATGCTATGAAAATCAATGCCCTTTCACTCTTTTCTATCTGCTTGAGGATAGACTTGTGCATTCTCTCTTAGTTCTCTTTTCCAAGCTGAGATGTTCTTGCATACCCAGTTCTTTGCACTGATGCACAGATCCTTACTGGTCTTTTCTGGTTGACCATATCCTTCCTAAAATGAGACCAGAGTTGCAAAATTGTTAAAAATATAGGTGAATCAAAGATTTATTCAAAGGCACGGCGCTGAGTTCTGTTTTATTTCTATTCCTTCCTAAAAATTCTTAACAGTTTATTTGCTGCTTTAACTGATGTTAGCAGTGACCTAATTCTTTCTTGGATCAATCGTATATTCTTATTGTTGAATCACAATGGTCAGTTCAGAACTTCTTTATGCACATTTGAAGCTAAGACTTTTTCTGGTGTGCGCAGCCTTTCTTTATTCACAGTGAATTTCAGCTACTGTGATATTGACCACCTTGTAAGGTCCTCCATGCAATTCTTGGCAGTCAGTTGTTGTCCTCAATAACCTGTATTTTGTAAATGCAGAACTGTTTTGCCTGGATGTAGGTAGTATAGAAGATACTTAGAGAAAATATGTTGTTCTTGTCTACAACCCCTTCTTCCTAGATGTCAAATAACTTTGACTAGTTACAGCCTGTGCTTTACAGGTGAGAAACGGCAGGATGGAATTTGCCACGTTCACTCAATTATTTATTGAGTGAAAAATCTTTCTGTGGCCAGTCAGTACCTATGTGGTGGCTGGGTGTCACCTGGCATTTACATTGGAGGATTATGTATTTGTTATAAAAGCAAAGTCTTTGCTATTTTCAACATGAAAGTGCTGTTTCAACCTTTTCCGTAGTCCTTATTTTTAGCACTTCCAATCATTTTGGTAAGTTGGGGTTGACATCCCTTGTTTAACAATAACAAACGGGAGACTCTCCTGGGAGTATAACAAAAACCCATCTATGGAAAGGAGGGGGAAATTTCACCCCTAGGTTTTAAAAGTTGATTAGATCTCATTACAGAGTGCCTTAAGTGAAATTATTTGGAGCTTTGCATTTCTCAGTCTTCTATACCCTGAAATTTTGTGTCACAAAACCTGCTAGATTGTGTAGGGACTAATACTCCATCTACAGAGAGTGAAGCCTTAAAGGGACACTATATTTGAATTATTTCTCCATTTCCAGTGCTAGTTATCAGCACTTATATGCAGCAGAGTCGCTTGTCTTCCCTCATCATCCCTTTTACAAGAATTCATAGAGGACTTCAGTTTTCAGTGTTGTCAATTTGGCACCTTTTGCTGAGTACTAAATTCAGCTTAAAAAAACATGTCTACACATTAAGGGTTCTATTCATGAATGACTAACACCTCATTTGCACTTGAATTTCATTCAGGTTAAATGGAAACATTGTGCAATGCTGTGGAATTTACACAAATTTTATATCCTTGAATACAGATTGCTGGTAATGAAACTGACACTTTGTTGTGCATATTAAAGATACCCAGAAGCCAAAAGAGGATGGAGAATATGAGAAAATAGGATCAGATCTGGCCTGAATGAGCAAAGTACCCTTACGGAGGAGTGGGAAAGGGAAAAAGGAAATCAAAACAATTCTGTAATGGGTAGGTGTCCCCTACAGCTCAGCCCCAGGAGCAAGTAAAGCTTGGGCTTCTGATGCTTGCTGTATCTCCTTGGACACCTGAGGCTTCCACCTATCTAGGCAGTGACATTTGTCACCGGTGTCACCAGGTGGGAATCTGTACTCATCTAAACTGAGTCTCCCACTTCTCATTTGAATTTTGTCTTCCTGGATGATTGCTGAAGGAGTTTTCTCCTACCAATCTTTCTTTGTGTCTTAGTGTTTTGGGGGGCATTGGGGAGGAAAATTCATGGGGGTGGAAGTTGGAATTTGACTCAAAACTTGACTTTACTTTTTTGTCATTTGGGTGTTTGGAGCATTATGACTTTTCTGCTGAAAATGGTAAGCAGAAGGGACCACTATTTGAGCTTTGATTTGTCTTCTTTTCTCTTGACTCATGATGTCAAGCACAGTGGCTCACCTATCTATAACATGGACCCATATGTGTGACAGGAATATGAAGATTTAATAACTACTCAATCTTGTTCTGAAATTTATTTATAGTTGCATGTGATTTGGAGGAAATTATTTTAGGACATACTATGATGATACAGTCCACGCAATCTTCTGTGAAAACATTTGTCAATACCCTGTAGAAGATCAAAATCTAGTTGTTCGCAAGATTTTTTTTAATGATTTTTAAGGTCAGTAATGATTCTGTGCTCAAGCTAAAGAACCTCTACTGGCACCTACCAATGCACTTTTGGGTAGCAGCAACCTTCAGATACACTTGTCCTACTAGGTAGAGGTCCTGCTTAAAAATTCAGAAGTTTCATGCTACTGACTGTTAATCTTTTCTGCTGATTGTAAACATCTGAAATAACCCTTAACCCACTGGAACAAGCTAGTGACTGATAAGTATTATTTAAAATGAACTTCCCTGCCCCACCTAAATGTTTTATCATCTCAGAAACTAGTGAAAAGTTTGTCTTCACAGGCACAATTATAAATTCACAAAAGAGTAATCAGGAAAATGTTTAAGAAACTTTTTACTCCCTCAGATGCTTATTCCCTTTCTTCAGTCTACATTAGGTCTTTCTTCCAAGATACACAATACATCCAATTTTCTCTCTTCACTGGTTAACACATTTGAGAATTATTGTGTGGGCAGAAAAAAAAATCTGCTATTTCAATACCAAGTCACAGTGGACAAAGTCTGAGCTCTGAGTTTCTACTCAGGGGACAGGTACTTTCTCCACCTTTCAGAGGTCAGCAATCAACGGTGTGAGTTTTAGGAGTATAAATGATTATGTATAAGAAATCTTCCTTTATTCATCATATTTTTTGTTTCAATTTCCCTGCAGAAATTGATCTGGGTTGCAATTTTAATTTCAACAGAGCTGCTTGGAAAAGCAAATCTCAAAAAGCTGCATATCATTATTACAAATTCATATGAGCAAGATTGGGGTTTGGAAGTCTGGCTGCTGTAGCTGCAATAATGCCAAAGTGAGTTGTACTCTGTGGAGGAAACATGTCAAGCACATAATCTTGTTCTTCATTTGAAGTTTCTTTCATCAGGAATATTAAATAAATAGGCTTTAAACTGTTGAAGTTACCACGCACAGCACCCTGTAAGGAAAACAAGCACTAAAGAACATACACATGACCCTAGCAATCTCTACGAGCTGCTTTCTAAACAACCCTGAAAACTTCAGCTCAGCTTCATCAAAACCAGAAAGAATAAGAAAGATAACAGGAGAAAACATCAATACATGCAGTTTTCAATTATTTTTTTTCCAAAAATTTGTTTATATTTCAGCAATCCCATCATGATTACCAGTGTTTTACTATTTAAAAATATAACTCAATAAGCTATTCAGACCTGACAATCTTATGTTGGGGAGTTTTAAATTTCAAGGTACCTTCCTCTATCAAGGCAAAGAATCATAACCAGCCAAAGTCCAGGTTATCAGCTTCCCCTATTACAGTGTGTAGTGTGATTTTGCTCCATGGTGATGCAATGTTGCAATGATTTATATCAAAGCGAGCAAACTTCAAGCTGAAGCTGCAAAAAATAGGGGGAAGGTCAGTGATAGGAACTGCTAAAATGTTGCAGTTTCTCTGAAGGTGCAGAGAAATCCACTATGAACACTACAAAGCTGAGAACGTTTCCCTTGTCTTTGATTTCTTATTTTTGAAAGGCTGTAATGGAGCCAGCAGGTAACCTAAGACAATCAGGGAATGCTTTAACAGAGATATCATATATCTGAATTTCTCCTATAGTGTTATACATTCCTTCACTTTGTGAAAAGATAGAGAGCTGATGCAAATAAAACTAAGGGGTCTAGATGATAATCATGTAAGAGAGTGATTACGATGTGCAGCAATTATTTGCTTTTCTAGGTTGGTATTAAACACAATGGAAAAAATAGTCAATAGCATCAGATAAAGAAACTACAGCAACCTAGGTGTTAAAAAAAACCTGACTGGAATCATTCAGTATTTTGTTAATTAGCAGAGGTGGAAGAAAAAGACCTGCTCTTTTCTTCCTTGGTTTGCCATGCTTGAAAATTAGGAAAAACAAGAGTATTGTCCAGTCACCTGATCATCCTAGCTGAATTTTGTTCTTGAAAAGTTACATTTTTGTGCCTAACGACCAAAGTAATCCTTAGTGCTGTGGGTTAAAGCACACACAAGACCAGAAGCATTTATGAGGGCAGTTTTATGACATGGAGTTCTTATTTCCAGTCTTAGTTTTAACCAAATGGGAGGAGCAAAATTTGGTCCCTGATACAAGAATCACAGAATATTCAAAGTTGGAAGGAACACACAAGGATCACTGAGTCCAGCTCTTAAGTGAATGGCCCATAGAGGGATCAAACCCATAAATTTGTTGTTCTTAGCAGTAGGTTCTAACAAACTGAGCTAATCTCATATAATAGCAGGCAGGAAAAGGAAAAGAGCTGTGTGTTCTCCCTTTCTTCCAGTCTATCCATGTGAACCAGTTCAGCTGTCAGGGACAGCCTCTCTGCATCAATCCTTATCAATCCCCTGGCTGTTTGAGTCAAGTTCTTTTATATCTTGCCTTGGTTTCTACCTTTCCTATGATTTACTACTCAGTCATTCTCTTCCTTACCTAAATTTCAAGGCAATGTTTCTGAAACTCCTCTGACATCATCTTCTTGGAGGTTCCTGGAGCTTGGTGAAGCTCCAGCCTTCTTTCTTGACTAGCTGATCCATTTCAGAGCTATCATCTGTTAGCTTTTTTTCCCTCTGAAATGATTTACTTTTAAACTTCTTTCTCTCTGAACCAACTATCTGACACTCGAGGGCCCAAAAGGAGTTATGCAGCAGAGGAGACCTTCCTTGTATGCCCTTAAAATCTTTTTATGAGAAAATGCTATAAGACTATAGCACATATTTATCGATGCATACCTTAGCTAACTGAATTTATGTTAACAGCAGATTTTTTACAATGATTCCACCGTAATCAGGACTTTTTACTAGAGTAAGGTAATTGAATGGATTTTATGTCACTAATGAGTACATGAATTTTAAAATTCACTTTCCACCAACCACTCTTTTTCCATGTTCTCAAGAGAGAACAGAGAACAGAGAACAGAGTTGCCGATTTTACCTTTTCTTTAGCATTCAAAGGCATAAGAGAGAATTTTGTTGAGCTCTTTAATGAAAGTCATTCTTAGGACTTGGTATTGTAATTATTGGAAACCGAGGCTATTCTTAAAAAATGAAATTATGTTTCTGT
Organism: Pyrocephalus nanus; assembly: GCA_038380795.1. Classification (NCBI taxonomy): domain Eukaryota; kingdom Metazoa; phylum Chordata; class Aves; order Passeriformes; family Tyrannidae; genus Pyrocephalus; species Pyrocephalus nanus. Next base: position 18,013,362 of record CM076267.1, on the reverse strand, counting down.
GTTATTTAATGGCACATTTTAGTAATAGATCCTTTTTATTAACTAAAAATCTCAATATTTACCTCTATTCAGTCTTTTAAATGACATGAAAAATTCTTGAAACTGTGTTTTTAAAACACAAGTGAGATTTTTTTCATACCTTTTATCCTCTGTGGAGTCACTTTTCTTACAGGATTACTATTAGTGTGACTTCTTGTATCTTCGATATATACTATTTCTACCAAGTTTCGAGCAATTGATCCTGTCAATACTATTTCAGGGTTTGTTGGTTTCAGGAAATAGAGTTATCACTGTAAGAGCATTATTGGAATGTTCATTAGGAGAAATAAATGTGCTTTACATCTTTATTTATAAATTGTTCTGTAATCAGCCTGTCAGTACAGTACATGTAGAACAGCATCAGAGCACTAAAATAATAATAGGGGAAATAGCAGTATCACCTTTATCCCTTCTAACAATAGTGTGGCCACAAAGATTAGAAAGACAGGGGCACGGGAAATACTGCTCATGCTGTAGCATCACAGCTGTCAGCAGAAGGGCACAAGAGTTCCTGGGAGAGCGGGGCAACAGCAGGGCTGGAAACACTGGGCTTTGCCTTGCAGTAGTCCTGCCTACAGTTACCAGGATAAAGAACTATCCCAGCTCAAAATCCACTTGCCTGTGTTTAAAAGCCAGTGGCAGCAGGCCAGGTGTCAGCACTGAAACGAGACGTGAAAAAGCAGCAAAGCCAGCATAAGCAGACGAAGGGTTTCCAAAGGGGCCAGCTACAGCAGCCTGAGAAATACAGTTACCAACTCTTGACTCTTCTAACTGGAGAGATTTGGAGCAGATAACAAGGAGGTATTTTTAACCTTATTAAAATATATCATCTCAATAGGAAGGATATATTGGGAAAATCACAATCTTCATGCCTTTTTGTCTCCTGCAGGGTGGTTGACAACCCTGGAAAAGAGGATGCTGGTGAGTCAGTAAAAGGGTGGGGGAACAGAAATGTTCCTTCCTGCTGGAAAGGCATGCAGAAACAATGTCATGGACAGTCTCCACATGGGTCTCTCAGTTCTCACTCCCAAGCAAACACTGCTGAGAAAAGCAGGACCTTCTGGGAGCAGCATATGCACTGGGCAACCCATGAGATGATCTCTGGAATGATGGGAACATACGGAGTTTTTAATCACATCTAATAACAACCCAGCTGCCAAAGGCAAGCAAGAGGATGGGAATATGATTCTTCTCCACCCAGTGTTGTTGTGAAGCTAACTGTTGTCTTCCATGTTAGTAGAGCCAAAACCAGCAGACCCGGTTTTATAATGTAGTTCTAAGACATAATAGCATGTTTGGGTTTCGTTTCTTTAGTAGCACAGCTAGGAAAGATGATCCTTTATGAAATACTTTGCTAAAATGAAAAGAGCATCAATATTTTTCTTCCAAATAAATACATATTTGAATTTCATCAAACAGGGTCCTTGTAAAAATAATTACAAAAATAGATATTAGCTGAGCATGAACCAAACTACCCTTTGTTTACCTGAATTAGAAATAGGATGATTAATGGTAATGAGCGTGTTGCATTACTCATTTGTCAAAGAAGATCAATAATGTTAAATACCCCAGGAATGTCACAAAGCTGCCCCTAATGCTGTGCAAGTTTTGTGAACAATTCTAGTGGAAAACTGTCTACTGAAGGAGCCACCCTTCCATGTGCAGAGTTCTGCCTCCGGCTTCTCCCCTGCCTCCTTGCTTAGTGCTAAGGAATGACCCCTGTTAATAGGGGGAAAATAAATCTAGAAAATAAGGATGGTAATTGTTTTGCTTTTGTTTGGTTATTTTGCAATTCAGATCATTTCTCAGGAGCAGGTATAGATACAATTAGGCAAAATGTTAATCCCCAGAAGGGGGATGGGGGAGGATGGGGGAACTCATCAGTGGTGCCCCCGTGCAATGGAGGGGGCTGGGGGTTTGTGCTGGCAGGGTAGCCGCCTCTACTGGCCCTGCTGCTGCCTGAGAAGAGCACGACACAGCCCAGGAGGAGAGGCCAGAGCATTGCTTGTGGCAACACTCTCTCCCTGTAGCTGTTCTGTAATTGTTTCACAGTTTTCATGTTTCTGTGTGATGCAATGCAAATTCCTGGAGGCAGCAATACCTGCCATGAAGGACCAATTAGTGGTCATCTCAGGAGAACTCAAGTGGTTGTATCCAGTTGTCACTGAGTCAGATCCAGAAGTGGTGTATATTATGAGCAGGGATTGCTTTTTACATTAGATTCTTGAGATACTGGGTAACAGTGATGTGATAGAGCCTAACAGTAGTTTTAAACAAATTACTTGGAATTTGCAGTAATTAAATGAATTTGGACAAGTAATCATCTGGAAAATCTTTTTAGAGTTACAATAACACTCATTCTGCAGATTAAAGAAGGACAGATTTCCATAATTTGTACAGAGGAGGGGGATACAGATTCATCTTCCTGAATTTTTCACTGATTCCCCTTCTCATTCTGAGTGAGTTAATTTCACCTTCCCCTGGCTCACTTTTCCCACTACAAATTATGTACATTGTTGTTTAAGTACCTCAGAGAGGTATTTCAAATTTTAATTAGTTTGTAAAATGCTTTGGGTTATTTGGATCAAAGTGTGACTTATTATTCAGTAGCATATATGACTGTGAGGCAGGTGTACACTGTGCATGCTGCAAAGTAGGGTGGCAGCAAATACACTCATTTGTACTTCATTTATATAATCTGGGCTGTAAGATTCCCTTTCCTTGGTTTCATTTCCAAAAAATTTGAACAAAGGTGTCTTGATTTTTCACAGCCCTGCCCTTAATTCTAGTGAATTTTTATTTGAAAAAGTCCTAATGATATGAAGGGAAGGGACAACTAATACTCTGATATAAATACTAACAAATATATAACGATATGATATTAGTATTATATGGTATAATACTCATAAATAGTAATTGGACACCTCCATTTATTTTTTTTACTGAGCTTTTCTTCTGTATGAACATGAATGTATGCATATCATATTGGCTTAAGGGCATCTTAGGATATGAGGCCTGAGTTCTAGGTTGTGATTTTAGGAGAGTATGCCGGTAAGAATCCCATCCAAAGATGTGGCAACAAACTCTCATTCCGCATGCCGGAACCCAGGAGCATGGAGCGCACGTGAACCTGAGACTGTGAGGGAATGGCAAATGAACCCTTCTAATGAGATTTGCTTTAACTGATCCCTGTGATTAAGACCCAGTAGACTGGAACAAGCTGGGGATTGTATCTGTATTCTCAGTGAGATAATTTGCCAGTAGCAGTGTCTCCCAGATGAGGATTCGGGTTTTGAATTAATCAACTTTGTTTACATTTTCTTAATAAGAGCAGATTTCTCTGCAAGTTGTTTCAACTACAGGTGTTATTCCACATACTGGGAATGACAGTCAGATCAAGCAAGAAAGCCTTTCTAAGGTTCACTGCAGTATAAAGACACCCTTCCAAAAGTATATGGAAAGCTTGAGCCAGCTAAGCAAATGTGTGTTATCACCGACAGCATCACTCAGATCCATCTTATGCACTTACACCTTGATTTCTTTTCATCTCTGCCCTGTCCATGTGCTGGTTTATTCCCTGTTATTCTCCTTCTAAGCCCACTCCTTCCTTATTGAGCAGCCAGTGAGAGGGAGCAAGAGGACAATTCCATGTCTTTAACTCTTTTAAGGGAAAAAGGCAGTCAGAAATGTGCATATTGGAAGGGCAGAATAGGATATCCAATGGTGGAAAATGCACAGCATAACCCCTCCTGGAAAGAGACAAACAAGGGACTGCTAAAAGAAAAATCTTCAGGGGAAAAGTCCAGGGCTTAGGGAAGCTGTGCAAAACCAAGTGATGGCAGAAAGGGCACCTCTGCCCTGCATGACACTATGAGTGGATTTGCCTACAGTTGTGCTGAGACATCAAGTTCAGAAAAGAAAAAATTATGTCAAACTTCCAGGGTGCAAATATAAACTCTTCATAAGATCAAATGGTAAAATGTTAATATGACAAGGCACAGGAAAGCCATGGAGAGGACACATAGACTTAAGTTGGTGCTTGCTGGGGCTGCAATGACATAGTCCCCTGTATTTTGGAGTATGTAAAGTCTGTAGCAATAAAATTATAGCAAATTAAAACTCAAAGTAGCTACTTTTGTTACTAGGAATTAGATCATCTTCATGATCTTGACAGAAGTTTAACTAGAAGGATGACCGGTATTAAAAAAAAAAAAAAAAAAAAAAAAGAAAGAAAAAGGAACAAAATTACTGGATGGTGTTGACCACAAGATGGATTTGAACTCAAGCACAGATTTTTATAGGTGAATTTCAATAACTATCAATTTATTGAAAAATATATGTGTAAGTATGCAAGATGTGCACCCATGTGCCCCACAATACATTTGGAAATATCTGTCTCAGTTTTGTAAAACACACAAAACTAAATGATTAACAGTGGGTTGAAACAAAGCTGACACTAGTAAATTGGAATAGTAATTCACTATGCCTTAAGACTTGAACTCAATTCTTACAAAAGTAGCTAATTCACTGTATGGAGAAAGGATTGCTCAGGACAGCAGTGAGGTCTGTAATAATCTGTTGCCTCTTTCTTTACTCTCTCCAAGGTTTCATGTGACCCTTTTCCATGTCACCCTAAAGAATGGACACAAAAGACATGTATTTGCTTGAAAGGTAAGAAATAAAATATATGTCTTGACTTTAAGTGGCTCCACACAACACTGGTTCTTGAGTTTGATTTTCTTTCCTGTCTACATACTTCCCTCTCTCAGTTCCTCTGCTGTTGTGTTCAGTGTCACTTTTGCTGAAGGAAAGTGGCTGAAATGTCGCTTTAACCAAACATCTCAAGATTTTGGAGACAGGTCTGAACATGAAAAGAGATTGATTCTCATGGGAAAAATCCTGCTGTTGAACAAGAAGATGTAAATCACAGCTGGCTTCCAAAATTAGTAAGAAAACAGACTTTTTTTACAAAATTAGTTAAAGGATAGGATAAGCTCTGACAGGCTAAGGAATCCAGCTTTACCACGGCACAGGATTGCACCGCTCAGTGGCTGTACCTCCTCCTGGCCCACATTCCAGTTTATATTATAGCTCCTTTTCTACACCTTGTCCACTTAAAGCAGTCATTACTCTTTTTTTATCTCCTAACAAAACAGACAATTTCACCTTCTACATTTTATATGGCACTGTCAGTACCCTCTAATATTTTTGATTTCAAGAGCTTCTTCTGAACCTTTTAATTTCCAAGACTAGAAATCTTATTCAGATTGTAATTCGCTCTTCTTTAAAAGTCTCCACCTGTATATTCACTGCTGTGATCCAACATATTTTATTCTTGCATCTCATCCTAAATCTTCCTTCAGAGTTCAGTTTTTTTCTTTTATCCATACCCATTTTCTTTAACAGAAAGTTTTAATATGCTGGAGAATAATTTGAATAGTTCTTTCCTTTCAGGTCTTGGGGATTTTCAATTTTTTTTTCCTTCAAAAGATGCTGGAGAGATTTGCCACGAGATGATTCTTAGAGGATATGTGAGAGCATGTTAACATCATCTGATGCCTGTTGAACCAGTTACCTTCCCCCATGCTCATGCTAGAAATTCAAGCCCAAAGGTAGGTGTCCTCTGAGGTGGTGGTAATTTCCAGTAAGTAGATTTAGAGGAAAATATTTTTTTTCCTTCTATCAAAGCCAACCTGAAGAACTGAAAACAACCTTCCCTTCTCCTTTTTTTTTTTTTTTTTAACTTAGTGGTAGCAGTTCCTCTAATTTACACTAATATACTCATACATACACACAAATGCACATATGCATATTCTTATATGCAGAAATACATAACTGCACTGAAAGCTTTAATGATACTGAGGAAGCAGTCACCTGTAACTCTGCTCTGACAGTTTCAGCTGTGTAGTGAACTTGAGTTATTGTGATGATTGATCACTACTGCTTTAAGCCATATTTTATATTTATACCTTCCTGTATTGAATATTTAAAATTTCATCTTATTTTCACAATGAAAGAATTTTTAATGTGAAAAGCAGTAACTAAAATACGGTAATGATTGTTCCTTATATCATCCTTGATATCTGTTACCTTTTTCTTCAAGTGGTTAACAGAAAGTGGACCCATTTCACCTGTATTCAGAAATTGGGGCCACAGGGGTGAATCACGTTAAGCTCAGCTACTGTTGGTGGTTTCCTAGGGATGACTTCTGTCCCAGATGTTAAAACAATCTCAGCTGAGGCTGGAGGTCTTTGCCTAAAGTCCCTGAGAAGCAGTGTGGCTGATGATGAAATTGTTGAAGCATGCCCTCTGCCAGAAATGTGCTATGACATTCCCCACTTCCCTTGACTTCTTATTCTCACTCAGACAGGGCAGCTTATTGCTCTCTTGGCTGCTCTGGAGCAATGATTTCAGGGGTGGCTCTGCACACCAGATCACCGAAAAGAGCCAAGCAGAAGAGCTGAGAGGCTTAGTTGTAGGACTGGGTCCTTTCACCAGTCTGGTTTCATGGGCCAAGATCCACAGAAACAAAATGGGAAGCACCCAGCAATTGGGGATTTTCAGGTGCAACTCTTCCACAACAGAAGAAAATGGCTTTGTCACTGAGGGAAACACATCACTAGGTACAAAGTGAATAAAAATAAAGTAGGAAGGTCAGGACCTTTATTAACTAATGTTAATTGATTATGGTGATTGCTTTATCTGCGCCTTGAAGTCAGTTTAGGGCTGTGACTAATTTTCTGCCTCTTGTTTTGCACAGAATTAATTGGGATCTTTCTTCCCTCCTGTAGTTACAATACTTGTATATACTGTAGTAGTTACGCAGATGATTTAAGTTTCTTGTCCTTTCCATTGGAGGAGTGACAGTAGGAGAGGAGGAGGTAAATAGCGGATTTGATCTTTAAATTGAACTCTGCAGTATAGGAGATGTTGCAATGCTTGGTTGATGGCAGAGCCTGAAGTGCAGGACAACTCACTCTTTGCCCCTGAAATGCTATTAGCCTTCTTTACTCCTCCTTCCAAAATAAAACACAAAATAAATAAAGCTTCCAGCATCAGTAAACTTCCCGCTGTTTGAACTGGCAGCTGGCCAATTCATTTGGACTGTTCTCCCCACTGACATAAAACACCCATGCAAGGAGGGTAAAAAGGCTGAGGAGGCCCCTATGATTATATGTAAAAGAACGCCTTGCCAATTTTCTGATTTGAACATTCTAACAGGAAATCTTGGACTCGATGTTTAAAAATAAGCTTGCTCACACTCTTTTATAACTTTAATTTTCCTTTTTTTTTTTTTTTGAGCATTTATCACTTAAAACTATATAATCATCCATCTGAGTGAATAAAGATACAAAATCCCATTCCTCAGATGAAGTTTAAGCTGGGATTTAGGAAAATAGGGAGAAAAAGAATCTGTACATAGGTGCAGTTCTTTTCTGGGATTTTAGTCTCCCTTCTGGAGACCAGGGGCATATATTTTTGAATTCTCTGGTGAATGTGTTTGAATTCTCTGGTCAGTTCTCTGGTGAATGTGTGAATTCATGAATTGCACATGTAGTGGCCTGAGCTGCATTTTCATCGTGGTTTCTGTTCTGTCACTTATGGGTACTTATGATTTGGTTATGGAAACATCAAGACTCTGCCCCACATGTTGTAGAAATTAAAAAAAAGACAGACCTTGCAGAAGGACTGGCTGTACAAAGGATATTTTCTGAATACTGATTTTTTAATGCAGGGATTGTTTATTACTGTTAGCAATTAAAAAGCATTTGATGTACATGATGAAAACATCTACCATTGTCAGCTACCTTGAGACTTGAACCCAGGTTACTGTCTGTACATTTCAGTCTGTGTTTCTGGATTTACACAGGTGAAGTGTTGACCTAGAAGAATATGGAACAAACCACTACAGCTTTAAGCTGCAGAGGTTTATAAAAAAAAAAAAAAAAAAAAAAGCAGAAACAAAGGCAAGCAGATGGCTAAAGATGAAGGTCACATCAGATTGAGAAGTTTGTCAAAATGTGATGACATAGGTAATCTGTAAACTGTTATTGCACCTAGCTGGAGGTGCTGAAAAACATTTTGAAATTACAAAAAACACTGGAGTCACCAGCACACAGGCAGGAATGATAGCCTGGAGTGGTTCTGCTCTATGGATGAATGCCAGATGTGGAAAGCGACATATCTGGAATTAATGATATTAAACATGCTTTTCTTTTATGCTCAATAATAACTCTATTATGATTGATACAAACCGCAGACACTTTATCTAGTACAAATGGAATCGTCTGTCATTGACTATATTAAATCATCAATTTCTGCATGATGAGGATCGTTTAGGGTAACTAATCATCTGTCTCATTCTGAAGTCTTTAAGGCTGATCAGATAACGTTTTGAATACTGCCTGAGCAACCATGACAATCTAACCCTTCCATGTAAGGATTGAGAGGGGCCCATTATGCCGTCAAAGCCTGTGGAAATATCACAGCTCTTTCTCTACATAATACCCTGCTGTAAATAAATCACTCTCCACCGCAAACTTTATTGATCACAAGCACTTCCATGCTTGTGTCTAGTGAAGTCTCTACAGAATAAAATGCTGCTTTATATTTTGTCTTGTCAAAATATTAAACGGCTCTGTCAAGCGGAGTCAGGCTAGCAGTGATGGTGTAATTCTGCTGTAGCCCTTCTCATTCCCTCTTTCTATCTCAGCTGCCAAGCTTACAAAGCAGGATTTTTTTTATAAACTTTCCAATTATAGTCTCGTAAGATTATGAAGCCTTAAGATAAAGTGTCCTAATTTAGAGTGGTGGAGTACTGAACCACTAGACAACAGCCTGTTAGATAAAACATTTCTCATAAGAAAAAGATAACCTGGCTTATTTATATACACAACATTAATGGGCAATAGGAGATAGCCTGGAATATCCTTATTATTTTACCAAGTGAGATAGGAAAGAAATATTTGAATTAATTCAAGCTCAAAGTGTTTATTATTTACAGGAAAAAAAAAAATCCCTCTTATTATGAGACAAATGTACCAAAGGAGGAAACTGAGAAACTCCAGGTTAGCACAATGCTTTGCATTTTCATACCCTATCGTTAGTTTGTAATTCTGTAAATAAGATAATGTATCTGTAGAGACACACAAGCACCATCATGGTTTAAGGCGGGGGAGGGATTTCTGCAGCCTCCAACTTCAGCTCACATTATGTTTGTCATCAGATGGTCTCACTTTGACAGTGCTTAGCCACACAGAGCACTGTCCTTTTATAACATCCTGTGAATCTCGGGGGGAGAAACCTGGGGTCTTGAGGAGTTTTGCTGAGCAGAGCCTGGGCAGATTGTAAGGAGGTTTGGGGCCGTCCTTGGGAAGACGCTGGAGCACTTTCAAGGCTGCTTGACGTTGTAATAGTATTCTCCACCTCAGGACTGCTGAATCTTAAGCTCTGTCAAGCATTCCCATATGCTTCCCACTCCAGGAAAGGCAGAATAAGAGCCGAGAGTGGTGCCATAAAACTCTAACCTGTGTTGAAAATAAGGCTGAAACACAGAAACAGGGAGCTGACAGTGACTTCCTGACTTTTGGGCTTCTCAGGGAATCAGGGAAAATCTGGTCTCATAATCACCATGTTTTATTCCCTTCCCTGTTTGATTTTCATGCAGGTAGAGTTTCTGTTCAGGGAGCATAAATGTGGAGTTCACAACCAACCTTCTCTCTCTTGGTCCTCTTTTTTTTTTACCCCGTGACAAATCAAAATCCATATTAGGTGAGAGAACAGCAGAGAGACCATCTGCAGAGGAAGACGGGCAATTGTGAAAAGAGGTCAGGAACAGAATAGGGAAGAAGGAGCAGCAGAGCCAGGGGTCAGTGGAAGGACAGAGGCCGTGAGTTGGAGGTGTGCCCACTCATCCCACACGTAAGCTCCTTTCACTGAGGCAGCAGGGAGCGACCGCTCTGAAAAGCACCTACCGCAAGGAAGTCCTGACTCTTTCTGTGCCTTACAGATATGACTGAAACAGAGATACTCAGTCTCAAAATGATAGCAGGCAAAGGGAATTTACTCATGTGATGGGCACTTGACAGGGCTCCTGAGCAAAAGAGTGCTGGCTTTACCCATAGTGGTAGATGCACCATCATGTTCCCTACACTGCATATGCAATCACCCTAAATAGTTCTTTCATGTGGTTATGATCAAGGAAATTTACTTTTTTAATTATGCTAACCAGTAAGTATTCCAATAACCTAAAGTAGACATGGGCAGTATCTGAGACAAGTTACTCTTCAGGACTATTTAGCAGTCCTAAAATGGTCTAGTCATTCTCCCTTGTCCTAGCTCTTCCTGATCTACAAATTGTTCCCCTCTAAAGGGGCCTGAAAGATTCTCTTACAAGACTTCAACAACTTCATTTTCTCCTTCTTTTATTACAATCATTGTTGTCCAATTAGGGGAAAAGTCAGGAGCCTCCTACAACAGTAATGGCAATAGTTAATGTCAGGAATACATTCTGTGAAGAAGCAGTTGCTTAGTCAAAAAATTTATTAATTTTTTTTAAAATAATAAATATTTGTAAAATTGTTTTTTTAATGGAATACTTAAAAACACAGAAAGCTGTGAAATTCAGTGATTTCCTCATTAGTAATTACTATCACTCTGAACTAAAGGAAAAGTGAAGGGCATCAGCAGTTGAATACTGTCTGCTTCCAATACTTTGATTATCTAAAGAAAGATTATTTTTCTCTCTTTAAAGGTTTTGCAATTGGAAGCAAAGAGCTGCTTAGCTCTCCATCTGAGAGTGTTTGTATAGTTTACTTAGTTTTAAAGTCTGTTTAATTTGTGTGGGTTTTTTTGTTTGTTTGTTTGTTTGTTTTTTTTTGCCAGTATTAAGGGCGTTTGTTTTGCTTAGTTGTCCTCAGGAAATGCCTCATTACTGCACACGATTGAAGATCAGCCTGAATGTCTTCCAGAAAATCTCACCTCTTCTCCATTGAGCCTGCAAGAATTCAGGAAATATGCAGCTTTCAATTAGTAAATAAAACACTCAATTGCTCTTTCCCAAACTTTGTGTGTTCACGTTTCATCTACATTCTTCAGAAATTATTACTCCCTGGAATGCCATTACTTGCTTCCTCTGGTCTCTTTATGCAGTTTTGACAAATTGCAGTCTACCAACCAACCTTTCTTTTGAGACTGATTTCCAAAGGAATGGACTTTAAGATTAAGAATGGCTTGTGTTATGGAAAAGGTATAAACACATCCATAGCTAGCATACTGATTTATCTGTTTGCAGGTGTTCTAGTATAGTACTAGGTCATAATTACAAATGCATAGCAACAGACCTAAAAAAAAAAGAGTATGAGCAGTGTTCTCATTATTTAAAATGATCATTTTTGTAACTATAAAAAAATCACCAATAAACAGTAGAGTTTGCTTGAAATGCAAATAGAACCTTTTCTTTATGCCTATGGAGTCAGTGTAATTAAGAAAATACACTGTGACTTTCTTTAACTTGGAACTAAGCTCCAGTGCTCAGAAAAACTGGAAAAGAAAATAAAAAGGTATGACTCAAAGCAGGTAAGTATTGGTGACTAGACAGGCCATAGTAACACCACAGTCTCAAAGTACTCAAAAAACTGCTTTTCATGGCTGATCAACTTCAGAATCAAAGTCTTAGAATAAGATAAACAGCTTCTTTACTTAAAACATGCTTCCACAAAGTAGTTTGTTGGCCTTTAGTTTCTCTTACTTTTGTGGGCATGGTTTTTAATAGGAAGAAAGGGTGAGAAGAAAGAGACAGAACAGATCCCCCAAGAGTGATGTGGTTTGCTCAAAAACTCCAAACCCTGAAAATCTTTGCATACTAACATCTGTAACAGGTGGTCCTGGGCTCATTTTGTGAGCATAAATTGCTGTGTGTTGACCTTATGCTCCTGAGCCTTCTCAGATGTTTAGCCAGAAGGGATCTGTCTGACTGTGTGTGATTTTTATATATCTTTCAGCTAAATCACAGGTCTTAATGCAAAATGCACTCAGGGACAGCATGGGGAATTGTGACACTCCCTATAGGACTTTTCCACTATAAACCAATAAATGGATTATACTGATCTGTATAGTTTTTTCATCTGTGATTGCTAAAATGTGGATAAAGTCTTCATTTTAATATTTAATAATAATCTTCATTTAATCATCAATCCAAGCATAATTTATTGGAAACCTCATAGACCATTGTGAATGGAGATCTTCTGTGCCAGTTACTAAGGGCTGAGAATAGGTAAGTACCTAAGAAAAGAAAATGAAATTCCCATCAGTGGAGTGAAGAAAACTGGAGATGTAAAGAGAGAGGGGGGAAAATGCAAATAGCAATAGTGGGTATTGCTTCACATTTAATGACTGACTGTGTTAAGGACCCAAGTCATCTCCTCTGGCCAATCATTAACTGCTTGAAAATGTCCTCCCATTAGCTCTTATTGTTAACAACAAGTTAGTAATACATATTTAACAGTATTCATTATTTTTTTAACTGCCTCAGAACAGCATCAGTGAGAGAACATGAGCAACTGAAAACTGCATCCAGCAAGCTTTAAGACCCAGAGAAGGTTCACAGAGGAGCTCGATTTTCTCCAGAGCAGCTGTGGTGCTCACCCACCTGCCTGTCCACAACCTTTTGCCGTGCTCATACAGCCAACTGTGTGTTTTACTAGAGGTGCCCACTACAGTGCATAGGACCAGGCAGATGCAGCAGAAGCCTTTTTCCTTTTTTTTTTTTTTAAACATGAGCAGTGCAGATTTAAAGGCGGGTTGACCATACAAACTCGTATTTTTTGGTTTGCAACAACAGGAAATAATAATGTTTCAAGTATGTGTCCACAAAGATATCAGAGGCTCTGTTTCTTAGGGTTGAGGGGGGTTTTAATTTTTTTTTTCTAATGCTGTCCTTTCAGTCAGTCTGTATCATGTTTTTGAAAACAGCTGGAATTCAGAAAACTAGCTAAAACTAGTGGTGTGATATAAAAATGCATTATATTAAACTCAGGCTGTCATGAGTTTAAAAGTTATGATTTCTCAAAATTATATTAACTCATTTCCAGCTGGATAAACAGAAATGCACAAAACTAACTTGTAGGGAGTAAGTGGCCATGAGCCTGCAGGCCTGCCCTAATGGTATGTGTGTCTCACATTAACTCAAAAGATCCCTAGGCAGAATTTGTTATCTGAGGAAGTGAAAGTAAACAATTTATTGCAGTTAGGTCCTCAAAAACAGATTCACAATTATCAAATAACGGAATCTGTTAGTTCTGCTGCCTTCAGTAAAATAACAGATCTCCATGGAAATAGGATTACAGTAGAAACCACATTAGATTAGGGTTCATCTGGCTGAATTTCTTGTCTCTGACAATAGCCAGTACTTCAGAGAATGGTGGCACAAACAGAGTATTAAATGTGCATATTTTTTAGTCTAAATGTATAGAATCTGACTATAAAATCATCCTGTCTTTCCCCTGCTCCTTGCTTCTTTCTATCACTTTCCTCTTTGGCCCTTTGTCTCCTGAAGTGTGATGCTTTCTGAATTTTGGGCTTCACTGCAAAAGTTGTTGAATATTTGATTAATCTCTGAATTGTGTGGGACTGGAAAGTTTGGAGTGTAAAAACTTAGCACAGTGCATTTCTTGAGGCTCAAGATTTGTCTACTCCCATGAAGTGCTGTTGTGTACACATGTAGTATTTCTATTTTGGATCTGCGGACTAGTAACTCATGAAATCATAAAAAAAAATTCCTTTACTTTTAAAGAGTCAATAATCTTACAATAAACTAAATCCAGGACCGATAAATAATACTGAACCCATTTCCTGAATGCAGCATCTAGTGCTATCTGATAACTTGTTCCTCAAAAACCTCACTTGAAGTCCCTTTTATATCTGGGCCCTAATGTTTGGTTGTGACTGATAGTCATAAACTGATCGCTTTGAGGTGCCAGTAATAAGGTCAGAAATCCACCACATATATTATTTACATTGCAAGGTCTGCTTACCTCATCTTGGACCACAAGTTAGGCTGGGCAACAAAACTCCCATTGCTCCCAGAGCTCCAGGCTCTTTTTACCTCCTTTTCCAAGGAGCAAAAGGTATTATTTGTATTTTTTACCATAATAATCTTTTCATGAGTGGAAAAACAAGGTGAAACAGATTGTGGCAGGATCTGTAGATATTTAAAATACACAAATATGGTGTCACTTTTGGGCACTCTTTGAGATCCTTCTCCTTGGGGGATTTTGGTTTTTAGGGGGAGGGTGCAGAAGTTTTTTTCTTATGGGCTCCCATGACATACATTTGACCCAAAGCATATGGAAGAACTGTCCCCTGTGCTTGCATTGAGACCTCATTGATCAGTAGTTTAATGCAGAACAAAGAGACCATGATGCACACACTGGGAGCTGTAGTACCACTTGCCCGAGCAGCACACTGGTTAATTGTACGCAGCAGGACACCTTATATGCTGCCAAAAGATGTTGTTGGAGTAGCTATGAAATAGTAACTTGAAGAGTTAGTGACAAATCAGTATTACCTTCTGGGCTTAGGCTGAGGAGAAAGGGCAGCTCCTTATGGATTTTGTTTTGTTCTCCCTAAATAAAACCTCTAGATCCAACAGGGTAATTTGTCTTACCAATGCATCTGTTTCTTTCTTGGTAAATAATATTTTAATTCCATGTGTAGCTAATGTTTTAAAGATAAGTCATTAAAGAAACAAATTTTAATTCTAGATTTCCACAGACTTACTAGGATTATAATGAATTAAAGCATAATGAAAAATAGCCTGATTAAGGTTATTAAGAGGTTATATCATCTTTAAGCCATACCTCTCTTGAAGAAGGCTCATGAAAGGAGGAGTGGCTGTCAGCTGAGACATCTGCAGTTTGATTAAAAGCATGGAAAAAATGCACAAATACTTTCCCACCTGGAAGGATAAGACAAAGATTTACTGCCACTGAATATGCCAAAAAATCCTTGTCTTCTGTGCCACTTAGGCTTGAGAATGTCCAATTCATTTTTCATGCCCAGCTATGAATGAAATAGAGAGAAATTACTATGATTTCTTCAGCTGTTTGAATATTAGCAAAGGTTTGTAATGAAAGCTATTAACACGTTAGAAATGAGAGACTTTTAAATTGAGAAACAGGATGCTTGTTTTTGTCTGCTAGATTTCACCAGGATCCTAATATCGTGCTGAAGCAATTAAAATTAGTGAAAATCTACTAAAACAGCCACTCTGCTCTGCATGCAGAGAGCCAGCATTCCTTATCAAGCCTCAAAGTATCTCATCCATTTATTAGGGCTCACCAAATAAACTAACAGTTACATCAGTCCTGCAGCTGTTTTCAGGAGGCCACAGCTCCATGACCCTGAAACTTTGACTGCTGACAAGAAGTTGCTTGAAGCAGAAGTGTTATTGAGATGCCACCTTCCTTGTAGCATCCCTGCTCCTGCTGCCACCTCCAGCTCAGCGCCTCCATCTGCCTGGCTGTACTGTGGGGCAGCAGTGCCAGCAGGCTCAGTCCACGAGGTCCAGGATGCTGCTGAGTTTCTCATCAAACACCCTGTGCTGTGGGGATTCCTTCCTCCAAGTGCTGCAGACAGCCCTGACTGTGAGTTTGACAGGCGTGCACTTGCCTATGTTTATAATGCAGATGCTATTGGCAGAACCTGCGTGAGTCGGGGTAAGGTGATTTCTTTAGCCAGAGATTTACAGGATTTTTCAGGAAAGCCTTCTTTGCTTTTTCAGCATGCTTTTTAGATGAAGCCACAATGTTACCATTGCAGTATTCAGCTTCAGGAGAGGTTCCTGAAATATTTTTAGCCTCTGACACTTCTCTCTGCACTTATAAATATCCTTGATAAAATACTAGAAAAACTAGATATTTACTGGATCCCATAACCTGTCAAATCTCTCCTTCTCTGTTTACATGTCCTTATCTAATTTTGTATTTCCTATTGCAGGCCACCAATTGCAGGAATTGTACATTATGAGATACAGATACAATGCATTCCCTTGAGGGATGGAGTACAGAAGTAAGTTGCTTCCTTTTTTTTAATTTATTTTTGAACTATTTTCTTTTATGAATAACTACTATTATAGCAGCTCAGTCTTTCCCTTTATAGGGGAAAACATTGATAATGTTTGCTCAAATGCAAGCATAGTGTTCATACCTCTATTCTAAAGACTTCATGCATTCATCCTAGTATCCTAGCTCTTAGTTGGACGAGAATATCAGACCGTGTTTCAAAATGTTTTTAATGCTGCTTTTTTCAGTGTCCTTCCAAAAAGGCTAACTACCTTTTACCCTCGTTAATGTCAGATATAGAGGCAGGAGACAGAGGAGCTGCCATAGCACAAGAGGTGACTAAAGCATGTATCTTAAAAGCAATATCTTATACTTTATGCATCGTAGGTAAATCATTCATAGTTGTGCTTGGCCAGTTGTGCAACACCTTATCTGAAGGAAAAAATTACTTTCTGACTCCCACAGGGTATCATTTTATGCCCTAATGCATGAGAAAGCTCCACTGCTGTTTGCGTAAAGAACTAATTTTTTTTCTTCAAATCTTCTACTTTACTCAGTTGGAATTAAGTATTTTCTGGAGTGCCTAGCAGTCGAAGGATGCACATTTACCTGGCCTTGGATCTGGCACTGTCAGTGCATTCTGTGTAATTGCAGCGCTTTATCCTGTTTATGAAAATGTTGTTTGCTTTTATCTACCAAGGGTGACACCCAGGAATGCTACATTTATGCTTTAAAGATAGACGCCAAAAAGACTCAGAAATGCTGAAGATGAGAGTACACTTTATTGTAAGCATGACAGTAGCAAGTTAAAAAACTTCTTCATCTTTAGCCCTCAATAGTGGCATGCTGCTCTAGCTATAGGAAAGGCTATGCAGGGGTAGGGAGCTGTGACGTTCCAGCTGTGCTCCTGTAACTCAGATATTTGCAGCTGAGATAACTAGTCCTCTCAGCTACTCTGTTTTAGGAAAAACAGTGAAGATAGCTGCTGTCTAGGCACCATGACTGACTGCTACAGACCGATCACATAACGTCTTTTTTTTAGCAGTATTATTCACATGAATTACTAACTTCAGCCATGAAGCCGTGCAGGAGACTGCAGAACTCTGTCATCTCACATAATAAATTAGGTTTAGTAAACCAAGCCTTAAAATAACTGTCTCATTTGAAACTCAGCCTTAGGTTTTCAGGTCATATTTTTTTACAAATTAACCTGAAAACACTGGTGGCATGAATAATGTTGAGAATGATGTACATTTCCCATGCTATGGGCTAAATCTTCCATCCAGCCAACTGTGCCTGTGAGGGATGTGAATGCAGACGTAAAGCAGAAATGCCTTGCACCCACAGCTCCTGGAGGTGCCTGGTATCTGTGCACACTGGGAAGGTGTGGCTGGTGCCAAGAGAAGGGGAACATACCCTCATGGATCACTCCAGATTTTTAGCCTCCTCATCTCCCTTCTGCTGGATGCAGGGTGTAGATACAGAGGCCTCCTCAATCCTTAACATCTTTGAAGTGAATGCAAATCTGGAATGTAACTAAGCTGCCTTTTTTCTTCCAGCTGACGTGTTTGCTCTTAACGCATCAGTCCAGAGAAAGCTGTACAGGAGAATGAAGGTGGGGACTCATGCACATCTGAAGCTGCTGTCTCCAGGTGGCCTTTGGCTCCACAGAGCCAGAACAGCACACTTGTGGTAGGCAATGTGAGAAACAAACACGAAGCATTTTATCTAGCATTAGACACAGAGTGACATTAAAAAGCTCTCCACCTGCCGTCTAGTTAACATACTTAGTGTCATACCGTTAGGCTTCTTATTAAGGATATTTAAAAGCCTGGAGGACTCAGCACTTCTGTTTCCTCACATAGGAAAGCACTCAAAAGAAAAAAGGCAAAGGTCAAAACTCCCTAATTCTAATATCAAAGGAGCAGAACCCCACTGCAATGAAAGAGTTTTTCATTTTGTCATACTACTTGTGCATAACTACTTGTGCTCAGGCTACCAACAACATAATCTCTTTGGGTTTTGGTTTACCCAATTGAATTGAGATTGTTAACTTACTTCACTTAGGCCAGCAAAGACAGCTGCCTTCATAATTATGTTGGTGGATGGGACACCTGAGACTTGGAGCAGTATTTAAGAAAAAAGTGTTTGAGGAGATGTCCCATTAAATGCAGCCATTGTCAATAAAATAGCAAATGCTGAGTCTGATTTTTATGGCTTTAGGAATGTTCCTAGAAATGCCAACTCAGTATGTCGCTTTCTAACCTAAAATTAGGACAGGAATAATAATACTGTGATTTTACTGTTATATAATAGTGACATAACAGTGTGACAGAAAGTGACACAGACATATAAAGCCCACTTTTTTTTCCTAACCTACCAGAATGTGTTATGCCAACAAAAAAAAAATGTATTTTAACTAAATTTCTGAAAAGAAATCTCCTTGGAAAACACTGCCAGGAGAAAGACACAAGAAACTGTTTAAGTAAAAGAGGACAATGAAAAGAAAAAGCATTTTGAACCTATAGAAGGTTAATGAATGCATGTATATTAATGTGGGTGGATTTTCAGACTTCATAGCAGAAATTGGTTTATTTTTCCTGTCTTTTGGTGATGGAAATTGCATATGATACTTGTAAGTAAAAAAAAGACAGTAAAGAAAACTCAAATGTTTCAGAAAACTCAAGATCAAAAAAGGGGTAAAGAAACTGGTAAAATTTGACAAATTTAGCTGAATGGTCAAGAAAATGGTTTGGTGCTGGCAAATGCAGCATAAGAAGGAATAATCTGAGCCACACAAATACATCATTATTGTCACTAAAGAGAAGACCTGTTCCTTCTACTGGATGGTTCAATGAAATTCTCTGCTCTCTATAGAGTAAGGGTCAAAGAAGCAAGAAAACTGTTAGGATGCAAAAGGATTGGGAGAGAAATAATGCCAAAAATCTTATAATGTCATTAAATAAATCAGTGGTATGCCCTGACCTGGAGCACTACATTCAGTTGTGGTTACCCTGTCTAGAGGAGAATGTATCATAAATAAATGAAGTGTAGAGATGGGCAATGTAAATGATTAGAAGCATGAAAAGCACTTCATTTCAAGTCAGATTACAAAGTTTAAAATTATTTTAATGATAGAGAAGATGACTCAGATGGGCCACAAGTAACCTGTATATAGGAGAGGTTATTTATTTAGTAAGGTAACAAGAGTAAGTGCAATGAAGTTAGTCATTATGCCAATACATAATTTTCCTCTGGAACTCATTGCAGCTTGCGGGCCAAGACTCCATCTGAATGCAGATTTCAGGTAGATATGTATTTAAAAAAACGTATCACCTGTGCTGCAGTCCATAAGACTTAAAAGTTTTTTGAAGAGTTACAGACTCTCCCCAAGGGTGAACATCAGCCCAATTGTAAACAAGAAAGCTAAGAAACCTTTCCCATGGGCAGGTTATTTCATAGATGCTTACTGCAGGGTTTCTGACACCTCTCCCAGAAACACATCTAGTACAGGCCACTCTCAGAGAGCATGTCTGAGATGGACCACTGCTCTGATCCAGTGTGTCAATTCCTATGTTGAATCAATGATACAGAGATGAAAGGTTCGATATCCCATTATCAGTCTCTTGAACCATCCAATTCTTCTCCTCTTCCCCATTCAGCTATTGATTAAATTAAATGCAGCAAGGTAAATGGGAACAGGAAAGAAATTCCTTATCTTAGCAGAGCTCTTTGTCTATGTGCTTTAGGCTGCATTATAAGGAGATGGTAGCCCCAATCTACTGAGCAATCTGTAAGCTAGATTTATTCACAACAGCCTATCCACACAAGGATCCCACTATTTTGTTATTATTTTTAAGGTCATTTAAGTTTTTATTATTTTTAGACATATGAGTATGCATTTGCTGCTCATTACATTCTGCAGTTCTGGGGCAAAAATGAGGTACAAAGAGACTGTGAAGGACAAACCCCTACCATTCATCTATACACATGTGCCATGCTGACTGCTGTATGTTTTGGAAAGATTCTCTGTAGATTCACCAATCTAAAGAAATAATGAGCTTAAAGCAGTGGAACCTCTGAAAACAGTTGGCAGTTAGATAATGATGGATATGCTACAGAATCCAGAGATCTTGGTGGTGGAGGATGAATGATGCATATAATGAAAAGAAGGCTGAAGCCGATCACCTTCCCTGTTAGTATAAACACGTAAAATGCAATTCACTGTGATGATGGTGGTGGTGCATTGCATAATAAATTATGTGTCTGGATCATAAAGGCAATTTTTTATGATAGAAAAGTTTAATAGAAAATATATGTAAATGAGCGTAACTTGCCAAATGATGCTTTTTGACTAGAGTGTTAGAGGAGAAAATAATTTCTTCTCCAGTACATTTGCAAGTTGAGCTGAAAAATGTGTGTGAGTTCCACTTTCCAATTTCACTCACATTTTCAGATATAGAGGGTTAATAGATTAGTTAAGAGCTGTGTTTTATCACTATAAAACTGTTCAACATTGTACAAAATTTTTTGAAAGTGCTAGGAGTGAAAGTCAGTGGTGAGGCAGATGTGGTGCAAATTGCTGATTAATAAAGGAGCAGTGTTCCAAGCCCTGTTCCAAAATTTTCAGGGCCTTGCATGAGCTTTAAACTGAGCTGGGGGGCTGTAAATGAAGACTGTCCTAGCTGAGAAATCTAATAAGCAGAGAGTTGCAGTGGGGAAAAAAACAGCCAGAAAAAAATAAACAAAATACTGGACAGTAATACACTGGTGAGAGATGGGAGTGCTCTTGTGTTTCCCACAGTCCACAAAGGTGCTATATGAAAGGTGCAGCCAGGCTTTGGACAGCATCTCAGGCATGTGGTGTGATTCCTGAGGTTGTCCTGTGCAAGCCAGAAGTTGGACTTCAATAATCCTTGTTGGGTCTCCTCTAATTCACCTGGTAGGACTCTTAAGGATCTATTCTTCTTAAGATGAATATGAAGATTTTGAAACATATCGTTCAGACTGGAATTTCTTTATTTACCTAGGTTTAACTAATAAAAGAGGGAGTGGGATATTCTGGTGATAGTATAGGATTTGTTTGTATGTTTTTTTGCCATGGTGTTGGCCATAC
This sequence comes from Pyrocephalus nanus, assembly GCA_038380795.1. Lineage (NCBI taxonomy): Eukaryota > Metazoa > Chordata > Aves > Passeriformes > Tyrannidae > Pyrocephalus > Pyrocephalus nanus. The sequence goes on along the minus strand of CM076267.1, from coordinate 17,992,146 downwards.
TTTGAGAGAATTTATAGTGGTTTTCTTTTTTTTTTTTTTTTAATATTTTGAGTAAAATATACTTATTTTATATAGATATATATGTATGTATATAAAAAGATAAAAAATTATCTGTGGGGAACTTTTAAGGAAAAGGTATTTTTTCCATTCACCACTCTCCATAGACCTGTGCACAATATTCCAACAAAAAACTGTGATTATACTATAGAAGAGTAAAATTTTCTAAAATAATTTCTAAGTAAAATTTACACATTGTAGACAGCCAAAATATGGATTAAAAGCACCAAACTGGCATTTTGAAACATAGCAGCTTGAATCAATGTTTTGTTTTGACATTTTGATGCAAAATGTAGATATTTTTGTGCCACATTTGCAAAGCAAGTTGGGATTTTTTTGGTAACTGTCCTGCAAAAATGTTTAATGATTCGATAAGCAAATGTCAAACTTGTAGAATTCTCATGCAACATAAATTCCATTGGCTGATCAGCTCTTATTCATGCCCTTTGAAGAAGAGCTGAGCATATCAATATAATAGAAATCTATATTTCCACACAAGACATTTCAGTTCAAATTTGAGTTCTAGCAGTCCCACATAATCAACCTTTTGGGCAAATTCTGTTGAGAAACAGAGGTGTTTTTTGTCACTTAGAGGTATTTGGGAAGTAACAGCAAAGTAAAGAGAAAAAAATCCATAAAAATCATATTTCAAGAGGAATCTAGGAAATTATTTCATTAGCTGAAACTGGAAGTAATTATTTTTATTTAGTGAAATGCCATACTGCCCCCACCCAGACACAAGGAAAATCAATCATCACAAAAGAATTTTATCTTTGTCTCAGTGCAATGCATCCTTCATTTATGGTTGGTGAATACATTCCCAGATGTGGAAGCTGCATAAGGCCCTCGTCAGCTGATACCAGTCTTATTACTAAATACCAAAGCTGAAGCACTCATTTTCTAGAACTGCTCATAGGTTATATTTAAACAGCTATAAACTGCGGCACAACACCATTATTTTGCAGAGAAGTTGGGTTGCCCAGCTGAAAATGTTATGAAAGCTCTTCCTAGGTAGATTTGGGTAATAAAGCAACCTACACCTTTAAGGAGGTGAACAGAGCAGAACATGCTGTTTAAGGCTGGGATCTCCCGGGGTTGGGTCATGAGAATTTGGTTCTAGTAATGACAAGGGCTGATGAGAAAATGGACTCTGAATACTCAGCCATTAACAACTGCTGAACTGAGAAGGAATTCTGATTGTGTAAACAGAATCCCTCTGACACAGATTTCTGTGTTTCGTTCCATTTCTTATCTACAGTTACCTAAATTTGCATAAATGAATGGAAAAATAAAAAAGTAATAATGTGAATGGTTCTTTGGCAAAGAAAGCAAAAAGAAGCCATTTTCTACAGTTTTATTTTCAGATATTCTCACCACAATTTGAATTCTTTTTTTTTTGTATCCAGATCCACAATATGTTTATTAAAGAAAAAAAGGAAAAGATAAGAACCAAGGTAAGGGAACAAAAAAATCTGCTAGAAATCCAGTAGTAACGTGAAAAGCCGTGCTAGCTAGCTGTGCTTTGCTGAAATGGTTAATAAGAAAATGGAAAAAAAAGAAAATTAGACCCTTTATTCTAGAGAGCATGCATTTATGCAAAGAGGATGTTTAGCTGGGGGTGAAGAGATGAGGACTTGGCTAGTTATGAACTTGTAGAATAATCATGGGAAAAATGATGAAGTGCTCATAGTGGTATAGTAATGACATACATAAAGCAAATGTGTTATGATTAGATCAAATTGCAAAGAGAAATGAGTAAATGTTGAGAACAATGCTGTGTTCAATGTGTAAACAACACATCTTTCTCCTTAGCTGGGGTTGTTATAAGCAAGCAAGAGTTAAAAATACAAGAGCAATTTTTAGAGGCAACCTCATGACTGGCAATCAGTGCTAATAAGATTCTTTTCCTCTTGCAAGATTCACAGAAAGCCCTCAATCCATGCCGAGCACATTCAAAGGCAAGGGACTAAGCGCTCCCCTTACAGGTTCATTATCATTCGCAGGTTATCCCAAGCCAAGTGAATCAGGAAAGCAAATGAATTAGTGAGAATTAAGGAGCCTCTGTGGTCTGAACCCTCTCCAAATCTCAGCTAAGATGAAAGGTAGACGCTGATGTCTTGTGTCCCAGGGTTTTCAGAATTGGAGCCCCAGTGCCGAGCTGCCTCCTCCAGAGCCTTGCAGAAATGTGCAGGCAGTTAATGTTGCCTAACGTCTCCTGACCGTGGGTTCAGCCATGTGGGAAAAGTTTTACGAGGCTGCAAAAACCAAACCCCCTTTCACTCACAATTAATTACAGGAGAGTTGTTATAGCACCTCGCTGTCAGTGAGTCCAGTGAAAGCTCACTTTGTGCTCATCTCACTCAGTAATAATCAAAGATGCTCTGGTAATGTCTTAGTATGTAGTAATATCAAACAGGGTAGTTAAAGGACAGATCTATAGCACGTTGAACCACTAACAGTACTGTTTCCTTGGAAAGAATATCTTAAATGATAGGATTTGTACCTGACATAAATTGGGATCTCTAGTGTTTACCTTTGTTATTTTCATTTGTCTGAAATGATGCCGTACCTGACAAGCTTTTAATCATATACCAGTTTTTAATTGCTGTGATACAATGATCTTCTCAGGGAAGCTATGGCCTTTAAGTACAATGGGTTGGAAAGATTTCAAAAGAAAGCAGTTTGTTTTCATTAAATACTTGTTACTGCTAATTATATTTGATCATTATAAAGAATACAGTTTAATTAAAGAAGCATGCCATCTAGAAAAAATATTTGATTTCCAAAGCATAACAGTATATCTTTGCATTTGTAAGTAGGGGGTAGATATATCAACTGAAAAAAATGTGCAGATATATTTGTCTGTGTGTCTGTGTTTGCACATGTGTATAAATAAAACAGTACTGGTTTGATAGGAAAAAAATCTATTCAAAAGAATTTTTCCGATCCTGATAATGAAATTGTATTTAAACAGCTATCTTATATCATATCAGATGACACCTTTATGAGTGTTTCAAATCACTTAACATAAGTAATTATCTACAATAAAATAACATTTGGCAAATGATACTAACTAGTGTTTTCACAGCCTAGGTTTGTATCAACATTTTCATCAGATATTTCTCTACCATGATTTTTAAAGTCATCTCTTTCATGAATGTGAAGAGTTCAGTATGAAATTACATGTTTTTCATAATAAATGTATGAGATTAATTTTATTTATTTTTGCAAATGATTTTTTTCAAGATTAGTTTGAAGGAAATTAATAGAAAATGAAGGCTAATAACTCTGCACATGTAACTGAAGTCTTGAATTCATGTGCCAATGTACATAATTGTTCCTTTAAACAATCATGCCGGAAAATTTTCTAGTTTTTACTTCCCCTCTTCATATAATTCCTGACTCATGACCTCCTATCTAACAGTCAGGCTTGATGTGCAAGACTGTATCTCATTTATAATAATCATGATCTTTACAGAGAGATCGATTAAAATATTATGGTTCTTTTAAAATCAGAATGCATATCAAACGAAGCCTCACTTATAAAATGGAGAAAAAGCTCAGGCTTTTGCAGAGTCTCCTCAGTGTGAATAAGATGTTGTAAAAATCTCTTAATATTCAAAGTCAGTTAATCATTAAAGAGGGAAATATGTTAATAAGTTTTTATCACAATTGAAAATGCTGTTAATTGCTCTCTGTTCTATATACACTGCATTTAACACAGTTAAAAAAAAAGTGTCCCTCTCCTGAAATTTTTGGGTTTTCTTGATAACCACCTCCTCCAAAATAATATGCAGTTTAAATAAAAAACTAATATAATATAAAGACTTTTTTTTTGCTTTTATTATGCACTCTAGTTCTTATAAAAAGTATTTTAGAAACTACAGAATATTTTAATCCCTTTTCTTTTTTTCAGACTATATTGCTGCATGGGAAAAAACCCTCAACATTATTTAAACTGAGGTTGAAAATATCTATCTGAGGCTTCAACACTGGACAATTTCCTTTTCTTTTCCTTGTTCTTATAATTAAATATTTTAATTTTTTGGGGGGAGGGGGGCTGGGAGGGTGAGGAGGAGGGTGTTAGTAATCCCAGCCACTACACTGCTTGCAAAGAAAATGCTCTGAGACTTAAAGAAAAGATAAAGGTGAACTGCAGGATAGTGCCACAATTTAACAAATCTCATTCTTAATTCTTTAACATTGCTATATTGTTCATTTCATACTATCTTTTTTATTTGCACTGAGCCTTGTACATTTGTACTTGGAACATGTTTTTCTATTGTTTTAAATTAAAGAAACATTTCAGTTAAAATAATTCTACCCACTCTCTTCCTAAACCTCTGTATCGTGGGAGGATTTATTAATTGCATTTTATAATACTGCTCTTATTTTTAATCAGTTTCCTCTAGGTCAGCTTATGTAGTGCTTTTAGTCAATTCTATTTATGTTATGCAAAGAATCATAGATAGCAGTTGCAGGTAAAATCGTTTTGAGAAAGACTTTAGCATACGACAGAAGGAAAAAAAAAATCCAAACCAAAACAAAAAACAATTAGAACAATTTCCCAGGCAGCACAAGCCTAAAAAGAAGGAAAGCACACAATACTCTCAAGTGTGCGTGCGTGTATGTGTGGGAAGAGCTTCATAATACTAATATTATTTAAAATGGTGTGAATCTGCAGCAGCCTGCAGCAACAGCAGCCTCAGCCAGTCCTGCGCTAGCGAGGCAGCGGGCCCTGCCCTTGTGCTGGCCACAAATGACCAGTGAAATCCCAGAGGCACTCTTGAATTTCTGCATTCTCATTTCATCAGCTGAAAAATATCTGTCACTCACGTCCCACACTGGGCAAAGTGACACCTGCCAGTCTCAAGAACAAGGACAAATTAATGTTCCTCCACCAACTGTGTCTCAGAAATGAGTGGCGAGCGGCGGTGCGAGCAATCAACAGCTCGAGTACATTGTTAAAGTTTGCAGTGCATTGCTGGGGGTTCCTTTCAGACAAGGTAATTTGCAGCAGCTGTTGTCGGTTTGTGCTGTTATTGAACATATGTTCTGCTGATTTCCCTCCTAATGAATCTTTTAAAATATTTGCAAAATGTGTGCAAAATTGCATTGCTGAGGTTTCATGAAACTGAAAAACAAGGCGTCTCGTTTTAAACAATGCTTGGGAGAGGCAGTGCAGCAGCTGCAAGAGGGATACGTAAGCCAGGCACTCACCTTATCTGCTCTGTCTTTCTAGAAATCACTCAGAAATATTTTGGGTACTAGGTATAAAATCCTAAAAAACCCCAAAACAACAAAAAACATTTCTGATATCTGTCATCATGTCACATCATGTTATGCAATATTATATCTGCTTGTGATGAGATGCAACATGACAGGATGTAATGCAATGTAACATATAAAAAAATGTAAATAATCCACTTTTGGGGATTAGATATCTGCTGTCAATTCCTATAGCAGGAATCTGAACTGAATTTATTGAGGCGGATGGGAGCTCAGCAAACACCAAACTGTGCATGGTGTTTGCAAACCAGCACTCATCACAGCTCACTGCCTCTCCCAATTACTTTTGGATAGTTTGGCTCATATATGACTGTGTTACAATGTTAAAGAGAAATTCTTGTGGTGAGCAGTCTTATGACTCAATAATTTTGTTAATTATCACTGCCTACAGCAATCACTTTGGTGATGCCTTGTCATGAGTAGCGATTTGTACATTTTAAAAAATATGCGTTAGAAATGACTGTAGTTTTTGTAGTAAAACACACTGTGTGAACGCAAATCATGTAGTATGTATGACATAATTGGGGAAAAAAAACATTGCTTTCGGCCAAATAAGAGACAGCTCAGGACAGTGCAGCCTCTTGCTGCTGGACACCTTCCTTCCTTTGGTGGCACAGCTGTATCTTTCTGTAAGTTACTGACTACAAAGCACCTACATTTTAGGATTGGACAAGCTTGGCACACTTGTCTCACAGTGGAAGTTCACCAGTGCTCTCTGCCAGCTCTGGAGGAGTGGGCTCGGGTGCAGAGCAGGGCCATGAGCAGGCTGTGCCAGCCCACAGGCAGGTTGGTGGGTGCCTGAGGAGCCAGAGGACTGTGCCATGGAGAGTGGACTTTTGAAATGATGGTGAATACAGCCTGACTGCTCTGGGTTATTCTGTAACAGTGGGGAGATGGCTTTTGAGGTGTTGTACCAGGTACTGATGATTTGGCAAAATTAAAAGATCTCAATTTGCCTTCACATAGCCAAGTATAGGGAAAATGGCTTGTCACCAGCAGTGGGATGAATGCAGAGGGCAACAGCCCGGTCCCCTGACCCTCTCGCAGCACAGCCTGTGTTTCCCTTTTCCTCTGCCTCTGCCTTCCTGCTGACTCATTTGTGGCAGCTGCATCCAGACCAGAATTCACCTATTTGTATGTCCAGTGCCTAGGAGAAAAAAATCCAAGCCGATGTATTTCACCAGTAATTAAGTGCTAATGGATGTTTTAGAACTTGCTTTTTATTCTCTTTCAACAGAAGACAAAAAGCCACATTGTCTGAAGCCTCTGCACCACAGGCACTCTGCAAAAATATCTCCTCACTGCTACAAGGGCTTCACCCCCAGTACATCTGGCTGTGTAGAGAGCTGGAGCAGAGATGAGTGGACAGCATTTTAAGTACTACATTCTTTCAATGTGCTCTAAGCAGGGTTAGATAATATGAGATATATATATATATATATAAAGCCCCATTCTCTATACGCTCGAGGGTAGTCCACCTTGCTAGCACCAATGCCATTGAACCTGTATTAGCAGCAGTGAGGGGTGGCTGTAAATTTTGCCACATGTAGACAAGGCTTTCAAGGTAAGCAGGCAGACCCCCGGCTGCAGCCGCCTGCCTAGGAATGGAACCTTTTATTTGCTGTCATAGTGATGACTTTTAATTGTCCCAATAAACAAGCTTTTAAAAAGCTTCTAAAATGTTCTCTAATAACACACTTTGGTCTTTAGCCATAGAAATGCAGAAATAATTAGAAGTGCCATTGTGTACAGTGCCTTCTGGACTGGGCTGAAGGTGAAGGAGAAAGTATCATGCTATCCTTGTCAGCTGCAAGGGTAATTACTGCTGGCTGAAATTACTCAACATTTGTTTATAAGCTCCCCAGAGCATGCTGTAAATAGATTGTCTGTTATAGTCCAATCACATTAAAACGCTGCTCCTTGCAAACTGCTACCTCCTGTTTTCTGTAAGCTAGACAGAGAAAGCCTGCTGCTCACTTATTGAGCACCAAGCACTGAAGAGTTATGCTTAATGTGATTGTTTTCATTAGCTCTTCTCTCTGATACTACATTTATAGTTTGCTGGGCTTGAAGACTGGCATGTTGCATTGCTTTCATTTGCTATAGTGAGAGCGAATGGCTTTATTTCTGGAGGCTGTATGCAACAGTTGATGGGAATTTTGGAATAGCAAAGCATGGGAATATCTATGGACAACTTTTTCTCCACTTGGGCAATGGTGTTTTTCTATTTGCCTTCTAAATGTTCCTGCACTGGTTCCAGCAGTGGTTGCATTGCCTAAATTGTCCTTTGAAGGATGAGAAGTATTTTTGTGAAAGGTTAGAAAGAATGTATTTTCCTTAGCACTGAATTTCACACTTCTGCATTGTTCTGTCCATTATGACCTGAGTTGTATGAAATAGTGATGCAGCCACAGCCTGTCTGTTTGATTTGTTCTCAGCATGATTTACCACATCATATCACAACAGCCCAGGTATTTCCAATAAATATGGGGACAAATTCACCGCTGACATATGCAGAGAGAATTCCATTGCTATCGACAGAGTTGCATTTGCCCCCACCAAGGTGAATCTGGCCACTAAAGTGAAGATTTAGGGGAAACAAACGGAATTTTGCAAGAAGCCCGCAAAACCACAAAAACTGAACAACCCAACTCATAAAGCCCAAACCCAAACACATCCCTTCTCCATATATTAAATATATATATATATATGTGTGTGTATGAAAAATAAAGGAAGTATGTATCCATTACTGGGTATCAGAGGCAGAAATTTGTAACCTCTGTTTCATGAGTTATTCATGAGAACACACACAAAGGGTATTTCAACAGTGCTCATTTTTATTTACCACTGATTATTCACCAAATCATTACTGATTATATATAGAGCAAAGTGTGGACCCATCATGTCACATTTATTTGAAAAGGTTAGTAACAACAAACTGCCTTTCGTACCCCCAGAGCTGGAAAAAGTCTAGACATTAATGAATTTAACCTGATTTTTTTAAAACGCAGACTCTGCACTGGTGTAAATCCTCATGGAAGACATTGCAACTACAACAGCTTACACCAGCTTCTTGTTTTCCCCAGAAATAACACAACAAGGCAACAATGTTAGTGACCAGTAGAGAATTATTAAAGGAACACAGATAATTGGAAGAAAATAAATGACCTGGGTAGAATAGCTATTGTAAAATGAAGTGCAGGTAAATCACTGTACTGGATACCTTCCAGCTTCATGTCTTAGGTGCCTTTCTCCCTAATTTTAACATCTGCCTAATGCTTCTAACCAGTCAGGAAGGGATAAGAATTGAGGTTTGGATATTCACATTTTTTTCTAACTGGAATCATTGCCTGTGGAAAACTGTCCTTCTGGGAAAGATGCTGGGGTGTTAGAAATGATGATTCAATTGGCCATTAAGATAATTCCTGGAAGTAGTACTTTCTTGAGGCTGTGTTTCCAGGAATGACAATCACAACATCACTGCTCTGACAGTGTGATAGGTATCTTCAGAAGTGGACACAGCAGGTGAATATTTTCAGTTACTATAAGTAATACACCACAGGTTAGATCTTGTGGTTATCTTTATTTGCAAAAGCTAACTAGTGCAGCATATTGCCATCCTTTGATGATGAATTGTACCAATTGTTTTGCAATAAACGTAAGCTTTTTTGCAATCCAGGTAACATTTTTTTATGTTCCTATTCCTGCTTTTTGTGCTATTAGAGAAGCAGTGAATCTTTAAAGAGAAACTTCCTACAGCTAAAAAAGACATTAAGGGGGGAAAAAAGCTGGGAGCCATAGTGACAGGTACAACTAAGGCTGTATCCTTCGGTTCCCTGGAAACCAGTCAAACACTATCTCATCTTGCAATGGTTGTGTCTGATCCTCTGCTTCAGACATCTTCCTAATAATGGCAACTACAGAGGTGACTCTCTGCAAATAAGGGCTTACAGCAACTGGACATCCATCATATATCTCCAGAGCAACATTAGACCACCCTAATGGGTACTCCCGTCTTCATTATGATATTAATTCTCTAAATTTCCAAAGTGATTTCATTTGTAAAATGACAAAGGCTGGCTGCTCAGGAGACAAAGTGTTTTCATCCCCCTCCTGCATGCTTACAAAGGCTTGCTCTCTTTAGTCTTTGGGGGAAAAGAAATTTGATAGCATCAGATCTCTTGTGATACACAGGGCTGCCTAACAGCTACACCACCTGCCAGCACTGCATGCCTGCCCATCCAGCCTGAAGATTCTAAAGCAATGGTTGATGAGTAGAACATAGATGTTGGGGGGGTAGGGGGGCTGGGGGGAAGAAGCTATGCAGGGAGAAAATAGAAGCTGTATAAAATACTCAGTGTGAAAGTGAGGCAGGATTGAGGGTAAGGGTGAGGTCAGAGCCAAGGCTGGAAACTGAATCAATCTGAACAAGGTTGGTTTGGTTAGATTAGGTAAAAGCATGATTTTCTCCCTGGTGTATCAAAGCCTTTGCTGTGGCTACAAATTCACTGACAGCCAACCAAAGCAAGCTTTTCACAAAGAGGCAATTTGTTGCATAGCTCCTGATCTCCAAACTCTTGAGGATTAAATAAAAAAAGAAATGAAATTAAAAAGAAAATCAGTAAACCTGTGACATCACTAAATGTCTTGCCCAAATAGTGACTAACTAAAGTGCCTGACTGAATAATAGTGAAGACTTAGCAGGTTCTTTTAAGGGAAGTGATAATTGCAACCTGACTAGTGAATGAATTTGGAAGCAAAACAAAACAGTATTTAATGCACTGAAAAGTGTACAAGACACCAATCTCACTAGGCTTTAAGAGACTAGCCAATCTTGTAATTTGTCTGGTTCTGGATTTCCTTTCATTACACTTGTTCAATCCTATTGCTGTCTGCCATCAAGCTTGTGCAGGCAACAGAGTGAAAAGAGACTTGGGCCAGGAAGTCCAGTTCTTCTTCCAAAAACAGAGCACCTTCAGCAAGAAGCTGATTTCAGTTTCTCCTGTAAGTACCCTCTTACAATTTCATTCCCTTTGTCCTGGCTCCACTGCTAGTTTTCTATTGTACTAACTACTTCTACACTCCTTTAGTGATGAATCTCAGTATTTAGGGCCAGCACTCGGTACCAGTGTAGCTGCATGGCCCCCAGTCTTAGGGCATCCTGAATCCCATGTGTCCTTTAGCTGGCAAAAAAATACCAAAGAGCCTGTGGGGGATTGCAGCCCCCAAACACACCCCCATGTCTCACACGCTCCCTGCCCAGGAGGAAGGAAAACGTGGCTGCTCTGTGCACACAACAATGCAGGCAGCTCTCGGGGTGATGGTGCTGGGCAGCGTGACACCAACAGTGGCACGTGACTCTGCATTCCACCATTGCCTTTCATCAGGCAAATCTTCTGCAAATGGGATTTTCAATAAATTTTATAAATATATACAAATGTTTTAGTCTCACAAATTTGAAAACAACACTGAAAAATGTTATTTCAAATTAATTAGCAACATTAAAAACATTGAAGAGGATGGCTTTTTTGTTTTCCCAGAGGAAGCCTTTATGTTTAGGCTAGTGCTCAGCTCCTTTTTTTTCCAATTCTCTTTTTTTCTGACCTTATAAATCTTGCATCCTTTGCTGAACAGCCATGCAGCTTCAGCAGGAAGGAGACTGCCCCCCTCTTTTCCCTTCTCTGCCCTTCTTCCCCAAATCTCCAGCAATTGTGGCTTAACGTGTTTGTCAGAGACTAGGCTGGAGCTGTAGATTTGAACCTCCTCACACTGAGGAGGTCGCTGAACCGTAGTCAGCTCACCAGTTTCTGGGTGAGTGCTTTAACCACTGCTATAAAAGATGAGCAGCAGCATCACCACCATCCATCTTTAAAAATAAAGAGTAATCCAGTCGTCCAGCCCTCAAGGAACAAAGTGCCTATGACTCACAGAGTTTTGCTGAATGTGGATGTGGTTTACATCTTAATGCTTAACTGGAGGCTCTGTGTGCATAGCTTAGTCCTATAGGAAATATGATTTTGGATTATTAACCTCTCTTCATCATTTCCTGGCAGATTTGAACATCACCTCAATTCCATATACTTTCTGCTAAAAATCCTTGTTTCCAGTGGTAAGTATGTGCCACAAAAGGAACTTGGGTCTTCAACTCTCATGCCTAAATTTTTCTCAGAAATCACGGCTCTTAAATTTATTGTTTTAGACACCAGGGCTGAATTTTAATGCTATAATGATCCTGCTAGATGACGAATAACTGACTGTTGTTTCTGTGTTGTCTTTTAAGAGAGATGTGAGATGGAGATGCTCAGAACCTCTTGGTAATACAGCACTTTCCAGTTCCACAGCTTCATTTTTTTGCACTTGAAGTGTTCAGCATAAAGACATGATGGTCTGAGGTGGGTTGGCAGCTTTCCCTATCAGTTATTTATGTTTTTTTTTTTTAATTTTGCATTCCATAGAGTTAAAATCAAACATGCTGTAAGGAACTCCACTGTGATTGCTTATCTCAGGGATAAACTTGTCTCCATGTTATATGCTTATGATGTTATTGATGGCCCTTTGGCCCCCAAATTAAATTATTAATGGAAAATTCTTTGTCATTTGTTTCTCAATGTCACATGAATGCAAAAGTATTTTTCAGTGCAGCTTCATGGAGAAGACTTTCTCCTTTTGCATTGAACTTCACCTTTTCTGAAAGAGGTGCTAAACTATTATTCTTTTCCATCTTTAACTAAATACTGTTGTTCCCTGTCTAAGATTAATCCATTGCAGTTGCTGACAATGAAAGCTCTCCTAATACCTCAAAGTCCTGTTTGTTTGGTTTTTGTTTTTGTTTTTTTTTTTTTTGCAAAATAGGCTAATATTTAGGGGCTTGTGCCAGTTTCATGTAAGTTAGTGAGTATAAATCCACTCTGGCATCATATGGTTTCTATCTTCCATGGCTGCCTTCCAAAAGCTTGAAACTTCAACCTAATGTGTCATTTCAGTATGGACAACATACAACATGATTTGTTAGAGAAAAAATATGCCATTTCCTAAGCATTTTGAATGCTCTGTATGAATCTAGCACAGAGCTGGGGCAATCATTACACTTTGCTTAGGCTTCCTGGACTTTACCATGAAAGGAGTTTTCCAAGGGTGACCATAAAAGTTATAGTATTTTTTGGGGAGAGGTCTCTGCTTAGGAACAAGAGGAGCATTGCTCTGCTGGGATTCAGTGGGGTGAAAGCCACTGTGAAGGGTGGCTCATGACCTCATTTGTGGTGAGCAAAGCCCAGACCCATAAGGAGTGATGTGGCATAGAGATTTTGTTGTTAACTGCATATGACCCTTCTGCTTTCATGTTAGAGGACAGAAGAGCCATGATCACTTGATTTGGTCCATGCTGTCACTTATGAATGGAAGGGTTGAAGTGAATCTTTTCTCTCCACAGGCTTGGGGGGAAGTGAAAACCTGGTGCAAATGCTATTTAGTCTGTTAGCAGGCTGCTTCATAAAGATGAAGATGTGGCTGAGAGTCACTTTTATTTGCTCTCTCCACCCAAACAGTACTTTTATTGCTGAGCTTCCATACAGCACAGTATAGCATCTGACCGGTGCTCTGCTCTCAGATGCCTCTCAAGTAGAAAACAAGTTGTTTGCCATTTTCTTCCCTTGTCAGATCAAACCAATACACATACTCAATGTACCTATCTTGAGAAGTTTTCTTTATTGATGACTCTCACTTTCTCTGCAAACAATATATTTTCTGTAGCACCCTTCCAGGTAAATAGGGTTCACTCTGGAAATGGAAGGAGCAGAACCATATGGGAGAGTATAAAAATGAACTGACCTGAACTACAGTTCTAAAAACATTGTAAATTGTTTCCATACCCTGACAAATGTTCACACTGAGTAGGAATGCCTTTGTTTTTTTTTTTTTACTTGCCCTCTAATTGTCTGGCACCTTCCAGGGAATGGTTCTGCTCATTTGCTATGTTATGGCACAGGGAAATAGTTTGCCAGCTTGATCCAGTCTTTCCTGCAATATCAACAGTTTTCCATTGCATTCCTAAGGATTCAATACCTGAAAAAGTTTAATGTTTACTCAACTTTTTTTTTTTTTTTAATGTTTGTCTGATATGTGCTTTCAGTGGTATTTGAACCAGACTAGCAGTGGAGAGATGCTACAACTTCATTGGACTTTGGAGCATGACCATAGGTATAAATTGCTGGTTTGATAACAAACTGTTAGGGGGTATTGATGCTGTGGAGACGTCTGCACTCACTTGTTCAGGAAGCTCTGAAGTAATTTTGCACCCCTTCCATGCATGTATATTTTAAGAAGTCACAAACCTACTGCATATGCATTAGCTGTGTAGCATAAGTATTACAGATCCATATAGTTATGTCTACTCAGCACTGCTCTTTCAGAACATTGCCATTTAGGAACATGAGTACACTCACAAAAATTCTGTTAGCATATATAATTTACCATGAAAAATAGTGGTCTCGCATAAAGAAAAAAGTGTGTAAAATACAAATATACTCCAAGCTTGTTGCTCTTATCCTGTATTTTTATTAGCTCTGTATACAATATTTGTTTTTTTGCTGTTTGGAATGGTAATAACAGGAATTATGTCTCCTTCACTAAGCAGGCTTTTTTAATATAAATAGGATTTGTATATGCTAATTAATAATGCATTGTATCTACACTGACTTACTGGGTACTGTAAGCCTTAAATGGAAAGAACTGCACGTAGGCTGGTCCCTTCAAATCCAAACTTGTCAAGTATTCTCTGTGCACCAGAGCAATGCTGCCTTTTGAAGAAGGTGTCTTTATTCTGCAGTTCAAGATGGCCAACACACAAGCATGATGTTCTGCTTTTGACCTTGTAAGAATCATTTGCAGTTCTGAAAGCAGGAACACCTCGTGATAAAACCATATTAAGTGATAATGACATTTTGCCAGATTGTGCTGAGAATTGCTCTGAGGGGGAGGAAGAAGTTTCCATCGATTGTTCATCAATCTTCAGATTGTCTTCAAATGATGAACAGCTCAGGTTTCCAGCCCTGTATCTCTGTGGTGTGAATGTACCCCACAATCATAGGGAAGTAGGGGATGTGGCAAGGCAGAAAGGGCACTGCTGGATCCCAGGGTGAGCTCCAGCTGTGCAGACCCACACATAGCAGGACAAGGGGACGACAGAGGACAGCCTTCAGCTCTGTGTCCAGAGAAACAATATTATCAGTGTTTGGCTTTGTGGAGCCATTTGCAGTGCTTTCCAGTGCAGGAAGAGGAGGTTGATAGTGACACTATTTACAATTCATTATGAGAAGATTGCAGAAGATTGTTGAAGACAGGAACCACTGACCTCCTATTTCCCTTTCATCTACAGGAGTACTACATTCATAAACAATAGTCCACTTTAAGGACACTGGAGTGGAGAATTATACTGGGTGGCTTCTTCCACAATCTTCTTTATCCTTTGGGTCAGCAACATCACTAATTGGCACTTGACAGCACTTCCAGATACTCCTTGTGAATCTCATATTGTGACTGATGGTTGATTACATAAAGAGAAGAATTCTCAGATTCGTTTTCGTCTGTCAAAAACTAGGTACTGCATAGCATGTACCACATCTGGCAATTGACAGCAACATGTTTGTTAAGGTTATCTGATTGGAAGAGCTGCAAGCAATGAATAAAGCAGTAAAACTGCATGTGATAACCTCCCGACAGTGAAACTGCATGGGCTGACAGTTAGCTTCATGCTTGCCGTTTTAGTATTCTGCATTTTTAAAGTGGGATAGGGAGCCAAAGAAATGCTCCCTATTTCCTGAATGCCCTTACAGGCAAAGATATCCCTTAATGTGATTAACAGATTCTTTTTTAAGCTACTGAATTTTTCAAAAAATTTTTCACATCCTAAAACACTAAGAATTATTTTGATGCCTGAAAGCATTTGAGGGATGAATTCATCTTGCAGAAAAACTACTGCAACTTTTCTCTTGATGCCCAATGAAGAGTAATTTAAATTCATACCCTTTGTTATTATATCTCTAAACCATAGCTCTTTCTAGATACTTTATAAACTAATCTTTTCAAATGCATGTTCAAAACAGGAAAGTTAGTAACCCTGCTTTTCTAATTTTCTTAAAATATACAGGCTGGCATATACAAAGAAAGAGTTGCTACCAGTCCTAATGAGCAAAAATTGTTTTATTGTGTGTGTAATTTGCACCTACTTTAGCTCATTTTACATAGTTTCCTGTGCTGTGGACATCATGCTAGTTAACGGGAGCTTCAACAGAAAGCAAGAATTTGTATCAGTGCATGCAGTGGACTGGATAGCTCTGACCTGCCATTGAGTGATGGATGTTCTCATAGTAGCTGGGGAAAACAGCGTAACTGAGAGAAATATTAGCGTTGCATTGCATATTTTTGGGCAATATAGGCTTTGAATCTTGGATGCTGAAACACTTGCATGCATTTTAGCACCACGTACCTATGAGAGCATTACATAAATCTGAATTCTGGGCAGCTCTATGCAGACTTGCAAACCCATCTTCTCTGAACTCTATTATTTATAAGATTAAAACCCCCAAGGTTTCAAATGGCAGGGTTATTGTCAAGTACAATGTACTTTTCATTCTGAATGGACAAAAGCCTTTGAGCTTACCTGAGTCTGCACGGAAACCTGCCTGACTGTCCTCAGTGCTACCATATATATTAGTGGAGGCCAATCTTTTCTCCAGGCATATGATACAAGCATCCTGTAGGGCCTTCCACCTGGACCACTGATACATGCCACTGATATGTGGAGGAGAGGTCTTTTTTTACAAACACTGGGTGCATGGCCTCCGTCCAGGGCTGCCTCAGATCTAGAAGCAATCAGAAAATGTTACTTGTAGAAAATAGTTATCCACTCGCTCCAGATACTGGATTTCTTTGCACTATACCCACAAACAGATGTTGAACCTCACAGATGTGTTCATTCTTAACAGCCATTCAATGAATATGGTGTGGCATGGCCACAAATTATTTGCTTTGTGGTTATCTATTTTTTGATATTTGAAGGGTGTGGTGATTCTTTAATGTCATAAATAGCAGAAGAATATAAACCCTGTAGTTTTCAGAAAGGCTTTTCAAGTCTTCATGGTGCAGGTCTCATAACTGCTCATGCAAGTATAGTTCCAAATACCTTAGCAAAACAAACATTTAGAATGTGATCAGGTATATTAAGAAGTTAAGGTTTTATAAATTTTTAAATGGAGAAGGCACTAGAGACTTCTGAGGTGGCCATTAGAGATCACATTATAAGGCATTTCATCTGAGGCATTTTAAAGAACCATAGTTGGTCTTCCAAAGTGTCAAATGTCTTTCAGATGTGCTGGTGTTAATGAAACATATATTCATCAATCTTTAGGGTGGGAGGTTTTTACAGCTGCTTACCATTGCTGCATATGCACATAAAAATCTCCTTTCTTGTTCTCAAATCACAGGCAAGGGGAAGAAAAGAAATATTTTTATAACCAAAAAAGAGATATGTTAGCCTCTTTGACTTGAACTGCTCCAGCAAGTGATCTCAAAAAACTGCTGACCACCCTGTTTGACACATGTTGTTTTTTTTGTGCCAAGACTTTTAGTACTAATGAAGGCACACAAATAGAAACTAGTTGAGTTTTTATGAGATATAGCCAACTAAGTCTTTGTTAGTTTTTGTAACAAAGATAAGAGCTTTTGGACTTTGGGCATAAGAATGAAATAAGTAAATAATGGTTAATATAAGAAAGGGCATACAGTTCTTGTTTAATGGATTAATAAGAGCAATTAACCTTGTAGTGAATTAACATTTTAGAACTGAAATGTTTGTGAGTTAGTTTTACATGAAGTGTCCTTGTAAAGGTCAAAGTCAAACTGCATTTAAAAAAAAAAAATTAAGTTTAAAAGTTTGTATTTGGTGACATTGCCTGTCCAGCAACATTAGGAATGGCCTAAATTTAATACTAGAAAAAATACATATGGTGTGATATACATGGCTGATCAATTCAGTTTGCAAGTTCATATTTAATTTATACTGTTTAGTACCCATAGGAATTTGTTTCAGAATTATGAGAGGAGCTATTTTATTTTATTTTGTGCTATCTAATTTTTTATTTTGTGCTTCCAAGTCAAAGCTATATTTTAAGTCAAGTGTATGATGATTGCGCCAACAGTCCATTGAAATGTTGTGGCAACCATGCTGATTTTAACATTCAAGAATATAACATGTCCTAACTTAATTTTGGTCACTTCCATGTGCCCATTCCAAAGCATAAACCAATTAAAGAACGGGCTGTGTTTATCAAACAACCAAGACCTTGATACAGCTGTGGCTTACAGATGCTTTGTATAGGCAGAGGGGAAATGATGTGTGACCCAGATGGTGAACCAGGGACTGTTGTGCAGATTCATCCTTAGAAGTTTGGTCTGGAAAAAAAAAGGATTTTAGAGGTAATGTAAGAGTGAGCATTGCAGGGAGCAAAGCATGGATGTTCTTTGTTTTTACAAGCAAAGTGTTGGGGTTCTTTTTGTTTTTTTTTCTTTGTTTTTCTGAACCCAGACTCATGGCTGCAACTGTTTTGGGGTAAGAGTTTCTTTCTTAGGAACATAGCAGGGCACTATTTAGGACTGTAAATAAGTTTTTACATTGTCTTTACTGTCTTTTCTAGCTTTTGTTACATACTTTAATGTGCTTGTTGGGATTTTACCTTTGAAATCTTCAGTTGGTTGGGCATGATTCCTGCTGGCTTGGGCAGTTTCTGTGGACTCTTCACAGCTGAGGAGTCTTTCAGAGGTGGCAATGACATGACTCTGTGGCTCACTCATCTCCCTTGTCTGCTATGGCTCTATGTGGGCAAGCTCTTGGTTTTAACAGATGTTTCCTAGATGAGGCCCCATAACAAAAGGTGTTGGTCCTTACTTTGCTTTTGAGTTTACTGACTTCTCTATCTGACTAGGAAAGGAAAAAAACCAGGAATGATTCTGGGATGAACAGAATATTCACAAGAGCCTGCTTCCCCCCAGCTATTTCCAGCTTTCTCTTTTCTTACTTGAATTCTCATATTTTGTAGAGAAATTATAATGTCTTGAGGGCAGAAGCTATGTTTTATGTAGCTACAGTGACAACATAGAAACCCAAGAAGGAATTAGGATGCTATTTGTTAAGTGAATAGCTTGCTGACATTTAGTTTCAAGCTCTTTAATCACCGTTTCCCTCTCTTTTCCATACGGCTAGTCCACAGTGGTCATGAGGTATTTTATACTATGCAAATTATTAATTATTTTTCTACATGGTTACAATACTTCCATCTGCTCAGCTGCATGATTTTGGAGAAAAGTCTCCCTATTATGTATCACAAGTAATCTATGATATCCTTGCCTAGCCCTGAAGTGCCAGCATTGCAAAACAGAATTAGGGAGCAACCAAGAGAAAGCTAAATTGCAGGGTTTGTAAAAGATAAGGAAAGTATCTGGTTATATTATTTACCATTTAATTATACATGACTGACGTGACAACAGGAGCCAGCAAGCAGGCCAAGGGCTGACGATATTAGAATCTGTAAAACAGTATGTTTGAAGGAAATTACTCTTAACTAGTGGTCAAAGCAGATGAGGAGATAGCCAAAAGCTATCAAGAGCCAACAGCTCTGCCCTCATAACAACATAGGCCAGCTCCTGGGCACACAGGATCATACGTGTATCCCTCAGGTTTTGCTGCTAGTCACAATCCAAAGTTTTGAGCTGTTTAACCTTTGTTTAGGGGTATTGCCAATTTTGTAGGCTTCAGAATGAGAATTAGACTTTGCAAAAGTTTGGAAGGTGAGCTGATAATTTGCTTCACAGGCTTAGGGTTTTTCTTGCCTTCTTGGAATGTTTCTTTGATGTGTACAGCATTGTATCAGAGAAGTCATGGAGATGCTTCAGGGAGAGATGCACAGGCAGAGGAGAGAGCCAGTCACAATTGTTTGGGAAACCTCATAATCAATAAAAGAATATAATAGGAAGACCTGGAGAACAACAAGGCAGGGGAGGAGGATGAAGAGAGAATTCAAGTGTGTTCTTTAATAAATCCTACAAAAGTGAATTAGAAGGGCTCCACTAAAGGCTCAATCCACTTACTGAGAATAAGAATTTTTGATAACTTCAGGTGGTGTCTCTGTAGAAAAGCTTGAAGAACCTGTTTTACCTGTACCACAGTTGGCACATTATCATTGTAGATATTTTATGAATCTACTGAAAGTTCTTTGGTGTTGAAAATAAAGCCATTGAAAAGCAAGCTTGTCACAAAATTAAAAGTTGATAAAGACAATCATCATGTCTTAAAAATTTTGGACTGAGACAGATTCCTAACATTACAACATTCCTAACATTCCTAACAAACATTACAGAACCATCAAGACAGTAGTAGAACTCTTTCTCCTTGTTAGTTGGGAATTCATTACAGCCTTTTCCCTCCCTACCCCTATGTCTGTGTATTTTACTCCTTTTGGTTAAGAAACAATGATTTATGGAAAGGAAATTTCTCTTCTTTGTCTAATTGGGAAGTGGAGGTGAGACAGCATTTATACCCATATGATTGACATATGCCTAGGCTGAAGCAGAAGCACAAGACACACCCTTTGTAAAGAGAAAACAAACCAGTGAAAAAGCTGAGTCACAGGAGGCTCTGCTTATTCTTTTAAAGTTTAAAGAAGAGCAAGGGCAAAATTTGTAGGAATACCAATCATGTTACAGACCTAATTGTGGTAAAACTCTGTTGCTTATTTTGGATAGAATTTGTGCATTTATATATCGGCCTGGTGTTGTATGTAAGTATGTACACAGATCTGTAATGTATATGCTTTTGGTCATTATTTACTTTTTATTTAGTTTTTAGCTTTAGTATTTAATTTAAAATGTCTTAAAAAAATTAAGTAAATTAATATCTGCCTATACATTCATAGAAAATGGCAAGAAACCACGTATTTAATGCAAAAATTAAATCACACATTAAATTTACAAAAAGGAGGTGCATTGATATAATATATCCAGCTTTTTTTCTCAGCACTGAAGGTCCTTCTGGAGTCTGAGTCTTTTTAAAAATGTCCTGTTTTCTACAAGTAACCAACACAAGCCTGCTCCAGCTCATTTTAAACTGGACTTCTCTGAATAATACTTTAATTATTGTATGAAAGCTATATTTTTATCCAGTTAGTTTCTTAATTTCATTGAATTTTCTCAATTTTAAATATTGATATGTTTTTTAAATAACTAACTAAACAAATTCATATATGGAAGTATTCCACAAATTTAACAAATGCTATAGATGATACAATCACCACATATTCAGGTCCATAACATTCAAACCTTTTCTTTGGAAGAAATGAACTGGCAGCAGGAGAAACTGTAGCAGGTTGTCAGTGCCTGCTAAGGATAAGAATAGCTTTATAATTACATGTTTTCTTCTATCCAGATAAAGGTGGCTTTGAATTACCCATTTTTTCCAGGGTGCTGTATATTTAAAAAGTGTAGGAATTAAAACATGAAAACATACTGCCTTTTGAAGCAAATTAGCAGTTAAAAAAATAATAAAAAAAAAAAAATTAAAAAAAAAAAAGAAGAAAAACATTTCCCCTTTCCTGACTGGCTTGCAACTAATGTGGGTTTCTTGAAGTTGTACATGCCCGCAGAAAATGATAAATATATTGGAAAAAGGAAGGGAAAATGAAAGAGTAAGCTGGCCACATAAAGCAGCTGATGTAAAGATGGAGAGACATAGCCATAGAAACTAGTCACATAAATAGTCATGAAATGAAAAGTTTCAGATTTGTATTGAAGTAAAAAAAAACTACTTAGAGAAAGGCCAACAGGCCAGACTAAATAATCCTCGACTTAACGTCCAATTCTGAATCACATATTAGCTGCAGAGATTTTAATGTAAATATGCCATTACACTGTCATTACAGTGATCAGGCTGCATGGCTCACAGGTCACATCTCAGCCACTGTTAATTTTGCAGGCAAAAGCTTTTTTTCTCTTGAAATGTTAATAACTTTCTATTAGTTAATGTAGCGTGACTAAAATTCAGATTAGATATAATTCATTTTAATATCTGTGACTGGCTATCCCGATCATTTAGCAATGGTTTCCAGCTGAATACAAGATGCTAAATTGGACTCATTTGCATAGCCCTGTTAAAGCAATGCCATTCTCTAAATGTAGGCATCTTCAAATTAATTTAAAAGATTTTTTTCTGGTTTTGCTACCAGGATAAAATCTTTCGCTAACAACTAATTGAAGTTACTATGAGCCTGAGACACAACCTTTTCCTTCTTTTCTCAGGAACAAATGACTAGTTAATATCATTAACCAGTAAGGGGGAAAAAATCCACAGTACTTCTGAGTGCTAAAATGGCCTAATTTGGAGCTGCAGACAGACCAACCACCACTATTTGCCAGCATTGAAATGAATACCTTTTCTACTCTTAAGCATACTTAGCTACATTGTTGTATGTCAGAAGTTAACACTGGACTGCACTGAATCAGCTGGTTTTATTTAAAGCTCTGCTATAAAACATACGTTCATTAAAGGTACAGTTGAGCTAAACTGGGCAGCTCTCAGGACCTTCAATGTTCCTAAAAGAGTTCAGCACACTGGAAAATGTGGGTTGTTATTAATCACTTAGATTCTTCCCTTAATATGCACATATAACACCATTTAACGGTAATGGGAGATACATTATCTCCACAAGGAGAGAATGGCCCTCCAACTTATCAAACCCTATCTTTTAACTCATTTCAGTAAACACCTCTGTGGTTTTTTTTCTGGGACAATGGTTTGATGTAATCTTTTAGAAATATGTTCACAACTCTTTTTCTTTTAAATTAAATACAAATAAATAAACAAGCCTATTACTTGTATTGTATTAGTCAGTATGAATCACAAATTTGGCATACAACATATATTCCGGCATCCAATTGAGAGTAATGCCTTTTGAATACTAATTAGACACTCACATATACAAGGACATAAATCAACTCTGATTTTTTTTTTTATTTGCATTACCTCAGCACCTAAAAGCTCTTGTGGCCAAGCTGGGAGCCCCATCGTGCCAGTGTGTGTACAAACACAGGCAGTCACACTCTGAGGAGGATCAAAAGAAACTTGATCAGAGTCGAGATGGTTCTTCCTCCTCATTTACATATGTGTAGCTGAGAACAAGGTCAGAAAAAAACAGAATAATGAAAGTGTCATGGACTGACACTGCATCAGATTATGTAACTGCAAAATTCTACATTCTTCACGGTGGAGGAATTTACCTATCTTTAATTTAAAATAATTGAGGGATGTGGAAGAAATAGTCGAGGGTGAAAATAGTGGTTAATGTGCTTTCATGTTTCTTTACAGCTCTGAAGTGTTTGATGCCTCTGCAATACAAAGCAAAAGACTCCTTGGCTGCCACTAAGATCCTAAGATTGCGTAGCTCTGTGGAGTTGTCATCTACCAATTTGTCAAAAATCCTTTGCAACAGATCAAAAAATAAATACATGTAAAAATAATAAAGCAAGTATTTTAGATAACATATAGATTCTCTTATAGGCAGAACATTATTGCTCTTGTTTTCATATCGTTGTTAAAAGCACAGTGGCTATTTATTTAAGAATGAATATGAAAAATCATGAGCTCTGTCAGTTTTGGAGGTTGATGACTGGAAGAAAACAGTGCAGTCTCAGTGTGAGGCACCACCTGAGTACCAGATACATGACAATTATATATACAGTGGGGAACTGACACATGATACTGTCAAATCTGCTGATTTGTTAATATTTATATATATATATATGTTTTTATATATGTAATATCCCTCCACCTTTTTCTCAGCAAGAGGCTTGTTCAGACAATTTAAATATGATTTTTTCTATCTATCTTGTCTACTTTCACTTAGAAAACACAGAGTGTTTTGGAATGCTTTGCCTGTTCAAGTTTTAAAGGACTACCAGCACTTTCACTGGGAGTCTTCTCTGATTCCCAGCTCAGTTTCCTTCTGTGAGCTGGTCATAAAACTGCCCATCAAGCTCATGAAAATACTTATGTGCAGGAATGTTGGACAGATATGATTTTGCACTTAACATAAATTTGCAATTGGGAATGAAACTTTCATGTGCAGGATTAATAGACAAAAAATTTATATCATTCATAATTAACCAACAAATTAACCAACCTTGAGTCTGGGGCTTCTGTTTCATATTTGTGCCATAAAAATCAGAGGAGTTCTTGTTTGTTTGTTTGTTTTAAGAAGAACATTTAAAATCATTGATGGAATATTAACAAACATAAATCAGCTTCTGCTGGGGTAAATATTAAGCTTTACATCAATTATGACTAATATTGTAATTGTAGAAATAAGAACTCTTAAATGAATAAATTTTAATATCCATTACAGATTTAAGGTAAGGTAAAACTGAGACCTGAATATTCCAAACTTTGAGAAAGTTTAGAAATTTTGGATAGCCTAGAAGGATTATTGGCACTAGATAACACTGATCTTTTGAGAATAGTTTTGAATGGGCAATATTGTTTTCAGATGTCTTCCTAAATTAATTGTTCCACATACCTTGGTTTTATTATTAGAAATTTTGGAAAAAAATATATTGTAGCAAGCAGAAATGAGCAGGAAGACTATCAGATACATGAAAACATAAACCAAAGGCAACAATATCCCTTTCTGAACCTGTTGGGCAACCAGCAATAGCACAGAGGATAGCACACCTATTAGCTGTACTCCTCTAACTTGTACGAACTCCTATCACTGAGGTTTTCCGGGGTTGTGCTGGTTCTGGTCTGCCTCTGTCTCTGCAGAACTGTGGCAGACATGCTTGCTGCTAGTGAAGCCCAGATGAGCTTCAAGTTGGATAGGGGAAGAAGGCTACCTCTAAATATTTTAATTACTTCCACTTTGGCTGGGAGTAAAAGGCTTACAAATGGCATTTCTTATCAGCAACCACAGCCTCAAAGCACGTCAATCTGTTTTACCTTGTCAGTGAGCGAAAGGGCTTATGCACAACCCAATTTTACATTGATAAGTTCATTGTTCTGTTCCAATGTTGCCATTTCTATTTTTCTCTGAGGTTACACAATTTCAAAATTATTTTGTATATATTTGATCTCTTCTATTTTTCATAGACCAGCCACATGATTTGTCAGCAATTCACTGGGAAGAAGGAAGGTAACAGTAACTGCTGTCTGGGATGGGCTGTGATAAGAAGTAAGGGCTGGATTAAATTCTGCAGTGACTGACCCCACAAAGTTCAGCCTCTTGCTTCAAGACCATTTCTTTTACGCAGACAGAAAGGCACCACCCTTTCAAAACAGCAGAAAATGCAGACCTCCTTATTGTATTTGTGTATTCATGCTACATTCACACCAGGTATTCCCACATAGGAAATGCTTTGGGGCACAGGTGTCTTGGTTGACTGCTTAGTTTCATAATCAGAAAAGTGAAACAAAACCATGTAAATGAGCCAGTCAGTTGGAACTATCTCTATATAGCTCAAATAACTCCAAATAATCTGAAAGAATTTTTATCAGTTGCTTCATTTAAAAATAACATGTGTGAGGCAATCATGACCAGTTTATGGATATTTTGTTAGTAGCAGAAACTAAATTCAGCAGATAAATTATGCATTACAAATTATTCCCCCAGGATCCAATTCAGAATGCTATTATACTGCAAAATTCTGGACTGTATTTATATCTTTGTTTGGCCGATCATGAGAAGGACACATAACAAAGCATTTTAAGTACTTTTCCTAGAGCTTTTCCACTATAAGCCCAATAGTTAGTAGCTGGTCTCTCATGTCGTGTTTCTAGCCAACCTGCTACAACCTACTTTTCCTCAAAAAGGTGGCTTCTTTCATAATGCATAAGGCATAAAGACTTTTGTGGCTCTCTTCTGGACTCAAGAGGGAGATTATTCCAGCTGCCTATATCTAAAGTCTGTGCTCAAGTGCAGAGGTCAGAGAATTCTCCAGCCAAGAGCTAATACAGCTTGTTGTGCCTTCTGAGATTTCTGGTTTAGGAACACAGTTCTTGAAATGTGACTCTGTAGCTATAGAAAGAAATAATCCCTTTATACCACATTTGAAAAATAGTATCCTTTGTCTACCTCCTAAATTTTAACAGGAATATATAGTTAAGTGCTCAGCTTGTCTTTTTTTTCTAGATCTATATCCTTTAGGGCATTGAACTGAAGTTACTTGTGTCTCAGATCAAAGTCATTTCACTTAGAAACTCAGGTTGAGCTTGAAGGCACAGTCTCTTAAGTGAAGGTCAATGGTTTATCCATTACAGCACCCAACCTCAAATTATTTTTGCAATTAGTAATATTTATATCTGTTTTTATAGTGTAAAAGAATAAAGAAAGGATAGTCAGCATTTTCAAGAAATACAAGTTAAAGGTGTCCTATCATTTAAAATGATATATCATGTTAGAAAGGAAACTTAAAAGCTGGCATATGCAATCTAAAATTAAATACAGATTTTGAATTTCAGGCTGTGAAGCTAAAAAGATCAAAGGAAACTCTTTACAGTTCTTCAGAATTTGGTATTATACTTCCCAGGAGGTCATTTACTCCCATAATTTAGTCTGACTTATTTTGGCTTCAGTTCCATTAAAAGTATGTAGCAAAAAGAGGGCCTCTTTTTACTTTAATTTTTAACTGCAACCTGTCAGTTAAAGGAAAAAGAAAAAAAAAAAAAGTGTCTGGAAGAGGATGATCTACAAAAGTACTAATAGCTTTCAAATCTTTTGACTTTTTGAGCCTCATATGGCTAGAAACTTATCTGGAAAGATTGTATTTTAACCCTTTTGACAGTTCTTGGACATAATGTGTGCTTTTATTGAAAGGGAAATTATTCACTGACCTTGAAGATATTCTGTCATTTCCACAATAACATCTACCTTGACAGCAAGCCTTGACTTGTTGGACAAAATAATAGGAGGACCCAAAGTTAAAGGCTCCTGTAGACAAACATCAAAAGAACACCTTTGGTAAGTCAGAGAAGTATCCAGAAGTTTACATACTGTCTGGAGAAACCCAAAAATGAGCAGCATACCTGCTGGGATGTGAAGGCAGTGCTGATGGGGCTGAACAGACTAAAACAGAGTTTTACTTCACTGCATTTTTGGAGCAAGAAAAAAAAAAGTAGTTTCAAAAAGATGAGAAAAATTTGAAAGAGCTTTTTGCCTTTCAGAAAAGGTGTGGTATAACCCTGAGGCTATTATTTAATTTATCTACACCAGTTTCCACAAACAGGACCTTAAAAAATAAAAAATAAGAGATGCCAGTACTTTATCTTCTAAGACCACATTAAGACCACCTGGTGGGAGCAGCAGAGGTGGTAACAAAGTCCTCTGTGCTGAAATAGGAAGTCATCTTCACTCTTCAGCACCGCCCATTTTCCCACTGAGGGATGTAAAGAGGCAGTACAACAGCTGAGCTTTCTGTCTGCAAGAGATTGGCCTTGGCTGGACTCAAGGCTTGACATTCAGGCTTTCCACTGATTCTGAAGAGAGTCCCAGAAAAACCACACAAAAGGTGTATGATCTTATTACTTTGCTATATTATAGGATGTATTTGCAGAAGGATTCATGGAGACAATTCAGCCTTAGTTGTGTCCAATAATGCAGTATGTATGTATATATATTATATATTTATCTATCTATCTATCTGTATATATTCTTGCTTCTCATTTTTACTACGTCTTTTCATCATTTTGTCATCTTATACTGCAGCAGCAATTTTGTACCTAGTTCAGTGGGATGCACACGCTGGACGGTGACATTTAGTTATGTACCCCTTCTTTCCTTGTTGATTTTCATTTACCCTCTTAATTGTTACAGCTAGAAGGTTTTCAGTGTTGGGTTTTTTTTCCTTCTGTGTAATGCAATAGGTAAATAAAACTACAAAACCAAAAATAGCTTTGGACCATAAAGAAAACATGACAGACTAGCCTTGTCTGTGGCACTTGGGAAAACCGAGACTCTTGCTGTTCCATTAGAGTAAACTAATGATGGTCTAGTGTATACTAATAATTTCCCAGCAAGATGTGCTTGCAAATATCTTCCTGTATGATTAATGTTTCTGAAACATAGCTGTTTCCATCTGACAGAACCAAATGGGTTAGTAATGTTACAAATGCTTTTTACTGTGGTAAAAGAAGTAGTGGCAGCAAAGAGGTTAATATTTCTCTTTTCATGAAGGTATATTCTTAGAAGAGAAGTGATTAAAGGAGTTTCTTTTTTAGAATAAAAGTGTTTTTCTAATCTTGTTGAAGTGCCTAAAATGTGTTTGAAGAGCTAGATAAAAGCATGGATTTCTTATTTAATGAGTTACCATTTATATGTTCCAGTGTTTATTTTGCTTCTGTCATTGAAACATATTTTCTTAAAATGTCTTTTCCTTCACCACAGTCAATAGGTAATAATGATACCAAGATATTTAGGATGACTTTCAGCATTAGGTACAAAAGATAGCTCTTTCCCAAACTTGTAAAACTGCAGAGACTAAGCCAGAAACAAACTGTCAATTTTAAACAATGCTGAGCATTTCAAAACATTCTGAAAAAATCAGAATTTGTGTTGCAAATTTTGTTGTGTCCCAAACCTTCCCTTCCCAAACCTTCCCTTCCCAAACCTTCCCAAACCTTTCCCCTCTTCTCTTTAATGTGGGGTAAACTATTTTCTTTATTTAGATATCAAATAGTCGAGCTTAGTAGAAAATAACATACATTAAAAAACCCTATTACTTAGTTTAAATCACAGATGATAGAATCCTCTCACCTTCCACGCAAGAAGGAAGAAAAAGCCTTGCTATAGTCAAGGAAATGTCAGCTGAAAAGACTAGCATTGTGCCATGCTGCAAATGCTCTCTGCTGGTATTAGATCATTCAGTGGAAAATTAGGTGCAAACCTAGTTGTTTATTGAACTTAAAGGCACACATGTGCTAAAGACAGCTCTCTGTTCTTACAAAGGTATCGACTGCTTCTATCATCATAGGATTCCCCACTATGCTTTACCACTGGGGAAGGAAGAGATCCAAAGCAGAGAAAGAAAAGGTGTCTGAGCGCATGCAGAACTTCCCTGAACAGCAGTGGCTTTTTGTGCTTCTACCATGTATTAGAAAAACTATTATGACTAAAAAAAACCATTTAAAGTCAGAGCTGATATAAGCAAAATGAGTCTTACCTGTGACCTCTGAGGACCCACTTCTCCACTAAGCGGCATTATTCCCTGGAACCCTATGTCTGCAAAGGCCTGCTTACATCAGGATGTCTAAACAGGTTTACCTTCATGGAGCACAGAATAGATTCATGGATTAATATGGCCTCGAGGAAATTTCACCACACTATGGAATTTGGTGGACACTTGAAAATAAATTAGACAGTGTAGCATGTTAGCAAAAGTTCTAATTGTACATACTTCCCAGAGAAATAGTTAGGCCTTACATTAACTCTGTTCCTCTCAGCAATTGAGATTCTTCTCCATGTTAAATATTTCTTTTTTACTATTCCTCTGTCCTCTTAATCTAAACCTGTCTGCCCTCTCTTTCCCCAGAAATTGCAAGAGTTGGAAGGCGCAGCGGTCCAGCTTCACTATCCATTGAGATCAAACCTAAAGAAATGGACCCATCTCTATTCAAAATGAATTTCCTTTATACAAAAAACACAAAGGAAACTGAAGCTACATTTCTAAATACTGAAAAGCAAAGAATAAAAGGTGACTTTTCCCTTAAAGTGTTCTATGTCAACGTCATTTAATGCTTTGGCAAATCCCAGGATATTCTAGGAGGACTAGTTTAGGGTAGCAAGCCATGCACGTACCTTTTCATTAGCCCCTTATTTTCAAACAGAGGCTTGCAGAAATTCCAGTGCTCTGAACCCTCACAGGGGGATGGAGCAAACAGAAAAGATCTTGTTAAAACTGTTAAAACTGTCCTTCTCCAAAGACTACCTTTTTTCTTCTTTTTTTTTTAAGTACTCTTCAGTAGAAAAAGAGGAATCAGATTTAGCTGAATGTGTCCTCACTATGCCAGCTTCCAGTATTTTTTCTGTGTTTGGCAGTTGCACCAGTCAGTTGTGGCATTGCTTCCTATTTGTCTCTGGTAGGGTACATGAAAGGCTGCTGAAATGGTACATGAATTGATTTATGTACATGGAAGGATTTTGTGAGATCATAGTTTGTACGTGCTAAGACTTCTCCTCTTCCTATGTAAACCCATGATCAACTATTATTACTATTTGGTTACACAGAAACAGTGCTTACACAAGGCTAGTGCCTTGTTCTCTTGTGCTGCTTTCTGTCAGTCATCCTTCAAGGTGGAATCTTTTATTTAGCGTTACGAGTACCTTGAATTTACTGCTGTCATCCCTAGCAACTCCTCTCTGCTTTGTACTATAGTCTTTCTTTTCAAGCATCTCTGATAACTGATTTTTTTCCTCTCCTCTCCTTTTTTTTCAGTCTTCATTAAAACAATCTTTTTAATGCTTTCTTTTCTGCCTTAGAAAGAAATTTTTTTTTTTTTCCATTCCCTATGGGATTTTTCCTTTTAAACTTTTGCTTACCTCTGGGAAGTTAAACTTCTCAAGCTTGATCTTTAGCCCATGGCCTCCCTCTTCACAACATTGAATCTCCTTCTTTGCTCTCTAAGGTTCTACCAAAAACTGTTTAAATAACAATAATAACTTAAAAAAAAAATTTATTGTATTTTGGAACAATTTTGTGTAGATATTACAAGCAAATAATAGTGATATTAAGATTGCAACGTTATGTAAGGAGAATGACATAATTGAAGCCAATCAATAAGGGTTAATGAAACCTATATCTCATCAGAATAATTTGATATCTTTAGATGAAAACCTTAGGATGTTATACATATATAGAGAGAAATCATAGTTTTTATCTGCAGTGCTCTGGTTTAATATCACCCAACATTTTATTACAAAATACGAATATTACAAAATCAATATAGTACATATTAAGTTGGTTTAATATGACACTGGTCTCAAAATGTAGTTGGAAATGCTGGATCATCCACTGAGTATGAACACTTCTAGTCTTGTTTATCTTACTACGTTCTCTATCTTAATTCATCATGTGAAAAAAAGAGAGCCACAAAAAGTTGCAGAAAACACTGAAACTGTGAATGGAGCATGTAAGTAAGAGATGAAAGAATAATGAAAACTGCTGTGGGGTACTTTGGTCGTATTTAAGTTGGGCACAATCAAACTGTGCATTTCAAAGAGGGTAAGTTCATATACTGAGGAAAAACGAGGAATGTGGGAGAGCATTTAAAGGAGATTGCACTTATCATAGAAAACAATTACACTGAAAGGACTGGCAGGTGAAGAATGGTTCTGTGTAAAATTTCAGTGTGACCGTGAAGCCAAAAGTCCTATCATTACCCTGGTGAGGTAAAAAGGGGACTATAAGTAGGAATCTCTATTGTCTCTGTGGTGAGCAATGACCTCTCCTGAAATACTGTGTCTTTTTCCAGAAACCAGACTTGTAAAGATGAAGAACAATACGAGTCTTGTAAGAGTTAGGAGTATGATTAAAGGCCAAATAATCTGCTGTTTGTTGAGAAACCTGGAGAACACTGCCTATCAATTTGTCAAAGTAAAAATGAAGGGCTGATTTAATTGCAGTTTGTAAGCATATATACAAAAAGAGAAATGTGATAATACATGCCTCTTCATTCCAATTAATTAAAACACAACAATACTTTGTGAATCCAAAGGACCTCATAAAGTCTTGATTAAAGAAAAAATGTATAAATTTGTCCTGGTGAGGATTGTTAATCATTGGAACAATTTATGCATGACAGTGATTATTTCTCCATCACTGAAAATTTAGCCTTTGGAGGTGGATGTTTTCTTCTGAAAGATTGAAAGACTGAGCAAGACTGCATTCAAAGAAATCCTGTGGTATCCAGGAGGTCAGACAAGATGTTTAGATGTTCCCTTCTGTTTTCACAGTCTACGAATCTAAGCAGGTACTGGTTCAAAGAATTTATCGTCTTGTCTTCGATGGGATTACTCATATACTTTGATTTGAACAGGTGTTTAAGTGCTTTGCTGGATCAGGGCCAAATAGAGCTGGTATCATGCCATTTCAATGCCCCTTTTGCAGCTGTGGCAGAACAGGACTTGAGGCTGGTATAGTACCAGCGGTCATACTGCTCCAAGTAATTGGCTTAGAAAATGGTGACGATTAAATGGTACAACCAGGACTAATTTTGAAAGGAAGGGAATACTGGATTGAAATTTGGAACTACTAATACGTGAAAATTACAGCTGTATGGCTCAAGTGATGCATGGAAGAGGTTTTTGGAGTCTTATTACAATATCAGTCTGGGGTGCACTGCTATAAATGCATCAGTTTTGCAGGGACATGCTACTCTAAGGTAGAATTTATCTTTAAATAAAATGTGTACACAGTAGAAGACTGTTCTCATCACTTTCTTAATTGATGCAGCTACTGTGGTGTTACATGGTTGTGTAGGCAACAATACATTGGTGATTGTGGTTTTCTTTCATTTGTTAGTTTTCTCAATCCATATCCTATGTAATAAATGATTTATTGATCCGGTTTATGTGCAGAGGTGTAGGATTATGTTTGGGCAAAGGATGCCTGAGCATTTTTCACAATTGATCTGGTTTTGATGTATAGCAGATCAAAATGAAGTTACAAAGGGAAGAGCTGGATGGAAAGGATCTGCTAAAAGACTTATATTCTTACTGCACCTATTGTCCTTTTATCTGACAACTTTTTTGCTGATCATCTTTCTCTCTTTATGATCACAATTGCTACTGCCTGAAAAATGCTTTCCTTTTCTCATATCTCTTGGGATTTCTCCATCTATCTACTACTATTATGTCAATATGTTAATGGAGAAGATCTGGTTCCCATGTCCTGATGCTTTTGTAGTATATCTAACATTTTTTATTTGATTAGAGGTTCCCAAACAATAGTATACATAGAACTGTACACAAGATACACCAAAGTGGGATGTTAATACTGTGAGAGGAGCTAAATGTCTTCTTCTCCTGTCATCACTGTTTCTACTGACAGTAGTAGCTAAGAATATTTGGAAATTACATTTGGAAGTGTTACATTTCCAGCTGTTCCCAACTTTGTCAAAGTACATTTGAGAAGTGTTGGTTCTATTCAATATACAGATTAAAAATGCTGTAAGGTGTGACTTGGCCAAAATGCTAATAGGAAATGCTCATATGAAATTATGCCAGATCACACAAACTCCATGGCACTGCTCGGTATCCAAGTAAAACCCCAGCCAACAGGTCTGGGTCACGTCTGTGCCTGATGTTGCTCCTGAAGTAGGGGAGCTACTAGAAAGACTTTTAAGTGTGTGAGCGAGTATCTGGTGAGCAGCTAGGCTGTGTTCTTCAAAAGGTGCCTCATGTGCAGAGAATCTCAGCACACACAGGGTGGTGTTCTGGAATAGAGGAAGGTTGGCTAACACATACCCTGCTCTAATGCTGCCTTCACACAGCTGCTTGGAGGACCACAGCAAGCCAACCTGTCACAGGGAAGTCCTGTTCATCATCATCTTGGGCACAAGGCTCAGAGCTGAAAGGCCAGCAACAGCTCTGCCTCTTTAAAGTGCAGATCTCTTTCAAAGGCTCTGTCAAGCAAAGCTTTACAGGCCCTGTGTTTTTAAAATGGGTGCACCTTCTTGTGCATATACCACTCCAAAGAAGAGAACTATAAAATCTTTGGATTTTTTTGTTTGTATTTAAAAGCCTTCAAGCATATTCCTTGATAGGTCTGTATGTATGCTGCAATTATGCATGCATTAAGCACTAAATGAAAACAAAAGGCATTTAACGGTAATTACACTAGAAATTCACCATATTGTGATCGTACACAGCACCACTATTGCTGCCCAGCTAGATATCCCACTTTCATGCAAACAACAGAACCAAATTAAATTACAACAAAAGAAGCTACATACTGACTCCCAGCAGTATGTTTTGACAAAACACTTTGTCTACTTAAATGATTTCAGAAGCTGTAGTCAAAAGCCTTGACTGCAAATAATGGGTTCATAAAACCTATCTTTAAAATTTTACCTGACAGTAATGCTGTGCAAATATCTGCACTTCTAGTTCACCTTCTCCACTTGTTTACATCAGGATTTTAATAGAGTGGCTGTCACAGAACAACAGCTAAAGGCCACTGTTTGATAAGTTGCTGTAAAAATAGACTGCTTAAAATGAGAATTTCCTCCTAAATTCAGTCATCACAAAAAGGTGGTGGGTAGGAAAACACTGAAGAGAGACAATTTCTAAGAGGACTGCAATAAAGTCTTTTCAAGTTCAGTGACGTTCTAACCAGCAATGACTTTGTAAGAAACTACATTTCCCATCTGTCTTCAGTTTTACTGAGAAATGACAAAAATATAAGGAAAACAGGACAAGTCAGGAAAGAGACAGATTGATCTTTTTTATTAGCTCACTTAGCATCCATACAAAATATTTGAAGAATAAATTGACTATATCTCCTTAAACACCTGAAGAAAGAAATTACACACTCAAGAAAGCCTCCAAAATTCAACTGTAGAGCACAGAATTAACCAAAGATTATCTCTCAGTCAGTGTCCTACCATTCAGCTGCTGGCTTTCCCCATGCAGAATGTTTATGCAGAAGGTAACTGGATGCTGATGGCTCTATGTGACCTCCAGGCATGCACACCCAAGACCCCACTCACAAGTAGCCACCCTCCACAGCAGCAAGTCTATACTGAAATGTTCTCATCTGAAATGTTACCATCTAGCAAGGTATGAGGTATGGGGAGGGAGTGTATTATAGCCACTAATTTCTTCCCCAAGGAGAAGACATGGTTTGGAGGGAGGTTTACTTTGCTCTGGCTCTGTCATGTGGCAGAATTGTACATTTCTCAGTTTTCTCTAAAAGGGAATGGCACCTCATCATCTCTAATAGTTGGCTAAGTACATATCTGAATCTTTTCTGAATTCAATATAATAGAATAAAATTTCCATGGAGCTACTAGTAAAGGAGAATTTTAGAGCCAGAAAGGAGGGGAGAGAGATGTAGAATGGTTCAGTCTGTATGGTTTGGTTTAATCTAAACTTATTTTGTGCCATCTCTATTGGAGATCTTGAGTCTCAGTAGATTTTGCCATAGTCCAAGGCTTTGGAGCCATAGTAAATAATATTGGTATTTTAAATACATGCATCACTCACCCTTGCATTTTACCAGAGCTAAAGATATTTTGACCGCTTGGTAGCTATGAAATATAAAGTAGTCATACATTGTGGCAGCCTGCCTTTTTAAAAATTGGTTTGGTTTTGTGGGTGTCTTATTTTGGTTATTTTTTAGTATGCCCTGATTTATTGCTATGTAACTTCTGAGACAAAACTTCCAGTTTGGATGCCTGATACAGCTCAAGTAAGAAAGACAAGTCGAGAGCTGTAGTCTGTGAGAGCAGATATGAGACTGCTAAAGCCCATTCTGCCAACTTCTACTTCTGTTCACCCATATATCTCTGACTCCTATGCCAGCATTATGTAAGAATTCCTTTTCTACTCATTCAGGTCTCATTTTATGAATCATTCATATTCATCCATTGATCAAAACACCTCTTCCAGATGAGAGAGTTGGGCTTACCCTCAGGTCTAATACAGCAAATGTCCTGTATGGCTCTCCAGAGCTACAACATTAATAGCCGTAACAGCAGGACTTCAGTGTAAGTCTCTAGAGTTTCCACTGAAATCAGAGCCTTAATGAGCACATACATACCTAAGCCAGACCATAGCACCCCCTCAACAGAAAATACGTTGACCTAGAGCCTGCAAAGGTGGGACTACAGAAGAAGAAAACTGAATACTTTTGATTCTGCTAAATCACTTGGAAAAATAATAATTATTATTTAATGAAGAATGAATTTTATTATATTAAGGGGCTTCATCATGCAGAGGGTGCTATGAAGCAAGTTTAGTAGGACTGAGATCACTAAAACTAGGCAAATGTGCATTGTCAGCTCTAACAAATCACTGTATGATGCTGCAAAGGCTTTGAATACTTATTTACACTAAAACTAATATTTAATACCTTCATATCCCAATGTTTGTTCCTTCCCTATCTAAGTTTTCTGTGAACCCATGCAGTTACTGCAGGGGATTGGACTCGCACACAGCGCTTTGGAGAGTTCTGGCCTTGCGATGCAAAAGGCACAGAACTGGTGTGAGCACCTGTGAAACCCATCTGTGCACGACAGCTCCCTGAAGCTGCAAGCTGCTTTCCCTCTCCTCCTCCTGCCTCTGCAGGCTGCAGAATGCCCCTGCCAAGGAGGCAGATACCTATGTTCACTTTTCCCTCTTTACCTTATCAATACATTGTATTAACAGCACAAAATAGCTCCACTCATTTCTTTCATTCTAAGAATTTCTAAAGACCTGCATTAGATGCTGTGCTTAGACCATGCCCTCAAAATCCTTTTTTATGGACAATGCTAGAATACCTACAAATTGTCAGCATGGTTATTATTAGATAATTTATACCTGTGCAATAACTTCCAGCAAAGACAGTAAAATGCTCTGGTATTGAGAGAGGACTCTCAGTGTTTTCTGAGGAAAAAACTACTTCTGATCAGGACCCTGTGCTGCCATTTGCTGACTCTTGTCTCGTTCAATTCCCAGTCCCACTTTTTTTCATTTATTATTATGATTATTAATATTATTAATTTTATTACAATAAAAATACAAAAGTCTGGATTATTTTTGAGGCAAACTCTATTCTACCAATTAATTTTAATGTTCCAGAGTATAGGAGAGTAACTTTTTTGCTCATTTGCTGAATGCAAGCCATCTTCAAGGGAAAGGGGATCTCAAGTATAGATCTGAAATATAGATCTCTTTTTTTTTTCTTTTTTTTTATTTTCCTATTAAAAGGGCTTTTTAGAAAAGAAAGATGACAAAGTACATTCATACTCAAAGACACTGAGAAATAGACTCATCTGGTATGCTATGGGAAGGGATTTAAGGGTATGGCCCCAAAACCTGTGCACAGGCCATCAGTCAAAAGCTCTGCTTCTTATGGTAAGTTGTTTTTAAACCAAGAGTATCTGAGAGATGTGTAAGGAAAATTAAGATTGCATATTGATGGAAAAAATGTAAAATACTTTGAAATATAGGAGATAGGGTGATGGAGACTGACCCCAGTCACCTATTATTTGTGTAATTTTAATTACTCTCCCTTTAATTTAAGCAGCTGACACACACTTTCAGTGGTGTTCAGAAAGTTAATAGGGCAGCTGAGTAAGGATTTTAAGGTCATATTCTTGTCCTTTGGTGCTTATTTTATTTATAAGCTGCTGCATTAATATTCTTATGATTACAGAAATGATCATTTATGTATATAATGCATCTTACAATAGTATACAATGAAAAATATTGTAATATTTATGTCTTAATATGTCTTCTCATCCTTGATTCTTTAGCACTAAACTCAAAAAAAATACAACAGCATTTATATCAAGCTTCTTCTTTCCTTATATTATTTTTTAATTATGGTATGTAGTCCTCAGTTTGCTGACAACAATTTTCCTGGGTGTCACTCTTTCTTTGATTCCATCCCTCCTGACTGAAATTAAAATATTGACATAAATAATCTTGCATGAGCAGTAGAAAATTCAAAGAGACATTTAAAGTAGAGGAGCTTCTACATTTATCGCTTCTATATACGTGGATTTGTCTGTGGTTTTCAGATACATAAACAGTAATTTCAGCAAAATCAGTGGGTCTTGTCCATGTCATGCATGTAGATAAATGATGACAGTTACCTGAAGTTAATTTTTTAGGGTCAAACAAACCATGATTTTTGTAATAAAAATAGAGAGAATCTGATAGTTCTGGGCCATTTTAATTTTAGGGGCAAGGGAAATGGAGATTATTAGACTACCAGTGTTCATAGAATGGTCTGCTCATTTCTATAAATTTTTCACCCATTTATCTGCCCCCTTCTTCATGCAGCTCTGTCCCTCTTGGTCAGAAAGGAAGGAGAGAAAGACATGGATCATGGAGTTCACTGGGGTTCTGCAAGCCACAGCAGTGGCTTTTAAAAATAAAGGCAGGTGAGGAAAGCATCCTCCAAGCACTTGGTTATCAAGCTGGAGATGGTGGGGTTCTCTGCGCAGGAAGAGATGATGGTGGTGTGGAGACAGTGCAGTTCTGGCGCAGCCCTGCTGAGCCCATTGCAGCAGGGACAGAGGGAGCTGCCAAGCAGCTGCCTACATAATTTACCTTACAGCGACATCTCTGCAGATTTCTGCCCCTCCAGACAGGTCCTACTTACCCACTACTTGGCCAGGCATGCAGCCTGTGAAGGGAAACTCCCTGCTCCCAGCCCTCAGCAGAGATGTGCCATCATATGACCCTGTGTTTCTCACACCTGAGAGTGGTGATCAGAGTATAAGGCAATGGGCATAGTAATGAAGTGTGTCAGAAAAATTCAAGCTAGGCTGATGACTGTTAAAATATTTCTTGTAATTCTCTGTGTGTTTTCATGAATACTGTTTTTTTTTTCTAAATCAGCACAATTCATTGCTTTTCTGTTCAAGAGGTTATCTTACCATGGACCTTGTAAAACCTCGCAGGTCTTACAAACAATAGTATGTGTGTGTGATGTAGTGACACATGTCAGTAAATATCCTCTGTTTTAAATTCATTGCAGTGAATCGATCTCATAATGCTAACAAATCTTTTTGCATATCATCCTGAAATGTCTATTTGACTTAAACAGCAAGGTTTAGACATTGAGCAATGGGTAATGAGATCATGGTCAGCATTAGGATCTGAAGAATTATATAGATATGAGGCGATTGTGTTTTCCTGTTGTCAATAAATATTGTAAATCCTAAATCAGACAACATTGCAGTAATATCAAGACCCAGCACTGTAAAGGTGACACAAAAGATTCAAGATCAGAAAGGGGACAAGCTACAAAGAGTCAGAACTGCTTAGTACTTCACAGAGTGTGCATGTGTGGTCAAGGCAAATTGAAAATATGATGTATTGTCATCTTTCTATATATACTTGCATAACTGAGAGAAAACTCAATCTTCAGTCCATCATACAGACAGGCTTGTGGAAACAGTCATAATTTTAATCTCAGCATGCTAATGCCCCCTGTGTGAATATAGATTTCTCAATTAAACTGAAATAATTTGATGAAAGAACAAGTCTCACAGATGCAAGTAAAGGTTTCAGTAACACCATCCTCAGCTACTTATTGCTGCAGAAGCCTTTCCACTGGATGGTGCATGGCTGAGGCTTAGAGCTGTACATGGCTTCTTGGCCCAGAAGGACCCCATAATGAACGTTTCATGTGGAAAACCCATGAAAGAGTCCACAGCTCAGCTATGCTATTGAGAGTGCATCTCTATATTCCTCAGAGCTAAATTTTCAAGGCCCCCTCGAAACTAGCACAGTGATATGAAACTGATGCTTTTTCTGGGATCTCCTTTGATGTAGGCCTGTACCAACTTCTTTCTAAGAAATCTCCAGATCCACAGGCTATTTTGAGGGACAAGACAAGATGTGTGTCTCCAGCCAAAGAATAGGAATCATAAAGGGGTGAAATGACCTCAAGTTAATGCAACCCAAGTAGTCTTATCTACTTACAGTATTTTATATTTTTAACTACTGGATATTTATAAAAAGTCACCATCTCTATTGGCATTTGACAAAGGACACAGTTAAATGGACCTGGCATTTTCTTATTCATGTTGTTGAGCTACTTGAATTAAGGTTCAGTCACAATCTGATACCATGCATTTTACGGATTAAAAAAGACATAATTCCTGTGTGAACAACAAGATCTAACATTTCTTCCCGAGAAGTTTGATTTCATTCTTTTTTATAATTAGAAAAATATTTTTTCCAGCTTCTCAGTGATGACCTTAATTTTAGTGCTTTGTCTCACACAGGTATGTGCCTTGCTTGCACGTGTCTTTATAGATGCACTTTCTGGAATACATGAGAATTTTATTTTAATTACATTTTTCTCTGAATTGTACTACATAATTTACTCCCTTTCTTCAGTTTGTCCATTTTTAGGCCATAAATATTATTAACCCATGGAGATTTGTTTCTGCTTTCTTTAGTTAATTAAACACACTGTTGGATTTATCTTGTGCTACCACCAGGAGGGCACAACAAGTGAAATACTACATTACTAGACAGTTCATTCATTAGCATAAAATAATCGGTGTTTTTGAATACCTGCATTTCAGTGTCTCAGGTTTGGTTTTTTTGTGATTGCATCTAGGGAGCAGCAGCACCAGTAAAGGGATAAAGAAGAAGAAAAAGAAAGAAAGGAAAAAAAGAAATGAAAGAAAGGTTAGGGAAGGAAGAAAGGAAAGAGAGAGAAAGAGAGAGAAGGAAAGAAGGAAAGAAGAAAAGAAGGAAAGAAAGAAGGAAAGAAGGAAAGAAAGAAGGAAAGAAAGAAAAAGAAAGGAAGAAAGGAAGAACTAAAGAAAGAGAAAGAACGAAAGAAAGAACGAAAGAACAAAAGAACGAAAGAAAGAAAGAAAGAAAGAAAGAAAGAAAGAAAGAAAGAAAGAAAGAAAGAAAGAAAGAAAGAAAGAAAGAAAGAAAGAAAGAAAGAAAGAAAGAAGAGAAGAGAAGAAAGAAATAGCTCTTAAAATTAGCAGGTTTCCTTAAGAAAAAACACAGGGAATTTGACAAAAAGAAGAGTCCACAAACTTGCCTACTGGCAGATCTAACTGATACCCAGAAGACAACATGGGAGTAATCCCCCACTCTGTTACTAACAGAGATTGATTAATTACAAACCCATTCTTTCTGCCAAATGATTGCTTCCTCTGGGGTAAAAATACCCCAAACAAACTACCATTTGGACCTGACAAGTATTTCTACTGATTCTACCTAATGTTTATCAATGCAAAGTAATGTTATTTTTTCAAAAAGAACAGTGCCTCAGGATAACATAGATAAATACATAACGACACATGCAGATATTTAATGCATCTTGCACCTACTTGGAGAGAGCTTATCACTGAATGTCAGAGAATACAGATTTCTTCAGAGGCTGCTCACTGTTCCTCTTACTCCTCTGGGGTCACAGTCTGATTTGCCTTTGTCCTGGAACATATGTCTGCTACTGGCCCAGACTTGATGGAAGACTTTGGGTCACCTGTAGAGAGACCACATGCCTAGGCATTATCTTGGGCCTCCTTCAAAACCCTTCTCTCTGGGTATTTCTCCACCCTTCCTCTCAGTTTTTCATGATTGTGTGGAAAATTAATAGGACTCTGATCCATATTGCTTTTTCTCCCTAATTGCATCAGAATGTAGGAAGGTGAAGCAATGACAACAGGGGAGGCTGAGGCTCCGTGCCCAAACTAAGGAAACCCACTTACAGAGGGGCCCTCTCTGTTTACAGAAGTAGTTGGTGTGACCTATTTCTGGGACCTTTTTTCCCATTTTTGAGAGAGACAGCATTAATTCATTCTTTCTTTCTGAGGAATAAAATAACCCAGACACATTGATTATTAATCATTCATTTGGGGACTCTCCTCCCTCTTGAGCAATGACATAATCTTCAGTGAACAATATGTACACTGCAATTGACATTTGCACAAAAAAAAATCAGGTTATATTGTATGCATCTGCACTAATAAAAATAGTCATCTTTCAAATCCTCCTGTTCAAAGTCTCACAGAACAGACTTCAATATCTATATAGTATTTATTTTGACCTTCGCCTCTCTGATCTCCCTGCACTGGGGAACTGCACAGCAATACAATATAATAGAAGCATACTTTATTAAAATGCACATTTAGACTGCAATCCTCAGAAGCTCTAAAGTTAGGTGTACAGAAACCATTGCATCATTTGGAGGTTCAGCCTCTTTAGGTCTTCTACAAAATGCCAAGTATACATGTCACTCTGAAAGTCTGTTGCATAATTATCTCCAAACAGTAATGCTGATGTGTTGTGTGATTGCAGTAACTCAACAGGTCATCCCAAACTGACTCTATGCTTCTGCTTAAGATCCCTATTTTTGATATCATAGGTAATTTAATGTTATGGTAACGAAGAGTCGTAGACAAAGATCAGTTACTCCTACTTGCAGATGAGTCACTCTTTCAGCATGTCCTACTTCCAGAATTTTTTTTTTTTGCTCTGGTTTGCTTTGCTTTGAGGGAGAATGAGGATGTATTACAGTTTCTGCTTCAATTACAAGAGCATAAACTGTTGTTTTCAGTCATAGAAGACATCCAGATGCATATGAACATTTGAGTAATTAGGAGACAGATATGTTCACTGTTGTTAAATTGGTTTATGTAGAGATTCTGTTTTGATATTAGGAATTGCAGTGAAAAACATCTAGGCTTACAGCAAGCAATTAGCTCATGAGAATTCACACTTTAAAAAAAATATTAGGCACTCAGTGCAAATCTCAGTCTTCATGTTAAAAGAATAAAATTTTATTTGTGTTCATTGTGCTACATAAAGCAACTTTTTTAAGCCTGATAGAGCAATCTTGGAGAAAGCAGCATGGGCCAATGAAAGATGAAGTGCAGTAGGAAATAGAACACCTTTAGGCATAGGAAGGGCTCTGTGCCATTCGTATGTATTTTTACAAGTGTGGTAAGTGCAAGAATCACAACAGAAAGTGCAGCATTTTTTTTTTTTTTTTAAATAGCATCTTTAAAAGAATACTGTTACAGAAATTAACAGTATTTAAAAGCATTTTAAAGATTTTCTCTTGGATGATGAATCATCAAGTTCTGTTACTTTAAACAGTGACTCCCTGAAACAAATGTGGAAATGCATGAAAAAATATTATTCCTAATGATTTTTCTTTGGAAAATATTACTAGTATAGTAATCTTAATTTAGGAAAAGTTTAGAACTTTTATATTTGTATTTCCAAAGTCAAACTCTTCTGTTCTCACACCTCTGTTATTAATGTTAGCCATGGTTTGCAAAAGAGGAAAAGCTAGTTATCAATGAATAATTCAGGCTCCATAACTGTCAGACCTCATTATTTTAAATAAGGCCCAGTAGTTCGAGTTGTAACTGGCTAATTGCATCATTTAAACTTAAACTGTTAGAATATTTCATATAATTAACAATTTTTAAAACTTTTAATACATTCAAAACTGCTGTAGTACATAAGGCAATTTCCTTTAAATCTGGCTGAGAGAACAAAGAGACATTCAAGTTGTGATATGAGTCCTCAAGTTGTTAAAATAAAAAGAAGAAAAACTGTGGTGAAATTGATGTATCCAGTAGTTAAAGCAAAACCCTATCATTAGAGTGAAATGATGTAAAATACTTGTAAAAGGAGAAGTTGAAAAAATTAAAACACCTGAAACTAATTAAAAATTAAAACACCTGAAACTAATGAACTAAGTTGTAACCTGACACCTGATGGAGCTCTGGTGCAAGATAGTTCAAGCTCTGTCAATGAAAATGGTTCTATTTGTGTGGCCGTATTCTCTGGTTTGTTTTCTGACAGTGAACATGCAATTCCCAAAGCAGCTACAAATAATGCCATGGTGAACCACTAAATCTTCACTAAAAAACTGAACCACTTTTTTTCCAAAGGGATCAAAGGAGTAACTTTTATTTGTTAATAATTTTAAATTCTGATTGGATAATTTTACAGTATTTTCATTTGGTTTCTTCTATCTGCTGATAATTCACCTTTAATAGTACAGACTTGAT
The DNA here is from genome assembly GCA_038380795.1 of Pyrocephalus nanus. NCBI lineage: Eukaryota > Metazoa > Chordata > Aves > Passeriformes > Tyrannidae > Pyrocephalus > Pyrocephalus nanus. The sequence goes on along the minus strand of CM076267.1, from coordinate 17,948,999 downwards.
AAAATGAGAAGGGAATACACTTTACATACACTTTTCTTCACATTGTATGCCAAGCAGGAAGACAAGGGTCATTTTTAAACTAGACGAATCTCAAAATGTTATTTTAATCTTTTCCTTTAGCTTTATTCTCAGATTACATACAGCAGATTTGTAAATGTATTCAGCAATGGTAACATGAGAGAGGTTAATATATACCTTTAAATGGGCCTGCCAAAGAAAAATACAATAGAACTCAGGCTTTTCCTGAAAGGTACTCGTATGTAGCACATTTAAGACTTGTACAGTCCCACTTTCCAGATGGGACACTTGAGTTCAAGGTAAGCTATATGTGATTACTGTAGTCTCTTTCCCCTCTTCCCCATATTTCTGAACCAAAGCGAGTTTATCTAGGATTCAGTCTGGCTTACAGCTTTAATTGGAGACTGTAAGAGAAAACATAGTAGACTACCTGAGTGCTGTAAAAATGAAAAAAGCTATATCTGCTGTCTAAATCACCCCAGCATATTATTTCTTTCTTTGTCTAATTAAAAAAAAATCTGAAAAACAAAAAACCCAAACCAACCAAACAACAACAAAGGCCACCAAAAAAAAAAACCCAAACCCCTACAACAACAGCAAAAAAAAACCCCCACAATTCTCAGCTCTCGTGTAGAAACTATAAATTTCAGCCCACATAGCCATTAAGAACATCATTAAGGCTGTGGAAGTTACACAGCAAGGGCTTGGATCTTAACCGATATGCAGCAGCCTTGCATTGCTGGATATCTTGTAAAAGCCACCCCTACATTTCTGCATCATACTAGAGGTCATTACAGAATACATACAGAAACTGTGTGTGTTCCTGTGTCTGAGAACAGAATTGGTGCACCACACAGATTAGCTTCCTAGGCTTTCCACATGCTGAAACTGAGCCATTTCTGCTTGTGCAAAAACCACATCTAGCGATAATTGGTCCCCGCAGAGATACAGACTATCATAGTCTCACATTCTTCTGAGATCTTATACTCAAAGTTGAGGTTTCTTGGGAGATGTATCTCTTAAGAAGACAGACAGCATCATATTGAGTTTTGCAAATCTTTTCTTAAGGCATATTTAAGGACTATAAACATTCACTCCCCACCCCTCAATTCTAACCTCCCTCTTCATGGGAGATTTGCAACCCCTAAGCAGGAGTCAGTCAGCATGAGGTTTCTGCAGGCAAATCAATTAGTTTTTAAATTTTCCATGTTCCCTGTATTTGAGTTGGAAATGTTATAAGCAAGCTACCACAATTATAGGCTTGGAGTGTGTTATTTGGCCAGTTATATTTTTTCCATGGTAATCACAAAGGCAATAGCTGTCTCTTCTCAGAATGTAATAAAGGGATATGCCACCAAATGCTAAATAACTCCTGATACTTTGAGTACCAAAAAGAAGCCTTGCAATATCCGCTATGGTCAGGTAATACAACTGTAAAGAGGAAGGTAGGAGAGACCAAAGATGAGGCATCACACATTGTATGGGTGTACACAGTTGCCCGTAAACCTTTATCATATCCTTATGGATAATTCAAGACCATCAGTTCTAAAGTCCAAAATTTTCCATGGCTACGGAGCACGTTCTGCTGCTGGTGGTTAAGAGTAGTGATTTAGCTGTCAGATTTGAGTTTGGCATTCTGAGGTTCAGGTGCCCCAAAAGGGACACAGCTCTGGCATTCAGTGCCTGCAAGCCCCTTTCAGTTCAGGGCTTTTTATCACTTTAGATCTTGTTTGGTTCACTGAAGAATATTTATTAAGTAAGGTCCTTGCATTTAACTGTTTGGGGAACCACTTAGAGACAACAGATTTGTAGCAGAGATGAAATGGGAAATAGGGGTGCTGATAAGATAAATATTATATGTACTTTGTATCATAGTATGTCCATAACATAGAATAATATTCACAGGTCTGTACAGGCAAGATATTCTAACAATACATAAAAACCCTGTAAATTTGTAAGGTTCAATGAGAGGACCATTAAAAACATAATAATTTTGAAAGTCACAATGTTATAATGATATTACTAATTTAAATCCATACTGATACCTCTCCATAGTCTTACAGTATTTTTTCCCCTGTGCTATCAGATATCATTGGGATACAGCCAAATAAAAATTAGTAAAACAAGTTGTATTTCAGAGGAAGAAAACATTTGATCATCCTGTCTTGCAGTGTCTGGAGACTTCTGAAATTTTGTACAGTGTTCACTTTCTGTAAGCTGTTGTCAGCTCAGCTGTCTGAACTATAGCTTCATTTTTAAATATTTTTCACTGGAAAAATACCAACTAAGTCTCTGAATGTTTTATGTCTGCAGCCACATCAGATATCACAACAAAAAGGAGGCTTATTCTTGTCTGTCTTGAAATTACCCAGTGTTGGCTTCACCCTTGTCAAGGGCTGGCTCCCCGTACGGAAGCTGACAGTCAGGTTTAGGGTATGTTAGATGTGTTTCATCAGTGAAAGGAATCAAGTTCCGTTTGTGTACAGAGCATGGTCTTAAAGTCAGTGATTTCACTCACAAAAACCAAAAGACATCTTTTTCCTGCAGAGCTTAGACACCTGACTGAAAAACAAAGGGTAACCAGAGGCATGCAATAAGTGGTAGGTGCAAAGACAGCGAGTAGAGTGTTCCTATTGCGCATATTCATTCTGAAGGGTCATTCAAATGCCTCTCTACAAAAAAGCCTGAATGTAAATAATGTCAACTGTCTATGAAAGCAGGTGATTTAGGTCACTCAGCAGTGTACAGTGGTTAAATTATATTATTCTTTCAAATACTTAATGTACATCTGAGCTATTCACTTGTTAGAGTGAAGAGAGGCATGGAGAAAAGAGGCTTGTTTTACTTTACTTGTCTATAAAATCTTCACTAAGGAGAACCATCCACTGCTTTAGAAAGGAAAGTAAACAAATGGAGGCCTGCAATGCCATTGAATTTTACAAAAAATGTTTGGAAAGAAAGATCACGCATAATCTATCCAAAGAGGGAGATCTGAAACTAACAGCAAATGATAAGAAGATACTGAAATGCATGTGAGCATCACCTGAGAACTGTGAAAGAGTGAGACAAGTTTTTATTATTGGGATAAAAGTATCAAATTTCTCATCATTCTTACATCCATTATTATTGTATGAAAGAGAGGGGTGCGGGCAGGAGGAAGCAAAACGTGATTCTTTAAAGGATATATAAAAGCTGGAAATTGAGTTAAATTTCAAGCTTTAAAAATTCAGGGGTTTAGGGATTCAACTTTTTTTGGATTTAAATAAGGCAAAAGCTTTGCTCAAAGATCTTGAAAATCCCTTGTATGTTTTCTGCACAGTGACTGGCAGTTACACCTGCTCAACTGGGCCAGGAAGGCTTCTGAAATTTTGGCTACTGCCAGCCTTTGAAGGAGAGAGGAATGCAGAACAACTGACCTCTTCCTGTGTTTTGCATTTGACAATCAGATCCAATTGTGGACTATTTTTGGGGGCCCAGGGACAGTGTGTAGTTAAGGGTCTGCCTAGGAAACAGGTCCCCAGAGCCACGCTGACCCACCAATCGACAGAACCAGTCCACATTTGCTGTGGTAGGCTTCCCTCATTACAGACAGCTACTTGGGACACCAACATAGGGCAACGGATACCAGGCAGTGTGGCATCTGTTGTGCAATGTGGCTGCTTATGAGCTTAGAAATCCTGTAATCAAATGTATTTCACCATGGCAAGATGCTGTTACTTTTCTCTGTTTTAGTGCAAATTAGAGAACTCAGCTGTGGCTAAATACTTACTGTTTTTTACTGTGTTTTCAACACAGTCCTTTTATGTGTATGTACATCTTGCCTGCAAACATTCCTACATAACAACAGATGTATTGAGGATAATTCTTCTGCCAATTACAAAGCTACTAGGAGTGCTGTAGTTGAACTCTACTATACAGCAGCCAGCTGAAGCAGAGAACAACAATTTTTGACACAGCCGGTCACAGCTGACATTTCTGTTCTTGATCCACTGAATCATGTGAATCCTGTAAGAACATTCATCATGGAAATAGTCTGAGACAGAGAAATAGTCTGAGCTCTCCTACAGAATCTATTCTTGACCCAATCTGCGATGGTAAGAAAGGGCTCTGATAGCTACATATATTCTCTTCACTCATAAGTAATAGAGGTGTACTGCTTACTGGTCCTAGTCCTTGTGGTCACAGTGGGATTGTCACTGGTTTTATTAGTTAATTTTGCACTTTCTGTTGTTCCTGTAAAACAACATTCTGTTTCCAGAGATGTGCCTGTCAAGGAAGTGGGGAGAAGGTGGATGACATGATGAGTGGCTTCCAACACTTTGTTTATGTCTCCACAGGGTGGAAGTCTTTTGTTAACTTTGCACTCTCGATGTGGATCAGTCACTGCTGCCAAAATGAATAATTTCAAATATTTCACTGAGAATTGCTGTAAAGCTACAGGAGATTTTCTGCCTATATGACTGAGATTGTGTCTCCTTTGATTTCAACTTGATTTAATTTTGTAGAAGGAGAGGCAAATACAAGATCAGTGATAGTGCAGCCCTCCAACTTGCATTATTGATACTTCCAAAGTGTCCAGTTCAAATGGGGGCAGAATGTTAACAGAACTGAGAGTATCAGTCTAATGGCTGAAGGACAAAAATAAGCTGCCTTTTTGATCTTTGCTGGTCAACAAAAGCATGCTTTGCTTGCTCCAGAAGTCTTTCATGTGAGAGAAAATGGACAGAGATGAAAACACGTCTGATCTAACACTTTGGAAAGCTTTGTTTTCTTGCACCCACAGGAGAAGATTTCTGGTCTTTCAGAAAAATGGCAGAAGTTAAGCAGAAGTCCTTTTCTGCAACATAGAAAGTCACTGTTAAAGTTTATTTTATATATTAAACATGCTCTCTTTGCAGAATTATCATCCTTAAAAACCTACTCTTCGCTGAAATTAGACTGGTCAGAAAATTGGAGCCTCTGGGCATAAACCAGACCCTCAGTTCTCTAAATGGATCACAGTGTGAGCTTCAGAAAAAAATATTTACTCCACATGTCATCACTTTCTTGGCAGATTTTGTTTGAAAAATCTGCATCAGACAGAGCTAAAAGTCTGATAGATTGCTCTAACTACTGCCTTGGAGTACAGATACCTGAAACTGAGGAAGTCATTAAAATTTTTTTTTCCAATAAATTCAGTTTTTTATTTACTTTCTGCATGTAAAAAACCTGTGAGGAAGTAATTCATTCCATTAATTCAGTAATTATTTGTATCTACTCCACATAGTCGAAGTGATATTTTTATTACCTTAGAATGGAGTGATTGGAAATAATTTAAGTGTTTGCATTAAATGTCTGTCCCTGCTTTGATGAGCATTGCTGTCATTGTGAAGATAAAATGGAAAATCTCTGAGACTTTTGTATTTTCAGATGATGGGAACAGATTAGGGACAAGGAAGAGAAAATGAAGATTAGGAGATTTTAGAAAAACAAACCTGTGTACTGCTGTTGGTTTTCATGTCAGAAAAATAAGGAGTTTTTTTAATTGCGGTACTTTCATTTCTGTCATGTTTAGAACCCATGTAGTGGCCTGTTACTCTCTGTGGGTCACTCAGGTAGTGGGCAAAGATAAACCCTCCTGTCCTGGGCTGGACTGAAGCACGGTAAAACGAAGAGCAGGTGAGAGATGGTTTCATGGAAGAGGAGAGGGCCAACTCAAGCTTCTGTGAGTTTTACCTTTTTCATCCTGCTTGACATTTCTCAGAGTAAGCTGTATTACAGATTAGTAGCCCTTGGCAGTAGGCTGGAGAGATGAGATTTTAGTGTGATATGGTACACAGACACGGAGCGAAAGCAAAGAATATGTGCGAAAAATTGAAATGACAAGGTCGTGTTGATAGCTTGGTTGTGGGAGCTTCCACAGAAGTTTGTTGCATTATGATTAGAGATGGCCCAGCTAGCATGAATGAGACAAGAGCTGGTTTGAACCCTTGTCCACTCCCATAACCAGATTGAAGAGGAGCCTGAGGTAAGGCTAAAACACATCTAGCCCTGGTGGGTTCAGTTTTCTCAACTTCAACATAATGAGCTTCTGCTTCTGATAATTTAGCTCAGAACAGAAAGCAGGGGTCTAGAAAAATATTCAGGACATTCATCCAGTCTAAAATCATTCAATCTGCAAAACTTGATTATATAAAACCATATAAAGGCATTTTTATACCATTCCCAGCCTTCTATCTGTAACAAAGAGCTCCATGTCCTTGTTAATAACCATCCTGTTAACAAAATGAAAAAAAATCTGCAAAGCTTTCAAATTTCAACACAGGGTCTTTTTAATTATGAAGTCTTCAGCTGAGATGCCAAGCTTCTGTCAAGGGGTGCGTGAGAGTAGTCTGCGTACGAGGACTTGCAGTGGGAACTGCACTGAAGTAAGCGTACAATCCCTCTGTCAGCTGTTTCTCTTCTCTTTGGGTTTATCCTGTGGGAAGTAGCTTTACATTCAGATTCAGACTACAAGGGATTCTTCGAAAGCTGAATTTCTGCACTGGCCGTGCTTATTCTGCAGTGTGTCACACTCCCTGCGGTGAGGGCTAAGTTCTCCCTATTTTGTGCTGCCTCTGTCTAATGCAGACAAAATTCCTCCTTCTCACAAGGATTCCAGGAGAAAGCAAAGGCAGAGAGCAAGGGCAAGTGGAGAAAAGCACCGCAGTTTACCTTGGACTCCCTGTTTTGAAACACTTGCCAGGCTCACTGAGGTAATAGTTGTGATTTGGTTGAATAACAAAATCCATTTCCAGCCTGTTTCTGAAAAGTGTAGTCAGCAGTGTAGGATTCCTCTCTTCCTTTTGCCTTAATAATGTCACTGCTTAGTTCTTGGTTGCAGGTATTCATGATGATACAGTGTGACAGAAATACACAGGAGTCCAGAGTGTTTTGAAGTGGCTGTAAGAGTCACTGAAATAGTGACCTATATCAGTAGTTTTCCATCAGAATGGGAAACTTTTTTCCTGACCATTTTCATCCTCAGTGTGCTTTACAGACCTGAGAGCTGCATCTCTTTGAACTGTGGCAATGCAGAGCAGAAAGCAGCTTCTCCAGCTGAGGCTGCAGGAAACACTCTGCTACATGAGGACTGGAAGGATAAGCAAAGCTTCTCACCCATATCTGGATAAAGAGTTGCCTGTTAACACGCTTTCTTTCCCTCCCTTTCACTCCCTCCTGGAAAGTATACGGCAGTGACAGAAGGTAAAAGGTCTGGCAAAGGCTGCTTTTGTCTCATCTGTTTACTTGGAGGTAAATGAACTTGACCTTCCACTTAATGAAATCTCCTTTACACAGGATGAATACAGCAACTGCGATAAACAGAAAAAGAAAAGGAAAAGAAGTAGGCTTTCTTCTTCATATGTAAATTTTCTGTAAGGAAAATAAACTTGATATTAACCCTGCCTGTGATTTTGAAGCATAAAGTTTATTATTTATCCCATTATTTTCATAGTGTTCTGGACTTCCATAGTCTAGGTAAGTCATTGAACTAAAAATAACACTCTAGGAGAGGTTTGGGGTTTTTTAACCAATTCTCAGCCAATTCTGAAGATTAAATGATTCTTCTGAAAACCTGAATACGATGCAAAGCCTCAGAATTCTGTCCATGTCTGTTGATATCTGCAATGTCCAATGAACACCTTACTCAATACTTCTTTGACTTTGTAGTTATTGCAGTCTGATTTGTTATTGTAAAGGATTTACAATTTTAGTATAAAAAATAACAGGCATTATGTCTGCATATATAATACATAGATACTGCTTTCTTTTTCGAGGAGTTTGAAGAAGACATATGACTTCGATGTTACTGAAGATTATGTCATAATCATCAAACGAATCTGGTGCCAAATAAACCAGATGGAGCTTTCAATCAACAGAGTGCATTTATTTTTGATATCTGTGGCTTATTTTTTATCAATGCAACTTTTAATAGGATAAGGTAAGAAAAAAGATCTGCTCCCAGAGGAAAAAGAGCCATTAGAAGCTCACACCTTATTATTTGACCTGACAGCACAAATGGCAAAGGCAAAGTACAATATTCTACTCCAATTGGAAGGGATTTGTCTAATGCTTTCTGCTGGAGCAGAAGGTGGCATGAATGATTATTCCATCATCCCATACCATGAAAAATTTCAGAGCCTTTCTATTTTTCTGTGCACATATTACTGATTAATTATACTTGATTACATTTCTATATTAGCATTTCTTTTTTTCTCTCTTTGCAAAAATATGTAGTGTAGCTTTGCCTGTGTGTATCTGAAATTGGTTCTATATACATGTTTGAATATACTGTATTGTATTCTGCCTGTAGTAGGAAAGAGACAAAAAGTAAGAAGGAGTTTGATAAATAACCAGTATGTGTCACTTTTTTGTATGAGGAATGACTTATAAAGAAGCCCTAGAGCTATGACTCACTTTGGCCTTCTAGAGAGATGGGGAGAGATAGAGAATATATATTAAAGGAAAAATAAACTCCTGTTTAAACTGTTTGGGTTCTTTTTTCTAAATGTCTCTTTTCTCCCTCCCTCTCTCCTCTCTTTCTTTTTTTTTTTTTTTTTCGTAGTGGTAGTCCCTGTCTTTTCTGCTAAGTGAAGATGGATAATCCAAAATAATACTCCACTCAGTTTCTTTTAGCATTTGAATGTATCAAGAGTATTGTATGAAAAATGATGTTGCTTCTCTGAAAGCTGTTCAGCCTTACATGTAATTTCCTCTTCTCTTTTCTTTATTCATATCTGTCCTCCTAAAAGAAGAAAAAAATCTATTTGTGGCCTAGGATGTATTTTTTGTTATTGCGAGAGAAGAAAATTTTGTATGCCAAATGCTCTCATGTTTACAGAGAATGAACAATCCTACACATTTGTTCGCTGTGCCCACACAGCTCCCTTTCCATCACGTTCCTGTGCTTTAGCACTGTAGACTTCCTATCCCACTTGCATGAGACTGTAGGCATGGATTGTAGCCTACTTTTTTGTTCTAAAAAAGTTAGAACAAAGAAACAAGGATTTTTCAATTTAATTTAAATTTTATATTTTGATTTCCTAAACACAGCTTTTGAACAAGATCTGATTTTTGTCTTACAGTGTGGAATGTTACTAGAATCTCATGGTAACGAGCTGAGTGAATTGTGAAGGGCGGTTTTTATTCTTGATGTTGTAAATGCATTTAATGTATCATCACAATTCATTCTGCTTGTAATATTCCAATAAAGATTTCTAATAGATGAAAGACTGGGTTTAAGATTGAGATATGAGGATTCTTCCATATAGCTCAGATTCTAGGTGAGAAGTTAATCTGAGCAAGGGAGAGTCACCTCTGTGGATTGATCTGGTGAGCTCAGTCCAGTCCCGCTCACCTCTCCAAACCTAGTACTATAATCAGCAACTCTCTACACAGAGTTGAAGTGTTAAGCAACTTAACCATCAGCTTGACCTTTAAGATCCCTTCAGAACAGATTTGATCCACACTGATTTACTTTATCTTTCAGACCATCAGATCTGTATTAAAACCCTGATTGACCAGAAGTAATTTTTTGATGCCTTATGTTAGCCATGTCCCATGGCTCGACATGAAAACTGTGGGTGAAAGTCACACCTTTCTAAAGTCAAAAGGGAGGATAACTTTCAGTGGAACTGCAATTCTACCCAGTAAACCCAACCAAAGTCTGGGTCCCACCTATTTCTGATAATGTATGAATCCTTTTGTGATGCCCATCACATGACTAAGAAAAATATATCTTGAAAGCTACTATGATGACTTCATGACTCTAATATGCATTTAAAAATAGGAGATTTTATTATAATAATGTACAATGATGACACAAATTATGTACTAGGTTACTATAAATGCTGTGTCACCTGTATGATAATTATATTTGTCATTCTTTTGGTAATGAAAGCCTTTACTTATTTGTAAGTTGTTTGTTGTTTGTTTGGGTTTTTTTTTAACTGAATTTGATGAATACAACACATCAGAGAAAAAATGTAAAAAAAATTAGGCAGTTATGTTACAAGCAAATAGAGGCAAATAACAGACTTTGTGATATTTATCCTGAAGTTTATCTTTGGATTTCCCAAACTACTTAGTAACTTCAGTCATTTTGTTTCCTTTGTTAGAGTTCTTTCAAATGGCATTTCCATAACTTGCCATTTTCTGGGGCAGATGAGTCAGTTGCCTTCGTAACTTCTCCCTTTTTTTGTCTCTAGGGGTAGTTTTCTACCTCTATATTGATCCAAATAGGTTGGATTCTTTTCCAAAAATGCTGAGGAGCAAGTGCTCTCTCTGGCCTGTAGCAATGGAGGTGAAGCACTGATTTGCAGTTGCCTCGCCATACATCAACTACTGTGTAGCAAGATTTCTGAGCCAGCGTTACAAATATGGTTTGCTTATTCTGATTTGACACTTCTTCTGTCATGCGTGAAATTCTATTTGCTTAGGAGACAATTTGAAAACAATTTTATGTACTCTCACTCATGTACCTGCTCTAGATATTGAGGATGGACTAGGACACAGTACTAGGAAATGTATGGAAATAAATTCCTAAAAATCACAGAATAATACCCAACTCAATTAAAAGTATAGAAGTTCTGAGAACATCTTTCCCAAAGCATTGGCATATGCTACATATGACCTCATTGCTGAGTTTTATACTATCATGGTGCTCCAAGTGTGGCACAGAGGGTGTATTCTCAGACATAATGTTTTCTCCAAAGCCATTTCCTATTCTGTGACATGCAAAACAGAGAGGCTTCTTTACATAGGACTTATCCAACCTGAAACAGAATGAAACACCCTCTAACTTCTTCTGCTGGCAGAAAGAGAGCAACTGAAAATTTAAATCACAGAATCACAGAATATGCCGAGCTGGAAGGGACCCACAAAGATCACTGAGTCCAACTCCTGCACTGGACCATCCGCAGGAGTCACACCAGGTGCCTGAGAGTATTGTCCAAACACTTTTTGAACTCTGTCAGGTTTGGTGCTGTGACCACTTCCCTGGAGAGCCTGTTCCAGTGCCCAACCACCCTCTGGGGGAAAAACCTTTTTCTAATATCCAGCCTAAACCTGACCTGACACAACTTCAGGCCACTCCCTCAGGTCCTGTCACTGGTCACAGGAGTGAAGAGATCAGTGCCCGCCCCTCCTCTTCGCCTCACAAGGAAGTTGTAACTGCAATGAGGTCTCCCTTTAGTCTCTTCTCCAGGCTGAACTTGAAATAGTCAAGGTGAAATAGTAGAAAATACAATTGGTGTCGGAAAAACAAACAAACAAACAAAATTATATTAGTTTATATATAAAAATATTATGTATGTAAACATGCACACTACTATATATTTCAATTTTGCATTACACATATTTAATGCTATACAATATACTAATTTACATTTTCTATACTATACTGAATATATATAGCATATATTCATATTAATTTATATATATTTTCAGAATATATTATAAAACTATAAATAAATCATTAAATAAAGTGTGCATGCATATATATATATGAATATGGTATATTAATTTCTATAATACATTCATACGTTCCCTAAGGAATGATTCTCTCTGTCTCGTGGGTGGGATTTCTAGGATATTATTATATTGTGCTAGCATGGGTACATTTTGCAGGCACCAGTTTACCACCAGAGATACTAATCAGGAAAGAAAGTGGTATAGAAACTCATATTGATGTTTTGCCTTTCCAAAGGAAGTAATTGACAGCAAAGCATATTTCAAGGTCTGGTTGCCAACATACTCAATTAAACAGAATTTGGAGGAGGAGGAGGAGGGGGATGGCTGGAAACTCCCAGTCATACTACAAATGTCAGCTATCTGTTGTCAGAGACCTGGTGACGTTGAACCAAACTGTGAAATATGTGTAATTCTTCCAATATTGCTGATGATGTAGCACCAGATTTTTATTTTTTTTCTGTGGGCATGTGACTGCTTTTGACCATGACAGGTTTTAATAAATCTGGTGTCATTATGGAACACATGACTTGTGTCACCACTGCTACAACAAGAGAAATCCATCACAGATCAAAGTGCCAGGAAAAGTCCTATCCACTATATAAGCCCCAGTTAAGCTTTCCAAATACAGCTTGAGTGGAATTTAAGGGGGCCATAGGCCATGTTTTGCTCCTATACACAGGCATGAATTTTACACTGTGAAAACAAACTAAAAAATAAACTATTTTCTAATGTAACAGAGCTATCTGAAGGCACAAGGCCATTCAGAGCTAGATAACTTTGGCAGGATTTTACCTTGAATACCATGGTTTGGTTTTTTTTAGAATATGAAGCAAAACAATGAAACAGTCCAATATTATTTTAATACTTTTAAAATCAGACCTTCAACCTACATACTATATTAGATCTATCTGAACAGAGTTCTCTATAACCTTCTCAGATCACAAGCTCTTTGAGCAAGGATCATGCCTATCTCCTTGTTTATACATTGCCTAGAGTGTTGCAAGCTACATAAAAACTTTCCTTTGTGAGGGATTTGTTGAAATCTGAAAAAAACCACCACATTTATTTATCTGTATATGTAAACTATATATATATATATAAATAAATTTGTTTGTTTACAGCAAAGTGATTGTGTTACTTCATCATAATGTTTCCTGCCTTAGGAAGCCTCTTCAGATACTACTACATTCTTTTTCCTCTCTCAATATTTAAATGCAATGCTAACTGCTATTTGTAGTGTGTATATTATAAGAAATAAAAGTTCAGGACTCTTTAAAATATACAGTGAAAAAAACAAGCAATTGAGTAATAATTTAAAGCCTATAGAGATATTTATGTCATCCCATTCTTTGCAGTGAGCAAAATCCTTTTTGTCACTCTTTTCAGTAAAGATTCTAGCATCTATCTTCTTTCCCAAATTTTAAACATGTTTACTTTCTCAGAGTTGCAGCCTATCACACCTACTTGTTTTAATGCAATAAAGTAGAAAACTGTATTTCTAGAGAACAAAAATCCCCGCTGAGCTGCTTTGAATTGGCTATGTGATCCTAAAGATCTTTTTTATTCCACTGATAATAATTCCTCCCTATTTCAATAAAACAATAGAAAATAAAATATTCTGTTCATCAAAGCACATGTACCTAATTTCAAGTAATATTTCTCTTGAAATTGTCTCATTTTATTCTCTCTGATTCTGTAAAAAAAATCACTATAGTGGGAGAAAGTCAAACTAGAGATTATATTAGGCTGAGGCAAATGGTATTCACCTTTTATAGTCCCTATGTTTTATAATGAAGATACTTCATTGAAACAATGATGCATACTTCAACAGTTCCCTGGAGAGCAGTGAATCCTGTTTGGAGAGATTCATGAATATGTGCATTAGCACAATCCAACTGGAACTTGCCCTTAAAAAACGAACCACAAGAGAAGCTGATCAGTTCCCGCTTATGTATATAATCAGAAGGTTATCATATTATCTCCCCCTCCACAGGGAAAAGCAGATGCATATTCTTCTACCACTTTAAGAGGAGAAATGCCAAAGGAAACAACAATTTCCCCCTCCCTATGCTTTCAGAAGCATTTACTGTGTGAATCCAGAAAGACCTTTTAGAACAAGAGGAGAAGAATATATGGGGAGCTTCTCCAAAGGAGGATTTATTTTGCATACGATTAGTCAGAGTGTAAACTTTTTTAAAAAAATTACATCTGCATTAATTTAGTCAAGGCCATCAATAAACCTGAAGTGAGTTCAAAGACTGCTATAGATGGCAGAAGGATGAGACAAACATTTCACAGAGTCAAGGTTTGCGAAGATATACATGAAGCTCTGTGTCCTGAAGATGAATGAGGAACACTTGGCAGTTCTTGAAGCAGTAGTTTATTTAAAGTACAAAGAATTCAGTGAAAAATACTTCTGGCCAGCAGTTGGTGCCCAGCTTTCAAGAAAAATGGCAGACCACCACCAAGCTAGTGACAATGATAAAGAATAGTCACATAGATTTGCAGATTTATCTTTAGGTTTGTAGCAACCTCAGCTCTGTGAAAAAGAGTGAAGCGGTGAGATTCCTTACCACCTTTGAAAACAAACTAAAAAGAGCTACTGCCTTATCATGGTGCATATTACTAAGTGGCCATTACACATACCAGACAGTAGCAATGAGCTTTATCATCCAAAATCAGCAATCGTTTGATCTAAGCTTGGAAAGATTAAACAGTGCAATGAAACAGGAAAGAAGAAAACCAAAATTATTGATCACCTTCTGGATAAAATGTATCACTGGCTTATTATCACCTCTACTATACACTCTGAGTTTGTAACATCTGTACCCACTTATACTGGTAGCTAATTGTACTAAATGCAATGTAGAGTTTGCTAAAAAGATGTCTTCAATTTTATTATGGCTAGGAAAAATTCTGATGCCACTGACTGACATGTTTAATTTAAGTTGTCAAACAGTCATTACTAAGACATCTGTGAAAATGAATTTGGAGAAACTCTTACAAACGTAACTTCATCTCACCAAAAGCCACAAAGGTTTAAGTTTTTTTTATTTTGAGGGTTTTTTTCGAGTACATATCAGGATTTCAGCCTCATTCTTTGCAGCCCAAAGATCCTGCATTCAAAAGCTTTTTGGATGTCCACAGTATTTTGTGTGCTGGAAGCAAAAAAATACTGTATTTCCACTAGTTTTTCCTCTATCGGGGAGAAGCATTATGCCTTCTAAATAAGATATATAGAGAAGGCATAATTATACTCTCTAAAAAGGATATAATCCTATAATTGTGCAGTACAGTTATCCTCAGATTGCACCACAGACTGTGCTTGCATGCCTGATAGACTAACACTGGGCTCAGCTTTTAGTTTGAGAGTACTAATTTTACTTAAAACCTGGTGGAATGTTGTTGAACATCTGTGTATTCACATGTGGTTTTGTGTGTATGAAGTACCCTATTTACTAATGCAGGTCTGCCTGTCTGGTTAGTTTTCATTCACACACACACAGATATACAGAAACCAAGCACTTGAAACACTCGACTATACTTTTTGTTTGTTTTTTTTTACACAGCTAATAATGCCTTTTCACCACACAAAAGGAAAACACATTTTTTAAATGTAATGGTAGGGAGTAAGGCTAGCGGGTTTATTTTGCTTAACTTGCTGTGGTGTGTCACATTCAGCTCTAACACTGCAGCTATTACCATATGTCATCAAATAACCAGCATAAGCAGCTGTGTTGTTCCTGTACAGTGACCCCACCTAGAAGTTTAGAGACCTGGAGCAGGGTGATACCTATTCCTAGCCCCATGCAGGCATACACATGCCTATGCACAGTTCAAGAAAGTGTTTAAATGAAAAGAAATATTTCACCCTGCTGAATAATTCACTGCTCCTATCTCTTGTTTTTGCTGGGTGCATCATTGCACAAAAATATTTGCCAAAAATATGGTAAAAAACCATTAGATTTTGATGTTTCTCTGGGTGCGATAATGACACAAAAACTACATATATATATTTTTATATATATATGCTTTCTTCTCTGCTGTCTGCTGAGTTTTTGAGCTTGTGCAAAAAGCAGTTTTCACCAGTGTAACAGTGATGTTTAGTGAAGACAAAGCTTGTTCATCACAGCAGGGGGACAAAAGGGAGGGGGACGAAGGTCAAAGGGTAAATTCCAATTGCTGAGACATGTTTTTATGAGTTGAATCTTAACCATGTGATAAGAAGCATTCAGACTGAGCAAAATGGAGTAAGGAATAAGCATCTAGGGGAACATTCATGAACCACAGTACCAGTTTGATACCTGGTTGAAAAAAGCCAGGTTCTTACTTTCCAGTGGTTGCTTTCTCCTATTGTTCTAGTTGTAAAGCGGAGTATTCTTAGGTAATTAACATGTTCCTTTAGCCTTTGGAAATGGAGATGAAAATAAGTGCTTGGCTTCTGCTGTATGGATGGCAATTACTTCTGCTTCATGCAGTGCCTTTAATTCCCAGGATACACAAAAGAGTGTGGTGCTTCCTTTTCTGTAGAAGCAACATGTAAGAAGGAAGGGGCTTCCCTTATGTGAGATACAAGAAGACTGTGGGCAGGAACTGCAAAAACAGTGTGTGTGGAGAGGTAACATCAGCAGCTGTTGCAACACCAGGTGTAGTAGATTTTCCACTACCTCTTATACAAATAGGATAGGATAGACTTTTGCCTTCCTGACAGATCCTTTTCCTGATAGTGAACAACCATACTTCTTTTAGTCTGTTTCCTGATAGCTACATGAGTGCACAAATCCTACATCCAGGTAAATGGTATTGCTAATATTCTTTTATAGGATGGATACCTTAATTGTAGCTGTACTGTGACTGAGCCGATGAATATCTGCTAACCACTGTCTCTGCAGAGCTGTTGGTAGCCAAAGAACAATAAGGATGGATTTTGGTAAGCAGAGACACCATCCTTGGTGAAACTCCTTTAAGATGTCTCATTAGAAGGATTTAATAAACTGAGTGAAAAAAGTCAGCTGACAGCTGACCTTGCTAAATCAATTTCTCTGTTGATGTTATTGTTTGATGTAAATGAGTGCATCTACACCAGTTTATGCTTGCAAAAATATTAATCTCTTGGTTTGGTACGTGTTGTAGGAGTACTGCAAGTGATACCACAAATTGGGCCAAACAAAAATAATGAGCCACTTAAATGTTGTGTTACTATATATGAAAGAAGATTTAGAAAAGAAGGTCCTCTCCTTGTCCTGTTCTCAAAGCTCTGTGAACACTGACAGTAATTTAATATAACCAGAACCCACCCACACTGTTTGATTCCTGTGTTTTGACAGACAATTTACCAGTTCCTCAGTTGCTCTAAATCCGCAGTTTCATTTCAGTCACTGGAGCTACATCAGTTTATTCCACTTATGGACCTCATCCAACAACTTCAAATAGCTACAGGAGGAGAAAATTTCTGCCTATTTTGTCCTGCTTTACAGTATCTGCTTCCTGTGTTTTCTCATATAACAGATGTGACATAATTTTCTAATCAATTACTGTTACAACTACCATAAGTGGCAGAAAATATGTCATGCAAGCCTGATCTTTAAATAAGCACTTCCAATGAGTAAATGCTGCTGACTTTTAAGGACAGTTCTCTAGAGGTTAAGTTTATAGGATCATTGCTGAAGTTTGTACAGATGTATACTATAGTCTATTCCATTTCACTACAATTTATTAATGGGAGTAATTTCAAGGTATATTTTGACTATGAGCAGAGATGTTAACATTCACCTCCAAATATCGATGATGTCACATGTCCCCTGAAGGTCCAAATCTTTTTAAGTGCTTCAGGGGAGATAAGTGAGATTAGCAGCCTGAAGAAATAGTCCTTCTATGAGCTCTCATGAAAGCTTCATATTTGTCCTAGAAGAATCAAAATGTAGTAATGGGGCACATTTTTTCACTTCTTAGGTTTTCATTGCAGTATCTTTCTTCTGTACCACTTGTATAATTGAGTTTCCCTATTTTGGAATGGGTTCACTTGACCCCAGAATAACCTAAAATATTACTAAATTATTTTCCCCATTTTCTAAGGAAAAAATGATTTCCTTTACTCCTAGTGTCAGCAAAATAATAAAATATTGTTGCTTTGCTGATAGCACAGCAGACAAAACCCATAAACCTAAATAGACTATTTGCAATGCTAAAAGTCGACTCAAACAGAAAGCAAAATTAACTTTTTAATTTTGTTTAAAGCAGAGATATTAAATAATCTACAAAGTCAAACACTGTTAAAAATCTCATTTTGAACTAGGGAACATTTGACAGCACTGAAGCTTTCACACAGCTAAACAAAAGCTTTCTGAGGGAAGTTTCAGAAGGCATTTCTTTATGCTTTGTCCATATTCTAAGTGCCCTCTACTGCCAGAGGAGCCGTACTACAGAGAAAGCCAGCTTAAACTGCAAGTAGCAAGTAGGAACCCACCCAGGGACTGATGGAAAGGATGAATTTGATAATTTCTGGTATTGCTTTTCAGCCCATATGTAGTTGGATTTAAAAGTTATTGGCAATTAGATTTTTTTTTTTTCCGAGAAAGGAAAGTGAATCCAATGGTCAGTGGTGAACAGAATTACATAGTCATTTATTTCTGCTGGCACTGTAAGTTCTTCCTTTCTGCAGCTTGCTGTCCTCCATTGGTTTCTCTACCTATCTGTGATGCCTGTTTTGGCATTTCAGAGACATATTTCTCAAGACCAGCTGTGACTCTGCCTAACACAAAGGCAAATTTTACACTTGTACCCGAGTACAAAGCCCCATCGGGAAGAGGGAGGAAAGCAGCCCCTCCCTGTGTAGCTAATGGGGTGCAGTGGCTGGGGAAGTTGACGAAATATAATCAACAGTGCATGCAGTCCTACCACTGAGGAAATTTTTTCTGAGGCACAGGTAGGTGTCTGAACCAGGAATTGTTCCCCTGGGAAGGAATGATCCTCCTTCTGAGTTAGAGCTGTTCACTATGCACAGCCCAGCCCTCAGTGAGCTGCTGTGCATTCCTTACGTGCCTTTTGCAATGCATTTCTCAGCAGGATGATTTTCATTTTTAACAAGCTTGTATTGTTCAACAGACACCAAAAGTGACTTAGAACTTTCTGGGTGCTATTTTCATATAAAGTGGCCAGACAGAAAATACAGGGCTGCACTTTGTGGTGCTGCAGATCTGACCGTGAAAATTGGTTCTGAAAACAAGTGCGAAAAATCAAATCATCTACAACTCATCTTTAGTCTCTTATAGGCTAAGAAGTACATTTTTATGTATTCTAGATAGCCTTAGTGCATTCAAAAATCGGCATTGTACGTAGTATAAGAACATGTACACATATTAGTGCATGTGTATGCACATGTGTGTGTGTGTGTGTTTACTATGTATTTGTTTGGCAGATAGTCCAGTCCCACTGGCCAAGCTGTGAACAAACATAAACCCTAATACTGAAGTTCCTGAGCAAATTAACCCTTCAGCACACCTAGCAGTGCACTGATATTCCCTGGCAGTTTCCTGTCTCCTGTAGAGGTCAGTTTGAGTTCAGATACAGAATCAGCATTTGAATGATGCAGGAATCCTTGAAAAGTGGGAATTGTGGCCATTTTTTGTTGGCATGGAAGCCCTGCTGGTTACTGAAGTGAGCAGTGCTGAGGGTTCAGCTCCATCTCAGGGACTGTGGAAGCTGTTGGGAGTTCCCAGTGCTGCAATGGCCAGCACTTCATTATAAAGAAGTATCTGAGAAATTACATTTTTGTTCCTTTTTTCCTCTTTTTCTGATTTACAATATGAAAGACATTTCATAGACCTGTGTGACCCCAGGGTGATATTGCAAAACTATAAAAGCGAGAGCTTAGCTATATTCTCTGCTCTTCCTCATGAACATACAAGATTATTTTCTACAGGACATTCTGAAGTGCCATGTCCAACCTGGTTTAAACAAGGCCAACTACAGGGATGAGTTTGCTACCTTTGGGGAAAAGTTTTGAAGCCATTTTCCCTTGCAAAAGTATGGGATAGTGCCTTTTAATGATTTTTGCTAGGACTTAGAAGAATGATGAAAAAGAAAAATTAAAGTTGACTAACTCTATAGGTTCATCAGATTATAAAGTCAGTTCTTGGAGTTGTTAGCTCAGATTTCTCAATAAGCAGTTCATATTGAAAGTGAACAAATTTATACAGCGAACATAAGGAGGCAGGTGTTCTCAAGTCTCTTTTGCTTCTAGAAATACTCTCATGTTTTACCATGCAATTAAAATTATACCAGCCATATGAGATAGAGCTGAATTATTTTCCAGTATATATGTGTGCGTATATATATATACACACACACACACACACATATATATATTTATATGATGCTTCTGTGAACATAAGACTTATGAAACCGCCTGCACTTGAAAGTGAGACACTTTGTTTTGGTAACAGCACTTTTCATCATGATGATGTTCCTTCAAGCTCTGCAAGGGCAGGGCATCAGCCCTCATCTCAGTGCAGGACTCCATATGCTCAAGAGGTTTTATTGTTTGAATCTCCATGCTCAATTTATCTTTTGTCCTCTGTTGAGAGTGGAGATGAAGGTGTTGATCATTCCCTACCTCTATTGATGGGTTTTGTTAGGGTTGCAATAGTTTGAGGTGACAAATTTGATTACAGGGAGAAAACCAGACACTAAAGAGCTCTTCAATATAGTGTAGGCAGACTGAACAAGGAGCTGTGATTACGAGTGGAAGTGGACAAATTCAAATAAGCAAGAAACTACATATAAAACAAGAAAACATAGCTGCTCTCCAAGCTATACAAGCTCTTAGTATCTTCAATTTAAAACTGGATGCTTTCAAGGGAGTTACACCCTAGTCAAACAGAAGTTACTGAATTTATTACAAAGGTAACTGTGTAGAGTTTAGGGACATCTGATATTCCACGTTGGATTAAACTGACCAATGGCACAAGATCAGAACTGATGATATGGAGTAGACCCCTATCATTTGCACATGAAGATGCACTAGCTATTAATGACATTGACTTCTTACAGCTGTGTCAGATTTAACTCAGGGGCTAGATATGGTGGGTACTTGTAATGAGAAAAAAAAAAAAAAAAGGAACTGCAAGCAATTTACTTGACCTTGAATTCTGGTAGACTAAGTGCATCAGACTTGCCAAATGTGTGGTACAGTGCCTGTCCTGCAGCATCGCTGGCCAAACCATCACAGGTGGCTGAAGAAATCTAGGACTGAGCAAACCAGTCAGCAGCAGACTGAGACCACTGCTAAAGAGTAGAAGGAAAACACCCAGCAAGATCTAGAAATAGGAGTGGAGTGAGAAGTAGTCAAACAGTGGCACTCTTGAGCTAGTGTCTCAATGTTTTTCATCTGCTCAGGTCAAGCATTCACAGGGAAGAATTGAGAAGATGAGGATGAATGGTCAGATATGCCTTCTCATCACCTGCATTTTCCCTGACTGACTTGAGACCCTCATGTGGGAGCTACTATCAACCCTCTTCTGAAAGACCATGAAGTTTTGTAAGCTTCAGCTGTTTGAATCCAAGATACCACAGACCCTGCTTCTCTATGCCAGTGACCAGCACTTTCCAGAGATACAGTCTTACCAGTAAGGACTGGCCCAGTCCTCCATGCTGGCCAAGGACCTTACTTGGCTTTGCCTTTCTCTTTGGCTTACACTCACTGCCCTCCTGCTTGGCCTTGCTCACACAAATGCACATAGTCTCTCCATATGTGTATGATCATGTTACAGATTCCTATGGTAAGTCATATGCATTCCAGTAATATGCATTACTTCAAGTATTTTTGCACTATGTAAATATTCTCTACATGCAAATACATAGTTACCACTAATATTCCCTTGCACCCTTCGCCATTCCACTAGGGAGCTCAGCATTCAATCCACTAAGGAAATCTTGTCAAAAGATAGGGAATGAAGTAATTTTATTTAAAAGATACACATATTTTGCTGTATTGGAGGGAGCCATACAAATTTCAAAGTCCTCTCCGTGTCAGTCTATTAGAAAGTATTTAACAAGAAATCAGACCGTATAGAAGCTTCTTCTCAGCCTGATCGCAGATCTCAATAATTCCTAGCTCAGACTTCAATAAGTGCTAATAAAGCTTGACTTTACTATGATGAAAAATCATACACAGAAATACTACAAGCTAGAGTCCCGCTTACATAAAGCAGTAATAGGGTGAATTTTCTCTTGTTTTGAAGAATTAAACAAGATAATTTAATGAATGTTGATCAACTTCAATTAATGGCAGAAAGATCTTATCAAAATATCTGATGGAAATAAAATTTTCCTTGGTAAAAACAATATTGTTGATGCAATAAGATATATGAAGCATTTGATGTGCTTTTTGAAGATTTGAATTGGTGATCTAGAACAGTATAAAATAACTGTTTTACATATTATGTAAGTTATCCATCATCTCATGGCTCCTAAAGTTTAATTATAAGTGGAAGATTATCACTGAGTAGGATCTCACTGGAATTTTTTCCAACTCTGTAATATTTTTGTTAATAACCCATAGAAACCATCTAATCACATCACTTCTGATAAAGTTTTCATAGAAGGGAAAGACTGAGAAGTGATAAATAAGGATAAAAGTAGATCACTTACATAAAAGGATCTGCATTGCATAGAGAGCTAGAACAGTCAAACACATGCTTCAGTGCCAGTGATAAAAGGCTGTTTGTCTAAAGGAAAATATATGTCATGCTAAAAAGAAATTCCAGATTGTAAGACTTTCAGGCAGTATTTCCAATAAAAGAAGAAATAATGCTCATGGCAGACAGCTGAACATGTGTTGCTTCTGAGTAGTCACTGTGGCTGCCATGAGTCAGGAAATAATTTAGTGAAATGAAGAGCAAAATAGTTGATGGTTATAATGCCTTGATATGGTGCATCTGCTGTTGGAATACAACACTGCTGTCTACATTTTAAGGATGTTCAAAAAACCAGAGAGGGTTCAGCAAAGATGTAGGAGAAAAACAGAAAAGCTACAAAGATGACTGTAAAGACTAAAAACGCTGGTGGTAAAGTTATTAACTTGGTCTGTTCACATTTGAATATGGAGTCTTGATCATCCATGCCATATTTCTTTTGACTCAGTCTCTGTGTCTAGTTTGGGATAAATCTATTACTTACTCTAACTCAATAACTTCTTCTTGAGGTGGTTTAAAAAATCTGATACTCCTGAGCTTCACCACTACTGACTGTATAACTACAGTTTTCCCCCTCTTTATATTCCTGTGACAAAAATAGCAAAAGAGTAATCCCAAGGTATAGGTGGAGATAAAAAGGTTGCAAAATGTCACCTTGGCTAATAAAGTAATCTACATGATTAGAGCCTGGAATTTGCTGTGTTTCATGCACACGTTCAGGAATGAACAACACAGCTATTTCTCTCTTGCCTTCAGAGGTATGTCTTTACACAAGGTCTGTCTCTGTGCAAACATGTCTTGTATGAGAAAGGCTGGTTGGATAGCTGGCAAGCTTGTGTTTGCCTCTGCCACAGTGAAGTATGGACTGAAGTGATGAGTCAGAGGCAAGGCAAGGCCTTATACAGAACCACCAACTTGGCTTGAGCCACTTGCTCAAATCTGAATCTGGGCATTGCTACCAAAGTAGCAGAGGTAAGACTTTGAACTCATCAGAGAGAAGGTCAAAAGAGCAGATTTTCTCAAATCTGTAGTTACCTACACAGAGGAGAGTACTTTTAAGAAGGCACAGTTCTTCAGTCTAGCAGAAAGATATGATAAGATCCTACACCTGGAAACAGAAGTGAGAATAATTCAGACTAGACATAAGGCTTGTATTTTTAACAATGAGGGTAATTAGGCATTGTGAACTAGTAAGTCAGGGCTGCAGTGGATTTTTCATCACCAGAAAATGTTAAGATCGAGTATCTCTAAAAGGTATATTGAGCTCAACCATAGCTGTAAGACTAGAAACAGGAATTAATTCAGGGAAGTTCTTTGGCTTATGTTATGTGGAAAAGGAGGAGATAAGAATAGATAATCACAGTATTCTATTTTGCCTTAAAATCTGCATAATTGTGAGCATGAAAAGAAAAGAGAAAATGCAAAAGATTTGTGGAAAAGATAGTTCAATTAAGTATATGTAGTAAGGAATTCTAATCTATGTGTGCACTTCTCTCCCTTTTGTGCAGCTGGGAGTCTACCCAGTGTATCTGAGCAGACTTGCATCAGGACTGACCAGATTAGTTCAGGAGCTGGAAGTTTACGTCTCAGCTCAGCTTCCACTATGGATCCACTGCACTTCGCTAGGTGACTGCATAAAATTTTAAGTATGAAAAAGTTGTCTGTTGTCTCCAGAGCTGGCAGTTAAGTAGAAAGTAACTGAAGATAAAAACAATAAAGTTAGGTAGATGGGAGAGAACTAAACATCTACTTAGACCTGTAAGTTACATAATGGCACCACACTTCAAAGCAATAACTTAATCCATGACTCTGACAAGTCTGTGCGCTCGATTCTCTGCTTGCCCAAGCACTGAAATGCCAGTTCAGCAGATGACCTGAACCACCCATTCCTATTCCCTGATGACCAAAATCTAAATGATATTTCCAGAAATGTCATATTCTTTGCTTCATTTTCCCCTTTTTCACATTTCTTGCAAATCTTTCAGACACCTGGAACACTCGACCAAGGACCAAATCCTTCATCTCCCACAATAGCAATAAACTATCAGAATTTAGGAATAGAAATAGGTTGCAGCTGCCACATATAATGCCATAGATAACACAGAATGGAATAAGTCAGCCTTTACTGCTTCCCTAAGAAAAGAAAAATTAACCCTTGACTTGCAGTTCTATAGTTACCTCTTATTTGAAGCACTTTTTCATCCAGTTATTTCCAGGAATAAAAGCTCAGAACTAGAGCCTGCTCACACTGCTGCCAGTTAAACTTTTAGGGGTAGTTTTAGAACTTCTGAAAAAGAGAAGTTCACCTTCCTTGAACCTGTGCATTGCTCCTCATTTTATCAATTTCTACATTTATTATAGTTTTACCACATATTAGAGATAGCTAACATTTTTTGCATGGTTGCTAGACCCTCTCTAATATCAGAATAAATCTGGGTATATAAAGATTTCACAGATTAGGATCACTGCATGGCTAGCACAAGTTCTATTTATTTCTAAGATATTGTAGCAGCTGAGATAGATGAGGTATTTGGGCCAGTAGGTCAAATTTCACTGGGAAAGAGGATGGTGTTTTCTGTGAGGGATCCTAAGCCCAAGCAAACCTGGCAGAATATCAGACTGCAAAGTCTCCCAAACATCTTTCATAGGAGAGAGGTGTCCATCAGACATCTTGGTTTTGCCAGAGCTGGCTTTTAAAAACAGAAACATTAAATTGTATTGCAGCTCCAAACGTGCATGCAGACAAACCGAAGTAATAATATTCATGAACACACTCAAGCATTGTTAACATCCCTACTAAATTTCAGATAATGTCCTGTTTTGAAAATACTAAATCAGCCACATTTGTTCACATGCAAGATGACAAAAAATGGAAAAATACATTATGCCACAACTCACAAGAAACTTCCCCTGAAACACTGACTTCATCAGCAGCTTGGAGTAGGTGCTTTGCAGAGCATTCTCCAGCAAGTCCCTGTTATTCCCAGCACCGCCTTTTGGTGACTCGCACCCACACGCTGCACTTTGTTCAGCTGCACAGGACAGCCACTGCCAACAATGGCTCCATTCTATGAGACAGGAAGACCACTCATACACTGAAATGGCAACTGTCTGCACAGCATTCTCTGAGACAACTAAATGAATGTCATCCTTGTCTTAGGCTCTGTTTTTCATATAATTTCTGCTTTATTTTAACTTGTACCTTAGCTACACATGTAACTCTTTGAGCACAATGTTCTTCTGGTTCCAGTTTTGCACTCTGTTTTTAGAACCAAGCAGTTAATACTTGCCAGCTCATGTGTCTATTCCAAAGGTATGGAGTTGTGCAGAAAGCTCCCACGTTGGTTCACTGTGCAAATGCAAACTTCCCCAGCACACCTGTGTTTTGTGTGCTCCCTCTGCTTGAATTTCTGCCATACGCAACAATGTGATAAGGTCTTCACCAAAAAATAAAGCAGTCCCTGAGATTACAAGCTTGGGTTATGGCATAGAGAGGATGTCATCTGAGTAGGAAAATAACTTTAAAAAAAAAAAAAAAAAAAAAAAAGCCACAACTTTTGTGAGGAAAGCACAAGTAGCCTTCAAACCTTGAGGAAAAGTGCACAAAAATCACTGTCATTTGCTGTCCTACTTCTTTTGGGTATCAAGAAAGGAGTGGGCCTGGTTGAGGAAATTGCAGACCAGTACAGGAGATGAAGCTGCAGAGACAAACTGCTGAGAAAGACACAACAGAGAGGAATAAGTCAAAGTAAGTTAAAACAAGCCCAATTTGGGATTTCCTCAGATTTCCTCACTTTAGCAAACTTTTTTGTGCCAAAGCATTTAGAAAGCAAATTCTATTCTGGAGAAATCTTTCCCCAATTTATCACTGATTTTTTTGCTTCTTGCCCTTCTTTCCAAATAAGAACCTTATATTCAACAGCACCTTGGTACTTACTAGTGCATGTTAAGGAAAGACCAGGCTCAGTTCAGATTTTTCTTGTTTACAATTTCAGGCTGAATTCTGCCCTCCAGTCCTGACTCCAACGGGAGTAACACTTGTGTAATTGAATACAGAATGCAACCCTTAGGGTTTTGGTCAGTAACAGAACTTTATGTGTGTTTAATTCATTTTTAGGTTTAGGCATTTTTTCAAATTGGGGCATAAGTTCTGCTCTCGTGTTAGGAATGAAAATAATAAAAAAGGGCAGAAACTTGTATTTGGTTTCAGTACAGTTGTGCATCCATGCATATATACATACATAACATGGAGAAAGAAGGAAAGGGAGGAATGTCTGGAAGATATTATTTTTAGAAGTATCTAACCATTAGACATACCTCATTATTGTTGAAAAAGTCTTCAAATCAAATGCAGTAGCAAAAAATTCACTTCTTGTTTATTGATGAGAATGCTCCAGTGCCCAGCTGTAACAGGGGCTGCTGTGAGGGGGAGAGCCTGCAGCAAACTCCCTCAGCTGCACTGGGAGGAGGATCAGGCCTTGCTGTTTTGAAGGTCACTGCATAATACATTCACATTTACAGTACTGAGCACAGAATGGCCTTTTCAGTAGATTTTTTCTTCCCTGTAAGTTTTGCATTGTGAAAATATGACAATATTTAGGGTGGGATAAAATATACCTGAAGCAAGCAATCAACGTGGTCATATAAGGAAGGATATTTTCAGTATGGAACTTGGCCTATTTAAGGGTGAGGCTGTGATCAGTCATAACCAACGTCCTTCTGAAACACTGAATTAATTTCCAAAGATGGAGGAACTGCTAAGTTCTCAAAGTTTTGGCAGGCCAAGGGAAAGCGGTTATTGTAGCAAATCTGAAAGCGAAATTGAGGGAGGGAGAGAAAAAGGACAAAGACAGTGTAAAAAGAGAACTCATAGACACAAAAAACCCCCCAAAATAAAAAAAATGAACAAAAAACCCAACAAAACAACAACAAAAAAAAAAACCAAATCAAATGAACAAAACCCACAACCAACAGCAAAACAAACCCCAAACACTATTTTGACTTTTACTGTAAAAACACATCAGAAGTCTTGCAACACTGCCAGTCTAGAGAGGCAAGGAATTGGGAATTTTTCGGCAAATTTTAGTTCCAGTACAACAGAGCAAAATGTTAAGACATTTTAGCAGATGGGGATGAGAAGAAATTGCCAAAGTGAGAAGACATTCACCCAAGTTGTCTAAGAACTCATACGTGAAATCAAACAATGGTGCCTTGATTTAAAGCATCTAAAGAGGCAGAAAAACAAAATGTGATTAATGAAACATTGATCTTCACTAAGTGCCATTGGTGCTACTTACTGCAGCCCTGGAAATTTATTTCTGCATCAGGTAAACAAGTAGAGACCGTAACAAAACATCAGTAGTCATATGGAAAGATGGTCAAGATTAACTTTTGTACAGCAGTCATGCCCCAAAATCTTTTATAGTTGTTAGATCACATTAATGTGCATGTGGATAACACAGCCAGTTGATAAAGCGTGACTGGATTTTCAACAGACTTTCAACAAAATCCCTCACCAAAGACTCTTAGAGAAACAAAAACTTGAAGATTAGTCATGGGCTAAAGGGAAGGTATTCCTCAGGATTAGCAACCGGTGAAAAGAAGGGAAACAAAGGGAAACAGTAAGTGGTCAATTTTCACAGAGAAGGATGATTACTGGCAGAATCCTCTGGAAATCTCTCCTGGGATTCTGCTGTTCAACATATTCATAAGTTATCTGGAAAATGTTAAGTAGTGAGTTATCAGTTTATAGGTGATGAGAATTATTCAGGTTTAAATCTAAGTATAAAGTGTTACAGAAAGGTCTTATGAATGACTCAACAATAAAAAACAGATGAAATTAAGTGTAAAAACTTGGAGGTAAAGAGACTTAAGAATATCTGCAGGAGGAGACATCCTCATCTCAGGAGATTTTAGAGGACTGTGTGTTCATTGGCAGTACTGGCACAATACTACTGACAACCAAAAGACAAGGAGAAAATTAGGAGATATTAGAAGAAGAATAAAAGTTGTCACTGTGCTTGTGTCAAAGTCTCTGGTACATGCATACCCTAAGCTCTGTGTGCAGTTGGGATGAGGAGTTTTGAAGAACCCCAAAAGATTTCTCAGTGAGAAAGACTGAATATGTCTATGAGAGTCTCAGTTATGTACTTTGTGCAACTGCTGATAATTTCACAGCCTGCAAACTGAGTCTATTGTAAACCCACCCATTTTACAAATACTTCCTGTAGAGAGTCTGAGCAGCACAGCCAACTTGATATGCTCAGGACATATCTTTTCCAATGCGGAAAACCATTAAGTGTGTGCTCTATCAACTAAGCATTTCTGGAAAGAGTTGACTTTACCACATGTGTGTCGTATGGGTAGTATATGTAAGCACACCAACACTTTGCCAAGCATTATGTACACTGCTGTCCAGCAAAATTATGCTGTCAGCACGGTGATCCTGCCATCTTCGGGTGCAGTGGATCCTCTTGCATCTCCTCATGCTTCCAGGGCATCCCTATGGTACCATGGCAGGAAGATCTAAACAGTGCCTAAAAAGGACTCCCTGAGATCTGTACTCTCAAGGCAGGTATTGCTGAAAGGCTTTTCTGCAGAAGATGCTTCACAGCTTTACAAAATCCACATATTCCTACATGTCCATGTGCATGCCCACCTAGGCATTCACACATAGTACGATGTTGACACCCCAATATGGCTGATAGAGATGTTCAATATTAGATAGATATATAGCTGCCTAATTGTGAAAATCACACCGTGTGCAGTAAATCATTTTGCTAAGTCAGATTAAAGGTGCCATTACTCATGGCAATGTAATACTATCTATAATTTCTGTGTTAAACTTGACATTATAAATCCTTTAATCTGAGTATTTAAAAGCTGTTCTATGGCTCATTTTTCAAACGGCATTCCAGTTAACACATTTACTGCTAATGAACCACTAACTTGTTCTCTTTTTCTGGGATAAACGCTGTTGACCAACATTATTATTTGCTCATCAAATAATTTTTTTCGGCTTTTTAATTTAATTGCTTCAATAAAAATATAGACCAATAATGCATTTTTAATTACACTTCCAGGTGACCTATACAAAAAGAGGTTTTCTAATGAAGCCACAATAATTAGCCTGTCACAGTCCAGTTTGGGGCTATTGTGTAGTTGTCCTTTCCATGGTTCACCTTAGCCTGACTGGAATTCTAAAATCCTTATATATTATCTCCTGTAACTCTTAGAAAGGTATTAAAAATGTGTTCAGTACTGGCAGAAGCAGGCTTTCTAATTATTGCCAACTATTTCCAGTGTGATGTGCTAGATTCCCTTGAGAACTGGAACAACAGCCCACTCCAGGATTTGTAATAGGCCCTAGAGTCTAAGTAGTTGTAGGCAGAGCTGTTTCCCCCAGGATAGATAATTGGTTTACATAGCAGCTCAACATCTGAACTAAATCTGTTTTTTTTCTATTGTTATTTCCCTGTTAAATATACATAACTATTTGGGGGTATTAAATACAATGTGACTATTTAACAGCAGAATAATTTGCATGAGCTACTTTACCTGGAATGCTAATAACTGTTATCACCCTACATTTCCACGAATAAATGATCAAATATTATTAAGGAGAAATTCTGTAGTCCTTAATCAAGCGCAACTTTCACTGAAGCCACTGGGAATTTGCTCAATTAAATATTGCAAAACATATCTCTTAGTTCGTTGAAAGTAAGATATCATCATTAAGATATTCTAGCTAACGTTATTATTGGTCAGCTTATTAAGTGAGACAGCATTAATGGTGTGTACAGGTATAACCAACACTGTAGGGTGCTGATCTTTTATCATCAGTTTACAAACTACTTTTATGAAATGCTCAATTACAGGGATTAATGGTTAAGACAGAAATCCATTTACTGTCATTGGCAATAACCTGATTCTAGCAACTAAATATCCTGAGTCTGAGTTACTATAAACAGAAGAGAGATACTGAGTTTATTTTTAAAATACATTTTACTTTAAGTTTGCAAATCTAGGAGCAGTACATACAAAACAATTATAAAAGAAATCAAGGAACTGAAATAGTAGTATCTCTTCCCTTAACAATAGATGTCTTACTATTTCATGTAAAAAAGAAAACAATTGCAGATCATTTGAATAAAACTTATTTGCTCACAGCTTTTCAAGGTACCTAAGATCCTTAGCCTGCAAGTACCAAGTACTTCAGAAATTCAGGATGCTCAGAAATCACAGGATTACATCCTAATCCTTGTGGTTAAATATGATACCCAGCTGTGCAATGCAGCTAAAGGTTTTATGTCTTTGACACTGAATTTGGTCATACTGAAGTTGAAGTAGCAGGACCCTAATAACAAGACATCCTGTTCCTCCACTCATTTCAGTGAGTATCCTGGTTGCATAAAAAATTATTATTGTGCCTGTAGCTTTTTATCTATGTACAGAAGAACTGAAAATACCACATACATTTCTAGTGTCCATCATTCAGCACCAGCTCAAAAATCACATGGATGTTATGACTTCAAAAGCACTGACTCGTCGCTCTTTGTGTCTGATATTAGAATGTTGTTGCTAGACATTTTTTGTCCCCGAAAGGAAAAATTTCAGAAAAAGGAACAGTAGGAAATCAATTCATAAGAGTGGTCAAAATGTGATACCATGAAGTTTACAATTCTCTGTAGAAATACCTAGGGATATTTCGTCTCATAAGAGGTACAGGTCAGACCCTGCACACCATGACCATTGCCATTGATTTCACTGTATAGAGTCAGGGGATACAATTCTACAAAATACTCAAGTCCTTGTAAAAATCTACTAAAGCATAGCAAAACCATTAAGCATGGGCTTAGCTTTAAATTTACACTTAAGTTAAATGGAAGACAAGAGGATCTAAGTCTGCATTTTCCTACTCCCAAAAACTTCTTGTTCCCAGAACAAAGAACTATACTGTGTGGGAAGAGGCAGCTCCTCTCAAACCCTCAGACTGGTTTGGTTAATTCCAGAGATACAACCATCAACCTTAAGCATTTTAATGAACAGCAAGTGTTATTGTTAAAACCAATCTAAAACTAAAACTAATATGCCTAACATGCATAAATATGACATGGCATATGTTATGTGTGTAGTAAGACTGAATTTCTTAGAGGAGCAGAAAGGATAAGGAAAAAAATCAGTTGTGAGTTGTCAAATATAACCTTTTGGCATTCTAATAAACTGTTGCTTGGATAGAAATATCAAGCTATTACTAATGGCTATTAATGTGTACATGCTTCATGTAATTTTATAGTATCTTATTTTAATATCTGTAATTGTAATGAATTGCAATTTAGGAAGGAAACAATTTTCATTTACTTTATATAACATAATTATGGACCAAATTAACCCCACACTAGTCTTAATTACATTTAGTTTCATTTGGCTGATCAAGCAATTAATGTGCCACTGTATTTTGGAAGTAAAAACCAAGTTGTTATGGTCTGTCTTCAAAAAACATGTACTCATCTCAAATATAGCCACTGTGTAAAACTGTCCTTTGGAATATTTTTTTTTTTTTGGTTTACTGTACATCCGTATGTTGCAGCACAAGAGTGTGAGTATAATGAGGCCCTTCTGCACCTGGGGTCCTGTTATACTATGCTGCTTAATAATCTTCCCTTCATGCCACCCTTTATCTGCTGTTCTCAGATTGTACTTGTGCTTTTCTCTTTTAATTGGGAACTAATTTTAATTTTGCCATTAGAGATGACAAAAAAGCCCACATATAAACTTGTATTTCCTCAAGCCTCTATACTGCCAGTTAGGGGTTTTTTTTTGATGTCGGGGCAAGAACTAGCTCTTTTTGCTTTCCTAGCTAAAGAATAGCAGAGGGAGAATATTTTTAAAAGCCAAGACAAGAAAACCCATAAAATATTGAGCTGCATACTGCATATTTGGGTTTTCCTCAGCACTCCAGTGAAATCAATGTCAGCAGAATGCAGCATGAAAACAGGCTTTAGGATCTGACCCATTAGCATTTAGTACTACCTATCAGTGTGTCTAATCCTTTTCAACTAACTTAGAGAGAAAACAGCCTTTTGCAGCGTAGGTATGTTGTGAATCTAATTGGGGTAGTACAAGGTAATTTAAGCACAGTTCATAAGAAGGGACATTCTCACAATAATACAGGCATTTTCTTATCTATTTATGAAGATTTGGGGGTGCTTTCAGAAATCAAGGGACTCTTGTCATTGCAATCTCTTTATGTTATTTTCAAAATCTGAAAAAACAATGACTATTCTATGAGCTTCACCTTTCTCAATGGAAAACAGCAGCACATTTTAGTAAAACAACATTTTATTAATGCTGCTTTTTTTAGAGATAATTTGTGTAGTTTGGTGTCTCAGACAGAGGTACTTCCCAGCAACCTTCTCCTATTTAGAGGGTGGATGAGGTACTAGTCTACATGGGACCATACTATTTGCCTTGAGAGTGCATGGTGTTACTACTGGGATGAAGGCTTTGGTGGACCTCAGGAAAATCTGGGTCTTAATGTACTCTTCAACTATTTCAGTGAAACTGTAGCACTTTTTTAACTGAAGGAATTCAAAGCCATTTGTAAACCTTTTTTTTTAGTGTCCTTAACAGGAATACTGAGAAAGCAATGGCTTTACACTGTCTTTTGCTCCAGATAATGTTCAAAGCTAAATTTCTCTCCCTGAAGAACATTAGTAAAACTGACTTCATAGGGTTCTTTACATGACTAAAATGTGCTGGAACTGACCTTTCATTTTTGACTGGTCTGGATCACAATCATCAAGACAATCATAGTATATTCATGTCAAAAGCTAAAATATATTTTGCCCACCACTCTTAGCAGTAGGAAAACCAGCTCTCTTCTTTTCTTTTTCTTCTATGTGTCCACTGTAAATTCTCCACTTTCCAATTGTAAAGCGTGAATGAAAACTTGGGCAGAAGGAATGTCAAAGTACCTGTATTTATCAAGATTTTCCTGCATTTTCCCCGTTGGAACTGGCCCATCAGCCACTGCTTCTGCTCAGCAGTGTGACCAAAGCTGTTCTCAGCTGATGTGGGTCACCTCCAGTTCAGGTTAGGGAATAGGCTGCACATGTCTTGACTTGCAGCACTTTGTCCTTCCCATGCAAATAGTCTAACCAGTCACCTCATTTGTGCTTAGCTGAGAAAGCTCAAAGGCTGCTGCAGACAATGCTTAGCAAATAATAAATCTGGCATAAAGTCACTCAAGACTTCTCAACTGTAGGAAAACCAACCTCTTCAAGACACATATAAACTGTGTATCAATTGGATGACACTGTAGATTTTTGAGAATCAGAGGTCACAGTGAATTATATCTTCCTGTATGCTGATTTGAGTCAGATCATGTGGAGTGTGTGAGTAAAGGTGAAGTCTGGTCCTACAGGAATATCTTGATCAATTGGGGTAAACTCAATTGGAATTTTGCTTGGGAATTTACCCTCACATGAAGCTTCAAGCAGTTAGAAACAGATGTTAAAGATGGAATCGATTATACGAAGTTTTCCCCTAAATTCTCTCTAGCGATCTTTCTAAACCAAAAGAAGGCAGCATTTTCTAATGCTGCTATGGACTATTAAGGGAAATTTATATGGCAAACCAATACATTCCGAGGTCTAAGCACACTCACCATCAGAGCAAAACACAGTATAATGAATTGCAATTGGTTATATCTATTTACTTTGTGCAAAGAAACTGTACTGACTACTAAGACAATAGCATTTCATTTCTAATGCAAATAGCCAAACCACTGTCCCATACCACTTACTGAAATATGCACTATATTGACTCCAGAGGTGGAAATGCACAGGATTTTTAGCTGCATTTTTTAGCTGGTTAGGTAACTTTGGCTCGATTGCAGTGATTTTATTTTCAGAGCACTACGCTATAGTTTTTAACTTACTAACTGCAGTGAAGCCTAGGCTGGGCTCTTCCTGTAAAACCTGTTGGACACAGCAATCATGTCAGAAAGAGAAAAGTGCAGGGTGGTGGGCGAAACATGGCAAGCGTAATCTAATCATGAGCATGACAATAGGGTTATGACTCCATGTGGCACACTGAATATGCCTCCCCAGTTGTTCCACAGCACGCAGAACATACATCAGTAACCACTCAAACTTTTAATAAACTAACCCAGCTTTCTTTGTAGCAACTGGTGAAGCTGCAATCTCCCTGCTGCCCCCCGATATATTGAGGAGGGATGGCAGTGGGATTGCCATACTGTTCTCAGGCTTCCTTTGCTAACCAGAGCTACTGGAAAAATGACACTTAGGGATTGGATTGACTCCCCTGCATCCTAACAAAGGGAAAAAAAGAAGAAAAACATAGTAAAGGAGAAAAACTAAGAGAGAAGAGTAAAACCATTCTGAAAAATTGCTGTTAACATGTTAAAAAAAGAACACCATCAAATTATGTTTTAGAACTGACTTCTAATATTCTTCTAAGGAAGGAACTACCTATATGAAAGCTGAGTAGCATGATGTCTTATGCAAAGGGGCAAAATAATTATTACATACATCTTATGATCCATTATCCTTGATTTTTTTTAAATTCTAGTTTTAGTTTACACACTGTACATCATACATTTGCTCATTAGTTCTCACAAGTCAGTCACTCAGTTTTAGTCCTCCAGTCAGTCGCTGGTGAAAATTATCCAACGTTCTACTCTATTTCACACTCAAAGCACTTCCATTATGATTGGCTAATGGTTGTACCATCAATAAAGAGTATGAATCCCGTTATGTGGAGACCTCAGCTTAACCTTTCCATATGCTATTGATATTTATAGAGCTTCTGACATAATCAATTAGCCTGAAAACTGGCACTCATGGAAGGTAAACCCATATAAAGGAACCATTGCATCTGCATTTTCATTAACCTTTCAGATAAGTATGTAGAAAATAAAGACAAATATATACCATATGTAATGAACACTAATCCCCAAAATTTTCTAATGACATTGTAGATTAGGAATAAACTTGTTTAGGGCTATTGTGATTGCTAAATTCTGTAGCTGTTTTCATGAGTGTTTTAATCATCAGCCAGAAATCTAGAAAGACTGTGAAAATGAAATTAGCTGATTCTCATATCATATTCCTCCCTAACAAGTGCTGATTTTAAAGTCAGAGGCAAAGCCCAGTTTTATATGGTAACAAATCTTATTTGAAGTTAGTTGTTAATAGCTGACATAGCAAAGACATGATCTAAGAAAGAAATATTAAACGCACTACATACAAGTTTCAGGGGAATATATAAGCAAGCTGGTTTTGTCTGGAGATACCTGGCCCTGAAACAGGATTTGGAACAGCTGAGGTGGAATCCTGGTCTTACTGTAGTTCCTGGGAATTTGTACACCCTTTCTACTG
Source organism: Pyrocephalus nanus (assembly GCA_038380795.1). Lineage (NCBI taxonomy): Eukaryota > Metazoa > Chordata > Aves > Passeriformes > Tyrannidae > Pyrocephalus > Pyrocephalus nanus. The sequence continues at coordinate 17,913,394 of CM076267.1, read as the reverse complement.
ACACACTGTGTAAGTATACTTTTGCTTTGTTGGAAGATTTACTGCCTTAAACACTTGATTTTTATTACTCCCTTGATGGTTCAGAACATGACTCATGATATTTTAGCTTTTTTCTAGAATAAAGATTTAGGGATAACAAAAAGATATTCATCTTAAGAGAACAAGCTATATCTAATTATTAATTAAAATATTACTACAGTAGATTAGTTGCCCTGGCCTATACATTCCACTCTATTAATGAAGTCAGAAGGAAGAGATTTCTGAAGAAATGAGTAGAAGAGCTGAAAAAGAAATCAAGTCCTTGGCATTATCACTGTCAGATACACAGGACTGGCTCTGAGCACCTCAGGATTGACAGCCATGGTTGGTTGAGCCAGCCTTGAAAGGAGCCAAAAAGATTGCTCCCCAAACAAAGCAAATTATTCCCTACTGTAAGAAGAGTGTGGGGAGGTACAACAGAAGGGCAAAACAGAGGGTTGTAAGCAGGCTTGGAGAAAGGATCATATGAGAAGGTACAACCTTTGGGGATTTACAACTGGATTCAGTTATAGTAACCAGTGAGCTAACCATTCACTTCTGAACACAGTAGTCACCTATTTTTGAACTCAAGCCATGTGATTTACTTAGGGAGACTTAGATAGATGGGGTGAAGTTCCCCCCGCTGCAGCTGAAAGGAAAATTCACATAGTCTTTAAAGGGGCTAGATTTTCCTCAGTCATCAAAGGATCTAGGGTCCCTCGTAATAATACCTTTACATATGCATAAGTACAGGCAAAAGAAAAATGGAATAGATTATATGTAAAGAAGAAAATGGCATCAGAGCCTGGATATTTAGTACAAAATATTTGGTGTCAGTGGGGTGTTGGCAACAGCAATCACTTTGGTTGCAGGATCACATGACAAGATATTCTGGTGAAATGAGTGAAATTAGTTTCATTAGTTAAAGAGATCTACAGCTGTTACATTTGAATAGTAGCACTAGAAAATGTAGTAGATAGAAGGCTTTTTAACTCATAAGGTGGTGTGGTGTAAATGAAGACCTTGTAACCTTCCTCTAGTAGTCTGATGGGTTTTTGTTTCTAATCTCATCCTATGTACTTAGTGCAGCTCTAGCCTTTTATTAAAATGGGAAAATATATTGTTTATAAAGGCTACTCTTGACAAATAGTAACCAAAGAAAGGTGCAAAAAATGTATTGTTTCCATAATCAGAGATACACTGTAAAACAGAATAAAGTGATAAATACTTTGTTTGTTGTTGCTATCTGTCTGTGCCCAGTGGCAAGAAAGTCCAAATGAATTACAAAGAAATTTTTAATAAAAGAACAACAACAAAAATAAAATAAAATAAAATAAAATAAATTAATGGGCTCCATAACCTGAAGGAACTTTGAATAAAAAATGTCCCCTGAAATTGGAAGTCCCTTTAAAACCTCCACACTTTCTCACCGCTCATTGTTTTTTTCTTTCCCCTGTTCTTACTTAAAAGCCTCTGGGTGATTTGTCCTATTCCCTGCCCAATAACAGCCAAACCATTGTTTTAGGGAAGATATTTTTAATGTTGTATATTTTACTTTTTTTGTTGTTGTTTTTTCTTTTCCTTGGACATTTCATCCACATACTGCAGAAAATGTGAACATAAGCAGCTGCAATATGAGATGAACTCTGAACACCAAATAGGTAGGCCCTAGAGGGGAGGAACTGAAATATGAGCTGCTTATTCTTGGAGCCCTTTAAACCCTCCAATCTGTTTTAAATTATTTTGGTGCCTCTATTTAAAGGTTAAATTTTTGTTGTTGTTGTGAGCCATAGTTTAGTAATACAAAACCTGGGCAACATCAGCATAGAGTCAATTCACAGATTACACACCCAGGGTCTTTCCTGATCCTGCCTAAAGTGAAGCAGCATGTTTATACTTAGCAACACATTTTGACATGAATGAACTTTTCACGTCTCTGCTCATAAAATAAACACGTACATTCAGCAGGGAAAAAAATCATCTCACTCAACGATCCGGCTTACATATGTTATTTACAGACCATATGTCTAAATCTAAATATGGATATGTATATGCAAAAATTATAGATATAAAACACTGACTTCCGAGCTGTGCATTAAACATCGAACGTTTTACTTCTATCATTAAATCTCTTTTCTGTGCTAAGTTTTTAACACATTAGATTTCACTAAAAAAACCCGAACTTATTTTCCCCTCCATCCCTCTCAAGTGAAATCTTGGCACCTAAAGCATTTATGCTTTGTTTTTCCTTCTACAGTATTTTGTTTCAGGGCACTCATAATTTGAGCACTAGAGCTTAGATGTCAGCATGAACACAGTTTTGAGGGCTGCTTTTTGCCATTGCCACTTTGAGTTCAGCTCCACTAAGTGCCAATGGGAAATTCCTAAAGGCCAAGACATTTTCAGTAAATTAGCATCAAGACACTGAGTCTTTGTACAGCATTTAGGTGAAACTTGATTCAAAATGCATATTTGGGGATTTCTGACAATGCTTTCTTTGTTTTTTATGCAAATAGAAAAAGGCTTGGAATCTCTTGAATTTATATGATCAAAGATGACCACCATGAATGTGTCTGGAAGCATTACCAAATGACAGAAATACCAGAGACGGTTGTACTGCAAAGATTAAAACAGACATTTTTTTAAACTGTGTCTTCTAAAGAACACTGGTTTTCTGAAAATTCATTAACTTTACTTATTTTGAATCAAACTAATTTTGAAGAATCGTATTTGACATGATACACATCAAATGGTTACTGCTGGATGGGGACTGAGAGACTTCCAAAATGTAGCAATTAAAGGGTTTATGCTTCTCTCAGTGGGCAAACTAAACTCTGTTACAATTAATTAATGAGAGAATTACACGTTCTTTTAAAGACATAAGTATGATTTCAAAGATATTAAGTAGAAATGCTCCTTCCACCACAGCAACTATGAGCTGAACTTAGGGCATGGATCTTTTTATTCAAATGGTGATAGGAACACTTTGTGTTTTGTTCTGCTGGGCTGTTTTCTTTCAATAACTGCAACTGGATAATGGAGAGAGGGTTTTCTGCAAAGATATTTCAGTTACATAGGCCCATTTCTCTATGTAAAATCAAAAATATATTATAACATGCTAAATAACTGACTGTATTGGTAGTCTGGATTAATAACAAGGTACATTTTGCCACAGGAAGAAAAAATGCTATGTAAGTAAAGAATGGATACTTTATCTGCCCCTCCAAATGGAAGATTTGTTTTTTCATTTTATGTTAACACAAGCAACAGAGTGACATAAAATTGCAGACTGAAGAGAATTGACTTTTACAAGGTTCTTAGAACTGTTTTGAAAAGAAATTTCTTTTGTGCCATCTTTTTTTTTTTTTTTTTTGCCATAGTCATGTCCCACAGGTGAAGCATTCAGGACCCTCAAGCTTCACCTCTCACTAGTGTTTGCTCCCTGCTATGCTGCAGTACACTTTGGCCCCAAGCCATGGTGTCTGCTGTCAAAACATAGAATCATAGAATCATTTAGGTTGGAAAAGACCGTTAAGATCATTGTGTCCAACCTTTAAACTACCACTGCAAAAACCAACACTAAACAACTTTCCTTAGCACCAGATCTATGTTTTTTAAGTAACTCCAGAGATGGTGACTCAACCGCTTCCCTGGGAAGCTTGTTCCAGTGGTTAAAATGGGACTTTCAAAGAATGTTGCCAACTTATGAAAGGCATTAGGGACAGCAATGAAAAATTATGGCTTTTGTCTGCAAAAGAAGCCATTATGAGGAATCAGAAAATATATATTTGATATATATATATGCAAGAACTGAAAAGATGGTTAAACAGCTCCCAATTTTTTGTTTGATAGGCTGCAATTTTCTAAGTTCTGATGATGTCATGATGATGTCATACTTAAGAGCTTCTACTACCCAAAAACAGCTTTGTAAAGACCAAATATATAATTTACCTTCTTGTTTATGGCCAAGCATTGAATATGCTATTAAAAATAAAATAGTGTCTTATTGCTGTGCAGTAACATCTTTCAGACAGAATAATATCAACGTGGTTAAATCTGCTATGAATTCTGAAAAGAACTACCAAGAAGGAGTGAAGATGATAAGTAAGTAAGGGAGAAGGAAAGGTATTGATGGCAAACACAAGAAATATACTCTTGAAAACTAAGGAATGTGAGATTTGATACAGTTCACAAAAATTCACTGTGTTGCTCAGCTCACTTTCAGGATGTTTTCCAAAATTCTATTCCCCATGATGCTTCTACTAAAATACAAATATTCTTATAAGTTTTAGGATGAAACTCTCTGTTGCAGCATTGATGGGTCTCCATAAAAGCTAAAAATAATTATTTGCTATTTAATACCCCAAAGGGATTTTTTCTACAAGTTATTACCAAAAGTCTGCTCACAGAATAGTGAAATTAGACAAACTGAAATTACAGTGAACAAGGATTGAGACAATGGTCTATTGACTACTGCTGGATCAATTCCCTAATTGACATTGAGCCCTGTGAAGAATATTTCTGAGAAACTAACCAAAAATACATCACGTTTGATCTAAATTTTTGGACTAGTAAAGCTCATTCCTTGGATCTGATAGAGAGAGGTTATCATCCAAGCAGAGTCTACTGCATGTTCTTGAAGAAACTTTACAAGAATGAAGCTTTTCAATTACTTAAATTTAAGTTCCTTCTATTTAGTTACTCAGTTTCTGGGAAAAAAAAAAATTGTTTCTCCACCTCGATCATAGGACTCAATGCATTGGGAAATTCTGAAGGTACAAATTGCCACTTGCTACATTAATTATGTTATAAGCTTTGAGACTGTTGCTGAAAGCAGAATTTTTTTCTCTTGGCTTCACTGGGCCATGGAACAAGCTCAATATCCACAGCAGCTAGAGAAAAGTTTGCTTCATTTCAGATTTTCAGGGTTTTTTATACACATATACATGATGTCACGTATATTTTTTAAATTGTTTACCATAATTATGTCTTTATTTGAAATTCATATTTAAACCATTGCATGGTTGTCATGGAATTGTTGGTAATGTGTGATTACATTATGTTGTCTTTTGCCAGGACACTTGTAAATGAGACATTATCCTTGGAGATTTTCTTGGCTGAAAATGTGAGTAATTAAAAATGTAAACAAATATTATCCATTACATATGCCACAGTAATAAATACTTCAATATAATGCAAGTTAATGACTCTTTAGGGATCCAGCCTAATCCTGTTACAGAGTGTTTCAAAGGTGTACAAACAAACAGTTAATCATTTAATATTTTAACATCCATATTATATTTATATAATATACTTCTCAATCGCAAAAAAGCCGCATCCCTGCCAGATAATAATGAAGAGCATGAAGAGTAGGAGAGACAAATGGGGACAGAAAACCAGAAGACGTTCAAGACAGCTCTTGGTCTGCTTTTCAAATGGACGTTGGGTAAGGGGGATAACTCTGTAAAATTAGTAATTTATTTTGCTTTCTTTCCAGTAGAGAAGTTCTTAAACCTATGGTAGTGATATTTATATACAGAATTGGAAGGGATATGGTCCAGGAGGGATGTATCAAATGCAGTCAGCCCTACCCAGGTTGCTACCTAGAGCCAGGTTACAGGGACCACAGCACCCCTCTGGCCACAGCAGCGTGGGAGAGGGACATGGACGTTTTGGAAAGGGAGTTGGGATTCAGTAGATCACTTTGAAAGGAAAAGGTGGTTCAGTTCTCTCTTTCAGATCTTGTTCTCAGAATCACAAACAAACTAAACTAAAAGAAAATCCTCCAAGCACTTGGAGAGGACATTTTCAAAGGTGTTAGGGCTTAATTGAATAGCTAAATCCTATTGAAATGAAATATCATTTCTTGCCAAATACCCCATGGTTACAAATCTTCATTCTGCTAGTGACTTCATTTGCCACCTCAATGAAATCACTAAAACTCTTTGCTTCTCTTCCCCCATTTGTACAATATAGGAGCTGAAGCACTCATTTCCACATCTACTTATGACCTTTCCAAACTTGTCATTTACCTGTTCTTGACTAATTTTCACATCTTTCCTTATGCTTTGAATAATCTCTTTTCAAAATGTGCCAATTTACCTCTTTGAATTGATACTGAAAACTCCTAAACACTCAGTAAATCTCAGAAACTTTTCAATAATTATTTGCTGTAAAAGGACAGTGATCCCAGAAATCTGTATAAGGACACTGTTTAGTCATTCTTATACAAGGCTCTTAAAACTTGCATAGAAGTGCTCTTTAATTACTTTTAAGTCATATTAGTAGACAGGTCTTATTAACTGCTCTAGGGATTTGAAGGCTCTCCTGGATGACAAAGCTTATAACAAAAATCCAGGGATCAGTTTTGGAGAAGAAACAAAGACTCTAGTTTATTTGATGTCTCTTTTCTTTCCCCTTTTCTTTTCATGAATGGGCTTCTAATAAAGTCAAATCACCTGGGAGCAGGAAAGGAAAAATAGCCTATGCTTATTTCCTAGGCTTTCTCAAGAGCCAAGATCAGCTCTCTGAATGCTGAAAACATTGGAGGTATGGGCACTTTATAGCTATCTTCTGCTCTGAGAGTATCATCTAACATAAAAGATGATGTTAGGACAGGCAGGCAGCAACCTCACCTGCACAATCTAGCAATGAAGAGTTTTAGTCAAATCAAACCTAATAACCCCAGAATGACATGGTCATGTCTAACTAGTATAGCTCTTCTACATAATTCACAGAAAATCCTATTTACTTGTTTGGTGTGTCTCTTAAAAAGAAACTTTTTTCCCCTCTAAGTTTCATCTCTCCAAATTTGTGTTCCCAAAGTATCACTTTGATAAGCTGCTGGTTTTTTTACCCCAAGATGTTTGGTCTCTCTTGTTTTTTACAGTAAATTCAGTTTTTATGATAAAGGACTTACTAATCCCTAGGTCTGAGATGTTCTTACTCTGATTCTTTGATTTACATCTGTTCAGAGGAGGGCCTCTCCTATCGCAAAACATGAGGGTACAGATCTTGGTATAGATGGTAACTGATAACATGACCTTGGGTTTCATTACATCTGCATAACTACATAGAGGTTCCACAAATCCTAGCCAGTTAAAACTTTACAAAGATCAGCTATTCCCTTATTCTAGTCAGTAATCTATCAATATCACATATTTCATAATACTGTTCAGGAGCAAAGCTGTTGGAGTACAGCTCCCAGTGTGTTCTGCACAGTGTTGTAAATGAAATTCCTGAAGACACTTAAAGTGCTGCAGTCTGAAGTCAGCTACTATCAAATGTTTGCTGCCTCATTTATTTTGATTAATTGCTTTAATGGGGATGGACCAAAGGGTAAACCAAAAATCCACATCAGGGAAGGCAGAACTGTGCTTCACCATCTCTGAGCTTAAGTAGTAAAGATGCTATGAACTTTTGCTGTCTTCAATCCCTTAGACACTCACACTTTGCAAGGAAGATTCATCATACTGTTCAAAGTGACACCAAAAAAACCTGACATAACAGTGGTCTTGTTTGTTTTGTGCCAGTGTCTTCTTTTGAGAAAGACTTAGAACCACTGGCACCAGTGGACTGGGATCACTTGGTTGTTTCAGAGATGTTGGATTGTCCCTAGTCTGTTTGTTTTTTTCTCCCAGAATTTTTCTTTTTCTGTCAGCTCTACTACGGAGTTCCTGGAGCTGTTTTCAGACTTTATGTCAATCATAGTTCTCTTCCTTCCAACTATACTTAATTACCATCCTTTGTCCCCTCCTGCTTCCTCCTGTGAGGGACATGGCTGCACAGGGACCATGGTGGAGGCAGGGAACAGTGGGAGAAGTGTGTGCCTATCATAGCTGAAATCGAGGATCCTTCCAATTCAGCTGTGGGAAATTATACCACCTGCTAAGCCTGCAGGCATGGAGCCCTGGGTGGTGATTTCAGCCATAAACTTTCTGTTTTGTGGTGTTTACCTTTGCTATCCCCCATGACAGGTTTCTCTTCTGAGCAGTAGCCTATGGCACTTGGCTGGGGCAATGAGACTCCTGCATGATGCAGTACACAAAGAGTGACAAATTAAAATGACAGGGCTGTCTTACAAGATTGGGATGTAGTGAAATGAAATATTTCTGGTCCAGGTAACAGAGGCAGTGCTACATGCTAATACGTGGGAAAAGCCAGTATAATTTTCAAATGTCTTTAATATAACTGAGCTTGTCACTGTCCCAGCGCTATCATGTCGCATCTTTCGCAGGTGGGACTGAAAGTGTGGCTGGGGGCACTGTGTTCACAAAAATAGCTCAGTCACATGATTTATAACAGAAACATTTTCCATTTTTATCTCTTCTAGCTATGTTAATAGCTGGGGTAAAATTAATCCAAAGAGCCATCATGAGCTTAGAAAATCATGTGGCGAAAATTTCTTTACAATGAAATTCGGCACATTATCTGACATAATTTTCCTCTTTTTATTTCAAACCTATTTATTTAAATAGGTTAATCATGCACACATACACACAAATGCTGCCTTCTGATTTTCAGGTTCCTATTCTCCTACTTAACCAGCAAAAAGGGAAAGTGTTGATCTTCTGCTATCAACATTTCATAATCCTGAGTTTTAAATTAATTGTTCTTCATTTTAAATAAAGGCTTGAAAATTACTTTGAAGAGCTCTTTTCTCCCAATGGGTCTTCAGTGAATACACACAAATATTTTGTATTCTTAAACACAGCCCTGATGTACACAAATGGATAATTGCCTCTACAACTTAGGTATCTAAATCTCTGCCTTTCAAGTGACATTTTGCATGCTCATTTGTGTGCAAGATTACAATGAGGCTTCAAGTGTCCAGACTGCATCAAAATCATTCCTGAAATGCTTATGCCTCTGTTTAATTACGTTGAAGTGAAATTCATATTACTCAAGCACTGTTAAATCAGGCTGAAGTTAGTGAATCTGAATGGCATGCTGTAGCATGATTTTAAACTGACTAAAATACATGGCATTTTAAGGTGCTTTCTTTCTGTTTGAGAAGCAAACCCCAGGAGTTTTGCAGAGCTACTCATGGAAAATTAAAGGCTATTTTTCATATAACTGAAAGTCAGGAAACAGAAACTCCTCTTAGAAATAAAGACAATTAAAGCTTTGCACTAAATTGGTAAATAGAATTCAAAATTTCGGAAGCACTGTAGAAACCGGAAGATGTTTCTTGAACGAAGTAATACCCGAGCAGAAGTGCAGTGGTAGCTAACTAGGATACAAATTGTAGCCCCCCCTGCCTTCTCATTTAATTTCAACTTTAGAACAATTTCAGTCCATCACTGAACATGTTGAAAGGGATCTCATTATTAAAAATTCAAAATATTCTCCATGATCTTTTATTCTAAGAACTCCCAAATGCCTCAATGTACAGAAACACACATTTTTAATGAACCAAATGGACTTGTTTTTATAACTGACAGGAGGTGCTGGGAATTGGAATTGGAGGGGGGGAATCAGCTAATTAAATCTAAATCACCAACAGGGAACATAATTTCCTTGTCCAGTCACTTCCAGTTTCACCAGCTTCCTTGTACCAGTCTCATACTTTATTTCCTTCTCTGATTTGGCTTTGTTACCTTTGAATTTTAATTAGACAGCTTCCTCCATTCTGCCCGGGTGCCACTCAGTAATGCATGTCATGGTGTGTGAACACAGCACTGACAGGCTCATTGCTGTCAGCTCCTATGCCCCAGCCCAGCTCCCCATGCTGGGAACTGCCTTCCCGAGGAGGATCCAGCTCTGCTCCAGTAGCCCTGGGCTGTGGCAGGCTGCACAGACCACACCGGCGGGATCGGGTCACGGGCAGAAACTTGTGCGACATGATGGGACCCTCCAGGACTTTTAGCAGCTAAAATGGAACGAGTCTCTCATCATGTGCAACTGCAACCCTGCAAAGATTACAGCATGGCCAGATTTTCACAGGCTGCCTCCATGCCAAATTTCAGGTTGCTTTTCTGAAATCCAAGGTTGATAGATCTGCTAGGAAAGGAAGTTGCCAGGTTTCACCCAGTATTTCTGTTGTTTTTTGTTTTTGTTTTTTTTTTTTTTAACCATCTTCTTGAAACATCTGAATCTTCTGAGATGTTGTCATAGCAAAATGCACCTCAGATGGTTCAAATTTGGCAAACACTTCGGAAACAGAGTTTTAGAAAGGGATTTGCTGGGAAACCTTAATAAGAAACAGAGCTAACAACCCAGTCAATGTTTACACTGAAAGAACAAACAAATAAACAATTTTGCCTTTTAGTTGCCTTGACAGTAAATCTAATCAGCATAACAGATTGCAATAGATCATTTTCCCATAAAAGTTAGAGCTCTGAACAAGAGTTAAAAAAGGTGGACCTTGGCTTTTTACTAGCTGATGAAGAAGGGTAGTATATATACCACATTTAAATGGAGAGTAAAAAACTCTTTTGCATAACACACAAATGTGCTAGGTAATGTCATTCTTTGGAGGTAATCACTTTCAAACTGATTCCTATTATTCACTATGCCATGATCCACCGTGGCACCTAATGTCAAAATCTGCATATTAGATCTGCGGAAACTTCCTTCTTGCACAGGGTTTTCCCAGATTAGAGTAAGACTTTCCTCATAACGTTTTGGCAGTTGCTGAAAATACGCTTTAGGTACCATTGCCAGAGAAACCTTGTGCTGGGAGGCAGGAGATAAGAGTGACACAGGGAGGCCCAGAGGGAGAAGCTTTTATGTAGCTCCACTGATCAGCATAAATAAGAAAGGGGGCATTGCTGCAGCTGTAGTCACTAAGCTGCAGAAAGAATAATTTGTCAGTGCGATGGAGATTTCAGGGGCTGTTTCTCCACTCTCCAACTTAACCCAGCGTGGAAGATAGTGAATATTCCTTCCACATTCTCCTCCAACGTCACACACATTAAACCAAAATCAACCCGGCCTTTTGATAAGCTATCTGGAGCATGAGGCATGTTTTCCTTTTTTATAAGAAGTGAGAGAAATATACAGCAGTGTTTACATTGTTTGTAATAAAACAATGTAACTGAGAAGGCACTGTTTTAAGTTAATTCAACACTGGCCACAATATAGCTCAATCCAATTGAAACTGAATAAACATTTTCATATAAATTCAATTAATTGGTGTGGTCTTACACGTTCATTCTACATTGTGAAATTATGAACAATAACTTGTTCTACCAGCACTGCTAAATAGTTGCCTTAAGTCAGAGGATAAAGAATAGAGAAAGCTGAAAATCCATTATACTCTGTAACAGTCTGACTAAAACTAATTAGCTGCTATCTACATTTTCACACCTCTATTTCATGATCATCTTTTGTCTTGTAAAAGTAAATACATGCATTCTGAAATGAGGTAAACATAAATGGTATTCGAAACATGAACATAGCAGGTCCAATTTTGAGTTCTGCTCTGGCTCCTTGGTACATGGTGTAGACACTGGCTGGGTCAGGGATCTTGGGAAGGGGATCCTCTGCAGAGGGAGGCAAGAAGTGGAGTCCTGAAAACAGCCCACTACATTGGCACTCCAAATGTTCACTCAGAGCTTTATATGTTCACAAATACTATGAATATTTAAAAGAACCTGACCAGTGTGTTTTGCATCTTGAAAATATATGGATTGTATAAATAGGTCTTGAAGGTTTGAATGATGTCATGCTGCGTGGAATAGCAGCTAATACAGCTTTTTTTTGCAGTGGGTTATGAAATGCATTTGAGCAATTTGGGAAAGGTAGTACTTGCAGAAAGATGAAACTGTACATTTCTCTTTCAAATTAGTTCAGACTATCTCCAACTTATGCAGACTCACAGGGTCAGTTCCAGAAATGTACACTTATTGGGGGGAAATTATTATCATAATAAAATACTAATCTTTTTATATGAAATTTTAATCTCTTTATGGAGTGCAGTCTTACATACTAGGACAAAATCCAACTGGTTGTGATGCTATGACTTCATGTAGCTGTCAGGAAAGGTTTTCTATTCAGAAGAGACAAAAAAAAGTGCTTGTCTTGGGTTTGTATGCAGATATGGTGAAATTTCATCAAGTCTTTCTTCAGTACTATTATTTATACGTTCACATAAGTAATGGTTTTAACACATATTGGTTTATCCACTAGAACTCAAAAACAACTCATTCAGCTGGTTGAGCTTGATTAGATTGGGAGACACAGCATTACTCTATAGCTAAACTCTATTAATTTGCGCTATGAAATTTCTTATCTGAAACTCCAAAGCATTTAGAACACCAATGCTTTATGGAGAAAGGATAATAAGGACTGTGAACTTCATAGAAGATGGCCTTTTGGGTATTTACTTTGGACACATTATTCCCAGATCTGAATGAAGAATTCTATCTAAACTATTTTTATGTAAGAATCATTCAAACAAGAGAGTTAATCTCATTGGCCTCCTTCATCTCATTATAAATGAAAGTCTTAAAGTGATTTCAAAAAACTTTGCTTTTTCTTGGAAGCAATCAGTGAGTGCAGCCAACAGCAGAACAGAGGACAATAACATTTTATCTTTCAGCAAGATTAAGAACTACCTTGCTTATTTATCATCTGAACAGCACCTGTCTGCCCATGAGACTGAGATTGAGTCACTATCTTGGTAATTACTAGACCAGGGCATCCTCCAGCTCTTCTGGCAAAGGTTCAGCCTTTACTTCCTCACTTAGCAGACCATGAAACTCAATGGAAAATTGAGTAGTAATCAGTCCCTGACAGGAACATGATTCTGTTGCATCCTCAAGTCCCCTTTACGCAACATTAGGAACTTGAGCTCCTTTTATATCACTTCTTTTTTGTTGTATTATTTAAATTTTGTATTTCAGTAATATAGGCACAGCGCTTAACTAGACAGTTGTCCAGGTTCAGCCTTGCCTATAATGCAGTAATGTAGACATTTATACTGAAATATGTTCATATGTGACCTTAGACACTCTCATCCCAGTGAGGCTCTGCAGCCCAAAAATTCCACATAGGTGAGTGTTCCTCTACCACTGCATTTTTCTTTGGATGGTATGTGCCACTTTCCCCTTCAGCAGTGCCATGCTGTGTTCTGAGCCCCATGTCAAGAGGTGTCCTCTGGAGCTGAGCACAGCCCAAGCAAGTGTTTCCCATCACTCTCTGGACAGCCAGCGAGGAAGGGACGTGCCAGAGACGGGCACTCGCAGTCATCCTCAAAGGGTGCCCCTGAAAGAGGAGGGTTTTCTCTCTACTGGACTACTTCCATAATGTTTTGCTCTCTCCTTCCAACTATCAAGCCAGTGGCTTGTTGCCAAGCCAAGAGCCTGCCTGGGCTATCAGATCTCATTTGTGTCAATGAACAATGTTCTCAGTGAAAGAAAATGTTCACAGTCAAAACTATTCTCAGTGAAATCAAAACAGTCAATGCACTGTCAGGGAAGAGTGGTGCTGCCCTACCAAATAAATGTCACTTTGGAAGCAAGGATATTAACAAAAATATATGTGTAGGCAAGGTCCAGACACTTGTTTTGACAGTATATGATTTTGCTCCCTTGTCAAACTTCCCTTATTACACACGGACTCACATACTCATTTTCACCAAGTGCATGATGATGCAGGAGATTACCAGTACATTACAGCATGTATTTGCCTTTAGATTGGCTTAATGTATTTTTAGACTTATCCAGCTGGCTTGGAGAATACACATGAACCAAATGAAAGCACTTATGCTTTAATTACAAAGGTTTATGCTGGACCTAAACTCTGCACCTCCTCCCTCCACCGGGATACATTTCTGCAGGGTGATTTAGATACTTTATGTGCCTCATTGGATCTCCCTATTGTAAACATGCAACTTTATTTAAAATATGAATTCCTGAATTAGACACAAATAAAATGTTAAATAAGAGATTTTCATCAGTAATTATCTACCAATAAAAATAGTTTTATATGCTTAATAATGAATATAATTGGAAATTTTTATGCACATTAATGTGTAAGTATTTGCAATTATTGGTTTACATTATTTTTCTATCAATCTTTGTATCTCTATGGAATAAAATTCCAGAACATTTTTAACCTAAGCATATACATTTGTAAACCAGATAAATGTTGTGATTATCTCTTCCTGTATATAATTCCTCATGAGGGATTCAGTTAATTGAACATACCTTTCAAAACATAATCTATGGCTTAATTAAGCTTAGCAAATATAAAATTTGAAACCACATACCCTCTATTGGCAGCAAAGTTAGGGACTTTTTTTATTCCTTTTTATCTGGCGGTAGTAACGACTGCTTTGCACGGGCACATAATACATGTAGGTAGCATGACTACATCCAAAACAGAAGTTAAGTTTTTGATTTCACTGTCAGAGATCAAAAGTCGGGGTTTTTTTATATATACATCAACTTTTTCAATAACAAAATAAGAACTTATTGACGTTGAGTAAATTTCATAGCTTGTAGAAAAGACACATATCATTGTAATGTGTGAAATTTTAATCAGAAATGTTGTGAAGGATAAAGGTAAACTGACTGCTATAATTAATGTGTTCTGCCACAGATATTTAGCTGGCACATTTGAGAAGTGTGGTTTATGTTAACTATTACACTGCTTGAATTCCGTCCTCGCTAAACGGCGGTACCGTTTGACAGTTTTAAGTTACTATGCTTTTCTGTTCTTCAGTAAACTTTTTCTTCATTTATGGTAGGATCCTGTAGAAACCAGGAACTTGCAGTAGTGCAATGGTAGGTGGACAGTGGACATGCTGATGTGGATAAGGGTAGCATGTGTTAAATGTGCTAGCAAAATTTTTTAGGCTTGAACCACTTTAACATTGCCTTTCCTCTCCCTCTCTCTTTCAGCATTGCAAATATTTTATTTCTTTCATCATTCAATTTATGATACCTTGCACCCACATCCATAGCCTCCTGAATCAAAAAATTTCATGTTACCCTTGGAATGTAGATTACTAAACTCTATTACCACAACAATAATAAGGATGGAGTTATAAGAAGATTATTGTTCTCAAAACAAAATGCCTATCTGTTACATCTAGTGCATTTTTGGAAAAAGCCCAAGGCCCTGATTCTGCCACCGTTCCTTGCACTGAGTAGAACCATATGGTCCCATTGGAGTTGATCTAACTGCTTTTGGAGTATGCTACCACTCAAAATAAATAAGAGTGGCAGGATCTGGCCCTGAATGAGCACATGAGCTCTGCACCCTGCCCTAGAGGTTAACAAACTGGGTAAGAAAATTCCAGGGCTGAAGGGGATTCAGCTGAGAAGGCCCTCTCTGACACAAGCTCCCACCCCTCCAGATGTAGGGCCTCTAAAGGGAAATGCTTATTTAACATACATTCACTTCAGTAGGTTTTGTAAGAAGATACATTCTTTTTACATTTAATTTATACATTGTCTTATTTCCAGAAACTATGAGCTGCCTGTGTAACTAAATGCTTTAATGAAGAAATGACAAACCTGGGACAGACAGGAAATAACAGCTTCAGAATTGCATTGGTCATTCTGAAGCAAGACTTCTTGGTGTAAATAACATTCAGTCTCACAACCAACAGACCTGGTTTTGCAGTCCTTAGGCACCCAGCTGATCTCCACCCAGTAAAGGCTACACTGGCCCTTAAGTGCACACTTTATTTTCCAAGCAAATTACATCTTTAAAAAGTTGCTCTCACAAATAGAAAAAATATTATTACTTTTTGCTGCATCATAAACCCCACTTCAGCACTGCGCATTGCAGGGCATATATTCAAAGGGTACATGGGTATGATATGCAAATTAAATCACTATGATCTGTCTGAAATAGATGATTAAAGTGATTACCTTAGACTGCAAATAGAGAAAAAAGAAGCATTTAAGGAAAATTCCATACTCAGGGATTCTGATTCTTTACTTTGCTTCTGCCTCGGTTGTATTAGTCTTACCTGAAAAGATCTACTGCAGGCACCTCTTGCCATGCCAGTATGGGTGCACAGCAGACAAAAGACATACCAGAGAGGGGAAGACAGATATGCCACTTAAATTAAATAGGAAATGAATTGGCCAGCAAGTTGGCATGTCTGCTGAGACAAATCATAGACAACATGTCTCTCAACAACAGAACTTATTTGTTTTCTCTTGCCAACAGATTCATCACTGCCCAGGCAAAACAGGCAAAATACATTAGTGTCATGGTAAACTGATAAAGAGAAGTGCCTCAATCTAGCATCCTCAATGGCGAAAGTCTTAGGGCTGTATTGATCTGTGTTATATAAATCTTGTTTTCTGTCTGCAGAAGTGAATCAGGAATGACCCTTAAGGTTAACAAACATTGTAATGTCTTTCAGCTGGGGCAGATGCCTATGTGCTCCACACATTGTATTTGGTCAAGTCCCATCTTGTCATTTTACTGCCAAGGAGCTTAACTAATTGCTGGCAATCATAAGACAGTTTGATGGAAGCAAAGAATTCCTACAATTGTTGCCCCTCTCCCTTTTTTTTTTTTAAGCCTTAACAAGCACTCAAAGCCGTGTAGCGGAAAACAATCAACACTGAATTAGTCAGCAGGAGTCTTAGCTGAGCTGGAACTTTATGTAATTGGCATGTCATGTTCGTACATAGCCAGAAGCAGGCCTGATTAAGCTGATGCATTTTGTTTCAATAAACTTTTACAAAAGCTGCTTTACCTCCCCTTGTTTAGTTGCACGTCACTGCATGTGCTTAACATGAGATTTTTCTGCAGCACAAAGACACTAGACAGTCATCACAGGCATTTTAGATTGGAGAAGTATTGTCATACTGGTATGTGCAATACTACATAACAATCAAGTATTTAGAGACAGTAAGAAAAGAGGCAAGGTCATTATCGAAAGCATAACTTTTACACCGTACTTCTTTGGTTTCTGTGTATGAGTTCATTTTCTATAGCCTACTTAAGCAGGTGTGAAAAAATAAAATGCTAGTTACAGTTTCTGTTAGAACTATTTCCAATTAAACTTGCATTTTTTTTTCAAGGTTTAGCAAAAATATTTCTGTGCAACAAGGAATCCTTCCAGCAGGGTTACTACTCAGGACACTTAAACAGTCCCCCTGTTTGATCCAATAAAATTTTACTATGCATTTTATTTTGCCCTACAAATAGACCTAATCTTAAAAAGCTAAAAATGCCAGTCTGTGTGGAGATAGAAAGTAGCTAATGCTTATTGTTAAAAGTAAATCCTAAAGCATAAGGCATGCCAGCTGTATTCTTTCGCGCTGGTGTCCTTCTTGTTATAACCTTAAATCAAACGATATATTTGAACTTGGCATAGATTATTAAAGCTAAAAGAGTGAGTACTCCGTGCTTCTATTACGTCATAGTTGACAATATAAAGACAAGATTCAGGGAACTAATGGAGCTCTTTTTCTTTTGTCGTAGAAAGGTCAAGCTAGTTTTCCACATTTTATATGTGTGTCATTCTCAATATAGCAACAGAATCTCTTATAGAAAACAATGTAAGTAAATGTCTCTACGAAGCTACTAGTCACCTGATCAAAAGCCAATGTTGAAAAACACTTCTAATGACTTTCTCTTATGCATCAGTGCACCTACTAATGAGCTGCCAGAAAAAGCTTTGCAAAGATTTGCTAAGATAGAGCAGGAATGTGAGAAGCCTGAGATCTAACTTCCCTGCTGTGATCCCTGCCTTTCTACTAACAGGGAGCCCAGGCGCGGAGCTACTAATGAGCATGCTGGAGAGAGTGTCCAACCCAGCACCGGCTATAGACAATCCACCTGTCTGCTCTCAGATGCAGGGTATGGTGCATGACAGTAAGACACCCCATTGTATTTTGTCCTTAAATAATTCAGTTATTTATTGATTTTCTTCTCATTTTTATTTTGGTTTTTTTCTTTTTGTTTTGTTTTCTTTTGGATTTTTTTTTTTTTTATGTTTTTTGGGTTTGGTTTTGTTTTTGTTTGCACTGACCATACTCTCAATAGCAACTATCACTGTCTTTGGAAGAAAGTAGCAAGTTTCAAAAGCAGGCTTTCCCTCCATAACTATTATTTAATTTGATTTAAGGAAAAAAGTGCTGTTATAGCATATTATAGGCCTCCGGAATTTCAAGCTTATTCCTCCTTACACATAATCATGTATCATGAGCTTGATAATACAAAAAAAAAAAAAAAAAAAAAAAGGTAAATTGATATTAAGAACTTCAAAAAAAATCCCAAATGTCCTTTATTAAAAGAGGGACAAAAAGAAGGTATAAC
The DNA here is from genome assembly GCA_038380795.1 of Pyrocephalus nanus. Taxonomy (NCBI): domain Eukaryota; kingdom Metazoa; phylum Chordata; class Aves; order Passeriformes; family Tyrannidae; genus Pyrocephalus; species Pyrocephalus nanus. The sequence continues at coordinate 17,895,139 of CM076267.1, read as the reverse complement.
AGCTGTCTGACACTAAAAGTAGCGCAAATTGCATAAATTAGAGCCTGTGTTTCAAAGGCGCCATGCTCAACATCTTTACCTACAGTCAAAAACCAGCAGGATACTGGTAGAAAAGATTTACTTAACTCTGTCTGCAGAAATTCTGTATAAATGGAATAGTTGCTGCAGGATGCCTTTCAACTCCAAGCTGCTTACATAACGCATCATGACGATACCTAACTCCCTTTGGGCTTTTCTTGAGGTTACCCTGCCATTTAATATTTTGTTAGCCAAACAGACAGGCTTGCAGAACAGACGCTAGATAACATTGCCAATTATCAGTAGGATGTCACATTTACTCTGAAAGAAATATAAAAATGTAGTAACAGGAATCAGTAATAATTACTTGTATTATGCTCCACATTGTCATTGGGAAAAGCTATTCAGTTCAAATAGGCCAGGCAAACGATTTGTTATTTCCACTTCTTGTTGCTTCTGTTTCCTATCAGAGTTTTGACATTAAAAAACCTCTAGTATGTCACACCTAGGAAGAAAATGTATCCTCAGTGCGTTATTGATCTCCCACAGTTTCTTCAGCTAAGTCTTCAACATTATGAAAAAGTATCTTAGGGATCTATAGTCTCCTGTTGACACTAATTCTCACTGACATTAATGGGACTTGTGTGTGCACACTGCATGGAGAAAAGAAAACAAACCACTGATGCTCAGGACTAATACTCATAAAATCTAGTATTAAAATACAGTGACTATTATAATCACATTGTCACCTCCACACTTGTAGGCTAGTAATTTTGAGTGGCAGCATTAGTTTTCAATTCAATGAATTCTGCTTCTGCCAATATTTTAACAATATTTAATTTTTTTTTTTTTTTTTTTTTCAGCTAACACCTCGGCTTTCCATTCTTAGAAGATTTTAAAATAGTTTCTACTTCTTTGCTGAAAAGCAAACTTAACAGTTCTATAAACTTGCCCGATTTTTAACATTTCAGCTGAATTTACAAGGGTATGCTGCACATAGAAACTTGAAAAAATAATGTTGGGAGTAGAGTTTGTCCAGGATGAAATAAATTATTCAGGTGTATAAAAGTTTGAGAACGCTAGTAAACCTGCTTGGGCCAGATTTTTCTGAATGTGTGCAATGCATTTAATGAAAGATCTCACAGAAATCCTTCACTGTTCTCTTGATACTTGGCCTCAGTAAATATCTAAATGGTGCCTGGTAAAGCAATCTAAGGATGCTTTAAATATGCGGGAGAGAGTGACCAGATTTATGGAAGAAAAATCTACTAATAGAGGTTCCTGAGCAGCAAATAACCATCTGTTATGGAAGAATACTGGGCTCACCAGTGCTTCTGTAAACTCTTTGAATGCTAAAGAAATCTTGCAGAATGGCACTCCCATTCTTCATGTTTCCACCATACCAAAAAATGCTCTTAGACCAGTGAGAAACACTGACCTTGTTATGCTGAACTGGTTAAGTCGGTTTTGTACTTTCACACACACTTGTTAGGGAGTTCTTTAACTCCATTGTGTCATTCAGCACTGCACACCGGATAAGAACGAGATAGATCTGCTCTGTGGTAAGGTACAGCTTACAGACCAGAATAAGTCAGTGTAAAGAAAGGAAATTGGGTACAAAAATCCTGCCATTCTCCACCCTTTCAGGCAAATTCCAGTATAGGATACCTTCAGGAGGCCTATAATCATTTTGTCACCATCTACTCAACCACAGAGTGTGGGCTACTCTTCACACTTCTCCCCTATTCTGCGGACGTCTACTCCGGTGGGTTCCTGGCATTGCAAGGCAGCAGCAGAAGACAGTTTCTGGCAACACACACCTCCAGATGAGGTCCAGAGAAGGGAGGGACATTCCTACTCCTCTGTCCTTCTGTCCCACTCTGTTATTCTAAACTCCCAGGATTAATAAAGTTGCTCGTACCTAACACAACTCATTTCATTTCCTAGGAACATTAGCTTACAAAGAACATGTAAAATCTACCCCTCTTGTTAGACTGCAAAGCCTAGCTCACACATTAGATAACTCACATAAACTCTTGTTCTGTAAAGTGTCCTGTGCCCATTAGTGCAACAGCCGTATTCTCTAAGGATATGGTATAATAGAATTAGAAGTGCTTTGAAACTGCCAATCATCTTTCAGTCTGTGCAATGAAGGAGATTTGTGAGAGAATGCAGCTTTTCTACCTCTATCTCCTCAAAAATTAGTTGACAAAAAATTTATGTGAAACATTTTTCCTTGTGAATGCACAGGTTTGTCAGAATTTCAAATGGAAAACTTCAAAGTGTGTTGATAAAAATGTATATTTATATTGTTGTGATCCTTTTTTATTGTGTGACTTATTTAAATATAAAAATGCAATAACATTACAAATTCAGAATAGAGTATGTTATTAGCACAGATTACATTTAAAAATATTTCTTTCTGTAAGTTTTTATCTACAGGGAAGATATTAAAAAAATAATTTCTTACTTCCTCAGAATGAAGGTAAATTTAAAAATGTGAGAATTGATATTGTTTGATCAACTCTGATTTATCATGAACTCGTACTTTTGTTGGTGGCTTGAAAACTGCGTTTTCACTCTCATGAAATCCTGACATGAAATAAATATTCCTTTTAATAATTTTGACTCATTATCAGGAAAGGTTGGTTTCCCAAAAGACTAAATATGTATGGATTTATGAGCCAGAGCCAGAGCAGAAGACCTCTCTAAATGATAGCAAGAATTTACAGAGAGTTCCGAGAAGACTAATAGAAATGGTTATGAGGCTGGAAGACATGTATACATATAATTTCACGGAGTCATAAGTAAGACATATGGGGAGAATGATAACAGTCTAAATTTTTAAAGCATATTAGCAAGAGCGATAGAGAAAAAATTAGACTGAATATTAGAAAAAAATTTCCTGAAAATGAACTGAGTTAGGCAGTTGAATAGTCTCCAAAGAGCTGATGGGAACCCAACCGCAAGATACATTACAACTATACTGAGGGCCACCTGGGTGACCTGCCAGGTTTTACTTTTTTCCATCCTGATCTTCAAAGAATTGAAATAAATCAGTGCTAGGAAGTCAAAAGAAAACAGAATGGAGAAATTTCAGATCCAAGGCTGTCTTGATATGATTATTTTATATCTTAGCTGAGATTTGCAATTTCCTGTCATCTTATCTGGATTCCTTGGTCAGCTTTGGGTGTTAAGTCAATGAGATGCTGAATGACTTACCTTGGCTGCTGGTAAAGTTAATGTGTTATAACAGATTTTATACATGATGATTTATGTATTTAGGATTTTTATGTCAATAATTACTGTACATGTTATACGACCATTTCATAAAATTGCACATCACCATAAAATAACTGTATGTGGCATATTTAATTTTGAACTCCTAAAGACAAAAAATGGAAGTAGTTACAATAATCATTATTTTCAATTTTATGTAGTTAAGTGGTTTTACAAAAAAAAATTAGCCTTCCAAATTACATAGTTATAATGTGTTAATGGTAGCATAACATGTCATTACATTATGCAGCTTAATTTCATAGATGTTATATATAGTTGGATATTTTAGACTCTTTTATCCTTACAGTTATTACAAGACACTAATTTCTTTCAAACCGTATTATGCTTAACACTTTTTCAGTATAACCTTTGATGATTCAATTCATTTGGTCACTTGGATCACAAAAGAAATTGGTACTATTGCCTTTATTCCTTACTATGAAATGGGACGGTGTTTCAGCTCCTTGCAGTTTTCTCTGTGGACCCATGACTCCTTATTTTTATATTTTTCCCTGCTAATAAAACATGTGCCAAGATGGCTGATAAGCCCAGGATGCCACTCAGAAAGAAGATGAGAATGAAAGTCATCTTGTCTATGCCTCTAGTAATGATCACCTGTGAGGCTTGGATTCATCCTACCTAACTTTCATAATGGGACGCCTAATCTAGGTACTTCAGTTAAATTCTTGGAGTCAGGTGGGTTGGATCTGGGATTAACAGTCCATACATACAACAAAGGTATTTAGGTTACTCAAACTTTTTAATGATATAGAATTATAGAATTATAGAATTAACTGGGTTGGAAGAGACCTCCAAGATCAAGTCCAACCCTTGATCCAACCCCACTGTGATTACTAGATCATGGCACTCAGTGCCACATCCAGCCTCATCTTAAAAAACCTCCAGGTACGGTGAATCCACCACCTCTCTGGGCAGGCCATTCCAATGCCTGATCACTCTCTCTGTAAAGAACTTCTTTCTAATATCCAACCTAAACCTCCCCTGACAGAGCTTAAGCCCGTGCCCTCTTGTCCTATTGCTGATTGCCTGGGAGAAGAGACCAAACCCCACCTGGCTACAACCTCCTCTCAGGCAGTTGTAAAGAGTGATGAGGTCTCCCCTGAGCCTCCTCTTCTCCAGACTAAACAACCCCAGTTCCCTCAGCCTCTCCTCATAGCACTTGTGCTCCAGTCCCTTCACCAGCCTGGTTGCTCTTCTCTGGACCTGCTCCAGCACCTCAATGTCCTTCCTGGACTGAGGGGCCCAGAACTGAACACAATGCTCAAAGTGTGGCCTCACCAGTGCTGAGTAGAGGGGAAGGATCACTTCCCTGCTCCTGCTGGCCACACTGTTTTTGATGCAGGCCAAGATGTAATTGGCCTTCTTGGCCACCTGGGCACACTGCTGGCTCATGTTCAGCCTCCTGTCGGTCAGCACCCCCAGGTCCCTTTCTGCCTGGCTGCTTTCCAGCCACTCTGTGCCCAGCCTGTAGTGCTACATGGGGTTGTTGTAGTTAAAGTGCAGGGTCCGGCACTTGTTGCACTTCATCCTGTTGGAATCAGCCCAACTCTCCAGCCTATCCAGCCTATCACTGCATATTGTCCTGTCAGTCTATATGTTTGACTACAGGGAACTCAAGAACAAAGAACAGTCTTGAGTTAAAAATGACAGAACTGATGGTGCAAAATCCACCAAAACTCTCTGATGTTTACAACAACAAAGAACTTCAAATACTTCTTCTGATGTATTGCCTTGCTTTTCTTTACATAAACTTCATCTCTTTTTGATCCACCCTCAAAGCATTCAGACCCCTTTGGATTTTTAACCTACCATTTCTCTATTTACTCTTCCTTTCAGGTCTGTTGTCCAAAAATTTTAATAAGCATGGAATTCATTTTGTCCTCAAGGTCATTAATGAATATATTGAATAATGATGATTCCAGTTCTTGACTCAAAAATACTCTGATCAGCACAATCTCCCAGTCACTTGCAATATCCAAGCTACATTTGCAATATCCCTTTACCTGCTCTTTGTAATTTTTTTCTTCAGCCATATATTATTTACAACTCTACAGGAGCATGCATCATCAGTGTTTAAAAGAATTCTCCTTAGCCAGGCTGCACAAATGGAAAGGAAATTTCATGTGTGCACACACTCTTGAATTAGTCTAGCATATCTGGGTGGAGGATGTTGTACAGAGAAGGGAGGCTATTCTGTTGAGTCTTCCCCACACTTCCTATTGGGAATGATTTATGAAACATCTAGTCCCTCAAACATTGCTCAGATGTTCTCTTGGAAAGTTAAATTGGCATAGTCCATAAAGAGGCAGTGAAACCAGCAGCCCTGTCCTAGCTGATGATTGGCCTCTCTCAGTTAGCACAGCCAAAGCATGAAGGCAGGTTCCTTGTTTCTTCTTGGAATAAGGCATGACTGGAAATACAGGGCCATAGTAGTAGATAGTAACATTATCCATAGAAATGAAAGCTTTCTTTTTTTCTTTTTTAAGAATTAAGAGCCTCTTTCACAAAAGCAAGAGGAGACTGTGCAGTTACAAGAAATCAATTACTTTAAATCTGTAAAGAAAAGCATTTCAAGGTATAAAAAGAAAGCAGAAGAGAGTAAAGCATCACACAGTACAGATAAGAAGACATGATCTTTGCCTAAGGACCTTCCCCATGCAGCAGAGTAAGAGAGGTATTTCAGCTGTGACTCAGTGTCATGTGTCATCTCAGTCTTCTCTCCTGGCACTATTGAAAAGTCCCATGCTCTACTTGCACTGTAGTAAAAGCCTTTTCAGTCTGAGATTCCTATATACCCTTTCAATTATAAAGGAATTGTTTATATCTAGGTCACTCTACTATACAATCTTGAATGGACAGAATTTACAAACAATAGTTATGATTTGACACTTTCTTTAAAGATTATTTCTCTGATTGAAGAAGTAATCAGTACAATAACCTCTACTGAAGGCTATTGTTATTTCCTGGGGTTTGGCAGTACAAATTGTTGTATAAGACTCCTACAGCTACTTCACCCCTAAACCACACTCTGCAGAGTCAAACTGATCCATAAATCCCTCAACAAGGTGTAGAGGCACTGCTACTGGACTCTAACAGTAGAGCCTTATGCAGGACTTTGACAATGAAAACATAAAGAATAATCTGTTCAAGTATCTCTCTTTTTTTGCCAAAACACATTCCTTTAATTTACTAGTATAAAGTGATGCTTCATGAACACAGCATTTAAACAGTAATGAAATAACATGTACCAACTCTCATGTCTGTCTTCAGACTGGGACTGTGCATGGGCTGCTATGTAATATATAATATCAACTGAACAAAATCATCTCTACATTCTTTATTAGAGCTCTGGTAATATTCTCTGTCTTTCCAACATCTGAAAAGTTGTCAAATGTGTGCTCTGGGTCATAAGTGTAACAATCTTCATCTAACAGTGTAATGCAGATCTCCAAAACACTTGTACCACGTACCAACACAAATTGTTGCCAGTTTGCATTCAGCAGCATATATATTTTTTAACAACTAAAAGTGATCCTAGCATTTCTGCAAGGGATTTTAACCACAGATAAAAAAAAAGACAACAACAACAATTAAAAAAAAAATTACATACGCAGAGCTGAATGCAAAAGCAGCTGTTTTGAAGAAATGTACACTTCAAATCAGCTAAAGTTGACAAAATAACTGTTCTTCCAAAATAAAAGCAGTACCCTGGGCAGCTGGCCTATGAAGTTCTCAGTGGGAAAGTTTCATTACTGACTTTTTTGTATTGACATTTTTTATATTCTTTTTGTATTTTAGGGATTTTGCACAATAGATTCCAAAGCAATCTAAATTAACAATACCTTTAAATTTTCCTAAAAAACTCTGTTGACTCAGAGGACAGATCTAATGCTTACCAGTTTTGTTTAATATGTCCCAGGAAGCACTTAAAGTCAGAATAAAGATAGTTCGATAGAAGTACTGTCAAAAGAACAAAAAAAAGTTCTCTTTATCTGTAACTGCCACTGACCTGAATGGTCCATAGAGATTCCCACACAAGCACTTCTTTTGTGAAAAACTCTTTGGAGAAAGCAGTTTCTTCTGGCTTACATAACTAAGTATTCTCTTTAAATGAATGTTTAGATATCCTTAGTCAGGACTTGCCTGATCCTCATACCAGGCCTGTCTGCAACATCTGCACATACTTGTCCTCCCAACTCCTACTGTTACACTTACTCCCAGAAAGGATTGTTTGCTCACCAGGGTGACATGCTGAGCTTGTTTTCAGTAATAAGCTCTGTGTCAGACTATTACACCATTGCAAATATTTCTAGCTACTTAAATTCAAGGAAATCAGCACTTTGGGGCTTTTCTAGGATTTTGAATGTCTGCTTGGATGTACTAAGAATTTTCACACTTCAAGATCTACTGTTACCATTGCAAAACCAATGCAACTCTTGATTAATTGAAGATCACAAATAGTACTTAAAAAAATTGTTTGCAACAATCACGCATCATAGTATTAGCCATCATAGTAGATGACAAAAAAGGCTCAACTGAAGCGCAAGTTTACAAGTATTGTTGTCTAATATTTTTTTCCTGATGTGGTGCAGGAACACCAGCTCCCTGTCCCCCATCAGCAAGGTAGTGCACACCTTGCTGCTGGATCTTGCTGCACATACAACTGCAAACTTCTATATACAAGAAGTACTAGATGCAGGTTTTCAGCTATAGCTCCAAAGATAGTCTTAACAACAACAAAACCTAAAACGTTTGTACAAAACCAGCAGAGATTATCTTTTAATGTTCTGCTCCACAGAATTACATGACCTATGGGTTTATGGGTATCAGCACATTCAATTACTTTCCTTTCGAAAACTTTTTCCTCTTACTCTAAACTGCATATGAAGCTGCATCTTCTGATATATGTTTATACATTATACATTTCCCTTCAACTCTAACTCTTCTAAGAGAGTAATTACACATTTCAAATCTTCAGAATAAGCCAGAAATTTCAGGCTTTAGCCATTTGCCAGTCAGCAAAAGCTACTGTGACTATTACTGTCAACTACTCAGGAGCATGTTCATTTTCTTGGATATTCAGCCACTTTTCATCCTGCAGGGCCATTGAAGTGTTGTTAGTACCTATCTTTCCTATAACATTTTTCACCAAAACTCATGTGAGAACACTTCACAGAGGAGGTAAATATCTTACCCTATTTAAGGGAGAGAGAAAAATGAAGATATAAGGAGGCTGAGTATCTTTCCCAAAGTCTTTCAGTGGATGAGTAGCAGGAGTACAGCCTAGCCTTCTTGGTGCTCTGCCCAAATAATGCTACCTGGTGATAGTCATATTAGCATTTCTTGCTAAGAAACCAGTAAAACTATAATAATATCAGAGTTGCAGAGGCAATCAACACTTTCTTGAGACAGGTTTTAAGTATTAGTCCCTAACAGCATCTTGCTTGGTTGGTTCATTTTTCATACAGTGACAACAGATCACATAAAGCACACTAGCACCCGCTGGTGCTATTTTCCAACACTGGCCCTAGAAGCAGGACAAACACCAACAAAACAGTGAACACCAGCAGTTGGTATACCTAAATCTAACTTGCAACCTTGACCTGACTTTCAGGTCAATATCAAGCTTAGTTTCACAACAGTAGTTTAAAACAAAAAAAAAGGTATTTAAATCAATCTTTTAGATACAAAAGCAAAGAACGCAACAGTGGAAATAACTGCAGTACTTGTTAGCTGTTACGTTAATATTACAGGGTCTTAAGACCCACTCATTTTAAATGGTGGTCTATGTTCTCTTTTCAGTTGCCACAGCCACTGAATTGGCAGAAGCATTCCAAACAAAGCTAGACCATGTGTCAGGTGTGTCTTTTAAATTTTGCTGTGAAAGGAATTAATAATATTCCAATTTAAATAGTCACCTCTGAGTCCCAAAATTAACAAGCCAATGAGGCAAAAGGACCATTCAGAGTTTCCAGGTTTTCTTTTGGCTAGTAAAATGCAACAGTATTAATTTCTACTTGGAACACATAGGCAAGGTTTTACTTCTGTTTTGAAACAAAGAGCATCATCTCAGAAGAAATGTTAATAAAATATGAATCATCCACATCCTATACAGATAAGACCCCACTTTTCAGTGATTGATAAGACTCGACTCAGTAGAAAGAGGATTTCTACCTAGATAGTTTCTCTCCATTCAGCATTTAAAAAGAAGCTCTGGCATACCTGGATACTAGCACACCAGTTCTTCCAGGTCAAACTCATCTGGGTCCACACAGTCATAATTTTAGCCTTCAATCATATCAAATTATGCAATCAAAATAAAGAATTAACCCTTTTTGGCAAGATTACCAGATTTTCCATGTTTAAATATTGCTTTTTTTTCATAGCACCTAATAGGTCTTTATTACAGTCATACTGAAATACTTTAACACAAGAATCGTACAAAAATTTCCTCTTTTAAACTGAAATAAACTCAAGCCCTGTGTGCCCACGGGAAGAACCTGACTTTTTTGGGGTTTTTTTTGTTTTTTTTTTTTTTTTGTTTTTTTTTTTACCTTTAAATATAAATGCTTTCCTATAACCACAGCCTTGCAGGGAGGCAATGCCACTTGGCAAAAAAGTTATATTAAGTGCACTTGCTGGAACTGTTTATACTTTGTTCCCGAGAAATAGATTGAGTACTTGATAGTGTAACACAATGAGAGGTACGGGTGGTGGAGATCGGATCGGATGCTTGGGCGGGGGGAGCGGGGAAGTGTTGCTACCCCAGGAATTTATTTTTAAAGTGTCTGCTATTTCATGCAATCTGGTCTATTTCAAAGGCAAACAATTTGCTCTTCAGAAGTATCTTTATGAGCCCCAAGGGATGAAACTCATCCCTGGCAGAAATGATTTAGCAGTATCCAGAGAGGGGGTGAACCACTTGAGAGGCAAGGGAATAATTTTTTGAAGGGTGGCAGAATTTTAACAAGGGCCTCTAGTGAGTTCTTGTGAACCCCTTTCAGCACATCACTGTTTTATTAAAATATTCTTCTCAAAATACTGAAACACTGACAGCTTCTGTAAGCTTGCCAAAAATTGAGTAAGGAATAAAAATAAAATGTTAACTTGACATGTGTGAATAATTTTGATTTGATGATAACACCTTTTGGAATCGAGGCCATATTCAAAGCTGACTCGTAACACATTCACATTTCTAAGTTACATGAAATAACTCAAACTTTTCAGGCATTGTTATGGTGCGGTGAAAGGAGGAGATGTTAGGAGCTGAGCTCAAGCTTCCCTCTAAGTTAAGTGAAGATTAAAAACATTTTAAGTCTTCCTGTCTGAACTTGGAGGGGCTAAGGTCATACCTGGTATGTGCAAAACAGGTTGGTTAATGAATGCTGGCTGATTAAAGTCACCAACTGCAATCAGACAAACTGGGTAAACAGCAAAAGAAGGAGATAATTTTGAGGTAATCGAGTCCTGAGTCTGGACCAAGTATTGAGAAGATATTGTATGGTACATACATATTCTGGTACGATTTGGCATGGCATAGTCTTCTATGAGTCTGTTACTCCTTTGGGTCTCACCTAGGCCTTTTCACGTAGTAAGAGGTCAGGCAAAGAGAACTGTAAGAACTTCTTTGGACAACGCCTTCAAATGCCTAATGTAATGATCTCTCAAGAAAGACCAGTGCCATGCACTGTTTTACACTTCCCACATCTTCTTGCCACACCAGGACCTCTGATGGTTAACTTTAGAAGGGTAACACTGAACCAACTTTATTTTTCCCTCTGTTCCACCACATTGTTGTCTCTGTTCCTGAACCCTTGACAAGTAGCCGCCACTTAATGACAGCAAGGCTGGCAGGGGAATGGCTGTCAGTAGTGTTAATTTATCTATAAATCTCCAGTCATGTGCTGTGGCCAGGAAACGTGAGGAGCAAAGTTGAAGGTGAAAAAAAAAATAATTTAAATGGATGAGCTAGGAATAAGTTCTATCACAGTCAGCTGTATCTCCTCACAGCCATAATGATGGAAACATACCTCTTACAGCCACGAGGCTGCACATTTCAACTAGGTACAAGAGTACTTGTACTCAGAAGTAATTCTCCATTTTCTTAGTGCAAAAAGAGTGTTCTTACGTATTGTATTTTTGGACATTCCTAAGGGCTTTTCAAGGGACTCTGACCTCCTCTGGGACAGTTTCTCAGCTACACAGGGCTGCTGCATGCTGTCTTGGGGCTGTAGTGGCATTTATCTCTTACTCATGTGACTTTCTCTTGAGTCCAGTTTATAAGTCAAAGTGATTAATCAAGTCCTCAGAGCTCAATCGATTGTGTAAAAACATTCATGACAGAAACCCACCATGCCTTATTTGGCTTCTGACTCAGCCAACCTGTATATGCCTCTGCTTGGCTGAGTTATGCAGTCTCTTTTGTGCTTGTAAATAGATTAAACTTCACAAAAACACAAGTGAACTTGATGTATCTCTATCACTTCGCTGGTTCCTATATGTATTTAATTCATTGTGGATCTCAGGTGTAACATTAGAGTGTACAGTGCTGCTAATATGACACAACCATTTTCAGGTCCTACCCAAAAGTATGAGATAACACTGGTAAGGACTGACAAACCTAACAGGCAAGCAATGACTAGGATGTGTTCAATGAGTCCAGAAAAGGTTGTTTGCCAGAAACAAAATTCAGTTGCTTTGTTTTGAAAAGAAGCATTAGGTCAGAATGGTAAAAGTAAGGAAATGGGTAAATGAGATGCTCTGGACCACACTTTTCTGTCTTAACACACAAGATCAATGTTAATGCATTTTAAGTAGAGCTGGCTCCCTCCTTTAAATGGTTAGGTATTCTCCTTCATACATGTGCCCTGTTACTATACAGAGCACAGATCATGCAAAATGGGTGAGGAGTAAATTAGGGGAATGTAGCTGGGTTCAATGAACAAGTTATACCACCTTTCTTTTACAAAGTATGGAAATTTTCCTTACATTAGATGCATGAAAGTAAGTTAGTAACTATTACAGCTGAAATTCTGGTCTCATCAAACTTAGTAAATTTGAATTCAGTCTCCCACTGTAGATTAAACTCAGTCCTGTTAGATTACGGAAGGACCTTCAAATGTATGAAAGCATAATTTACAGACATTACAGAAATAGATGCTGTTTGACTGTATATTGTAGAAATTATATGCTAGAAGATGTATATGCTGAAGAAAGATTTAAAACCTCTATTAGGAAATTATTCATCAGACATTCTGACAACAGGAATTTTTTCCCTGATTTGCTATTATACAGTCTCTTAATTTATTATGTAATTAGTTTCCCCAAATGCCATATTTATCTGAAGTTCTTTCATCAAGTAATCCATCCTGATTAAATTTTCTCTCTCATTGACTGTAATAAACACTGTATTTTTTTCTTCTTGAATGTGTCTTCTCAACTGCTAATTTCTACCTTCTATTTTTTTCTTTTTCTGTAATAAGTCTTCTTTTTGTCTATTTCCATGATATTCTGGCACAGCCTTCTCTCAACTGCAGCCTTCCAACTAGTTGTCTCTGTGTGCTCATCATGACTCTCTCAAATCCCATTTTTCTTAAAAAGGTGACACTAGTCCTGGCCTGATCAGCTCTTCCCTAGAAATGAATATTCAGATAGCCAGTAAGACGTTACACATAGCACTAGTTTCAATGCATCTCAGTGATTACCTTCATGAAAGCCAAGCACACAGCCAAAGACCGGCATGGCTCAAAATTTGCCCACCTAGTCCTCAAGCCACAGACCACTGCACAGAGAGTACTTTTGTTGTTTCCCACACAGATTAAAGGAGACATTCACAGAGAGAAATCCACTTTCAGCCCTCAGAAATGAGGCACATACAGTGCTAATGAGAGCAAGGAGAGAGGGGATGAAAGGCAATAGCCAGCAAGTGGCAAAAAGGCACAAGTTTGTGTCTACCATAGCAGATCATGCCCAGAGCAGTTAAGTACTATGGCAAAGTTGTAACACTCAAGGAGGAAGGTGAGCAACAGAGTTGACAGCGGTTCCTAACTTCTTCCCAGAAAACACTGTCCTAAAAGTATTTCCCATATCTTAGAAAATTTTGAGGATCATATTTCACACCTTTTTTACCTAAAATGTTGTTCTGGGTTCTCAGTCTCCTCTTGCAACCTCTCCAGATTTTGAGCATAAATGAAAAAGGTATCAAAGACATTGAAATAAAGAGCTACAGTGAGAACCTAAAACCATCTGTATGCCTACACACTATGGCACAGAGGAGCCTGGTCCCAATGAAGGGTCACTGCACAAACTGAGCTCTGTTTTGCTGCCACAGGACATCTTTGGTATACCAGCAGAGCTGCACAATTGCCTTGTGGATTTGTCTTGTGGATGCTCAGATCATGGCAACCTGTAATGTCCCAGCAGTCTGACACTCAGGACAGAACAGCCAAGTCTTTTTTCATCCCAAGTGTTGACCCCTAAAGGGCACCTAGAGAAGCGGATGCATGTTTATAGGCTAGGGAGAGTGAGATGTGTATCTTGTTTCCACCTGCTCAGACTTGGAAGACATCACCTCCCTTTAACAGCTCATCTGGCTGCTTCGGGCTCTGGCTTCAGGCCACCTCATGATGGTACATGCGCACAATTATGTTATCATTTCAAATGACAACTCCTGACAAGCTGCTAGTAGGGTGATAGTCCTCCTTGCATGGTCCGCGTCTGCAGATTATTATAAACACTGACTGTGAGACAGGGCTCAGTGCTTCTCTCAGTCTTATCTGTCCAAATGTACTGACTTTTATGGTCTTTATCAACGTAACTCACAGAATTTGACCCATTGCTTTCAGCCACAAGAAAAAAATTTGGATGCTATAGTATAATGTGTTCCAGTTAAAAGTACTCTTTATGCTGCCTCGTCTTAAAGTGAATTCATCAAGGCAAGGATCTCTGAAAGGTCTATTTGTGAAATATCTTCTAGCTTGGCATACTGTATGAGACTAGTTTAGCAATAGTGCTGCCAGTCATTGCTACTTAACTGTGTGATTGCTGTAGAATTGCACAGCCCCACAGCACACTCACTGCCGGATGTGCAACCTTACGCAGCAAGGTCATACCGACAACAAGCTGAAGGGGGATCCCAAGTACACCTGGACTGCAGGCCAGGTACTAATGCAGGGACTGTTGCTTCAATCCTTCATGTTTACATTCACTTGTCAGTGTTTCCAACAGTTGTTTACATAGAAAAAATTAGGGAAACTATGGATTTTTATTACCCTTTCTGAAGTGAATTGTAACAAGTAAGAAGCTGAACCTTGTCTATTTTTTTTTTGCAGTGCATGGGTTTTTTTCTCCACAGAGGAGTGATTACGAAAAAAGCTTCCAAAAAGTGTGCCCTTTGTGCTAGAACATCCAAATTTACATTTTAAATTAATTTAATTTCTGAAAGTCAGTAATAGAAAGAGAAATTATTTTTATAGTGAGGTCTTGTATTCTCACATTTGTCAACATTACAATCATTGCAGCACATATTTAAACAGAATACACTTCAAGCCTCTGCACCAGAAATCAGACATCCTAACTTCAGTTTTAGGCACAAAAAGCCAAATAATGTCTCTATTTTGTGAGGGAGTCTGTGAGAGTTAACAAAAGGGAATAATACCTTAGTAATTTAAGAAAGGCTCTCACATTGGTGCTGAAAGAGGCTGTAAGACCCAGACTTCCTCCGAGAGCATTTTTTTAGGAGGGGAAGAAATGTCGTAGTGTGAAACAAGGAGCCCTTCTCAGCAGAGTGGGCTCACAGACATGACCAGGGCTCACGATATAACTGAGACAGAAATTCTGTTTATCTGAAAATGTGTCTCACTATTTGTGGTAACTCAAAGAAAACAACAAATTTGTAACACCTGTGCTTTCTGTGGGCCATGAGGCAAAAGGTTTGGAAGGCTTCCCTGAGAGGCTGGTCCCTGGTGCCATCTTGTGTCGAGACCAGATCCATTCCCAGCAGTGGCAGAGCTCTGGCTCCCCTGCAGCCACATCTCCATCTCTCTGCTCTGGGGGAAAAAACCCCCATATCTCCATCCCTTCAAGAGTCTATACTATACTGCTGCAAGGCACATCTCTGCTGCCACTGCCCCCCAAGAGCTATCGTTGAGCTCAAGGGTTCCCAAAAGGTTGTGGTTATTTATTTCGAATTAAATGCAGGTAATGTATTCTTTTTGCCTGAATTACTCTAGTTACATCATCAAAGCAATGTTGCCTTGCATGACAAGCCCAAAAATGTAGAATTCCTTTCAATGCATCAGTGGCCAGTTGAATTCTTATCATTGTCCTTTGTGCTTGTTTAGAGGACAAGGTTTGAGAGCTCACCCTTATTTAATACAGGTGACAGCTGAAAAATATGCATCCTTTCTGTAACAAAAAAAACACATCAGAAAAAGGATCAATGGCACACACCTGCCAATCCCTTGAAATTTCATGTATTTAAAAGCCAATTATCTAATGTGCTTGTTTTCAAAGGTGCTGAGTGTTTACTGGGAGAATTCTGAGTGCCTTAATACTAAAAGAAACCCTAACAAACATATATATAAAAAAAAAATCCCAAGGACCTTATTTTGGTATTATGAATTTATGTACTTAACTTTGACCACATGCTTTTTAAGGCATGGAGCTTTCCATGAAAATGAGCCTCTGCCTGACCCATTTAGGAACCAGTGAAAAGATAAAAGAGTCTGTCTGGATTTCCTTTGTGTACTTGAAATGATTATACTGTATGCGGCACTGTTCTAAAGCATGAAAAAAATCTGGCTTTATTTATTTTATTTCTATGTGTTTCTAATATCTGTATACTTCCTAGTTTTAACTAGGCTAGCAAGCAGAAATACTGTAGTGCCAGCAGAGCTGTTCTTCTTGTCCTTTAATCTGACCCAGATGAGAAACTACTAAAGATCTCACAAGGAAATCCAATCTTTGGAAATTACCAGCATGAATTCTCAATCAAATAGGCCGAGGTAACTTCTGATAAGCTTCTGAACCCAGCCTCCAAGGCTTTTGATGTTCATTCACAGTGTATAGTACCATCTATAACATTTTCTACTTCTACTCCCTGCAAGCATGCTTCACCTCTCTCACTGCATCAGTTATTAATCCTATTTTTTCCCTTTTTGAGCACATAGCTGTGGCTCACCTCTAATTTTGTTACATTACTTTATTTTTAATCACATTTACCTTTCACGGTGTTACATTGATAGTGTAGAAAACTAAAGTCCTCCCTTTACTGAAAGGATAAGTGCAATACATGCATCAATGGGATAAACGAGTCCCTAGACTACCTCACCTGTAGTTAGGTTAGTGCAAACCAGACAAGGTACCTGTTCAGACATAGGTGCCTTTGGTATAGGAAAATCAGTGTCTAATAATACAGTGAAAATAAGCCTAGTGCCTTAGAATATAATAAAAATTATTCAGGTCATAACTGCCTGCACACCAACCCCAGGATTTAATATATTGACTTCTTCCCTAATGCTGGGAGAAAAGATATGTTCGCACCTGCACACTTTGCTGTGACTACAAGCACGTACCCCTTCATCTTAACTGTAGTGTCTGAGGTGAACAACTTTATATCACATCCACCCTGCATTTCACTTAGTTTTCCTAATAAGTGCTTTCTTTTTGTGAGGATATACCTAGCAAGTTTTAGCATATTAACCTAGGGAAGTTTTCTGAATTATAGGAATAATTTCCAGGCTCTTTGCTATACACTTCTAAAGCTGTTTTGTACACATATGCGCTTAAGTGCATCTGATATTGAATGTAAAGAGTCATTGTGATGTTCTTCAAAATCCCTTTGCTGCATAAGGCAGTAAGTACACTCTCGTGGCTAGTGCATCCCTGTGGCCCGATTCTTCAACTGTCTTACACCTGCGGGAATTATTTAAACCACTACAAAATGGGCATAAATCATGACTGAGCCTGAATGGCAGCATTTCACACTCCGCAGAGGCAATAATGACTAGATGAAAAGGTAAAGCAGCGGAAATATCAGGGAGAATTTTTACCCCACTTCTGTTCCTGCCATTCGAGCAGCCAACACAGGGGAATTGCTCTGGTCTTCCAAAATGCATTCTGACCCTGTGAGTGGGCAGGGGAGCAGAGGGACTGAGGACAGTCCTGGGGGGCAGCTCCAAGTCCAGGCATTCAGCACTGCAGGCAGATGCTGCTCCTCTGCTCCAAGTTTGGGTGTATCTGGAGAGGTCTGAGTACTCCAACATTATAGTGTTGACAAGAGTTTGGCAAATGATAAGTGGCATTCAGGCACACAGAGTCTCTCTACCAAGGCTGGCACCAATATTTATTTGAAGCTGCTTTAATATCACCTGGAGAAAACATCAGATCTACCAGAGCCTCCACTTCTCACAGCAAATTACAAATATGCAAAGACACATGTACACAAAAGCAAAGGGATACCCTAAAACTACTCCTAGTTGCAAATTTATGAGAAAAATCTATGGCCTTTATGACAATTAAATGTGTGTTAGGTGATGTATGTAATTTCCCCCTGTTCCTGAGCAGCCGTTTAGGGACTGATCCAAACGAAACTAAAATCACTGTAATTCCTCTGCTTCAGTGTAGTTTGGATCAGCCCCTGAAGCTCTCCAGTAATAACTGACCTGTGGGGGCATAATCTTTCTAATGAGGAAGAGTCCTAGGATTTACATATAGGCAGATCTCTATCTTGTACATAAACCCGTGCTTTTCCTCTTTAACCAACCTAAGAAAACTTGCATTTTGAATTTTGTGAAACATAATAAGCATTTCATACACTTAGAAGAAACTGAAAGTACACTTAATTACAATCAGTTACAAGAGGATATTATTCACCGAGTGTTTCCACGCTTTTATTCATCTTTCAAGCATAGCAAACAAGAAGCTAATTACTAAAGGTCTTTCAAATATTCCAAGCTATATCTTAAATTACATTAAAGAATAAAACATTCCTCTGATTTAAAATATATAATTTCTGGTGAAATACTGGAATTAGGACTGAGCTGGCCAGCAGTGGAAGTCCTTCACTCTAAGCCAGCCACATCTAATTATAAAAGATGAAGGCTTTGAAAATTTACATAATTGCTGGCTCTGGTAGGGGTCGGTAACATATCTGCATTAGCTACTTATGCTTCATACCAACACTTTTAAGCACCACTTATCAAAAATAAGTCTACCAAGTCAGAGGTGCGTAGGTGGCTAAATAAAACCTGCTAAATATGGGTAGCACCACCTCTTTACGTCATGAAAAGATATATAGGCTTTGACACATGGGGTCTTTTGTCTTGTTTGTCACTTACACATTAGAGTAATAGGTACATTAGAAATGCTCTTGATAGGAATTAATACCTTCTGGTCCTTTAGTGTGCATTTATTATAGCTATTTACTGGTTTTCTATATACAAAATTTATTTGGTTTAATTTGCACTCCAGAATTTTCCTCTGTTCTCTGGCTCATGTCTCAAGCCATCAGTCTAGACAGTAGCATGGCACCTTAACACAGCAGGATGAGAACCCTGTAGTCTAAACATGTCTTTATAATTCTTCCATGATTATGTCTCTTCTTCATATCATATAAAAATTCTGCCAGAGTCACATATAGATATGTGATGTAAAAACTGTACAACAGAAAATAATAGACCAGCACATATATTTCAAAGGCACTGTTTGGAAAAGAGTCACATTATGTTACAAACAGGTCTTTTTTTGTATTATATTTGATGTCAGCAAGTGAGCTTTAAGGAACCTGACACTGTTTGAACTTTTTTTTTTTTAATTTATTTTATTGTATACGGTGATTTGATGGTTTTTGAACTCTGGATCAGTTTGGTGACATTGTGCCTGATCCATTTTATCCTTGCTTTGCTGGGCCACTGTTTCGTTCTGAGGCTCCAGTCTCCCATTTTTCTCGAAAGGCTCATTAGGCCTGATCTCTTTTAGCCTTTTTGCTTTTTCTCCTTTCTTCCCCACACTGGACTCTGGTTTGCTTTATTCCTTAGGTCCCCCTATAGGTTAAGCCTAAGCTCTTATCCCCTATGCTCTTTAACTCACAGCCAGCATTTGATTCTGGTTTTTTAACCCTCTCTATGAATTACCCAGCCGGGGCACAGCCCCATCACGTTGGAGGCTCTGTCTATGTGAGTCACAGCTTAATTTACACAATGAAGGGTAATGATTTTACCCAGAAATGCCTGACACAGAAACTAAATTGAGCAACTTCCAGAGAGGCTGTTGAACAAAAAATAATCTTCTGGGCTGATATAGACTTCTATACAGTGAATAAAATGCCTAGGGTCAAAAGTTTAAGTAGTTAAGTATTTTAAAGAATTATGTGCAGAAAGACTACAAATAAATCACTCTTGCATGAATCTAGGGACATAGATTTGGCTATTTGTTCTAGCATGCTGTCTTGTTTTCTAACTACATCTCACATAGAGAAGATGAGGTTCCTGCATTATTTGTGCTGTATTGATGAATACATAGACATAAGGCAATGCCTTTTAGAGCACAGAGACGAAATACAATCAATCACACACTGTTCCGCAAGCACTGCCAAAAAATGGGGAGAATCAATCCATTTACCAAAGAAAACATTTTCAGCTTTGTTACTGTCTTGATGTGAAGACAAACACAATTTAAATTTCTTTCTGCTTCATATTTTGCAAGGTTTCTCTACTGAAGCTACTTTTGCTTCTCAGCCACCTTTCCATCACACCTCCATCTTCTCATCTGCTGTCTCAATAATGTTAAAGTATCTAGACTTTATTCCCAGGTATATTTCTTGCTGAATTTATATTAATTCTGTGTAGGAGAAAGTAAAAATGCAAAATATTTGGTCATAATGGTCATAACTCTGCCTCACTAGGGAGAAACTAGTTACCATAGTCTCTTGACACTTCATAATGAAACTTGTTCCATCTTGGTCAATTTAATTCATAAAAGAAATTATCAGTGATTTATCTCCATTTTGGAAGACATGTTCACTTTAAAGAAAGTTAACAAGTTAACCATGTTTGAGATTGTTTTTAAAGATTTAGCTGTGTGGTCTCTTTTTTCTTTTCTTTTTTTTTTTTTTTTTTTAAGAGAGCAGCTTGCTCTGGGAGCTCAAACCATCCCACTCAGAAAGAAGTTTAAATTCCCCACGATCATATAGAGTAATATGACTAACAGGTTAAAACATCAAAACAATCAAGAGACTCCAGAAGTGCTCAGGAAAAAAAATCTAGAATTGATTAAATATAAAAATCTGATGTTACTATATATTCCTCTGAAAAATGCTTACAAAAAGTTTACCATGAAGGAGATGCAAAAGATCACCACTGATGCC
The DNA here is from genome assembly GCA_038380795.1 of Pyrocephalus nanus. Taxonomy (NCBI): domain Eukaryota; kingdom Metazoa; phylum Chordata; class Aves; order Passeriformes; family Tyrannidae; genus Pyrocephalus; species Pyrocephalus nanus. The sequence goes on along the minus strand of CM076267.1, from coordinate 17,874,456 downwards.
TAAAAAAAAAAAAAAAAATCTCGTATTTCCCTGATTTTTGCAATATGTTTCTGGTCAGTGTCCAGTGTTGCAATGCAACAGTTCAAGAAGTTAAACGTAGTCTTGTGGGTTTGTATGATCTGTTGTATTTACACAGCACAGCCTTTACAGAAGGGGATCAAAACAACACAGTTGCTCAGCTAACTCACACAGGTTTAAAACTAACTTTGGCTTTTCTTAGATTTTGGTATCAATACAACAATAACTCTTAGAAATATATTTTTTAAAAAGATACCAGATTAGTGATAGAATTTCCAAATTAAAATAGAAGAAATCTTTGTGGGTTTTAATAACTGATGAATTCATGAGAATCACAAATCATGAGATTTTCAGTCATATATAACTGATTTCTTTGAAGGCTTAGCCTGTTTTGCTTTCTCTGAGCAACCACATATACATATATATATATTTACAAATATAAATGTATACAGATATAAATATATATATATACACACACAGGGAAGAATTTGACAAACATACCATAGAGAGGAAGACTTCACAAACACTTTCAAAAGAACTTACATTATTTAAGACATTCATTTGTAAAGCTTTCTATTGCTCAAAACAGTGGATGCCAGAGATAGGAACTCTCCCTAGGTGAGTAAAAAATGAGGAAAGATCTACCTTCAGAGTTCAAGTTTTTGAAGTTTAGTTACTCTTATTCCATGAGATAGTGTTTTCTTTTGCTGCTATTATAATTTTTTTGCTATCACTTCAATAGGAAATAATTCATTCAACCTCTTTTCATAAGGTAATTCTGTAGAGTTTTCTAGTGCTCTAAATAATCCCTCTTTACCTATATTTTTATATTGCTCTTTATTTTACCTGAAATTCTATATCTCATGGTAAGATTCTTACACAGGGAAGAATTTATAATAGAAGTGCCAATACTTCCTATGAACATAATTCATGTTCTCTAAATGTCTGTAAAGAAAGAGGGACTTCAGTGCTACAAAATACAAGACTGAATTTTAGGAAAAAATAAACACTGTTAAGGCTCTCCATAGACTGTGTGACACTCAAGGTAGTAATAAAGTGTATCCCTGATCTTTTAAAACTGCATCAGAGACACCCTGCTCACCTCAGACTCCCAAAAGTGGTAGATAAGACCTTGTTCTTACAAAAATGAGTAGAAAGCTCTGATTAACAGAGACAGGATTCTCCCCGCTGTGGCTGAGTAGCTACTACTGAGCCCTTTTAAAGGTCCCAGTCTGCCTGAAAACTGCACAGCAACCTCTTTGGCATTCCCAACCCTGCAGCTGCAAAGGGTGAAGTGGCTCCTGTGCTGGAAGAACTGGGTGGATTGAGTCTGGAAGAAAGAGGGAAGGAGAACAGACAGACAAAGAGCAGACATAGGAGGAATTCAAGTGGTATGCACTTCTTTACAATTCAGATTGACTCTCTATATGATGGGGACAGTACCCTCAACATCACTCAAGTCTTAATTAATGTTTATGAAACTAACTATGATCTTCAGATGAAAGGCTTTTCAAAATGACAAGGGATTTGTATAACTCACAGAGTGATATAAGCTTGCACACCTCTATAATACCATCTCTAAAACCAGAGGTCAGAAGTTGATCCTGGAATAACTTCATTTCCCATTCACAACTAAACAGGAAAATGTATTTTGGCAAGAGCGTGTCCCTTTTCCAAAGCCCCCGTTCTCAGACTGCTCCCACCATCACCCCTCTGCCCACACAGCTCAGCGTCACCACCGAGCTACCCTGAGTGACAGCAGCGAGACTGCAAGTAAAATCAGGCCTTGTTGTCCATCTGAAACATTTTTTACTGTTTTGTTTAGTGGTATCAGTCTTTATCTGGCATGCAGTACAAACCGTAGAGCGCATCGATCACAGCAGCTTCTCCCTGCACAAAACAATCTATTTTGAGCTGTTGTTTTGCAGTGCAGGACTAAGTTCCAGGTACTTTAAATCTCTTTTATTGAATAAGCCTGTGTTGCTATGATTTAGAAACCAGTGTGATTCAAGGGTGTATTATTGCATGTGAATGATAAACTGTAGTTCGTGACCTGAGCCTAATGGTTACTTTATCAGTTGCAGTGGACAATTAAGTGACTGAGTAGTGCAACTGACGGTGAAGAACAGATTTTGCCTCCGAGCTGCTTTCAGGAGTTAGATTTCGCTGTATCATGTTCAGAAAGGTCAGAGCTCTGGCCAGATGACCAGTATAGCAGTGCAGATGGCACTGTATGTCACCTGGCCACTCCGGGCCTCTGCAACCTGCTGCAGAGGGCTGGGGTTCAGGGAAAGGTTATGGCCATATGCAACTGCAGCACATTACCAGCTCATGAGGAAAATGGCTCTTTTCACAATGGAGCTGAAAAATCAGTACAGCAGCTATGTCCACAACATGACAGCGGATCATGACCATTTTCAGCTGCTATAGAAGCAAAGGCAAAAACTCTGAATCCTTAATTTTGGTCACCTTGGTATATGTGACAGAAATTGTATAAAAATTTTTATATAATTAATAACAATGCTCTCTTCCAGTGATATTATTGCCCTCTATTCTCCATCTCTAAGCCTCCAAAAAATTAAGACTCAAATTTAAATTGTCAAACTAAGAAGCATGTTTGCACAACAAGAGTCTGATTAATACATACAGTTGTGGATTTGAAGTGACCAGGACTAATCAGAGATTTAGTATGATGCCAGCCACAGAAAACTCTTGTTCTTAAGCCTCAGTGCTCTTTTTCCTTAGGAATTACCTAAATTGTATGAATAGTTCAGCTTCAGTGTAAATTCTATGAACTAAAGTCGATATATCAATATTGAAAAAAAAAAAGAAGGTTGCTCTGACTGTCTTGGCTTCCACAGAAGTTTAGTGCAGTACAGCTTATTTCATTCTGAAAAGGGATTTGGGTGATCCCTAATCAAATGGAAGAGTTACTCTTGGCTAGATCTGTGGTAGTTTCTACCAAAAACCTGAAGAGGAGATAAACTGTCTTTTGGTAATTTTTTATACACCAACTTCTTAAGTTGTTCATTATTGTATTGCAGATGATTTATACTTCAGAGTGTTTGGATGGAGAAAACAATCTGAATTTAAAAAAAAATAAATTAGGAAAAAAATAGAAAGGACTATTTCAGGACTTGGTTCAGACGGATATTTTTGATACAGCAGAAGTGTGGAATTAGTAGCATTTAAAACATGTTGGCCAGACTGGGCAACTCAAAACCAATTCTTTGGGCTGAATAAAGATGGAGAACTGTTATTTCTAATATCAAAATAAAACTCTCTAAATTGCAACCTAGATTGACTAAAAACATGAATGTGACCCTGTAGTGAAAAGCCTGTGTCCTAATAGTTGCTTTTTAATCCTTCCTATGCTTCTAAGAAAAGGTGGACCTTGGGGGAAAAAAAAAAAAAAAAAAAAAAAGGGAAAGACAAAAGATTCAATGAAGCATTCTGAAAATGTCCTGTTTATACCAAAATATTTTTGTGGAACTAAGTAAAATATGAGGGGAGGAGGGGGGGAATGATTCTACTAAACTGCATTTTTTCCAAGATGAAAGGATGCTATTTACCAAAGGTGAACTTTCTATTTTTTCAGGATTTTAGATTGGAGGTAAAGGGAATAATGCAAATCATTAATAAAGGATTCAATTCTGTGTTCCTCAAGTCAAGTGCAAAAACCTATTGAAATTCTCAGGAGATTTTGTCTATAAAAGTAAAGCCACATACTACCAAAATAAGCCTAAATATTATAATCTCTATCAATATTTTTTAGGTTCTTTTAATATTATCAATCTGCTTGATACTTGTTACGTATTTCTGATTCCATCATTCATGATGATCTCTGCTCAAAGGTGAAATCTTGATTTCAGCAAGACAGTTTACTCTGGAAGACATACTAGACACCGAGATGAGTAAGAGCATCAAGCTCTCACTGCCTTATTTTGTGTAATAGTTTGCCAGATAGAAAAACTAATTTTATAGTTCATGGTAAGTCCTAGTTGTTCTCAATTAAATGCATGGAGTACAGTGACATCTATAGGAGGCTCTATGTCTCTACATTTCAGTCAGCTTTTCCGTGCCATCCTGTATATACCTCAAAGATCACTGTGATAATTTGCATGACATATGAGAAAGTAAATTAATCATCAAGATTTTAACTTAGTTTAGGTTTCTCCAGAGAGTTAAAGAGAACTAGAACGCATTCTATAAAATAAAATGCTCTCAAATGCAGCTGGGAAAGCTGTAAGGAGCAGGAACAATTGCTATGGTAACCACGTTATGGGATTAAAAAAATCATAGAAAGTAGGAAGACAGTGAGAGCAAGAGCATAGAATCAAATTTTTAAGAGTAAATGAATGTTGGTATCATCGCTGAAACTTCTGTATTAAACACTGTTTATTCAAGTAAATAAGGAAGTTGCACGTATAAAACAAAGCACAGCAAATTATCTGACAGAATCTCATGTACAAATGCCACACTGCTCCTTTCTCTGCTCTATACAAAGCTGTATAATGTCCCACTGCAGCAAACAAAGCCATAAAAGTCAAAAGAGAGAACGTCCCAAATGTTACCCAGAAACAGTTTTGTTGGAAATATGAGAGGTAGAGTGACCCTCAAACCCCACAGATCAGGATACGTAACTGGGAGACCCTGGCTCATGCAATTGTAAAATAATGCTCCTCCAAACACCTGCTGAATGGCCTTGAGGGTTTCCCTAAGCTAACAGGATTCCTGTACTTGGTGATTGCCTCAAGGATATTTTGTTCAACGGTAAATTAGTTTATTCTACATTTTCATTTGTGTAACTGAGTATACAAAATAATCCAAATTCCTTTTTGGTTTTAGCATAAAAATACATATATTTTTTATTTTGATTAAATAAAGTAACCATGTTTATCACTTAGAAATCCTTTTGTTTCTGATAACATCTACATCTTTAGTTAACTTCTTTCAATTTTTTAAATTTAGCTGGTTCCAAGTATCTCTAAATAACTGCAGAAATGTTCCATACAAATGCTTTTTTTCTGGCTGTGATAATTAATCTTGATGTAAATAGAAAACTACTGACAAAATTTTTTAACTTTTATGTAAAGAACCTTCATCAGAGAAATATAAGACATAACAGTTTTCAGGTTTTCACAATTTCTTTTTTTGAACTGTGGTGAAAAAACTACCTAAAATATGGTTAAGCACTGGTAAAAAAGGAAAAAAAACAATCTAGCCAAAAAAATTCTTTTGCTGGGAAAGTTTAATCCAGCAGTCCATCTCCAAAGCAACAGTGGAACTGGGACACAGCTTATTCCTCCATAAGTAAGAGCCTCCACATATCCTGGTATTTGGTGTCCAGCTGTCTCTTTATTATTCCATTGAAACAGACTGCAGTAAGGGCACTTAATGGTGGTTTCACTACTACGAATATGAACAGTTCTTCCTACTCAAATGAAGCCCTAACCATAATTTCACTAATTTTCTACAGTCCTTTTCATTTTGGAACTTTTCAAATTTCTACCCAAATGATTTCCATAAGCCCCAGATGAATCCTACATTGTCTGATACACAGAATAATCAGATATCCTTTAGACCACTGAAAAATTGCATGCCTGTCATAACTCCCCTCCAATCACTGAATATATGAGGGACATCATGGTCATTTCCCCCTACTATGGCATCTCTTAAACTTCTAATCCTACCTTCCCCCCTTCAGAGGTCAGTGATAAATATATGGATGTGTGAGGGCAGCAGAGAAGGAAGATAAATAAACATAATTATTGTTCAAGAAAAGAGAAGGGTTCAGACATCCACAAGCCAGAAAGCGATGTGAAAGACTGAGACCTAATGGAGGATCTGAAGGACATTTCCTTTTGATGAGGGCACTCATTCCTTCACTGGACTAGAAGATTTCATGAAATCAAAATTTTAGTAGGCTTTGTTCTCATTTAATACAGATTAATAAAGTGCTAAAGACCTGTGATTCTCATCTCAGGGAAAATCTGCTTTTCTGTTAGATTTGGAATTAAAAAATTCCTACATTTCCCATCTCGGGGAAAAAAATACCATTTCAGTTCATTTGAAAACTTTTTTACCTTTATTTTTTTAACCAAAAAATCCAACCCATCACTCTAGGTTTCTAAGTTTACTTGGTTGACAGCTTAAAAGAAAAAAAAAACCAAAACACTCCAAGAAGTGGAACTCCCAGGAATGAGTAGAGTCTGGATGGCTGCTGCTACTTACTTTCTACCAAAGGTTTCAAAGTAAGCTGACACAAGTTTGATTTAATCAAGTCAGCATGCTCTGACAGAAGAGTCTCCTGTGAAACACCCTGACATACCAGGGAAATGCTGTCTCACTGAAATTAGTCACGTGGGCCCTCAGCTGGTTGAAAGAGCTTCAATCAAAACGTTATCATCACTGCAAGTCTACCCTGCCTCTACCACTGCGAGGTATCCCTACAAATAACATTCAGCAAACACTCACCAAAGGAAACACCAACAGGAAGGGCTGTGAGTACTTGAAGGATGCAAGTTAAATTAAAGATCATCTTGATAAATTGAAGAAATTATTTGAAATGCAGAAGATAATTCAGTAAAGGTTGATGCAAAGTGCTGCACTAAAGAAAAATAAACTTGATGACTGCAGCAGACCACAAACTGAATATAAACCCATAAAGAAAATGTCTGTGAGAAACAAGACAGATTAGGTGATTATGCAAATCTATTCAGCATTGAGAGGTCACAGCTGGAATCCTGTTCCCAGTTTTGGACACTACACTTGAAGGAAAATGTAAGGATGGAAGGGAGAATTCACAAGAAATCAATACAAATAAGTTGTTTAGGGGAATGGCTGAAAGGATTAGCTTTGATTACTCAAGGTGTGATGGAAGGGTGTGGAACAGTCATCTTCAAGTAAACAAAGTATGGTTGAGATGAGAACAATGGCTTAATGGGCTAAATTTGCAAATATCTTAGTTACTGTGTAACAAACATTAAATTATACTTACATAGAGATAAGCAAATTGTTTTTAACATCCTGGTTATGGGAGATATACACAAATGTTAGAAAATTATCTGTGAGCAATGACCCAAGAGTACCCTAGCTCATGTCAAGCAGAGCATTAGATTAGCTAGTATCTACTGTTTACTTTGAATCCAATTTTTTGATTTCTGCGAATATTTTCAGCTCACTGCATTGTTACTGGTTATTGCATGTCATATTACATGGCATTACAATGAATTCTCAACTCTTCGTTCATGAAGCCTAGCCACGATGACAATGAATTACATTTGTGTAGCAAAAGAAGAAGCAAGACCTGTTCAAGCAAAAAGATCCATCATTAGCTCTCCGGAGTGCAATAGGACTGATGTTTGTTAAATTAGCAAGAGTTGAAGGTTCTGGCAATAAGTCTATACCAGGTTGATTTTCTTTTTTAGGGTCTGTACTCAAGCAATACTAAGTCCATGAGATAAGAAATTAAATAATAATAGGTAAAATTTTTTACTCTGAAGAAGAGGTCAGCTTAGCACTTGTATGAAAATACTTTATTAGCCTACACAGACTGCTGCTCTTTTTGCATTGTCTAATGTGTAGGCAAAATAATGTATTGGACATCACTTACAAATTAATTTACCATCTTTCAGCCTAGATCCATATTCAAACTCTGGAACTGTTCATAAAACAAGTCTATCCGGCCCATCACAAAAAGGCGGTGTTTTAGCTTCTGTTTTCCTGGAGTCACAGCATTACCCCAGGGAAGTCAAAGGAAGCAAGTGGGAGTGCAGCGAACTCACCTTATATCAATGACAAAGTACCCCATGTTTGTTATTCAAGTATGTTCCCACTTCTCAATTTTCTTTTGTCCATTAAGCACTCAAGCCTTTTTCTCAGACAAATTATTTTCCACCCCATATCTTTACCCTGTTGAGATTCTTGGAAGACTATTTGAAAGGAAGAAGACAAACTAAATGTTGATATACAAATGAAACAGTCACTACAAGAAAGATATAAAGGTATATAATTTTTTGCTGCAAAATAAAATACAAAAACATTGCATGATATGTTACTGTCTTAATGCTCTCGTTATTAAAAGGAAATGCAACTAAATCCCACGGCAACAAGTACCATGTGAGTGGTGGTTGCTATGGTAACTTATTCTTATTAAATAGAAAAAAAACTAAAAAGAAATACACTTTGTTGGTATGTAAGTGAAGGATGCCTCAGGGCAGTCTATAAAAAAGAGATGGGGCAGCAAAAAAGTATTTAAAACACTGAAAACAGGTGAAATACGATTATAGTAAGAATCAAAAAATTTATATTTCAGATTAACACTTTCAAATAAGAGAAAGGGGAATACCATAGAGCCAGTGCCTAAGCCACTGTGGGTTTCAGTTATTAGGAAAGAAATTTGGGTTTAATTCTCTTTAGAAGAGTTTGAGAATGAGCAAACAACAATATCTTGTTCTTCCCTGAAGCTAAACCAGCATTTAGGTACCTGGAATTGACTTTCTTATTGTAGAAGCTTATTAAAGCATGGTGACTTTTCACACCCAGCCTCCATCCCTCAAGGTCCCCCCACCCCAAAATCCTCACTGACAAATTTGGCAGAAACAACTCTCAGCTACCACAAAGAAAAGACCCCAGAGAAATTTTATCATTACCTATTATACCTGCAGCAGATATGTATGTATTATTAAAGCAGCCAGCCACTGGATGTCATTGTAATTCCATGGAAACATAACGAAGAAAAATCACTTTAACTGCAAAAATCTTTCAAGCCATCAGAGAGGCAAGATACACCCTAGCTTCAAGTATGTACTGTTCAAGTTAGTCTCAGCATGCTGCTTCTCAAACACAGTTTAACTATTTTTAAATGGATGAATAAGCTGTGTGTCCTATATATGGGATTTAAAATAGCTGACTAAACATCACATGAAAGAGTACAGTTGGTTGGTCCTCTATATTATCTGTGTGTTAAAGCTTTTTGCTTTATTTTATAAAGCATTCTGCTTTGATTTGGACTTGTAGTGTTTGGAAATGCATATAATTGCTGCAGAGAATTTCTGTCCCATTTTGGGATGCAGGAATTTTTTCTCAGTCATGAAGCTGTTGGTTTGCTGCATCTGCTACATTTCTACTTCTATGCACAAGACTGAGAACGCACATTTCTCACCCCATTTTCAGAAAGGATTCTCAGCACATTAGTCGGAATTACTCGTTATTTTACCTCTTATGTCCCTTCTTTCAGGGTGTGAACAAAGACTGTAGCCCTACGTTCACGTGTCTACATTCTATGTAGACCTGGTTTTCCATCTTGAGAGGTGGACTGAAATGAAAGGGAACTAAGTTGGAATGAGTAAGTCCCAACTTCTCTTTTCAAGTTTCTGTATGGTTTTTCTTGATTCAGCTCAGGATTTTTTTTCTCATTGAACTTGGAAGTCATTGTTAAGGATCTGCTTCCAGGTCCTTTTCTGTACAAATAGTCTCCTACAGATGGATCAGAGGAGACACGTAAGCAATCTCTGGTTCAAAAAGGAGGTACTCACTTCAGCTGCTTGTCTTGTAACTAACCAGTTGCTACCAGATTTCTGCAGCTGGGTATGTAACCTCCCACAGTAGTTGCACAGAGTGTAGACCATTAATCCTTCTTGGCTTTTTTTTTCCTTTCTCACCCTAGTATTCGGAAGGGTAACTTAGAGGCAGATGTGGCAGCTGGGAAGTTTTCCAGCTTCCTATTTTAGAAAGAAGTATTTTGCACTGTGGGCACTCATATCTTTCCAGTCTTTCTCACAGCCACAGGCAACACCACAAGAAACTCGCTGAGTGGTTAAGTAACTTAGTTTACTAGGGCTTGCATCTCAGCTAGATCTAACAGACATATGTTCAGTCAAGCCCACTCCAATTTCCCTGCAACAAAAGTAGGCTTGGAGAGGAGAAAATAAGTCTGAAGGCTAAGATGCATTTGGAAGTTGGCAGAAAAGGGTTGATCTCAGTAAGTTAGTTCTCAGCTTCATGAATAAAAACAGGTGAAAAAGAGAGATTTCATACCTGACAGATAAAAGGCTAAAGAATTAGTTTCTCAGAAATCAACAGGAAAAATCTACACTAGAAAAAGACGAAAACCATTAGTTCTCATACCCACATAGATGAGCAATGGCTGACCTAGTAATTCAACCAAAATTGTGGGATATGATTAATCTCAATCACACTCAAAAACAAGCAAATCATTAAGTTCCTTTCTAGTGACTAAGGGTGGGATCCAGAGAAAGCATGGCAGGTTAGCTGCCCTGTGGAGTCAGTGAATGTTACCCTGAGGTAATTTCTCATGTTAATCAGTGGCATTTACTTTTGCACTCATTTATCAGCTTTTTTTGTGTAGGTATGTTGGGACTTCTTTTTCCATTATTTTTACTTGTTGTCACTACGGACCTGACCTGCAATCTGCAGTATATGAGAAAAAGGTTTTCTTTCCCCTGATAAGTATCCAGGGGAAGAGGGCTGTCTGCCTGAAAAACAAGTAAATTACGTGACATATACCGGGTAAGTGGCACCAAAAGGAGTTGTCTGTATCTTCTCTTTCAATTAATAGAAGACAGCACCTCAGGAAATCTAGTGTCATTGAAAAAAACCAAATAAACAAACAAACAAACAAAACCACATGAGCACTGAAAGCACTGAAAAAATGAGTAGTAAGATGTTATTATATGAGCTGCCTCCAGAAAGAGAGCAAGGATCTGCTTGGATGGCTTTTGAGGCCTTCAGTTTTAGCAGCATTTTCTCTCTCTGAATCAGCTTACTTGAAAACAAAATGAGAACATGAATTTATGTTATTTCAAAGACATAAAAGACAGTTTTGCCTTAAAAATACAGTGGTCAGTAAAAGTAAACTGTGCACTGTACTCTGAGGCTTTGAGATGACAGTTTTGCCATTCAGAAGTAATAGAACACTTCTGACACATGTAATGAAATCTTGGTACTCTATCACATCATCATCTGGTGCTTTAACTAGTAATTTAGGGTATCAGAGTGATTGGATATCCTGGCCATTAAATTAAGTTCTTGCTACTGGAGGTCACCTCACCATGTAATGACCTTTGGAAGGTTATAGATCGTCATCTGAAAATCACTTTCTGTTTTGTTTCCACTACTGCTAATGCATAACTAATTACCACATTTTGACTTCATATTATCTTCAGTGAAATTAATCTTCTAATGTCTTGCTTACATATATGTTCTATGCCTATACCTACTCCCTGGAATTCAGGGGAGTGTACACAATTTATCCAAACTGTAAAGTAACTAAAAACCAGATGCTAAATACTACAGTTGAACAGGAGGAGCAGTAAATTGCTGCAGTTTTTAGATGAAGTGTTCACAAATACACGAAAAATATCTATATGACTGGATGAATAAATTTATGCAGTAGACACTCTCAAGCCATATTCTCAAATTCCAAGGCCAGTTTCCAGTTTGGATAGTGACTTCCTGTACTGTTTTGAACTAATCACTCATTTCTCTTTAATTCAGTTCTCTACCTATGAGTAAGAAACAGAGTTTGGCATTTACTTTCCTTCTACATCTTGTGAATTTCTCAAGGCAGGGATATTTCTGATGGTTCAAAACACACAGACATTTAAGAGCCAAAAAACCCAGAAACCTCTGTCACATAAGTAACAGATAATCAGCTCTTGTCACAGGAGATGGATTCAGATTTCCCAACTGGGTAGATTTTCCTCCACCTCTAGGTGACCTAAGGTATAGGCGTATCCTTGCCAGGGAGAGGTTGTCCTGAACTTTGGAAACATCATAGCCACAACTGGTACCACAGTGGAGGAGGGAGGAGGTGGCAATGGGCAGCCTCAAAGAGTTTGCCTATCCTGTGACCAACCATTCCATAAAAGAGCCAATCCCAGAGAGAGAGTGACCAGGAGCTGGTTTATTATGTCTGTGCCATAAGACACAGCCAAAGACAAAAAACCTGAACTCGAATAAGTACTTTGCATGTTTCCACAAGCAATGAGGATAGGCTCCAGAAACACTCAGTAAACAATACCAACCCTGTACCTTTGACAGTTTTACTTGTACCCTAGACACTTACATTCCTTGGGTTTACAACTTGCCCGGGCATCAATTTTTCCTCTTTTTCTGGGCTTTCACACAGTATCTGGCACATCTTAGGGAAAACATCTAATAATCTGCCCAGGTAGAGGCTTCATTATCAGCTGCTTCATGCCTTTCCCACTGCAAATAAAGTTCCTACCACGATGTCTTTAAAAAGCTCATTCAGCAAAATGTTCCTTTGGTATTTACTTGCCACCATTTCCTATGCTAAAACTTTCACACAGAGAACTGCAAAGCAGAAAGTTAAACTCAAATGCCCCAGAAGAGAATGATTTCCCAATTCACTTCTTCCTCTAGGAAATGTTTCTCTTTTTTTGGTCTGACTCCTAGCTGGTCAAACTAGAAATAATTGGGATTTGGTATGTTCCAGCAAGGAGAGAGGCTGCAGCCACTCTTGAAAGTCATTGCTTGAATTAGCACCATTTGCTTCAACAGTGCAGCGCTTGGAGCTCTTTAGGGTGAAATCATAAGGAATAACAAAGTAATGCTCTTTTGAAACTGGACTGTGACACTCTAGAAAGATAGTTCCTTCCAAAAGACTCTAAAATAGCACACAGTGAAGTTAACTTTTATTCTTGCTCTATTCTTTAACGCCCTCCCCCTGTCATACACGCACACGTGTGGCTTGGCAGTTGACAGTGTTTGGTGGTTTGCATATGGTGCCTTCGTACTTGGCTGCAGGAGAACCTACTACTTAATTTACACCAGAAACTGTAAAACGGGATGTTTTTTTTTCTCTGAAGAATCTACAAGATTCATGAACAGAAATTGTCAATAGGCTCATATCTTTATATCACATAGATAATAACATCGGAAATACCAACTTTTATGAACATAATATTAATATTTTATCCTGAACTAGGTAATAATATATTATTAATAATTAGTTTAATTTGTTTAAATATAATAGATTTAATCCCTCACAAATGTTATTAGGTTTAAAGAAATAATTCCTTACTTTCCAATTACTTGGCAATCTTAGCTTCTGATACTTTATGCAATTCCTAAACTCGAAATTTGTCAAGTATCCTAATTTAGATAGTGATTTATATCCTTAGAAGTATTACTGCTTGTGGCAGGTCTAGGACAAAGTGGTCATGAGGTAAATGTACCGAAAAAACCCATGTATATTCAGTCAGTGCCTGCAGGAAACCTGTGGAGTTCCCTAAATAGCACTTCTATAGTTACATTTCCACATCCACGTTAGTGATGGGCTGAGGGATTAAAGACACAGTGTACACTAGCAAACAATAAAGGGTTCTGGCTTTTCCAAAACTTGTCGCCTTTCCGCAATGCCACTAGATGGCATCAAATACCCTTTATTTTCTGCAAACTGTTTACACCTTGTGTGTAGTGCAGGGCCATTATACTTTTGGCCATAGCAATGGGTACAGGTTTAGGTTTCAAGCTATTTGATTTAATTATAACATTTTTCTCGTGTTGGTTTTATGTGTTACCTTGTAAGTCGAAAAGAAAAAAAATAATCAATTAGTCTCCAGGTCCCTTTGAGGTTTACCTGCTTTGCTCAGCACAGAGACAGTTTTTGAACTCATAAAATTTTTGAGAATTATGAAGCCTTTAAAAGAGAAATATATCCCCCTTATTCTGATTGAATACCACTGCACTGAAAAAATTACTCCACATTTACCCTCATGTTTAGTTCTATAAAAGTTTCAGGATATGTCTCCTCCATAATGAAAATGTCAAGTTCCCTAAATTAAACTGTCTTTAAAGCATCTGGCCTCTCCATTATACATTTATGTATTTGATCAACCTGATTCACAAAATAGGTGCACTTAAATCACATCAGTTTTCCTAGGGCAAATTTAGGGGGGACCAACAAAAACAAACAACTCACCCAAACCAAACCAAACAAATAAAAACTCAAAACCAACCAAAAATCCAAACAAAGAAACAAAAAGCCCACCAAAACAACAAAAAAATCCACACAAAAAAAAAAAGAAACACAAAAAATACAACACATCACCATAATCAATTAAATCACTGGAGGTGCAAGACCTTATAACAAAGAAATAAGCACAAAACATGTAGAAGACATCTCAAATGCAGAGATTTGATTTTTAAAAAAACAATAATCAATATTCTTGTGAAATTAGCCTTTTCTGTCAATAGGAAGAGGTTATACCTGCACTGAGAAATGAACCTTTAAATATCCCTTCCCAAACTATTCTCTGATTCTATGGCTGTATGCTAAGGATAACACAAGCTCCCTTTGAACATGTTAGCTTGTAAGACGCAAGCAGCAGAGCACCAACACAACACCATGCCATCAGCATGAGTCTTCAAAGCACTTAGCCCTGCTAAAATGGCCTTAAGGCTTGTGGTTTCATAGTTAGCTTGTCTGAAACACCCTGGGAATCTATTCATTAGATAAACTGGAAGAGTTGATCCAAATGATCTCTAGAGAAACAGGTGACCTTAACCACTCACAAAACTGATGGAGCTACTATTCTTGAAAATTGGTAAATTTGAACAAAGCTATATTCTCCAAATCTATGAGAGCTCAGTGCTTTCCAGACTGCAGGAGGGCTTAGAGTTCAAGAGTTCAGGCTTTGTAAACATGCCTGCATTTGCCTGGAGAGGAGCCATTCCTGCAAACACTTGATCAAAGATGACCTGGAGTGGGGCTGTACCCTCTATGTGAAGGAGTCTCTGCACCTCAGTAGGCTTAATCCATTCTGTAGTGTCTGGAAATTTTGCCCATGGATCATGCAGAGTTGACTCCATCTGAACAAAAATTCCTACTCTTATTATATTGATGAAAGTTTCCTTCCCCTCTCTATTTAACCTGGAGAGATTTGACTTACCATGAAAAGACTGAAGTGCCTCCCTAAACAAACTTGCCAATAAAAATATTTTCTCTTTCTGTCTTCTCATTTAGTTGTAAAAGAAATGGCTTAACTACTTTACAAAGTTTGATTCCACTACACTACCTTAATTGAGAGCATGAACTGATCTGAAGACATCCTTTCAAGTGGCTAAGTCAAGA
The DNA here is from genome assembly GCA_038380795.1 of Pyrocephalus nanus. NCBI lineage: Eukaryota > Metazoa > Chordata > Aves > Passeriformes > Tyrannidae > Pyrocephalus > Pyrocephalus nanus. The sequence goes on along the minus strand of CM076267.1, from coordinate 17,859,314 downwards.
GTGTTTTACTGTGTACAAACATAAGTCTCTGCAGAAGGAAGACTCAGAGGGATTCAGAAGGCAAGAAGAATCCCTTCTCTTATTCCCTCCTATTCCCACCAGACCACAGGCAGAATCAGGATTGTGACAAAACAGAATTGCTGTGGGACATTTCCCCATAAAGTCTCCCAATACTGAAGTATGCCTAAGTAACAATTGCACTTGTGCTACCTCTTGTTATCACCTCACTATTAAAGGAAACTACTCATGTGAGTTTGTTCTTAAACCATTCCTCTCCTACTTGTTATGACTTATTGCTGCAGCTTGAAAACCTTTAATAACCTCCCGTTTTCATGTTATCTTGAAAGTGTTTTACATGTTAGCATATCAAACTGATACCCCCACTCTCCTAAGACTAGATTTTCACTGTAAAACAAATGCACCAAAAAACCCAACTTAGAAGCTAGTGGATCTAAAGATATCTAGCACTATGTTTAACCCTTATCTCCCATTATTCCCCAGCATGAAAGATAACACCTATCAACTTCCAGCCACTAGGGAAGAAAGTAGTATTTACAGTATAGGGAATTAAAAACTACTGCCTTCCTTTTTCAGCTTCAGAATACTTCAGCAGAACACCCGACAAGCTTCATTCTTTGTCTTATTGTCCAGGAGAAGGCTGTCAGGATAATGTTATCATATATGTATGTACAAACACCTTTTTTTTTATTATTGACTTATTTCAGCCAATATATATGATGAGTACATGGCCTGGAAACACTCACTTTCACTCTTAAAATCTTATCATTTTTTTCAAGTACCTGGTACTTAAGAAAATGTGTCTTCCCTCTCCTGACATACACCAGTTCCTCCATAACTCTGGTTCAGCTGACTTGCACTTTGTATTCTGCTCCATTTTCAGAATTTATACTTTCTGCCTGGCCTCATTAATTTATTTACTTTTGCATTTTCTTTCATCACATGGAAGTACCTCTGAGCTCTGAGTTTTGAAGTCTCAATTTCAGATTTTTTTAAACCCATTTCCCCTGTACGCTCTCTTTCTAGATATCTAGTGTTGCTTGCTTGAGGTCCTCTGAGTAAGCTCTTGTGGCATCTTTTATCTGTTCACAGTTACAAATGACTTTCTTTGATTCCTTTCTTGAACACTGCACATAGCGCGAACATGCACACACACACAAAAAAAGCCACAGAAAAAAATGTCAGAGGAAAAACATATCACAAGTCATAGAATTGCACCTGAAAAGCAGGTATCAGCAAAGAAGTCAAGATTTAATTAATCCTCGTTTCAAAGAGAGGCATCCTGCCTCTGTGCAGAACTGAATGTAGAAACAGTTTTTAGCTCCAACTTAACTTCTCCCTGTAAATAGCTAAATTCAAAACCAAGATGAAGTTTGATGTTTTTCTCTTTTTTCTTTTCACTTTTGAACTTGTTCTTCATTTCATAGTTTTGACCAAAACAGAGGAACATTGAGTGACAAAAATCTGGGTCCCAACAATTATTAGGTCATTGGGTTTTGTTTTTCTTGTTTTGTTTGGAAATCCTTGAGAATGCAAGGGCTGAGGGTCTGCATCACCTATTCAAAAACACGGCTGATGAAATGTGCTTGATTATGAAGGCTCCTTCTCCTTGAGAAGACCCAAAAAATACAGCTGTTCTGCATAATTTTATGCTCTTTGCTTTAGTTACAGCTCTATGAAGTAAAACATACACTATTTCCTCTCATGTTTTTCAGTATAAAGTCTGCTCTCAGTGAACTAAAGACTTGCTGATATTTACTGTCACGAGTACAGCACCAAGTACACTGATGATCTCAACTGTGGCCTCCAGTTCAAATAATAATAGTAGTAGCTATGACAATGTTAGCATATGACCAAGAACAAAGACATCTCACGAGCTAAACACACAAGTCAAATTGGGAAAACACACCAAAGAACAGTAAATGCTGACTCAGAAAGAGACAATTCATTATTTGCTTTGTCATTTAAATATTTCCAAAAATTAATGACATTTGCCAAGCATATGTCCAGCATTTCCCTAAGATAGCAAGCCGATATACAGTAGGAATTCAAATGACTCATATGCTATGATGCGACTGCTTAATACGGCTTATTAAATCAGCTCTCCAAAGAGTCCAGTACAATGACTATCAAATATCAAAGTGTAGGAAATAGGGTCCTATTTTTTTCACTGGCGTGTGCACAGGCAGAAAGTAAACTGACCAGAATTCATGCAAATCACCTAAGACTTATTTCTTACAGATTCTCTTCTGAGGATAACAAAGGGCAGTGCTCAGTTTAGTAATACTTCATTGATACGACAAACTACAGAACCATTACCAGAGCACATTACAAAAGCAGAGCCATCAAAAAAACCTGAAACAAAACAAAAAACCCACCACAAACTCAAAAAAAACCCAAAACCAAACGCCACTCCCCCCCAAAAAGGAAAATAAATGAGAAAAAAAATGTTCTCAAGATAGAGCACTTTAATCTCTTTGTTAGTTTATTCAGCAGTCTGAAACGAACCCAGTAATTCTGACAAATAGAATCAGCAAGAGGGCTACTTACTGCCTCATAGACTTTGAAATTCTTTGGGACTTTTTAATTAAAGAAATATAAAAACAAGTCAGAAGTAAATGTTCTTATTCAATTTGCATCTATTTATTGAAGCATTTATGTCCTTTGTTACCTTAGTGCTAGTACAGACTGCAAATACTTGTAAATTTTGTTTTACTTTTAGGTTAGGGAGCTATTGTAATTCAATTTTATGGCTAAGAGTGATGTTCAGAGGTACTAAATGGCTTCACACAAACATCTAACCCAGTTGTCTCTCGACCATATATTACCTTTCAGTAGTTTTGAATACAAAAACAAAAAGATAAGGTATGGTAAATTGTAAGCCCTCTAAGGAACATCTAGAACAAGAAAGCGTAATGACCCAGATAGAGGATATAAAAAGAAAATTTGGTCTTGTGCAGATTGCACCTTGGCATAACTATATCAGACCAAAACTTAAGTTGACAATTTTGAACAGCAGGTCGATATGGCACAAAGCAAAAAAAACCATGAAAAAAACCTAAACAAAACAGTGGCAATACCAAACAACCTTTCCACATTTCTGTTAACATGTACAGAAATAGAATAAAGTGAGAATGGTTCTACAGTTAAGCTGAAGTCTGCTCTAACTGTTTTTCAAGTCAAAGTCCCACATAACTTGATGAAACCCCTTTTAGGTCAAGTTGTGTTCCTAATATATATCATATAAATTCCCTCAAATAAGGCTTTCTCAGCTCACAGTTACACAGTTCTTGGATGTCTTCCCTCTTGTTTCCTAGAATACCTTTTCTGGGATCAAACTGGACTCCGAGCACTCTCTGTTGGGTCCCTCAAAGAACTAACACAAACCTCTTAAAAATAAATGCGCATAAAACTCAGGAGAGATTCATTTGCAAAGTGATTCTTAGAAATGGGAACACACATATCTTGGTCAGAAGAAACTAAAATTATATTGATCTCTACATGTACAAGCATATACTCTGTAAAATCAGGTGTTTACCACTGTTCATGTGCATTTAAGTAGAAGCTTGCTGCCTCAGTAGTTGTGACTGAGACCACGTCCCAGAGGAAACAGGGCCAGATAACCTTATGGAGAATCAAGACCAAATGTCAAGAAACAATCTGTGATGGTAGTTGGATTGATTAAGTGACTGAAAAGGTCTTCAGCAACCCATGTTTCATGGTATAAAATAGTGAACTAGTTATATTATACAGTTTTATATATATATAGTTACTAGTTATACAGTTAAGTATGTATATTTAAGACTTTGTATTGTATTTTGCCCATCATGGAAGATTCATATGGGGATGTAGCAAGAAGTATGAGCTAATATAGATGTGTCTTCTGTGGCTCCACCATTTGAAAAGCCAAACACTCTCACACAGACATTATCTAAGAGGAAGGTTTCGACACAATTCGCTCTTATATTTTGATCAGGGGTTTTTTGGTTTTTGTTTTTTTAATATTTGTATCAAAATTGTGCATCTTTATGAACACTGTAAAAACTTGAGAAATTTAAGTAGAAAGCCCAGAACAATGAAAATTTCTTGCCAGAAAAATGCCAGGCTAAATTTTTACTTATTACATTTATCAATGGTATTTTCACAGCTATTTCTTCTGGAACAAATAATATTAAATGCAGTATCATTCAGATAATAACATTAGGAGTGATTTCTCTATTTCTAAAGCAAAAGGATGAATAATTTTTGTCTTGAACAATACATGCAAAGAGGATCTAGAGATAGTGAATTCAAAGTCTCAGTAATAAATCCCTTGAATACCTTGATATTAAAGTACAGGTAATCATGGGCCAGAGAAAGTCTAACAGATTTGCACTGTTTTCAGCTTTAATGCCCTGAAATATGTTAATTAAGAACATAAATTTGATTCCAGACAGCAGTCATATTCTTTGGAAAAGACAGAGGTAGATCAAATTCTGAAAGAAAAGAACCCAGGAATCATCTGAAGTGGCTTTCCAGAAACTGATGTCCATTGAAAAATAAGAAAGAACACTCTCACTGAGTAAATCCTTGGATAATGACTATACAGAGTATGTGGGAAAACGGGAGCAGAGATTTAATGTAAAATCATATCTATTTGTACAGTATCTTCCATATTATAAGAAGTGACTCACAAAGTGCATCAGCCCACCAAGTACATGCACACTGCCAGTCTGGGGCAGTGCTGGATTTTTCTGTCCCCAAGTCCTTGATTTCTGCACTGTATACATGTTAGTGGGAATTATTTCACTGATTTCCCCTAGGTTTGATATCGACACATCATTGAAAATAACATGAGAACAAATCTCTGCCCATGGTATAGAGGACATACACATCTGTGAAATTCAGGTGATCCTAGTCTAGTCTCATGGTCTCCAGAGCACATCTCAGGGAACATACCAAATTTCTGAATCACAAATCACCTCCTTTGTCTTAGCTATACTTTGCTTTAAACTTAGGATTCTCTTTAGCATTTTATATCACCCAAATATAATAACTTTATTCCATTTATGCCATCATTGACTTTTACGTACAGTATCATTTTAATTATGGTACTACAAGGGGGGGAGGGGCAGAGAAGTCCCCACAAAATCTCACCTGGATGTACAGCTTGATCTACTAATGGAGTAAATAAATATGGCCCCACTGATCTACCTTATCTCAGCATCTGTTCCTCCACCTTTGTGCAAATGTCCAGGGGGAAAAAATGAAAGAATGAGAAAACAGAAGAGGAAGTCATGCAGACAACCAGAGGTTCCTGATTGTCTGCATGACAGACAACCAGATTAAGGAATCAAATATTTTCAAGCTATGGATAAATAAAATGAAGCTTGGCATGATTTGTTTGCTTGAGACACAGATGAGAGCTGGATCTCTGCAGCTCCGGCAAGCCCTGCCAAACAGGTTTGCCTGAGGATTAAGAAATCAGAGGTAACTCCAGTTACCTTCAAGCTTCATCAGACTCCTACTGTCCCCCAATGAGAATGGAAAAGAACAGATACTTCTCTGCAAAGGGAAAACATTTCAAGAAATAACATTCTGAGGTGGAAATTCACCATCAGCTGGAAGCAAGAAAGGAACAAAGAGCAAAAGAGAAAACATGGTTTCAAATAGCATGTATCTGAAAATAGAGCGAATGTGTGCAAGAGCGATGAGCTTTCTGTGAGCTGTGTTGGAAGCACAGCCCAGGGCCAGGGCATCTCTACTCACATTGGGCAGCTGGCCAGAGATTATAGAAGTGGCTTTCCTCCCATTATTTTCTCATTTTCATTAAACTGTATTTTAGGGCATCAGAAAATAAGCCTACTTTCTCTATGTTTTTCTCAGGCACATACCCTTTGCTCCCAGCATAAGAATAATCTTTCCTGGCAAAGAAAGCAGGTCCCCATTAATTATCTCTCTCTCTCAACTCTTGCAGCTTTACTTGTAGGAATACTGCCACGACTATGGACTGTTTGCCAAGAGGCCTTACACATGCTTTTTTCATTATTAGACTACTATAAAATTTAACCATATAAGTCTCCTGCGCTGTACCCTCCTGACAATGCCAACAGCCATTCTAAAATAGACTACTTCAGAGGGCCTAGAGACCAGGCCTTTTTGCAACTCCTTAAATTGTGTTTTATTTTTGCCTTGTTAGTAGATGTGATTCTGCTCCCGCTGATGGGCACTGCAGCAATCTCACCTCTTATATGAGTACTTTAAAAAAACATTACACCTTGTCATGCTCACTAATTACACAAAAAGTCATTTAACTAACTGGGAATTTTCATGTCAGTAAGGGTTACAACATAGCAAGGTCCAGATTTTGCCATTTGGCATTAAAAGACTTTTATTCTAAATTGCTGGAAAAATAATAGTGTACAAGGATAGAGCTGGCTTTTCATTTTCTCCTCAAATCACAGAGCTTAATTGGTTCTACAAATACAGAACTGTAAGGAAAAAAAATGGATCCTGAAATAGTACTTTTTATCAAATGGTAGCAGAGTACTTTGCAGTGGAACACAATACCATTTTCCCCCTGTAAAACGGTCTCTTGAAGTAAAAAGAAAGTACTTGCTTATCCAGGGGCTCACAGCAGAGTAGAAGTATGGAAGCAAACGACATTCAGGCTTTAATCATTTCAGTTAATCCTAATAAGCAATATTTTACTTGCTATCATTAATTTCCCATCAATGGTAAAGAATCTGCCTCGGAAAGTCACAACCTCTTTTTTCCAGTGTGTGAAGACAACACACATGGTAGGGCCTCTGGAATTTATTCTCTCAGTGCAGCAAAAGATAGAGTAAATAACACTGTCCCTAATTCAACTTTCAGGAATGTCAGCCAGAGCAGTCAGGGAAGGGCACCAGCTGCCTGTCCTCTCGCTCTGATCTATTGCAGCAGCAAGGCAATAGTATCTGACAGAAAGGGAAAACCCAAAGCTCTCACACACCACAGAAAATACCCATCAAGATTAAGATTCAAGCTTTGCACCAATTATAAAAAGCAACTGTAAAATTGTAAACAGGACTGATAAAATCAAGAAAAGAATGTCGCTCCTTTATTTTCACGTGTCACTTAATATCTAGGATATATTGCGTTTAGCAGTTTTATAAATATGATTAAGAGCCACCATCCTTGGCTAACACGTTTCAAGAGCTTATGTCTACAGTAAGCCTTCAATGCTGTTTATGTATGCAGAGCCATAGCTACTAGGGAAGAAATGAAGAAACACAAGCTACTGCCCATTTAGCAAACCAGCAGTGTCTGCACTATCCAGAAGCTGTGCTCAGCACCCTCCATTAAAGAAAATGTTTTCTAGTGAAATGAAGTAAAAAAACTTGCAGAGCTGTTAGTTCACTGTCTTATTGGAAGTGGTACAAGAACCTAGCAACTTTAGGTTGAAGAGAGAATAAAAACAAATAGACCATAACTGCACAAGGGCACAGATACCCTGTGCCCAATCCCTGTGTTTCCCCACCATGCTTGCATTGCCTAAGGATGTTTAGCCCAGACCAGATGGCCTTGCGTGATTGTCTGAATACTCTGATGGAGTCATTCTTTCAATGTCACTGACATTGAAATTTTACTCTCTTACATCTCTGTTGAAAAGATACCCCCATCTTCGTGCAGTTGTCCACAGCTTCCCACAAATTCCAACCCAGTTGAGCAGAGCAGAACATAGCTCAGCTTTGGAGACCAAATAAGGAAGCCAGACAAGCCCCAGATTTCTTGGAATCCTTGGAAATTAGTTATTTCTTTCTCCCAAGGTGTTTTATACTTCAAAAACAAACAAACATCGCTCCAAAAACAAAAGTGGAGAGTTGAGGATTTTTTTTTTCCATTGCACAATTTAATTTAATGAATCCCACATTTTCAGCCTTACTCTCCTATACTTTTTCCTCAAGGAAGGCACCAGTCAAGCTCCACTCCAGTGCTCCCAGTGCTCTGTAGGTGAGCATGCTGCACTCTGTTAGAGCCAGGACTTCTCCACTGAGAACAATGAGTGCAGCACTGTGACTATCCTGGTGGCTGCGAAATGAAGATGTCCTTGCTGCACAGACAGAATAGGATTGATGGTAGGTGTCATCCCCTAAACTTACGGAAAAGATGTTGTGATTACCAGGCCTACCAGGACTCTCCCTAAACTTTTTTTCTCAGGGAATAAATGTAAGTGGGTCCACAACTCTTCCCCTCCCCCTGTGGAAAAAAAAAAAAAACCAACAAAAAAGGACTGGAAGACTTTAAAAGATATTGTAGGGGACTACAAAAGCACATGCAGACTGCTAGAAAGAAAATAGATTGAAAGGAGAAGCAAAGAACAGGCCAGACACTGCCCCTCGCCATGGGAGCAGCCAGCAGGGCTGGGGGTGCTGCACCACACAGGCTCTTTACTGGGCCACGCTCCATGTGAGCTCCACACCTTGCAGGGAAGGGTGACAGCTTCAAACACCTCCTGCGCTGTACCCGTCATCTCTTACCAGCAGCATGGCCTGGGAGCAGCCCCCACACAGCTCCCCACAAGGGCTGGCAGGACCAGGGCCACCCGTGATGGGCCGGTCTGTCCCTGATGGGTGTTGGCCAGGGGGGTGACACAAATTGCTTCTGTGCTAAAGGGCTGGGAAGATGGGACCAGGATGTGACATGGTTTTCTCTTCAGGCTGCCCAAAGTTTTTTGCAGGACTTGAGGAAGACTGTGGTTATCTTAACAGGATGGTGTAACAAAAAATGCCACTGATTAAGAATTACTCCCTAAATTACATTTTGTAATTCCAAAGCCACATAAAGGCAGACAGTAGCCCCTCCTTATCTCGCTGCTAAGGTACCCACCAATAAACGGATGGATATTAGACTGAATTCTTGTGTTGGATTTTGGTGGCGTTTCTCAAGACTCTAGTAATCTCATTAGTCCAAACAGCCTGTTTAAATTTAATACAGAAAAATTAGTCAGCTTAGTCTAATATTAGCATATAATATGCTGCACCATCTACACACAGAGACACACAAAGAAATAATTTTCCCTTGTTCATTTATCAGCAATAGATGAAGTTGCATCTAAAAAAAACAAAAATAAAAACCACCAAACACAAAACCACAAAATCTGTGCAAATTCAGCCACATCTCGAGCAGTGTCTTTCCATGAGAATTTAAAGAAAAGTAATACTGTTACCCTTGAGCCTAATCTGTTATTTGAGAAGGACCATTAATGCCAGCAGGGATACAAAGTGAGCAGGATTTGCTCCATGCTCAGTAATAAAACCTTCTCAAGGAGATGAAATCCGACTCAGTGTAATGTAACAGGAGTGACTGGAAGCTGCAGTGGCACTGTGTGGACAAGTCTGTATCACACTACTATTCAAGCGCTATAGAGCAGGTAGTTTTGTAGCTCTGTCGCAAGATTTTTCTGGAGATGATAATAATGAGTGGTGACTGTCTGGTGCCAGTGTTACTTCAAATTGCTATTTTAATACAGCTCACATCAACAGTAGCACTGACAAACATAATCAAAATGGCAGTCCATTCAAGTATAAGACAAGAATACTGTCCTCACTTGAAAATGAAAAATAAAACAAGAGAGATAGAAGATTGAAAAAGGAGGAAAAATGCTAAAGGAAGAAAGAGGTGGTGTCATTTGGATGTAAATCACTATGCAACAGTTATAGTCTGATGATCCAAATGTGGACTCCATGTGCAATAGAATGGATACAGTCATTAGAATTTTATTTGTTTGATTTTTGTATAGCAATGAGGTCAATGTGTGCCTCAATACAGGGAGAGCACTGCCACAAATGACTTCCTGCTGTATGTTTTTGGAGAGTATGGGCTTGAATTTGAGCACCGCATTAATTCAGTTCCCCCCTCCCTACCAATCAGGTTCTCATTATGTTGTCTAAAACCTTGATTTAGCCAAGCACTTCTGTATGTGCTTTGTTGGAACATGTAATTACTTCCCATTAAAGTCAACAGGACTAAGTAGCATGGTTAAGTGCTTTGCTGAATCAGAGCCTAAATGATATCAGCTGTGCCAGTAAGTTACAGGTGCAAAAAAAAAAACCAACAAAAAAACCCCAAAACCAACAACAACAAAAACCACCAAAACAAACAAAAAACAACCCCCCCCAAAAACAACAACAACAAAACAACACACAAAAACAAAAAAACACCACAACAACCCAAAGCGTGTTTTAAAATTTTGACCTTTTTTAAGCAAACTTTTATAGTGAACCCCTTTTGATTTTGTTCTGGATTTTACTAAGTTGACTGACTTAAATTATGTTACTTCCTACCTTTCATCTCTCTCAAATGTTGCTATGCTAGTCTTTGCTGATCCTATAGAAAATGGTGATTTTTAGAGAAGATAAAAATATAGTACAGAAGTGACAAACATTACTCTGGTTTGTCAAAAGTGAACAGAGAAATAGAAGGAAAGCCCATACAGTTGTTCGCCCTTGAAATCTTATAATGTGACTGAGTTCGACAAGGGTGCATTAGTCTTCGAAAAAAGACACCAAACACACACACATAAAAAAACCCCACAGCAGCCCACAGAAAGCTTCCTGAGCCAGCTTATTCAGGAAAAGATTATGCAGGGTTTGCAGCTCTCCTTCACCAGTAACAGGTTTAAAAGACAGCTGACAGCAATGAAGAGCATCTAACTGCTCCATCTCTGCCACACAAACAATTCAAATCTGCCTTTAAGTCCTCACAGGCAACCCTTAAAATTATTCATCCAAATTACTCTTTCTCAGAGGCAGGTTCACAGTGTCATGGTATGTGAAGCAAGGGTACCTTAAACACACAGCTAAGGATGCTTTCAGTCAGTGTTCTGGTCAAAGTCTTGTTTTGTGACTCTCAGCATGATGCCTGCCTGTGTTTGCAGCAGCAGTTCTGAAGCACAGCAAAAACACTGTCGCAAGTTAATTGAGTAGAACTCGTATCAGACAAAAACATGTGTTTAACTGGGTAAAATATAGCATTAACAACACCTGAAAGACTTTGAGAATTTGTGGGGAAAATAAATCAAAGCCAAAAATTCATGAGCATTTGTAACTGTCATCAAAAAACAGATTTACTTTGCTCTATTTGAGCTCTGATGCTGTGAACACTGCCTTGGTATTTGAGCACCTAGATTTCATATTTAGGAGTCTAACATGGAAAATCTTATCTATGAGGAAGCAACGTCATGAGTTCCACATGACATGAAACTGATGGATGTGCCCACATCAGAGAGGTGACACAGGGGACATACTGAAACAAAAAGGAGTGAATCAATGGGATCAAAATTACATGTTTCAAAGTGAACAACTAGCTATTGGCAAATAGCCAGCGGTGGCATAATAAATAGGGAGGCCAATAAGAAAGTAGCTATCACCCCAAAATTTCAGCCACAAGTCACATAGGCACAAGACAGACATAACAGATTCTATGGGAATGAGTATCTTAAAAATACCCAATCAAACACAGAAGTAATATTACAAGATAGTTTAACCTTTAGTCACTGTTTCCAGACCAAAATAGTTAAGTGGCTTCTCAAAAGAAGCCTCCAGTTGAAGACTTTAACATATATTCTATTATTTATTCTATTTATTTCTTTAGGTTTTAAAATGTGTCTCTCCAAAGATTTAGGGAAAATATACAGTTCATTTAAAATTACAGACAAAATTCCAGCTAAAGCATTGGTCAAAATAAAAAACCTTCCCAGAACCCTGACCATAACCCTTCTCAGAAAAGAATCCCACCTTTTGAACCCAGTCACCACCACTCAGACTGTTTCCTAAGAAAAAGCTTGGGAAAATAGTTGGGTGCTTCTACTACCAACCAAGAGGTTAGCAATTGGCCCATGTCTAACATCTAGGACCATGACATGCAGTGACAAGAATTATTCCTGACAAGCAACTTTCCCTTCTCATCCTCTCTCTGGTATTTCTGCTTTATTTGCAAGTTTATTTTCACAAATGATTTTTATCAGCTGTTTATCTTTACCCCTTGGTGCTCTTTGAGACCTCCGAAATATGTCCCTGGAGGTAAGATGACCACCATCCTTTTTCCATCTCCACTTCTTCCCTTTTTTATTTTTGTATTCTTTTATCCCCAGAGATGGTCACTAAAAGAAGTACTGAATATCATAGTGTTTCTCAAAGCCATAATTAAAATTGCTCGATTCCTTTCAGCTAGTAGCTTGCCCATTTTGTAGAGGCACAGAGACAGAATAAGAGTCAGACAGCAAGAGTCAGCAGAAGAACTGGGAACATAATGCAGATCTCATTTCCCTTCCCCTTGGTTGAGGAGTTGAACTAAACAATAGGGACAGTCTATTTCAGCCTATTTTCAGATACAGTATCTCCAAGAGCTATTTTCATACCAAAGGTAAAACCAGGTCTATAAATCTCAAGAATTTTTTTTCTCCCTCAGTCAGTGGAAAAGAGACAGGAACACATAAGTCATAACACATTAAAATGAAGGAGAAGGGTCAGCTTTCTTTGTGCTGAGCAGAAGAAACATCACTGACATGCTCAGATAAGCCATCACTTTCTAAGTGACAGGTTACATGTAATTAGAAAAAGAACTCTGTAACTGAATGTTATAATCCCATTATTGACTTTTAATTAATAATCTTAATCTTATTGAATAGAGCAGCCATTCTATAAATTTAAAATACATTGTATGATAGCCCACTCTTTCCAAAACTTCATTTGTAATCAAATCTGCAGTTCTTGGCTGCAGTGATTTATAATAATCATCAGTAAATATTACACATAACTGATGCTATTTGCTGTGTGTAAAACAGGAGTAAGAAATTTCACATTTTAGGCCAGAATTATTCACACTTTTCACAGAAAATGATTTATTCTTTAAACAAGCTTAATAGGGGTAGGAAGATACTGAAGGCAGAATTTCATCACAAAAGACAGCAGGCAGGTCTGTGCATTAAAGGAAGCCTTGACTTACTGCAGGCAGCAGTTCACAGTCTGTGCCTTGCCTTGAGGAGGGAAAACTAACTCAAGACATCCCTACTCTCATCTCTAAAGTTAGATGCTTTTTCCACTCTGTTTCTACAGATTTACTGAAACAAAATACCAGCTGGTTATTTTCACTTTTACATGTTTAGTATGCTCTTACTGATCCTGCTTTTGATTCCACTGGAAGTTGATTTTTTTTTCTTTAATGTATATTCTACCACCTAAGAACAAATACAAATGTCTCCCACTAGGTCTTAATATATTGCGTACCATTCATTTTATTCTGATTTATCAACAAATAAATAAAAGACATGCAAGCAGAAACATTAACCCTCAAATCCACCAACAAACATTGGAGCATTATGGAATCAACAGTCAAACATTCTGAATAAGTTATTGGTTTGGGGACACAGACTAAGCATAACATTCATAATTATGTTTCTTTGCTTTTACCAACTGCAAGTCAGAATTTTTGGCTTAGCCACTTTAAGCCATTTTCCAATATTATTCAGATTACAATAATAATGAGAGTTTGTGTTTTGGTATAGGAGAGCCCATGGATAATTAAGACTGTTCTTCAGCACTCAGTAAGCATGCTCTGACTGCAACCTATCCAAAAACCTCTGGTCCAAGAAGCAGCTTTCCAAGAATTTGTTGCACAGATGAAAAAATATAAATAAATGTCAACCCAAGGTCAAATGAAAAGCTTTGGCAATCTGGCACAGGGAGCTCTTAGAGCTGAGTGCACTTCCATGTAAACAGAGAAACAAACACCCAGTTTTCATGTTCAAAATTACTGGCACTTTGTCTTTTGAGGACAAAACAAACAAAACCATACATCTACATGCGATGTGTCACAAAAAGTGGTATTCCCCTGGCAATGCAGCCAGTCAAAAGAAGGCTGCCACAGTTAAGTTTGGAAATCTCCTCACTGTTTTGGAGAGATTCTAGCAGTCTACTCGGTGCAAATAAATGGCTACAATACACAGGAATGATGGATACCTTTCCAGCATGCACTAAGGTTGTGCTGGGCTTTACTTCTCTGTCTGCCCCAAATCCTTTTTAAACACTCAGTTAATACACACTCATTTTTTTTCAGTTTATCCCAAATTCTTTGAAACTATATGTGCACCGAGCATTGACTAGATATACCCACAAATTCTGCTACCTACTTTTGCTGAATCTACAGATCTCTTCTGATTTACAGAGCACAATTTACTTTTCCTCTTTCTTCACAGGCCTTCCATTAAATAACTTTGAATCTCAAAACCATAAACATGCATTTTCTTTAGGTTCAACTTCCAGTTCAGTGAATCCTACGGATCTGATAATATTTTGGTTCCAAGGCAGCAGTTTTCCTTCTTCTACCATTGAGATTTGCTGCACCTGGCACTGATAAGTGCTTAGTTCTGATTCAAGGAACAATTTTAATCCTTGGGAAGCATTAAATTTTACATCTATTTTGCAGTAAACATTCATCAGATAAAAAAGAGAATATGGCTTCAGAAGAGGGAATTTTATGCCTGTGAAACAAGAATGCTTTAAACAATAATCTTCATCTGAAAAGTGTCTTAGAAAGATCCAGCCCTGAATTTCATGATTTTATGAGAACTTAAATCCACACCTTACAATCTGCCATACAGAACATATTTATCAGCAAATCTCAGAATTGAGCTCCCCATGGTTGCTGTATAGGATACTCAGATGCATCAGATTTGCTGTCTTTATGCTTTCCAGTTAAGGTGTTCAGACTCACTTAAGCAACCACACACACTCAGCTTAGCTTCTGGCATCATCAGTGCAGCTCATGGGCCTTAGAGCTGTACTCAGCTTGTCCACATAGTCATGCATGGACTAGGGTTGTCCGTGCCAGTTTGGGGTCTTTAAAAACAGACAGAAGCTGCTGCTGTCTCTACTCCCAGCCTGTATCCTGGGCAAGAAGTTGCAAGGATCTGTTTCTGGAAACACAGACAAAAAATCATACCTGTAGAGTTCTTCACACTGTCCCTGAGTAAGGTCACCCTTAGCTGAAGAGCAAGGGTGGAATTCCCAGGATGCCCAAATCTTTATACGGGCTAGCACAGACTACTCTCTGCTTCCCACATGGAGGATTTTCAGGCTTCATTTCTAAGTATGGGCTATAACTTCACACAGACAGAAGGTTATCTAAAATTCCTTGTCCTTGCTAACTGCTGAGCTGGATGCAAGGCAGCTGTTGTGGACTACACTTGAGATAATATAATCTGGCAGCAGCAATATGGCAATAGCTCAGACACAGGCTAGCGCTCTCTTTAACCAAGCTTAGGAGGGGAGCTTTGTCTGGGCCAGACTGTAGTGTCATATCCTAATTCTCCCCACACACTGTGTGAAGTTTCCTGCAGTCTGTGACTTAGGTATATAAATCCTTCCTTACATCTCTTCCTACAAGCCAAAAGAGCTTTTCCATAAATGTTTCCTGACCAATATTTTGTCATAGAAATGCTCACACCAGTGATTTACAAACCTATTTAAGTAAATTACTAAGTTCAAATTCAGTGTCTAGTTAGGCATGGATTATTTTATCCATCTGAGTAACAAGTACAAGCAAATAGAGGAAGAAGATCATACATTAAATATATCAGCTCCAACTGGAGAATGGTACTAGGATGGCCAAAAAGCCCAACTTACCAGTAACACTTACAATAGTACCATCTCTACCCCTGCTGAAAGATATTCCAGATGTACCAGATTATGGGAATATAAAGCCTGAAAGTATTTCTCTTGAAAAGCACAAGGGACTCCTTAGTGCAAATTTTTCTTCTCTCAAAATTTACATCTGATAAAGTCTTTCCAGCACCTGCTCAGTGGCTAGGTGGACTTCTAAAAACCTATCACTCGGTAAATGGTCTTTGGGAAAAATACTCGATTTATCATTATTGCATGGAAACACAAGAGAAGGAAATATATGTTTCTCCTCACTGCAGATAGAAATGAGACTACAGTGCTGGTCGAGTGTTACTATGAAATAGCTTCATAATTAAAGACAGTAATTGTACCTAAAAGAGTGACTGCTTTGCTTGAAGACACCGTACTTTTTAAGAACAAATTTTGAAACTGGAGGACAGTGTGTATCTGCACTTGTTAGAATAAAATCTGATTAAACAGAACTGCATTCAGCTGCAGCAGAAACATCAAAATTGGTTCAGTTCTCACTATTTCATTATATTCAGCCATTGTTTATTAGGTAATGATCTGCATACTGTTTTATCTCAACAATTATCCAAGAACAGTAAAATTTAAGTGATGCACAAAGTCCTTACAAATTGTCTTCATCAAAGAACTGTGTCCCTCAAGATTTGCAATCCCCAGAGGAAGACCATAAGCTTCACAACCATGATCAAGCTGTCCATCTAGCTCAGAATTTAATTGTTTCTACTGGCCAGTATCAGATGCTCAAGAAGTATAAAAATAATCAATTAGTGCTTCAGTACATTGAATGCAAGGATCACATCTAACCCATAACTTTAACAGCCAGTAACAGATGTATTCTTTGTGATTTTTTTTTCCAAATTCCTTTTCAACGCATTAACACTCTTGGCTATCACACCTTCCTGTAAAAAGATACTCCCACTTGATCCTATGTTGCATGACCAATACCTAAATTTGTTGTAATGTTGCTGCAGGACATTTTTATTCTGTTTCAGTCATAAGATAAAGTTAACATTTCCTGCCTCTCCCTCACCCCTCTATCTTCTTTAAGACTTTCACAATTTTACACCCCACTATCCTCCTTCAATCATCTCTTTTCAAAGTCAAAATGCTTATTAAACCTCTCCTTACACAGGCTCCCTTCTGCATCTTTTATAAACGTTGTCATTTTTTTAAAAATTCAGCTTTGTTGTGACCTTTTCAGATAAGGTAATCAGAATCGTTTGTAGTTATCAAGATGTGGGAGCACCATAAATTTATTCTGTTGCATAATGGTACTTTTCTATTTTGTTATCAATCCCTTTTCTAATAATTCTTAGCATGCAATTTGTCTTTCTTCTCTGCTGTGAGCAATTATCTAATGTTTATGAGAAGTCTCTACATTAACACCAAAATCTTTTTTGCAGTGTTAGGTAAGAGTCCACCATTTATATGGATTCATAAATGTTATTTTCCAAGTATCTTACTTTGCATTTATCAAAATCGATCTCCACCCAGTAGCTTATCATCAGCTATGGGAATTTTCTGCAATACTTTACAGTGAGTATTAGACTCTTCTATTAGACTTCTGCTTGTTCTTCTCATACATGCCATTTACAATATGAAAACACTGAACATGAAACGCAAATTTCAAAGGGATCACATACGTAAACTCTCTTTTAGAAAAAAACCTGAACATTTATTCCCACCCTCTATTTTCTAGCTTTTAACTGGGAATTAATCCATTAAAGGATCTTTCCTCTTATCCCATGACAGTTTAATTGCCTGAACAGCCTGTTTTTATTGAATTTGCATGTGCCATTTTGACCAGATAACCCACAAGACAACTGACACTAACAGGAGCTGATTTCATACAAAACTTCCATAACTAAATCACAAGGAATTATACATATTTTGTTCTGAAACACAAATTCTTCATTGATGTTGTGCTAGCAGGAGCACTAAGGCAGGCTTACTGGAATCAGGAGGAGCTTCACAGATGACTGGAATGGGGAAAAAGGCAGCAGTGCTTTGAATCACTGTCAGTAACACTCTCATTATAGGCTCATTATGTATGGGCTAGGAGTCTAACTCTCACGGGCAGTATCTGAAAAACATCATGGCATGTTTCTGCTGAATGAAAAATCACTTAACTCAGCTCTGCACCTGGTAGCCCAACCATAGGTGTCAATAAATGGTGCAAGTGTAAATCGAGCTTCACTGCCCTCCATACCTAATTAAATTAGGTGTTCACTACACTCTTCAATACACTTGTTTTTCTTTGATTCTCCAATAACTTAAAAGTCCCTGAACCGCATTTTTACCTAAGAAGAAAAAACAGTCATAAGTTTTCCCCTAAGTACTGACGGCATAAGGTGCTGTTTAACATAATGACATTTTTAGTGAGTTTCCCAATATCTAAAGACCTTTTTGCCCTATATCAAGATTCTTCATCACTCAAATTCTCTTTTTACATAGTCTAAACCTTTATTTAGATAGTAAGGAAGAGTACATCATGTTTTAAGATTATCTGCAGTAGCTCACAGGTTCAAGACAGCTTTCTCTACTCAGCAGATGTTTTTTAAAAGCTTAGATAATACTCATTATTCAAAATGCAAAGGAAAACAAAAATATAACTACTATGAAACAATAGCTCTGCATTTTTTTATCTAAACAACACAGTGTTGAATTTCAATTGAATAGTGACCTATTTTTTTCATTGTTTGTATAATAGCAGCAGCTAAGAGGCTTCTGTGCAAAGTAGGGAAGAGGAATTTTCAAATAAATCTGAACTTGAGATACAGTATGGAAATACACCTTGTCAAGGTTATTAATTTTACTGCAAAGGAATTCACCAACACAAGAGGATCAACAGAACTGTTAATAGCACTTGCAAATATGTTTTTCTTGTGGCCTATTGTTCAGTGTTTTAACACTGTGGGCTGTCTTGGTGCTAAGCAAAGATTAGAAAAAGGAAATTACTAAGGATACCAAGTTATTAAAAGTTAGATGATGTCCAAGTGCATGCTTAGAGACCTCAGAAAACAAATGAAAGTCTTAGTTATTGGTCTTCTTTTGCTGCACTATAAGCTAATCTGAATGTGTTCAAAATTTCCAGTGGGTCAGTCAGTAAACTGAGTTCATGCTTCTGAGCCCTAGACATAGATTTCTTTTTTAGAGACACCATCTAAAACCAAACCAAAATCCCACCCAAATCATTCAACTTTTCTTTAATTGCAGCACATAAATAGCATTTTTAGGGGCTTGTTCCTTCCTTGGCATATTGAACAGAGTTCTAGCTATATTTACCACATTAGTATAAAAAACTGTTCTGTCATCACTCTCCTTTTATGCTTTTAGATAAAGATTACATAAAGTACTGACACTTCATAATTTTGGCAGATCAATAAAGTCAAGAAAACGTCAGCCACATTTTTCTGGTAGCAATTGCTAAGATTACATTAGTGGTATTTAGTGCATTTAGGCTATTAGGAAAGCAATGCTTATATTTTATATAGGTGTGGCTGGTAATACCAGCTATTAGTAAGATTGCTTAACAGTTCCTATTTTAAGACCCTGTTTTCAGTTTTTCAGTGGCTCATACCTTTGAAAACTTTTTTGTAGACTAAGCTGGAATTTTCCATCCTAGATATGCTGCAGAAATACCATAATGATTTGACTGCCTCAAAAAGCAAAGTAAACTCTTTTGCCCATGCTTAAAAAATGAAGTCACCAACCCCCAACTTGATGTACTTGTCTCAGAAATGTCCTAGTGTCTTCAAGATTTTGAAGAATGACTTGAAATTTCATTAGGAAAGGGTTTGATAAATTCTTCTCCTCTTCAGTAGATTTCTTCAGTTTCAGTATAAGTTGCTCATGGAAGATGTCTCCTGTAACACTAAGGCCAGATGTAGGAATTTAAAAGCACATGCCCTGTGTCTCCACAGACCTCAGTGAGCCATTGCTATATTCAAATAATGAAAAGACAAGAGAAAGGGGAAAGAAATGAGACTACAGAGAAATGGGTTTAGAACCCATTAAAGGGAAAATTGAGATTGATGTGCAGCACACAGACTGGGGCTAGCCCTCGGAAAAGAAGAGGAAAAGACCACGAATGCAAAAAGCAGGAGGCATAAGAAGAGATATATCAGATAAGACACTAGTGTGCAAAGGAAGAACTGAGAATTACTGGGGCAAAAAAAAGGTACCAGAGAAAGGACCAGAGTTCCTGGGGCTGCAGGAGGTTCCCCAGGCAAATTTAACAATTTCACTGAGGAATCAGCTCGGATTTGGAGCTATTATTTAAAATGTACTGAATAACCCAGTCATCAGAGCAGGGTTTGAATTCATAAATAGTGCCAGCACACGGTGGACAGAGGGGGAGGAAACAAAATACCATCTAGCAGCTGCCTTTCCAGGCACCATCCTGACTGTGGCCTGACTGATGTAGGACTCACGTAAAATTAGACATCAGATCAAAACAGCACAAGATGCTTCCAGAGATCAGCTTTGTATTCTTTTGAATGTTCTTTGATTAAAACTTACGTGAGTGTGCTTGCCTGTGTGAAGTTAAATGCACACACTTAAGAATAGGGGTTTTTTCTCTCCTTTAGAGGGAGTAAAATAAACCCCATCATTTTAATCTTTTGGATAGAAAGCCATTATCCTCCCCAGCATCCCTGAAATATCAGAAACAAACAAACAAAAATATATACCCAATTAATCTGACAAAGCTTTCCATCCATGTTTCTGATTCAAGAACACTTCCCAGCCCATTAAATTAATGCCACTCACTTTTCAGAACACAAAGACAGAAAACATCTGAGATTACTTTCCTGTGCAGCCTCTTTTGATGTTTGGTCAAGAACATGATGGAGACAGAAAGAGATCAATTCGTGTCCCAGTGTTAACATGCTAAACAGACCTTAGCTATACAGTAGCTGAGTAAATACCACTGATAAACAATTTCACTATTAGCTTTGAGATGGGTTAAAAGCATCTCCAGTTTCAAAGCTGTTCTATTACTGAGATATAGCAAAGAGAAATTTTAAATTTTTATTTTATTATTTTTCCTTCTCTACTCTCTGATACAATAAATTAAAACCCAGACAACTTCTTTTCCTAGAAGTATTACTATTAAGTACCATAAGCCATTGTACCTTACACTATTAGACCACTGTGTCAAAGTATATGAATAAGACTGACAGTTCTAAACAAATCAGAGATTACTCTTATAAGGTCTGTACAGATCATCCATACTGCATTAGTCCTGCACATCAGTATACCTAGACAGGGATTTATATTCTATTTGCTTCTGTATAACCAGAAGTGAATAAAAGGAAAAGCCCTAGTTTTTACCAGCATTTTGATTCTTGTTTCTTAGTTGTGATCACCTTTCATATTTGAGATTCTCTCCTTGATGTTTTTCCTTTGAATTTCTTTCCCCAGGGCACAAGGCTAAGAGTGAGACTCAGTAAATGTTTTCTGGAGCTTATGAGGTTTGATCACTGCAATTCTGTTTAGGAGAAGTACACTTGCATTAAATACCAATAATATTTGCATTAAATAACAGAGTACAGCACTGAGGTTTAGATTTCTTATGTTAAATATCTGCACTGCTGTCAATTAATGTTTCAGAAAATTGGTAGCTATCACATTTAGAACATTGCATTATTTGTCAGTAACTAAAGCCAGTACTTAGAGCTGATTTCCAAAAGGATCACATAACCTATGGAGTTTCAGAATCGAAGAGTGGATAGGCACTGGAATAATCAGGAAATTAATTCATAGACAAAAGAAAGATTCATAAGGGATGTCAATCCTTATTTTTTGAAGGTGAAGACTGGTTCCTGATGTCAGAAGAAAAATAAAAGAAGCTACTTCAGGTTAACTCTCAGAGTGACTGACACAATGCTACATTATAAAAACACTGAAACTTTGCCAGAAGAAAGTTACCTGATAACTGCCAGTTTTTTTGAGAGTTAAAGTGCTATTTAGTTTTTTTCTAATTATCTGTAAAGATAAATATATGAGAAGAATATCAGTTTGTCTGGATCACAAGTCTCCATTTTGAGAAATCCAATGTCTTTCAGAACTTAAATGATTAATACTCTTGTCTGAATCTTCAAGATTTTAAGCACACCATGTTCAATGACTTTGCAGACAGAACCCAGAGAGATATCTAATTCTTTATGATTTTCTCTAAAATCTTGAAGGGTTTGAGTGCCATATAATAAAGTTTAAAAAAATCCAAATAAACAAACAAAAAACCAAAACACCACACAAGTTAGAGATTTGTGCATCAAGTATTGAAATATTTGCTTTTAACTTCTTGTCTTCTAGAGTTAACAGAGGGAGTAATGTGTTTCTGTTCAAGATTTCTGAGACACCACTAGGGCAGCTCAGTAGACTGTATTACACTGGATTTACAAGATTACACCACGGCAAGCACAAACCACTCACATGTGGGAGCAGCCAGTTGCCTATCTGCTTGGAGAGAGCTTCTGGTGAAAAAAGGACCCAATAAAATGGATAATCAACCAAAATATCTTCAATCAGAAGGACACTTGTAGAGCTAGGTGTGAATATCTATTCAGTAAGCCAATCCAGCTCTTCTTTCTCCTATGGTGACTTTTTTACTTGGTTCCGTGGGTTTGGGGTTTTAGGTGGGTTATTTTTTTTCCTCTCCTCACCTCTGAGGCAGAAAAGGATAGAGGTGAGACAGGGTTGTATTTTGAAATCAATATGCCTTCTTGTTCTTGCATCTTCTTTACAAGTAATGCATTGGGAGTATTAGCCTCTGTCTTGGAGAGAGGCACCCATTCCCTTTTCAGGCACCACTTCTAGATTTTTGAGCTATATGGGAGTGGGATAGAAGTCTGAACATTGTGAACTTGTAGAGATTACAGCATGAGGAAGGCAATAAGAGTCAAGAGTTCTCATAATTTAATTAGGTACCTAAAGTCCATTTGTATCTTGTTTAAAGGGCCCATGTCCTTTTCACACTATCGAGTCATTAAAAATTACTTGTGTTTTCAGCATTAACAAATGATATCAAACCCTGGCCCTGAAATTATCTTAATGGATTTTTTTAAGCCTAACCTAGATTTAGAAATTCCTCCTTGACTTATGCCTTGTTCCCTTTTCTCTTATTAGCAGTGCAGTCATGCTATTGATGAAAAGCAGGTTGTTTCTTCATGTGAAGACCATCTGCCAGCACATCACTACTCCTACACCAGATGGAAAGTTCTTGGTAAGGCTAAGAGGTGCAATTATTCAATTGTTCTATAATCAGACACACTTCATATTGTTACTGATGATTACAATTCAACAGAGTTTCTGCTATTTACTGTTTCATTTGTCAAGCCACTCTAAGCAATCTTTGCAATCATTTCAGTGTTAAGATGCAACAAGTTTATCATGTTGGTAAGCATTTTAACACACTATGTGTAAAGGGTTTATCATGTCAGAAAGCTAAGGTAATTTAATTTGGCCTAAACACTAACTAGTTACAGTATAACGGCAGGCACTTGACTATAACTAAGAACCAGGCAAGTTTGAAAGGATCTGTGTCCTAAGAGATTTATAACAAAGCTTAAACATTTTTAGAAGTCACACAATCAAGACAGTGAAGTAGATCCAAATAAGTCTAGAAGTAGTAACAGTCAAACTACTTCTACTTCAAATAGACATTTAATCCACTCTAGCATCACTTCCACCCAGGCAGAGCATTTAGTTGTTACATTTATGAGAGTGGGAAAAAGAGCCATTGTCTTATTAACTGTAACTCTCTCTTACTTCATAGTCAGCCTGAGCTGTCATTTGCCCTTTTCTATGAGTCTGGGAGAGACAGTCACACCCCTGCTCTGGGCTAGAGCAAAGGACCATGTATGCACCCTGGACTCTGTAAATCATTTAAATGCTTTTATAAGTAAAAGAAAGAAAGAAAGCCCAAAATTCTAGAAACGTGCTGCATTGGTACAAGTTTATAGGAGGTTTGTAGTTGAGCAGAGGTGCGTTGCTGTTTGCTACCTCACCACACCAGTAAGACAGAAAAGCACAAAAGAATTTGAGAGAGATTTGTAAAGTTCTGGTGGGGACAGATCCCACCACCTCCTGGATAAGAGCTGCCACATACACATAGATGCAGGTCTGAGGGATTTCTCCCATTCTGGTATTTTAGGGGATTTTGTGCAACTTATTGTAATATTTATTTTCACTTCTTTTAGGATTCCCATTACTTTATTCTAAAAAACTGCTATTATTCCTCTTTTGAGGCTACATGTCTCCCATCAATTTCATTTTTGTACAATAACAAAATGAATGCAACCTTAGGTGACTAATTAGGCCTCCTAGCCCATACAGTCTGTGCTCAGACAGACCTGCAGTGCTATAATGGATTTTAGTGAGAGTTGCTTGGATGTAGCTGAAGATAAAAGCAGTTCACATGAACAACAGGAAAGGCCTAAGATTACCTCGTACAGAATTGCTGAGGCACGAGAATGAAGAGCTGAGAGAGCTGAGCTCTCCACCAGTTCTCTCATCAGCTACCCAGCATGTGTAGCCACATCAGGTGACACAGTAGTGTAGCTCATTTGTTCAGACTGGAACTGAATTTTCCCTGGCAGCTGTGGGAACTGTAACTACTTCATTTTCAAGTTACGGCCTTTTAAATACAAAAACAAACAAATAAACAAACAAACAAAAAGAACCCAACCACCAAACCAAAATTCTATTATAGTAATACTTTATATTAGCTTTGCCACAGATTTACATATCACATATTGGTGAATTTATGGCTACACGGATATTCATTTATTTAAACGCTATGTATAAAGAATATTGAGGGTGAGATATATTGAGACTCAGTGCCCCACAGGAGAGATTGGTAAACCTGCAGCTAACAACATAACTTTGATTCAGGCTTCTTATGCTTCTCTTCATGATACAGTCTTTAACTGAGTGACTGCTGTTTTTACAGCTGTTTTTACAGTACAAAGTACTTCAGTCAGGTCATCACTGTTCACAATTTCTTTTAGTTCCACCATAGACTGCATGTTACCCATTGTATACTATCCAAATGCCAGTTTGGCTTCAGAATTCAGAATTTTCTCGTGGCTTTCCACAGCTATCTCAATCTTCAGAGAAGAAACTAGATCAGACCAAAAAAAAAAAAAAATCACATTTCTAGGCTTATTCTCTAAATAAAAGGAAAAAAAAATTAAAAAAAAAATCAACAACTTATGTTACCACTTTGAGTGGTTCAAAATAATTTTTTAAAAAGATAACCTTAAATTTCAAACCTGGGAGTCTTTTTTTTTTTTTTTTTAAATGTAGTTAGTGGGTTATAAATAAACTTGGAAGAAAATAAACATAAAAGTGAACAAAAAATTAATCCCACAAAAGAATACACAAAACCCCCACAATCCTAACTACAGTCTCAATCTCTTCCTCAAAGATACACATACAAATAATGCATCCAGATTTACAGCTGTGACTTTGTGTTTTCAAACTATATATAGACAACCATATAATTTACATTATGAAACCCTCAGATTATTCCTCAGTAGAATCTCAGAGGCTTAAATCAATAAACATTATAGCCATTTTTAGGACCTACCAATATTTATTAAACCTCCCAGAGGGAGAGAATATATGTTTGTGATGGCTCCTGTCAGTCTGAGCGCTATTTATGCTGCTAATGGACACTGAAGACTGGCAGAAATTGCAGTCAGCTGAAGCAAGTTTTCTTTCTGCTGTTTGTTGATTACCCTCAACCAACTCTGAGATGCTTTTTTAGCTACTAGACTCAGTTTCTGGACTAGACAGCCTCTGTGCCTTGTGACAGCCTTTTGCTTGTTTCTTCTAAACCACCCATTCCTGCTTGCTTGAGTTGCTGGTTCCAAGAGGGTTTGTCTCCCTCTTTTCTACAAGAGTTAGTCCTGAAAACTGTCATGAGACAAGTCCTTTTACATCCTATTATATTGTTTCTGGCATAGGGGCCACATGAAGCCAGTGCTTTGGGAGAAATCACTAGAGAAACCTCAAGGACAAATCACTGAATCCCAAATTTGTTCTCTAGTTGTTTAGGCTTCTTAAGGAAGCTTCTGTGATCTAACTTATCTTTGAGTCCTCTTCCAGGTTCTCTCCCCCCCTATATGTTTTTATCTGTACAAACATGGGTTTTTCTGTAGAGATATTCACTTGCCACATGCCCCTGATACATGTTGGTGTTCAAGCTTATATGATGAGGACTCCCTACAATGCTCAGTCCTTTGAGCATGGTATTATAAAGACATGACCTACCCATTTGGACAGATTCACTGATCTCCTACAAGAAAAAAGTCTGACATATACTTGTCATAATTTGTAATTGGTATTTCCTATATAGATTTTCTTCTCAAATCCACGAGGCAGTGGCAGAAATTGTTTCATATTTTTGCAGGAAGGAATTTCAGTAGCAGTGTAGAAGATCCTCAGCAGTGTTTGAGGAATTTGGGTCCACAGTGCTATTCAGTCAATGGTAATGAATGTCCTCAATCTACTGCAAAGTCAGAGTTTTCAAAAATTATTTTAGCATACTGACAGTAACATAGTCTTAATGTTTAAAGGCTTCTGAGAGTAATAATAATAAAGTCTCTAGTGAACAGCTGAGCACCCTCTTTCTTTCAAGTAGAGCCTAAGGGAACAGAGCTCTGCACAGCTCATGGGCTCCTTTGCCCCAGCCCAGACATTCCAGTCATAAAATAGCTGGACCTGACTCCAAAGTAGAGATAACAGGTCCACAACAGAGCACCATTCATTGCCAGAGCTCCATTAAATCGTGGTGGCAGATGAAATAGAAACAACATTCGTAAATGTAAACACAAGGTAAAATACATGCTTAAAATTAATCACTCAGTCACCTCCTAAAAATGCAGGGACTATCTGTGTCCTATTGTTGTGTGTTAACAGGGAGGAAGGTGAAAGCAGTCTCCCTGCTTTGTGGGTTTGGGCTTGGAAATGGAAAGCAGCTTCCATCCTGCTGAACTCAGCTGCTGCAACAGCAGAAAGTTGTTCTAGACACAGTGTGCACTCATAATTTATTGTTTCTGTCTTCTAAATGCATTACCTGTTGCTCTTTCAAACCTTCCTTTCATAATCCTTTTAGATATTGACCTTTCCTCCAGCAACCATGATCTTGTGTGATCTTTCTCACTTCTGTAGAGTGAGTATAAAAGCTTATTCCATGAAAATGACGGCATTTATCAGCCCTTATTGCTGGGCATCAGAGTAAAGGAAGGGGCAGATGAAGGTTTTTATCAAGCTTTTCAAGCAGGAACACAGCAAGATGCAAAACTGAGAAGATAGTAAAACTCCAGTTACCCCTAGAATGGCATGACTTTATAAGGAAAGCCAGAGCTTTGAGGCTGTCAGGTACAAGAACTTTCACATGTGATACTTTAGTCTTGCCTCTGCCATGTGTCTCTGATGGCCTGCACCATCAGGATATTTCTTATTGCCAATATTCACATCGAGCTCAGTAAACCAGGTATTCAGCCTTTTTTTTTTTTCTTCACCAAAGCAAGACACCTAGAGTCTAAAGTTGAGAACTGGCCAGATACAAATATAAACAGCAGTTCATACTGCAGGGCAGACTGTCTCCATCAGAACATCCAAACAGAAATAAAGAGTTCTAGTTTAAACAAGCTCAACTGCTGTTTTTTCCACCCAGCGTTATTTCTTAATTCTTCCTTCCTTTAATAGATGCTTGGTGGCTTGTAGCAGGTAGCTGAGTCTGAACATGTTGTCTTTGAAGTGTGTTTACTTGGTGAGGATGCTGAGTAACCAGGAAAAGCTGTACCTTTCCCACCTACACCAGCTCTGTATCTGTCCAAGAATATTTATATCTTCTATTATTTTTTCCTCCCCATTTCCCAAACAAATACAGAGAAAAAAAAAAAAAAAGTCCTCCTGTTTCTATATTTGTGTGTATTGAAGTGTCATTGTCCTCTATTGATTTTAACTGTCTGTAAATAGCTAGCAATTGTGTTCTTCATTACTTACAGTCTCATCCATTTATAGTATCTTCCATCTGCAATTTTTGCTTTTCCTTTACTTTCTTTCCTATTTTTTGTCTTCCCTGAGCCAATTTTTCTCTTATTCTATGAACCTACAGAACTTTGCTAAACCAACATTCTCAAGTTAAAATAGCAACATCAAATTCACACTCAGTATTTGAACCATTTCTTAAGCACCCTACACTTACAGAAACTGCAGAAAACCTCAAAGAACTTTCTTCAGTTCATTTGGAGTATTTGTTATTACTGATTTCAGTAACAAGCCACATACACTGCTCTTTTATTCAAGCCACAAGTCATCATGAGGTGAGATAGAAATCACAATAGTTTGTCTCAAGCATAGATATAATCCTTGACTCTTACCTTGTGCCAGTTTGTCAGGCAGTATTCTGTGGTATTCATCAGATTTTTTCACCTGCAAAATTTTCCAAGACAGGATTTTTAAATTTTAGTAGTTTCTAAAACAAAAGATTTAGTATTATTTACAGCTGTACCGATATAAGGCACCAACTTACTCCAATGCAGTTTTTACACACGAGTGAGAGGATTACAAATTAATCAGTGGTATTGGAAAGTATCTGTCTTGACCTACTTTAGAAGGAGCTCCCCAATAAGATCAAGAGATTTAAAATCAACTAAATAAACCAACACATCAGATTCCTCAAAGTGAGGAATCACTTCATTGTTAGCAAAAGCAACAATGAGCAATGACAAAACAACAGCAAACAGCTGTCTCACATTCCTTCCCAAACTGTCCTCACCTCTCAACTATGTTTCATTCAGCTCCAGTGACTGCTGGGATCTAAGCCTTGCCATGGCTCCAGGTGGCTTCCCCTCCACCTCACCTGGGACTGGCTTCATCCTTCCCCTCTACTGCTTACAAAGGCAGCTCCCAGACCCAGGCCACTCCTGGCTATATAGCACCTGCTCTGCAGCACCACTTCAGCCTTTCTTTAGAGCAGAATAACAGAATTCCAACCATCAAAGTAAAAATAAAAATTCTGTCTCTTTAAAAGGAGAGCAATAGCTTGATTATTTTTAAAATTAAACACTTATATCAACAGATCTGTTCACTTTCTTTTACAGAAGCCTTGGGTTTATTAGAATGCCTCAAAAGGAAAAACCATACAGTTTTGCAACTTGTAAAATATTAAAGCATTTCAGAACAAGAAAGGTACAAAACTGTATACAAATCTCCTATGTTCAGTAATTTTAACAAGGAACGGGAAGGAAAAGTGGGGAAAAAAAATTTTAACTTCTCAAAATAATCAGTAGAAATTTCCCAAAGAAATTAATTGCCAAAAACTAAATTTGTACATTAAAGACTCAGAGATGAAGATCTACAGTGTACCAGGAGATCTACCTATGCACAATGAGAGACCCACTTATTGATTACTTACATGATAAAGTAGAAACTTTTGCCCATGCTTTCTCTGGAGGCTGCCTTGCCTCTAAAGATCCTCTGTCCAGGACACACCCACAAATACTTATACAGTGGGGTTGCACCTAATAAGGCCCATGTCCTTCACCTGCTGTTTAAACCAGGCTGGCCCTGTAGATCAGCTTTTCTTATCCCTGCAAAGACTAACACCTGAGCAATGGCACAGTTCTGAGCACAGCCTTGACCTATTTTTCAGGGCAGCTAAGCTTGTTTGAAAATTATGTGAAGAAAATGGGAAAAGCATAGCTTGTGTGGGCTTCACAACTAGGAGTTCATGTTCAGGAATTACAAACGCTATAAATTTTTTACATTGCTTGCTAATAAGATGCAGGTTTGGAGGTTGAGGAAAGTTATTTTCTTCAGTTGAACAAGTTCCTTATGGTTATAGAAACTAGAGAACCAGTAAATAAACCAATGTCTCTAAGTAGATTAATAAAAATGGAAAACAAAACACACCAAACTTATGCCTCAGAAATTATTTTGTTCTCATTATGTGCAAAGCAGGTCAATCTCCCACGTATTGCATAAAAGCCATAAATTTTGCCAAGCCTTCTTGAATGCTATGGAACAATTTTCTGTAAACCAAATAAATCAGTCCAATCAGTACCAAGCAAATCCCTCAATTCTCCATTGTCAAGGACATGGAGAGGATAGCTCAGATGAGGGCAAAGCTGACAGTGGGTTGTCTTGGAGTCAACTAGAGCTTGGAGTATGGCAAGTAACCCTGGCTCTCCCAAGGCGGCTCTGTGCCCTGCCCCATTGCTGGTGGGTCTCCCTGTGCTGGGATGAATAGGGGAACCTGGCTCAGAGATTGTTCTGCAGGAGCTGCTCTTGGTCTGGGAGCAACAGTCTGATTTATAATTCAAGATAATGGGCAGCCTGCTAAAGAGTAGAGCAATCAGAAGAGGATTGGTCTGTCAGCACTTTGGTTTTTCACTGTTGAACTGTAACAAAAAGTTATTTTTGGAAGCCAGAATTTTACTCCTTACCTTTACTTGAAATGGATTTTCACTGCTGTGTAACAAAAAGTTGTTTTTGGAAGCCAAAACTTTACTGCTTACCTTTACTTGTTGGTTTTAAGGACTGTGCAGCACAGTTTTATTTTGTTTGGACTGCACCCAATTAGTCTTCTGTTTAAAAAGAAAAATATTTCAATAGATATTTATATAATAGATATATAAAAACAAAATGGCAGTAAACAGATAAATTATAAATGAATTTTAATCATTAATATTCACTCATCTAAATGGATCTGTATCCTGAGAACATTATTATTTTGTGTTCAGCATTTGTATATGTCAGGTTTTATTTACTTGTGTACTTGTGTGTACAGACCCCAGCTGAGCTGTGGGGGTTTTATTACCCTGGGGAATAAATAGACATAGAAAAAGACAGTCTCTCAGGGAGGGTCGAGTCTGAGAAAACGCATCAAGTGCAGAACAGAGGTGCCTAATGCACTCTCATGCCTTTCCAGCATATGAAGAGTAGCTAGGAATTTAGTTGAAAAGTAGCATGAACCTTCAAAATCCATCGAAAGGGGAACATTTCTGCAAGACAAGTGCCCAGAGGAACTGGTAGCAATCAGAGGAGCCAATGATTACAACCGCAACATCTTTGCAGATCTGTCCCATGTTCCTTGTACAGGACATGTTGCAAATGAGGGCTGGGTCCCAGATGGCCCTACGGCCACATCAGAGTATGCAGGATTCTGTAATGGTTAAACAGAGACAGAATTTCTCATCAAAGTCATGGTTACTGATGCAATTTAAAATACATCAATAGTTATCCTGCAGGCATTTGGAGAAAGTAAGTAACTCATATGACTTTCTTTTTCTGAAATGACCTTTCTCATCCCAAATATATATGTATCATTTTATATATCTGACAGGTACTATTAATTGCATTTATTACATATAATTCCATTCAAGACTTCACCTTCTGAATAGAATACATATTTTTCTTTCTAAACTATAGTTTACACGTTATTGTATTTATATTTAAATCTAGTTCAGCTGGAATTCTATTAAATGAAACATGAATTTTACATTACAAAGAATCAACATCAAGGTATTTTCTTGATAATTTAAACAGTATTTCAATGGAGTTTTGCCAAAATTGATAGCAACTCCCTATTTAGTAACCTTGAAATTGCAAAAGGATCATAAAGGTAGCCTTAGCAGAGATATAAATGGTCTCAAAAAGGGCACAGTACAGAAAAAAAAATCTAATTACAACTCCAAATCTCTTGATGCTTGTTCATTCAAACTCTAATAGTCCAAAAACTCAAAAGCTGATGCTAGGATCTGAATTCAGAATGCTACCCAAGAGAATAATACTCTTCTCCAATGCTTCTATTTGCACAGACATTTTGTGAATATCAACCAGTTTTCCACCTCTATGTTTTTAACATTACTTTTTAAACACAAAATGGGAAGTAAAAATAACCTTGGCTCCATTATGCAGCAAATGTAGGCAGACCTTTAGCTTCAGCATGACTCCATAACAGAAGCTGTCCACTGGTGTCCCTACACAGCCCTTTTTGCACAATCAGCTTAAATTAGTAAAGACATATGATGCATTAAGCCATGCACATTGCACTGTTCAGGCTAGAAAGTGCCTAATGTTGAATAAAGTTTCCCACCAGCTGTTTTTGTGTTGTTTTGTGCTCTCATTTGAGCTATTACATAATGTGTTGAGATGAAAAATTGGCATATAGAGGTATAATGGTTTGTTTTCTAGAGAAAAAACAGTTTATAATTAGAATTCATAGTGAAAGAATAAAACAGACCTTTAACTCAAAATGAAAAGCAAAGGGGAGTATGTTAAATGATGTTATAGAACCATCACTTCCAGGAAGTATTCTTGTACTATAAAGATGGGTCTTCATCATGTTACAGTCATAATGAATGATATATTTAAATCAACATACTTCTGCCTGAATTATCATAGTCTAAAGCCATTATGTACACTGACTTACTGTAACATATGAAAAGGCAGAAAAAGTGATAACCAATATGTTGCAGACCATTTCTGACTTCACAAATATCCAGTGAATGCCACAAAACATGTGCAATATTGAATCAGATAAATTAAATGTGTGAATTCACACACAGACAAGATTTATTGCAATAGCACTGTCATTTTGCCCATTATATACATATGCACACACAGACACGCAATGTACTTGAGATGGAAAAAGGAAGCATAAAAATTAGCATGCATGGCAAGTGCCCCAGTCACTAGACTCTCATTGAGTTACTACAGTAACTCTGTACTGCACTGCAATACCACCAGCTGGTTTTAAAAAGCTTTACTGCTGCTTAGGAAAAGAGCTGAATGTTTCTTTCCTGGAGAAAACTTGGGGCTAGGATAGCATCAGTAAGCCCATCAATCTTCTGGGAAAAACTTAGGTCTTACCTCTCCTTTCCATGAGCTACCTCAAGTGGTTTCCTCCTCACTATGCTGGATTCTGTGGACCCCCCCTTCATTCTCTGAAGTGTAAAGGGAAGATCAATATCTAACTTCTATGGTTGGACTTAATTATCTTAAAGGTCTTTTCCAACCTTAATGATCCCATGATTCTATGACTTAACTTCAGTGTTGCAAAATTCATCAGAGGCCAAACATTATGCAGTCGGTCGTGGTTTAACCCCAGCTGGCAGATAAGCGCCACACAGCCACTTACTCATTCCCATCACACCAGGGTGGGGGAGAGGATCAGGAGAGTAAAAGTGAGAAGACTCAGAGGTAAAGACACTTCAGTAGGTAAAGCAGAAGCAATGCATACAATCAAAGCCAGGCAAGGCATTCAGTCGGCACTTTCCAAGGGCAGGCATCCCTAGGACAGCAGGGCCCCACCACACCTAACAGTGACTTGGGATTACAGACATCATCCCACCAAATGTCCACCCCTTCTTCCCCCAGCTTTATATGCTGACCATGACACCATATGGTGTAGGATATCCCTTTGCTCAATTGGGGTCAGCTGTCCCAGCAGTGTCCCCTCCCAACCCCTTGTGCACCCCCAGCCTCCTTGCTGGTGGGGCAGTGTGAGGAGCAGAAAAACCTTGAGTCTGTTAGAGCTGCTCAGCAATGATGAAAACATCCCTGCATTGTCTACACTGTTTCCAGCAAAACTCCAAAACGTACTCCCATGCTAATTTAATTTGTGAAGAAAATTAACTATCTCAGCCATAACCAGCACACATTTGCAGATTTTCATATCAGAAATTTTTGGCTACATATCTCATTCACAATGTAAACTGTGCAACTCCCACAGTGGTCCAGCCATAAAAGATGAAAACACAATCTTCAGTAGGCATTCCTCAAGACTGTCTTCAGGAAAACGCAGGAGTTTTCAGCCTTTGGT
Organism: Pyrocephalus nanus; assembly: GCA_038380795.1. Classification (NCBI taxonomy): domain Eukaryota; kingdom Metazoa; phylum Chordata; class Aves; order Passeriformes; family Tyrannidae; genus Pyrocephalus; species Pyrocephalus nanus. Next base: position 17,825,780 of record CM076267.1, on the reverse strand, counting down.
CACTGTAATGGGACATTTACCACCATATATTTTCAATACTCTGGTGTCCATGGGAGAAATATTAAATGCAGTATGAAAACCAAATCTATTTTTGATAAGAGGTAAGACCAAAAGCAAGAACTATTAGTAAGTAGAAAGGTCCAAGAGGATGGAGCTCCCATGATGAATTAATCTTACTGTGCAGCAAGTGAAAATACTAATTTTTAATGCTGCTTAATCTTAGCATATATGTGTTTTGCCTAGAGATTATTAGAGGCTTTGTCTCAGAGTCTGTTAGTGCACATACATAACACAGGCTTTTGGGAGAGGGAGAGGCAAAGAAGTCATCCTGAAGTTACAGTGGGGATTAACTTGAACACAAAGCAAGTTTAATGGGACCTTTAGAAACTGGTTATCCCTGTGGCAACATAGCAGCAACAGGAAGGATGAATTCACTGCCCGTTCACACTCACCTAAGCACAGATTATACAGTGAAACAAAACCAGTAGTTTGATTTCTCTCCCTCCCAGGTAAGGAGTCCAAATGATGTCTGTGGTCTATATTTGTGTGTAAGTGGTACCAATTTTCAGTATAGATAAAAGTTATTACTGGTGGGAAGCATGCATCCAGACTCCATGGAGAAACACTATTCAAGTAGAGACTATCTGTAACTGCATTTCCAGGGAGTTATAATTTGTTTCAAATCTTTGAACACTGCTAGGGGTGAGAGCACTCAGAGTTAGGCAGAGGGAGATGACACTTCTCTAAAATAAAGAGGTCAGAAATTCTTCAACATCAGTTTATATGTTTTCAACACCCTCTTTTCTATTTTTAAGCACCATCCAGGCAGGCATTTTTACTGGTAACACATCCACACAGGTTTCCTTGGCATCCCTCAAATCCTCGCAGCACTATTATATATGAATGCTGCAATTTTCTGTCAATGGACAAACTACTCTGTTTTCACTCCCTGTAATCTTACACCCTCAGAAGACACTTTTGTTGACTGACAGGCATCTCTTTCTTCTTCCTTTTGCTGCACTGGGATTGGAAGCCTGCATCTCATGAGGGTTAATATAGCTGATTTTCCCACTTACACGATTAAAAAGCAGTCACATGGAAGAGCAACTTTATGCAAGGGAGGACAAACTTAAAAATAAAAAATCTCAAGAAAGAGAAATGTAAAGAAGTACTTCAGCATCTTAGTTTAAATTCAGTCCTTTAAAAGCTCACATGAAATATTCATACTTTAATGTCCACAAAGTAGTTTAATCTGATCTGCAGAATCACTACACTGGCAGTATAATATGTCCCATGGCCGTACAAAATGCTGAAGTGAGCAGAATGTGTCCATATTCCTCTGCCAGAAAAATTCTGACCTGCAGGCTCTGGTGCAAAGCACTCACTATACATCCTGCATAACTATTTAATATATGTGCCCTCTGGAAATGCTGAAGGCTTTTCTCCTTAGGTGTCAGTCTCTGATCCTAGCAACAGACCCTGTTTCTTTGTTCAGTGACCTTATGAATAGAAGCACTAGATAAATTGAGCCAGATAAATTGCTAGAATCACAGTCTTTAGTGAAGGCCAGTGATTCTCCAGATTTCATTCTAAACATAATTATATGGAGAAATCCATCTATAGAACTTATGAGTTCCTCAAAACACTTCATCTGTCATCACTCCATTGAACCAACACTATTTATTTGCTTTTGAAAGCAACTCTAATTGATTTATCTGTTGCTCAGTGTAAGACCATGATAAATAAATTATCACTTAAACACGATGGATTACTAACATTTCCTTTTCTATTTATAGCTATGACATATTACTAGGTCTTGCTTCATTTAAAAGCTTACATATGTTTTCTTCATCCTTGTAATCTAAGGTGCAAAACCTGAATTTGTGCCAGTGAACCCCTTTGCTAACACACTGCTGCACTACCAGACTCCATCTAAAGTTACTGTTCTGCTTGATGTCACATGGCAGATCCTACCTGCATGGAAGATGAAAGGACTTTCAAGGCACGTATCTAGAGATGACAGTTTCCTTTGTGATGAACCACAGAGTCACAGCTTGTTAAGAAGTACTGTGACAGTGATAAAAGACAAAGCCATCATTTTATAGCAGAATATGGCCTATCAGTACATGACAAGCCATAGTATCTCTGCTCACACATGCTGACATCTCATAATGCCTTCTCCCAAGTGCCGGACAGAAATAGTCCCTGAAGGCAGCGCCACTAGAGAGTAATAACATACTGCTTATCTGGGAGCAAATGAATGGAAAAAAACTGAAGTGTACAATGTGTCCCTACTAACATCACAGATAAAGGGAGGTTTCAGTTTAAAGTATTTTTGTTTTCATTAGAGGTTCAATAGGTTTAGAATCAAACAGTAAGGACAATTATGGTACCTTGGTTGTCAGCTATTTTGAACCTTTCAACTTTTTTTTTGTTTTAAATGTTGAGGGTACATTTACAAAAATCTGTTGGGAGCCCTCTTTTTTTGAGGGCTGTGCTTCCATACCATGTATTCAGTTTTGTCCTGTGCTTAACATTCTTCACACTTGACATATTGCAAGACTGCCCAAGTATCACTAACTGGTGCTCACAGGCTCCCAAGCTGCCCTGGAGGGTGAAGGCCCCTGTGAATGTAGGTTATGGCTAGAGGTCAAGTGCCAGACACCTCTCAGAGCAGGTGGCATAGGGGGACAGGGAGGGGACACTCAGCAGAAGTGGCAGTAGGAAATTTGAGGCTGGCGCCTTGCTGGAGGAAATGGGAAGGCCTGGGAGCTTCCTGAGGAGGAGAAATCATAGAAGAAACATCAAGAAAGAAAAGATTTAGATTGAAAGAATAGGGAAATATGTAAAAGGGCTACAAACCAGCAGGGGAGTATAAGAAAAGAGAAAAGACTTTTTGCCTCTAAGTGTACTTCTCCGGTAAGTTAGGATCTTCTCTTGGTTTTAGTATAAGCCTTTTTATAGTCCCCACACAAAAGCTTTATTGGAAGAAATTGCAATCCACCTGAATCTGGGCAGAAATTAATCTATCTGCTCTAGTGATTGCCATGAAAACTCTGGCTCCCTACACTCCCACAGGGACAGAGCCACTCTACTGCAAGCACAGCTCACAGGGAGGGGCAGGGAACACAAGTGTGACATCATAAAATAATAAAGATATTTTCACAGAGATAACACTGGGTGGCTGCAAAATTAGTGGTGATGCCATGATGTAAGTGCTGCTTATCAGCAAGAAGCTGTCAGTGTGCTTAATGTGGGTGTTCGGGCTGAGTGCTAATCACATGGGCTAACCTGAGAAGTATGCCTGGTTCTGTTGTACATTTGAGATCCATTAGCTGCATTGGCTGGGGGTTGTAAGTCTTCTGAAGCGACAGTGAAAACCTGTCTGCCACTCTCCTCTCGAGTTGCACAGTGCACAGATCTCCCTTTCCGGTAAATGCAATCATCCCCCTCACAGAATCTGTCCACCTAGCACAGCCAAGCATTCTGTTCTCACTTGCACTGTAACCCACTCACAAACACCTGCAAAAGTCACTGGGCAGTCACCTGCAAAATCTTCCTCAGTGACACATAAAAAATGCCAACAAAGGTGAAGTAGCCCATGTCTTGACTGTTGTCCACCATACTGACCAGCATTTACTGTTTGCTTGTACTCTTCCCATCTCTTGACTGAATATCTGTTAATTTTATACACAGATATTAAATTCTTTGGTATAGTTTTAAGATAGTAAGCACAATAAATAATGGTAACATTAACCAATGTATTTAATAGTAAACCTGTTGATGACCTTTTATATTATTATAGTTACTTCAGTGTTTCTGCTTTGTGTCACAGCTTTTTGTTGTATAGAATGATTGATTTTTTTCCCCCCATAGTTGTTGACATAATCAAATTGACACTTTTTTCAAATTTCCCTTCTTCTGGGCTCTGGACTTCAAAATCTATATTGGCACTCAGATCTCAGTAACTTTTTCTCCATTTCTATATTGACAGTACCTTCCTCACTTACCCTTCTTCAGTTCTCATTCTCATGACTTCCTTTATGGGGATTCTCAGACCTGAAATTACAATCTTCTTCCTCTGATTTTATTTTACAGAAGCTTTCTCTGCTAAATGAAAAAGCAAATTTATAGTCAAAGACAAAATATTTTAGAACTCAAAACACTAAAAACATTTCAGGCACCACATGTGATATTTCACCATCACAGAGTCATTGAAAATGGTTGGAAGAGACCTGAAGGATCAATTGGTCCAATCTTTCTTGGCAAAAGCATAGTCAAGACAAGATGGCCCTTCACTCTATTCAGCTGCATCTTAAATGTGTCCAGCGCTGGGAAAGGTGTCAAATGTTTGGGAAGAATCTATATTTGGGTCACAGAGAACATGCATACAGGACACAATAGATGTGGTACATAGAGTTGTCTTAATAACAGATGAGGAAGATCACATAATACAGTGCTGCTGCAGCTGGAGTTCCACCATCTGCTACACCTCAGCTAATAAATTCTATCTTAGCTTCATATGAGTTTGGACAGACTGTTTCCATTTCCAGATCTACTACCACTCAAAACTAATTTGTTATCTCCACTCCTTCACTGGTGCAGCACAGACAGAGCCATAGTTAGTCTGATGTGGGTTTCCATCCTGTAAAGTCTTAGGTATGTATTTACCTGGATATAAAGGTATGCAATGTTTTATCTCTTCTAATTTTGTTATGGTAATGGCCATGTTTTTGAAAGCTCTTAATCCTGAAGTTGTGGAATCATGTGAGAGTTCCATTTTTGATTTGAAGATAAAGTCTTTAACCTTTAAAGAAGAATGTTCAAAAATCTGAATTCATAGAGAGAGAGATCACCTTTTCTTGTTCTTTTTTTCCTGATTTTCCCCCCAGTGATTTTTGAATCTTCTGTTTGGATGATTTACAATTTGAGTTAGCTCTACTAAAATGTTTTGTTACTTGAAGCAGACTGAATTTTTAGTTTGTAAACTCATAACAAAAATTGCATTTATTCACACATTCTAAGCAGAGGCATAAATTAAAAAAAAAGTGTACCCCAAATTCTCAAGAAATGTTATATCTTCTTTCTTTTCTTCTAGCCAAGCCAGTATATGATTTTGAAATTCGAATGGACAAGTTGTTTTATGATGACAATCATCTTTTCACTTCAAAAAGAACTTTATTTTTAGAGATTCATAAAGCATAGCTAGCTTTTAGCTAGAGGTTTTTAAGCTTTATGCACACTGTGATTCCAGTCTGGATTACAAGTGCCAAAATGCCACAAAAAAACCTATTCCCTCAATACTTTTGGCTTAGTGAGATACAGAAAGTGATGGAAATTTTGTAAGAAAAAAAAATCCATAGTGAGAATTCCCACTAAGATTTTAGATCAAAAAGGCTGATTAAGCACTGGAGGTGTTGAGAAGATTTTCAGACAAAACTAATGTTATGCATCAGCTGAATTTTTCTGATCGATTTGGCAAACTGATTGAATATTGTCTCATATGCGATCAGTTTTAATATTCTAGGAGGGCTTCATATATATTTAGAAACAGCCTGAAGTCTAAATGTGCCCTTGGTAAACATTGCTGTTGGGTAAATATGAAAATGCAGAAAATGTGTATGTTGATGACTGACCCCTGCCATTGCCATCATTGTTAGCCACTCATTTGTTTATCTTATTAAGAAGCTCCTTTAATTACATGGGAGAGTGACAACAATTTGAGAGGTTTCCCGTGCAGGGAAGGAGCTCCAGGCTCTTTTTGGGGCTCTTGAGGAGGCAAAGGCTTCACTCTGCCTGCCATAGCATAGAATCTAGGGGTCTGATTTTGCTAAATGTTCTATGTCAGGGCACAAAGACGCAATCAGTAATACCAGAACACTTCCTTGGGCAGAGTCATGGGATGGAAGAAAAGCATGTACCACAAGGAGTGAATGACTAGGGTTAGATGTCAAATGACTCCAAAATTTACTAATTCTGTGTTATTTCTACATGCAAATTGTTTTGGGTTCACTGATGACTTGAAGCAGTAGCAATGATGAATATCAGAATAACTTGCTGCATGCCTTGGGAACAACCACTGGAATACATTTGAGATGGCTCATTTCTTTACCTTGGCCCTGATTATGTAGGCTTTCTTTCCCAAACATGGCTGAATACTCAAAAATGCACTCAAAGGATTTTTTTTTTATGCAGCATCTCCAATCAGAGTTTGTGAATTTGCAACACACGAGTTACTCATGTAATGCACAATGAATATGAGATAACCTCCTCCATGTCAAAACTAAGGTGTGAACTTACTGATGCTTTTCGGAAGTGGAGTAAATTACTTCACACATTGCTAGCTAAGAGAATTTGCAAAAGGAGTTCATGTGGAGTAGTTTATAAGCTTTAAATTCACACCTCAATTTTTTCTCCTTATGGCAACTTTTAATGTAGAGAAGCATTAAGTCATTTTAATTCTGGAAGTCTTAGTTCAAAAAGTGATCAATGTTTTTAAAAAAATGCAATGTAGTGTTCTTGTATTTTCTTCTGCAATTCCACTCCTCCATAAACTGAATTACAGACTTTTCAGTTAGTTCTGATACAAAGTAACAGACAGAACAAAAACATATATTCAAGGGTGACAAGATGAGACATCTCTCTCGGAAAATAAACATGGTCTTAACATGGACTGTTGACATACATTACAGATAGTGAAAATACAAAGAAATTTTAGGATTAATATACTAATAGTACTGAAAGTATTGTGCACCTTCTTATAGTTTGGGTCTTGCATCTTGCCTGGCATCTTGCTTGGCTTCCAGACTTTAATAAGTTCAAATCCTGCCTTTTTGAAAAGCTGGAGCTTCTGAAGCCAGCCCTGCCTGGCAAACTAGGAAAAACACAGCAAGAGAAGCAGTTTCCACCATTTCCTTCTGTCATTCCAGATGCACAAGGATTTTTAAGGAAGGAATGTTGCTCAGGGCTTTACCCAGTCTGGTTTTGATACCCTCCAAGGATGGCAACTGCATAAAATGATCTGCAAAGAAGCAGAATTTAGCCGCCTTTTTAATTGTTTTGTTCAAATTCACACTTCATTTAAAGTGCTCATGGATGTGGAGTGCTAGTGAACTTGCCAACCTTTTTGATATGGAATGTGCTGAATCACAGAAAAAGTGAGGAAACTTACTTATAGAAGGTGTCCTGGGCTAGAAAGTTTGAGTAATATTAAACTAGGAAATGCAAGACACTTTTGGAATACTCAGAGGATCAACAAGAAGATAGCTTCACCACTTGCCACGAGGTCTTGATACAAAACACATTATATCCAAAATTCTAGCCTTTTCATCTAGTAATAGTCTACCTGTAAAAACTAATTTCCATAGACACAGACTCTGGTTAAAGATAAAAGATCAGTCAATTAGATAGAGTTCAGTGACTCTAAGCAGAAAATAAGAAATAAAAAAATAAAGAAAATAGAAAATTTCTTTCAATTGCAGTGCTTTATTAAACTGTTCTAGGTATGAGTTCTTTTAAATATGATCACCTTCAGCACAATTTGAGGTGTTTATCTGAATACTGATCAATTAGTATTCTTTTTAAAAACATTCTTTGCAAGTTCATCTTTTTTGATACCTGATTTTCCAAAGGGCTGAGCACCTGCAGCTCCCAGTGGCTTCACTTGCAGTAACCACAGTTACCCAGGAAATCAGGTCAGAGCACGCTTGCACTCAAACGTCAAGGCCACAGTTTTCAGTGGAAAATCATACATTTTGTAGACTAGGGCATTTTTTATTTTGCTACACCTTCTGCTCAGAAGTGTCTATTTGTCCACAGCAGATGCTGGAGCCCTGTTCTTTTAAGCTGCTAACATCCTAGATCTGTTCCCAAGAACATCTAGTTAAAGAGTGAGGGTTGTCATGCTGGAAAATATCTAAAAAAAAGGGATCTGGTACAGGACCTAGCCCCAGCTCCCCATTTATTCCCTTCTGTAAGCCTATAGCAAGAAAAAAATAAATTATGAACAGATGCTTGCTTCTGCCCTGCTCTGGCTTCTGGCCAGACAGACTATCTGAGAAGGTGTAATACAAGCAGCTGCTGCTTTCTAAGGGTACAGACATTTATTCACAGGAACAAGAGGAATGAGATGAAAAAGGTAAAAGAATTAGGACTCTGAAAAGAACAGTTTCTTAGATCTGTCTGCAAGATGACACAACTTTTCATCTCTCCCTATGAAGAGACACCATTTACAAATCCATACTTGTGATACATAATCTGAGGTACTTGGACAAATCAGGGTAACGCAAAGAGGTCTTTGTTTCAGTGACTCTGGAGAGCACAAATGGAGATTCGGAAAATAATTGTACACTGTAAAAAGAGTGTGCACGGCACTAATCAAGGTTATAAAAAGCTAACTACATCTGGGGCTAAAAAATGGTGTTATCCCAAATTCTCATTAATAGCATCCAATTACTGTCTGTGGTTATGTAACTGTTCATCTCACTATGTGGCCACTTACTGCTGAAGTCTGTTACTGCTCAGCATAAATTGCACAGAGCACAGTGTGCAAAGGCACTAATGGCATTTTGCATTTTGCAGTACAAGGATAAACAAGCACATATTCTGAAGCAAAACTGAAAATTGAGGGGAGAGGTTATTCCAAGCAAATTTTTTTTTACTTTTGTACACTTTAAAATTAGTTCAGTTATGGGCTTTTTAGGGGATTTTGTTTGGTTGGTTTGGGCATTTTTTTTTTTTGGTAGTAAAAATGTGTGATTGTCATGGGATATAAAAGAAAGTGAATGTTTTCTGTTTTAAATATGTAGTTAAAGAGAGTACACTATCACATAAAACATACCATTGATTTTAGAGGCTTTTTTTCCTCCTGAATGCTATACAAATATTTCAGATCTCAAAGTGCCCATCATTAGAATGTGGGAACTTTTCCTGAGAAATCTGTGTGTGGGCACTGAACAAAGAAAATGTCAATGAGCCTCGACTGATAAGAACAATCACAGATAAAGTAGACAAAAAGATCTGTGAGTCAGTAAATACTGCAAACAACAATCATAGCAGGTCAGGCAATTACCAGGAGAATCAAAAAACGCTGATAAGTCCAGCAAATAAAATGTGATCCCCTCATAAGCTGGCGACATGAGAGGAAATGACAGCAGACTAAAGCTGGGGTTCACAGGACATTAGTCTTACTGAACGGAGGGCTGACTATTGATGTTGCATCAAATCCAACAAAGCCTGTTTGTACAGCAAATTACCTATTTCCTTTGAAGAAAGGAAAACAGTATTTGAGTAGTAAAGCTACAGTGAGAATGAAGAAAGCAAAATCAATGACCAAAACATGAGAGAAAACTGAAAACTGAAACAATAAACAAAAGAGTTATGAAAGACAAAAGCCATAGACTGAAGCAGGAAGAGAAAAAGGAATAGGCTGTAATGATTTTTGAGAGGATGGGTTTTCATTTTCTTTATGGTAATGGTGAGACTTCATTGACATCTGCTGGAGCAGGATCAGCTTTCTTAAGATGGAAACAAAAATGTCTGGAAAGGGAAAAAAAGCAGAACAAGTATTGAAAGGATTTGGTGTGGAAAAAAATCCAATAAATACTAATTCTTCCCCATTATAAGCACAATTTCTGCCTATGTTGGAACAGAGATTTCAGTTTGCTGCTATCTACTGAAAAATAATAATTTAGCAAGCAGTCACTACCTGTTTTTTGTCATAAAGAACAAAACTTCCAACAACTCATTCTCAAAATAATGTTTCTTAATCCTCAGCATACTATCTGTGGTCTGAAACCAGACAGCTGATCCTCAGCTCCTTTGGAAGTGTTTGTAAAACACTCTTCCCAGAATGTAGTACATAAAAATAATCCTAAGGAAATAGACATTACAATATAACGGTGGTATCTGCTCTTATTGAGCTTAACTTCTGGAATTGTCTACATAAGGCAAAGAAATGCTTCCTGCTTTACAGAAATGAGTATATATCATGAGTACAGTATAAATCTGTGTACAGACAGTCAAATTGTTATTTCTGGAAACAAACCAGACACTATTTTATTCAAGGTACTTGTTTGACTAGCCCTGACAAAGTCATAACATAGTTTTCTGGGATAAAAGTACTATTCTAAAATCAGAATTAAGCCTTGTAAATTAGCTAATATTCTGCTTTACCCATCAGATCCCCAATGCATAAGTTTAATTTTTTTCATCAGATATTCAATATGTTTCTTTTCAAATGCATATTAGCTTAACAAGGATCTATGTTATAAACCATCTTAACTATGTGTCTGTAAACAACAGTTTTTATCAGTATTAATTTTGATAGGAGGACAAAATCAAAAGAGGAAAGTGAGACAGTAGAATTAATATATTTAAATACATATTGTATTTATATTTAAATTTTAGAAAGACTTTTAAATAGTGGCTTGCGTTAAAGGATTTTGATAGATTAAAGCCATAAGTGAGGGCTATCAATATGTGTAAATGTATCAGAATAGTGTAAGAGGTTAACCAGGAAGAGAAGATATTTATTAATAAAACTATTATGATTAAACTTAAAAATTACAGGTTCACAGTTTCAAGAAAAACAGTTTCAAATGTATGTATATATGTATATGTAAGAAAAGAGAGATATCTGTGAAGACAGACATTTGTGACAAGGCTGAGTAACAATTCCAATATAAATATTTAGTGTAATATAGGGATAAAATAAACAGGTTCATGTTGCTCAATTTCTTGAACCATTTTTAAACTCAGTGCCAGATAGATGTACAAAGGGGAGAAATACCACAGAAAAAGATATATAACATGATCAAAGGCTCAAAAAAGATAACCAGTGTGTAATTCTAACTGACATGTTCAGGGAAAAAAATATTAAATCCAGAGTAGAACTTAAAAGAAAGAGAATGTTTCTCATGTGAATTTCCTCCAGATTTACCTTCTTAAGGTACCTTCTTAAGATCTGAGATATTTCCAGAGGAAAAGTACAATTAGCAGGAGTAAGGAGATGGACTAACCATGTGGATATCAAATACACATTTTGAGTACCTGAAGCCAATAATGGTCCCCAAATTCACTTATTGCTTTCCTTGGCTTCTGCATATAACAGGTCAGGATGATTTGTGGATGCTCCATCTGAAACACTACAGGCTCCAGCAGAGTCTGGCAGAGTCTCCTTGGCCAGAGACCCTGACACTCCCAGTCATGGGGTGCCACAAGGGCAACTGAAGATACAAAGGGTTTCTCCTCTCTTTCCCAAAAATGCAGTTGATGTCTTGAATAGGGATGAAAATACTTTCCTTTGAGACATGATCTGTGTGTTTAATGCTTTCTGAGGAAGAAACTGAACTCCGATCTAATTTGTGAGCTGGCGAACTCAGAATCTGATAGAAGAGTGTCTTCTCCCTTAGCCTAAAGAAAGGAAGACTATAGAAAGAGGCAGCCATGTCTGCAGATGTGTTCTTGACACACTAGAAAGAAACTTCTTACCTTAAGTCTCAGAGTACATTCAAGCAAAGGAATGTCTACTGCTGAGATTCCAGTTGTATTTAGAAGGAAAATAAGTAATAAGATGACTACATAGACATCAGCTGGTTTGAGCACCTACAGAAGCACAAGCCTACGTGCTTAGGGATTTTAAGATGGAACAGGGAGTTCCTTATTGATTTTAGGCTCCACAAAGGTTAAATAGTGGCTGAATGGATTTAGATAATTTGTATCTACTCAGCTATTGTCTTAGGTGCCTAAATCCTTTCCTGGACCTGACCCAGTGGAGAGAGGAGCACTGTGCTGTTAAGTGCTTTGCTTTTACAGAAAATCAATGTCTAACTCCCATATTTTCATTTAGAAGATCCTCCCCCTGTGTTTGTATAGCTTACCATTAGACAACTAATTGGACACATTATAAATGCTTAAAGATACTGAAGAGCTTTAACAAGGAGAAAAAAAGCAATTATTTAGTGTAGTACAAGAGTATGAAAATAAGAAGAAAATTCATGTGTATAGGAATTATTGAGAATTAACAGTATTCAGATGAGATACTGTCTCCTTACTAAAATAGCAGAATCTTCAGCATTTTTATTATTTAAAAAAGAATAAACATACCACTCTTAAGTAGAAGAAACATGATATTGCTGGGTGGCTGATGTAGCTGTCATCTCTTCCTCAAATTGATGTCACTTGATGGAATCAGCTCTCTTTTCCATTTTTAATATGTGATTTTGGAGCAATTAGTGATTATCAGAGAAACCTGTGGGAACATGACCTTGCACAGGGCTGCTGTTTGCTTGCCAACAACTTCTAATTATCAGGTTTGCTCATTTTATCCAGGATAGTAAATCCCAGGCTGGGACCTTCTGAAGATAATATTTTCCTCAGAAGTAAATAAAATATGACCATAGAACTAAGTAAGGTAACAGCTTTTTGTAAAACAGTGATAAAGCCTACTAGACAATCAATAGCACAAATATTTTAAAAGGGAACATCCATTATCCTGTCCATAAGATCCAAGGGAGAGGAAATGTGGAACTTCAGTGTTCTTCAGAAACATATCTTCAGACCTTGGGAAGGTTTTACAGCACTGCAGCTGACCAGAAAGCACTAAACTGATCTTGGCTCAGAAACTAAGGGTCCATGCTACATCCCACGAAAAGCAAATCACTGAGGCCTAGTTCACTGTGGAATCCCATTTTCTTTATTTCTCTCTAAGGAAAAATCAGAAAGGGCTTACGGATTGGAGATTCTGAGTCCCTAGAACACATGTGACAACTGGGGAGAAGGACTTGGGGTGTCAGTGGACAACAAGCTCAACATGTCTAAGCAACGTGCAGCCACAGGCCCGAAAGCCAAACATATCTTTGGGCTGCATCAAAAGGAGTGTGGCCAGAAGGTCAAGGGATGTGATTCTGCCCCTCTGCTCTCATGAAACCCCACCCAGAGTGCTGCATCCAGCTCTGGGATCTCCAACATAAGAAGAACATGCACCTGTTGCACCAAGTTCAGAGGAGGCCACCAAGATGAGCAGGGCGCTGGAGCACCTCTCCAGAGTGTCTGAGAGAGCTGGAGCTGTTCAAAAGAGAAGGCTCCTTGGAGCACCTTCCCTTACCTAAAGGGGGCCTAAAGAAATCTGGAGAGGGACTATTGTCAAGGGTATGTGGTGATTGGGCAGGAGAGATGAGTTTAAGATGAAGGAGTGTAGTTTTAGATTAGATATTAGGCATGAATTCTTCAGTCACAGGGTGATGAGACACTGGAACAGGTTGCCCATAGAAGTTGTGAATGCCCCATCCCTGGAAGTGTTCAAGGCCAGGTTGAATGGTGCTCTGAGTAACCTGGCCTAGTGGAATGTGTCCCTGTCCATGGAAGGGGGGATGGAATGAAATGATTTTTAAGGTCTCTGTGGTGATACATCCCCTCCCCCACATGCCGTGCCGTGATCTGACCCTTCCAACCCAAACTATTCTATGATTCTATGGTTCTATGAAACACAGGACTGAAAAATTATGACGTAAACAGGGAAAGTCACTCACCTCTGGAGATACACACTCTTTTCTTCAGGGTAACTTCTTTGGTAGCTTCCTTTAACTGGCTTGTCCAGCAAAGCAGATAAATTTTAGAAAAATAATATATTTAGTTACAAACACTAACAAGAACTTATGAAAATGTAATTGACAAATTTTATATACAAAGCTGGTTAATCTATTTCACTCAAAATATCTTCCTTAAAAGAAAAAGAGTTTCTTTTAAAAAAGTTTTTTAAGTTATTAATGTTATGAAGACTTTTCCACTTTTTTCTACATTTTCTTCAGCATAATTTACATATTTTTAAATTTTTTATTTATTAAAGCCTTGCCTTTTTACTGAAATACATGGATTTTCATCAAATTAAAAATAAAAATGTGAAATCTATATGATAAAATATAAAATATAAAATGCAAAGAAAAATGGGAAATAGGTCAATCTTGAACTCTGTTAAGTGGAAAGAGCTTTAAAATGTAAGAACACCAGATGCATTTTGACAGGTAAATGCAGTTAATCATATCAATAGTGAAAAGTTCATTGTATAGACTTCCAAAGAGATTAGCAGATAAAAGAAGCATAAACCTATTTTCTCTTAATTTACCTTTTTTTTTTTTTTAAGCCAAATTTACCTTTCTCTTGCATTCCAGTTTAGTAGTTTTGAATGCTTCAAGATAGGCAAGCTGTAATCAGTTTGCATTTAAGATGTGGAGTTCCCTGTGACTCTCATAATAAATTATTTAAACAAAAATTATTTCCCTTTCCAGGAGATCTTAGGAACCTGTGAATACAAGCCTACACAGGAGCATTTGAAAGTCTCTATTCTCATCACAGCAAAGGCTTTAAAAAACATTGAATAATAATAGTAAAAAATGTTGATTCTCTGTCCTGGTACATCTATTATATTAATGGTTTACTAAGTAGTATAAAGGATTATATTTCTTTGTAGAGCCTACTAAGGGACATCAGAATCACTTCCTGAAGGCAACACACATTAACTTTCAGACAGGAAGTATTTTCCTTGAAAGATACTATATTAATTTTCCAAGAAATTACCAAGCTTTCAGGAAAAAATAAAATAAAATAATCTCCAGGGTTTGTACAGCCTTTTTAACAAGCATATCTGAATGCCTCCTTTTTTTTAAATACTTTTATTTTACTAACAGGAAATAGAGACTCACAGAAACATAACTGACCTTTAGCTTCACTGTCTGCAGACTGCAGAGAGCATGTCTGTCCAGTCCAAAGCCAGCATCTTAAGAGCACAGGACACAGCTGCAATACAAGTGGGAGGGTGCACAGCAACACAGTTGCTCCCCCTCCACCCCCATTGTACATTATGTGCTCTATTGGAAAATTTTAGATGTGATAGCTTCATCTTCCTCACCCATGAACATCGTCTTCCTTCTTCTAAAGCCAGTGGTTATCCTGAACAGTCTCCTGCTACTTGGAGGCAGAAGAGCATTTGGCACAAAAGTGAACAGCACACCATATAGTAAATACCCAAGTTACACTGAAAGGAATGAGCACAGACTGATTCTTGTTTTCATAATGGTTTTTTTTTTCATTAGTAATAGGAGAAGGACTGAGATACATCCCTACAGTGTTGTTTTCTGCTCTGCCATGCCATCAAGAAATAAAGATTTCCCAACAAAATAATAGATGAAAAATGCCTGGTGTAACTAACTTTACATTATCCCTCCTTCATTCTTAAAACACAGTGAAACAGAGCAAGCTGGTTATGAGGCACTACAGCATCTACGGCTGCAGATCATGTGTTCAGGTGCTTCTGTGCTCAGAGGCCCAGGGAAGTTGGAGTTGAAAAAATGTAATTCCTAATCAGTTTTAAATATATTACATAAATTTACATGAACTCTGGCAAATCTTAGGGCTTTGTGGTCACTGTATCATCACACATCTCATGACAGATATAAGATTCTGCCTAACATACACATTATCTGAACTACTGCCCTATGAAGAAAGAGTCAACTCATAGACTTCTTTGGACTAGAAACCAAACATCTTGAGGTTTATACCTATATACATGTTTTGTTTTGTTCTGAAAAGGTTACAAATGGTTAATTCTATGTTAGTGATAACCAAGACCACTGAATGATTATTCATTATCTGCCAGAACCAGTCAAATAAAAATGGCCGCTTTATAATCAGTAAATTACTAATTATATCCCACATCAATCACCAAACAAACTATTCATCATTGTCCCTGTTCCATAAATTTTCTGTACATAATAGTCATCAAACAAAAAAAGAATCAAGATCTCTTTCTAACAATCTCAGCTGAATTATCCATAAATATTTGTTTAATTAACCAACTCTATTACCTGTCATGTCTCTAAGCAGATGTTGAGTATTCTCATCTCCTTTCCTAAGCAGATTAATATCAGTTAATATCAAGTTACACTTTTATTTTTTTTTTCTGTGTGCCACAGTTACATGATTTTAATCTCACTTTCTTACCTGAGGTTAGGTAGTGAATGAGAACAGATGACCTCCACATATAAATCTTTATTGTTATCCAAAAAAACTCTCTCCAACCATGAAGAAAGAATATTTTTTGTTCTCTCCTTAGTTATCTTCCAGCTTCATTCAGATTAAATAGTGTTTGTATAGTGTTTTTATACTTACCTTGCAATGCAAAAAAAAAAAAAAAGCTGGAAAGCTACTCTGTTTTATTACTTTCTGTCTGATGGGTTATTACTTTCTCTACTTCAAGGTGTTTAAAAAGTGTTTTCCAGCCAGTAGCATAGGCATCTTATATGCAGATCTTTCATGAGAACATCCTAAAATGTGTTTTCAAGTCTAAGACAACCAGGGCTGGGTCGAGTTAGCTGATATTTTGTGCTATGCTTCCAACTCTTAACCCTGGGAGCACCTCTTTCCCTTATTGGAGTTATAAAGGCAGAAAGATTTCACCATTTCCCGTAAATGCATCGTTATTTTTATTCCTTCTAAAAGAATATGAAACCTTCTTTTTTAGGAACTGGGAGAAGAAACAAGTGTTTCTAGTTCCAGCACTTGCCCCAAGCAGCTACAACAGCTCAGGGGCTCAGAAAAACAGGAAGACAGTTGATGAGGTATTTTCTGTTCTTAAAACACAGCAGAGAAGACCCTCACTGGGCTGGTAATAGCAGGGTTCCCCCCGTGCCTTAGTCACATTTCTTAAGTAGCATCACTGGTTTAAATGTACATAATTGGGCATTCCTGCTAAAAGAGAAGGTTTTGTCCTCTACCACCTCTTTCTCTGGGCTGATTTTAACCTAAACTGTAAGTACACGAACACTTGTTCTGGCATACGGGAGTAGGTGGTACAGGAGCAAAACAAGACGACAGAAATGGGAAATGGTGGATTTTTAGGAAGCATATATAATTAGAGCCAGCTTCTGAAGACGTGGTGTTAAAGTCAGAACACCTAAGGCAGGGGTGCCCTGGAATCATCTCATTACAGCTACTATTCAAAATGTCAAAAAACTCAATAACTAAGCTTTATTTAGCTATCGCAAGAAAGAAATATTTATGCTGATTTATGAAGGATGAGACAATTATGTACTGTTAGATAGTTCCAAAATGTGATGAATGTGCAAAAAATCTAAAATTGCTTTGCCTTAATCCAAAACTGTATATTATAAAGGCACTACTGTAATGATCTGACTGGAATCACTTATCATAGAAACACTTAATCATTAAGGTTGGAAAAAACCTCTAAGATCATTGAGTCCAACAAACCCCAAAACTCTTATGTTGCAATGTCAATACAGATTCATAGATTTCTACATTCTTTTTCACCTTTATGGAGGGTGTACACCTATGGATCTTAGGCCACTGACTTTTTTCGGTGTCTTTCTGAAGATCGACATCAGGTTTCATGTGGTCACATTTCCAAAGTATTATTTTTCAACAAAAATTAAAGAATGGTGCCAGGTATCTAAATAATACAAACTGGCACAGCCCTGCTGAAATCAGCACATCTGTGATCTTTTATTTCAGAAAAGAATGTGCTTTATAAAATTTTTCTTTAAATATCTTGTGACACTTCAGGATTTAACTTAGAAAGAAATGGATTTTCTGTCAAATTGGGTGGCCATAGAAGAGAAGAAAGTATGAATAATGCTTATAATCCCTTTATATCCCTAATCAGTCACAGTTTTCAATTGATGTTATATTCTTGGATGTTTCAGCAATATCTGACACCACTGAATAACATTGAATTGCTTAGAACTTATGCCAAGCTGATACAAAAAAATCATTTAATTTAGTTACCTACCCACATACATGATGTTCCTTCTGGCAATTTTTATTCTTTTTTCTCCCCATATTCTTTTCATGTATCCAGAGAATTACCATTTTGTCTATTGTTATCCAGTGTTTCTGTACTTCCTCTGTGTGAAATACTCTAATTGCACAGTGTGGATTTCACTTACTCAATTGCCCCATTTTGTGGTCAAAGTTGAAGTCTATTTATTTGCCTACGCTTTTAATTTAATGTTAGCTAATATTTAACTGTACAGGTCAGGTAGAACTTTCCTGTTTAAGTTGTGTCACTATGACAAAGTTCTGATGATAATTAGGGAATATGCATTTATAAGGAGTGGCACTTTGCTATGTCCCATAGTATCTTCATAGTGGTTAATGCGAATAGTTCCTTGTGAGCTCTAAATGTTCTAATTGAGTATCTGATCCATTTCTTTAATATAACATGATTATTGCTACAGAACAGCATTTCCATAGGCTTAAACATACGCTTTACATAGCAATGTACAACAATATCTTACAAATAATTTTCAAGCTCTTATCTATTTAAATACCAAAGGGTTTGAGAAATAAATTTAAAAAATGGAGGAGAAAATATCTAATTTGTTCTATGATAATGTAAATCAAAAACCAAGGCAGTACTGACACACAGAGAAGAAATCTGTGTCATATATAAATATATGGCAACAAGTATCTGAAAATTTTAATTTATGCTCATGCAAATAAATGGTAGAAATAACCTGGCTATCCCTATCAACTTCCTGATTTTTTTCCTTTGAAAATTTACACAATGAGAATAGTGACAGGAAACCTAAAATGTGCACATCCTACAGGGCAGTACCCTTTTTCTTGCTGCCATTTCATAGAATCATAGAATATCCTGAGCTGGAAGGGACCCACAAAGATTATAGAATTCAACTTCTGGCCCTGCACTGGACAGCCCCAAGGATCATACCATGTGCCTGAATGCATTGGCCAAACACTTCTTGACCTCTTGCAGGCTTGGTTGTGTGACTACTTCCAGTGCTGAGCCACCTGAATCTATTCACAAACAAGATATCAGAAATAGTGTAGTCAGAAGGACTAGGCCAGTGATTGTCCCTCTGTACTCAGAACTGGTGAGGCCACACTTCAATTCTGTGTTCAGTTTTGGGACCCCTCTCCCAGAAGAACACTGAACTGCTAGAGCATGTCCAGAAAAAGGCAACAAAGCTGGTGAAGGGTCAGGAGCACAAGTCTCATGAGGAGCAGCTGAGAGAACTGGAGATGTTCGGACTGGAGAGGAGAGAGGCTTAGGGGGTCTCATCCATCTCTGCAACTGCCTGAAAGGAGGTTACAGCCAGGTGGAGGTCAGCCTCTTCTTGCAGGTAAAAAGTAATAGGACAAGAGGAAGTGGACTCAAGTTGCTCCAGAAGAGGTTAAGATTAGATATTGGGAAAAATGTCTTCACTGAAGGGACTGTCAGGCATTGGAACAGGCTGCCTGGGGAAGTGGTTGAGTTGCCATCCCTGGAAGTATTCAAAGGACATGTGGATGTGGCACTTTAGGACATGACTGAGTGGTGAACTTGGCAGGTTAACAGTTGGACTCTATGATCTTAAAGGCTTTTTCCAACCAAAGTAATTCTATGATTTTAAGATCAATATAAAAGTCAAATTCTTTACATTTGATATTTATTCAGTATTTCTTATTTCTAATGCCTTTGGGTGGCAACTGACTAAACTGGAAATAGTCTTCTTTAAAGTTTACATCCTAGGCACTTCATTACAAAGTGTTGAATTATCACTGCTTGGTTTCTTTTCAGATTCCTGGGTCCATGCCATTTAAGAATGTAAACACCCAGTAGACATGATGTAAACATGCAAAGATTTTAGTCAACACACTGTTTGGCATTTTTCACACATTAGCAAGGACAACAGAGACAATTACAAGCTCCTGGTGTTTAAATCTTTTAAAATCTCTGACACATATGCAGGAAAACTATGCTTGTCTTTAAATAAATATTTTCTATTAGTGCTTTCTTGCCCAGACTTTCATAGTACGTTTATTTCCCTGGGTCATTTTCCATTTTACAGCAAATAGATTATAGACACAGCATAGCAATCTGACAGCAGCTTTTCCCTCCATCAATAGTATTTCTATTTAGAGGTGAGGATTCGAAATCAGTATTGAAGGTACATGCTCTCTCTTCTCAGGGGAGTCAGTGCACCCAGACATAACACCTTTGTTAGTTTAGTAAGGCTGAGTTCAAAATTCAAGGAAAACCTGAAATTAAGTCTTTTTAATTAAATGTCTAGTGCTTTGCAGGTGTGAGTTCATATCTGCACTTAAAGCCAGCTCTGGTCTTTGACCGTATTACTTGTCTACACGAATGTTGTTGCACCAACACTTTGGGATTAACTGGTATCCAAGAAGAGGGTCATCTGCACTGTACCCTGAGAAAACAACGATCTTCTATGACATTGTTAAGTTCGAGTCATCAAAAATTCAACAAAAGTAAACTAAATAAGGACACAAATAAAGCTGCTGCTTCCATTGAGCTTGACTGAACTCTAGATATCCCTGGAAGGCAAAGCTGGTATTCTTACTATCACAATTCTTTTTCCTCTCCTCTCTTTCTCACTTTCTTATTCTCTCACTTTGTCCTTGAGTTCTCTGTAAGAAAAACAAAGCTCAGGTAAACTGGCTAACAGGTATGGGGACATAGATAACAGTATGGCAGTAAATTAGTAAAGCATGAGGTGGTACCAATACCAGAAATTGAAGGAAACTTTCTCTCCTTTTCGAAAAGTAAATTTTCATCCAAAGATATTAAAGAATGTGTACATGAATCTCAACCATCACACCTGGTTTATGCTGCTGTTACCATCATAATTTTCTAAAATTCCAAGTTTACTGCAACTTCTCAGCATGAGAATACAGAAACCTGCTTCACTTATTAACTTGTTAAATGGAGACTTACCATAAAATACATACAAAGTCCAAATACTATCATAAAATACACTGGAGTGCAATTTAGTTTCTCTGATAAAACTTCATATTCTGCTTTCTGACAGTCGTGACTGCTTGATTTAAACAATGTAGCCTTCACTCTATTTTAAAGGATTAAGCTCAAATGAATAGCCTGGCTGAGCCATGATCCCTGACCTCCAGTACCTGCCAAGGGCCTTCATGGGTGATTTCTGATGAACACAGCCCAGAGTAAATACACTCTTGTAGATTACTTGTTGCTGTGATCATAATTATAGGTATGCTGTCATTCAAGGATTAATATCTGTGTAACTTGCAGGTTTTTTGCTTCTCTAATACAGTTAGCTTGAAAGCAAATATAAATGTAATAGTGACACTGTGATCACAGGGACATTGAACAGCCATGTGACTATACGTCCTGAAGTAGGCAGAATTTACACAGAAAATACCATCCTTCAGGCAGACATCTATATCTAGTCATAAGGTTCAGTGTTTGGGCTATGAAGGTAGAGGACCACCCCTCTTCTTAATAATCTACTTATTTGTTTCAGGTAATTGCAAAAGAAAATATCACAATAGCAGCAAGTGGAACTTGTAGGTAATTCAGAAGAAAAAAAAAATTTCAGACCAGAACTTTCAGGTCCTATTAGGGATTTTCATCAGCCTCCTACTGAGTTCTTTCACTTTTTCCTCCGTCTCACTTTAAAGATAGAAATAGAACTCAAATTGATTTTATTTCACTTGCTCAACACCTAACTTGCTCAATCCTAACAAATAGGTATCTAAACATGGCTATCAGGATCCTTGATAAAACTGGCTGGTGCTTTACTATTAAAAGGTAAAGTTTTTAGGAACAGGGCTAGATGGCAGAAATCTCACTTTGTATAAACTTAGATGCCTAATTACAGCAGTAGGTTAAAAGAAAATGGTTTTGGTATCTTTTTATTAACTCGAGGATGTATAAACCAGTAAATCTCTAATCCCATGGCAACTTTTAATTTCACCAGAGAATCAGGAAACAACTGTTCGCCTTTATGACCCTAATTCTGTACTCTGTGACTGTACTGACTTCAGTGGAATTACTCTTTATTCACAGAAAACTCTGGTGAGAAAGAGTATAGCCAGATCCCTTAAAAGTTATTAGAATTGTGAGAGTAATACAAGCTTTAAAGTAGCTGATTTGCTGTATTAAGGTTTTAGTAGCAGTAGGTTGCAGGGAAATCTATTGTGATGTGCTGCCTATGTTTTAGGCATTATTCTGCTTATAACACATACTTGCTGGGGATTTTGTTAGTAGGGAAGTATAAGTCACATATATATGTGACAAAACATGGAATGCTTGTTAGAATCTGACTGATGTATCAAACCCATGGGAAGAGTGGGAGAAGAGTGGTACTTGTCCATGGGAAGTTCTGAGTTCTGGAGAGATTTATAATAGGTTAAGACCCTCTGAAAAAAGGAATGTTTTTCCTTTTCTTTTATAAAACTTCAAGCCTTACAAGTTGCTTTATTTTACTGAATCACCCCCACAATAATTTGTCTAATAGAGTAAAGGAAAAAACATCATCCTTAAAGACTGAATTCCTTGAGACCTTTCAAAAATTTTCTACTGTTGAAGAATATCCTAAATATACATATCTCCATCCCAGCTATCTGATCAAATAGGAAATATAGAAACTATACAGAGACATTATAGAGCATAGAGAGCAAAAACAAAGGTAAAATAAATTGAATAGTAGGTGTTAAAGACAGTAGATGTTAACAATGTCTTTCAATTAATAAACACAGAGATGATAGACAATTTATTATTTATCCAGAAATATAAAAGTTTTAAAACTAAATAAGGTGTAAAATATAAGTATTGACAAAACTGATAATATATAATGCTAGACATTTTTAATTCTATTCTATTCTATTTGCACTCATAGGAAAAAAAAAATTATTATTTTATCCCCTAATCTAACTTCTTTTCCTTTTGTGTTCTTAGACAAGGTATTCTGGTTTGAACTAGATGTGCTGTTTGGCAGTGATTGTTACTATAATGCTCCCATCCTTCCAGAGATATTTTGACATAGGAAAAGCAGATGGCATTATAGCCAGGGCTCCATCAGCAGATTATCATATGCCACGATGTGTCTCAAGAGTGAACTATTATGGAAGTATTTCAATGCTTTATAATTTCTTAGATTTATAAAGTTTTTCAAGCCCCACAGCTGCTCACATTCTTGTGGATTAAAAATAGACATGTGATATTTTTGGCTAATTGGACATATTCTATTAACTGGTATTGATTGGCTTGTCTGAAATTTATCAAAGAATGTGTGTGTGTTCAAGTAACAGCAGCTGTAATTCTATTGATATTGATACAAACCAGAATATTGATAATTCCTGTCTTTTTTTTTTTTTCTTCCTTTTTCACTTTCAGGAATTCTTTCTGGCAGTAAAATGTTCATTAGAACATCAGCAGGGGAGACTATAACACACAAACCACAGTCCTGAGGTTATTCAGGTCTAAAGCAAGTGACACAAATGACACACTTATCCCAGAAGCTTCTAAATGACAGAACCTAGGTACCAAGTTAGTTTATGATAATTTTGATGAATAATTGTTCTCTTATGAATATTTGGTCCTTTGAAAATGTCTATTCTAACTCAAATTATTACAAGGCGCACACTTTGGCTATTGCTTGTCCACATGCCTGTCTCATTTGAGCATTGTCTGCAACTGTTTTCACTGCCTATCACAGAAACTGGACTAGAACTAAGCTATTTAACTGTCGTTTTTCAGAATTCATCAAGAGCAATACATAATTTTTTTAAACTCCAAGATGGAGAAGGCCAAGTAAAAGTGTAGAAGGCAGACAGTTTTCAATTGTTCCAGGTAATAAGATCTGCCTAACACTTGCCATCTGCAGTGTGATTCTACTACTCCCTATCAGATTACATTTCATATAATACAATTTAAACAAAATTAAATCAAATCCCTTGTGCCTTTACCTCTATAGCAGTTATTCAAATTACCCTGCTCACATGACTACTGAAAAGGCAAACATGTCAGTGCCGAGGATAGAGAGACACAATAAAAAGGAAGAGGGGAAATCTGGTAACCAAGCAATGAAGCCGTGAGCTTCTGTCTGTGTGAAGGATCAGCAAAGTTCCTATGTTATGCTAGCACAAGGGAGCAGTGGAAGAAATAAAAGTCTCATCACTGAATGTAAGGAAAGAATTCTAGAACTGGAAGTATTTTATGGCAGAATAAAAAATAACACAAAAAAAACCATTTATGAGTGAAAAGCAGTGAGTGCTGATGCAAATGTGCAGTAAGAGACGGGAGAAACATAGTTAAGAAAGAAGTACAATGGGTACAAGCAAAGACTGGATTTATATTTAATGTTTAGTCTGAAAAGGTTTCAGATATCACAGACAAGTATCCTACTAGTATACATGTGTATGACAGCCTTTTAAAATGTAAATCAATAATGTATCACTTATGGAACATCTCAAGCCTCAGGAATGCTATTCATACCATTGGTGATTTCAGCTAATGACAGAAATGGAACCACGTGATTCAGGGAGCCATATGAGGCCAGCACACAGATATTACAGGGAGAAGCAAAAGCAGCAGAATTAAAACTCCACCTGTGCATTCTGGCTAATCAGAAACTAAGTCTTAGTATCTCTGAAAATATCAAACATACCATCCTAGGATCATATGATAATACAGTCGTGAGCAATCTCAGAAGGTGCTCAGTGCAATTTGCATCCCAAACCAGAGTCAGTGAGGCTGTGAGACCTGGACATTTAGGGCTTTATCCATGTCAGTCTTGAGAATGTCCAAGAAAGGGGACTGCACAACTTCTTCAGGATTAGCAGAAAAAGGACTATTTAAGCACTAAATAGGATTATATTTTTGTCCTAAACTGAAGATGTATTTGGTACCTCTTAGTCTCAAAGGATGTGTATCCCCAGACTGGGATATTTGACAAGGTCTGAAAATTGATATTCACTTTCAAGTGAATCACAGCAATCTTGAGTTTTCAGGTGAGAATACAACGAAATCACTATTTGAGATTATCACAATTTCTCCCTCAGAACAGTCCTGTGATTTGGAATGTCCATTCCCTAAAATGTCACGATTCCCTGGGCGGGGGGAAGTTTTACTAATAACAATTAAAAATGCCTTTAGGACAGATTTCCTTTCAATATTCAATATGACTTCATGGGTTTGTTTTTTTCATAATAAACTGGGATAAAAACAAGGACTGTGTTTTCAGCAGTAGAGTTCTGCATTTGAATCTGTCCCTGGATCTATGATGATGTGGAAGTTCTGAAAGTCTTGAGGCCAATTTGAGTAGGCAGTCATCTTAGTTGTGCTTTACTGTCCTAAGCTGACAGAAGAACATGGTGGTTTTTTATACCCTAAATGTGTTTTTTCTCTGGCTATTGACACAACATATGAAAAAAAATGAGTAAATGAATATCTATCTAGCTCAAATGGCATAAAAAATTAATTACTGTATGTTTGTATTGATTTTTTTTTCAAGAGTCATGAAACTAGACTTTCAAAACCACCAGTGAACAGCCTGCAGTAGACAGAGATAGGAAATCCAGGAGCTTATTTAAATAAATTCCATCTTGGGCAGCAAAAGACCTTTCCACAAAACAACATATGTCATTCAAGTATCTGTCTCTGTCATCACAGATTATAAGCAAATCTCTCACTTGCCAAGTACCTGTAGTTCATATTGACTTCAGTGGGTTATTGAATACATCATTTAACACTGATGAAAAATCTACCCATTCATTTGCAGCTGCATCAATATAATTCTGGAGATACTAGCTTCAGACAGGCACCTGGAAATGTGGCCTATATTACATGTATTTTATCTTCCAAGACAGCAGATCAGCTCATACACTACCTTTGTGGAGGAAAATGATGTTTCAGGATATGGGTATCTCTTCAAATGAATAAGAAAAATGTCAATTTTTATAATATAATTAGACATGATCTCATGCTATGATATTATGAAAGAAAAGTGGAAATATTGAAAAAGAAATATGTGACCTGAATATTTTCAGATTATAGTTGACAGCAATGTGAACAAAAGCACTGATAAGTACATTGTCAGAAAGAATTAGTCTATGCAATTCTGGACTCTACACAGTTCTGGAAAAATATTATTATTGTAAGAATAATACTGAAAAATTAAATGTGGAAAAATACAGTTGTAGGGAGAAAATATACATGCCAGGTGGAGAAAGCTTCGCCTACAGAACTGAGTGTTAGAATATGCTAATAATAAAATTGTTAATGACTAAGTGAGCACAGTGTAGAAACTGCAGTTACCTTATTTAGATGAAGTGACTGTGTAAAGTATGTTAACAGAATGCAGAAAGAGCAAAGAAGGTATAGAACACTAAAATGAAAAAGCAAACTGCTTGCTGGGGCTTTCTAATTAACATAGAAACACAATGTACTACTACTGAGATATTTAGAAAAACAAAATTACCTTCATCAAGACAGTATGGAGCCATTGACACCAAGGCCTCATACTATTTTAGTGGGTTTTTTTTTTTCTTACAAGTGAAATAGGAATTTATTTGCTATGCTCTGTTCTGGGACACCATATCCAAATTTATCAAGCTTACTGCACTCAGACTGAGGTTTACAGGGTCTTTGGGGATATATAAAAATCATCCTTAGGAATACTGGAAACATTCTCAAGCTAGACTGAAACTGCATTTAGAGTTGGTGGAAGTTAATTTTTCCCCCTAAATTCTTTGAATTTATATTCAATTTTGGCTGCTAAAGTTTACAGCGTTTCTGACCAGTTTCAGTCTCTTTTACCTGTACCCTTTGAGCCCAGACTATGAAACTGTCCCTCCACCTTTCTTCTTCATATCAGACAGATAGTTTCTGGTCCATTTACACTTCCATCTACCTGTTCCCTCTACCCCTCTGCCTTTGAGATTGAAAACCACAAATAACTAACTATAAGTAGGAGATATGAGTTAAGGAATGAAGACAGAAAGCTGAAATTGATGAGAAACAAGACAAAAAGGGAATAAGATTTATCCAAAACCATAACATACCACATCAGCCCAAGGAACGCGAGCAAACCAAACATCATATTTATGTATTAAAAATAAAATAAATCTGCTTAGACTATTTGTACTGCCAGTACACTGTTGCCCAAAACAAACTATTTATCTGCTTCAAAATTGCGTTTTATTAATTGTAAAGTGGACCTGTGCTGGAAAGAAATTTATATGTGATTACTGATTGAAAACACACACAATCTGATACTGTCCAAAGAAGATAAAAGGTCTTGCTCCTTCTTGGTCACTCTCAGGAAAAACATCTAACATGAACGAAGTTCCTTCAGAGCAGCTGCTGTCCCTTTTCACCCCTGCAGCTGCTCAGCAGTGCCTCACTGCCAGTTGCTGCAGGGCAGAGGAAAGGAAAAGGGGAGCTCTGACTATCGACTGCTTGCTAAGATAGCAGCATATGGAAATGCTATCCAAGCAGGAATTCAGCTCCTATTGCCTGATCTGAGGAAAAAGGCTGAGGAATAGAAGTAATCTTCATCTTATGACCTCTCTAAAGTTAACCCCACCAGTAGAGAGGCACCGTGTCTACAGAATTGGTTGGGAACAGTAATTCCATTTTGCAAAAGATTTTGATATGGCCTGGTTTTATTTGTTATTGTTCAGAAATTAAACAGTTTGAAATTCTCTGTGAAAGGAAATTGTGCCAGAAAAGAATGTGCTGCGCACCCTGAAGATCCTAGTTCAGGCTACCTTTCTCTGAGAACATATGCCCCAGAACCCTTCTGCAGTTGAACTAGGGGGAACTTTAGGCAAAACCAGAAACCTTAAAACCGTGGGATGGCCTAGATCACTGCTTTACCTTTTATTTGCATTAGGGTGAGAACCAGAAATCACCATAAACCTGCTCCAATGCAAGGTGCACTCTTTCATCATTAGTGATAAAAACACACACAGAATGTGCAGATGTAGAAGAAGAAATTCTAACCACACCATTTATTCAAGTGAGAAGCTAAGAAAAGGAATATACCTCACCTGACAGATGGCAGTCCTATCACTTAATGTCTGAATACACTGTGGAGAAGGCAACGGGAATTTGGGTAGAAAGATAATTAATTTTAGAAATACATGGATCTAGTTCAATGAATAACTTAGACAATAACTTACTTTTTCTCATGCTCAAGCAATGAATTTGTTCCCTTATCCAGCTCATTACTACTTGCTAGGCTTACTCCTCTGAAGAGACCAAACTTAAGATATATGATATAATCATAATAGTACTTACATGAATTTGTATGAACTATTATTAGAAAACAGCATCCCTGAATTTCTGTTATGATGGAAGACAGATTACAGAGAATGCATATATTTATCTTTAATTACAGTTCCCTGTAGTACAGAACTACTCACAAATATATGGAGCAGGGTACTGCTTTTGTAAACCATTAAAATCTTCTATATATAGTATGAGGAAGCAAATAAATTAATAGAAGTATGTTTCATGTCTTGCCGAATTATAATCAACATTCTTTCTGGACTGATGGCTGTCAGAATCATAGAATCATATGCACTGTAATCTAGCTAGAAAATCTTGGAGAGACACAGCACATGCTGAGGTCATTCCTGATGCTCTTAATTGGCCAGAGAAGGTCAGCCCTGAGTAGCCTGAGGCAACTATTCCAGACCAAGAATGCAGGGAAACAAATGTGCATCTTAATACTGTAAACTCCCTAAGCAAGAACCCACACCAAAACTGTGGCTTAATATGAGGGAATGAAGCACTGTGGTGAGACAAAGAGATACTGAGTCTCTCAGAGGAAGAAGTGGAAGCCTCATTGCTTGAATAATTTAAATGCTAAATAAATAATACAAATGCAAATATACTAAAGGGAACAATCCACTGGCAAGGCATTGACTAGATGGATATATTGATGCTTTTTGTAGTTCTGTTTTCATGACCTGCACATGTTAATTCCAAACTGATCCTAAGTCATAAGGTTCTGAATCCCTAGGCATTCTAACATAGCGTGTAATAGCAGCAATGTAAACTGTAGGATAACTGACTTAACTTTTTATGAATCCTTCCAAAAAAAAGTGAAATTGTTTGCTATCTTGTGTGTGATTTTACCTTTACTAGCTTAGGAAATTGACAATAGTTTTGCTCTTACAGATTTTTCATTTGTAATTCATATTCTTGTCATCAAATTACTGTCTCCCATAGTGAATTACATGTGAAATATACATTGAATGAAGTCCAAAGTAAGTACAACATAACTTTTTTTTTTTATTACTGATTAAATTACCTGTAAAATTAACTAGAAATTTGTAATCACTTTTTGGACTGTAATTTGGTGCAGATACTTCTTTTGTGATACTAAAAACCTGATATATTTTTTCCCATTGAGATATGTGAAATCCTGAACACTTATAAGACCCATATACAGACACAATGATGATGTATACCTTAAGGCCAAATATAATAATCACCTCTGTGTGATCTCATTGACATCAGTGGTCTTGGCAGACATAGGATTTTTTTTTTTAGGCAGCAAAAGTGAAACACAAAATAACCATAATCAGACCTAATTCAAGGTAAATTTTGTAATAATGATAATGAAGTATTGCAATTTTGCTGTGTAGGCAGCTGTGTAGACCATGTGGCTGTAGGATTAGGAATGATCTGGTGGTCCTGGGGCACGAGCACAGTGCAAGCAAAGGCAAGGTACTCTGGCAGCACCAATTGCCACCACACTTACCCTGTGCCTCTCTTAGTTGCATCAGCAGAGATTTGCTATTTGGCTGCTCATGACGTTCAAGCAGCTGATTTCTATCTTCTCCAACAGAGGTAATTTGGCAGTCTGTTGTCCCAGGCAACTGCATACTTTGCTTGTGCCTAAAGCACAGACAGTCATAATCCAAATGATGATCATTATTATTGTAAAGGATTAAAACAAAATCTAGAGCTATGACTTGAAATTCTGGAAAGGCATTAAAAAGTAAAAAAAAAAAAAGACAAGAAAGCAAGACTGATAAAAAACAAAGGTGATGATAAGATTCATCAACCTGTCAAGGAATCACAAAGGCCATCTTAGCACAAAATAGGATTCTAAATAAAGTTTCAGGATTTCACTCAACAGCTCTGCAGACACTCCCAGCCTTATTTAAAATTGTAAGCATATGTAAAATAGATGGATGAATAAATTACAGGGGTATACAGGATAGACAGGGTAAAAGCAACACAAATATCTTATGCTAGCTGGAACAATGGTGGGGCAGAACAGAAAGAAAGAAGAAAAACCCCAAGAACTATCAAGACTTAACTGTATATTGCTCCAGTACAAAAAGTATTTATTCAAATAGGAATGCATTAGTAAAATTCTGTCTACAGGAGGGCAAACCATAACATCACAACAAGAATGAAATGGAAAACATAGGACTTTGAAAAAGAACAAGATATGGTTAAAGATTATTTAAACTGCAAAAAGAAAGACATTTCTCTTAGGGGGCGTTATCTGGGGCATCAAAGAGGAAAAGACACAGTCCAGTACAATAAGAGTGCTGGACAAAATCTGATTGTCTCCTTTATTTTTTTTCCACCAAAAAATATGATGGGAAATATGATTAGAGCCATTTTCCCAGAGCTGTCTCTTCCTGACAATATCAGATTTAATTGTTAAATGCCAAGATGTTGAAACAGATCAGTAACACATCTCCAGGCACATATTCCTCTAAATTCTCCTAAGGCACTTGAGAAGGAAGTAGTTAAAATGCTGGTGTAAACCTTGAAACCACTATTTCAAAATCAGCTACTGCCCTTGAGGCCATGAAATTCCATACATAGTTTTGCTGTGGTGCAGCAGTGCTCACTGGGGAATTATCACTGGTCCGTGGTGAGGGTGGTACCACGAGGAGCATTGCCACAAGGGGGCAGAGGACAAGGGATCAGCCATGCTGGATGGGTTTTAGCTCGGGAGACACCCTCCCTCGGTATTTTGGACTCCTGCAGAGTTAGCAACTGTACAACTTTATAGATAAAACATGTATCTCCATGGCATTCTCCATTCCTTGCATTACACTAGAGATGCACATTTACAATGAATTCTAACTTTCCCACTTGCATGCATATTTTCACAATCAACTGCAAATTCTTCCACGTTACTTTCTCTGTATTTGTTGCAAATTGTCCAGTTTTAATATATTTTCCTCTCTCACTTCTCTCACTATTGGCTTGCTGCAGAAAATTATCAAGCATTATGTACAGTGGATATTAAGCACTCCAGGAGCAGTAGATCAACTGCAAGACTGCAGGGGTGTAAATCACCATAATGAAAGATTTTCTGATGCCACCTATTGCTCCTGTAGTTATTACAACCCATCATTCTTGTGAATTCATACCCTGCTAAAAACTACATCTCAGATTTTGTCTTTTAGCAGCAGTTATCTTGCTTTGGCTGGGGTTGGCTTGATCAGGTTCTAAATCAACCAAGGTGAGGGAAAACCAAAGAAAAACAAAGTGTACTCTGTTTAATATATATGCACATAATAAACATCAGAGTTCAAGTTGCCATCAGATGGAACAAAAAGGTTTTCCAGAGTCATGGAGTTCTGCTGCCTTCAGTTTTCAGACAGGCATAGTGTGGCTCTCAAATTTAACATGAAAAGATGAGGCTTCAGTAAAATTTTAATTCTTAAATTTATTTTTTCCTTTTACTTTTTACTTGTTTTCTTTCCAGAGAGGCACCTAAAGCACTAGACTCTGGATTCTACTGGCCTTTAGTTGATCTAGCTTGCTATTAACTGTTGAATACTAAAAACAAACACTGGTTGTTCAGTACAAGTCACAATTTTATTGTGATTATTTTCTATTGCTGGTATAGAAACATCAAAGTGACATTTTTAATGTAAAAATGAGAGTGAAGTCATTGCTGGCCATTATGTCTTGACTAGATATTAGGTATTATAGAAAGTGTTAAAATAAATATGCTCTTCTCACTTGTGTACACTCTTTCTACCATTGTCTTTGGGAACTTGAATAGATTTTCAGGGAAATATATTTCCTTGGTAAAGTTAAAGAGGAAAAAAAGAAAAATCCAACCTGCAGCCTTATCCACTGTTCAAACAAAATGAAAAGTATCTAAAAATATTTTAAGAGATTTATTTGCTACTGTTGATCAGAGTCACAAAAATGACTTCTTCATTTATTATTACAGAAAAAATACGTCTGCTTTTCCTTTGATTCATACCACTGAGTACAGAGATAAAAACATTCTCTTCTGTAAATAAGCAACACTCACTTCCTAAGATTGATTATGTACCTGATTGCATATCACTTAGTGTAGCTGAGGCTTTGTAATTAGTCATTACTATGAAGCCATCTAAATACAGTTTATGTATATATAAATTATATTTTCAGACATCACTTACAGTTGTGTAAATCCCGGATGATTCCACTGAGATTAAATTAATATAATCTAGAAATGTACCCTTCTCCTCAACAGACTGTGCCCCACCTCTGATTAATATAGAGGATGACACACGGTAACAGTGGAACAAAGGCCACACCTGAGAAAAGCTCACGGGAGTAGGGAAACACCTGTTTGTGCTGCGGAAGAACAGGTGGGAGGCGGTGGTTCGCCGGCTCAATATCCTGTGCTTGCGATTACAAAGAACTGTGCTCAGGTGCCTCTCTTTTATTTGCCCTGTGAGTTTATTAAGAAGCCGCCACTGCTTTGCACTACCCTGGAGATGCCTTTCCAGCATCGCATGGCTGCCCCCAGCTCCCTCCCTGTATCACCTCGCCGAGCCGTGCAGAACGCACACCGTTCTTCCTGCTAGGTAGTGCAGGAAGCCTTAATTACAGCCTGAAAATAATACCCACTTCCCCCGGGAGCCTCCCCAGCTAATCCTGTGGGACGGGAGAAGCTGAGAGTAGCCAGGTGTGGGGAGGCTGGCCCTTCCCCGGGCCCGGCCGCGGGCAGCGCCGCCTCCGTGCGCTCCGGCGGGGCGGCTCCAGCACCGCGGACAGCTCCGGCGCCCCGACCCGGCCCCTGCCCCGGCCCCTTGCTCGGCCCCTGCCCGGCCGGCGGGGCGGAGCCCGGTCCCGGGCTGCAGCTCAGCGGCCCCGGCATCCCCTCGGTGCCGCCGGCGGGCAGGGCGAGGGTGGCCGGGCAGAGCTCATCCCTCTCACCCTCCGAGCGGAGCCTCGGCCCCCGGGGGATCCCCCTGCCTCCCGGGAGGGGGTCGTGTGCGAGGGGAAGTCCTCGCCTGGGTCACGCTTCGGGAGGAGGGGGCGATCTCGTCCACTGGGGCGAGGAAGGACACGGAGGGCTCCAGTGGTCCCTTCCCCCGCTCCCCCATCGCTCAAAATCGACCCCTATTCGCGCCTCCCCCTGCCCCAGACGGGGCGTGTTCCAAGCTCCCTCCCTCCCTCCCCCGGCCCTGACAGCGCCCGGGGCTCCCCGGCGGGCCAGGCGGAGGGGCCGCGGCAGGGCCGGCGGTGCCGGAGGGCGGACGCCGGGGCTACCGGAGGTGACGGGGCCCCCCCGCCGCCAGTGCCCTCGGTGCCCGCTGCCCCCCTGCAGCCGCCGCGGTGGGGGATGTGGCACGTCGCGGTGCTGCTGGGGTGTAGCTCATTCCTGATGCCGCTGTTTGTCGCTGAGTTTTGAAGAGATTTATTGGCTGGCTTCTGCTAAACCACGCTTGAGTAATCCGAGCTGCTGCGCGCCGTGGTGAAGCCCGGAGGGGGGGAACGTCACTCCCTCTGGCAGCGGAGCAACATTAGTCTTCCAGCCCTCAAACCACCACTACAGCGTCGGAAACTGCCGGGTCACAGCCATTTGCTTTGGAAAATTGGCGATGTTTGGTGCTAGAGATCGATTACCCTTGTAATCTTCCCCCCGCCACCTCCTCCTGCTTACCCCACCCCTACCCGCCCCAGACAATAGCGTCCGAGCTCCTCAAGGAAAAAAAAAAAAAAAAATAGAAAAGAAAGCAAGGAGAGAAAGAAAGAAAGAAAGAAACTGGGGAATGGATCTGACTTCAATAAGAAAAGCGTGTCTCTAGAAGTGGTGCTAATGGGAAGAGATTTCCGATCTCCAGAGGACGATGATTTGTCACAAAGGGTAGCTGGCTCGGTGCTTTGGGCTGGAGCCGTGTAGGAGACCCTTGGAGAAGTCATTGTGCACAGAAAACCGAAGACCTGTACAAACATGCCTGTTCGCAGAGGTCATGTGGCACCACAAAATACATTTTTGGGTACAATCATTCGAAAATTTGAAGGGCAAAGTAAGTTCTCGCTTTCTATCTATTTTGGTACAGTAGTTTGATTCTGCTTGTGACTAAATGGACAGCAGCTCCAGACTATTTTAAGTTTGTAGCTTGAAAAGAAAACCCGGGAGGTAAGGAGGGGATCCCTGGCAGGAGTAGCATTGTTTTTGATCTAGAATACAGATTACCAATCTGAATTATTGGCTGCTATTTTGGGGAAGGGGGGTGTTGGGGCTTTTGTCTGCACTATTTCAAGGAATAGTTTTTATCTTTGACTTTATCTATATTGTATAGCTATAGAAGTTATGTTTCTTACCTCCTTCTGAACCGGTGAGATGGCTCTAAAAGCAGAGTGTACAATCTTCCTGCCTGTGAAATGTCTAAAAAAAAAAAGCTAGATTTATTGTTGTTATGATTGCTATTGCTGTTATAATTGCCTTTTCAAAATAAAGCAGAACAGTCTGACTTTGATTTAGAGGAAGCAGATAATATGCAGAAGAGTTATTAAAGAGAAATTACTCTCTTACCTTGTTGTCATGACTGCATTTTAATAGAGCTGTCAAATTTCTCTGTTTTGTTTATGTAAGTCTGAAATATCTATCAAACCAGTGCAAATGCATCCTTAGGAAGAGTCTGTGAGATCTTTTGCAATGCAGCAGCTTACTACATGTCAAGGAGGCTGAAGCTGAAGTGTTTTTCCTGGCAGGAACTGTGGTTTACTATTAACTGTGAGAAGGAACACTTGATGCTTAAAATGAATTTCATTTAGAAACAATAGTTTTATGTATGCACATTGATTTAAATATTTAGCATAATTTTAGTATCAGTCTAAGTGCAAACCCTTACAGCTAATTCCAGTTTATATACTTCCTTATACTTAAATCCACATTAACATTTGTAATATTTATATTATTTGAGAAAAAATTAGATATGGTGTTTTTAGTCGTAATTTATCTAAATGTTAAGTCAGTGTTGCTACTCAAGTAAAGTTTTTATGTAGTGTATATTTTTTTAGGTAATAAAGCACTAGCTGCTAAATAGGCATATGATATGGAAAGTTCAGCCTGATTGAAAGACAGTAGAAAAAGTATATATATTTTTCTCTCCACATATTTCACTGTTTCCCAAACAGGCCATATTTAAAATTTTGAAGAGTTGTACTGGTAACTTGGTGTCATGTAAAAAAATGTTTTATAAAGCAAGCAACCTCCTAGTATAACTAAGCAAGCAGAAATTAATGTTATTAACAGTAAATCTATCAAAGCTGTACATTTATAACTACAGTGGGAATAGTCTGTTACAGAGGTAAACAGAAACAAATTAAATGAGAGTTGAAAACTTTTGAACCTTTCTGTCAGAGAAGAGTTTGGGAAAAGATGAGGGACAGAAGCACAGAACTTCAGCAAACTGTGCAAAATATTTCCAACATCAC
The DNA here is from genome assembly GCA_038380795.1 of Pyrocephalus nanus. Classification (NCBI taxonomy): domain Eukaryota; kingdom Metazoa; phylum Chordata; class Aves; order Passeriformes; family Tyrannidae; genus Pyrocephalus; species Pyrocephalus nanus. The sequence continues at coordinate 17,790,277 of CM076267.1, read as the reverse complement.
AATCATTTCATGTACCTTCATACTCTTCCCCCCTTTTTTTTAAAGGAGTATTTTTTTATTCTGTTCTTTTCTAGATAGGTTCATTAAAATCCTGACTATGAACTTACTGTCATTCAGCTAATGAAAATCCCTCAAGAGTAGACTGAGACGGTTGGAGCTTACCCTAATAAGCCCTTCACTGGAGTAGAACCCCCTCCCGAGGTCTCACTTCTCCCCAAAAGAGAACTTTTCATGGACCTGCCTGAGGTGCAACTGACAGGGCAGCGCTCATCACCTGCGCTTCACTGAACCTAACAAAGAAAAAATATTGAAGTCAAAAGGAGATTTGCAAAGACTTGCATAATCTGGTTTTATTTCCTTAAAGGACAACTATCTTTGTCTTTGATATGTTCCAAATTGATTGAAGTTTCCTTAAAAGCTATGGATCAAATTAGCTACATCAAATGACTGAAAATCTCTGCATTTCAGGCACTCCCAGGGAGAAGAAGGGTTGTTCAGCATCCATCCATAAAATCGACACTATGTGAAATGTTGAAAGAGTACTAAAAAATGCATAACTTTCTTTTATTGCAGATAAAAAATTCATCATTGCTAATGCTAGAGTGCAGAATTGTGCTATCATCTACTGCAATGATGGGTTCTGTGAGATGACTGGGTTCTCCAGGCCAGATGTCATGCAGAAACCTTGCACCTGTGATTTTCTTCATGGGCCAGAGACCAAAAGACATCATATTGCCCAAATTGCTCAAGCACTTCTGGGGTCAGAGGAGAGGAAAGTAGAAGTCACCTATTATCACAAAGATGGTAAAGTCTGGTTTTATTTTCAAGATTGTGTGTGTTTGGTTATCAGTTGATTGGTAAAAGAAGTGTGTATGTTGTGTGGGCCAGACTCTTTGCTGGAGTGGTGGTGTAATTTCTCTGAAGTCCAGTGAAGTACACTTGTGTGTATCAGTAAGAGAATCTGCCCCCAGAGTGGTGGGTGTATGGAGTGTATCACCGTACACTGACTCTAACAGCTGAATGAAGCTAGCACGGTGTTTGCAACTGTTGAACAGCAGCTCTCCTCTTGGTTGGTTTAAAGCAGATGTAAATCTCTTAAGTAATCAGCACAGAGGAACCATACCTTGATTTAAATGCAGTATTTTACTGGGAAAAGTACCACAAAGTTAAAAAAAAAAGGGCCTATCATGAAGAAAGCCTTAGCTTGTAAAGAAAGAGACAAGTCTTTTTCAGACCTGAGATATAGTGAAGTCAGAGTGCCTGCAACTGAACCGCTGAAGTTGTCCTAAAATTGTGTTGTTAGAATCAAAATTTGGGGATGGCAGCACTATGAACAGTTTCCCTGTTATTCAGTAAAGAATCAATACTTGCAGAATGGCTAAATCTGCTAATGCTTTTTTCCTACTAAGAGAACAAAATGAATAAATGCTTTTGCAGATTTAAAAATGCATACACATGAAAACTAATTATGATACCTAATAGTTATAGGTAGAGTTTTGTTGTTGGTTGTTTTTTTTAATTACCCCAAGTTATTTACGGAAACATCCATCTTTCAAACAAGTCCAAATAATGGATAAGTGTGGTGTACCTTATTTTGTCTCTTGCTGTGTACACTCTTGGGAGAAGGAAAAGGAAATTCATATTCAAATGCTGAGCTTAAATTAGTTCTGGAGAAGTGCCAGTGTGTTGTTTGCATCAATTTTAGAATCACATGCAATGTGCTCTCATTTTAAAGTCACAGAGTTAAACCCTGTTCTCAATATTTCTGTTGTTATTACGGAGAGATTTAAGTAATATTATTTTTATCGTAGGCTGCTGTAATTCAGATAGGACTCAGGGCAACCATTCTGCCCACGCTACCAATATTTAAGTATGTTCTTCTTAGTAGATTCTTAGTAGAGCCCTTTATTCTTAGATCTGGTTTGGTGGTCTGGAGCAGATTTTGGTCAAGATTTGTTGCTGTAGCTGTGCATTGAACACAGATTTCTCAGGAGACCTGACACCGTGTGTCTTTTACACACCTAGCCTGTGTTTGTGTTAACTTGGTGTGTGTTAAAAATAATATTGCAAAAGGAGAATGTCATTGCTAACTTTCACAGCCACCAGCCTGGAGCACAGTTTTGAGATCTGGTAGTTTAAAAGTGCTACAGTCTCCCAAGACATTAGGAGGGAGGGAAGGGCACTTAACTAAAGCACTGCTTATCTGTCAATTACTGGATATATGTATATATATACTTTTCTAAAATGCTGAATTCTGGCATCATGCACCACACAATAATCTGTTTGAGGCAAAGCAAACTAATACTGTCCATAAAAACTGCCATATCTTTTGTAAATACTTTTGAATGCTGAGTTATGAATTATTTAGCATAAACAATCTTATGTATAAAGGTTTTCAGTAACTTCACTTCTGTGAATAGTTTCTTTAAATGCCTAAACCTTATGTTTGAAGGTTAAGGAATTTCAAAAGCTACAGATAACAGTTCCAGGCAAATCTGGATTGAATTCCTCAATGTTTTACCTGTCTAAATGTGAACAGGATTTACCACATGCATTACATGATCAGGTAAATTTAAACAAATACAGGTGAATTATATGGAATCATAAATATAATTTAAAATATCAAGGCAAAAATTGACAAAATACAAGATTAGTCTGACACTCAAATTTGGTTTTGCAATATATAGCATATATACCTATAACCCTGTATAACATACTGTGTATATAATAACAATATACAGAATAGTGATACACAGCGAGGACTTTCTCTAGATTGTGAAGCAAAATGAATTTCAAGAATTTTCTTAAGAGTTTAGCGCCTTGTTAGTGGCTCATTTTGTACTGTGTGCTGTGAGGGAGTATGAGAATATTTTGAGAGTTCAGTTCTACGACAGGTATAAATGTAACTTTCTCCATGTGATTAACCCAAGTTACTCCAGCAAACTACCCACTGCTTGAAAGTTTATCTGATATTTAATTTCACAGCAACTCATTGTATAATATTTAGCATAATACTAAGCACAAAGAAGAGGAAGACACCTCATGAAGGTGTGAGTCACTTGAGGTTCCACTGACAGGAGGTTCCGAAGACCATATTACACACTCCTAATAAATGCCCAGTGAATGGTAAATAAAACCTTATTCCACATCATACTATCATTTACTCTGCATAAGCCACTGATTATATTAAAAATATTGAAGTAAAGCAAATGTCAGTGGGATCACTTAGAGAGCTAATCTGTCATCAGAAGTCCATCAATGCAGATATCAGAAAGGGAATCACTCTATAAATAATGCTTTTATATTTTAAATACCACCTCACATAATTTTAAAATGTCGTGGTTTAAAAGGAAATTCTTGCTGTAGAAAAAGGGTATCGCATATGTACTGTGAATTAGGATTCTGATGCTCTATTTGTCTATAGTCCACTTTTCTAGATGAAAGTGCAAGATTTTGAGTTTAAATGTCTTGATGATGCAAGACTGAATGCTCTTGCTGTTTGTTCACTGCTTTAATCTTTTGGCTAGATCACACACTTGAAGATGGGACAGAAGGATGGGAACAATTTTGTAGCAAGTTGATTTTCAGAAAATGACTTGAATCTATATTGCTTTAAACACAACAGAGAAAAGATACAGTGATCAAAGGAGAACAAAAATTCAGTGTATCACGGTTTTATGAATGTGTAATTTGGACTGGGCCTGTGTCCCTTTTCACTGTGCAGCGTGGGGAGGGTGCAGAGAAGTGTAGCTTGTGATAGTCTTTTGTCATTGTTTAGATGGCATGGAGGTAGGATGCCGGCATTATTTAGGCATCCATCAGACCCTGTCCCAAGCACACCAGTGCCCTGTCTTCACTAGCTCCTCTAGCAGTGTTTATGTCAGCATAAGATCATTAATATAATCTACCTTTGCTTTTAATTTCTCCTCACTCTTTTTTCTCGTTAAAAGGGTCTTGATGCAATTCAGGCAAAGTTCTAGTTCTCTGTCCTGTTCAGTAGTGCCACAGTAGGCAATTACATAGTTATCAAAATAATTATTTCTGAGAAAAATGGTTAATGGGAAGAGATGTATGCCAAAACTAAGGGTCCAAATTTATAGGTTCTTATCGCGCAAGAAGCTCCGCTAAGATCACTGGATCTACTCATGGGATTAAAGACACAGTAAATTTCTTTTTGAATGTAAATATTTTTTGTTTAGAAAGACCAATAGATAAATACACACAAATCACAAGAGCTATTATTTTGAAACAGATTTTTTTCCAAGAATTGCCCATTAGGCATTAATATCTGCTTAATTCAAAAATTACACTGATATTAAAGCAGCAGTATCATATTCTTCACTATCTCACTTCATTTTCAGTAATCTTATGGCTATATGATCTGAATTATACTTGAAGGCAAGATATTGTTTATACAGGATATCAGTTCTTATTTTAATAAAGTTATTTGTGGTGAAAATGTTTGACAGCTCTTCCTTTTAGGACTCCATTTTGCAGTTTAAGTCATTATTGCATAAATCATTCTTGACAGATGTAAAATATTGCTTGAGGTCATAAAGCTTTGGACATAGAAAGTATAATTATTTTGGGATTGAGAATGGATATATAATAATCAGAAAGGATTGTATCAACTGAATATTTTTTACTTCTTACATGCTTTGTGGACAACAATGGACTGTGTCTGAGCTCGCAGATGATACTTGTTAAAGGGAGGTAAGGAGACCACTTAGGCTTAACCTATACGTATCAGGTATTCAAGGGATGAGAAAAACTACAGCAGAGTGTATGTTTGAGCAAAGACAAGATTAATTAATTAACTGCAGAGCGTGTACAAATCTCACAAACTACTTGCCGTGGATTCAGTTTCAAAAAAATAATTTGCTAGAACTGACTGCAAATTAAACATATTTGCATTTTCAAAACACTTTTCCAAACTAATGTTTTAAGGCCTTTTAAGCTCTTTTTTAAGGATAAGAAAATAAAAAAAGTAAAAAATGTTCAAACATACTAACAAAATAAAGTGGAAATGGTATTAAGTGTTTTTAATTAAAAAGATAGATTTAGTAGCTTATCATCTAGACTTCTGTCAGTATAGGTGTTTTATCACCTGTTTGTGTGAACCTGCCAATCAACTAAAAATACAGCTGAAAAGAAAGACCCTTGCATGTGTGTCAAGTTCCCTTAGATTAGCTCAAGCATGTGGGCCAGCAAGCACAGTCTTGACCACAGTTCCAATGCCTTATCCAGAGCTGTTGAGAAAGGTCAGTGAATCAAATCACTGTCTAATACCCTGCTGCTGTAGGAGTCCTTGATTTCAGAAATAATATCTGACTGCATTTTGATAAAGAAAGTGTTACCCCCCCCCCGAAAAAAAAAAGCTGTCAAAAAGCGCTTTCTTAATGCAAGTCCTTTTCCAGCCATCCTTAAAATAAACCAACCTTGGATCAAATCCAGAATGTTACTGAAGCTGTTAAACTATTAGGAATTAATGAAGCCATCCATTCTTATGTCTGTAGGGGTGGTTTTACCTTAGGCTTCAATACTTGTCCTACAAGAAAAAACCTGTCTCTTACGCCATTCAGGACTGGTGATTTTGTAACAAGGGCACCACCAACAGTGAGACGATACCCCAGTGATCCAAATATCTCATTTTGCCATCCCCATTCAGATATGGCTCCTGTGTCTGCCCAGAACTGTGGGTCACTTCTTATACACATTTCATGTGTGATATCTAATGATTACGATAGCACCTCTCAGATATACCAAGTAGGCTTGTTTATGGGTCAATTTCAAACTTATTTTTCAATTCCTTGATGTTCCAATATATTCCTTTTTCTTCTCAGGTCAAGATGAATTTATTTTCAATAAGGAGGGGACTTTTATAGATCATTTTCCCCCCATTCATGTATTACTGCTAATGAGATAATATCTCAATAAACAGCACAATAATTAAATTGCTTTTTTAATTATTGTCAGTGTTTAGGGTCAGAAAGTATGAGTAGATATATATAATTTTAACAAATAATGAAGAATATAACTTCTATTATTATAGATACTGCATCTTTAACAGAAAAATTAGTTTGGAAAAATCCTTTCTGACAGTTTTAAGATCCTGCATGGCACAAATAAAAATCCTGCCGGCTAGTGGATCAGCAGTCTTTCATTTCAGTACAGTGTTCAGAGGGAACTCTTTTTCCAGTGGACTTCCATAGTACAGTTTTGCATCAGGATTCAGAAAGTCACAGGGTCAATTTACACTGGTCAAACGGCCCAAATTTCCCTTATTTGAGCTACAAAGAAACAATGATTGCTGACTTTCAAAAAGAGTGTCATAATGATAAGAAAGGTGACACATTCCGGAGTGAAACGGTACTATAAGGTTATGATATGATCTACATACTCAAAAGAGTTTCACCTTTTTAGTAGGCATTGTCTGACAAAATTTTGTATCTGTTTTAAATATGCTCCTTTTAGTTGTAGTGAAAGCTATTTCGGGTTTGGGTTATGAGACTAAAAGAACAGATGCTGTCAGTCTATTTTTGGTGTGGTTTCACATGATTTATTGTGTCCTCTTTCCATCTTCAATGTGCATCCTTTCTAATGTTGCATTATGATAAGAGAGTTAAAGAGTTATTGCATACTCCTAATTTGCATTATTGATTGGGTTTTTTCCCTTCTCTACCAAACTGGCCAATAAAGAGATGTAGAGAGCAAATAAAGAGATGCAGGGAGCAAATCAGAAATGATACCTTGCAATAGACATGGCTATTGCCTTTTGCATATTTGATATGATACAAACTTTGGAATGTGGCACTTTGAATAGTACCAGTGTTGACATCAATGCTGTTCTCTCTGGTTCCCAGCAATGGAAAGACAACAGTGGTGTGGATTAGATTATATGTTAGTGGTTTCGAGTCCAGTTTTAGTGTTCTCTACATTTTTGACAGTATATAACTCAGTCTGTGTGCTAGATAGTCCATGCTCTTCCAGCTAAGTATGGAAAAAGCTTTATCAGGCAGTATAGGATTCACAGTAGCAAGACAAAACTGACTATGGAAACTGCTAACTGACTCTGGAAACCTCATATCTGAAAAGCAATCAGAACTGTAGCTGTGAACCGCGATCTAGGCAGAGCAGATAAATGACAGTGACAGTGGTGTACTGTGGCTCTATAGTTACAGCTGGTTTCACACTGCACCTCTGAAAGTTCACATCTCTGAGGTGGGAACTATTGGTGTTATAATTTTGGGTAGCTTGAATATTTTATTCTAGTATTTTGTTTTAAAGGAAACAACATACATAATTTAATTATTTCTTAGAAATTAAAGTGAAATTTCATTTTGAAAGGAGAATTATAGCCATAACTAGTCACAAAATGCTTTTAAACCACCAGTATTTCTGTAGATACCCAATTTTAACCTTCCCCACCAACTTTCTGGTACAATACAGCCTTTTTCTATTTTTCTTAATTCTCTAATTCCAAAAACACAGTGGAATCTCATCAGGAACTATCACCACAAAGGATACCAAAATTCAATCTGAAAAAAATTCAGTGTAAACAGTGTAAAGGGAAGGTCTTCTGTCCTTTTTCTGTTTCATTAACCGGACTCTAATTATAGATCTCATTATACCTAGTTTTGACAGTGCCCTCAATTATAGCACTGAAGTTCTATCCACAGAAGAATGTATTCCAGCTTCTTTGTAAGCAAAAAGCCATCATATCATCAAAACCTAAAGATGGTATTTGTCATAGTGTCAACATTATTAACTATTTCATTACTGATAGTGAATGGAAATTACGAGAAGAAAGCTTAGTCCATCACAGCTGCCTTCAGTACTTGCCTGCCTGCTGAAATTTCTTTCTTTCCTGTCCTTGTTCCTCCATAATACCATAGTCAATAAAAATACCTTCTTTTACATTTTGCCATAACCTCATTTAAATCCCTGATTTGCTACATTAGACTGCAGTGGAAACCAGGTGTTGACTAAATGGTCAGTTCAGAAAAACAGCAGTTTACTTTGAATACTGGGAAGCTGGGATTTATCACAATATCCCAATACTGATCCTTGAGAGTATCAACATATGAAATGTTGGCCTCTTTTGAGCAAACACATAGGACTATATGGTAACTGACTGTTTCTGCAGCCAGACACAGTTCTAAAGAGCAAGATATCAATACCTACAGACACAGGACTTGGCTTGCAACAAACAGCTTTCATAGAATTAATTTGTAAAGTTTAATTTTTGTAACAAGAGTCCTGGTCTTTAGCTACTAGAACTCTGCTGGTAGAGACATAGTGTGCTATTGCTAACTATTTGATGGCGTTTATTAGCTGGATCTCTGCTGCTGCATAAAAAGTCCACAAATTATGAAAGAAATATGGAAAACACAGATGAAACCTTCCACCATTTTTATCCACAGGATAGACAGGCAGAGATAACTTCAGAACAAGGATATATTAGGGGGGTTTGCCTTTGTCTTAGGCTGATTGAAAAGCAGTTAATCATCATGTAAATATGTTTCATCACTAACATGCATGGGCTGAAGCACTTATTCCCAGCTGTTGTCAGACTTTGGAGGCTGTGCCCTTTTGAGATTATTTCTTAGAGCATTCTTTGCTGATTTTCATTCAAATCAATGCAAGTGTACCTCTGAAAATAGCTTGCAAATTTCCTCCTTTCAAAACTCATTTATGCCAATCTGCTTTACTCCTTCCTTTCTGGAAAAAAATGCGAGATAATCTCATTAGTATTTTGCATGTTTATGGCATTTCTTTTTATACTTTCAAAAGAACCTGAAACTCAGTAGTCCATAAATCCTATTGTCAGGGTATTTAAGGTAAAATACTGTTACCCTTCTGCCTACTTGCTTAAAAAATCTCTTTCAATTCAACAAATAAGAAAGAAAGTCTATATCGTTTTAAATAATGATAATAAAAGAAAGGAAAATGTGTTCTATTTTTTCCATTGTAAGCACCCAGCTTTATTTTTGCATAAATATACCAGGATTCAATTTAACACCAGTCTATCCAACTGAAAAGACAGCACTTTCCAAAAGGACTATTTCTGGAGTCACGGACAACATAACCATATTATGTGAGAGAATAACAGCCTTGGAGTATAAAACCAAGTATCTATAAATCAGTATCTGAGCCTTTTCTGTGGATTAATGGAGCAGCTCATGATCTAGTGTGAAAGCCTATGTATTATGTCAATCCCGAGCCAGTCTACGCTGGTTCACAGTTCAGAGCATCCTTAGTCTTTCTGTAAGTTATACTGATTGTTCATGGCAACAAGAATGGGAGCACAAAATGCGCAGAGTCATCTTTAGTGTTTTAAAGAAAAGTTTTTTAAATATATAAAAAAAGAGTTTGAGTACTGTTTTTGGATGACCACAAAACTGTATTAAAACCTTGTTCCTCTTTGCCCTGGAACTTGCAAATCACTTCTTATGTCAGGATTGGAAGTGGAGTCTAAGGACCTGCTCCCCAATGCCTAAAATGTTAATTAAAAACTACTAAGTGCTACTGCAGCTACAGCAGTTAGTTTCTAATTTGTGTGATATTTGCCAATCAGGTGCTGGGTGCAGGTGGCATCCCCTTTCTATGCTTTACTGTTTATTTAAAGAGGTGAAAAGAGGAAGGAATGTGTGGTTCACAGACAACTCTTCTTCCTATCTGACAAGTCTAGGCAAGTCTATTTTATAAAAGCAACTAAACAAACCAAGAACATTGCAGCTAAGGGAGCTATTCAGTAGACCACACAGATCTATTTACATTCATTTCTGGTTGTCTTTTGACCTCATCTGTGAAAAGACAGATCCCGCAGAAGCAGAATTGCCAGTAGTGTCACTGTCTCTGCAGAACTCAACATATGCAAAACACAATTATTAGCCAGACAAATGCATTCTGTGTGCAAAAACAATGTGCAAAGAGCACTTGTCCCTGCTTCATAGGAATTGATTGAATTGTTTCCCTGTTAAATAACATTTTAGTTTTAATCCCTTTTCTTTTCACCTTAGGATCAGTTTCCTGCAAATAAAAAAAGTTGTGAATAAAACACTTTATTTTCACTTTCTGAGAAATATCTGAAGAAAAAATATCAACTGTTTTTAAAAAATTATTTACATTTATTGATTTACTCATTTAACCTCAGTTGTTACCTGGAAAGTAGATTATCCAAACAGGGGTTTTTTGTCCCTTAGGGGCCACAGGCACTAAAATAAAAAATATAACTTAGGTAGTGTAGCTATAAAGATCACACTGAGGTTCAGTTACTGCAAAAGAAAGCACTGACCTGAACTTTTAGATATAAAAGCAAATTTAGGACTAGATTTTCAAATGTATGTATGTATTATAACATATAAAAGTGCATTTCTCTTTCTCAAGAGGTTTAAGAACCAATTTGAGGAGCTGCCAAAATTACCTCCTACCCCATCATAGAATATAAACTGATATTCTATATTTCACAACAGTTTTACAAATAAAGTATTCTTCTTATTAAATAGATTCAATCACAGGCAGTCTGAACTCAACAGCAAATTAAAGTTGCTCCTAATGAGCTGGTTGACTAATGCAGTGAGTCTTTTACCTCAAAAGACATTTAATTCTGGAAAAGCTCACGGTTCCAAACGGTCATTCTCTACTGCATTTCTGCACTGTTCTCTTCTCTTTTCCAAGAGAGTACACCAAAGTTGCATTGCAACGTTCCCAGTGTAGACAAAAGCAGTATATACATATATATATGCGTGTGTACATATATATATTTATATATAAATGCCTCAAAAAATCCCCAACATGATCAAGTCCAAGAAATGGTGAGAAAATGATAATATAAAATTATTTTCATCAGTGAACAGTAAAGCTACCTCTAATAGGAATTGCACTGAATAGGAATTGTTTTAAAATGAATATCTCAGACCACAAGCCAGGTCTGAGAGAAGAGACACCCTAGGTAGTGCAGGTGTGTACGTCTCTGTTCTAATACAGGATCATTTCCAGAGAAACAACTTCTTCCGTTAAAGAGGACACAAACCTGGGGTCTGGGGGGACAGCTGGGGTTATTCTGAATGGCAAAAGTGTCCAAGCTGTTTCCTTCTCTTGCCTTAGGGTTAAAAAACGGCAAAGGAGGAATCAGGTGCTGTGTTAAGTTCAGCCCTCAGGTTGTCCAAATTTGATATAGAAAATTGAACTGCCAAATAAATGGCAAAGAAAAAAATAACGAGTCATGTTAACAAAGTTCAGTGGCTGCTAAGCTCACTTTTTTTTCAAACAGAAAAAAACTAATCACTTGTAAGTCTCACACTGAACTTTGTTGTGATAGTTGTAGCACTTATTCAGGTGCTACCACAAGTCAGTCATACAGAGCTATGCATTGTTATTTTACAAGAAAGCAAAATTTCATCTATTATTGGTCTTTAACTGGTGCTGCATGGATTATACAACATACAAAGCTTTATTTCTTTCTCAAAACAGAATTTCCACTCTCCAAAGATTCAAAGAGGTGAAATTTCATCAGATTCTAGCTTGATTCAGTTTTTTAGATATGTGCTTGGGATTCTGATCTCCAGTATCCTGAATACTTCTGAGAGTTATATAAAGTTACCAAGGGAAAAAAGAACATTTTTGCAGTATATAATACATCTGTTTAGATTCAACTAGCACATCTCTAAACTTGATTATTAACCAGGGATATTCTCATAACCTAGTTTAAATTGTAACTTTTCCCCCTCTTGGATTTCACCCTTTGTTTGTATCTTGTTTTTTAGAAACTGGCACAATCTAGATAACAAGTAATGCTTTGTTTCACATGGGGATCTTTAAATAGCAATCACTCAGACGTGTTTGCTTTTAGAAAGCATTCTGTTAGCATGGCACATACTCTTAACTAATATATAACATTTTACCATTCCAGTACAGCAAAGAAGTCCTTTTCTTAGATTGGTCTTTTATAGCCATCCTATTTTCATAGAATCCAGATGAATTTAGATCAGGAGGAGACTTAGAAGTCCAATCCAGCCTCGCACTGAAAGCAAGAGGAACACAGAATTCAGGTTAGGTTACTTAGGACTTGTCCTTTTGGGTGTCAGGATGGAGACAACAGAGCCTCTTTGGGCAACCTGTTCCAGTACCCTCATATTAAAATCATTTTTTCTTTATACCATGTTAGGACCTCTCACATTTTAATTTAAAGCATTGTCTATCATTCTTCTGCCGTGTACCTCAGAACCTGCCTCCATCACTGCTAATTTCCTCATAACTACTGACAGACTGTTACTAAGTCCCTCAAAGCTCTCTCTTCTGTAGACTCACAGCCAAGGCTGGTTTCTTCAACCACTTTCCAAAGGACGTGTGGTCTAAGTTGATATCCATCTTGATGGCCTCTGCTGGACTCATTCAAGTTTATCAGCACTTCTCTTGTACTAGATCCAAAGCTACATTACACATATATTTTTTGATGGAGATCTTTTCCAAATATTGTTACTGATGTGCTACATGGTATAAATTCCATGTTTCTACGGATTTTATTATGAGGAACTCAATGTTTTCCTGCAACAGAGGCCAAGTTGCCTAGGCTGTTAGGCATCTACCTGGTTTTCTTTGGCTGATTTTTTTATACAAACATGTTTGAGTTTAGAGAGTGCTTATTTTGCCAGGGGTTGCAGTTATCCAAACAGCTTACTGCTAAGTAAAATTGTGATGGAGTTCTTCTAAGTTTTAGAAGCAGCTAATCAGTGGTCTTATACTGGGAGATAAATGCAAGTGCCACTGGCAACCAACCAGAGCATCCCTGGCACACATTATTCATCACTTCATTCCCATCATTAAAGATGTGTAGAAAACAGATCTTCTAAGAGATAAATGTTTTTCACGTTGTGTGGAATTCTTTCAGTGGCTTTCAGAAGTAAGGTAACATTATTGAAATACTGTCTCACCTCAGAAGAAAAAGCTTGATGCTAACATTTACTTATATAAATCATAAAAAAGACAGCATTTTCTTCTCCATTTCTCTTCTGCTACTTCTAATTTCATATATTTTTTTTTTTTTAAAAATGATAGATTTGTTGTATGTGCTTTCTTCCAGGTTACTGACTAGGGGAGATAGAAATCTCCTGTTTTCTTCAAGAGTAAATAACAGCCTTTTCCTTTAGGACAGTGCCAACTATACTTCCCCTACCCTGCAAAACACCACAATCAGTATGGAAGTGTTCCTGACAGGAACTCAGCACATTTGGCTGCTGGCACTGATGGCACTCAGCATCCTGCCAGAGCTGGTCCCTAACACACATGATGTGTCAGCAGCAGAGCATCAGGAATCCTGCACCTTGTGTGCTACTGCAGGGGTGTCAGAACTGTGGTTTTAACCTGTGCCCCTTCAAATACCCATCATTTAGGGATGTGATTCCATCTGAGGATATTAGAAAAGATACCTAAAACATAATCCTACCCGTTTAAGTCACCCCAACTGGGTGGCCTGACAGCCTATTCAGATTTGTAACCCATTCCATATTTTCCTTCAGTTTTTTATCTATAGACAGGGACTGCTAAACAAGCACAATGTGACAAAACATATTTAATGAATATTATTAACGATGAGTGCAACTGCTGTTTGAAGGTGTTGATAAGCTTCATCAAATATACTTCCACTGACTAAATGAACACCGACAAAAGTTTTAATTTTATTATTTAAAAAATTTTTGTCTATACTGCATGCACATTTAACATTTACAAATCTGCTTGTTTCATGCTGGATTTTATTTTTAATCATTGTAATATGATGTTTAAAAGTTCATAGATAAAATCTGCTCTACTGACTGCCTAAAAGAACTGTCTTTTCCTCTCTTTTTTTTTTTTTTTTTTTTTTTTTTCCCACGTGACAGATAAAAGTATCTTGGGGGTGCACAACAGCAGTTTATGGCATTACATTAGCAATGCTGGTTGCCCCTACATCAGTTAATCTGATGATGCAGAAGAGAACACATCTAGATTATGCATTAGAATATAGTATTATGCAAAGATTTTTTTATGCCGTAATTTTTTATTTAAGTGTGATTTTTATTTCTGCTCAGATGCAAAGCCATTCCTACTTCTAAGATAATCGATGAGAGATTCACACAGTGACAGTTTAATTGCAATCACTTCTGCTTGTAACTGATACATTGTAGTGTTCGGGTTAGCTACTTGTATGTCTTTTATTTCTGCATAGAGTTAATTTAGTGTGCAATATTTATATTTGGATATATATATATACTGGGATATATAACTTATTTTTAATTTAAATGAATGAGAATATACAAATAATTTCTCATTCTTGGGCTGGACTGAATAATCCTTGTCAGATTGCCCATGACTAGACAATTGGAAGCGTTGACTTGTTTTTGTCAAGAACAGTTAAAGATACTTGGCCCTACAAGGCTTGAGGAAAGTCAGAATGTGAGCAAGAGCCAAAAGGATGGCTTTTCTAGCCTTGTTTCTAATATTGTGCTTTGCAGTAGAAATACAGTTATCTTTACACACAGGTATTATGAAACAACTTTCCCTTATGGCTAAAATAACTTCCAAAACGATGTTTACATCACAGTTATTTATGGTCTTTATCTAAAACAAAATAAATGGAAACCCAACATCCCAAACAAATTAAGTTTCATATATAAGGTTTTTCAATAACTGAAAAGCTTTTATGTTTTTATCTAGATCTGAAATGCTTGAAAATATTCAATAGTTACATATTTCATGAGACCTTTACAAATCTATGCTTTTTTGAGACTTTGTTGAACAGATCACCCTTTTAATGATAAGCAAGGCATATTTTTTAGACACACAGTATATTATAATGTACATTTTGCAAGCAATTATGAGAGAAAAATAACATACAATAATTTAAAAAGTGAAGTATTTTCATACTAACTTCAGCTCTAATCTGTAGGGTTATGGCATATTTATTCTTTGAAGTTACATTTTTTTCCCTGGAACCCAAGATAATCACAGGAAATTTTAGAGATCAGACCAGTGAGTTCAACCATGGAACTGCCCCAGGCCTACTGGCTGGGAAAAAGAAGGGTCTTTTTTTAAAGTGTCAATGCTAAATATAAACCCATTTGAGAACAAGATTGACAACTCCATTAAGCTGCCTAATCAGCCTTTCTGAAGTGCAGCAAAAAGTGTAAGCAGAATCTCCGACTAAAGGATGCTGTGCATCACCTCAAATTGCTTTTTCCAAAGACTGCACTGGTAAATTCAGCTTTCCTTTTAATATTTTAGGCAGTATAGAGGCTTTCTGGAATACCTGTGTTGGAGTTTGATAGTGGTTTACATTTTATTGGAATAAAATACAGAATTGCGATGCTGAACCCCGATCAGGAATCAAAGTTAACATGCTATCTCTGAGATATTATCTGCAAAGGAAACTTTCTAAAAAGGAATGAAGATTTTTAAAGGAAGTTCATTAATACCTGTCATGGACATATCATCTATATATTGCAGAAAAAAAATTACTAAAGCAAAAACAAAACAAATCCAAAATAAATCAAACAAAAAAAAAGAAAACAAAAGGTTTTGGAGTCTGTTGCCTCCTCCTGTGCTACCAATATTTGAGCAAACTGACAATGTTCTTATGCAAGAGCAGTTTACAAAGGAAAATTCTACTAGGATTGAATCAAGTTAAAATCTGTTTTAGTTGTGCCAAGTGTATCAGCTTTCAATCGGTAGCCAAATCAAATCTATTTTGAGAAATTTCAGAATCTCGGGGCTACAGGCTCTTAGAGTCATTGAGAAGTTTGTGTTTAAGCAAGTGAAAGAAAAGGGTACAAAACCCTCCCAGAGAAGTTTGCAGTTAGCTCCATGTATAGAAGCTCACTTCATCTTAAATATTACTACAGCTTTCAGCGGGGAGAGGAAAGGAAACATGGATTCTCAAGAATACAAAGAAAAATATTCTTTATTCTGTTGAAATCATCTTTCAGCTCAAATAAAGCATCTGATATGGTCACATGCTGAACATGAATCAGATGAGCACACCTGGCAAGTAGCTGTTAACTCAGATCTGTGGTTTGCTACTTAGCAGGAATCATACTGTCTTTCTTTAGACAATTTTAACCCTATAATTTTTTTCAAATTATATGTTCACGTTTTCTTCAGGGCAGGAATTGCAATGCATGACCAGATTTTCAAGAAAAGTTTATCAAATTAGCTTTTTGTTTGTGAGGATTTTGATTTTGATTGTTTATTGGGCATGGAAATAATGGCCTGCATTCTGTGCCTAGATATGAACTGATCCTTCCTGAAAATCGAGTATGAGCTACAAATTTAGGAAAGTGATAACTCTGATTTGCTGAATAGTTCACTGGTGTTTTTCTTATTATTTAATAGAGGATCTATCTTCTGCACTTGTAAAACTCAGCAATAAATACTTCATCCAGAAATATCTTCAAACAGTACTATAGAAATAAGTGTACTATTCATGTATTTTCACTGTTGCCACTTATGCTTATTTGCACATCTTTTTTATGTTTACTTTAAAATAAATATCACAGGTATGGTGAAACACAGAAGGGACAAATTACAAATTCACTACTGTTGTGCAATTTTTCTCTTCAGAGCAACTAGCAAAATCCAGCAGTGAATGTTCACTGCCTTTGGTACCAATGATGATTTTTAGCTTAATAAAGTTTATAGGAAATACAGTAAGTAACTTCAAATACATATACTATGGTGGTTTTAATCACTCATAATTATATAATTGAATGCCTAACACTGTTTATCAAAGATACAGTCAGTATTACATACGAAATTGGCTTGGCTCTGCATTAAAGTGAAAGCTTGATGTACTACTTGAATTGGAGCCCTGTTTAGACTTCAAGAGTGAGGATCCTCTGGAGAAGCTGTATTTTACAGGCCACTCCAAAAGAAAAGAAAGCAAGTGTAGGTGCTGCAGGAAATATATGAGCACATAAAGCATATGAGCATAAATGATGAGACTCCATGAAATATTTTGGTCCTTGGCTGAACTGTGGGATAACAACAACAGAATTAATATTTTTTCAAGCACCAACTTTCTAACTTTTCATGTCATATTTTAAGTGAATTATTTTCACAAATGCTGAATTTCTCTGTACTCAGATTTAAAATAGCTGAATTCAGAAGTGGGAAGACTGTCTTGGACATTTTTACTCTACCTTAAGAAATTTAGATCTGTGGGCTGTTGGAAATTCAAATAACTGACATCTTCAAACTTAAACCTTCAGGGTTGGTGTTGCCAAAAAACAACATTTTCATTACTATGATACTCCAAACATAGAGGGCTTATAATATACTTAAAATAGGACAAAGCAGGCAGAAAACATGCAAAAGGGCCTCACAAACAAATAAAAAATGTTATGTATCCACCAAATGGGAAGAGATCATGAACAGGGAACACAGACCATACAGCAGAATTACCACACTGATTACATGGGAACTCTTGCAAATGTCATAACTGAGGTTGGAGCTGGTTTTGTCTTTTATCAAGGCTTACAAGAAGAGTAGGAAGATGAGCTAACACCTTCACTGAAACAAGCATACACTAGGCTGAGGAAAGGACTGAAAGTTAGGACTCCATCTTGGAAGTGGTTTCAACTGTTTTTCTTTCTCTTGAACCTTGATAAAAACACAGCTATTTATAGAACAGAAAAATATCTGAATAATTATTTTTTTCTGTAGTGAAGATATAAGATGCAATACTGTCTGTAGATTATTTGAGTGCTAAGTTTTCTTGGTGTGCTTTTGCTTCACTACATTTAATCTATTTTCTAAAGTAATTAATTGGGGAAAAAAAGTGGTAAAATAACTGGAGAGAAATTATCCAGGACTTTTTGATGCTATTTAATAAGATATTTCTGAAAGTCTGATTTATGACATGTACAGTATAGAAATACTGTAATTTGGGCCAGGACTCTTATTTACTTTGCTAATTACACTGCACTGGTTTGCCAGGTCTGTACAGTTTTTGTTGAATGCTCAGCCATCTCTTTCTACAAGAAAAGATCACATAACAGTAACAAATGCTTCTACAGGAAGCCAGGGAGCTGTGTAGAAGGGTCTCTGTGGACAAACATCTTCTCCCAGTCGTAAGAAGTAATCACTAAACAAGGTTTGAGGCCAAGAATGAAAGTCAGGGTGGTGAGTAATGACTAAAAAAATCAGTTCAATTGAGAGGACAGTTCTTGATCTTCTCTTTCCTGCTTCATCTTTTTCATCATGAGCAGGCACCACTCCTCATCTTTGGTGTAGGAATGCGGCTTCCAGGAGAGGCTAAAGCAAGGTGTGCTGGAGAGCATGCTAGCAGCTGGTTTGGGAATCAGCTGTAAATTTCACAGCTGGTTTTTGTGAATCAGCCTGAACTACTCTGAGTGGTGCCCCTGGCTGTGCAGCTGTGTTCATGGCACACAGGTGCTAATACGAGTCAAATCCCCAGCACAGATTCATACATGTCTATGTGACTGTGAAGGACTACATCTGAGTTTTGAACACAGCTGGCAGTAAACTTAACACCTAAGCACTCAGCTGACTGTTTAGAAAATTAGAGTTCCGGTGTGTGGCAATGGAAAGACAAATTTTCCAGCAGCCTGGGCCTAAGAAAACTCAGCAATTTCAAGAATCTCAAAAACAGTGTTAAGCTTTGGGTCCTCTGAAACTAGATGATCAGACCCTTGCACTGCTCCTACAAGCACAAGTCTTGCTTCACTATTCCTGTCAGCGCAATCCGAGAATAAATCTCTGGAAGCACTTCAAAAGACCTTCCAACCCTTCTCACCATACTCATCTTAAGGGTAATTTGTTGGGAAAGGTCTTTTATTGAAATACCATTTTATTTCTTAAACTGTATTTTCCTATCATTCCTTTGATTCATCAAGGTAATAAAGATGTCCACTTGATGTAAACTGAAGTGCATTTCTTCCTTTGGATTGTTTCCAAGTGTGAAACAGCTACTCTTAAAATCACCATCATAAACAAATTATATCCATATGCTTGTTAAAATAAGTTTTGACTGGCCATTTAGAGGTCTCATCTCTGCCTGTTTGTTAACAATTATATGGCTTAATTTGCTATATATTGTTTACAAATTTCTTTCAAATACAAGTATGACATAATTCCATAGGGTACCTAAGGCATGTTGTGCAAAGAGAGCTATAGGGAGGCACATGCTCTGCAATGAAAATGCAATAAAATCAACAGGAGTTCAACTATCTGGATAAAAAGCAAAGACTCCCTCCCACTGAGCTGCCACAAAAGCAATGAAAGCAAAGTATGGCTCTCTGTGGAAACATCTCTGAAGACAGCAATAAAGCCAGAAGAAAACATAGGAGCCAAAATATAAGTTTAGGAAAAAGAGACCATTATTACAGCACATGGAGAGGGCTGCTGTATCTACCAAGCCAAAAAGTTTGCCTTCAGTCTGCCAGTACAAGTAAATATGACTAAAATTTTAAAAATTTCAGGTAAAAGTGTCTTAGATCAGTTTTTACTTAAAAATGTTGATCTTCTGGGCTTGAAAAAACAATCAAACAATGGAGACAGACAGACAGATATCTTACTGAAATAGTAATTTAAATTTCATTAATTCTTAATGAAAAAAATGTGACTAGTCCCACTGTATAAGTCTCAGTAATAATAACAATTAATAAGGCTTTATGAAATGTGCAAAAAAGAGAATAAATAATAACTCTAACACAGATCCCAAAGAGCCTATGATTGAAAAAAATATGGGCATAGAGTTTTTTTAACAAAACATTCTTTAAAAGTCCCAAGTTTCAAATGTATAACAGTTTTGAAATCTCAAATGTTGTTGAAAGTGAGTTGTCCCTTAGATGAACATTATATTCTTAAAATGTTCCCTCTAAAGCAATTGAAGCATTTTTGTGGGTGGCAGAGGAAAACAGGTAAAAAAAGCTTTTGAACTTCTAAAATGTTTAGGTTCAGATTCTCTTAAATTCGGTAATTATAACAGTTGATGTAGAATTAAAGGAATGATAAAATTTGCATTTTTGGCCTTTTTTTACATATAATATCTTCATATGATTTTTAATATTTCTTGGAGGAAAAATTAAAAATACTTACAGAATAAGTACTCTGGTATACTTACTGTAAGATCCTGTAGTATACTTTGTATTACATAGAAAACAAGAAAAAGTAATCTATGGTGTTTTCATTTAATACTTAATACATATTTATAAAGTGGGCAGACAAATAAAAAAAAAATACAATTTACCTACCCATCACCATATTATGGGTTTAATTCTATAAAATTTTTAGCTACTGTTAGAAAATTTTAGAAAACTTACATGTCTGCCTTGCCTCCCCAGAGACACCATTCCTTTTTATAATTCCTCAGTCTTTAGGCCATATTTTTAAATTTCTGTTTATCTAAATGAAGGCACCTTAATATTTCCAAAGGTATTGTTAGGACTGCAAACATGAGACAAATTTCCAACTACTTTTTCTGGTTCCCTCTCTCTGTTTAATGCCCTCCTCTTGTCATTTGTTTAGTTGCCTTTTCATTTTAATCCCAGCCAGAAACACCAAGATTTCCCTAATTGTAGAGCCATACAGGCTAACACAGGGCAAACTTATATATTTGATAGTTTCACAGAAAGCTGGATTACAATTCCCATTGTAAAAATAGTTTTTGTTGCTTAAAGCAGTATTACTGCAACTGCCTCTTTAACTCTATGCTCTCAAGCACAGTATAAGTTAGTCTGTCAGAGAAGAAGCATCTTAGGAAAAATCTCTGACTTTTT
Source organism: Pyrocephalus nanus (assembly GCA_038380795.1). Classification (NCBI taxonomy): domain Eukaryota; kingdom Metazoa; phylum Chordata; class Aves; order Passeriformes; family Tyrannidae; genus Pyrocephalus; species Pyrocephalus nanus. Next base: position 17,769,503 of record CM076267.1, on the reverse strand, counting down.
AAAAAGTACTGAAGACATTAATTGGTCCTTGCAGAGCTTTTACCAATGAGCAGCAGAAACGGAACATGTCAAGACCAATAGTTAAGTCATGATCAGCTGTGGTACTTGTTTTAAGGTTATATACAAAACCAAACACTGAGCACATACTCCTATAGAGCAGCTTTTCATCAGAACTTCTAAGAAAAGTAATTTTTTGGAAAGTATAAAATAACCAATTTTTGCACATATCCTTTTTATTACAAAATTTCAGACACAATTTTTTACTAATAACTAAAAGAAGGTAAATTGTAGTTCCAAATACCATTTTTCTTAGAGATAACCTATCCATTATGCCTGAATTATTTCATTGGATAAAAATATTTCATGTCTTACTTAGGCAAACAAGAAGGTGGTGGAAGTTGAGCAGACAGCAAATTAGGAACAAGGTCTGTATGAGGGATACTTTAGGGATAAGAGTGAAATCTAACTAGTTACCTATATACATGTTAATTGTTTTTCCAGTCTTCCACTCATGTAAAATGAGTAGATGGAAAATTCAAGAATCTTTACCCTTTGTATCCTTATGCAAAGAGCTGGTGGATGGTAATTCAAGCTTCTCTATTTATTGTCATGGTGTTGTACCAATTTCAAAGATGGCAGGACTTTTACTGCAGTGCCCCAGATCACCACAACTCTTTTAACAGCCACTTCAGTGCACATTTTTTCTTAAAAACTCTACAGCCCAGAGAGAGTGCTGGAAGTGCAAAACCAGAATGTGACCTGATACATTTATCCTCATCTCTGAGTACTTCCCAAAATAGGGACATACCTATCGGATGTGTAAAAGAACAACTACTGTGTGCTCACAAACAGCTTGTAAGAGAATTTTTAAATATCGAGTAGGAGGAGAAATGACAGCTGACCAGGAAATAGGGTTGTTATAAGTTCTTTTTTAAAAGCATCATTTTGAACCACTTCCACAAAACCACTACTCAAGGTTAATGAAGCAAACACAAGCATAACATTTTATCTTAAAGAATGAACATCAAATGCAGTATTATCTCTAATACTGCATTGCGGTATCACTTCTGGGTTCCTGTCCAAGTCTTGGTGTGGGACTTGAACTCATGGTTTCCCGGCCAGCTTAGAAACCTACTGTGAGCTCAACCATAAAGGCATTCACTCTACTTTGAATTATGCAGTAAAACACATACTGTTGTAGTGCAAATAGTAGAAATGTGATACAAATAATTGAAATTTTATAGTTATAATCATACAATATAAAAATAATCAAGGCCCTAAACAGCACTGAAAGAAAATTTAAAAACTAAGACATAGTGCGTTAAGTATTTTTTTTTTCTCTTAACAATAGTTGTTGCATTGCTGCAACAAGATAAATAGATACTAAATTACAATGCACCGGATTCTTATTTATCCTGTTTTAACATCACTTGGGCAACTTCTTCCAGCCTGTTGCAGAAATAGGACTAGACCAAGGAAGTTTAAGAGATACTAATCATCTTATTGAAATTGCATTACTAATATTTAATTTAATGCTTCTTTTAAAATGTAGCAGCCCTCCTTCCAGAGCTAAATATTCATGTAAATGGCATAACTAACGTGTTATTCTAGGACTTCAGTTGTAGCACGTGGCTAATAACACACCATTTGTAGTAAAGGTGACTGGTTTGAATTCTACTAACAGCTACTTAAATCTAGAGGTATAATTTGGTTCTGCATCCCAGCATCCAAATGAAAATAAGAGACATAACTGCAAAATGCAATTTTGACTAAGGCTACAGATATCACAGTGGCTTATTTCACCATACCATTAGAATATAAAGGGCCCAGAATATCCTATGAAGGAGCAGCACAAATTGGTGTTGTTTCTCACAAAAGCTAGAATTGGCAACGCTCATCATCACTCCTTCCTGGAAGCTGCCTCAGAAGTAGAAGCCACAGACAAAATCTCCCAGATACCACAGCATTAGTAAGGGAGAAACACCCTAGTACCTCTTGATACCAGTTAAGTGTTAACCACTCAGGTGCTTATATAATAACATGAAATTGCACACCATGGAGCAGTCTAAAGAAAATGTACTAACCTTTTAAAATTCATATCTACTCTCCTTGACTGAAACTTTCCCCAAATCAATCCAAAGTCATAAATAGTTTCTGGTTTTGTTTTTCATTTACCTTTTTTTTTTGTTTTAAATAATAAATTTCAAATATTTAATATAAGGGCTTCTTACATTGATCCTTAGAAACCTTTTTCACTTAAGTGATATATACAATGACTGTTTGTAATAGTATATATATATATTACAATACAAAAACAGCCTGATAGTATTTTTGCTTTTGAATGTCTGCATGCAACAAAAATTAATGCAGTAACCTTTTTCTCCAACTTATTTGGCAAAAAAATAAAATTATAAAGCCATTTTTAATGCCTCTATAATTGACAGGAACCCTTAGGACAACACAGCTGCCCTGATTCTGTATAAGCATCTTGTATTACGCATATAGAAAGTGCTGGCCAAAAAGGAGAGGAGGAAAGACTTTGTACAGCTGGATACCAGGTTTCTGGCATCTCTGAGAATCAGAACTGTCTCTGACATAGCCCTGCTGTAAGACAAAGCAGTGCTTTAGATGTAACACCTTTATACACATGCACAAAAACACGTTGTTCAACTCCTGACTTAACTATCTTTGTTTTATTGCTAATCCTTACCAATACTTTTTAACTAGGCCTTGAGATATGAGGATTGTAAATGCAAAGTATTCAGGATGTTATGCCAGCAGGCAGTCAGGAAGATCAGAGGAATAATGGCAAACATACATGGAGAAGTTTGGTTCCTTACTCATCCTTACTAAGCTACAGCTGTGATTAAAATTACTTGTTTTGAACAAACCTATTCATGGTTCTTCTTTTAAATTTCCTAAAAAACTATTTCATAACAGACTTTGTTAGGTGAGGAAACACACTCAACTGAGGCCTAATGAAAGGATTAGTCTCATACAACACAGAGTCAAGTCACTTAGGCCTTTTACTGTGACAGGATAAACTGAGAATAAACCTTTAATACCTTTCAAGCTGTTAGGCAAGAGCTCAAAAGCACTTTCCAGCGGTTTCAATCAAAGCCTGCAAAGTTCTGATTACTTTGTTGCAAATGGTAGAATGTATTTTAAAATATTCTTCTGCAATCTAACCCCAAAATTAAATATATCCAATTGTAGGCCTTTTTCAGTGACCATTTCTCTGATTTGAATGGACCTTTGCAGCAACTCCACTAAAATCTTTCCAGATGTATGCATCAGTTTAACCGGAATTAGAACTTTGGCTAAAAACTGCATACAAACATAAATTAGTGAATTGGTATTTAAAAGTCAGAAAGATGGGCCAGGAGAGGGCTTTCCACAACTGAGACTGGTTTTGGTTTCCCTTGGTTTTTTCCTTCCTTGTTTTTAACTTTGGGATTAGAAAAATAAGGGAAATGGAATTGTCCAAATAAAGGCCTTGGAATTGTCTTATTTGCTTTTGGTTATTAATGAGGTGAAGATCAGAATGTCATTGACCCTCTCACAATATCCAAACTTCTTTACTCTGCTGATGTTGACAGTAAATTGTGAACTAGATAAGTTATTACTTGTATCTTTCTTTAAATTTGTGGTATAGTGCAGCTGAAATACTTTCCCCATATTCTGATTTTTAAAAGAATCTTGTTTTACTTTACAGTGAAGTATTTGGTGGGCAATGAAAATAAATTGCTAGAGCAATAATTTAGCATCTAAAAATATGAAAGAAAATAAACATTTTGGTAGAGCTATTCAAATATTCAAGACAGCTTCAATTCAAAGAAATTGTGGCAAAAAAAGTTATAACATTCCTTCCCTTTTAATGGCATGAGTTTCTAATTATATCACCTGTAATCATTTCTTGTGCTGTTGTAAAAAACATTATCTGTACATTCATTTTCCTTTATGTTGTTTGGTTATAGAAAAAACAAAATTCTTTTAACTGCAGCATAATTGTGTTGCCTAATGAATAAATTATATAACACATTTAATCTTGATTGATATTGCAGTAAAGCTCAAATTATTCCTGCTACTAATTAATGAGCACTTCTGTATCTGCAAAAGATGATTTAACTAATCCAATGTATAGATTTTCTTGAGGCTAATTGTTAAGTTTAATGAACCAGATATCTCCCAGTGAAGCAAGTGTCATGTGCCCTTACACCAAGCAGCTAAAAGAGTTGTAAATCCCCTTGCACAATAGCAGTAGTTACGGATCAAAGCCTGTTCTGAACTGCCTTTTACTTGTGCAGTGTCCTTGACTTTAATGGGAATGTGCAAGCAGAACAGTTTTCTACTGTGTTTTGACTTCAGACTTGATTTTTTTCTTAATTTGTTTTCTGTTCAACTTTAAATCACTTTAAGTACCCAAACTAATATAAATACAGTGAGGAAACTCAGATATTAAACAGAGTCTATCCAAAAAATCAGCCAGATAGGAAGGCACTGGTGAGGGCCTGCAGGGATTACTGGCTAGCAAGCACAAAGCACAATAAAAGCCTTTTTGATGCACAGTGTCTGCAGAACTTTCACATTTAAAGCCATTGACAAATTTAGCAGGAAAGACAAATCCATTAGTAAAACAAAATGCAGCAAAACAATTGAACACCACTAAAGTCCCAGACAGACAGACCTGGTATCAGTTGCCGCTCCTGAGGCGCAGCACAGGATAAGTTAAAGACGGCTGATAGTGAATTATAGCGACATGGTGAAGTGGGGGAGAGGCACTCAGCCAGGAACAGCAGGGCAAACACTAGATAAAAAGAGCAGTTCTTCGCTTAGTCACTTCTTGCTTCTCATTGCTTATTGGAGTGCTGGATCATCCCCATCCAGATGTAAATTATGACATTGAGATTTTTTTCTAGAACTTAGTCAAAATGTCAGATATCTGGAAAGGAAAACAAACAAACAAACAACAAAACCCAACAACCAACAAAATCTAGTTACACCAAAACCAAAAACCAAAACAAATAAGCCAGCTAATTAGAAACCTAACATCATGTCTGGAAAAGCGGTAAGTTAGAAATTTGATGCTAGTAAATTAGTGATGTATCCTGACAGTTATGTTTGGAAAGTTCCTTGTCATCCTATAAGGATATTGCCACGTAACTTCTCATCTGTGTTACCATCATTAGCAACAGCATTAATAGGAAGGGAATATAATGAATTTTTTTTTTCTTAAGTCGTTGGCTAAAATCCACATTGACATCTATGGATTTTTTTCCTCTTGGCATTAACAGATTCATGGTTCAGAACACTTAAATTTTTTAAACTAGAATTTGCTGTTGGATACATTTTTTTAGTTTCAGTGTTCCTAATGTTTTTAAAAAACATTCCCAGGTACTTTTGAAAGACATTTATGTAACTATGAAATTTACCATTGCCTCGAATCTTGCCATGCACTGCAGTATCAAACTTTCTATCCAAACCTCTCCCTCTAGAATTTTTTAAATTATTATTATTTTTTATTATTTTCCATAAACCCAGTGGACTGAAGTGGACTGAATAAAGTGGGTGAACCTTCCCTGTTAGACTTAATTGGAAGTTTCTGTTTCTCCCTGCCAGTCTTCATTAATCCATTTGGAAGGGACTGAAAATATCTGAGTCGAGTAATAAGGAGAATATTCTTTAAAAAATTAAAAAAAAAATTATTTCTCTAACTCTCAAGCAGTATTTACTGAGGTAAGCCAGAAAATTTATTTATTCTGCCAACTTATACATGAGACCAAGTTTTAACTATGTTTTCCTCATTTGCCAGCTTAGATACACCAGCTCATTTTCATTCTCTTTTTGAGGCCTAGACTCTGAAACATTATTCTCACATACCTTAACCTTGGCCATATCTCTGATCTTTTATATTTTCCATTCCACATTATGCAACATCAAGCACAACAGACACCAAATATCCTATCACAGTCAGAGGATTACTGCTTCCGTGCCACATAAAAAATTATATAAAAAGAAAGCAGATTAGTACCTAATTGTATGTTTCATAATATGGCAATGTTGCCAGAATTTTTTTCCTGGGTACTTAAAAGGTATCTGAATGATTCTTACAAGCCATTTCTGTCTATGTCAAGGAATATGGTTTCTGAGCTACAGGAATGCTTTTCTCAACTTTTGCTTAAGTGTATGGTTGTATTTTCTTGATATTTTGGGAGGTTGGCTCATAAAATCAAAGAACAAAGCAAGCACTGTAGGACTGACACACCAGTACATTATTCGGCTCATCATCCCTCTGTGCTGTGGTGAAGTTACATATACAGAATTGGAAGGAAAAGTCTGACAGCTTTTAGCACATTTGAACTCATGTGGAAAGGGCCTCAGGACAAACTCTTCGTAAAAGCATCCAGAAGCATAAAGAGTAGTAATTGTAGCACGTCTACTAAACTTTGCATGATACCTGCTGTCCAAGAATCTCTGCTAACTTTTGTATATTACCTTGGCTTATCTTTCTCCTCTTAACTAGATAGAAAAATACAGCCAAAGTATCCTTCCCCTCCAAAAGTCTTCTCCCTTGCCCAAGTGTTAATAAATATTCCCTGGTTATCCAGCAGTAGCTTTGCCTACATAAAACTTGTCTTTCTAGCAATGTGAAGTCAAGACATTTTCCTAAATTTATGTGCTTTCTGAAATTCATTCTCTCTTTTTTTCCTCCCTCTTCTCTTGATTATAGACCTTTAAAAAATGATTGAAAAATGGATGAAGAATTTTACATTAAACAACTGACATAACAGCCTGTGGTCTTTGCTAGAGTCACTGAGAACATTTTTAATGAACAGTCTTGGTCTTTTCTTTTTCAACACCAGCATCAATAATAATCATCTCAAGATAGAGACCTTGGGAGGTAAGCCACAAATTTGTGGCAATCTAAACACAATGAAACTCAAAAATGCAAAATCTAACTTTATTTCCAAAAGCTTTTAGTTAGTGAACAGTAAGTTAAACAAATGCATTTTCTCAATAACAGCTGATGAATTTTGATAATCACATACTGTATCTGCAGTTTTCCCTCTCATCTGTGTATTGTTCCATGAGATAATTTGTCTTTCCCATAATATATAGTTTAACAGTGGTGAATTCATCCCATGTACCACCTTCACCCTGAGTAACAGGAGCCTTGCATCACAGCCCAAAAACTTGGCATATAATATAGTAAATACTGAGGTAGCACAGTGTTATTGGAAGATTTGAGCTCTGCCAGCTCCGGTGGTTACTAGGACTTATTAGAATCCCGTAGGGCCAGCAGGCTGGGTTCTTCAGAGAGTATTTTCATTCAATTTAGACTATTTTCATTCAATTCAGAGGGCTGTTCTGACCTGCTTTCTGTGCTATTAACATTTTTTAATGCAACCTGGCAATGCCACTTTTCTCTAGCAAAATACACATTTCCCATGTCCTCTGTTACATTCAAATAACCATATTGCAGTGGGTGAATTGCTTGTAAATAGCACTTGAGGGTGGGTGTGAGAAGACTGGTTCCAGGCTGTTGTGCCATACTGTTTCCTTGCAAACAGCTTTTCAGCATCTTTGTGTAGCAAACTTCACCTTTCAGATCCCAACTACTTCACAGCAAGTGGCTTTCCATAAATGAAGTGGCAGAAGAGTTAGTCCTATGGTACACCGCTTGTCATTGCTTTCCTGTTGAAGGTGCATAAATTGCACTTTGAACTGTGTTGCTCTTCCTATAACTACTCCTGTGTGTTTGCTGTTCCCACGTGACTTTTCCTTTTTTGTTAATCACCTATTATCTTTTAGCAGGATCATGGGTATTCCTCCCATGGTCTCAACATTATGTTGCCTCAGTTTCAAAACTTAAATTCTTGACTGATCATATGAATGGTTAAACTACCTTGCAAGGGTCATTTGGGAGACATTTAGAAAAGTTTTTTATACTTACTTAGCCCAAACTTCAGCATCAGTGGATATTATTTTTGGTCACAGACATTGTTTTCTCTTTCCCTCACCCATCTATTCTTCCCTGAATCTGCAGTAACAGTGTCAGCCATTTCCCTGTTTTAGCTCAATTTTCAGTAAATTTGAGTCAAGTAGAAATTAGGAGAGTAGGAGGAGTATTGTTTAAAATACGTAAGATATGATCTCTTCAATGGGCCATGAGTTTATTTTACAAATACTGCAGTGAAATATACTTCCATGCATAAAAATAAATTCAATTTAGGGAATTGCTGCAGCATTTATAAATGTTTAATGAAACTCTAGATAGCTCTTTCTTTTTTATGTATTTGAGCTTAGGCTTGATAAAGTACAAAACGAGAGTTCTTTCACTGATCTTGTCACACTCTGCAACTAGGATCAGGTACAAAAACACAGCAAATTTTCAAGTAAAAAAACAAACACATCTGTTTCTAGTATATGTCAGAGGAAGAAAGAGAATGTTACAATTTTGTTTTGAAGTATTCTCTTCTCTGCAACTTCAGAGCCTTAAAACATAGTGACACAAAAGATAAGATCAGACTTTGTAACTCCCCCAGATTTTTTTCATGCATTTCCTTATTTACCCTGGGAACAGCTCTTCAAACAGAGGTTGCTCTGCAGGCAGAATCAGGAAAAAAAAAAAAAAAAAAGAAAAAAAGTGTTTTGACAGATTATCAAAGGGTGATATATTTGGCATTCTTATCTGAAGCCCTCACTTTGGAGAAAGGCAATGTGAACAGGTGGTTTCCTCACATTGCTTCAAACACAGGCAATGGAAATTAAAATAGGTCAAAATATATACACTACTCACATCTACATACACTAGAAGTTTGTCTTTTCAAGCAAACATCTCCATCCCCTATTGTCCTTTTTTTAGGGATTGTCAGGACCACAATCAAGTTATGGCCAGCTTAGTAAAACAAACTGTTCTGCCCTTGCTAAGTGTTACTTAATATATCGTCCATTGTGGGTGGAGATAACACCTGAATCTTAAAGGAATTTTACAGAAAATTGTGCACATATGAAATTGGCTGGGCCCCCAGTTCATTGTATCAAGTCCCATATCCATTAGTGATTGTGGCATCCACGCACTTAAAGTCAAAATTGGGCAGAATTTTGAGGAACTGCCAATGCAAGTTTTCTTTGCTATCTATGGTGATGCACCAGCTGATTTTTCCATCCAGGCATTAATTAGCATTACCTTAGCACATAAAGTAAGAAGATAAAGGCAAGAGAAATAACAAAGTCCTGATGTTCCTTCAGGATAAGGAATTCAACCTTTTAACCAATAAAATATGTATAAAAAAGTCTTTTAACATTGTAACCTTTCCCTTGTGATATGATCGCAATGGCATCTCATCTGTTCCCACTTTTTCCAGTCATCAAACCATTCAGAAAATTAGTCAGAACTAACCTTGCTTAGCAGTGAGGATGCCACGTGGATTTCTAGAAGGTCACAGTACCCAGCACTGCCCCCTCCTCATCCTACACTAGAACTGCAAAGCTCAAAACATCTTTACAACAGAGGCATAACCCAACACACTGTTTCAAGCATGTGCGCATGGGCTGCAGCACGCCAGGGAAATTGTGTGCTTTATATGTCTTCATTATCTATTTTTGGATATTTGTATGATTACTGCAAAGACCTCACTGTTTTTCCTTGTTAAATATTTGTTTATGCAACCTTCCCCCTGCAGGCAACTGTGTTCATGGGATCCTTACTTTATAAGGAATTTCAGTCCCATATGTTGCTCCTGGCGCTTTTTGCTGCTCTACTGGCACCTCTGCTGCTTGCCCTTTAACTGAAGTGACAATTAAATCATAGGAAAACAAATCTTGAGCTGTAAGAAAAACCTCTCCAAGCCTGAGGCTAAACCAACCAACAGCCCTGGTAGATTGTATGTAAAAGTTATAGACTGCATCTGGCCACATGACAGAATGCATACATGCAATGACATAAATCCATACATTCCATAAGAATTTCAAGACTGACTTTTTGCTACTCAAGGAAAGCAAGTTGTGCCTGATGTACAGAATTGCTTTGATGTTAACAGAAGTGCAAAACATTCAAGATTAATTAGAGCTCAAAGTATAAATGCAACAAAGGGAATTCCCTTCCCGTCTGTTCTTTCCCAGTGGAGAGAGGGAATTCCCTTCCCCTTCTGTCTTCTCTCTGAGCAGGGAGGGAATCCCTTTGCTATTCTTACTCATTATGACGCTTCTTTTCTCTTTCTTAGAGCAATGGGAAGTTTGTGATTTTTTTCCTTGTTTCCCCTTTTCCCATAAGAGGGTTGAGGACTCCCTATGACTCTCCATTCTTCCCATCATTTCTCTCCCAGAAGTGAAGAGGGATTGCTTTGTCTGATATTTTTGCAGACACTCACTGTACCAGCTTTTCCTTTAATATATGAGAACTACTTTTATGTGGGTTTGGGGGGGGAGGGGGGGGTTCCTTTTTTTTTTTTTTTTTTTTTTTTACCTCTCTGAGTGCAGCATTTTATCCTAGAAAAATATGAAACCAGACAACCACTTGAAATTTGGTTACTGGCAGCTGTGATCTAAATATGACTGTATCCACTTCAGTACAGTTAATTAATAATTAATACAGGGAACAGAGTTTAAAAACAAAGCAAACACCAGAATCCATATTTCATTAAAGGGGCTTCTCTCCAGTGCAAAGCACACACCAACTACAGCTTTTAGTGCATGATTTTAGCTTTTTGCAGTAGAACTGACTAAGGTAATCTTCCCCCCCCAGGAATTACAGAATACCATGAACTAACAAATTATTTCAAGTTTCCTTAAATGTAGAGGTTGATGGCCCAAAGACATCACCACTAATGTACAAATTAAGTTCCATTTCAGTTGTACACCACTGAAGTGAGTTTTGTGTTTCCCTTCACAGGGTAATGAGTTTCATCTCTGTGATTAAAACCAAAGAATAAAGGATGATGATGTTGTGAACTTAGTTAATTTACTACAGTACTTGTTGTTGGGTTTTAATAATTTAGAATATTGCAGACCATAGAGGTAGCTGTTCTGTGATACCTTTGCTAAAAAATAATGAAGTGCTATTAATGCAAAAACTCATTGTAATCTGTGTCCTGGGTTAATCTCTCTTGGTTAGGATGGGGCCACTAGATTCTCCCTGAGAATTCTCTGCTCTTCTTGCTGAAAATGAAGTGAGCTGCTAAAGAATTGGTGAATTTATAATGCAGATTGAATTTTCTCTGGTTTTAAATGAAATACTCTTTTTTTTTTTTTTTTTCCCAACTGGCTTTTGACATCAAGAACACAGTCAACAGATTTTAAAGGAGAATTTCTCAAAAATTAGAGCCAATTACAGTAATAATTAAATGGAGTAATAAAGGAAAATAATTGAAACCCCATAGAATATCAGTAAGAAAAGACAAACCTCTCCTGTACTGATTGACTGTTCACTGTTGTTTTCTTTAACCATGACTGTGATATTACTAAAAATATCATTAAAATGCCACTCTAAACATTTATAGGAAAAGATTGTCCCTTAGGAGCAAATTCTTATTTGAATAAAATTATAAGCCTGTTGATTCTATCCACTTTCTTCCCAGACTAGTTGACTAGGTTTTCCAATTTCATAAATGAAGCACCACTTGCATCACAAAACCCCTGCTATATAGTCCTTGTACTTTAAGGGTTTTAACAAGCAAAAATTTGTAACACTGTCATCTTCAGATATGTTGACATCAGCTTATATATTTAGAAAATCATTGTAGGAGGTATATCACAAAGATGGTAAGAGCAGGTTGATAAAATGAGTGAGTACAACCAGACTATTTTGAACACTTTTACTTTAAAAACATATAATTTACTTCCATTTTGTGAGGGTAAGTAGATATAAATCTTGCACTATTGAAACCCAACATGCTGTATGCAAACAAAAGATTGGTCACTCAGCCAGGTTCGGGGAAAACAGTAATCTCAAAAGTGACAGGAATCACCATCAAAGAACTGAGAGCAAGACAGAAGCCAGATACATCCAAGTGGTAACTTTTGGTAACTTTTCCTCTGGCACCTTACTAGTTTTGACTTTCACAGTCTCAATTCCTCCTCTTGAGACAGAGTTCAGTATGAAATCCTCAGTACGTTTTAAGGATCTACCTCAGCCAATCTCAGCTGGTTAGAATTTAAGGCTGAAGTGATCTCATTTGTGTGTAGACTACCTGAGTCATAAAAGTTGGGATTTTCAAGTGACACCCTGGCTAAATTATCATCTTTCACTGTGCTGTTACCTCCACATTTGTGAAATCTCAAGCATTTTTATAGCTGGAACAGTATGCTTCAGTACACTATCCTCCTCTACCAGAAATAATTGTAATGAAATTATAATAAGGAACATTTAATGTCATTTTATCTTGGCTTATTACTTTTGTTTTTGAAAATTATAAGAATACCAAAAGTTACTGGTGGGCTTTTCATTTACTGTTAAGTTACCATGGCTTTGAAGGGCTTTTATTTAAAGAAACATTCATAATCTGTATTTCTTTTGGTGTCACGTCCTCAGTTTCCCACTGCTGTCTCCAGCTCTTAAAACTGAGCAAAATCAACAAACATTCTTTTTTTTCCCTACTTCATACCGTGAAGGAAAGGTGAAAATATGTAAAGGTCACATGGATGTTATGTCTCTAGGGAAACTCTGGTTAAAGTTGTGGAAATATTGTACATGCAAATACTGTGCATGCAAATAGTCCACAAATTTTCAGTCTGGTTATTCAACAAAATGAGTATGACTGTCAGCTCTCTAAGGACTATTGAACCCTAATGCTTTGATTTATTTATAACAATTGTTACATGGAAAAGACAGTGTTGGCAGGGAACTAGTTTGCTATGAATTTTTTTTGCTCTTTCCAATCTGTGTTTATCTATTCACATTTTCTTAAAAGCATGCTTTGGCAACTGATATAGGTTCACATGTTATGAAAGGGCACTCAACTCTGTGATGACCATCCTCAACTCTACCTCGAAGCTCTCTGAAGCCTATACCAATGTCAATTCAATGAATATTCATATTTTATGAACAAATATTAGTGTGGTTTTTTTCTTGCTATTCATCTGTTCTTAAATTATGTGAATAGTGTGGTAAAGAAGGCTGAATTAAAGATACAGTTTCTTCAGAGATGTTTATAGAATGAGGAAATTTCATATTATATTATGCTGTTAACCTGTAATACGGCCCGAGGAGTGAACGGTCCTCAAGGATAAGTTCTACTTACACTCTTCTGCCTTGAAAACAGACGAGCCCTTAACGCAAACCTTCTGGTATGCAAATAAACAAACCGAGAGAGAGAGAGACAGCTACTGTTTCAGACTGCAGCCTGTTTCTTTCGACCGGACTCGATGTCTCCGAGTACCAGACGCGTCCCTGCGAACTACTGTCCCCCTCAGAGCCCCCCCGTCCCGCTCCCCGTCCCGCAGCCCCGGGCGGTGGGTGCAGCCGGGCCGGCCCCGCCGCAGCCGGAGCTGGGCCGCGCAGGAGGCAGCTGCTCTCCTATGTACAAACAACAGCCCCGGTTGCCGCAGCAACCCGGCAGCCCTGAGCAATCTCCCCGGCACGGCCCGGCCCAGCGTCCTCCCCCGCGCCGCCCGCGGGGCTCCTCGCACGCTTCATCCCCTTTTGGACAAGGCGCTCGGAGATGTGTGCCGGTACAGCCCGCGGAGGTGAACGGCGGAGGACGCGCTGCGGGGCTGTCAGATGATGAATGTGCACGGCTCTGCAGGCTTGCAGCGGGCCCAGCTCTGCAAGAGATGCCCTAAAATACCTAGCCATAGGACTCGGTCAAACTATGCATACTACACGTGTACATTTGTAAAGTGAATAGTGGCTTATTTGGGAAACAGAATTTTAAAAAAATTAAACATCCTTTGAAAAGGAAGATGGGCTGTAGGCAACAGCATGCTGTGAATTTTAATGCTTTCTTTTTAAAATTCAGCGTCTGCAAATCAGGTTCTGTCCCTAAGCTTGTTTCTTTCCTCAGTGAATGGAGACACATTATCAAGACAGCATTCCTGGATCCACAATAGCTAGTATTTGAGTCAGCTCTTACTGGCAAGAAGCCAGAAAAAAGAAACTTTTTTTTTTTTTTTTTTTAATGCTTGATAAATACGACCTAAAAACTAGACCCAATTTTAAAACATATATATCATTAGAGTCATTATAATCACATTATTCAGATTGTTATTATGATTAACATTAGGTATTTCAATACATAAAATGTATGTCCGTGTCTGTAAAAAAACAGAAGAATGTGCCTCATTTTGATGAACTTGGAAAATAGTGCTTTGAGCAAGCTGATCGAGACAGATTTCATGAACTCAGTTGGATTCTCACAGCTGAGTGGAAATCCCACATTATACTTTTAATTCATTGTGAACAGATAATCTTTTCATGTCTCTGACAAGGAGTATTTTAATTCCATTGTTTCCTTTCAATTGATGGTTCCTATCAGTGACAAACTCATATAAAAATACTAAGAATCTGAGTTCACCGTGTGTTTCTTCATTGTAGTAGTGTTAGCACATGGGAGGAATTATACCTTTTACTAAACTATTTTATCAAAAAAAAAAAAGAGGTAACACTTTCACTGATTTTCAAAAGTTTGTCCAGTCCATATGAGAGACCTGTTGGTGGGAAGACTGGTAATACCATGTCAAAACTTGGCATATAAGAAAGCTGATACTCTGGGCAATGTACATATTTTCGTTATGCTTCTTTGGAATAACCTTTGATAGTTGTCTCTGTTTATCAGAAAGCACCAAAACAAAAATGGATATTGTCAACTGATTATTGGTGAGACCTTCTCTGTACCAACATTGTTCAAAAAGTTCTCCTGTATTAAGTCATGATTTTTTTAACATTCATTGTGTCTGATATCTTGAACTAGAAATTAGATGCCTAATCTTTAATGAAAGGCAACAGTAGATGGATGTCTTACTTTTAAGTACCAGCCTTTGCTGGTACTTATAAAATACATCCTCAAATGTAATTAGTTCCAATTTACTTAAATAGTAATAGCTTCAACAGAAAATGAATCCAGAGTTGGGTTTCTAACATGAATTGCTTAACAAAATTTCCTTCAACCTTTTGACATTTTTTCTCAACAAACAGTAAGATAAAATTTAGATAATTGAGTATCCTTAGCATCAGGATCAGTTTCAGCAATTTGAGCTGCTGAAACCAAAATGTTCTCAATTGTGTAACAAACAATATCCTAGCCTGTCTCCCTGCATCACTAGAAAGCATTCAGCTTTACGAATGCCTTACATTGAAGAGAGGAGTTTGTTTTTAAAATTGAGATATATAACATGCAGCCTGCCTTCCCAACAAAATATGGGACACCATAAAAGCTTCATTGATATTATTATAATGCATCAGTACATTTAATCTAAAGGGTCATTGGCCTATTTCCTTTGAAAACAAATTACAGTCCTTATAAAAAATTACACTGAGTTCAAATTCTTTCAGTGCATTTAAAGACCTAGGTGAAATAGATCTTCAGGAACCGAGAAATTTAACTCATTTCGTGTAGTCTATAGAGTAATCACCAAATTGTAAGGAAAATGTGCTGTTACCATCCTGACCAGATGTAAATTAATGAACTGGAAGTGAATGCACCAATTTTCCATTACCATTCTCCGGAGCTAAGTGACTGCATTGATGGGATATAATACTGCTAGGGGTCCGATGAAATTAATTTCATGCTTAGGCTTTCCAATAGTCACTTTCCTGAGAAATTTTTGTAGGCTGAAAAACTCTTCTAAAATTTCTATGAGAGTAGTATTCAATGGCAAAGTGGAATCAGAGCTAGTGTTTGCATTCAGGTTTCTGCTGCCATTCTTAAAATATTCAGTTTTATCATCTCTATGATACAGCCTAATACTATCACAGAGTAGCTTCACCTAGAAGTAAAGTGATAAACATTGACTTCATACTTAACTATGACACATAGTTAAATAACATTTTTCTGTAGAGAAAAAAATAAAATAGACCATGATTTAATGACCCTATTAATTATAAAGTATTACCTTCTCTGTCACCATCTTGAATTTAGAACAGATCTGGGTCTGTTCTACATTACAGAAATGTTTCTTTAGAGAACACTAAGTTTATGGAGAACACTAAGGTTATGAAGCCCCACACCTCAAAAACAGTTAAGAGATTCATATGTGTGGCTTCAGCTTTGTGATCTGTGAACACACAACCATCAGTCACCTCTTCTGAGCATGACATCAGTGATGGCATCTCTAGCTAGGTATCAAAGCTTGCTTTTCAGTGAGGTACATTTCTAATTTTAGACTCTATATCAGCAAGTTCTCTAAAAATATGACATATTTCAAATGCACACAGAATGAATACATATATTTAGAGCGCATATAGAGAAGTAAGATAACCATAAAGGAAAAACCTTAAACTTTGCATCGCTGCTTTTGGTGCTGTAAACTACCCAACTTAGGGAATTTATGGCCCCAAAACTTCACTTGCTGCCAAACAGACCATTATGTCATTTTTTCTTATTCATTATTCTGATAGCTTCTTTTCCAGACTTACAAAATACACAACAGCTTCCTACAGTAAAACTTACAGTGCATAAGTGACCAGTCTCTCTCCCATTCACATTCTGGCCAACCAAACAGATCATAGAGGCTTTGATGATGCTTTGACTCAATCAGGAAGTTTGACAGTGGCCAAAGATTCACTAAAAGTCAAGTATAAAACAGTAACATGTTTTCACCAAACCACTAAGACATTAATATTATTGCAAACTAGAAAGTAGTAAGGAGTCTTATATACATTGACTGAGCTTCTCAAGAGTTTCCTAACACTTCCCCTGTCATACTATAGCAGCCTACGGTACCAAGGAAACATTTATTTTTAAAAATCAAAAGACCTAGTACTTTTTACAGTTTACTTTCACATATTTTACTTCCATGATAAGTATCCTAAAAGATCACCTCAGCTGAAAAGACAGGATGTCCCCTTGATATACTGACAGACAGAATGGCTTGTCTGTGCACCCACTTCCCTGGGCTCATGGGAACATTGCTCACAAATATGCCTCATTATATGAAGGAGATTCTCATGATTTCTAGTTTTAAGGCATTAATACTGTGAAAAGATCAGGAACCACATTCTGCTCTTATTTACACTCCTTTTGGTGCTAGGTTTGTATCAAAGTCATGATGAGCTCCATCTCTAATGCTAAGGTAAATCAAACATTTTTTGTGAGTCTCGTAATGCCACAACCTAATCTCTCTATGGAAGCTTCTCTCTCCGGAGACATTTTAAATGTGTTTATTAGGAAGACCATATTTATATCTTCAGGGAAGCCTGTATATAAAACGGAAAAACCTTGTAGGGCAGATGTTGCAATTGGCTAAAATATTGAAACTGAGCTTTGTTTTATGCAAACTAGAGCGTGAACATTTATCATGTAACTAGGATTTAAAGGAGCAGAATGCAAGAATAAAACAATAACATTTGAATGCCTCTTTGTGCCCCAGTGTTACATTATGAAAGGGTTAATAATGTAATAATTGACACATCATCCTTGCTGGTCAATGACGGGTTTTAAAAGCTACTTGAAAAGCTGGTTCAGCAAACTATATTTAAACTTATTATTCAATGGCACACACCAACATTCCACCAATGTTAAATGTCATGAAACTGTACTTTGTCCAATATAACTAGAATAATCAATCACATTCATTCAGCTAACATGGCCTGCAGGACAGTGGGGACTCTGCTGTTGGAACTTAAGGTACACATGAATAAAATGCAAAATGCTAGCATGCCACTAATTGTGTTCAGATAACCTAATGTTGTAACCCATGTTGCGTGAAAGACTTTTGAAACCTTCACTCTTGGAAATAGCTCCCATTCAATTCCTATTCAACCTATTCAACTCCAAAGGGTGGAAAATAAATTTAATTCCTTGCTAGAGTTTAACATAACAGAATGACTTTCTGAATTTCATCAATCATTTTTCAGATCTGCTGGACATACCTGTTTTTAATGGCTACCAAATAAAAGCTTTCCTACATTTGTGGTCTGGACCATCCAAAAGGCCTGTCACAGCATGTTTAGACTCAAGTCCTGAGGTCTTCTGTTATCTTGTTGAGACTATTTTGGGGTGACAGAAGAATGAAATAAAAACAAGATTAAAAGAAGTGCTTGCCACAAAACAAACCCTACAGATATCAGCAAGATTTTGCAGAGTTGAAGCCACACAGGTTTCACTTCAGTGAAAGAAAAGTGAAAATAAAACATAAGGTTCTCTGAATCTACAAGATCTCAGATGGGGAGACGCACACAACCACTACTAGCTCAGGGTGAGTTTCATGTTTACCCATTGAGGAAAACTGTTAAACATTAACACCAATCGACATAATAGATTGATTACTGTAAACTATATAAAGCCATGTAGCTTCATATTTAGGTCAAAAATGCACCTGCTCTTAACTTCCTACCCCTGCTCCTGGACTTTTGAAAGGACCTTTTCTTCATCAGTGAGAAAGATGGAAAGGAGATTGTTTTTATTATTCTGTCATCATTTGTCACACCCTAGCTTTATTTCTTTAGTAATGTAAGCAAAGAGAAAAATCTGGTGTTTCTGCTTTTGATTTGCCCACAGGTGAAGTACAAAGGGCCAAACTGACACTCAACATTTAAGTCATAGTTATGCTGCAAGAGCGTTTACAGGAGCAGGGACAGCAGGGACTGCCAGCACACAAAATCACAGAACTGATGATAAATGAGTAAAGAGTTTTGGGAACATTGGGTCATCCAAATCTCATTATTTGATATATCAATATATCTCATTACCCTTCATGTACTACTGCAATTAGATATGAAGACAACTGTAGAGTACATAATTTTAATACATAAAAATTGCAAACAGTTAGATCATGGGCCCACTATTCATAATTTAAGAAAGTCTCAATTCCTCTATCAAAATGTCTTACTGGCTTTTCTGAATGGAAGCCACTTGTGATATTGCTGTGGTACAGCATACAACACAAGATAATTTTCTCTCTCTAAATGTAAGCACTATGTAAGAAAATTAAGTTTGCAATCGGTATGCTTTAGCATGATGCTAACTGATGGTTTGGTTGTGTTAGGTGAAATATAGCTAAAATTTATCAAATTATTTTTAGAATTATTTCTTCAGGAACAGCATTGATAAAAGCTGAAATGATTGTTTTAAGTTTGACAGTCAGGAAGATCTCAGTGAAAGAAAAGAACATTTATAATATATTCACCACTATGCTCTATTTTATAATGTAATAAATATAAAGATTAATAGGTGAATATAGACTTTCTCAGTATTTATATTCCAATAAAAGGGTCATAATAAAGTGTTTCTGCTTCCAATAAAAAATCATAAATATTAGTGTAGTAACATAGATGACAGTAAAATTACTTTTAGTGGCCGATGAGATGATTTTCTTGATGTGTATTCCAGTCAGCAATACACACACCAGAACATCTTCACAGTAGGCACCTTTTAGCACAGTTGTTAACCCTTTTTAATTACATACCAAACATAGAAATGGGTACTGTGGATGAATATTGAGGGACAGGGACCAATCTATGTGACATTGACAGATAAGTCTGTACTGCAGCTATTTACATTGAAACTCCTCTATAGAGAGTCAAGGCTGCCAAGCTCCACCAGTTCAGCAGGTAGCACTCAAGCAAATAAGCAGATAAAGCAAAGATGACATAATCAGAGAAAATATATGAAACAGGACAAGTATAGCATTATGTTTTCCAAGTTTCTTGTTTTTTAAAGCTGTGGAACGCATAAAAAAAACTTCAGTTTGATTTCTGTGATGATCACATTTAGTCCTATGATGAATATCTTGCAGAAAAATTGAGAATACGAATACAAATCACAGAAATTGAATTAATATACCAGTGTACATTAGAAATATGACTTCAAACTGACAAAACCTTGGGGGAAAAAAGGGAAGATACACTACTGAGAATAAACTTATTTGGCTTTTGACATATTTTAATGTACTGAGTTGGACAGATGAGGGAGCTATATTCCATAATTTAAAGCTGGACAATGCTTTTAATATACAGTTTATATATAGAAAAAGTGTGAAGGACCAATTCTCCATGGGAAAAACATTTGGCTGTATTAAAGATAAATAAATTGTTCTTTCCAGTTTCAGCAAAATACGTTTGTCACATGACTCTTCAGTTCTGTGAGCCTGCACAGCTATATAAAAGGGTAGACTTTAGCCAACTGGCCAGTATTCCTTAACTTGTTACTGAAAGAACACAATGACATGACAGTCTTGGAACAAAATGCTCAGAAGAGCAGGGAGAAGACATTCATACTCTACAGGACACTAATTTAGATCTTAAAGCCAAACTGTGGAATGACCCCTTTAAAGAGCATTATAAGCTTGCCTTTGTTTGAGGTGGTGGATGTCCCCTTCTTACAGGTATATATGTTTGCATTTTTGTCCTCCCCCAAACATCTATATCTACCAACATCTCAATTTATTAATTTGTAGGGTCCATCATAAAAAGTAAACAAATTTGCCTCTTCATTAGGCAGAATATTTCTCTCCAGTTCAGATATTACCACTAGTTTATCTTTGCAAACAACAAAATAAAAGCATCTCCTAGATTGTCAGTGAAAGTTCTTAGAAAACTTATTAATTACTACCTGCATGGAAAGGGATTTGGGGTTCATCATGGGTTCACACCACACACACCATTTTGAACAGATAACTATGGGATATATACTTCATATCAGATACTGTTTTCAGTCCAATTTAGTATGCTCTGGCCCTTCTTTTCTCCAAGGGAGCAGTAGACAAGTTATTCTGGCACTGAAAGTTCCAGCTTCTTAGCTGAAATATTCTGTAGAGGTCTTGTGCTACCCCTAGCAGAAATATATTATCAGTCCATATTGCAGAGACTGTCTTTATTCTTTTATCTGAGGCTGTTCCTCTGCAATTGTGCTCTAAGACCAATGATCCTACATAGCTAAGGAGTTAGTCCCTCTTTTCCTTACTCTCAGTGGACTCATCCATTTGGAATTTTTGTTTTCTTTTAAGATATCTGAAGAGAATGAGGACCTATTCTCTTGTTAAATTGCTAGTAGTTTAGCTGAGTGACAAATGCCCTTTTTTATTCTGTCTTTTCCCCCTTTCTTTTCATTTGTGTTTATTATCTGAGTTCTCAGCTCATACTGCAGCTACCATTACTTTGGGAAAATCATCAAAGTAAAAGGAAGATCAGGTGCTTGCCTCATTATGAGTCCTGATCCACACAGTTTTCTATCTCAAACATTTTCTTTTAAACAACTTTTAAGTGGAATCTTTTTTTCCACTGTACTGAAAAAGAATATAATCTTTTTAAATGTTATTGCAAGGGAACCTTAACTCTTGAATGTATTGTGTCTCTGCCTAGTGAGAGACCTTTAAATTTACCCAACTCAAATTCTCAATGTACACAGGAGGAAAATTAAATAACTAATATAGAATATTTATATAATATAAAAAAAATTGTCATAGGATAGAAGTGAACTAGAAACTGACTAACTCTCAGAAAACATAACTTTCTCTATATGCTGACACTCAAACATGTAGAAATTATATATTCTGTCTATAATTACCTGGGCCTGAGTGTAGTCAAAGTATCCTAAAGATTTCCTTTAAAGGTTGCATTCCTGGGCCATTTACAGATTTCTGTGTCTTCTGTTTCTCAATCCATAAGTATCCCTGAGTTCAAATTGAAATCTTACTGATTATAGCAGATGTTATCTGATCCACCTTCCAGTCAAAAGTCTTCATTGTAGGATTCTGTTTTATATCTACAGAGTATAAACAATCCTGAGAAGTTAAGAAGCCTCAAGCTGCATTTCCAAGGATGTGGCTAACTGACTTTTCTCTGAATCATCTTATTTCTCTGTCTTTGAATCATTTCAATATTCAGATATTTTGATTCCAAAGAAATGTTAGTTTTCTGCATTTCTGTTTTATTTTCATCATCATCTCAACTTACCTTTTAAAAGTAAATAATGCAACAGAATGTGATTTAAAAGAAAAATAATGATTACATGAGTTCCCTGTGCAGTCTTTCCTCTGCATATAATTATCCTCATCTTTAGAAGCTTTTCCCAGCACAGCTAAGCTGAATCTTTTAAGTGGCAGATCTTGTCTTTTTGGACATACAGAATGGTTTATTTCTTTCATCTGTTCCATTATATTTCACATATGTAAACAGTTGGGTTTGCTTTTAGTGCTCTAGTTTAATTAACTCAGTTTGCTACATCTTCAGAAGTCGTGCTTCTCTACCCCTAATTATCTTTAAACTGTCTCATCTCAGCTATCTTCAGCTGATCCATATCTGACACTCTGCAGCCCTTATCAGCTTGCATCTGAAGATTGAAATGGATGTTTCAAACCATTAATGAAAAAAGTTGGATAGATTATTCATATATTATTAATAATAAGGCACATTAACTTCTGGTCTGACTAGATAAGAGATCATTATGCATATAACCAAACTTTTCTGCTGTAATTAATTTGAAAATTAGTGTCATTTTCAAGGACTTTGAGGTTGTGCGAATTCAAACGTTCTATTGCACTTTAAAAAGCTTCGTGTAAAATAATCTACCATAATGAGACCTTTTTTCTCCTTCTTCAGTCCTTGAATGCCAGTATACATTTAGCTTTATACTCAGCTTAGCTGAGTTTCAAAGTTTGTGGGGTTTGGTAATTTTCCTCTGTACTTATACACTTATATATGCATTTCTGAGTGTCCATATGATATACATACATACTTCGCTCTCTAAGGCAATAATACATTAATAAACAAACTCCTAATGACAGCTAACGAGTAAAAAAAATATTTTTCTATGTGCATGCTATTTTCTATAAATGTTTCTTGGCTTCTTATGTATTTTAGTTCATTTTCATTGTTTATTTGTTATTTAGTCTTGATGTAAGTAATTGGTCTCATCAGTCACATGGCATAGCTCTTAGCTGCACATCTTAATAACTGCAACTTTGAAAACAGGCAAGTAATAAATAACCAGTAGTGAATTTTGATGAAGACCTGCTGAATTATTGCATAAATATGCTGCATTTGAGACAAATATGGGAATTCCTAAGGGCTAGAAATTTTGGAAGTATTGCTACAATTGTCTTTTGGTGAAAAATTGAAAATACTCAAACCCAGAGGTACAATATCATGACCGAGCACTCCAGCTATTTGTATTTTGAATTCATGCATGCAAATAGTAACTTTCAATCAGCTTCCCCTAGCTCTAATACTTGTGCCGCCAATATTAAAAAACTTATGTTATAGAAAGTATTGTAGCTGCTTTAGTAAATGGACAAAGTTAATTAAAAAATAACAACTTAGAAAGATTTATCAATAAAAGTATCATTAACCTGAAAGATTCATCCAGCCTTTAGTTTCTGATGGAAGTTTGAATACCACTCAAGCTATCAAAATCAAAATCTAGTTCTTTAAGTTCAAACAATTCAAATATTAACATGGACATTTACTATTTAGCTATCTAAATCCTACCTTATTAGGAACAAGGGGCCAGTAGGAAAAAAAACAAAGGTAAAGTGTCCCAGTAAGAAGGCCTAAATTCTAAGTATAATCTTCCCATTTCTCACAGGAGATAAGGTTAAAATGAGTATTATAGCATTCCAGACAATAAGGGATTTCACTTTTTTTTTTTTTCTCCTACACCTTAGCTTGCATCTACTCACTTTAGTGAAAGTGATGAAACTCTTGTGAACTTTTACAGGTACAGGAACAGACCCACTTTTTTGCAAATGTCACTTAGACCAAATAGAGGAAAGAAAACAAAAACCATAACACCCCCCCCCCCCAAAAAAAAAAAAAAAAATCTAACAACCCTGCCCCACACGAACCTCAGAGTACTCTCAGGCATGTATTAGATAAGTATTAGGACAGGTGAGTGTTGGCTGGGGAATAAGTTGTATTTTTTTCTCATGATAAGCTTCTTTATTTCATGCACTTTCCAATACAGGTGAGCTTAACATTTTGTATTTTAATCTTTGCTGGCAGACAAATAATAAATCACATCTAAGGATAGAGGTGAACTGAGCAAAACTGCAAAGCTATTTTGCAAAATAATTAGGCTTACCTTCTAGTTTTATATCCTGAAAGAAAACAAAGCAAATCGAAACAGGGAGATATAACAAAAAAGTGAGATCTTCCTCTTTTTGCTATAATCCTTCTCCAGGAGCTAAGTCAGTCATTCAGAAGTTAGCCAAATGAGGTCAGAGTTTGAAAGGATTTCAAAAGTTCTTGCATCCAGACTTCAGTGATACAGGTGTTGCTCCATGCACACTGGTTGTTGGCTTCAGGTTGTTTTAGATTTTTCAAGTAATAGGAATTCCAGTTTGCCTAAAACTGTTATTCTGTGGTCTAGCAGATGTCAAAGAACATTACTAGCTATGGCTACTGTTGGAATAAAGCAATGGGAAAAAAACATCCCTGAGCATGAGCATCAAGAAAACCAGATATGAGTAAAGAGGAAAAGTAACAAAATATACTGAATGTTAAAAATTGAAACATATACCAGTAAGAGTGAAAATTAATGAAATATACTCATAAACAATCTGCATAAACTATAAAATCCCATGAGGGAGAACCTACACATGGGAAACAAGAAAGCCCTTCATATCTTATTAAATCTTTGTTAAAGATTAAATTCAATTGAGAGTTCCAGGCATTCATGAATACCAAGGCATATAATTTTTTGCAACACTGCCTGTCTACTTAGACAGAGAATTTATGGTGAGCTCTAGGCTAATCACAGTTGGTTTGATTCCTCTTTGCTCCAGGTATGAACAGTTATCATTGTCCTTTCTGTTACACAATTTCAGTCCTTTACAAATTAAGAAGAGATGACCCAATACAAAGCAGAAATTAGTTGTTATTTTCCAGCAAATAGTGCTTTGGGTTTCCTTATCGTGATGTTGATTATGTGAGAAATAGGGTCCACAAAACTTTTTCTATACAAAAAAAAAAACAAACACCTGTCTCCACAGTTGGGTACTTCTTGATATTCAGTGCAAACTGGTACATTTTTCTTCAATTTTACGTTTTAGTAACATGTGAAATCGTATTATAAATACAAAACAGACTTTATGAGTACATTTTCTCATCAAATGTAGCAAGAATGCAACTTTATGCCTGCATGTTATTTTTATGTTATGTGAGTTTGCTCCATTGAAAACAGAACTAAAAATATAGTGTCTGTAAATAGCAGCAGAGAGAGATGTAGCTATTTTAATGGAAATGCAAAGAGAATGCATGTATTTGATGTAAGTAATATACTTTCATGGATAACATATTTCCCAGCTTAAGTAATACATTTCCATGGATAATATATTTAATTTTGTAGTAATATATGCCTAAATACTGCTTTTAATGTACAGTGTTTAGTTATTACAGAGCTATAAAAGCATCCTTAATCCATTTTAACAGGGCTCTCGGAGAGAAATGGATTTGTAAAAAAATGAAGCCAAGGTATTAGATCAAGGTACATGACATTCTGAATGGAATATTAAAAAACCTCCAATCAACCAACCAAAAAAACCCTAAAAGACAACTGTGGCAGTGTAATTTTAACTACTTTTGGGAATGGACCAGAAATGAGTTTCAACTGGGATTATGAGAGTGTCATGGAGCAGAGGGAAGGCTGGCTCAAAGATTAGTCATTAGTTCAAATGGCTTTCAGTAGCTGGTGATGAAAACTGTGCTTGTCTAACAGTCTGGATCATTCACTTTATTAATGTGACATAATTATCCAGTGGACTGCAATCTCCAAGAAAAAAAAAACTATATTGTTTTCTGTGTTAAGAATTTGTAGCTCAGAACAAGAACGGAAGATCAGTGGGGATTATGAACCTTCCCATGCCCTTTAAATTATATGACAATATTAAAGAGAGGTGGTCTGATATTCTTGGGTACATAACACTTATGCATCACTTGACCTTTTTAACATAAAGTGACTGTGTCTGTCCCTAAACAGGTCTAATTCCAAATCTCTGTCAGTCTCTAGGTGAAGGATCATTATTTTCCTCGGAGAAAGGGAAGTAAAAATCTAAAATACTGCAAAACAACATTAGCCTTTTTTTCAAAGTAAGAAATACTTTTTTTCTTTTGTTTGTGTTTTCTTCCCTTTTCTCCAGCTATAAAAAACAAACTCATTATTAAAATGAAAATTCTATCCATATATTGAAATGGAGAGAATATTTTCACTTCCTCATTTTCACCAAATGAGCTACAATAACCTATTATATCATTAGCACAGTTCCCGCTAATTTTGGAAGGAACAAAATATTGTGTTAGTGAGATGCAGAAAGCTCTGAAAGCTACTGCTAGCTAAATAATGTACTGCAATTGCACGTGCATGTTTATAACAGATGTTCAAACTCAACTTACTGTAAAGGCCTCCATGAACATTTTTTCAATAAAACCACTGTATTTTTTAGTTGAAATGCATGATACTATTAATCCACTTGGAGCTTTTTTTTTTTTTTAAATAAAACTGAATAGGAACATAAGCGTGTCTCTTAGGTAGAAAAAATAATTAGTCATAAAACAGAGCTTAAAACAAATGCTATTCAGATGCTCACATACGTGAGTACACAGCCAGCCTAGGAAAGGTCAGATGTAGTTAGAGTACAATCCACAAAGCATAGTTTGTTTCGGCAAGATTTGATGTGTTTGACTCAAATATTTGACTGGCTTGTTGGCATTACTGCAAATGCAAGGACAAGTCTTTGTGTTTAAATAACTGAGGAAGATGCACAGCCTAGTTTCTCACATATTTTCCCAATTTATATAATTACCCCAGCCTTACCCAGTGTTTTCTTAGCTAATAGGATGACTTGTACAGATCTCAAATCTAAGCATATACTCTAAGCACTTAAGCACATAATACATACAGTTTTTGACCTACAGCCCATACAGATATATGAAATGGGAACATTTTTAAATCAAGCAGAAAATATCAACAAAAAATAGAAAAGAAATATGAAAGGCAAATGTATTGACATCTGTATTACAGAAAGCTGAAGTCTTCCACTGAGGGCTTCAGGTACAAATACTGGGGACATAAATGCAGTTTCTTAGTCTATTTTTGACAACTTCTTTTCCATCATAAAATGGAATACTTTGATCAGGAAGTCCAATGTATAGTGGCATGTTGAACTTGGTGCTGTCATATGATACACTTCAGTTCCATTAGCCAGGGTACATCCTTCATAAGAGAATTCCCATGATGCTTCTAAAGTACAGAATGGAGTTCACTTTGTAACTCCTCTAAAGATCAGGAGATAATGTGGCTTTGTTCAATGAAACAAAGTTATTTGTGGTGAACTTTGACTGAAACACAAAAGAGTTTAAATTTACTCAATGTATATTAAATTTAAAACCACGAACCCCATTCACAAAGAAGAGCTTTATATGGAAATTATCTCGAATCTTCTGCTTTTAAAGCTACTACAATGAAAACAGATTCAATAGCCATTTATAGCATCTAACTTCTTGCTCTCTCTGCAATCTCCACAAAACCACAAAAACATAATTTGAAACTCCTTTTCTCCTTGATTTGCATAATCCCACCAATTCCTCCAGAATTAATTACTGGTTTACATGAGTAAAACAAACAAAAACAAACAAACAAAAACATAAGTATGAATACGTTCACCGCAGCAGTTGAAAATCGTCTGACCATTTTTGATCATTAGATCATTTTAGGGATCTAATGGGTGTTACTTACAAATTTCCCACCTCCCAGTTTCCCCATTAGCAAAAATGCTCACTTTATAGATGGGAATTCAAGGTTCCTAATTTCTACCATGCCTAACCTAGAAGAAAATCTTGAATATGGTATATGATGGTAGTGAATATCTTAACTACTGATATTAGTTGTTCTGCAATAGGTTTCTTTTTCTTGAATCCTCTTACATTTTGTTTCAGAAGCATCATCAGCTTCACAGTTCCTACTCTATAGAAAAGCCCTTCTTCAGGGAGCTTTTTGAAATAAGAACATTGCAGGACAAATACATTGTTTTCTCTGATAACAGAACTGTGTTTTCCTCAAGAATACTCTAATTGGATTTTTGCTTTCCTCCAGATAATGCCTTCTTATATTGCAGCAGCATTTCTGAGGATAGATTTTTGTCAGCTTGACCTTTCCAGCTTACTGAGCCCAATAGTTTTTGTAATAAATCACTTGGCTTTTCAACAGCTTCCTTACTTCCATCACATTTCATGAGCTTTGTTAAAAGTTGTAGAAGGTCAGTCTGGACCACTGGCTCTCAATACTACATCACACTAGGTAAAAAAGACATATTTTACGATCAGCTTTCATAAAAAAAGAAAGCTTGCTAGCATGGTTCATCAAAACAGAGAAAACAAAATTTAAGGTGTTAACATAACTAAAAGTCAGGTTTTGCCTACCTGAATGAGATAGAGTCTACAAGTCCCTTGGGTTGTTATTGCCATATTTATGCTGACATATCATCAATAGAGCTAGTGATAAGTGAATTATCTCAGTCTTTTTCGCTTAATCAGTCTGTGAGTCACTGTGGATTTACTCAAGTGAACTTATCTTTGCTGTACTCACACTACTTACAGCAATATTCCAGCTTTTGATGCCCTTGCTTGTGCAGCATGTCCTTTCCCCTCCAGGTGCCATACTAGGTAATCCTGCTTCAAAGACAATACCTACAATATAGCTTTAGATCCTGAAGTGTAGATACCCTTTCTCCTGGCAAAGACTGTTTCCCTCAAAGTAGTTTTAACCAGTGCCACAAGTAAACAAAGTTAACACAGCAAAATTGTCATCTCTTGGAGTTACAGCTATACAAGGCCTTCTGCCAGTACACAATTATGTAATCAACAGCCTAACCTAAAATTCTCCTGGCGAAAAAAAAAAAATTAAGACAGGTTTGATCTAAGAAAAGCACCAAGTTCCTGTTCTCAAGAACAGAAGGCACAATGCTTTAAAGTTTCTATAAAAAGAAAGATAAGACTCCAATAAAGGAAGTCCCAGAATCTTAGTCAGGAGAAATGGTGCACAAAGGCCGGTTAAGGAAAAAAACTTTCTTCCCCAAACTCTGCTATATATGTATCACACAGTCATTAGAAGGGCACATCACAGTATATTCCCTCAAACATGCATGAGATGAATAGACCGAGCAGCGCAAACTTGGACCACTTAGCTGTGATCTGAATGAGGGAAAGCATGCAGGAGACCTAGGCTGCCGTTCTCCACCACCAGTTTTGCCAGTCCTTGGCATACAGAGGAGAAACTGGCAGATGACACTTATTTGTAGCTGAGTCTTTAGGGTATTCAGTTACTAAGGAAATTTTGCAACAATCCAGATTGTACAAGTTTAGCCATTAGACATTCCATATAGGCTCAGAGACACAAGACTGAAAAGTTTCACTTAGTCAGTTTTCACTTAGCTGAGGACTCCACTGTGATGCTGGATTAGCTAAGGCTGCTTTATCAGCTTCTCTGCTAGTTTATGAATGACAGTTTGAAAAGTCTACATTGCCAACATAAGATCAGCATCCACAAGCCTCAGATTTATTTCAAGTTATTTAGATTAACATCTCATGTGTCCTAGATGTAGGTTTTCAAAATGGTAACTTGATCTAAACCATTTTTCTCCCTGCCCACAGATGTAAAATGTAGATCTGTCAAAAAATGAAGAAAAAAAATGCAGGTCAGTGATGAACGTTGGTATATTAAGAAACTTGAAAAAATGCGAAATGCATACATTTCCCTATGGGAACTACAGAATTAAGAAATGCAGAAAAATGTGTGCAAAGAGCCAACAAAAGTTATTGAGACTAAGAATAAATCTTAGATGCTCTGAAGTTATATTGGATGCATCTAAAAATAAATCAGAGTTGATTCAAAAGAAAGTCTGAAGACTTATGTTCACAGTGCTTACAACAGTGTGTAAATATGAAAACCATAGTGGGGGCTGAAAAAGAGTGAAAAGTCTTAAAACCCAAATGCATGCTAGGTTTAGAAGAAAGAAGGTCCAAAAGAGACAAGGTAATTAACATGTGAAATTCAGAATAAGTGACTCATGAGGGAACACTGCTGACCTAGAAAGAACTTAATTACAAAAGATGGGAAAATTGAGACAACAAGAAACTTTCCCCTTTTTTTGCTTTATAAACTAGAACAGAATCAAACTGTAAAATTAATGTCAGTGTTAACTCTCAGTTCATAGGTGTTGAAATTGATTTTGATGACTTACAGAGCATAGCTATTTGGGGGTACTATTTGATTTGATTGCATTGGCAATGATGCAGACCAGAAGTACTTAAAATGGTTGTTTACCTCCTTTCAAGAACTGAAAGCATTGTAACATGATCTACAATGTTCTATAACTGTCAAAAACTTGGTAGGATACAAAGAAATTAGATTTATACACAAAGAATAACTAGTGTAATATTTAAGATAATTGCCATATAATGGAGACAAAATATTTAGTGGTTTTTCATTAACTTTCAGAGTAGAAACTGGTCTGTAAGTCTGAATGTAATACTTG
The DNA here is from genome assembly GCA_038380795.1 of Pyrocephalus nanus. Classification (NCBI taxonomy): domain Eukaryota; kingdom Metazoa; phylum Chordata; class Aves; order Passeriformes; family Tyrannidae; genus Pyrocephalus; species Pyrocephalus nanus. Next base: position 17,738,879 of record CM076267.1, on the reverse strand, counting down.
CACAAAACACAAGCTGTGTGTAGTGTTTGCTGATCACACAACCCACTTTAATGGTATGGCTCTAAGTTCATTGCCCTCCCTATTCTCATTTCAAGGCCTCATTTACTGAATCACAGAATTTTCCAGGTTGGAAGAGACTTTTAAGATCATCAAGTCCAACCATCAACCCAGCACTACCACTTTGATGTAAAGCCCATTTCATCACCAAAGAAATTAAGCAGAGCATACATTAAGAGGTAGACATACGAAATCCATCACAAACAACAGAGTTTAAGAGAAGCAAATATTAACCGAACAGGCAAACAGTTTCGTGAGGACAACCACGCTGCAGATGGCTGGCCAGCTGCAGGTCTAGTTAATTCAGGGCATACAGATGTTTGATTATGTTTATTATGTAGGAGATGATAGGTGTTCACGGGGTCAATTAATGAAGCATTGTTTATGAAGAATTCATAAAGTATTATAATCACAGTGCTAAAGTGAGCACCATTATTCTTTATTCCTATTCTAATTTGAGCTCATTTTCCTTGAATTACCACCATCACAATAATCAAATTTCTCTAGCAGCGTGGTAACACCGGCATATTTCAGACATTGAACCTACTATACATTCTTGTTACATAGTGTTTGTCATCACTAGGAAGCAGACAGGAGAAGAATGAGAGCTTAATGACATTAAGCAAGAGCCTTTGCTTCTCCAGCTCAGAATGGGAGGTCACCTTGGTGAAGGTTTTTCTGTAAGCTGCTTAATTCTTCAGGGACAAATATGTAATAGCATTGAACTTCACATCTCTGACTTTCCATATGAAAATCAATTGATGAGTCAGGGAACAAAACAAGGCACTCACAGTATTTATGATTTGAGCTTTCCCTTCTTCTTCAACATTTAATCTATCATTTTTGATTGAAAGAGACAAGTATGAGCCAAGAGCACTAAGAAAGACATTTCCTGAAGATTTACAAAAGCATGTAAAAAACTGCCACTCTAAGATTTCATTACCGTGCTACAGACACAACATAGAAATGAAATTCACATTTCACTTGATTTCTAGACAATAAAATGAGGTACTGCAGTGAAGTATGTTTAGCAATAAGTAACTTTAGAAATTTAACACAGCAGACATAATGCTGCCTTATGAGTAGGCATTGTGCATCTACTGCCATATTAACACTGGTCCAAAGATCTATCAGTTTTTAAAATTACCTGGTTGTTTTTAGGGTTCATCCTTCTGTAAGAAGTACCTCAAGCAGCAGCATTCAGGATTTTCTCCACAGCAAAACTGAAAAAAAATAGATACTGTAAATACTATTGAGCCTAACATTAAATACTGACTTTTTCCCTACTCTAGATTAATTTTTCCATTGAAATCTCCTGTGATCTGCTGGACCTTCTCCATGAAAGCACTTGCCAATGAATCTTCCAATGCTATGAATCCAAAGAAATTATTATTTATTCACGCAACTTTAACATCCTGCATATTGAATTTTCATCTTCATTTTGAACATTTCCCAAACTTGCTGACACTCCTCAAGAGCACCAAAGCTCATTCCCTTTCATGCTGTCCTTTCCAGGAAGGTCCCACTAACAGTACTCTTCCACTGAAGTCAAAACCCCTCCTCAGAAGTTAAGTAGCACCCTTCTGTGGTCTTTTTAAACAAAAGCCTAACTCTTTTCCAGGTGATCCTGATAACCAAATTTACTGGCACAGATTGAGGTACACCTGTCAAGACTTTCTAAGCCTTTTGGTTCCTTGTACTTTCTTTTTAGGTGGAGATTTATTCATCTTACTACCGAACTTACTATTTAGAAACACTGTTGGATCCCTAAGAATGAAAGAAGTAAAGAATTAGAAAAGGAATCAAGTAGCAGCTAAAGGAATAAAACGTAGTGACTTCCTCTCTTATTTCAACTTGTCAGTTTACATACAGTTTGTGGAATAACATTGGAGTTTTTTGTGTTAAGTCATTATAACAGGACAACTATTTTTTTTTTAAAAAACATCTTATCAATACATACCTTTCATGTATCTTATGTAGCAATGTATACCTGAGAGGAGGAGTAAAAGAGATGAGGGACACTAACAGGTTACCCAGAGAGACTGTGAAGTTTCCTTCACCTTTGGAGACACTCAAACCCCATCTGGGCAGTGTCCAGAACAACCTGCTCTTACTGACCTTGCTCGAGCAGAAGAGTTGTACTAGATTAGATGATTTTGCATGCTCCCTTCCAACCTTAACTGTTCTTTACTTCTATGGTTTTTTTCATTCTCTGATCATGTACTACCAGACTCTGAGAGGCTGTGGAGGGTTTTCCCCAGAATCACCACCTGTTTAAGTAGATATAGTCCCCCTGAGCCTTTCTTCTAAATATACAAACTTTTCACACAGTGACTATACAGTGCACATTATCTAGTTATTCACAGTGACTATTTCTGCTGGCATTTTGAGTCATGCTACAGATCCACTGGAGCACCAGAGACTCTGGTGTGTAAGATCAGCTTGTGGGTTGCTGTGCTTATAACAAAGACAAAAATAATGAGCTATTAAAAATCCATGTTAATGCATTTATTCTGTTTTCTTCTTCTTTCTTGGCATACCTATGCACATATGCAAAATCTAAGTTAAAGCACTGCATCCAACAAAGCAAATAACATTCATATGCATAGAATGGTATGTAGCACATGTAAACATACCACATGCAACTCAAATATACTTTCAAGAATTAAACCACCTAAGGATGTTGTCTTAAAGATTCAAAGACATTTTGGCATTCCAACTGGAACCAAACTTTTTATTTCCCTATTCTTGCTGACAAAAACTCACTGAGCCGAACTCCACTGAAATCCCTGTCTTTTGGTTTTACTCCATCAAGTTTTTTTAGAAAGAGAAGGATCTTCTAAAACAACTAGCATACAAATGACTACCATAGGTGGCCAGAAAAAATGTTAAGTATGCATTAAAAAGAGGAAGAGAAATGAGAAATTCTTCAAACTGTCTGCAGAGCAGCCTTTGTCATTGCACTTCTTCTATTTCAAGGGTCACTCAGCAACATAACTAAGACATAATTATGAAAGTAATAAAAATGCTCTCAAGTAACTACACTGGTAAGTTAGGCTCATAAAGTAGAAAAAATAAAATAGAACCATTAAAAAGATAAGTGAAATATCTTTTATTGACCTAAAACTCTCAGTTCTTATGACACCTGAATACTTTAATCATGCATTAACTTACTGATCTCGTAGCCTGTTGTTTCCCATCACCTCTAGAACTATGGAGATTAGAGATAAGGGCTAAAAAGAAGTTGCCTAATAGCAAGACACAAACCTATAGATAGGGTGCATATTACTAGTTCTCTAATGTAAGGATGCTTGGTTTAGATCCTAAACTTGCTTTGTAACCCAACTAACTCAGTAACCTAAAACTCCGTGCAACTCTCAAATACAATTAAGTATTCGAGGTTGGATTAAGGGTCTCCACACAATAAGGGTGTTGTTAGAAAGCCATGATACTTCTGATTTCAATAGGAAATTTAACTAGAAAGACTTTTTCTTTTTCTGGCCAGAACTGCTTTGCATTTTCCTCTCAGTGTATAGACCAAATTAGAAGTGAAAATTAATTTACAGATACACAGAACATTGAAAGGTTTGATGTTCCAATGTTTTAAGAAATTTAAGAAATAAAACCAAAACAACGTGGTTCTTGGGACCCTGAAAGGGCAGTACTTTATAATATTCTGTTTTCCAATGTCTTGAGTTCTATGCTGTTGTTACAATGCACTTTTTGCTATTAAGAAAAGGAGGCATTTTTTTTTCAGATCTCTTTTAACTTTGCAGCATGTAATCATGCTTAGCTAATGAGAATTAACTAGCTAACTGATTTGAAGGCAGCTAGTTGCAGATAGACATTTTATGAATCTAGGATTATCTGTAAGCCAACTGCTTCCATGTGGTTTCCATACATTCTCAATGTGGATTAAAGGCTTGTCAGAACATATCTCCTTCAAGGTACTCGTAAGAAAAGCTTTTATCGGCATGTCAAGATTAGTGAAATGCTAGTACAGCGTAAATGATGTGAGTTTGTGATTAAATTACTTTGTCATTTCTATCTAAGGTTTATTGGTCTATCAAAATAAAATTGGCACAACTTTGCTGAGTTTTGATTCATTCATAGTTTATCATTCCAGTGCAGCAATTCTGTGTGTTACAAAGCATTACCAGTTTACAGCTCACCTTTTCAATCGCATCTTATGAACTAGAACAAGAAACAATTCTTACAGTTTCCTTCCAATCTATGAGCTTGAAATTTAAGCTCTGGATCCATTTCTTTATGCTCCATTTGCTGATTTACCATCAGCCTCCTGGTGCAATAAACTACTAACAGCCTTCAAATCAGTGAAATATCACCTGAACACCACTCCTTTTAGGTTATATTATTCCATGGAGACTAGGGAAACTTTCTTCTTTTGCAGAAACTCTTTTAGACAGGCTCCATGGAGAATCACTGAAGACATTATGGGCTACTCTGTTCTATCGCTCCAAAAATGCGCAGTGCATGCCTCTGGGAAGCTTGTGCTGCCAGTTATGGCAGTGGATAGATCTCATGGCCAAGAAAGCTGCTGAGTGTTAGGTTTTATTTTTGAACACTGAAGAGTGTCTCCCCTACGAGACAAAGCGAAATATTCTATATATGCATAACTCTTGAATAAGCAATAAGTTCAATTGCTCTCGGCTATGTATGATTTTAAGTTAGAAATTGGGATAAGCACAAAATTGGGTGGAATAATCTTTTCTATTTTTTTGGCCAGTGCCTATGATCGTGTTCTTATTACTACCATTATCAATTCCTGTTTCTAAAATCAGTAGTACTGTTTCTAGAGTAGATATCTGTTCACTACTCTGCAGTTTGTGATACTTTGGATATACATTTGGATAAGCATAGAAAATATTTCAAAGCTTACATATGAGTTTTTCTGAAAAGCCCAAGGGTTATGATTAGTGTGAAAGTGCTGTGAATAATGAATCTCCATCCTTTTTTTGCATTTTTATGGAAGTAATTTAAACTACATGGCAACCCTCCTGATAGTTGTCAAGAGCAGCAGTGAGGCCTTGTCAATCAGTGCATGACTTGTGTCTGTTTCCTAAGCAGCAACAGACAAAGCAAACCCTACAGTGACAGTATTCTTTACTTACTTATCTTGGCAGTAGCCAACAGCTCTTAGTATTTTAAACATGCCTAAAAATATCCACCAATTCAGAGAATGATATAAATGGCTTTGCAATAGACCACATAAGGCAACATTATTTATCACCAGCAGATATAAAGAGGGGAAGCACTGAAAGCAAATTCAGGAAGGATGCATCTGCAAGCTCAGTTATCAATAAGCAAATAATTAAAAAGTGTAGATTGTTGAGGATTTTTTTTTGTTATTAAGAGGAAAACCCACGGTTTCTTACTTAAAAATAAATCCTGCAAACATTTGGTTAATGGCTGTCCTCTAGACAATTCTGCCTGTATCCTTTAAGGGTATACTTAACTATAATTGTCAGGAAAGATTTATTCTAAAATCCTTTACTGCACTTCCGTGTTCCCTAAATTAGGTGGAGTTTATTCTTTTGTATAAATCAGAAAGAAGGCATACTCATATTCACCGCATTGAAGATTTTGCAAGGAAATAGGAAAAGGTTCCACAGTATCCATAATGAGTTTCAAATCTTGGTTAAAATTTTGCTTTCTGAAACCAGCCTTAGATTATGATATCTCATACACAAAGAGATCCCACGAGCTTGCAATTAGAGCAAGAAAGATACATGTCTAATTTATATTCCTGAAAATATGCTCCTTGGGAAGACTGAAATAGTGGTATTGCAGTATATAATGAAATCAAGAATAAACTATGTAAGATTCATCCCTGGTATTTGTATTGTAAGAAAGTGTGAGAATATGGAGGTAAAACTCAGTAAAAACCTCTTTTTGCTCCAATCTCTCAGAAGAAAACAAACAGTAAAGGCAGTTCTCACAAAAAAAAAAAAAAAAAAAGACCTCATTGCAATCTACACCTTCCTCATGAGGGGAAGAGGAGGGACAGGCACTGATCTCTTCTCAGTGGCAACCAGTGATAGGACCCAAGGGAATGGCCTGAGGTTGTGCCAGGGGAGGTTTAGGTTGGATATTAGAAAAAGCTTCTTCACCCAGAGAGTGACTGGGCGTGGGAACAGTCTCCCCAGGGAAGTGGTCACAGCACCAAACCTGTTCAAGAAGTGTTTGGAGGATACTCTCAGGTACATGGTGTGACTCCTGGGGATGGTCCTGTGCAGGGCTAAGGGTTGGACTCAGGAATCCTTATGGGTCCCTTACAACTCAGCATAGTCTGTGATTCTGATTCTGTGAAGTAAGGAATATAGAGATATATGGAAAAAACAAAACAAAACAAAAAACAACAACAACAACAAACAAACAAACAAAAACAAAACAAAACAAAACAAGACCAAAACACCAAAACAAAAAACTTCTGTTTTCTTTGGGTTTTGATTTATTCTCTCCAGGGCTTCTTAATAGTTTTTTTACCAGCAGAACACTTAAGAATTGCATGAAAGTCAAATTACTTCATCTTCACACCTTTCATACTCTGCAGATACATTCAATATTGTCCCTATTTTGGAGGCTGGGAAATGAGGCTGAAGGATGAATATGTACATAGTTATTTTAAAGACCTAATATATTAAAAGGACTAGAACTGTATTTCACCCCCAGCAGTCTTTATGTTCCTTCATAAAAATCTGTCTCTCTGGCTTTTGAACTGCTCTGAACATCTAGCTCTTGTCAGGTGATAAAATGAACGTTTAATAAGAAACCTGGCTTTACTCTGGACACTGTTCAGGACAGTCTGGGAGGCTTGATTTCAAGCAATTGAAGCAATCTCATACAAGAAACCTATTGCAGTGACAGGAAGCTCCCATCACTGACGGCAGAAATGTAACCACAAGATCATATGCCTAATTTTCTGTACTAACTTACCAGTGAGAAACCAAATTACTTTCCTGCTGTCAGTATGGCTTACATAATATAATACTGACTATACTCAGCTTCACCTAAAGAACTTGCTAGGAGGAAAACAGAGCAATAACACACATAGATTTGTAATGCTATAAAATATTACTTTTGCAAAATGAAGTGCAGTAGAAAATCTGAGTTTATTGATCTTCATGCACATTCTTAATATTATTATTAGCATGGCTAGTGTACACTGACTATTCAGGGTAAGAGAGAGCCCTATTCTACATAATTTTATGGTAAGATTTCCAATTTTCAAGCTACTGTTTCAATTCAAGTAGATTTTGCTTCTGGCTAAGCTATTACATGACCAGTTATTGATGAAATTATGTATCTTATACTGAGAAATATTAAAATTATGGGAGGAGTATAAGATAGAAATATTTTAATTATGCTGTACCTGAAAACAGGTTTTCATTCCAAGCTGTAACCTTTCATTAAAGACCATTTTGTAGATTTTGGGTTTTTTAAAGATAATATCAGTGTAAAGTTTGAGAGTTGAAGGTTGGAAACTTGTTCTGTTTGTTGCTTTGAAAATAGAAGATATAAGAGGAACACGGCATTCTTTTTATACTGGCAACGTTACTGCTTTGTGAAGTCAAGGCACAATCAAAATGTTTGCTTTGCTTGTTGAATAAATTGTGCTTCTGTCAGTATTGCTGTTAGAATAGATTGCAAGGGAAAGGGCAATATTTTAAATAAACCCCCCCTTAGGCTTCAAAACTTCTGTTTTTAAGCAGCAGAAAATAGTATTTTTTATAGTATATGTATTCACCTATTTTGCATAAATACCTGAAGATTTTGTCATCTTTTTCTCCAGCAAGCATCGTTCTTATTCCTCTGTTCAATCTGGTCTATCGGTACTTTTAATGATGCACACTCAATCACTGATGAGGCACTTCTCTAATTAGGAGCAGGGTCACTGTTTTAGTGTGGTTCTCTGCCTACACTTATTTACTTTGCTGAATGACAAATGTGTGCATGCTCCTGATAAAGTCATAGTTGGATATATATTTATCCTAATTACTAGTAAAGTCCTCTTTCCATAATCTTACTGCAATTTTTTACTAGTTACTACCTTTGATAGTTTTCTATTTATGAAAAATATACTCTGAAAATATCTTTCATATTTCTAGAGATATCAACAGATATCACTACCTTTAGTATTTTTTTCAGACAAAGAACATTGTTACTACAGTCTTATTTCAAACTGAAAATTCAAAATTGCTGTTTTATTATAAAGATTCAAGTCAGAATCTTCCATTAAGTTATCAGTTTCTCACTCCAGTCCAGCCTCAGACCAAAATCTTACCAGAGACTTGCTTGGATTTTTCATGAAAGTGTGCAAACTCATTTTCACTTTGTATGCTCAGGAAATTAGAATAATGAGTTATTTCTCTCTTGTGTATTGTCATTTTATGCAGACTGTGTTTTTATAACAATGTAAGTTCAGTCATCTTCCCTGCCAAGGCTAACTGAAAAACATGAAACTCATTAAACTCTGTTACAAATTAAAACTACCATCAATTTTACTGGTAAATTTTGTCCATGAATAGAGAATGACAGTGCTGTCTGAATCTCTTTCCACTGGTCTCTGATATCTAGAGTTCAAATTTGATCTCCTATATTTAGAGTTTCTTGGAGTTTTTATCTCTTTCGTTCTTTCACCCAGGTTATTTTCTTCAGCCTCAATTTATTCATGGTACTGTGTGCTATTCAGTTATCAGGTTGCACCAAAGAGTATGAAAGACTGAAGCAGCTCTAATTGCTTCACCTTTCTGTGGTCTCTGCAGTGTTCTTCCTGAGCCTGCCTGGATGTTAAACCACCTACAGAGTCAGATCCAGTACCCTCTGTATGACATGTATAGAAGACACTTGCCTGACTCTACTCCTGTACTACCCACTTCACTGTTGCTAAGATCGCCAGAAAAGTTTACCTCGTGGAGCTGCACTCCATGACTTGAACAAGACTCAGTCAGACTGGGTCTGGGTTCATGAGACATGTTGTCTGTGTTTCCTTTGTCAGTGGACTTGTAAAAAGAAAGGGAGGTTCTTACCTGCAGAATAAAGTAAAGCTGTTGAAAAAGTCAGCAAAAAAGCAACTGCTATTTTTAAATAATACAAATTCTCAAAAGCATCCTGCAAAGTTTCTCACAGGGAATAATATCCTAAAGAGTCAGTGTGCTATTGGATACATCGCGGATTTGCAATATTAATTAGAAAAATAGAAATAATAATCAAATCCCAAAATTGGTATAAGATCTGAAAAACCAAGCTGAGCACATGTCTTCTCATTAGCACCCAGGCTCTGGCTCTGGCCCTTTCCTCTTTTTTCTGTTGGATCTGTACTCATTTGGCAACTGTGAAAGTCCTCAGCAGTCTCAGCCAAGAAAAGCTGGGTTGGCATATTTCAAGATACTCAGGATATCCCTAAGGCATATTTTGCAGACCAGCAAGTAGGGTTTGATTTTTTTTCCAGCCAGGACTGTCTTGCAAGTGATAGATACCATTGTAAGCGCAAAAACTCTTGTCCTCCTTTTCTAAAGGCAGCTCTATAGTAAGTCCACATCAGTCTTTATTCGGTATGAACCTGGACTTAGATTGTGAAAGACAAGAGGGAAATTTGCAAAGGGAGAACAGTGTGGCAAAAGAATAACACTACTTCCCTTTTATCTAGTTTTTCAAAAGTTAGAACATGTGCCAAAGTCAACAAAAAAGCTGTGATGCTTGGAGAATGTTTCATTTGATCTGTAGGAAGGTTGTATTGAAGGACATTTTGTCTTTGTCAACATTCTGTAAATGTTAGAAACGTTTTGGTCAAAATCTCTGTCTGATTCTATTAGGAATATATGATCTGCTTCTGCCCTTGTACTCACAACAGTAGGTATGCCATGAAGCACCTAGGGAGGAATAACCCCAGGCACTAGTGCATGCCGGGGATTGACCATCTTAAAAGTGGCTCTGCAGAGAAGGACCTTGGGGTCTTGGTGAAGAGCAAGCTGAATATGAGTCAGCAATGCATCCTTGGAGCAAAAAAGTCCAACTGAATTAGGAGAAGCATTGCTAACCAATCAAGGCAGGTGATCCTTCTCCTCCACTCAGCATTGGTAACATACATTTGGAGTGTTGTCTTCAGTACTGGCTTCCCAGTACAAGGAAGACACGGGCTTACTGGATTTAGTCCAGCAGAGGGTCACAAAGCTAATGAAGGGACCATGGTATCTGACATGCAAGGAGAGGCTGAGGAAGTTGACTGTTTAGCCTTCAAGAGAGAAGGCTTGGGTGTGTCTTAAGTGATAAATATTAGTCACCCAAGGCACTCAGATTGCCCAGAGAGTTTCCATCCATGGAGATATTAAAAAATGTACCTGAATAGTCCTTAGCAACCTGCTATAGCTGACCCAGCTTAAGCAGAGGGCATCATGAGGTCCCTTCCAACTTCAACAATTCTGTGACTCTGTAAATCACATGAGGGTCTCTTCCAAGGCACCTGTCACTGGATACTTCTACCTATAACAGAATTCAGAAGGCAATGGGACCTTTAGAGAGCTCTCTTGAATCAGCTTTGTTTCTGTATTGTTTTGCTTAACTCCAGCCACATGAGCTGATAAGAAGGCTGAACATCATCTATAGGTGAAGACCTCTTGAGAAACATCATTTTAATCTGCTGCTGTAGCAAGTGTTCCACTCGTCAGCCAAGTCTTAACTTACAATACTGTTATCTTACATGTGTCCTGTTGTCAGACTAGAAATACCTACTTTACTAGTTGTGACTGAAAGTAGGCTTTTATTCACTTCCTAATATTTTAAATTTTAGGAATTATACAAATGCTGTGCTAGAAATAACAAAAATAATTACTTTTTTTCAAAAACTGAAAGGTAAACTTTACTAGAACATGGAAATTGTTTTCTTTTCCTCCCTGTATCACTGTTAAGCTTTTTCCAGTAGTCATTCCATTTTCTAATAGAGATTTGAAGAAACAATGCTTATATCTAAGCCCATAATATGCATTCTGGAGTAGATAATGATGCAATTAAAGGCAGTCTTTGGAAACATAGATGCATACAGAATAAAGACTAAATTAAGAGGACAGACAAGAGGAGTGATAAAGAAATCAATTCAGAATAGAAATTTAAGTCTTTAAAAATTGTTTTCTTCTAGGTGTTTTTTTCAATCTGTTTTTTGGAACCTCAGGATTGTTGCATAAGGAACAGACCTTCCTTGGCAGATTTCACATTTATTGTTCTACATATTTTTCTCATATCTTGGCTTTGTGTGTATGTAACTGTTTATAGTTTGATGAGCTTTATTCATGCAGAATAATTAATCTCTCAATTCTGTTATCACTTTCAAGTGTTTAATTTATGGCCTGTTTTTAATATCTATGAGTACTAAGATCATAGTTTTCTAATTAAGTCCATTAAGGAAATTACTTTCATTTAGGTGCAGTAGCAAATCCTTATAGATTCATAGATTCATGTAGGTTCTGTGAGAAATAGCCCAAATCTTCACACAAAATTTCAAAAGATGATGTTTAAATTTGTGTCCAGTTTCAATTTTTCTTATAATGGTCCCAAACCCATCTTTGGTACTTCAGAATGTGAGCCTCTTCCTTCTGTGATAGGAATGGCCTCTCCCTCTTCTACATTTGCCTGGCAAATGTAGATAACATAGTTCTTGTTAGAGGTGTGTAGATGAGATGTTTCAGGAAGTTTTAGATGAGAGCTTGGAGGGAATCTAGATGTGATGGCAAGCATAAGAAACCTTTGTCCAGAGTGACCATTCCTTGGCATGTGTTTAGAGATTGCAAATGTGAAAAAAAATCAAGTCTTATTTATGCCTCTGAATGACAGAGCTGCAAGAGAAAGGCAGTGGCAGTACAGGTCACATATAACTAGAAGAAAATGAGACTGACTAGCACAGCACAAACTGAAGAGCAGAGTTCTGTGTCTATGTGGAAGGAGCTTTCCTAATGATGGTTTTGCTACAAGAAGTAGAGTTTTCAGCTGGGTTTGAGTAAGAACATCAGAAACTGCAGTGTTTCCCTAACTAAAAAATATTTCTCCTAACTGGCTATACAGTTAGATAAAATGAACTACACACTAAAATATAAAACTGTTGGTAGCTTTCAACCGATTTTTCATTTGACAGATACAAATAAAAGGGTACTGATCTTTGTGAAGCTTTCAAGACAGGCCAGAGGTGGAACTATTTGGAATTAGAGTGCTCTGTATAACACCTTCTGTCTTCAATCCTCCCTCACTAACCTATAAATAAGACATCTTCTTGAGTATTATGAAAGTTCAAGGATATGCAATAAGGAGAAAGAAAGTAAAAATATTAAGTTTCAATTTTATTTTAGTGTTCATGTTATGTCTAATTTTTTGTCAAAACCAAAGAGTCTGATACTATGCTGGAACAAAACAATATACTTTCTTAAACTACTTTTTTTCTTGCAGTTTATATCACAATGAACACTGTTTCCTTCTAGCTTTGTGAGCTAATGGATTTCAAAGAGATCCTTTAGTCTAGTTCCTCCATAATTGCGCCCCCACTTGTTCAAAGAAGCAAAACAATGTTGCATGGAAAGTAAGTGAAAAGATAAAATGAGGCAGAGTCTTCAAGATGGGATCATGCTTTTTTGCTTTCAGATGTGGCAGAGGGCTTTATCATACCAAGGCTTTGGTATGACAACAGAATAGTTTTTCAGGAATGGTAAAACTTTCGCACAAAGATCATAGTGGTGCAAGCTAAAAAACAAAATACAAACTAGAATGTTCCCAATCTCAGAAACCATCCCAGATTTATGGTGCAGAAATTCTAGTTGTTACAAGAAAATATCAGATCATTCATTTTCAGTGTTTACCTCAGTGTAATTTAACTACAACAGTGTTATTTTTTATTTTCACCCTTACAAGTCAAGAATTAACTCAGTGGACTGAAGAGTGAGATACAATAAGTAAAAATATCTTCTCTTGATAAGCCACAATGAATAGAAACACACTGTCAGCAATTCTGTCTCTCAAATAAGTGAGAAATACATAAAAAGTAGATAATTTGTTGAGTTTAAAGACATTTGTGAAGTGATCCAAAGTCTACCATTTGAGATTAACTTCAAAAAATGGGATTGCCTTAAAGTAAAAAAGTAGAAATAGTGGTTCATTGCAGTCTAATTTCTCCGTATACACTGACCCAGTCAAGCGTGCCACATGAATTGCCTTGTGTCAAGTTATTCTGGAGGTGTAAACACTGCAGTTTCATTCCCTGCACTGCTGAGATCCAATGTATCCATTAAAAAACGTGTTTCAGATAATACCATCGTATTGTGCTAGTGCTCTACTTTGCATATTCCTTCAAGGATTATGATTACTGGTGAAGTCCACCAGAGAGTCACATAAAGATGTACCAGATGTACCAGAGTCTCTACATTTGCACAACTGCTGGGGAAACAACAACAACAACAACAACAACAACAAACACCAAACAAACAAACAAACAAAAAAAAAACCACCATAATTTGAAAGCATTTTAATATAACTTGTTTGTTTATTTTAAAATTACAAGCTAGATTGAGAACTATTTAAGCTTTAACACCCTCCATACACATTATCCTTAACATTTTTATGAGAACTTTGCTGAGCAGGACTACAATTATTCTGTTCTGAGTTTAAAAATGCAATAAAATTTCCTGAAATCAACTGTCAGACATTGCTTCCAGCTGGAGCATTCATGATATGATAAAATTAGATTGGTAAGAAAACACACTCAACACAAATAGGATTGATTTAAAAGTCAGACTACCCATTCCAGCATTTCTGGTGACATATCAGCTGTGCCTCTGCTGTGTGATATCTGCATGTAGCAAAGAATGTGTGTCATAGTGGAACTGTGCACCAAGCAGAAAATCCTTGTATGGAGCAGGATGGGCCTAAGGACATATGCCTAAAGGTGGGTAAGCCTCGTGTTTCCTTAAGCTCTTTCAGCAGTTCTTAGGTTCACTCTAGCCTGCAGGACCATGGACAAATATCAGTGGTGAAGCTTCAATGAATGGAAAAATGAAAACAGTGAGAAAAACAAACATTGAAATTTAAGCATTAAATTGTAACAAATTGACACCCTCCATGAGAAAGAGGAGGGCTGATTCCTCTCCCTGACTCAAGATAGATTATCTCAGTCTTCAAATGTGTAAATAGTTGTTACAAAAAGAAATATAATAAACTATTCTCTATAGTTTAATAGCATGATATGAAACAGTAGAAGATACAGTAGACTTCAAAAGTAGTAAGGTTAGGCATTAAAAAGAATCAAAATATAAAAAAACTACCTAAACCTCTAACAACACAGTTATTGATAGGTTACCCTGGAAAAGAAACTCCTTGAGAGGCTGTGAAGTCCCTCAGCACTGATGCATCTCACAAACAGGTTATCCAAACAATTGTCAGGAATTATATGATACATCTGATTCTGCCTTCAGTGAAGAGCTTACCTAGATGAGCTCTTAAATACCCTCAGACTGTACTTTTATGAATAATATATGAAAACAGGGACAAAGAAAAATATTTACATAACATCTGCTGGTTCAGTATACAGGCCCACATACAAATAGGGCAAGTTTTTAAAATTTTTTTTTCTCCTAGTTAAAATATATAAACAGCTGGAATTTGGTAGAACGTGGCACACTGAGCAATGAAATTTCTTCAAGTCCAAGCTAATTTATTGGATCCTTGAAAAATATGATTACTAGGGACTAACTCCATGCCAGTGGAGGGAGAGCAATTCAATTTCCAGCTTTAGTCCTTACCAAAATGAAGCTTAAGCCTAACAGAATGGCACTGCTTATAAGGGTAACATAATTTTAATTTCATAGGGTGTGATTTTCAGCAATGTGTCTTAAATAATCACAGGGGAAACCTCTGGGATTTCATAGTTTGCAGTAAGTCAGTGTTATAGCAGTGGATTAAAGGATCAGAAATTATCACCTTCCTCAAACAAGTGAGTTGAATTCATTAAAAAATACACCAAACCCCAAAATATGCTAAATTCTTACTCAATAAGTGAAAGACAGGGAAACAGCTAGAGAAAAAAAAAAAAAAAAAAAAAAAAAGTATGAAAATTCACTTTAGCTTTTAAAAAGAATAAGGTGTATTTCTCATAGTAGGCCAGTAACGTGGGATATTGGAGATTTATTGTCACTGGGCAGCCTTAAAACGTGATTATCTGAGTCTACATATAATTGAAGTTCCTCTGTCCCGGGCTTTTACCATAATGACTTGATGAATACCCAACAAAACTTTTAAATAAGAGAGAAGGAATATCCTAACCCATTTATTAGAGTGTTTATAACAATTTTTGACAACTGTCTAGTGCAGTACTAAGAATGAAATCCAGTCTTGAAGAGGCATCCAGGGCAGTGAGGCCCCGGTCCATGGCTAGATTTATCATTCACCTCTGTATACTTCTAGAGTATAGGCCTGCCAAAACTCTCACAGATTTCAGCATGACTGACGTTGAAATTTTCCTTCCAAAATCCTTCTTCTTGAGTCCACTTCTCATTTGATATCAGTGTTCCTCATGATAAAAAAACCTGTTCCAGTTAACGGACATGGCAGGCAGTGAGAAAGAACTGGCTGGTGCACTGTGCTCTCTACCCTTCCTGAAGCCCATCTTTGCTTGTGTCTCAGTAAAAAATGGGAGAGAGGCTTATCCAGTTGCCTGCCTGGAAGCCAAAGATTCTTATATAATCTTGTTCTGAGACTTAAAATGCCAATGATCACCATTAGCTAGGTGAGACAAGCATATTCTCAAAGAACAGTTTTTAGTCATACACACACACACACACAAGAAAGTCAGCACATTTTAAAATGAAAATTAGAAACAAACAGAAAAAAGAAAGAACTGTCTCATGAAGTATATGTGTTTAGTAACCAGCCTTCCACATGGGTTTCATATGGATGTATCTGGTTTTGGGTTTTTTGCCAATTATCTTGAAGGTTTTTCTTCCAGTACAAGATTTTTTTGATAAATTCAACTGGTAACTTTGCACACTTTATTCTTTACTTAAAGAGGAATTTTGAGTCCCCCCAAAATACTACCGTGTGTACTAGGTAGTAAAGTGAATGTTTTTATAGATGCTTTAATGTATTTATGGAATATGTGGGTTTTCTGCTGACTAAACAGAAACCCAAAATCCTGTTAAAAATCACTTCATGGCACTTAAAAGCAAATTCTATGTTAAAGCTACTGCACTGGATTATTATCACAGAACTGCACTGAGTGATTTGTACTTATAAATTAATTTCATTCAAAGTCTGAATATAGATATGTGATTATCATAGACACATATATTTTGATGAGAGTTCCCTAAGAATTTTCTTTCAGTGATTTTGTCTGATGAACAAAGTTGTGATGCCTCAGAACCCAAATTATAAGATTCATGTGTCTTTGAATAAAAAAATGTACTAATAGATGATCACATAAAGTTTTAAACCTCTTAAGCAGTTTTCTCAGTGAGCTTAAAGAGAGCAACAAATCTTTGAGCATTTTGACAAGGAAACCCACTGTCCTGAAAGAGAGGAACAGATTTGTTTGAATTTATTCATCCTATAAAAAAAATGAAACCTGCTTAGTTGAGCAAGAGTTTAATTTTTTTTCCCCAAAGTCTCTGACAGAGTTAAAAAAGAAACAGACTTTCAAATGTTAGGAAAGAAATTGAGAGCAACAGTTTTCTTTTTTATGTTGAAATATTTCAGATACAACCAAGAAACAGATTTTGCTAGCTTAAAAAGAGAAGCTGGAAAGGTTTGTTTTCTCTGTCACACAGATACACAAATAGATACCACCAATCAAAAGAGCCAGAGTTTGTGTTTAATATTTTACATTCCCTAACCAATTTCTTTTATTTCTTAATTCTGTAAATTTTGTAAATTCACAAGTAAATTCTCCCTGACTTTCTAAAGCAGAAAGTGACACTGAATCTGACTGGATTGACTGAGATACAATTTCATACATTCTCTTTTTTAACTGCTCAGTGTCCCCAACTACAGCCACAAATCCCAGAATAGATACTGTAATATAAGCGTCCCATTGTGTCTCAACTCTACAACCTTGACTGAAAATACTCAGCAACCAGCTACCTGTTCAATTTGCCAGTGAAGTGACACTGTAACTTTCTTCCCACTGTGTGCAGGCAATTCCAGAAATTCAGAGAGGGGCTAGACTAGGGATCTTCTTCCTTTAACAATTATATTAGAAAATGCCCAACTCAATCAAACTCACAAAGTAAACTTCAGTCCTCTCTGGCCAATGGTCTACAATTCACTGGCTGTGAGCTTATTCGTATTTGTATAGTTTTCTGGTGCACTTATACAAGAGCCAGGCATTTTAAGAACTTAAGGTAGGTTACCCTGATTTAACTGTTGGCAAAGCACTCAGACACAGTAGGTTTGAAAGCACAACCCACTCAAACGTGCTATTATTAGAACCAGGTGGGAAATAATTTTCCCAATCCAGGAACACTTTTGAAATTAAGAAAAGAAAAACCGTTTCCACGGTAAATTGAGACTATAAGTCAAAATCTCCACAAAAGTTGCAAAGCAGAAATTGATGGAAAATAGTAGAAACATTTTACTTAATTTGGATCTGCTTTTGTTTAACCTCAGTATTTTCATTTACATATTCTTTACTATAAATCATTAAAATTTTGGGATGAAGAGTGATGGAAAAAGTATTCAGAAGATGCAGATGTGGTAGAAAACACACTGTGAGAAAAAGGAATTGGTGAAACCATTGTCCTTCTAGTGATACTCATTAATAATAACCATTTCTAAGGATGCATACATTGGTGAAGAGCTTCTACAATTTCTTGAAAACATTGAACTCATAGAGTTCCCACTTCATTTTTCTTTAATATTCAAATACTTGTTCACAGCAATCAGTCACGAAATTATATGATGTAGATTTGGTTTTAGAAATAGGAACAGCAGAATCTTGAGCATTTCAGACTCAAATTCTTTCATAAATCCTTGATTGAAAAGGTTGAAACAGTATAGGTTCATGTGCCTGTTTTTTAGTTTCAAAGTACAATATATCACAAAGCGTATGACAGATTGGAAAAAAACGTAACTTTCAAAATGTGTCTGTAAGTGCATGAATATGAAGAATTTCAGTTCACAGTATCAGTTGTCTTGTTAATGCCATACTACCAGGCAGTAATTCCCCATAACCATCACTTTCTCTGTTAGGCAACTTAAAAAAATTGAGTAAAGAACCATACAAATAAAACAACTTCCACAAAAAAACAACTTCTGGAATTGGTCTAACAAAACCTCAGTGTGGCTACCTACATGCTTTTCGTGATTATTTGTTTGGCTACACAATGCTACACACTGAATACAAGGTCAAATTCACCTGTGACATGGGAGGAAAAACGTAATTGTAGATCAATAGATTATGATCATCTATGATAGTGGTAAAACTAGACTTCCAGTGTATGCCCTTTCATTTAATAGAAAAGACATAGATACCATAAAAATCAAGCTTTGTAGCCTCAGCAGTTTTTATGTTGTGCTTCCAATACTCCACAGATATTTATGAGACGTGTTTAACAATAGTATATTTAACTAGGCAACAATGTTCCATTGTCAAAACAGGAAGGCCTTATGGCAGAAATTGGAACATGTTTTAAAGTCTGGTGGTGTCTTTTTTTCACATCCATGAGGAACCTTGTTTACATTTCTCTAGTTGTTTGTAATGCCACTACAAGAGCAGCAGAGCAGGATACCCTAACTCAATGTTCAGTGGTACTAGGATTGAATAGGTGTGTGCTCAAGTTTTAAATTGATTTTTTGCCCCAGGGATATGTTTATGATGTCAAGAGTAGGGCTAGAACAAATAAATTGGAATTAAGAGCAAAATTACTCCCACAAATGTGAAGGTAGGTATTACCTGAACCAGCTAAAGTAAAACATGCTGTCTCATTTTTAGTTCTGTTTCTCTTCTTTCATACTGTGGAAGAGAAGACAGAAAGGTTTAGATTAATACCAGGGTAAGAAATCTTTTTCATATTCATTTTCTGAGCATTTTACCATCAGACATTTCTAAGATGAGAAAAGGTTTCACAACAGCAGATGATAAGTAACAAAGTAGATATTCTTGAACATAAGTATTTCAAAAACTGACGGGTGTAAATACATCTAAAAAAAGAAAACTGAATCTGATATGCCACAAGAAATATCACTATTTCTGCCCTTACATCTTAAATTATTTTCTAGGTAGCCACCTCCTTGTTTTGGAAAGCCTACATCCTTTTAAGCAACAAACGATTCTGAGTTTACTGTGCAGTAACTCTAACATAGTTTTTTACAGTCATTCTGCAAACATACTGATTTTTATATGCTGCAATAATCAATCATTCCCTGCTAGATAGAAACGTGCTATTTCTAATGTTTTATTTTTAACAGCATGTTTCATAATAGATCACATTCAATTCCATTTGTGAGCTTCCCAGAGCCCAAAATAGCTGTAAAAGATGGACAGTTTCTGGGTAAGAAAAATACTTTGGCTCAGGATATTTGCAACTTGGAAATATTTAGTCCTTAATAAAATAAAGGCTAGCTGCTCTGAAACTGATAATTAGAGCTCAGAAATGCTGAGGCTGCCTAACAAATACTGGAATATAGATACAGAAGCTCCATCTATTTTATGATAAATCTTATTCTCTTCTCCAAATGCAGACTTGAACCAGAAGGTTACAGAAGGTTAGGGCTGAAAGCATGAAGAGCTATTTTTAGCTCTCAGTCCCTGTGTGAGGATCAAAATGGGCTACATAGACCCGAGTGAATGGGGCTTATAAAATATTAGGATGAGGATATTCATGAAAGCCAGTAGTACATATCTAGAACGGAAACCTCTGCTCAGTAGACATATGGTTCTTAAATTGTCCTAAGTAGCTTAGATGGCCACTGCAATAATCCTAAATTACACTAAATGTATTGTGAGAATAAGCAATGAGGATATAATACTATTTGTGATTGCAGAAAGTTCAGCAACAGGACAGGCTGTATTAATATTTCCTATGTGTTTAATAATGCCACAAAGATGATCCAGTGTACCTTGACTATCCAGGATTCAATGACCCCTTGATTTGTGTGGCAATCCTGTATTTCAGTATATTTCATGACAAAATAAATAGGCAAATGAACAATTAACTGCTTGAACTTTAGAGTAAATTTCAAGTCTTCATACCTGAGCACATAAATCAGGTCCAGGTTTTCAAAAAGGCTTACTCTGTCTGGGAGATGAATACTGTTGAAGTCTGATCACTTAAATTGGCATGAAAAGTAAATTAAGCTGAGTTTTATTAATAAATTAAGACCTAGATATTAGGGATTGAATTAGAGAATCTGTACTGCAGCCCCACAAAAAAACCCACAAAAGAAATTTGCACTGTGTCTAGGATTAAAGACAAAAAATTGTAATTTTAAATATCTTTGTAATGCAAAATTAGATATTTTTGTTTGTTTGATTTCTTTCTTTTAATGCTTTCTTAAGGGTGCTTGATAGTGTTTGACTCCATTTTCATTGGCATATCCATAGGAATCTTTTTGAGACTTGTTTAACAGAATCTGTACAGTACATTTGAAAATCCCATCTCCCAGATTTATAGTCAAGGAGGTGAATTTCCTATTACTCTTACTTTCAGCTCTTTAAAATGTGCATTTGGGCATATATTTTCCCACTGCTTAACACCTCTTCAATGCTTTGTTTGCTTGCTAGAGTGATCAGATATTTTACAAAGTACTTTAGCAGAGTAAAGCAAATTATTTTCCCCAGAGCTTTTTGCTAGATTTGCCAATGGCAAAGTGTCATGATATTAGCAATTATTTCCATATGATCATAACAGCTCTAAAGCATTTAACAAACCACTGTCTTCATTTACTTTTTTAAATGAAGCATTTAAAGGACTTTTTTAGATGCAGAAGTGTGATTGATAAAGGTTTTGGATATTTACTGCAGTCATAAAAGTTAAAAGTGCTTCTGTGTTTTTTATGGAACTTTATAGATGTAGAAAATCCTCTTGGAAAAGTCAAATTTGAGCATTTTAATAAAACAGAAAAGCCAAACTTTGTATTTCCCTCTGACAAAGAAGAAAAAAAAGAAACAAGTCCATGCCTCCCTGTTTTACACATGTGAGATGACATAATAAATTGTATCTATCAGACCAGGAGAGGCTGTCACAGCACAGAGAGGGTTATGTATGCTATATATGATCAGTCAAAAGCTCGACAGATTCTGAAAATGGTTATTTAAATGAGTCTGAGTGCAGGTTGCTATCTCATCCTTTCTGCTGTGATAACAATGGATTTTAAGGCTTTTCTAGAAAGAACCTACAACATATCTGCTCTTTTTTTGCCCCTTTGACCATTATGGCAGATAGGTGAGAAAGGGACTTGCATTATTTTACCAGAGATGTAAGTGAAATTACACAGTCAATGGATGATCTGGTTGGAAGCCTCTCTGTTGTGTTTCCCTGGTTTGAAATGCGTTGCTCCACTGCAAGAACATGCAACATGTCCATTTGAAAGTCAAGTTGATGTACATTTGATTGATTATGAATGAGTGTTTATGGTACGTTTTCCTTGCAGGAAAACACATCTGACTCACAGCTCCTAATTCCAGTATTTTGATGACACATGGCCTCTTTCACTGATTCTACAAGGTTTGCTTAAATTTTCATAAATCCATGTCTATTTCAGGATTTCTCCTAGGTTTGCCTCAGACAATGTAATGAACTTCTATTTTGATTTTTTGCTGAAATTTTCTTTCCAGTGAATATAGTTAAATGCCTTCTAATTTCACAAAGTACTATAAACACAGGGAAATTTCTTTATAATTTTAAAAAAATACTTTTTTTTTTACATGGGCATAATATAAATTTTATGTATAAATAATACACATATAAGTTTAGCACATGGCATTTCATAGGTTACATAAGCACTCTTTATATGGCAGCAATCCTGGAGGGAAGACATCAGATATTGCGATTTGAACTGTTTTACTTTTTAATTGATAACCTTGGCCATGGGGAAGCAATTTAATGGAGCTACTTCTGCAAGGAATCCAGGACTCCAAACAACTCCAGGATTGCAGACCATTATTCCAATGAGCTCTCTCTAGCTTCCTGGTGTTACCCTGTGTGGTATGTGTTAACATATCAATAGTTTTAAGATCTAAAAAAATCTTTGTACTGACTTCCCCATTCTGAACCATCTGTTGTCCTCAAATCACATATGCAGTTTACTTTCCCTCCAGCTCTACATTTGTTTCCACAGTCATCCCAGGCACCAAATTCAGAAGCAAGTGACAGGACAGAGGTACTTCAGCATTTGATTTCTGCGGAATTAATTATATGATTGTATTTTACCAATGGTGCAAACAGAATTCTCAGCAGAATGAAAATCATATTTTAATCCTTTGGCCCGTGCATGGGTTTCAAATAGAGCACACTGTAACAATACAACCCTTCTTTTCTTTTTTTCTTTTTTTTTTCTTTCAATGCTGTATAATGCTATTAACATAGACCTAAGGAAAAATATTTTTAAGCTCTTTAGAGATTAATTATGAAATCATGCATCAGAATTGTGCTTCTACTCCTACAACACTGCACTATACACAACAGCAGTGCGTAGGTAAAAGCACAGTCATTATACACTTTGTAACCTCTTCTCAGTTTAGAAAATACAGATTAGGAAGTAAGGAAAATAGCAGGCACAGTAGTTTCCTCTTTCATTGATTCATTGTCATTACTGTGTCAGGTTATTTGTTTTTCAAGACTATGTTTTCTCAGCAAAGTGAAATGCCAAATTGCTCAAACCATGAGAAGTAATCAGAATGAACTACATCCATTTTAGAGTCAGTTTGTAGTGGAAAGTGAAGAAAAAGGGGAAACCTGTTCTCTCTCCAATGTAAATAACATGACTGATTTCTACCTCGATTATATTTCTAAGAGAAAGGGTAAATTCTTTTGGAAACTTCCACCATGGGTGGAAGTGACCATATGTGTCACTTTCTTGGGATGAAGAAGACTAAATGCAAACATATTTTATTCTGGTGTTATTTGAAGAGTAAATTTGTCTTTATAATTTGATATGCAGCAATAATCCAAAACTAATGTGTATCTTTAATGTTACCGAAGTTTCTATAAGAGAAATGTATTAATGTTCTTTTATGTAACTAGAGTTATGTACCTATTGTGGTACAATGTTAATAGTAAGACCTTTGATTATTAGAAACTATTTCTAAGGCTTCACTTTGAAAATGACAAAAGACAAGTTCAACGATACACGTGACACTCAACTAATATTTTTTCCAGATTAGTTCACCCATATTGTTCAAATAAATTTGCTAGACAAAAGGGGTTATATAGGGAACTATACGAGGTTATCATTCTCTGCAAAGTGAAAGGAAATAATATTTTCATCAATTTAAGAAGAAATTCTTCTTCACAATGTAAACAACAATAGTGACCACACAGATATCACAGCTCACCTAAAGCATGTGAAACTAGTTTTAACGAAGATGGTCTGGTAAAAGCTTTCTTCTATTAATTGACCTCTCTCCAGAAAAAAAAAAAAAAATCAAACCACATAAAAATCCCTGATTTTTAACTTAAGACTACTGGATAAGGAACACAGCACTGGTTTAAAAGGCAGGACGGAGAAATTCTCTTTCTGAAAAAAAAAACCTGTATCACAGCAATAAATTACAAAGCCCTTCTCAAATTTCTTTTCTCAACAACCTTACTCTTTTTGCTGGTAGGATATCTTTGAAGGCAAGCAATATTTTTTTCTTCTGATAGATTTGCCTGTTTCATAAGGTAAATCACCTTCTGAACTCCTGTTCTTCCTGTATCTCACAATTCAAGACTTTCTAGCAGGGAAATAGCTTCTGCAAAGTAGAGATTGAACATAAATCTGTAAAGTGGTAGAGAAAAATGTTCAAAACTAAAGTCTTTTCTACTCTAGCAAATTTGCATTTGTTTACAACCTAGTTTAAATCAAGCTGATTAAATAAGAACATAGTGATGACTCAGATGAGCATAACCTACATAACCTTGTCTGGAATGCTTACAGTGTCATTTTTGCAGCTGAAATATCAGCTGCAAAAATTTGAAAAATTAAAACCTTAGCTAAATCTTTATGGCTTTTAATGTAATGAAGACAGTACCATTCTTATTTCTTCAGACTAAAGTGCCCCTATTATCTCATGAGTATACATAAATTAACCATAAGGATGTAATTCAGACTGAAATCTTACTGCAAGTGAAAGTAATCCTGCCTATTATCAATTCTCATCTTGGTTAAAATTATTTCCTGTCCTGGGCTTGCCACTGTGCAAACAGTCTTAATCGATACCACAAGAAATCCTAGCCAGAGAGGTCAACCTGCCACAGAAAAAAACACAGCACTAATTAGTGCTGAGAATGATTTTCCTTTAAATGTTTTATTTCCATTCAACCTTGAAAATAATCTGAAAGTTAATCTAGAAAAACAGTTGCTTACATCATGAAAGCATTATTATTTATCTGGAAGTGATATCAGCAGAAGGAAATTATAAGCTAAAAATCTGTTATTGTTGGTGGAAGTGAGATTTTTTCCCCCTTTGATAAGATGAATTTCAAGAAAAGCTGTGAAATGCCATATCCCTGCTCTGTTGTTCTCCTTGACCCTCAATATTCAAGCTGCTGATTTCAGCAGACATCATAAAATATATATTCTTTAAATACTAATTTTTGAACTGGAATCTAAAATTTCAAAACATTATAGATAGTAGTCATGGCTTAATATTTTTACTACACAGTGCTGATAGGACCTCAGACTGAGATTAATTCTGAGGGTTTAAAAAATAGACTTCTTGGCTTCTCTGTCCACAGTTTTAAGGTACAGCCTGGATGCTGAACAGATCTGATCTTTTAGACCATCCAAACTACACATTAATTTTGTGGCTTCAACTGATGTATCTACAGTGAAAAAAGGGTAAATGAACCAGGAGTGTTTCTTTCAACCTGCTAACAGTAAAAGTCATTCCCATGTAGTGCCACTATCCATCGTAATTGCATTCATTCAATCATGATATTGAATGTAGAGGGAGATCTGTTGTTCACCTACTTAGTTTCGACGTCCATGATTTCTATTTGAAGAAATTTTTGCCCAGCCTCTGGAAATCATATTGTGTCATTACATGTAACAGCTGGGTACATCTTCATTGTTTCTCTCAGTGATGTTGCTCTTTTCCAAGCAGCTCCATCCGCTTGGTTTCCTCGGGCAGCCTTTTTTCTCTCTAGCAGTAAAGTGACAAAAGAGTGTAATTCTCAAGATATTGCAGATCACCTGCTTAATGTGTTCTACATGCACTAATATAGTTGGTGAAAACAGGGAGCAAGGAGTTACTTTCCTGAGTAAAAAGTTCAGTGATGGTGTCCTGTTTGGTGTTAAATCTAAAGAAGAACTGAGTCAAATCAGCAGAGGAATTTTCTTTTTTAAAAAATCTAATAACATAATCATTACTTTCAGTAAGGGATAATCAATTCTTGAGTTATCCATAAATCTCCAGAGAATACATATGCAAGTTTTTCAGTATTTCACAGCCATATTCTCCCCTCAGAGTATGTGGGCAGCTCTATTCAATTACAAAAGATGCAGATGAAGGGTATGATGTGTCCTGAAGTGATGACAATTTGATGATTATTGTGTTTGATTTGTAACTCTACCCTTAGCATTGAACTTATATTTCTTTTATAAGGCCTATTTTAATGTGGTTATAGAAACCTTTGTCTCATTTCACCCAAGGCAAAAAACAGCATGCAAGCCTAAAAGCAGTATTTTTCATTTTTCTTCCAAAATTAGAGACAGAATATGAAAAAATCCCAGACATGTCTACTGTGTCCTCCATTTCCTAATAATGTCTTGTTTTCTAAGATATTGAAACTTCAATTTAATAGATCAGGAAATAAATATCCTGATGTGATCCTTTTCAGCCTAAAAAGATGCTTCATGAAGGTAGCTTATTTTTCACAAAAGTATTTTTTCAGCAAAGTGTTTTAAATTCAGCTATGAGGGCTTAACAAATCAATCTGCAGAAAATGTGTTCACTTGAGGAAGGAGATAAATATCCTTCCTTTTTCCTCCAAGTCTGAAAGCTTTATTTTCTTCATTGAAGCCAAATATTTGGTTCCTCCAGTTTGAAAGGGCACTGTATTTCAAATTTCTCATTGTTTTAACTTTAATACCTGAAATAACCCCAAATATTTTCTTAGATACAATAAAAAATAATTGTTTCAATATTAAGACAAAATCTATCTTTCTCTTTCTGGCTCTTTGAAATTGGTTGTGATTGGATGCCCCTTTTACTCAGGTTTGGAATAAAAGATTTCATAATTTAGCCAAGTGTTGTCCTAATTTCCAGCTGCAACCTTTTCTTCAATATCTTGAAACCAACCTGATGGGGTTCCTGGGAAACTTTCTATCTGGATTTTCTGCTCCACAATAGCCCTATTAAATACAAATATTCTATTCTGAATATTAAGTGTCTCTGGAGAGCAAAGGTGGAACCAAACTTCTTTGCAAAAGGCTTTTCCCTCCTGAGCTTTCTTAAAAACTAAAGGGATATCTCCAAAAATTTCAAATTGGCTTGACCATCCATCTGTGCTAAGAGAACTCCTTTACTGACTTGAAAGAATAAGAGGAAAGCTAACAGATCATGGGTGAAGTGGCCAAAAAAACCCCAATAGTTAATATAATGGTGTGGTAAAAACTATGAAATCTCAGCTCCACATATTTCTTCCACTAAAAGCTTGACATTTGGGGCTCACAGAAGCCTGCCTATGAATCTGAAATTCACTCAAAGAAAGCAAGACCTATAAAATCCTAAAAGGAAAATATTCTAAATGTTGCTGCTTGCAAACACCTAACTTCGAAAACATACTTGTAGCTGACCGTTTTAAATATTTCCAAAACCGAAATACTTTGGGTCAAAAAATAATTTTCGTTTGCCCAAGATGTTTATTGTTTTTATTATTTCTCCTCAAGTTTTAGGTTGGTGCAGCACAACTCATTCTCACCCTTCATTCGGCCAGAGAATCCCACATCAAAAAAAAAGCAAGATATGACTTGTCCATAAAATGTGACTCTCTCTGATCACTGATGTTGACTTTCAATTTAATACATACTTTCTAGCCATAAAGAGAAGAGCTTCATTATTATCATTATACATGGAAAACATTTACTGAGTATTAGGCCTAATCAGTGTTTTAATAGAAATACATACACAGAATGAAGCTGTCTCTTGTATGAGACAATGATTCCTATCTGAATAATTAATTGAATATAGCAATATTTAGATGTAACACAGAAGAATAAACTGACAATTCCCATTGAAATAAAATGCTATTTAAATTAAATCAGAAGATGTCACTCATTTCCTACATGAATAGTCTTCTTTAAAAATACGTCAAAACAAAGTACAACAAACCCGTAAAACAAAGTAGTGGTAATTTTCAATTTTATCATCACAGACTTATCAAATTTATTTCTTTCTTTAAATTATGAAGCAAATTTTGTATGACTGAACTTTGGTAGTTTTGTAAAGAAAAATATGAGACTAAAAATAGAAAAGGTAGACCTTAAAGAGGAAAATATCAGTGTATTGGATTTTATTGGGAAACTTTAATGAGATGTACATAACTGAGAAGAAAGTACTATTAGACTGTAAACAAAAAAAGTTCTGGACCTGCTGTTAATTTCTTTCTAGAATCCTTATATGTACCTCCTTGCTTTACAGTAACCCTCTGATTTAATTATCAAGTCTGAGTTGGGGTTCTTTGTCTGATTCTTTAGTCACATTACATCCAACATTTTGTACGATGTTTAGTCACATTACATCCAACAGACACAATATTTTTGGATGTATACAAAGATAAAGATAAACAGAGAATACAGTACAATTCAAGCAATGTTTGCTAAAGTTCAATGTAAATAAACTGATTTTATTTACCTCAGCAAAATTTCACTTGAAGTCTAAAAAATTCCACCTTCCCTTTGGGTAAGAAGTAGCTTTCATTGATAGTTAGTGCTTTTTAATAATTTTTACAATTCAAGCAGGGGTGTACCAGGAAAATTACATAAAATAATAAACTTCTACGGGCATACGTAAGAAGCGTTGAAGGGAGAACCCTCTTCTTCACATATGTATAAACTCAAGGCCAAAAACTTGGCACTAGCAAACTGCTGCAGGAACTAGCAGTTTTGGATCTTCCATTTTTTCCATGTTCAATTTTAGAAACTTATAGGCTCATTAAATCCCACAGTAGTAAGTATTTATCTCATGAAAATCTTTCACTGAGACACTCATAATTTCATGTGCTTGTAAGAATTACTTCCTCTATAAATGTTAAGTGATAAATTATAGAACATTTCCCAGTAAAGATCAGATGTTTGGATATGAATGCTCATTTCTTTTTCTTCTCAAATCATAGTTCTTGTTATGCAGGCATACACAAATAACTATCCAGTGATTATTAAAACACATTAAGAATGTAGAGAATCAGGAATCTAAGTCTCAAAAAACATGAGAAAGTATTGGGGATGACTGGACATTTCTTTTCATCCACTTGACTTTAGCAGTTGGAGAACTTTCAGAGATTTTTTCTGGCCTTTTAGTTTCTCTAGTCTTTTCTTCCCATATATGTTGCTTCATAGATTTGACTAGAGAAAGTTACTTGCATTTAGTTTTGCTCTTTAATTTGCTTGAGCATTCATTTGATATTATTTTCTTTTCCCTATAAGCTATTTGGAATTTCTTTACACAGAAAGCATTTCTGTTGTTAGATGATTTATTCTTCTCAGTGGGTTCTCTGACAGATATGTATCACAATGTTCTTTTCATTTTCTTCAAATTTTTATTCTGGAAATTGGTCTTTTAATAACCTTCAAGATTTTCTGAGCTGTGCGAATAATTTGTCACTTATCAGTGGAAGTGCAGCAACTGATCTTTCATCATTCTCTTGTAGAGCAAAGGAATCACTTTTGCTAGTCAAAACTGCCTTTCAGTTATTAGAAACTAAAGTTGTGATATGCACTCAGAGAGATGAGGATAAAGAATTGCAGAATAAAATGAGAGTTAAATTCAAGCTTAATGAATCATTTGGAAATAATACATCTTTCCCAAATAATCAGCAATGCTCACTGTCAAAACATAACTTTGCCATACTTTTCATCTGACATGCTGTTTAAAAGGAGAAAAAACTCTAATAGTCTAATTAGTTTGAAAACTTCTAATTTTAAGAAGAGAAAATAAGTAGTTCACAATTTTCTAATCCATAAGTGCTTGGAGAAGTAAAAATCCAAGTAGAAACTGGATATGTTGCTTGGCTATAGCAAACTCCAAGCTTTGCTCAGTGGCTAAGTGGCCACTCTCCTGTTTTCACTTGGTACATATAGCATTTGATATAATGGAGCAGACCATACTTGCAGGCATCTACTTTATAAACAGAAGCCAATTGCCTTAAAAGTATAATTAACAATATTTTGGTCTATATCACCTTATTTTCTTGAATGGGTAACATACCCTGTTAAGACAAGTTCAGAATTCATTTTTTTAACAAGCAGTTAAGGTTAACAAAGGGGCTGCACAAAACAAAGATTCTTTTTTAATTGAAATACTAAGTTCCACAAAGAGTGTTAAACAGTACAGATTAGATCAATTATCTTTTTCCTGAGCAGTTACTCTGTTTTCTTTCATGTGAATGCTCTGTTTGGCAGTGCTAATGTCTTTCTCCTACAGTGGTTTGAGAACACTGTTTTCCTTCCTTTCCTTCAGTAAAACCTCTGAGAAGAACCAATGCAGGTTTCTTCCAAGACAGACTCTTCACTCAGAGAAGCCTGAATGGAGGATAAATCCAGAACATGAGAACAGATTTGTGAGATGACAATCTTGCTCTGCTAAGTTGCATTCACATATTAACAATGTGTAACATGAAATGATGAAATAGGAGGAGCATCCAACCAAATCAGCTAAAACACTCCCAATGACTTCAGATGTGATGATGGTCATGAAATGTCTGATGCTTCTCATTTTCCAGCCAGTAGAAAAGATGTGAGTTAAAACCAAACTTCTAGCACCCCAAAATATTTTTGCCATGGGAAGAAGTGTTACTAAAGAAATTGAACAGTGGATACCTACTTGGAAAACAGGGATTTGATTTTTGCAGCCAGTGCCACTGGTTTCTACTACTTTCAGTCAACTGCTGTTTTAAGGAGAGAGGGAGAAGAAAGATCACCAAGGAAAGGTGATAAAAGCACATGTTCAGTATGTCAGAGAAGGAACAGCAAACTGGACATTTCTTTTCCCATCTATGCCTTTTTTTCTAGATTGTGTCTTAAAACTCCATTCCCAAACAGCAACAGTCTCAGTAGTACTAGTGACCTTTGACAACAGCCTTTCTATCTTTTGGGACTACATCGATTTCCACCCCCACCCCGGCTTCCATGTAGCAATTTGTCATCTTATTGACCCAGATCCACAAAGTGAGCAGTATCACTAGCAGTAAGGGAGTTTGAGAGATTTTTTTTGGGGCATCAAATTAGAACATGAGCTGGCACAGGTTGCTGTGAAAAAATGTGTGCATAATACTCTAGGTTGGGGCAGTTCTAGTGTACTGATAACAGTGTTTGGTGGATGGTAACACTGGTTCATTTGTCTCAAGATTAGTTTGTAGCCACACATAGTACTTTGCTTGCTCATCTTCCAGTGGGTGTCCAGGTTCCAAAGGCTTCAGTTTGCAAAACTCCAAACAAGAAAACACTTATGTGTTTGTAGAGTGTATCAATATATTAGCACATAAGAGCATGGAAATTATGAAAACCCTCTCATTCTCTAATTTTCTTTTAATTATTGAAACATTTACGAGAATTCCTAGGGATCTCTTTTATATGTGGACTATGTACGTCCTATATTTTTTTCAATATCAAACACTTGTATATTTTTAAAATCCCCAATTTCACACTCTTTACTCAGTTCCAATCTTCCCAGATGTCTGCCTGAGGGTTTAAGAATTTGCTACTCCCTGATATCCATTTTGCTACTCTTCTTTATATGTTTAATATAGTTTTGTACTCCTTTGACATCAGTTCATTCCTGAAAAGCGTAAGCATCTGACACAGAATTTTAGTGAGGCATTCCAGGAAATCCCCTGTGCATGAAAGGGATATAATATCTCTTATTTCCAAATCAGCTCATGCATAACAAGCATTAGCGCACACTTCCTCCAAGTATATTTGTCTTCAGTAAAGTAAGAAAGGAAAAGACTCCAGTGAATTTATTTAATAATTGATAGTGGAAATAGACTCTAATGAAATTTCCATCATCCAGAAACATGAACTCTACTTCATATATATTGTCATTCATTTGTCTGCTAATAGCTGACTTGGCAGCTTCCTTGAATTCCCTACTTGGATACAAACAGCCAATCCAGTCCTCCTATGAGGAGCCAATCCACTCCTCTTTAAATCTCAAGGGAAGCAGTGAACTGCTAGGGTTGTATGCATGGAGGCTGTGCACATCCACAGCAGCACAAAGAAGCTGCTAGGGAAGCCACATGATAGAGATGAAGTCTGCTGTGGAAATAAAATGTGAATGTTTCAAAGTGTATTTAACTTTTTCTTTGTAAATCCTTTATGTGTTGGAGTTAAGAGAGGACTAAAAAAAACCTCCAGACAAACACTGAACCTAGGTCTGACTTGCGTCCAAGGTTCCCACAGCCTTTTAGCTCCTATCATTTACACATGGAAGATTTGTGGGCTGGAAGTATGTATCTTGAGACAGAAACTCACAATGTATGATGGCAAACTAATTACTCCATAGTGCCTATTCTTTATTCTTTCTGTCTCAAGTGGGAAGTCTCCTGTAGCTGTTGTGACTTCTTAAGGCACTGACAGGCACTGTGTAGGTACTAAGCACAATATTTTCATAAAGCTTGTATGCTTATATAACTTACTGTGAATAAAAGTGCATGTATTGTGTATATGCCATGAGAAAGATGAAAAATACATGCTTCTG
Organism: Pyrocephalus nanus; assembly: GCA_038380795.1. Classification (NCBI taxonomy): domain Eukaryota; kingdom Metazoa; phylum Chordata; class Aves; order Passeriformes; family Tyrannidae; genus Pyrocephalus; species Pyrocephalus nanus. The sequence continues at coordinate 17,706,718 of CM076267.1, read as the reverse complement.
ACTGTAAAGAACCAAATCTTTAGAGACAATGATAATATCTGATACCAGGCTGCCTAATGAAATATATTTTATAGGAATCATTGGTCTTAAATTTCCTATTTGACCTTGTATAAAACTGTAAGACTTCCACTGCTTTGATGATAGAAAGAGGACTATAAAAAGGGCAATACTTTGCTAAAATAAAAAAATATTTTTATGACTGCTATAATATTTTTCTCTAAATCAGTTATTTCCTATCTCAGCATTATATTAGTGCCCTGTCTTACTAGAAATAAGTTAAATGAAAAGCACAGACAACCAAACACGTTGTTTTTTAATAAATTATTTTTTATCTAATTTCAGATCATCAACATGTCATCTTCTTACTACATATACAGATTTTCTCTTTGATTTCAGTAGGATTAATACTATGCAGGTGTCTCCAGAACCAGGATCTTTCAAAGCAGTCACATCAAATATTTTCAGAAGACAGTGTAATGATAACTTTTGTAGCAGTTTTGTCATACAAAAAGTAATTTCATGAGGTTTACAACAGTGCAGCTGTGACTACTGATACCAAATTTATGGTGCATATTTTATTCTCTGCCAGCAGGTGTTCAATCCAAGCTCTATACACCACCTTATTCAGAGAGATTGGAGGACTTAGTTTAATTTTCCATGACAGCTAAGCTTTTCCATGGCTGACTACACAAGGTTGCTATTGAAATACTTCTTCACCTGTTACCCTCAGTAATCAATAGTCTACTTTAATATTTATACTAAGTCAAATACCTCAGCCTGTTGTAGCTTCTATATTACCTGTATGTCAACAACATGTACATGTGCATATACAAACTAATAAAATAATACTTTTTGTAATCTCTGATCAGTCAGTCTATTAAAATAATGCTTTTGAAGCACTTTTAGAAGCTCCTAAGATCAGAAGGCCTTGGGGAATACACACATTTCTTAAACTATAATAAGAAACCCTAGAGAAGCGTTCCATGGGGAAAATATACTTTGTAGCATTGAATCTACTACTGTAATACATCTCACTCCTATTGGGTTCATAGCATCTTTGAGGTCAGAAGCAAAGTGACCAAATTGAAAATGTGAGCCTTATGAACACAAAAGAAAAGCAAAAGCCTTAGTAATGTGTAAAAGAAACAGAACCAGTCAAACTGAAAATAATTTAATAGCCTCCATACATTTATACAACTCTACATTGTTTTTGTTTTTCTTCTTTTTTTTTCTCCTGGAGTTAATGAAAGTTTCTAAAGTCCAGTTCCTTTAGGTACAGGGCCACAGAATTAAATTCTAAATACCTTTTCATATAGAATGCTAACACAAAAAAAAGTAATTTTTCCTTCCTTGAACAATGCATTAAATAAAACACAATAGTTAGTAAATGCTGTAGTAGCAGCAGCACTGCTATCCTTACCCAGCATCATGCATCAGAAAAGAAACAGGTGCTCTAGATTATTAATGGAAATGAAAAATAGAAGTGCATCTGATACAGTACTAATAGTAGGTGAAATATCTAGTCAGTGGCTGACTTTATAAAGTATTTTCTGTTAAAAGCACTCACTGTATCCATACAGTATAATTACAATCTTTTCAGCAATATTAAAAAGAAACTTAAAGGTAATTTCTCTTTTCAAGCCTTTAAGGAAAGCTTTAATTATTAAAAAATGTTACAAACTGAAAACAGAAATACCTCATTTTTCATTGTACATACCAATTTTAAATAATTTGAAACAAAATGTGATGAGCAATAGCTCAAATCTACAAGGAAAAATCTTTTTAAATCTGTTAGCACTTATTACACAAAAGGGGAAAGGACATGAAGAAGCAATCACTTAGTTAATAGTATTATGCTTTTTCTCTTGAGAAAAGAGAAACCTTGCCCTACAGAAATCTTTGTCTACTTGTCTTCAATGTGGTAGTATACTTGATATCAAGATTATTGCAAACTTTTGTCATATATGCAACAGCTCTGAAACACTTGAATAGTTATCAAAAGATGTAGCATTTAGGTATGACACTGACAGGTAAGCATGGAAGAGCTATACATCATGAAGTGGTAAGACTTGGTAAATTATAATATGAAGATTAGGAAAATTAACTGAAGGGTGAGCAAACAGAGTGCTCAAGTGACAGAGGAGACAGTAGCCTTCAATATACAAGTGGCTTTGCAAGTGACAGACACCTAGCAGCAGATGCAACACATATCTGATGAGCTGACAGTATGACTCAGGTGAAATTTTCCATAAATCAATGGAGCATTTAATTCAGTTAATGCTCTCAGAAAAACAGTAGAAGAAAACCAGGAGAGAAATAAAATACAGGAAACTAAGCAAAAATAGAACCATTTACCAACTTATTTTCAGGGAATATTTTAGAATTATTCCATAGCTAGTGGATAATCAACTTCAGAATGTGCAGCATAAACATTTTATTTTGATACTAGACAAATGGATTTTGGAGTCATTGAATCTTCAGTGTCTAAGTAAGAAGTAAGACAACTTCAGGCACAAATAAACTTATGTCCCTTACGGTCACTACTTAATAGAAAACTATATTTAATCAGGAGGTCTGCTGTATAAACCAGACTACCTCCATTGATATTAAAGGCATTATAAAAATTTACTTATAAAGAGATCAATTAATTGAATATTTGAAAATACAAGACAAATAATCTCTTTTTCTAGGAATAAGCGTGACTTCCAGCACTTCCAGATCATGAAACAGTCTCCATGTCTGGCTCTGGGATACTCTGTGTAGTGTAGCGGGAGTGAGCAGTTTAACACAGTGAGAAGCAGAGTGGCTGTGGTTGCATATCTCTGATTGGGGCATATCCACTTTTAGGCCTGTATTTCATTCTGTCTTCAAATCATAACCCAATCAGATGACAAGCCAGCTATCTGTCAAGGATACATACAGACAGTGGTGAACACTGTGACATGCTCTTATGGAAACAGGATTAAGTTTCTGAACAGTCTGTAAAACACACTTGTGGATTTTGCCAGCCAAGGCTTTCTACTTGGCATTGACTGCCTCTGTGTAGCTGGATCGTGTCTCATAGCATGACAGCAAGCTCTGAATGTTACTGAGCAGAAGGGCACCACTGCAGGCACTTTCAGTCTGTTGGTAAAGTCACAGAATTCCATAGACATCTGAAATACTTAGGCACAGGAGAGGCTCTGCAGTCCTGGGGACAAGGCAGAACCTGCAATACAACTGGAATGGCCCAAATGTTCAGCAGCTGATAAAACTGGACATAATCAGTCTTTTGGTCAAAGATAGACCCAAGCAGAATATGTTTGTCAGTATATAAAAGCAACTAAAATACCTGAGAGGATGAATAGGAAACACTTCCCGCCAGAAAAATGGAAAAGAGAAGTGCATAGTTTTGTCTTGAATTAAATTTTATACACTTACAGGAGGAACAGAACATACTTAATGATAACTCACAGCTCCCACTGACAGTGTCATGACAAAGAGAATTGCAGAGGAAGGAGCCCATATAGGAGCTATTTCATTGCATTTCATTGGATCGGGAAAGGTGATGCTATAAATAAAGCATCAGATTAGTATAGATGTATCTTAATATTATCCAAGAAATTGTGAGTCATATTCAGCTACTTGAATGCACTGCTAGAAACTGGAGTTAACACTTTCCAAACTATTTTCAGTCCTAAATGAAAGTCTAAAAGTGACAATAGAATCTACAGAGATTTGAGGCTATCCAGGACAGAATTTTCTGATAAGAATGCTAGTCAAAATAGCATGAAGATTAAACAGTTAATGCTTGTACAACACTTAAAAGAAATAATGGGCAATCTACTGGTTTATGTTGATTTTATAAAAGATGTAACAATGGACAATTTGCAGATACAATCCTACTATAAAATAGCTAAAATCAAATTGTCAAAACCACGTTTTTTGTACGTAGTCGAACTTTGAAAAAGTTACGTAGATGAAAACTGCTAATAGTTTAAATTATTTGCATTTATTTGTACTGTATAAGATTCAGATCAATCATACATTCCTTAACCTAATCCTCTGTTTATATCCTGAAAAAGGGTAATTTCCTGGCCTGGGACTATGTTGAATAAACATTAATTTCACCACCGAAACCAAGAGTTTCCTAGTACTTCTTATAGAGAGCAATACTAGAACAAACTTGGGTAGCTCTTTGTACACACTGTTTTTTTATTTATATTTTTTTTATCAATATGACTATTAACATAGGTTTACACTCAAAGTGATTTGTTTGTTTAGCTCCTAACACTCAATCGTGACAACTTTTGAATACATAGTCATAACTGACCATATCTGCACTTAGAAATCTTCAGTTTTCACTCAAATGCAGTAAGATGTAGTTTGTAAAACAGCAATGAATTAAATGTTTCTTAACTTCCAAGGCTGATTTTAATGTCTTTTTTCATATTCTTTAAGATGCTTTTAATAGTAGTAGTTCCATGGGAAAACACTGGCAAAATAAATATCAGTTTCTATAGTCCCGGATTCTTGCTTTTGCCATATAAAACGTAGGTTTTTGCCATATGCATAAGGTGCAGATTTCTCCTATTTAACATTTAGTAATCCTTCAGTATTGTACTACATAATTTCAGAGGGAGTAATGCAACCTGTACGAGCAGTTGCACCTCAGCAGTCTCCCCAGCTGCACAGAATAAGGCAGAAGGTTGAAACAACCCCCTTTTAATAATAGTTTTCCTGATGCTTGGTAAACGTCATGGCTGTAGTACAGTGTTATATCAGACAGTAAGAACTGCACTTGCATTTGGTAAGCATGGACATAACTCGTAGGCTTATTACCAAACAGCTGATATTCAAATACTTTTGCAGTGTAATCTGATATGTGCATGAAGAAAATATGATGCATTTTTGATGTCCCATTTGAAGGCTACAGGCCATACTAGTCAGACCAAGTACATTGGCAATTTAGCTCTCATATCAAAGCTGAGAAAGCTGAAATCACACGACTGGACAAAAGTTAACCATTTTGTTTCCTGTGAGTTAGTATTTATGTTTTTTAAGTCAAAATACAGTGAAATATTATTTACACATCCTTAATTACAAAATATAGGCTCACCCATGTCAACACAGAACCTTTTATTGCATCCAATATGTGTCCATGGCACAGCATTTCATCAGAATCAGGAAAAGTGTTTGCAGTTAGGTGAAACAGGGTTCAAATTTGTAGGATAAGAAATATAATTGAAAAAATAATAAAATTACTGTGTGTTAATATGTGCATCTGAAAAATATAGGTACTTTACTATGTAGACATTCAGAAATTTTTTCATTATTTCAGAAAAAAAAAAAAACAAAAATTTAATAGCTAACTGGAAGTAGGCAACATTATCTTTCTATATTATCTCTGCATGCAGCCTAACTGTAATAAAAGGTTAAATTTAATTGAAAATTTTATACTTTATGTGAACTTTATTTAACATTAATTATGGTTGTAAATTAAAATTGCTATGTGAATTATAAATTGTAATAGGAGGGTATGGAGTCAAAATTAGAAAGCCGTTCCTCAGTAAAAACAACTCCATGAGAAATGTTTTTATTATAACCCTAACCAAATTCTGTGGCATTTCAAAATATTATAAGTAAAAAGTGTTTTTAATTTTAAAATGTAAAGTGAAAAATTCCAGTCTTTTATGCAAAAGGAATTTTAAAAGTGTACTTTAAATACACAGAATGGCAACTTTTACAGAATAAAACCAAAACAGATTTTTTTGCAATTCGAAAACTATTTTTTAAATAACTTGTCACATTTTGAAAGTAATTTGTCAGATTATTTTGATTTAAATAGTATGGTAGAGGGAAAATCTTTATCACAACACATGATTCAGCAAAGATTGTTATTTGCATAGAAGTAATATCTGGCTGAGTAGTTAAGCACCTGAAATACTGCTGCGTGTACTATTAATTTATTATAATCTTTTAAGGATGATCATGAGGATTCTTCAAAGAGAGTATTTAAGCAGAAGTACCATTTGAACATATATGAAATTACAAGAGTAGGCTTTTTATTTCCTAATAATAAGCAAACTTGCTGTATATCCCACTAGCATTTGGAAAATTTATATTTTTACTGCAAATAATTGCATTCATATAAGCCAGTAATGATGCTTGCTTTCAGATAAGAACATTTATTATTCATTGTTCATTAATCTTTATTTGCTATTTATAATTCATTATTCTCTAAAGCTAATTATTATTTTCATTTAAGTGGGAAGGGGAAAACGTATTACCATACAACATCATTTGTTCATGAGATATAAGAGTTATTCAATAGACTAAACAAGCAGTTCATCATCTATTAATGTGGAGATAACTTACTTGTCAATACTGAAGAGTTACACATACATCTTCCAAAAAATAAAGCTGAAATAAAAGTAAAATCAGAAGTTCATGTACTGAAAAAAAAAAAAAAAAAAGAAGTGAGTTGCTTTTCCTGCCTAAAGCAGCAGTGATATCAACTGAGATGGCAAGCTGCAAAATAGGTTTCTATTCCACTCCCAAAATCTTAGTAGTAGAAGTATAAAGAGGAAGTATTAAAAAAAAAAAAAAATCTGGCAGAAATAAACGTAGGGAGTTCTATAACTTTTTTGAATTTGTTTTGAATAAATAGATTGGAACAAGATTTCTCACACTGTTTTAAAACTCTATTACACATGGGATTAAAAAAAAAATAGAAAATAAAAAGCTTATTTAATTTGATGGTTTCCATTCCAGATACTGGACAAAACTAGCATTGAAAGGTTTTAAGTAGTTGTATTTTTAAATGCTTTACCCCCACAACAAGCCTTTTGTAGTTTATGCATACATTTGTCTATACCAAGCCCTTTTCAGCAAACCAAAATTTAAGTACCCTTGGAAGAAAGTAATGCAAAAATAAATTGTCCACTCAGAACTTCTCTGGCACCTGCTACTCCCTTCACTCCTGCCAAATATTTTTATCTTGTTTTCTCAGGTGTTCATGACCCACTCTGCCAGCGCTTACTGGCTTCCTTGGGCCTTTTGCTCGTGAATTAACATCAAAAAGACTCCCTGTGTGGAGACATGACCAAGTGTACATAGTAGTTCCATAAGCAGAAATAAATTAAACAACTACATCACTTTGCTTTTGTCATGCTCCATCTGTTCAGGTTTGTTTATTTAGCCAAAAGCAAACAGCAATTTCCACCAGCAAAATGCTGTAACTTTGAGAAACAAATCAGAAGACCACAGTGGTAGGCAAAAGCAGAGAATTTACTGTCTCTGCAGGACACATGCCCAGACACCACATTCTCTTAAGCTCTTAAGCTTCTACTGTACAAAAATGTTCTCCCATTGTTGAGATTTTTTTTTTTCTATGAGCTTTAGATCCTTAATAAAAAATAGCTTTTCTACAGTATTTCAACAGGACTGGAGAGAGTTTAACACTGCAGCAAATCCTTTCTTTCACATGTATTTGCCCACTGGAGCTAGGGTCTTCCTGAATTCTGATCAGAACTACATTTCAGAGTTTATCCATATTATTTTCCATTATTCAGGATAACTCTGGAAAACAAAAAGTCTTCTTATTGGTTCCTATGACTGCAACCTTTCAGTTACTAATCCTGAACATATGGCTGGAGTAAAAGGATGTTTTCAGGGAGGTGCACCACCAGTTCCAGGAAGTCAAGCGAATCTTAGGGATGGCTTACAAAGCTCCTCCAATCAACAGAATGTCCCTAAGGCTGGAGGAAATTCAAGCCTATTAGTTAGTGAAAACACTTCTCCCATTTAGTCTTGTTGACTGATTACTTCAAACAATTTTCCACATGCAAGAAACTGATGTTGCTTCAGTTGACTGCTGGATTAATAGAGCAGAGAGTCAAGCACTAGGAATTTTTGTGAAGAAAATGGCCAAAAAAAACGTTTCAGGGATGACTTATGCAACTGTTGTCACAGATAACTTCACCTAAAAATACAAGCAAATCATGGTTTGCACCGAAAGGAAATGTCATGTATTAGACTGTGATCTGTAGATGGAAAAAAAAGAGGAATACTTTTGGTGTACAAATTCCTTAGAAGGTGAAACTGAGTCTGTCCTGAGAATAAAACAGGTCCTAGCCCTGTGATTCAGTGTTTTTAAACCCATGACTCTGCAGTTCATATGCCTTAAGAAAATGTTCCACAAACTTATTCCTTTCTCATTATCAATATTTCAGCTGCACCTGGACTGCAAGACTGAACTAGGCCTTTATTAAAACACAACCTCTTAAGCTTGAAATAAAAAAAATTTAGTTTTTAGCCAAGAATTGTAGCAGACCAGTGCCCTCAGTGATTCAGGCAACTCACACTTATCAGCCAGTTACAGAAGCTTATCTTTATCAAGAGGATTTGATGATTTAATGTGTGGGTGAAAGGGGACCTGAAGTTGAATTAAAAAAAAAAAAAATAGTACTCTTAAGAAAACATTAGATCCAATTTTTAAATGTGTATCAAGGGAATATAAATACACTCTGCCACCAGATACTGTCAGATTATTTTCTAACTGATGATCAGCACTTGTAATTCACTGTGAAATCTCTGTAAATAAAAATATTTAGTATCTCTGACTTGGCTCCTAAGTATTGGAAGCTCTGAAATGTTACTGAATTCAATGGTTGTCCTAGATTTCTCAAGATCATCCAAAAATACTTGAATACACAGCACATTCCTGCAATCAGCATTGCATTAAATCTTTCAAATAGTGGACACAAAAGAACTGCATATAGAAAACTTCGTCTGAGAATACAGTTAATTTCGTTAATTTACTTATGCCTTTATATTGGGTTTTTTTCTTAATTTAAGAGGGAGCAGATATAAAGCACAATATTCTTTGTCTAAGGATTTTGTTGCAGAAATAAAACTGCAACACATTTTTATTAAAAAGGTCAGGAACCCCATTGCGAAGGTGAGCATAAGCAATAAAAAGAACTATAGTGTATGCCTGCAGAGCCAGAAATAAGCCATGACCATGCAAGATACCCTTCCAAATCTGTCTTAAATGTACTTATCTCAACTTAAATATCTTAATCTCATAAAAATATCTCTATTTCATTAAAAATAGGAAATAATTAATAGTTATCTACATTACTTTATATTAATTTAAAACATGCTTTATCCTGTTACTTTAATTTTCAGTTTGGTTAAAGAAAATGGAGCATTCTTTTATAGTCTTTGAATGTGGTATACTCACTTTTTAAGTACAAAGAGCTAGTGCTACTTATACAGAGTTAATAGAGAGGCCTGTCAAGTTATACGAGCCTATTGCAGAATATTATACTGTTGAATTTCTTTTGTGCCTAGGAAATAAATCCATTCTGACATTTGTATCTAATCATTTCCAGCTCCAAGAAGGTTAGGTACTATGGATTATCCTTCTTACTTAAGTAAAACAGAGCCAGTGGCTGAAGGTCTGTTAGCATTCTAAGCCAGCACATGCACTTGCATATCTGTATCAGTTTTCTGCACCTCACTTTCAACACAAACCTCCCTATAGTTGAACTCTGAGAAGATACGTGATATAACTACACTTAAATGGATCCCTTATTTACAAAACATTCATGAGATGTAATGACTGGAAACATAATTTATTTCTATATGAGCACTTTGAAGCTAATATAGCTACACAAAAATTTTCGAAACATTTTCCTGTGCAATGTCAGCTCCAAAGTTTGAAGAAGAGAGGTCTATACAGTTGAGAAGGATTGAAAAGAATGGTTTGTCCTCTGCTTCCCAGACTCATAACACTCTCTGCTAATTGTATTTTCCTTTCTTTTTCTTTTATTTTTTTATCCTTTCTCTTTTCTCTTTTTCTTTTTCTTTTTTTTCTTTTTGTTTAATGTATCCTGACTGTAAATTGTGTGGCTATGTCTTCCTAAATCACAGAAAGTGTAAAGTAATAGCCAAGACAGTAAATTATTCCCATTTACTTCAGCAAGTACTGACACAGAGGCCTGAGATGATAATTTAAATGTCCTTGTTCATTCAAATACATATTGCAAAAAAGAGTAAATATTGCAGAGAACTATGAAAAAGCTAAGGATTCTAGACTAAAACAAAGAGAACACCAGATTTGTGAGCCTGAAAATTGATTAATCTTATGTCAATCACATTAAGCTAACTCAGATGAACTATGACTGAAAATACAGCCATTACCAATTACTAACACAAAAATTCAGACAAGACCACTGTGAGAATTAATTTTGAGTAACTTTTTAATATCATGTGTAGCACACGCAAAGGTGTATAGTATGTTGTTTCCCTGAAGGACAAAGCAAGTTGCCAGATTTGGGGAAATAGAGCTGAATAGAAATTAATTAATAACACCTGGTATTTATTACTGCAATTGTCTTTGTAGAAGTAGGTTTTTCACATTCCAGAACAAAATTTTGAAGAATTTGCACTATATGCCAACCGGCAACAGTGACAAAATGGCTTTGCATTCAAGTTATCATAAAGTGCATGCAGAGACTAGATTTGTCAAAACATTTTGAAATCTGCAATGATGTCTTTAATACATGTCAAAGACGTATTGAACCATGAGAAATGAAGTTAAAAAACATGAGCTCTGTTTGATGTGCTAAAATGCTGCATACCTATTTAAATAGATCTTTCTATTAAGCTCATTCTCTGAAAGACTGTCACAACCAAATATAATGTAAATAGCAAGTATAAAATTATCTTTAAAAACAAAATAAGAATGTTGGGATTTAAAAGTATCTTCTCTTTTTCTTCAGTCATAAAGATTTCCCATTTAAGAAGATTAAAGTGAATAAAAATTGTGATTTGCAGAGCTAATTTGGAAACTGAGGGCATCATCTTTATAATTTAACATTTCCCTACTCATAGTGTTGTCTTTTTAAGGTGACAAGATACAGTAACAGTATCTGAATGTCTTGTCATTTGCATCCAATCTTGAGACACAATTACAAGTAATATTCTATGTCTATTTTTAAAATATGTATTTGTCATGTGTGACTAATTCTCTTTTCTGGTCAGAAAGTTCACCACTGTGTAATTGTGCCTTTTTTCTACCATCAAAAGCAGCTGGAAGAGCTACAGATTTATTTCTTTTTCTGGGACTAAAAATGTGCATCCAATGACAAACTATTTCTTTCTATGATGAAGAATTTAGACTGTTTACTATATTCAACCAGTGAACCATTATTAATGCATTAAATAGCATTAAAAAGTCTGTATTTTCTTTAATAGTCGAAGAAAATTCTAATTCTATAGGGGATCAGAGTCCTTGAGGATATAATTCTATTTTCTCAATGGAAAAAGTAGAAAAAGAAAATTTGACTCAAGACTGACTTGCATATGAAGACTAATGGTCAGAATAGGAATTTATTTATAAGCTGACATAAAAATATACTGCAGTCAAGAGCTGAATACCTACAAGAACATCCTGAGATTACATTCCAGGAGAAATTGTATCCCTGCCCCAGTATGATAAAAATAGGATATAAACTATTATTTTCCTGAAGATAATGACTCTTTCTGTGCATATACTGGGCTAGATTGAACTGTGGACTGTTGTTTTTTAACTATTTCATACTATTTTCCTCATGTTCTCTGTTTCTGCATCTCTCTTATGTGCATCCTGGTATAGTATAGCATCATGTGTTCTTGGGGACAGTCCTCAGCCATGTAATGTTTTCTTAAGCTGTTGTAGCTGGCGGGAAGTAAATCATAGTGGCAGGGAAGCTTTAGCTTTCCTCTTGTACAAGAAATTCTTGACTATCATGAAAGCTGTGTGATTACACAACCTACATGAATTCAAAATAAAATGCATGAATATACCATTCCAAGAGCAAATGGAACTGATTGCACATTTGACTTTTACACCTGTTTTTCCATACTACTTTGTGCATGGGGTATCCATATACTAATTAGGTCCGTATTACCTATTACAGACATGATCAGCTGAATCAAGATGAGAAACAATGTTTTGAAGTTCAAAGCAAAAATTTAATTCTGAATGTATCATTTGTACTGGGATGTTGCTGATGCATATACACTGCACTGAATTTCTTACTTGTAGTTCATTTTGAATCACTTTACTGAGGAAGGATTTCATAGATAAGAGACACAACTTTTCTTAATAGCTGTTAGCATGAATTTATCATTTAAGAAAACCTTAATTCAAAATTTCACTTCATGCTACTTTTCAATTAATTTTACTCACATTTCATTATATTTTACATTACTAAATCACTAAGTATTTGTTTCATATATACTCATCAATTTTTCAAAGACTGACAGTATAAAAGGCATTTAGTACTGGATATTTTTTAATTCTGCCACTTTAACCAGAAAGAAGAGAATAATATCAGAGACCAAGATGACATTAAAAAAATATACTAAAAAGCCTAGCAGAAGTGCAAAGAGAAATCTGGTCCCACTGAGAAAAGCATCAAAATGTCTACTTTGATGTCTACCCAAATGAAGTCAGAATTTCATATTTTCTGTCTTGCCTACTCTATTTTTGACTTTATTGGTCAAGTAAATAGAAAGCATATCTGAGGCTCTATTAATGTTTTATCAGAGCATGAATGGGAATACAAGAGGTAGTAGAAATAGATTTTACATTCCAGAAAAGTTACACATCATATTCCTTAAGGAACAAGATCTACTTTACCTTTCTGGGATAAATATTCCCTTAGTAATTTTGATTGATTTTTAATAAAATGAATCAGAATTTTTAATAACTTGGACGGAATTATTTGCTCAAGCTTGTCTATAACATTGCTGGAGAACCTGTAACTAAAACAAGGATGTCTCCTTTTATGTCCTTGAAATATCGTCTGGGAATATTGGAAAATCTTTCATGTGAATTTCATTTTAAAAATACGATTCTTTAGCGGAGTGTGTGACTGAATATTCCTATTATCAATTAGAAGAGTAGTCAGATTTATCTCTACTCTTATCTTCAGGAAACAGACATTTCTGATTAAGATATCACTGCCTCTTGGAGGAGCTGAGGCCTGGATCGTGCCACAAAACTTGTTTCTGTGTTAGTCCAGTTGTTTAAATAGTACTTTCATATATATTCATATATATTAATATTAATCTGCCATGAAACTCTCAAGGTGATCAGACAGGAATTTCTCTGAAAACAAATCTGCATGTGGTTAGATCATAAAAATGTTTAATCACCTCTAAGTGTTTTAATTTCAAACTGCTCAAATTTGGCCATAACTGTTACATGATTCTTCTTAAGGTATAATTGGAACTCTGTACTGAAGCTGACTGAAACCATTTGAGAACCACTGTAAATTATTAACGAAGGAAGGAGCTGCCAAAGAGCACAAAGACCAGGTTGGCCATAGAGGCAAATCCTCAGGCTTTGAAGATGGCCATGCTTGTCAACTGAGTCCAAAGAGTTATACATTTTTAATGGAACTGCAAAATTCTTTTGTTTACAGGGTCAGGAAGGTGCAGTGTCTGCCCATCTTATTTTCAAGTAATACTTTTTCTCTAAAAGATATTTTTCTTTGACAAGAGAAGTACTTTCAGAAGACAGAACAAATCTTTTTAGTAGGCAAGGCTGTATTTGCTATTTCCTTATGTTCTCCACATGTGAATATATGTGAGCAATTGCAGCTATCTGTGTGCTGTAAATATGGTTTTAGTCTTATAAAATATCGAATCACAACAAAAGTCAGATTTACAGGGGGTTTTTTAGCTTTTGAAACATAACAAGAGTTTAGTTTATAATTAATTAAATAATATATTAATTTATTTTGTCTAAATTTATAAATTCTGGGTCCAGAATCTGGCTCAAGACTATCTTCAACTTCTTCTCTCTCACTAATTGCAGTCAAAATGCTGGATGAAATAGCAATTATATAAATCAGGTGATTTGACCTAAGAAATTTTGCTATACTTTTAAACCAAGTATATTCTATATTGGCTCACTGTTAAAAGCTTTAAAGACTGTCACAAAATTGTAACCATATGATGAAGCTACTGAGAGAAAAGGACTATGCATGAAAATTTGTATTCAACTCTTAACACAGAGCTTTGTTTTTATTTCTTCTAAAGTTTTAAACAGTTATGGAGATACGACACATTTACAGCAAGCAAGCTTGGCACAAAGGTCAAGTCAGCCTAGAGGCAAATGCATGTTGCTGCTTACGATATACTAAATCTATGAAAGTGAAAATGTTTTGGAGCTTTTTTGATTATTAATGCTTCTTGCTTTACTCAATTAGTACAATGCTGCGTAATTGAAGGAGAGTAGGAATAAGATAATTCAGTAGAGAAGGAGTAGCAACAGAATAATGTACAGCCAGATAACAAACTGCAAGTGTTTTACTTGCTGTAGATAGAATATACAAAAAAGGATACACCCAAGAAGGCATATACCATTTAGAGAGAACAGTCAAAATAGGCACTTAGGTGACTGTGCATTCTTCCTAAATCCAAAAATGTATGGAGTATGAGATGAGGAATGGATTCCTTTTAGAATGACATTTACCACATCTACTTGCAAGCAAAGCATGCTTTTCCATAACTTCAACCTTTTACTTCAGTGAGCAGAATAGGGAGACCAAGGACCTGGAGCTCTTTTATGAAGGCATGTCTAGTAAAATACTATATATAGGTCTGATTATTGAGGAGTAAAAGTCAGGCTTTGAACTACCTTCTGGCTTTTTTCCCAGAGCTAAAAATACAAGCAACCCCAAGTGACAGAATAGATTTTTAATCATGATACTCATTTATTTCTTCTGAGCCTGTGATCTTTTCTTCAAATCAATAAATCTATATTTAGTATCCTAACAGTAGAGAATAAAATGTGTGTTTACTGGAAAAGAGTTGTGTTCAAATGTTTAGCTAGAAGTGGCAATCAGATTCATTCAAACTAACATAAAGATAACACATATACAGGAGCATGAATCTCTTTCTGTGCAGAACGACCTTACGAGCTTCACTTAACATTATAGGTAATTTAGAATATGGCAATATGACTCTAATGACACATAGGTACTGTTACAGTTCTTGACAAATTTCCAATATAGAAGACAGCTAACAGTTGATTACTGTCTACCCCTTGTCCAGTACAAAGTTCTGCTAGCAAATATTCTTAATGTATAATGCACAATGCTAAGGAAACATAATTTAAAAAAAAATTTGGCAGTATGGTTTTTACAGATTTGTTAATAATTTAGACTGCAGAAGTTCTCAAGTAAGGTATTACCCACTTGTTTACAGATAATTTTTCTTAAATATCTCCATATTCCATACATATGGTTATCTGACAGAAATCATTTATTAACTAAAAAGACCACTTCAAAAATCCTTGGATGTGATTAGCAATTCAAAGTAAACTATTCTGAGGGAAAACAGATCTAAAAAAAATACATCAGTTTTCTGTATTTCAGAATTTCTAGGCATATCCACTTTAGCAATCCCACAAAGCAGGAGCTTCCTACCATAGTATCTTACAGTCCCAGAGACTGAGAGCTCACTGTAGACTTCAAGAAGAAAATGTGCAATTCCTTGCTGTGCATCAGAGGAATTAATTGATGCCTATTCTGATTTAGGAGCAGTTCACTTCTATTTGTTCCCTTCTAAATGGTGCCATGGTTTTAGCTACTCTTAAGCTGTTATTTGTAGAAAGTGAATCTGTGGACTTCAAGAGGATGTCCTTCTAATCTTATATAACCTGTAACTTCTGAACAATGGCAGATTTTCCATGGGACTCCATAAGATGGTAGACATGGAAAGAAATTTCTTCTCAGTTTTTCAATTTTCATTTTTTTTAGTCAGATTGTTGCAGCAGGAAAAAATACTCCAGTCTGAAGAGCAATGATAGTGTGTAATGCAATGCAGATACATTTAATCATCATTGACACACTGATGAGGAGATGATAGATGGAAATAACCATTAACTTGCTATTAATACCATAGCAAAGGATAAAAATAATCCATTGAGTTTAGAAAAAGTATCTGAAGGAATGGGAAAGCTGACTGAAAAACAGATTTAGAAAGGTAATTCATTTGCAATAGGAATGTCAAGGTTTGAAAGAACTTTGATGCCACTAGTGGCAGGACTTGAGGAAACAGCACGAAGCTGAGTCAGGGTAGGTTTAGGTTGGATATCAGGTAAAGGTTTTTCACCCAGAGAGTGGTTGAGCACTGGAACGGGCTCCCCAGGGAAGCTGTCACAGCACCAAGCCTGTCTGAGTTCAAGAAGCATTCTGACAATGCTCTCAAGCCCACGTTGTGATTCTTGGGGTGTCCTGTGCAGGGCTGGGAGTTGAACTCAATGATCCTGATGGGTCCTTTCAACTCCACATATTCTATGATTCTATGAAGTCCAATCTGCTTCTTCTGTTGAGGAGAATCACACCAAATAACCTGCTTACTAAACTTATATAATTCCAACATAAACAAAATTAGGGGTTTTAGACCAACTGCTTGAAAGGCCGTTTCAGAACTTGATTATTTTTATGATTATATATCTTTATTTAATTTTCAGCTGATGTGTGTATCTGAGCCATTAATAATCATTTCTTTTGCTGCTGATGTTGATTTTGGCTCAAATGTTTATTATCTCATCCCACTGTGTTTCCATATAGGACTTATCTGCCCTCTTAGCCTTCGCTTTGTAAGCTACATGACACCTTTTCTTAGCAAGATAAGCATCTTATTCTCTTGGCTACTTTCTCTGCACCTGTGCTAATTTCTGTTTAATTTTCTTGAACAAGAATGTCCAGAGTGATACTTAACATTTCAGATGAAGTGTCAAAAGTGTCTTTTAAATGAAAAGCATTTTAGGATCTCATTTATACATCTTATTTCCTAGTTAGCTGCATTATTTGAGTATCACCATCTTGGTTTTGTTGGAAGATATTATTATTCCAGAGGACCCGAGCAAAACTACTTTATGGAATTAAAAAGTTGTTCCAATGTCACAAAATCATTTCCAAATGCTACTTATTCTATAGATTAGAATTGCAGCAGTACACATTTGTGAACAGTTCTCCAGTGCATTTAGATACCTACTTAACTGAGGTTTTAGTAGTCATAGCACTTCTCTTTACACTGTCATATCTACTTCATTGATCAATGCGGGAAACTTCATAAATGTAGATAAGGTATTTTCCAGACATTTTGTAATTAGCATTGCAAGATGAGCTATCATAATTGCTTGCCTGACAGTAGTTCCTCATAATTTATAATGTCTTGATATATAATGCATATCCTGTAATGCATTCCAGCTAATCTGAAACTATTACAGTCAATCATCTTGAAACAGTGTCACAGTGAGAGCTGCTTTTAAGTCTATAATAAGTGTTCTTTTTTAAAAAATTCGATGTATTACAGTAGGTAGCATTGTTTTACAACGAGGATGGCATAAACCCTACAGGCATTAATGAATGCAATCAAGGACTAATTCAAAATTTACACTTTTCTCCTGTTAGTGGAATAAAACTGATGTCAACAACCATGTTACAAAATGAAAATTTTACATTTGCTTAGAAAGCAGTTGAATTCATGTTTTTAGCTGAAACTTTCTGACACTTGTTAATATTATCACTTAAGGAATAATCCACACACTCTTTACAAACAAAAGAAATATTATAGGCACAACTGATACACACAGCTAAATGTAAGGCAAAATTTAAGCTGGACTTTCTGATATTGCCAAAGAAAGGCCCAGTGCTAGCAAAAGAAATTGATCCTGTACAATCTATTTATTAAGGTAATTAGGCCTAGCTGTTTCTGAAAATGAATCTGTAACCATAAACAGCTTGTCATTGATGCTGAGAGAGTCCTATTCTCTTCTTGTACTCTTGTCTGTTTCAAGTGCTTATTTTTGACCCTATGTTACCCACTTACACAATGGGATGTGTGTCTCTCCAGTTATCTGGAATAGGGAGAATTTAGTTAGTATTAGCCAGCCAAAAACCAGTTTAATTTCAGTTTGTTATGGTTTCACAGTCAAACAAACATCTATATTTGCACAAGGGAAGGAGTTGAATGAAGTGGAAATTTGCAGCCCAAGACAGACCCAGACTGCTTCTGTTTGCAGAAACAGTGGCTTACGCTGATGCAAAGTTTCTGCAAAATTTAGCCTTTAGCTGCGCTGCCTCAAACTTCTATTCATGTGGATAGTGACAGCTCTTTGAAATTGCTAACACTGCAAAGTAGACAAAAAAATATTTACAGAAAATCTTTTAGCAGAGAAGATACTTCTAAAGATGAGAAACTATTAACTACTAGTAAGGTACCCACACATAATGATTGTATGCATCTGCAAGTGAATTTGGCAACTGGGTATTCCTACGTTTTGTCAGAACATATGAATGGCTTGTGCACACAGGCAACCTGAAGCTTCTCTCCTCTTTTACTGTCAACAGTCTGCCTACTCTTGAATGGCTGCAGTTTGTAGTGGCTGACCCTGGGTACTGGTTTCATCCATCTGTGTCTAGAATCCTTCCTTCACTTTTAAATGTAGCAGAGACAAACAGGGTATCTGAGAGTGGTCCTGGAGTCTTGTAGTACAAAATTAAGGTCAAAAGGTAAAGAAAGCAAAAATGACACAATGGAAAAAATGCAAACCTAGGCTAAGGTATGGTGGTAATGGCATGAGATAAGTCTTAGCTTTGGGATGAAAGTCTCAGTTTCTGCATGTCTGTTTGTCTTACAAACAGATCCCTTTCTCCCTCTTTGCCCTGCAACATCCATTCCCTCAGTCATAATTTTTTCTCTGAAAATTCCCACCAAACTAGCACCAAGCTGGTGTAGTCACTGTAGCCGTGGGGTTTCTCATTTAGTTATACAGAGCAGTTCTGAGCACTAAGATAAATCTCAGTGATAAGATGCACGCTGATGCTTTTCAGTAGCATCTCATTGATGAAACTACTCCAGCATTAGAGCAAAGGTTAAACAGTTAGAAAAAAAGGAAAAGATATATCTTTCTCCCAACTATGTGGTTTGGATTATTTTGAAGTTTTGGCAGAAAAATCATTCATGTCCATTCCACTGTACTTCATATTACTGTACTTCATATTAAAACAGCAACAAAAAAAATGAGTTTTAGTGACTTTAGTGACATGATTCTTTCTTGCACAACCACTGTGATTATTTTGAAATAAAAATTAATTTATTTTAATTGGGTTGTTATTTTTCATTATCCTTCATTTATTGAGAAGATAATTACTCTGACCCTGTTTTTGTACATTGAAATAAAATAGAGCCCATTTACATTAGTTTTCTTGTGGCAAACTACCTAATTTCTTTGTTCAGCATTATGCTAGATTTTGTAAGCCTTCTATCAAGCATCTCTTTAATTGCTTTCTGTTGAATATATTTTTAGTTTTATTTGAAGTTGTTATAACCAACAGTCTGTACATAGAATTAAGTAATCTTGTGGTTAATAATACCTTATTACAATAGCCTTTTTAGCACCAGTATATATTAGAAGAAACACAGTGCATTTTATTTGTTAGCCCGAGTGAGCTGGGACAAGTTACTGAATGAGTTACTATTAGTATACTAATAGGCAGGAAAAGCTATAAATCATCGTAATTTTCTTCAACTTATGTAGCAAAATAATTGAGAATCAGATACCTAACTACCATGTTAGTAATTTAATTCATCCTCCACTATGCTTTTGGAGTTGTATTTAGATATCAGGGTAGGCGTGACTGTTGACAGTAACAGGTAGATGTGAAATTGGGATTGTTGGATTTTCTTCTGTCATTCAGCACCAATGGTTTCTGAGTGGTTATATGTACAGCCTAAAAGTATTATGAATTAATTTTAATTCACTAACACTACCAGAATAGGATTTTTAAAATCTTCTAGTGTTGCTCTCTTTCTGCACAGGCTTTTAAAGATAATGAATATGTAGACTGAGTCACATTAGTCATAAAAAGTGCAAAGTATTTTTTAAAAGCAGCTGCAAGCAACTGATGATGGCATTAAAAATCTTTCCTGCTGAAAAAAAATTTGTTTCTATACATCATCCATGATTAGTACTTTAGAGACTAAAGGTGTTTGCTTTGGTGATAGCTATTTGTATATTTTAACCATATTACAAAGCTAATATTTATCAGGTACTTATTACTTCCTCAAATATTGTAATCAAAACAAGCTAATGCAAAGAAATAGTCACAGGAAAACATACACTGGAAGCTAATTCCTCTATGTACAAAACTGAACAGTAAAGATTGTTATGTATGCCCATGAAGTCATTGCACAATACAAGTCTTAGAGAGTTACTGCAAGTCTGAGCTGTTGCAGGTGCAGACAGAAAAACTAACAGTGGACTTTTTTCCACATAAAACTGCATTTTTCTTTTAGTCTACACTATATATATGTATACTGTACTAGAAGCTGTTTAAATTCAGACCCTAATTGAGGCAGGCAATCAGGGCACTACCACTGATGGGTCAAAAGCATCTTAGTCTCTTTCTTGATCTGTGGAAGCCAAAGCATTGGTAGGGAGGGAGGACACACTACTGCACATCTGTGTCTCATCCCAAAATACAGGAATAGGTTTCAATTTTAGAAATGCTTTCAAGCCAAGTTCTGATATGGCTTAAATGCCTAAAGTTCAAGAAGAAAAATTGCACTTTCCACTTCACACTGTAGCTAAAGAGAGACAGTTTTATGGTAAGTTATGCACTGTGTCTCACATTGCATGAGAAGGGTTGCTGTGGAGCACCCCAACCACTGAAGGCAGGCAGGCCACAAGGCTGGCAGGCAAATCCTTCTAACCATGCCAGTATCTTTTGGATATATATTCATATTTCTGTTCTTAAGCACTCAGCATAGCTCATATAAGTCATGACTGTGTTTCTGAAATTTTAAATAAGCACCTGAGACATGAAGCAATTTCAAAATCATCCAACTTAAGTATTTGGATGAGAAGAGTGTAGAGCACTTCTGCATTTCTACATAAAATGACTCAGTACAAAAAAAAAAAATCCTAGTTTATCAACAACCAAAACAGTAAGCTTCTCTGTTATTGCATAAAGCAGAAACAAAAAATAATAACAAAGTGGGACAGAATGCTAAAAATTAATAAAATTGTGGTTTGTAGTAGTGTTTGGAAGCGTGGTCTCACAAACTACATGCTGTGACTTTTACCAAACCATACTTCCCATATCTGTCTGCTGGTGAAGCTGTAAGCAGCTGGAATCAAAACAGACTTTCATATCTACTGACCAATTAGGCAAATTATTCTTAGCTATCACAATAATTTTAAAAAAAATCCTCAAGCAGGAAAAATATTCATGTTTTCACAGTCTGAGTTTCTTCCTATTTCCAAACCAGAATGTTAAATGGCAAAGGCAAAATGCTGCTGAAGGGTTAAACAGAACCAAAAGATGGCAACATACAGTCACATATGATTTTGTGTATTCAGCTCAAACCATCTGCTGTTCATATGTGGAAGCTGGTAAATATGATATTGCATCAGAGAAGAAGTACTTGGGGGCAGGATAATGACTGCTCAAGATCAACTTGTTAGAAGAGGACCAAGGTGTATAACAAATAAGGCAAAAATAATCCACAGCATATTTAGCAATTTAAGGCAACAGAAGGATACAAGAGCAGTTGGGTGATTTTACCAGTTAACTACCAGTCACTGCATTGTCATTAATTATTTGTAATGAGATGTTTAGGCAAACTCTCCTTAGCTATTTACATCATTCATGAAAATACTACTTCTAAATAATAACTGAGTATTAGACACTGTACTGTGAACCTTTCCACTGAGTTAATAATTTTAACTTTGAAAAAAACCTATACAGGTAACAAGGATATATTTTTTAAGTTTTGCTAGTACCTTATGCTTTGTAGCAGCATATATGGGATTTTGAGAGCATAAGTACTGTTATTACTTCCATGAATATTTTATTTCCTAACATGTCTCCAACTTTCCTGGGAGAAGGAACAATATATAGTTTTGTTCTAAAATTCTCCTTTCTGTCAAAGTTTAGGACTTAGTCTGACGGCTGGAGAACTATCAAGGAAATTGTTTCTAACTCCATCTCATCTAACAGATGAGAAAATTTATTAGTGCAACTTTTTTGCAAGATCATTTTCATTTCTTGTTCAGCAGCAGGGAAGAGATTGGAAGACAAGGTAGATTGCCTATGCCACCACTGTTGCTTTTCAGTAGCATGACCAGTTTTCTCATATTGGCAGAAAGCACAGATGTTATGTTGCCCATTAGGGAATATTCTGTCTGTAGTAGAGGCAAAATTTCAAAGTATCTTCTCCTTGTGTTTCCTGAAGATGCAAATAAAGCTGAATATTTCTAGCAGATGAAAGTTTTAAATGAAAAATTAGAAATAATGATACATTTAATAGCACTGGACAACTTAAAACAGCCCTGTGTGATTCAGAGAAGTAATGTAGACAGTTATTCACATTTTGTCTTTTACTGCATGACAATCACAGATATGCAGTATTGTGCTCTAATGCAGGCACAGAGTATGAAGAGCTCAGGAGTAGAAGAAATTAGGCATAATTGAGTGTTTATTATTAAAACATAAATTTGTCCTTGTCTGCATTAAGTCCCATGTTACCTCTTACAAAATTAGATACCTGCCTAAGTCATTTCAAGGGCACATTTTGACTTCAGACCCACAGAAGAAGAAAGAAGAACCTAGAAAGAACCTAAGAACCTAGAAAGAACTTGGTCTCTGCCATGTGAACAGAAATACACATCAGATGATACAAGTCCAAAGCATTCTAGCTGCACACTGGAACAGAGCCCATACACTGGACTGGAGCTCTGACAGTAACACTTTATTTATAACTGATAAACAGTGATATTGACTCTTCATGTGGGTGGGAAATATAGGCAACAACAACACAGAAAAATACCCTACAAATTTTGCTCCAAGGGAATAGGATAGGATTAGTGAGATGGAAAGAGTACAAAAGCCCTTTAGTGAAATATTGTATTCCTACCTTCATTTCTCCACATTCTAGAGTATTACATGAAGACATAAGCCATATGATATTTCTGCAGGAAGAGGTCTGAAGATACAGTCTAGTAAAAAATTAGACCTCAAGTGTTCCAAACGATTCTCAGCATTTCTAAGAAGTCATTAATTATTAGTTATCCCTATTATATTTTTATAAACTATTTATAAATATTCCATTTATTCACATTTTTAATAGATCTTCAAAATTTGCACCAACTGTATGGGCACAGTTATTACTTTAGACTATGTATGTTAATTTAGACTGTGCAAGCAATACAGCTCCTAATGTGTAGGTTTCTAAGACTAGTCTGGCTTCTGTCAATTTTTTTTTTTCCAACTTAAATATTTTATGGTATCCCTTCAACTGCAAAAGTATTTCAACAGTGCAGTTTGGATAGAAGACAAATGGAAATAAAAATCCTTCTCTCCCCCCCCCCCCCCCCATTAGTGTAGCTTTAGTCTGCACTTTGGACAGCATGTAGTGGTCTTGGTATAATGATATACTTTGACTTCAAATGTTATATACCACTGTCATTAAAATATATAAATGCACACTCTTATCAGGTCAAATAGACAAGTGATAAGAATGAAGCTTTCTTGCATGCCAGTATCTGTAGGCTTATGCTACTCAAGGGCTTGCATAATTCTGCTACTTAAGGCCTCCTGTTTTAGGAAGGCATTACATGCAGAATTCAACTGTAGTTCCATGTCTGTAATATAAGTGATATGAGTAGGATTTTAGTCAGAGCTTGGCAAAGAGCCAAGCCATAGCTTGCAGAGAATAGCACTTCAGATAACACCTGTGATGGTAACAAATTAAAACAAGGCACGTCTTTTTACATTGCAACAAAGCTTATGAGAGTAACATGAACTTAGCTTTCTATTCTGTCATCAAAGTCACCAAATGGCAGAACTTGTTAGGACTAAAATCTTCTGAGTGAGGTCAACATATGGAAATTTAATTTTATCTAATAAGAATTGAATCACCGAAGACCAAAGACAAACAGCTACATCCTAAACTAAGCAAAACCATTATGCTTCAGATCATTACCACAAAGGTTAGTGGGAAAATGGACAGATCCCTAGTATTAAGGACAATGAGTGCATCCCCTCTCTCTGCCAAGGCTAAGTAGCTGTTTTTATAACCTCATCATGATGAGCATTCTTTATAAAGTGCTACTTGCTCAACACCTACCACACTGCTCTTCCTGAAACAGGAATGTGTGCTTTGGTAAGGATGACTTACTGAACATTATGACAGGATTTAGTTACAGACACTTTTCCCTGCAGAGGATTACATTTTTTTGTATAATTCTTAAGTCTTACAAGACTAATATAAATGCTTCACAGACAAATAAACAAGCTTGATTTCAATGACTTGAGTAAGACAAATTTCACCTCAGAAATCTAAGCAGCTTATGCAAGACACTTTGTTAAATGTATTCTTTACTACGAAAAATAACCCAGCTGCTAAAATGACCTTCATATTCTTCTGATGTGTATTTGTACCTGTGATAACTCTCAGGTGGCAAAAGCAGAGCCATTCATCTTTGACTTCACTAGACACATGTAATAGGGTTTGCAGTGTCATTAAAGTTGAATTGTTAAAAGTTTGCCTTTTGTGTGCTCAAAATGCGTACTTGTCCAGCTGCTCAAAACACATGCAAGATAACTCATGCAAGGTATCTGTACAGAGACAAATTTCACTTAGGATTGCTACTGATGTGGCCAACAGAAGAATTTCCCCCTATCTAATAATGATATTTGTATCCTGAGTAGAGAAGAGGAAAAACAGGCAAGAGACACTTAAAGACTTCTATTATAAGCTATCAGAACAGTTATGCAACATAGTCTAATTTGTTGATGATTAAAAACTTGCCATTAAAATGAGAATTATTACTTTAAAATACAATTTAATAACAAGTGAATACCAGAAAGTGCCTAAGTTGTGATTTTACTACATGCATTCTGACAGGTTAAAGGAAGCTTCATAGGCAAATATAATTTTCAGATTCTTTAGGGAGAAGTAACTGTGAAGGCATTCTTATGGTCTATTGTACCACCCCTCAAATATTTCTCTAAGGGGAGTTTAAACAAGGTAAAAAAAAATAAGCAAAAAAATGTTTCATTAAATTAATATTAATTTACAATAGCAATTTCCAGCAAAACATAGAAATTGAGTTGGACACACTAGCATTCTAAGATGAATAAGGGATGGATTAGCAGAATATATTCCTAACTGGCTCTGAACTGACTTTTTATTTTTCATACACACTTTAATCTTGATTAATGCTTACCATGGTTTAAGAAATAAGCTTTGTCAGGGAAGAGAGAGGCATTTCTTTTCTTTCCCACTGACTTTTACAGACATCTCTATCTGGAATGCTTGTTGGACTTCCCTTTGAGCCTGAAATCTGCTGACTTGCAGAATATGTAGTGTTCCTACTCTTTTTTCTCATGTGAGATTGATTACTGCTTTCATGCATCTCTTTGCATCCCTCTCCTTTTATGGTTTAGTGAGGTTAGTCTCCCTGCTGTTCTTGGGTGTCAAATGGCAACACAGGGTTGAGAGGGAGCTTCAGGAGTCCACTGCAGTCACAGCACAAGATTAGCCAGAACACACAACAGACTTGAACATGGGAACACTAATACGGCACTACTTCAAAAGTACATGGACAAAGTGCGTTCCATGATGTGAAATAGTGTTTTTTCCAAAGGGTATGTATAATCCTTCTAGAGTTGTACTGCAGTTCAGAGTTGCTCAAGGAGAGGGAACTCTGAGTTTTACGGTGAAAGAATTTTCACCCGCACCAAAACTGTTTCCCTAGTTGAAGTACTGAATTTGGACACGTTATTTACAACTATTCAACACAAGTACCATCTATTAAAGTCAGTATTTTGCTGCTGTTCTCGGTACACAAACTTGAATAAACCTGAGGGAAGACCAAACACATGGTCCAACTCAAAATATAGTCTGTCTAAAACAAGCTAATGTACAGCTTTTTGGAGAGGAGAAAATTAATGGAAAAATCTTACTGTTAATAAAGATATTTCAAAGTGATACATTCCTACTAAGAAGAAATGAAAACAAATATTTAGATCTGTATCAAACCAATGTCTATGGAATTATTTTAGTTTTCTCAGTCATTATAAGTTTGGGGGGTTAGGGGTTTTTTTAAACGTCTGTGTAAGTACTTTGCCTATTCTAAGAATCACTCAGTTATAAAGTATCATGAGAGATGAAGCATGATTAGAGAATCAAGCAAATACAAAGAGGAGATACTATAAATAAAAATAAAAATAAAAATTATAAATATAAATATAAATATAAATATAAATATAAATATAAATATAATATACATATAAATTACTTACACCTGGCTCTATAGCAGTTTACTATTTCCAACTTAAAAGACTAAGTTTTCACAAGAAAACATTTTTATTTGGTTCTTTCACTTGGTTCTTTTTCAAGAAAAAGTCAAAATTTCTCCACAGATATGTTTATTAAAGAAAGTATTTCCTGATATAAAGATATCAAGATACAAAGATGTATCTCCACCCAGGGGCACAAAGCCTGATTTGCTTCTGAGTTAAGGGAGCACTACAGTTTCATTATATCCAGATTTGTAGTGGGATATGGATAAACAAGATAAGCAAGGTGATCAGAGAAGCACATGGAGTTGTATGTCAAAATTCATGTCTTCTGCTGAGCTATGTGATATGGTGGCATTGAGGGTGGTATAGCCACAACGCTGAGTCAGAGAGTGAGCCCCACCAGGTTGTGGTGCTGCAACAAAAAGATGGGCTTCAACCACCTTTCTTGAAGTCAATGCCCAGTGTAAGTAGAAGCAAAATAGGAGAACTCCTAACTACAAGTTTTTCAAAAGTAGAAAAAAGTCATGGCAGGAGTACAGATTTGACTTCAATTTACATATTTGTATGGATGTATTTTTTTTCCTAAATATTTTTTGAAGTGTTTGTTAATTTCTCTTACAAGGAGCTTAGTAAATATTTCACTTGTTCCACTGTCATTTCACATATCTACCCAAAGTCCTAATATTTTAACTGTTAGGTCTAAATAATATAAAGATAAATAAAGTAATACACAAAGTACACATTAGTGACAACATTCAACAGGACACTTAAGTCAGTGGGACTTCTCATAAGCTAAAAAATTGTCATCTACTTAAATGTCTAGCTGAATCCATGCCAATGGGCTTCATTATACTCTTTATGAGTTTTATCACTTTGACCTTTACCGCACAGTAAATTTTGCCCTTCTTGTGGTATTTATAACATGTTCTATGCTGTACTTGCAAAGGAGATTACCACAGATTTATCTACTGCAATTGGAAAAGGATGAGCTTACAGTAGACTGTAGTGGTTTCACCCCACAGAAAAAATGCATATTGTGTATATTAAAAAATTATTATCTTAAAATAAACAGACAGTTGTAAAATAGTCAGAAATTACATGAACAAGATGTAATTTACACATTTTCATTTCTTGAGATAAAGGTGACTCAATCAGCACATAAAATCTATACAACTCATTAAATATTACGAAATCTTATGAAAATAATATGATCCGTGATATTTAAGAGAATAAAACTGAGTTCATTTTCCTATCTCCCAATATTTAATGTTGAAATGAAACTACAATGGGAAGTTTTAACTGTTATTTTCTGCACTCATGTTTCTTATTATTATTTTACTGTTCTTCATTTTCTTCAGCTGTTCAGTCTTGCATATCATGAATAAATTATTCAAGAATCCATATAGGGTATTTAATTATTGCCTATTGGGAACAGTTTTCCTAAAATACATCTATAACCTGTAGAAGAGAATTCAGAATAACTGAAGTTTTATTTCCAGTCCCTTGATATAAATGCTCTCTTGTCTTACGATCATGAATAACCTGCTGATTCTGTGCAACAACGATGAAGTTAGAGCATTGGAAGGAAACGGTCGATTTAAAAATTGAAGCAAAAAAATGCAACTGTAAACAACACAGTTTCAAAACAAAAGGTGTCAGACAATCCTGGCCTTTGATTACAGTGTTGCTTATATAGAACACGTCTCGTCTTATATACATGCATGTGTGTGTCTGTATGTTTGTGTGCTGTCTGTATGTGTAAGTTCAAGGGGATTGTACAGTTAAAAAAATGCAGCCCTTAAATTGTCACCAATTTACATGAGTCAACTAGCCCCATATAAGTCACACATCCCTGCTTTTTAAGAAATTCCATAGAAGCAACAAATCTAAAAGGAGATGCTTGGAAAATACCAGTAAGAATTTCTCAATTGCTAAGGGTCATCAGTTTAGCAAACTGAAAGATAGTCAATGCCTAGAGTTATTAAACTTCCAAATCAACAAGGACTGAATATGGCAAATAGATTACTACGAGAGAAATAAGCTTTGACTTATGTTTGACAGGGTCCTGCTAAAGGATATTTTCAAGGCTGGATACATGATGGGTTAGCATCAACCCTTTTTATTCTTGATTGTTAGACAGGATTTCATTACAGTTCAGCCCATGCAAAAAGAACAAAATTATAAGCAGAGTTTATTTCCCATACAGACACCTAAATAAGTCATCTTAAGAACCAGAACATGGAACACACAGTTTGACAGAGTGGGCTGTGGTTGTGAACAGTGCATCATTTTGTATTATGAATTCCATTTTTCACTATGCCTGGAGCAAGTTATGTCTCAAGCAAATCACTGTAATGCATTTGAAACAGATGTCCAAAGAAGGCTGATGGATTATTACAGGAAACTGAAAGCCAAGATGGCAAATAAAAGAACCTGAAACTCAGAGCCTTATTCACTCATTTTTCTACAGAAAGGTTCATGAGTGGGGTGAATGTGCCAGAGTCTCCCAGAAGAGCACAGGCTTTCTCTCAGCAGTAATCAAATATTTATCATCCAGGAAGCATTAGAAAACTTATTTCAGGAACAATTTTATTAATTTGCAAAAGTATTTGTTTGGTTTTTAAAGTGTTTTTTCCCTAGAAAATTCCCTAGAAATTCCTCTACATCCATATTTCTTCCTTTCCTGTATTGTCGAAGTAGTAAATCAGTAGTCGAAAGTGGAAGAGTGTGCTGTATAGTAATGTTTGACAAAAATGCTGAGGGATCTACAGCCTAGTAGGACCTCTGAGGAAGCATGCATAAGTGATAGAAAAGAAAAGCAGCAGGCAGAGCATCTCCTGGAGGAGAGCTTGAGTCAGGAGCTATAAGGTTTGCAGTGACAGGACATTGGAATCACACATTTTGATTAAATGGATTGAGTCTGGATGTGTGCTCTGAAATACATGCCACCCAGAAGCAGTTTATAAGAGAAGTACAATCTTTTTAGCTATATAGCCAACAATTTTGTTCAACTTGAAAAGCAAAACTGGCAAAATAAAATCATTCTAAGACTTTCAAAAATCCTTTAGGAAGGGGATCTTTCTAAACCCCTCTCCCTTTAGTGTTTAGCACATGAAAACTTCATTCTGGCATTCTGGGACCTATCAGTGGTCTGGCATCTCCTCCTAAGAAAAAAAAGCCTGTGTTTTGCTATCAAACTGTTTAGACTTAGATACTCAGCTTAGAAAATCCAACTCACTCCATGAAATGGCTTATCATTTTTCTATCAAAAACCCCGCTAGCAAAAGATGTTCTGGGTTCCATTTAGACTATTTTGCCTGTAGTAAATTAGGCAAATACCTTCCATCCTGTCCATTACAAACAGGAGGGTTACAGCACACGCACACGCACACACGTCCACGCAGGCAGAAAGTCACATAAAATATTAAGTAAGTATTCAGTCCTCAGCTGTGTCCTAGGGCCAAAGTCCAGCAACGTGTGGGAGGGCACCATGCCAGCCTAACAGATGGACATACATATGGGTAGTCAGGACATCATGTGAAGCCATCAAGTATGGATACTAAGGGCATAATTCCAACCTAAGAACATGAGCTTTCTGTGAAGGTTAGGGGATGTTAAGCTGGATTAACTTTCAAAAATAAAGAATAAAATCCACTGCCATGTCTACAAACAGTTATGCTCTTAGTTAATCAGGTGGAGTTGTTAGTAGATAAAAAGAGCTTTTTTCTAATAGAATTATTACAAAGTAAAGTTTTAACATTTCACAACATTTTTGACAGATAAATATGTATTATTTGTGGGGAAATGTAGTTAATGATTTTGCACTGGCAGTGCTTTCACCATGCATCACCATCTGGCTATGCCTTTTCCCTAAAGAAGACAGGAAACGGCTATTTGAGCAGCGAATGCAGCCCAGAGAGCCAAATGCATTCTCCATTACTGGGAGGTCAGCACTGGGATCCACTGCCCTTTCCTAATGAGGAGAGAATTAGAAAAACAGAGGCACAACATTTTCACACACATTGCCCTGGAGAGTACTGAGCTACCATTGCTAATGCATCTGAGTGAAAAACAGACATGTGCATCCCACAGCCATCTGGAGAGAGGAAGAGGCTAGGAATAATGCCTTGTGAATTGAATCCATTGCTACCTCACCATGACAGAAGGATGGGCCCAAACCTACTGAAATGTGATCCCATGGAATCAAGGAATCTTAAAATCTTAAAATATTCTGAGTTGAAAGAGACCCATCAGGATCATTTAGTCCAACTCCTGGCCCTGTAGAGGACACCCAAAGGATCACACTGTGTGCCTGAGAGAGTTGTCCAAAAGTTTCTTGAACTCAAACAGGCTTGGTGCTGTGACCACTTCCCTCTGGAGCCTATTCCTTCTGGATGAAAAAACTTTTTCCTGATGTCTAACCAAAACCTGCCCAGACTCAGCTTCATGCAGCTTTCTCAAGTCTTCTCACTGGTCACAAGAGTGAAGAGATTGGTACCTCCCCCTCCACTTCCCCTTGTGAGGATGTTGAAGACCACAGTGAGGTCTCCCCTCAGTCTTCTCTTCTCCAGGCTGAACAAACCAAGTGACCTCAGCCACTCTCATACAGCTTTCACTCCAGATCCTTCACCGTCTTCATTGCCCTCCTTTGGACACTCTGTAATGGCTTGATATCTTTCTTATATTGTGGTGCCCCAAACTGCACAATATTCACGGTGAGGTCACACCAGTGCAGAGCAGAGCGGGACAGTCCCCTCCCTTGACTGGCTCGTGATGCTTCTCCTGATGCCCCCCAAGACACAGATGGCCCTCCTGGCTGCCAGGGCACTGCTGACCCATATTCAACTTGCCATCAACCAGGACCCCCAGGTCCCTTTCTGCAGCACCACTTTCCAGCATCTCATTCCTCAGTCTATACACACAACCAAGGTTACCCCATCTCAGGTGCAGAATCCAGCACTTTCCCTTATTGAACTTCATATGCTTGGTGATTGCCCATCCTCTAATTTTTCGAAGTCTCTGCAAAGCCCATCTGCCCTTGATGGAGTTGACAGCTTCTTCCAACTTAGTGTTGTTGGCAAACTTACTAGGTATTCCTTCAAGTCCTGCATCAAGGTCATTAATGAAGATGCTGAAGAGAACTGGGCTGAGGATGGAGCCCCGCAGAAACCCATTAGTGACTGGACACCAATCTGATGTTACCCTGTTCACTATTCCCTTTGTGCCTGACCTGTGAGCCAATTGCTGACCCGTCATGTAACATGGTTATTCAGCTGTGAACTGGATATTTTATCCAAAAGGATGCTTTGAGAGACAGTATCGAAAGCTCTGCTGAAGTCCAAAGAGATTACAACTACTGCCTTTCATAGATCAACCAGGTGGGTTACCCTATTGTAGAAGGAAATCAGGTTTGATAAGCAGGACTTTCCTCTCATGAAGCTGTGCTGGATGTGACCAATGACTGCATTGTCCTCTAGGTGTTTTTCAAACCTTCTGGAATAATCTTTCCCATGATTTTACCAGGCACGGAAGTGAGAATGACAAGCCTGTAGTTTCCGGTGTCCTCCTTCTTGCCCTTCTTGAAAACTGGGACATTGTTCACCAGTTTCCAGTCAGTTGGGACCTCTCTGGCTTCCCAAGACTGCTCAAATATCCAGAGAGGTTTTGCGATGACATCAGCCAGCCCTTTGAGGATTCTGGGATGATTCCCATCAGGTCCCAGAGATTTGTAGGGATCCAGCTGGAGCACCAGATCACACACAAATTTAGAGTCAAATAGGAACTGATCATCATCACAGTCATGGTCCTCCAGCTCAGGGTACTGAGACCTCCTCGGTCCATCATCCATGTTGAAGACAGAGGCAAAGAAAGCATTAAACACCTCTGCCTTGTCTCTATACCTGTTTGGGAGGTGACCATCCTCATCCTGTAATGGGTCAATGATATTGCTATGTTGCCTATTGCCATTATTGTATTTGAAAAAAAAAAATCTTTTCATTGACCCTCACATTTCTGGCAGCTTCAGCTCCAGTTGAGCGCTGGCCACATGAATTTTCTCAGTACAGTGGCAAGCAGCATCTCTGTATTTTTCCCATGTCACCTGGGCTTGCTTCCACTAGGATCCCACCTCTTACTAAAGTCAGAACATCCAAATCTGACTAAATCATGATCAGCTTTTGAAATTTTACCAACTGACTAAGAAGAGCACATGAAATTTTAATCCCAAGCACAGGGAGAGCAGAGGCAGCTACTTGGTTTATGGAGTACTGTGTATTCAGAGAAAGGTTGGGACAGGAAGCAGTGATTTCCTCCTTCAACTGAAATGAGATCTTTTAGAAGAAGCATTAGAACTTTCTGAAGATGAATAGTACACAGCGTTTTTTGATTAAAGGAACTTTTCTGTTTCTTCCAGTCTTGATTTGAAAACATAAAGAGAGGGAGAATAACTGCTTCCTCTGATGGTTCATTCCAAAGGATACAACTTGAATTATCTCCTTTCAGCTTCCAGACATTTAAGTTCTTTCTGCTAGAATCAACAGTTACTTAGTATTCAACACTCTTTCCACGAAGTTACTGATTGCAATGCAAGTCACTTCTCAAACTACTTTTCACTAAACAACAAAGATTGACATCTTTAAGATTTGCACCATTCTGAAGAATGCTATTCCTCTGTTCATTTTTATGCCCCTTCCAATTTTTCAATGTACTTTAGGAATTCAGATGCCAGAAAATGTATGCAGTAATCCTGTTTTAGTCCCCCCAGAGCTATATACATAGGGAAAAGTTGACTTCTTAATCTACTTCTTTACACAGCCTATGCTCATCATTCTTACATATTATCCTTTTATTTCTTTTGTGAGACAGTACATCCCAGGATATGGCTATAATTTTTTTCATTTCAGCCTACATGCCCTGGTTTTATAACTGTCTGACTAAATTTACTGTTTCATGATGCATTTGTTTGCATTTAATGTCCCAATTACAGAATAATTCAAATGCTTCTATTTTGACTCATTAGCATATCATTAGCCACTTCACAACTAGTTTATGAAGCAACCATGCGTTTCATAGAAGTGATTTTATATTTTCTTTAGATCTTTTCAAAGCAAATTAGTGTTATTGTGGTCATTTCTGTGGACTTTCACTAGAAACTGGCACTGAATTGTCATCCTCTGCTAATGACTTTTTGGAAGCTCTCAGTCAATTTATAAACCATGTAATGAGCTTTTCATAAGTATGGTGCTATTACTTTATTGGAATATTGTATAGCAGTCAGTAGAATACCTTATGAAAGCATATGCCTGTAATGACTACTTGGCTGGTTTTTTATACAAAGAATATAATCATCAAATGAGATTTCTTGTGCATTAATAATGTCTGTGTTGCCGCACTGAGGGACTTAATTATATTCCTGTCAGATATTCTTTACTAAATTAATCTATCATCACAGGTTCCCTTGTTTTGCTTACAACTGATGTCAGGCTCACAGCCACACAATCATTTCAACCACTGTATTCCCTTTATAAATGCTGGTACGATCACAGAGTGATAGAAAGGCTTGAGTTGGCAGGAGCATTAAAGATCATTTAGTTCCAAGCCCCCTGACATGGGCAGGGACACCTCCCACTAGATTGGATTTCTCAGAGCCCCATCCAGGCTGACCTTAAACACTCCCAGGGATGGGGCATCCACAGCTTCTCTGGGAAACCTATTCCAACACCTCACCACTCTCCCAGTAAAGAATTTCTTTCTGGTTTTGAAGTTATTTTTTGCTAATATACCCACTTACTCTCATTAGACTCCTTAGTTGTCACATTCCTCTATCCCCTTGAGATATTTCATACCTCTCAGTTTTCACGGATGAGTATTTACTTTCTCCATTCTATCTTCACTATGAGGGTCTTAATTCGTATTTATTACACTTATTTTGTATTCAGTGCAGATGGATTTGCAGCTAAGATTTTAAGCACCTTTGAATTGTTACTCTTTAGTTATTTAACATTCTCATTAAGAATTCCAATTTTTCATTCATATATTTGTCTGACTTCTCTTCCCAATTATTTCTGCTTACATTTTTCTCAACCACAGAAAATTACCCATCTGGAAGAACCACTATTTTACTGCTTGGGAATGTACTTTGTTTGTCTATGCTAATTGCAATCAGGTCATGAAAACTACCCCTAGGGCAGTCATGAACTTCTAGTCCAGTAAGTTATTCATATTTATCAGTTCTAATGAGAGCCTAAATTAAAAATTCATTATTTTGGTCATGGAGACTTTTCACTAGAAAACAGATTTTTTTACTTTTACAAAAATTTAATATTTTACTGGTGTTTCTGACAAACTTTCAGTACATAGCTCTCTCACCACATTTATTTATATGCATTCAGAATCCCATGATTTTGTACTACCAAGAACTCCCAAATGCCACTACTTTGTTTTTCCTGGGAGGTTACGTCCACTTATTTTATGATCCCAGTAGCTTGAACACTCCCATCAGCTTTCAGTATTGACTTTTTCACTGGTGAGGGTTTCCAGATCATTGTCTCTGTTACCAAGACCTTTTGATGGCTATTATATATATACAACAAGAATCTCTCATTTTGTGGTCTGGCTGTTGCCCCCTTTAGAGACATTTTGCTGGTTACAGTTAAGTGCTATATTTGACCCTGATGACTCTTAATTTTTTTTTCTTCTCTACAAGTTTGGGGTTTGTGTATTTCAAGCTACTCATGATCAAATCAATTATAAAGTATCAGGAAGGATATGTTTCCATGAGTATGATTTTCCAAGGGTATGATTTTCATGAGAAAGGCATCTATATATAGAAAGTGGTACTTCTTCCACTTGGCCAATGGAACTGAATGTACATTGCACTTGTGAAAATTTGCAGAAATGACAGCATTTCTCTTTTGCCTCAGGGAACCTGCTGTTGATCTGTTTTTCTATATCACACTTCATACTATATGGCCATTTATTGCCACCTTCTTTTTGGTATCTTTTGAGAACTGCATCACAAGAAAACCCCAAAGCTTAATCTCCCTGAAATGGCACAGTGTAAGTGCTGACAGAATCTGGATCACTCTTTTACGTCATAGTGTATTCTGGGCCAATACCTTGAACAAATGAAACAAATTACTGAGATGGAGTTCTGTCTTCACTTTCTTCCCCCCTTTTTTTTTTTCTCCTTCCCTCCTCCCCCCCCCCATTCTGCTTTGTAAGGTTATTCAGTTAGTTCTTAAAATAGTTTATGTAGTTTAATGTGGGGAAATAAATGAGGTTATTTTTGCCAAAAAAGTCTTAATCTGCACATTTTCTGCAAGATGGGCAATATTCAACAAACCTGAGATCCCTTTTCTCACGAACATAATAAGACATTTCTCAGCTGAGTGCCCAGAGGTGCATAGCTTCTAATGAGGGTTTAGAAGAGAATACCTAGGAGGAAAAAGAGAATTAGAGAGATGGAAAGAAAGAAAGATTGAGGGGGGGAAATGAAGAAAAAAGGCATCATCAATTTTAACCCATATAATTAAATACTAGCTAACTCTTGGCCAAATGTCTAAAAAATAAGAAGCTAGAACCATTAATTCTCAGCTCGTTGGTTTTTAAAGATTTATATTTAAGCTATATTTAACTTTAAGATAATAACAATGTTTGTAAGCAGACATTAGGTTCTGTAGCTCTTTATTTTTCTGTTAAAAAATATGATTGAAAATTTTTCTTACCATTGTTTTTCACCTTGAGCTATACATCTGGTATTTTTTCAGTGCAATGTTTTAAATAAGCTTAGTGAAAATATGAATGAAAAGAGTCAAAGCATTTTCCCAATGAAATCCAGTTGTTTTCAAACTATTCTAATTGCACATAATTTCACTAAATTAATACAATTCCTACTTCTGTGACCTTCCTTTATTAAAAAATTTCTGTCTTGACAAAGACTGAAAAATAATTGAAATTTACTTAAACTAATGTGTAAATTCCTGTTGATACAACTGAAAACATAGTGCTTCATTATTATTACTTGGGCAAAGTTATTTTTTCACCCACCTCTTCAAATTCAGGCAAGGTTTTGATCTTTCATCACTGACCCTTCTCAAATGGTACTGATTTATATCCAATGACACTGGACATTGGTAAATTTTTATTAGTCACATATTGGGCTACTCTATGCTTTGTGACATTACATTCTGGATTTTCTTTTGTTAACAGACAAAACTCTAGTCAAGTACATCCACAAAACAAAAAGTTCTTCTTTAAAAATGTCCCCAGTTCAAGTGCAACTGAGGAAACAGTGGATTTATACTTCCCCGTAAATCCTGAAAAATTACTTTTTAATGTATTTTCAGTAAAATAAGCATTTTGAAACACTATTTTTTTTTCTCACAGGAATGTAGTGTGCAATGTAGAAAAAAAATCTTGATCTTGTCCTTTAAAAATAACAAAAAATTAATTTTGAAAATGTCTAAGTGAAATATTTCAGTTTTGCTTTCTAAAATAGCACTGTTATTTGCAACATTTCCCTGGTAAAAGGTTGAGTTTTGAAATCCATCAAGTGTAGTATATCCTGCATTCACTATAACTTATGCAAGTGTCCATAAAACAAGTGTTCATACTAAGAAAACAAGATAAGAAGAATTGGACTTGCTTCATTCACATAGTCTGTAACATATATAGCAGAAAAGAATGAAAAATCTTTTTAGGCTATTCAACAATTAATTTGCAAAGAGTTTACAAGTTTGACATTAATTTCTTTTCATAGATGTAGCCCTCTGTGCAATTTCCCCTTACTTTCCGTGACTGACTGCTTAGCTTCTGGTAATACACTGTGTGTGATGCACTCAGTAACTTTACACAGGTGCAAGCACAAGGGCACAAGATGCTTAACTGCATTTCCAGAGACAGGAATATTCTTATTAACATGTCAGAGGCATGGCTTTTCAGAAGCAACACTATTTGCCATATACCTCTGGAGGAAACAGGCCACATGCAACAGAAATTTTAGACTAGGTTTAGGGTCTAAATGATTCAAGTAACACCTGTTTTTGAACGTACCAGCTTAACAAAATGAAAGTAAAGAGAACCCATAAAGAAAACACTATGCACGTGCAAGAGTACACTCTCAGAAAGATCAGCTTGAGAGAGTGTTCAGGACTGACTGACTAGGAATTGGGCCTCCTGCCTTCAGTCTGTGCTCTAGATAAACTCACTCTGACAAAATTCAAGTGTAGTTTTAAGGTGAGCTGAGACAGAAAGAAAATAAGCCAATCTTGCAATTTCTGGACCAGTTGTGGTTTCAATAAAATCATTCTACATGCTACCTGGAATCTAAATAAGGCTTTACCCTTCCATATACAGATTTTACCATTTTTCATTCTATGGTCTTTTGTTGGACTCTTCTTTAAGGATATACAGCATCACTGCTTGTTTATTTTTCATTTCATTTTTCTTTCCTTGCCAAATATTTAGTTGCTCTACATCCTCTGTGCATGCTTATATATGCTTAAGCAACAAAGCATTAGGAAACTTTCCTCCCATAAAAAATGGGATCAGCATTACAATTAGTCACCATAGCCTACTAGTGTAGGTGTAGATATTATAATTAGGAGGTTAGCAATAGTTGTGCCAACTCAGTAGCATAAGAAATGCTGGAGTGAGCAGTTGAAGAGCATTTATCTTCAAATTTAATTATTTTATAAATGTTATTTAAGGGAGAGCAAATGAGATATTCATATACACCAGACCAGTAATGAACTTGTCCACAGGCTCCAGAGGGTAATTTTTTCCTTAGTTCATTAGTTCAAAAATTCTTCCCCCACCTCTCAGCAGTGTAAGTTAATACCTTACAACATCTAAATCAAATCTTAGTATCAGCAACTATTTCAGTGACAGAATGATTATCTATTTGCTAAAGAGGGTGGAGTAAACTGTCAAAGGAAGTAGGTCTCATTTAATCAGTGTAAGCTCCCTAATAAATATCATCCAAATATACTCTTCTTGTTTCTACCCATCCCCCTTAAAAATAGCTATTCGACTGAAAAGGGATATAATGCTTTTCAACCTGCCATCTATTTTTAGTTGTTCTCTGCAGTGAATCTTTTAGAAGAGACAGTTACACAGATACATCTGCAGCATGTTTAATAGAAAGCTTGTGAATTCCTCATCCTTGCCACTCAAGGTAGCTCATTTTCAGTCAGATGGAATTGGAAAATGGTGACACAAAGACACAGCTCAGAAGACATGGGAAAAAGATAAAGAGAATTGTACAAACCACTGCCCAAAGTTCTCTGTGGAAATATACAAGACACATTTTAGTACTGCAGGGGTGTTATCTGCTAATTCAGTTGTGAAAATGGAGTCAAGAGTTTCTTTGTGTTATCCTTAATTTCTTCATTCATTTTTGATGCTGCTTTAGTTAAAACACTTTTTTTTTTTTTTTAATGCCTCAGTCCTAACATTTTTGAAGAAAGTAAAATTATACCTGTACACTTGAAAGGTCAGCAGCAGGCAAGACTTACAATGTAGCCTGGGATTCCTGGAATAGATGCTCTTTATGGCTACAAATTATCATCTTTAGACTTAGCATCAAGTTTCCTCCTATTCCTCATGTGTGCAGCTACACAACACATGTGGGACGGGGACGAAAGGAACATCCAAGGGTTATTCTTTCCTTTAGAGCCAAAGTTTTGACAAAATTTAAATAGTTTTTTTACAAATCAGATGTCTCCAAAGATCTGAATAAATGACAGATGGAAAGAGCTGCAGGTAAAACAAGACAGAGGTATTTGTCTGATATTTCTTTCATGGGGTTGTTACTGAGTTGGGCAAGTAGTTATGTGGTATCTGTCTCCAGTGATCTGTTTATACAGCATGAAGGGCTGGGAATTATTCTCAGGGCAGATTCAGTTATTCTTGCATTCATTTTTATTGTATAAACAGTAAGAACAAGTTCTGAAAATCCGTTAGTACATAGTTTTAATTGACACAAAAATGGGTTTGCAAAGGTATTTTGAGCCCTTTAATATAACATCATGTGAAATTCTGCCTGACTATTTTCAATATAGCACTACAGGAACAGAGTTCTTATTATGATTTGATAAAGAAAGCAAACCTTTGCAATAAGTAGACTGAAAACAATATTCTTTGTGACATACTGCATTGTTCCTGGCTTGTGCTTGAATAGAAATGCAAAGGAATAGATTTTCATCCCTTGATTGGTCATGTTGAGTCCCCACATCACAATACACATCATGCCTCATTATTTGACAAACTGGCTTTTCTTGAATATTCATTACACTTCCCCAGTGCAATTGTCTCTAAATGCCAACTAAATCTCAACTAATACACTGTTTGCTTAGAGTGGACCTCAAAGCACAGGTAAATAGGCTTTTGAATTTTAAGCATAAAAGAAAGGACTTTCTTCAGCGATAAGTCACAGAAATCACACAAGGCATAGCAAATATTCCCTAGGTACTGTTTTTCTTCCAGTTTCTTTTTTTTGTCTGTAACCTTTCAAGAATACAAGATGCTTCGCTTTACTGGTCTCATTATTAAATTACCACCAGTCATTTTCAAGTGTCATTCTTCTGCACCATTCACAGCTTGATGAGAGCATTTGTTTGCTAAAACAAGTTTTTAAACCTGTTTATTACCAGAATCTTGACAACACACAGAAAAAAAGTTTTGGCTTACTTCCATTTCTTTTTTTATAGTTTGGCTGGAAGTTGCTGTGGGACAACAGGGAATAAGGGCACAATTACAGATCACACATGAAGCTGTATCAAGTATGGATATCCTGCTTATCCTTAGGGCATTTCAAGAATACAAAATTCTTAGCAACAGTGTGCAAGAGACAGCCTTATTTCATAAGATTTTGCATCCCCCCTCCCATCTGGCCTTCCAACTAATTCCTCTTCTGCACAGTTCCTGTGACTCTTCGGCACTGATCTGTGTAAGGAGCATGTCCATGTCCTTTATCTGCCAGCATTCAGCAACAAATAAGGTTATAAACAGCAGTTTGGGCCAGAGTACAAGACTGGTATTAACTTCATTTCCTATGGTCCTAAGGGGCTTGTTACCAATTTGCATGCTGCACATGGTGGATAAAGCCCACAGCTTCAGCCTTCCTGAATGTCCACACAAAGCAGGACAATCTTTCTCTTCCCAAGACCAGCACATAAGTTTCATTTAAATTCCGTTTACTTTCTGCCTGGACAAGTACTACCTTGGACCTGTATAAACTGAGTAAACAATTTTCCAAGACCTACCTCATGTTAAAAGAAGTAGAAAATGATGCTTTTTTTTGGCCACTAGGAAGGAAGGAAGGAAGGCAGGAAGAGAATATTGGATTTGGAAAGTTAAGGAGTTAGTAGAAAGTCATGCTTTGGCTTTTCATCCCAAAGATGAAGACTGAAGATGATGGATAGGCTCAGGCAGAGAAGGTCTTCTGATCTTCCACATTAATTCTCTCTCACATTAGGTCTATTTTCTTTTCCAGGGAAGTCCTTATTAACATTGGGCAATCCCCATAAGCCATGGTATGATGAAAGGACAACTAAGGCAGTAAACATGGACACAAGATTACAAAACGTGATTTGTTATGTTCTTTGAATTTATGGAACTCAACTTTTCCTTAAGAGAGGAATATTGAGTTTCTACATAGTAGAACAGTGATCAGACTCTAATAATGTCATGGTAACGGGTCAAAAATGAAACTATGAAAACAGTATTTCAACTTATTATTAAGAAAATGGGAACTATGCAGATTTTTCTGTCCCCCTTTTGAGTAAAAAGGTAGTAGAATTAAGACTAAGTTTAGCACACAATTGAATATGAACTACATTCAGTTATATTTCTACTATAATAAAACTTTTATGTTTGTGCCTCTGAGAGAAGGCATTTTTAGCATTTGGTTTGATGTCAAAATGTGAATTGTATTGAGGGAAGTAGAGAGTAGTTATTTCCAAAATAAAAATACTGATTATTTAATAAAAGTGCAAAGAATGCCCAGCTTCCTTCTCTTGTTCCTGTATTATAAAATCTTGCAGAAGTGTTTCATTAAGAGCTGTCTTCAAACAGCAAGCAAGACTGCATAGATCCGGAAATGGACAGTATCTCTGCCTCCCATTTTTTACTGTCTTTGGTCTTGTTCTCATAGGCAAGTTGTTGTTGGTTCTTCTTTTGTTCTGTTTTGATTTATTCTTTGTCACCTTCAATTTTAAATGAGCAGAAGTGGCTATGGCTTGTACAGACACCTAGAGTGGATTATTTGTAGGTCGTAGAAATAAGAAATTATCACAAGCCTGGAAAACTCTTGTATGAGGTCACTCTGCCCAAAAATTTATATACACACACAGAGGGCATGTTCTTTCTTTTTCTTTCTACTGTCTTAGTCAGTTGTCTATAGCAGCTCTAGTAATAAAAAATATCTGAGAAGTCATAAATGCTTTGGCACAGGGAGTCAAGATTGGTTCCAAAATATGTTGGAACTAGTCTTAGTCCTATGAAACCTGTCCTCAAATTTGTACTGAGTGGAGGAGTCTGATTTTTTTTAATTGTGAAATGCAGATAGCAATTGTCAAACCCATTCAGGGCAAAGGGATTGCAGAACCATCCTGTAGAACCATGATGGATTTGGAAGAGTCCCTGTTGTGCGAAACACGGGACTTCTGCAGAATTAAGACAATTAACTAAGTGCCACTGTCTCATTTTTCGGAGATCCTTTGAGCTTGGCATATGTAATGGCCTGTGAAGATTTTCTTCCCAGGAAGGCTAAATTGTTTGGGAAGTGTAATTTTTTAAAGTTTGCTTGTCAGAGTTTTTTATATGAGAATTTGGAATGCCTTAATTGTATTTGTCCTCCAAATTGCTTACAAATGGAGCTTTTACAATTCAAATAAATGAATGCAATTGCATCTAGAAGATGCAATCTGATAAAAATCTGTTTTAAAATCTTCTATAGAAAACCACTGAAAGGATAAATAGATTTTATGAACCAGATTAATTGGTTTTATGTGCCTGCTTTGTAGTCCTAAAGCAAGTCAACTTTAAACACTAAGCAGACAGATACTGAGATGGGCTTTTCTTCATCAGAATTGCTCAAATGGTGTAATATATCCTTATACAAACCTAATATGCCCTAAATATTTCTTTCTTAAATATTTATTGTCACTTATTTATACATTTTGGCAGTTATTTCTTTCACACCAGTCTGTCTGGCCTTGTGAAATCATACTGTTGACTACATAACCACAGAATCATACATCATATTCACACAGCAAATAGAGGAGCAAAATCTGTTCTTCCCATGTGGATATTTTGCCACTAATTTAACTAGATGAAGTAGTTGGCTTAACAATGGCCTAAATAAAAGGAAACAAGTCCTTATATCCATAGAATTCAAGCTGACAAGAAAATACCCAGCTTTTCCTCTATCACATCCAACGATTATGACAAGAGAGAAAAACAGGTATATTTCATGATTACTCCTCAATAGTAATCTTGAGAAAATCCTGATATATTGATGGATATTTAGTCTATTAATTATAAAGGTATAATTTTCTTAATTGTTCTGATTAAATCATCCACTTGCCCTGTGCTGTTTGATGAGAAATGCAAATGTCAAAAGCTTCATTAACATTTTTATTGCTCATCAGAAGCATTTCTTACTTTCAAAATATTCAGCATAGAGACAAAACAGGGAAAACATGCTGAGTATGATGAAGAGCAGTGGGATGCTAAAGTGCAAATACTGAATAAGATTGTTTATAAACAATCTACTTCTTATTATTTCTTTATTGCCATCAACTCTACAAGTCAAAGCTTATCTTTTGAATTTGCCAGTATTCATTCTTAGTATCCAGTCTTCATTTTCAATCACACTAGAATCATCCTTGCTATTTTAAATTTTTTATTTCTTTATTGCCATTTCAATAGAGATAGATATTAATAAGTGCATAGCAGATAACAGCTTCTGTAATAAAGAAAAACACTAACAGTGACTACAACTGTCGTATTTTGGTAAACTCACAGAATTCCACTTAAAGTCATGCACACAAAGTAAATATTCTATGCCTCTTAAAAAGCCCAGGCTTCTTGGAAAAATTTCAGACTAATGAACTACAGTGGACTTAGTAGCCTGTGGTGCATTTTGTCTTCAAGGGAACCCTGATGGATTACACCACAGATGAACCTTTTCTATTTTTTATTCCCTAAATATTTCTACACACAGCTTAAATTTTAACCCTAGCTCTTTTTGCCATGTTCTTAAGCTGTGGACTGTTAAACAGTTTCTGCATCTCCCCAGAGATGTGAATCCCTAGCTCCCATGCAAATGAGGTTTGTAAATACTTGAGGGCAGAACCTTCTACATAAATGGGAGATAGTGTTATTACTTAACACTGTGGGAAGCATTTTAAAAGCTGAATCACCCTTGCATTTAAAAGCAGGATAGTTTTTTTAAGGAGTCTGAGACTCCTCATCATCCTCCTTTGCAAAAACTCATAACCATTTGACCCACTGAAGTTGTTTTCTTCAAAGCCATATGTGCCTCAGCCCAGCCCCATTTCCAGATATTGGGTATATCTGCTCAGCCTATAAACCTGCACATCAAAGCATAGTCTATATCATTTCCTTCCAAGCAAATTAATAAATATAATTGTGACTGTTTAAACTCGATGTGTATGAGTATTAGTTAGCCAAACCCACA
Source organism: Pyrocephalus nanus (assembly GCA_038380795.1). Lineage (NCBI taxonomy): Eukaryota > Metazoa > Chordata > Aves > Passeriformes > Tyrannidae > Pyrocephalus > Pyrocephalus nanus. Next base: position 17,662,648 of record CM076267.1, on the reverse strand, counting down.
AAGATTATTCTAAATTCTCTTCAGAGCCTCTGTTTAACAAGTCTATGTTACAATGGTTGGCCTGCAGCACTTCTATTTTTAGTTCTAATGGAACAGTCTTAAATTGCTTATTTTCTGTTTACTAAAGACATTGAGCTTGTAACCATGGAAACAGTGGCAAGTGCCACAGCTTAACTGTTTTATTAAATGGATGGAAGGTACAGCTGCAAAACTTGAAAGGCCAGCATACAGCATGTCAATTTTATACATAACTCTAATTGCCACATATAACACATTATAGCAAGTACTACATTAAATATAAGGAGTCAGAATCTGGTCTTGGTTATAGTGATGTAAATCTTCCTATCTCTCTCCTTATTCTCCTTATTCTCCTTATTCTCCTTATTCTTGTGCAACCCAGATCACGGTCTGTTTTTGTCAAACTGCACAGCCTGTCAAGTTTCAGTGATTACTGCATTTGAGTACATGAACTGCAGATGATGTACACTAAACTTGTGCCTAGTTCTCATGGAATGACACCATCTCACAGTTGTGTTTGCATGAAGGTCTTAGCACATATTGTAGTGCTTACAGCAATAACATTGGTTTTGGAACCACTATGTTCTGTAACATTAATAGAAGGAATTAAATCAAAACTAATGACCTTGTCAAATGAAACTCCTGAAGTTATAGTGGAAGAATTAACACAAAGAATCCTTTAAATTTGTAATTAGGCTTTTACACAAGAACACCCTGAGCACCAGAGGTGTTGAAAAATTTCACTCTCTGTTAGTTTCAGTATAAGCTGAGTGTGCTCCATATATATGAAAACTATGGTATTCTTAAATTCATACCTAAAAGTGTGTATAACAGTTAAATCAAACAGTACTGAATGTTATTGAAAATTATTAGCACAGTCCAGAAGAATTTTATGATGGAGTGTAAAACCCCATAGGATTGGGTAAGAAAATATAATTTTTAACACAAACCCTAACATTTTACAGCCCCCAAAAGATCGAGAGCTAAAATAAGAAGAGTGGTTTATTTACATCCATAAATACTTAATGCATGACTCATCTTGTGTAATAGAACCAAAGGCTTGAAAAACGTTTGACATTTAGAAGAATCAGGTTCTGCTTTCTTCACAAGTATTGTGTTTGGAACAGTGTTCAGATTGCTACTTTTGGTGCTAAATGTCTCCATATTGAAGTCTGTCTATATAGGCACTTCCAATGAACAAAAACCCAAAAAGTAAAATTGACATTTCAAAGGAGAAACATTTTAGAAAAGATGAAAAGATAAGGCTTCAATAAATTATCAACAGTGGTATTTCTTTGTATGAAAACATTCTTGTTTAAAATTAAAGAATATTATGTTTGATATTATTAAATTCAAAGAAATATTCTTCACTGTCTTTTGGTGCAAGTAGAATTACTGCAGTGGAAAAAAAAATGAAGTTTCCTTTCATTTATGTATTTCTTCCTTTTTTTTTCTTTTTAATCCATCTGCAGGATCTACCTTCATTTGCAACACCCACATAATTCCAGTGAAAAATCAAGAAGGAGTAGCAATGATGTTTATTATTAACTTTGAGTACGTAACAGATGAAGAGAATGTGGCATCTCCAGAGAAGTCCAAGCCTATATTACCATCTAAACTTGTAAATCGTAAGTTACTTATTAAAAGTTCTCTGCTTACCTCTACTCCTATCTGGGAAAGTAATTAACATTGACAAAAGGATTACCAAACGATGCAATTTCATTGACTGACTCACTTCAAACAGAATCCAAAACAGTAAGTTAAATGTAGCAAACCTATGGCAAGAGGTTGGTAAAATAATCTATCCGATCTTTTGTAGTACTAACAGCATGGATCTTGTGAGTAGTGCTAGGACATATAAATTCATTCAAGCTGAAACATTTCAGATAACAGCATTACTCTTGTAAAATGTCAATTATGAATGGAAAACTGATAAAAAGCATTATGATATAGCCCAAATATTTCATCTTAGCCTACTCAAAATTGAATATTACTATTTTGCTTTCCCATTAAAAAACAGTGGTGATGTTTGGTTAACAGTTGGTGAAATGTGACTAAATTAGACAAGAAAATATAAAACCTTAAAAAAACAAGTTAAAACATAACTAAACATCCTAGTTTTATCAAATTGAAGTATTTAGATTGACTTTAAGAATATATAGGAAATGCTTTTGTTTTCATTCCACTCTGGAATGTAAGTATTGTCAAAATTAGAATACTCAACATAAAATTCCACTTCTTATACAGCTTGTGCAGCTTTCTGTCCCACTATCTGCAGAATGTGTTCTTGTGTTGACCTTCACTCTGTGCAGCAACAGCATATGATCCTTCTGCTTTGCATCTGCACTCACATAATCTGCTCTTACTACAAGATTTCCCAGAACTCATCCCATTTGTACAAGCTCTTAGTAAAGCATAGCATGCTCTAATAGTGAGCATTAACACTTACCCCCAGCTGGCTCAGCACCAGTTGGAAAATACCTTTTGACAGTGAGATAATCTTTAATGCTAGTACGATAAAGGGACCTGGAATCTGAGTATTTCAGTTGTTAAATCAACACTTCAGCTTTCTCTAGATAGGAAACAAAGACTGGTACAATCTTCACTGTGAGAAGCAAGGGGAAAATTCCTGATGTAAGTACTACACAGTACCTGAATAACCCCACAATGACAGTTGATATTAAACTGTGGCAAAGAAAATTCCCATTACTGGAAGCTTGCAATCTGGAAACAAATATCTCATTTTCTTAAAAAAAAAATTTTTAAATATTCTTTAAGATGCATATTTAAAATATTGTGCTTTTATACTTCCTTTTTTCCTAATTTTTTTTTTTATTTTTTAAATAACCAATACAGGAATTGGCTTTTTCTGGAGGTATCAAGAAAACACTTTTTCTAGTAATGATATGGTTAATATCCCATTAAGGGGTATCATGAAAAATAATGAAATTGCATCAGAAGAAAAATTATAAAAAATGCATAAAGTAAACCCTACTTATATTCTGTTTTTATTTTAGTATGCCATGATTTTATGAATTTGGAACATCTTACTTCCTCTATTTAAAAAGTAATTTTATAACGTAAATAAAATTGTTCTTCTTGTTCACGCTTAATGTGGTTTTGTTAATAACAAAATAGAAGATAAAATACTAGTTGAGGGGGAAAAAAAGCAGAGCCTCATGTCATTTTGTTCTGCTATGACATATCACTGTACATTTTCAAGCGTTATCACTTGCTGTATTTTAAAGTGAAAAGCTAAAGAGGGAATACGAAAAAAACTCGACTTTGTCAAAACATCCTTTTCTTGTTTTACAGTATTTACACCTGACATACACCAGGGATTTCTTTGCTGAAAGTTCTTGAAAAATGAATAGGTGGGCCTCCAAGCTCAGTACGTAATAGAGAAACATCAAGGTTCAAAAGGAGGCAAAGAAAGGTGACTTAAACCATTTTCCTGCTAGTAGGGACAGCCAGATGTGAGAAACTGGCAGAAACTAGAGCAGGCACATGGCTGCTCCTATTTCTACCTAGTTGCTTATGGTTTCAGAGCAGACTGTTATGTGGGCAGGATGGGAAGAATGGTGATACAAAATAAGCTACATAGCCAAAAATTCCTCCTGGCAGGGACATTTCTCAAGAAAGAGGCCAAACTATGCAAAACATCCAGAAATATCTGCAAGATATTGTGTACAGTCTAATGATGGTTTTAAATTAAAACAAACAAATAAAAGCTTGAAATCTAGAAAAGGAAGAGAGAGACCAATAAGCTAGAAAAGAAGGCAAAAAAGGTGGATGGTTTACCAGTAAAAACACAGGTTTTTAAGTCATGTTCCCAGGATAAGGAAGGCAAATAGCAGATCACCCAGGAGGAAGTTAGTTTTTTATTATCTTACTCTATGTAGAACAGGTAAAGCAGGTGATGTCTTTTCACTGGATCGCACAAAATGAACAGTAATGAGTATTGGTTTAGAAAAAAAAAAAAAAGGCAGCAATGAAAAAAATTCCTTCAAATCCAGCAACTAATTTAAAGAATATAAATAGAGAGGCAACCAGACACATAACAAGTGCAATACATCTCTGACAAACAACCAAGATAAGCAATGGCTAATGACAAAAGACAAAAGATTTCAGATTACATTAACATCTACTACCCAGAAGCACACATCATGAGAGATTTCTTAAATTGAGTTTTCTCATATTAGAATGCCTTTTCAACATGAGAGCAAATAAAAATGACTGAGTCAGGTTGCAGGAGAGAACTAAAAGTGATTAGGAAACAAATAGAAACAAACTGACCCTAGAAAACAAGATAATTCTTCCATACTACCATTCTTCCTCTAATTGATTTCTCAAGAGTGTATATAAAAAGTATCAAGTGTAGCTTTGAAAAACCTTTCCTTTTTTTCTATAAGCATCCATCCCACAAGTTGAAGCCAACAGTTTTGAACATTACTGCTTACCACAGGGCTCTAATACAAAGTAAGAAAAAAGCACTTTATGCTGTGGAAAAAAGAGGAATTCCAGTCTGTTAAAGGGCCCTCTGAAAAAATTAAATACTTATGGAAGGCAACTGACACTTGCTAGATTGAGCTCAGAAACTGCATTTAGCTCTGAATAGGCAGAAAATAAAAAATCTATCAACTGATTACTGATATTTTAAAGGGCTTTTGTAAGCTCTCTAGGACAAGGATTCTGACTTTTGTTTCATGCCATGATGATGGCTAACACAGTTAGGTTCTGATTCAGCATTCGGCTTGGCAGACTATTAAAATAAAGGTACACTGTCAGGATTTTGATGACCACATTTGAGTATAAATAGAACTCTTCCTAGTCTGGTACTCAAGAGCTCCTATCTTATACGCAGCAAGAGGATGGATAGGCAGTAGTGTGAAAAGTGAAGATAGTGGCTTCACAACAGCAGCGTAAAAGTTGTTTTAGCTGATCCTTCTCTCCCCTTTATTCTTCCTTGCAAGAATTTATCAGCAGTTCTCAATGGCAGTCGGAACAGTGTATAATCAAATAGAGAAATTTTGGAAGATAGAAGCATGCACTAAGTCTGTAAAGAACTACTAAATCACAGACGGCTGGTTTTTCACTCCTTTCCCTTTCATTGCTTTTGTAGTTTGCCACAATTCTATTTTGCAATATATGGCAGTTCATTAGTAAAACAAATGAAGCCTTCGCTCATATATAACTCTTTCCTTTTGGGGGTAAAAATATTTGTCATATCTTTTTGTATAAACTTCTAATCAAATTTATTTAATAGTACATTTGTCCCATCCTTATATTCAGAGAGATGTGGAAGTGTCTTCTATATGTACTCATTCCAGGACTGGGTAATAACCTCCAGTGAGAATACATTTGCACAATGTGCAGTTAAAGTGAGGCTTAAAAAAACTGATTTCTGTTATTGAAGTCCATTCATCATCCAATCTTTCTACATTTTGTTTCATTTCCAGATATGAGAATTCTACTCATTCTTACATCAAGTCTTTTCTAATAAGTTTGTTTCCTTTTTGCATTGCTTTTTGTTAGATCATGTAATGTTCTAAAAAATATAAATGCTTTGTAATTCCAGAAATTAACATATATATCCAAAGATAAAAACACCTCATAACTTTACCTCACCTCACTTGATCTGTGAAATGCTTGAAGACATAAAAACCTGCTTTGTAAGTGAAAGGGTATTTGTGTAGCATATTGAAGTGTTAGTATTGATAGTTTTGAGCTACATAAGCCCTAAAAATGGATTTTACTAACCTGTAAAAGTTCTTATGAACTGTTCTGTCTTACATCTGATAAGACAGCAAAGTTTGCGTGATTGTCACTATAACAATAAAAAAAATTCCCATAAATTTTCATGAACCTAACCATTTGCCAAAATCGCATAAAACTTTAAACTCTAACTGAAAGAGTGCATAAATAATGTATATTTAGCAAGTTACTTTTAGTAAAAGATAACTCCTTCCCTTTAGACTCCCTGTAAAAGAAAAAAAAGACCTTTTAGTAGACTTTCTACAATGCAGAGAGATGTGATTTTATATCACCTTAGCAAAAAATCCTCTGTGAACACTAATAAATTATTATTTACATTTGTGTATTTGTAACAGTTGTTAACCAGAATAATTCAATGTGTTTTACAGACTTCACTAAACAACAGTTTATATTATAAACTCTTAAGCTATAACTTCTGTGTGTAAATATGGCTTTTAAATCACCTGTTGAGGAAAGGGACCCTAAGTATCCAATTTCAAAATCTAACAAACATTTGAATCTGGTACGTTCATCCATTCCACTATTTTGTGATGAATTTTTACAGCAATTTAGAGAACTGGTGACATACTAGAAGTGCTAGCATATAAGCTAATACGGGTTCCCAAACACAGTATTCATTACCTCATGGGAAAAAGCCCAGAAAATTATTTGATTAAATGTATAATTGCATTCTGCTGAAGAGGGATATTTGAGGATTGTCTTATCATTTTATCACTTCAGAATCTATAAGCCTATTAAAAACACCTTGGAATAATTTCTTGTGTTTCTTCCTGTAAAGGAAATGAGAGGATGTTACGCATTCAATAAATGGGTACTTTTTGGAAAAAGTTCAAATAAAATGAAGAGGCTAAAACCGTAATCAGAAAACCTCTCAAGCACCTTCTTCGAAGTGCTTGCTTTTCAGCAAGTCTGCCTCTCTCCTGGTCATAGCAACAGAGTTACATCTCAGAAGCAGAAATCACTGCACATGCTGATGTTACAAACAAAAAAAGCACAACTGAAATTTATGTCACACCTTTCCTTTCAGTCAAAGATCCAGCTCAAAAAAAAAGGTATTTTCTTTTCCCTGTGCAGAGCACTTTGCTATATAAGTAAGCATATTATTTTTTTTTCTAAAAATATTAGGACAACAGCATTGTCATGAAATACTGAATACTGTTTGATGCATTAAATTTTGCCTCATAGAACATGGTATATATAAGTAATAGTAACCCCCTGACTTTGCCCAAAATATAATGAGAAATTTTTCCAGGTCTTATTTTTAGCTGCACCACTGGGAACAAACTCATCTCAAGTGAGGGCTAGTCAAGAAAAATTGTGTCCATGAGGACAAAGGTTTCTATCTAGCCAACCAGCTGCATAGTTCTGACAACTCCAGTGTCAATTATGTGTATTTGTCTCCAAGGTAAATTACAGTAAATGTTAGCTAAACTGGAACAGTGTTACCTCTTAGCAAAGGAATATGGCCAAACACCAATCACAAGTAAAAGACAGAAGAACCTCTGCTCCTATCACCTTCAGTGCTCCACAACACCTAACTGCCTCACCCAGCATCAGTCACAGCTTTCGTGCTATATCTTATGAAAACATTCAGTAAAAAACACAATCTCTGCTTAAAGAGATTGCAAACAAAAAAGAGAGAATGACACAGCTTTCAGTAGCTTTCAGTGGAAGTGACTTATGCCTACCAGACAGGTCTTCCAGTTCCAAATTTTTATTATTTTTTAACAGTCTCCTATCTATCTGTTACTTTCAGGACATTTAAAACAGAGGTTTCTGTGAGGTAACTTGAAGGTTAAGATAATGATTTTGCTAAGTCATCCCACAGTATAATACATACCCTCAGGAAAGTATAAAGGTAGTGAATTTTGCTTCATTCTCTGATGGAAGAGAGACGTCTCTCTATTATTTATAATAAGAATTAGTATAGAAAACTTAACACATCTGTGCACTTGCTAAAATATTTTAACCTTGAAGAGCAAAAAATCAAAACTACAAGGGTATCTCAAGCTTAGACAAAGTTGAGTCTACCAGAAAGCAAAAAAAAAATTCCTGTGGGTTTCAGAAACTTTCAGATGGACACTGGTCACCAGAAATGTGTGTGTGTGGGGGGGGGTTATATTATTCAACATGGAATACATATTGTTTTAAGATAAGCAAACAGATTGTTAGATAAAAATAAGAGAATTTTTCACCACCATGTCTTATTTCTCAGGCATAGAATCCTATCATTATTACTTGACTATTCAAAGCACCCAGGCAAGCTGGGCATTTCAAAGACCTGAAAGCAACTGGCAAGGACTCATAATCTGGGGAGTTCTCACCATGAAGACATGAAATAAATGAGCCCTATCAGAAACATGAAAGTAATCCCATATTCTAAACAAATGTCAGTGAATAAAGCTTATTCTTCCTAAAGAAATTATGAATACTTCAACTTTTAAATAAGTCTCATCCAAACAAAATTGACATTGCCTAGCAAAAGATGTATCACTAATTAGAAGTTCTATTTAATGGGAGTAGCATGTTCATCCATATACATCTACTTGAGTTTTCTGTCAAACGTTAGCCAACTTTAAAACTTGGTGATTGGAAACACATATTGATCTATGTGAAAAAACTTTTAGTAATTATCAAAATACCTCATAGCTGAATAGTTCTCATATTTTCCAAATAAAAAGTCAATGTAATTTCAGAACAATTCTTCAGCATATTAAATATATTGTATATGAATTCAAGCTACCTGAATTTACTTTTAGAATGTGTGGAAATTTGATAGTCTACCTTCTTTTCTTAATAGTCTGTTTATTTTTTGAATCTGTTTCAAGCTAAAGCTTTTTGTAAATTTAGTTTAATTGTATTTCAGATGGTAACAACCTTTCAAGTGGCTCTTCTTCAGGTAAATCTATCTTCTAAAATTCTATCTACTAAATTCCTTTTATTGCTTTTTTCTGGTTCTATTATTTCAAGATCTCATTACATTTTATATATATCTAGAAGAGTACAAGTCATAATATGGCTCTTGCTCTCACTCTGAATATTTATTGCTGCAAAACTATAGATATAACAGCTAAACTAATTAATGTAGTATAATTATATGACATTTAAAATCCAAATGTAATGATACTTTTCATCTTATTATCACTGAAAGTTGCCGTATGCAGAGCATAAAAAAACTTCAATCAATATACGAGACAAAACACACTGTGGAATTTGATACTGGTGTATGAATTCAGTTTTTAAACATAAAGACACCATCTTCAGTCTTTCTGTCTCAGACAAAAGCGATATTTTTTTATCTTATGAACTCTGGCAACCAAAGTGATGAAGGGTTGAGAACTTTATTGAGCTACCAAAAAACCCACCATATCCTCACCAAGATAGCAAATTTCTAGGTGACGGATTCTTTACGTTTACTATTTGTTGCAATGCTTTCTATTTTATTTCATTGCAGTTATTTACTTTTTTCTTCTTTTCTACTTCTAATTATGTGTAAGAAATAGAAATTCAAGAAGTAAAATGTCTTTCTGAGAGGACAAAAGCTGTTTTTTCCCCTGGCTTTTTTCCAGAAACATTGTAACTCCTATAATTTGAATATAATGAATAAGATATAATTAAATATCTCTATCGACAAGTGGGGAAAAAACCATGTAAGTGTACTGATTGACATTAACATTCAAGGATATAATCATTCTGTCTTTTGAGGGAGACCGTGGTAGCATTTTTCAGACTCATTTCACCGGTCAACCACACACGGCATAGCCCTACAAGTAGCCAGAGTCTTCATTTGCTTCCTTTCATAATCTAACAGAGCCCTATATGTAGACACCACCAGCACTCAGATAAAACTCTCTCACTTACAAGGGAACATAACAAAGATTGCTGGTGCTAATACTGGTAAAACTCATGTGCAATCTTAAATTTTAGAGAAAACTAAAAGAAATAGTGCAAAAATTAAATTAGAGGATTAAAAAAAAAAAAAAAAAAAAGTCATGTATGCCATGTCTGAAAATTATGAGTTCAAGCTGCTAAAGTTAATAATTGCATATGCCTTCCTTTTCCTTCATGAAAATAAATTAAGACTTTTTAATGAGCAGGGCAAGAAAATTATCCTATTATGTATGCTTCCCTACATTTTTGGGGAAAAGAACAGAAAAAAAACCATAATTGGCTCTTGCTGTGATTCTCTGTCCTATGGCCCGCTGTGCCCAGCCAGAAAATAAGGCATCATCACATGCCTCACTGTTTGCATAGAGTACATTCGAGTATTTGCCGCTATTTTAGACTGTCAGTGGTTAGGAATTTCATTTCTCAAAAGCAATTGTTTCCCTTAGTCTGTTATGTGAGTTATTAGATGGTATTTATAAGCCTGTAAGCAACAATTCAATAGTTTTCTGTGTCTGTATTTCTGATAACCTTGATCCTGAAATTCCATGGCACTAGATATTTAATTATGAGAAAATCTTTCATAAAAAAGCTGACTTGTGTTACTTTTGTGAAAGTCATTTTGCTGATTATTTGGGGAAGTTTCTGAACAAAGGTATTGTTGAATTAGCCCGTGCTCTGGAGGGTGATCTGCCATAACTGATCTGTCTTACCTGCCCTTGTCAAAGAAATCTCTGTTTAGAATAGGTTGTTCTTTGTGGATATGTTGTATTCCTTAATCTTATATATTCAAAAAGTAACATATGTTTCATATTGTAGCCAGGCCAGTCAATCACCATGATAAAACTTGATATCCAAGACTTGATTTTCTTCAACACTCTACCACAGTTAACAGGTTGTACTGGAACATGAGCAGCTCAGTGTGGTTTAGTTCTCAGCCTAGGAGAAGTGATACGTCACACCAGGAAAAAAGTTTTAACAGTTTCTACACCTAACTAGTGTAAACTCTTTGTGCAATTGAGCTCCTTTGATTTGATTTTGGAAAGTCTAAATCTAGAAAAGGTTGAGATAAATAGACTAAATCTAGCTCCCAGAGCTAGATGGCCTGAGGCCAGAGTTTCAAATCTTGGTTTCTGGGTAATTACTTCTCTGCATCAGCTTGAAAATATCAATGCTATTAGAGATGCTTCAAAAACTAGCTGGGCAATTCTTTGAGGAGCCATCATGACTTCCCAGCTGCTGTGTCTTAAGGCTACCCTTCTGCAAGGTTTGGGATAGTATTGCAGGAATTCCATGTGCATTGGCATGGGCTAAACAGACTGGGATAGCACACAGCACCTACCACTGTCCAGAGACCGCTAAAGAAATTGTAGTGAAAGTAAAACTCTCTCAGTTGAAGGCATTTCTCTGACTTTGCCACTGTGTATTGTATCTACATATACATTTTCATTACTAGGAGTTTGAGGAATACCTTCACTGTATCAAGGCAATATTCAGGCCAATTACAATTTCCCTTCCTTTTTATTTGCCACACAAATGTATTGGGTTACTAAAGAAATCCTTTTTCAGATAAGTTTTTGCTGGAATACCCCATTTTGTATTGATGGAGCAGGAAATTTGCAACTATGATTACAGCTGTTGATATGTTCTTTTTGGAAGCAATTTTCATCCTTCCTTTTTTTGTTACCCTACCACAAAATTCTATATGGTGAAATTTCCCAATAATGTGAACATTTCCCATTTCAATACTTATGGAAATACAAGGCTATTTTATTATCAAAATAGAGGGGGTTTCCCTGCATTTTTTTCTTAATACTATTAACCCAACCATTTTTTTCTGTGCATTCTAAATATTTTCTCCTTTGATCTCCCAAAATGTGAGACAGAATTAAAAAAGGCTTTTTCAGAAGGCAAGAAAAGGACATTTGGGTTTGGGACTTTGGACATAGTTCCATCTGCAAACAGTTTAGAAGAGTTTTTTCTTATCTACAGTGTATTTTTGGACTGAGTTCCACTGTTTAGAAATTCTAACAGCTGAAATGGCACAGAGAACAAATGTAATGAACAGATTAACTCATTTGCAAATTACTTATTCACTAAAGCAAGGTTTGAAAGGAGGAGGTGGAATGTAAGTCTGGAATTGTGACTCAGACTCAACTGCTTTCCTCAACTGCTCTTAGCAAGCCACAATCATACAAATCTCTGACTCAGCACTAAGAACTTGGCAATCTAGTCTTCAGTAAAACACAGGCATTTAAATGTAACATTATCTGTATATTTTTAGTAAACAGATAGTTGCATCTCAAACATGTTTTAGTACTGTAAGCCATGATAAATGTGCTTCTGACATCATACCCACACAACTCAGGGGTTGTCTATCATCAAACAAAAGATTTCACCTCATACACCATATGCCAGGAAAGCTTCCACTAACACTTTTAGTCTATACTAGGACAGGGTGCCTGGGGCCATGAATTTTGCTTTATGACAAATTGTATTATCACATTTCTTTTCTCAGCTCAGTAATGCTAACTACACAAATTGTGAATGGGCCTCCTGATAACTTTAGCTGCAGGAGACGTGAATGTCCAACACATCATGTAGCTCATTAACTATGCACTGAAGAAGAATAGCAATGCATCTTAAGAATATTCTATTAAAACAAAACAAAACAAACAAAAAACACAAACAAAAAACCACACACACACCAAAAAAAAGAAAATAAAGTTTTAACTACAAAGTTTATTACAGTTAATAGAAGAATAGCAAAAAGCTACTCATTTAAGTTTTCTATTTCATGACCAAAAGTCTTAACAAGAAGCAAAATTTTCACTGAGTATTCTTTCCAGATGAACTGCAGTTAGACAGCTAAATCAGTAATGCAGTATAACATGGTCGTATTAACTTGGTGAGGCAGAAAAGACCATCTGCACCACCATGAATATGACTAAAATAGGGTGCCAACAAAAAATCTTTAGCGGTGTCAAATGCCAGAAACCCTTATGAATGGTATTTTTAAAACTTTCAATGTAATTGATTAAAAAGAGATTTTTTAAAAAAGTTAATCTTTCAAAAGATTAGTTTCACTTTGGATGCAATAACCTTTCAATATTTATATATGAGCTGCTTTACAGCTCAATTCTACATATTATTTAAAAATAATAAAATAATTCTTTACGTACTTCACCAATTTCAACTGCAAGCCATTTATACAAGTATACTTAGTAAGTTAGAAGAAATATACACATTTCCAAGGTGCACTCTGCTGAATATCACTGTGTAGACTGAAAATTGGCATCTCTAGTTGCTGTTTTAAACATGCATGACTCTGGTTTATATAATAGAGTTTTCTGTCTATTTTACTGTTGTGTGTGTATATGCATTACAGTAATAGATTCAGTGGAATTCCATTTGGAATTTAACAACCTTTTCCAAAAATTGTCAAGGAAAAAAAAAAAAGAAATATGATTACATGGATCCATACTTTAAAGTAGGGGAAAAAAGACGAAAATAATCATCAGATTTCTAAATACTGAGATGTTATCAGTAGACTCTGATAGGTCCTTTATTTTATAATACATTTTCAAATCCTTGGATAAAAAAGGTGCAAACAATGAGGTCAGAATGTTTGTATATGTCACAAAATTATTCAGACTATTAGACAAGATTCACAGACTTATGGTAGGATACTGAGGGGCCAAGTGTTAAAACAGCAAATGAAATTTTTTACAGACATAATAGAGACTAAATTATCTATTACCAGTCAACAAAGAAATCTTTCAGCTGCTGTAAAAATATCTTACATTAGCACAGCTAGGAAAATAACTCACAAAGGCAATGAAATATTGGCAATTGTAAGGAAGGGAACTAAGATCAAAACAAAAAGCCATTAAGTCACTGCATTGATCTCTAAATCTGGGAATAGCTCAGGCCATTGTTAAAAATTATTACATTAGAAATAAAAAGTAACTGAGAAGAGTGAAAAGGATGATGAGAGCTACACAATGCAGTCACACTAGCATTCTTCAGCTTGCAAAAGAGATATACAAAGAAGAATGCAGCAGATGTATGAAAAACTGTAAAGATTATTTAGAATATAAAAAGGAAGTTATTAGCTATTTTTCATAGTACCCTCCCCAAGGCCACAAGTTAGGGGAAGTACCTATATAATTACATAGCTAGTAAGGGGAAGTACTTTTTCACAGATATATGCTTAAATTACAGAATTGTTTCCTATAGGATGCTTTGCAGATCATCTTTTAAAAACACAGACAAATTCCTGGAAGAAAGGTACACCAAACATTCGATTTGTGGTTTGAATGCAATCTGTAGCTCAGAAAATTTCAGAAATTCAGGTATCCAGAAACTGAGTAAATTTACTGAGAGAAATAACAAAATATTGTGGTCCTTAATCTCTTTCTTTGCATATCCATTAGTGGAAATATTAGGCGTCCAACAGTGTGCTAAATGGACCTGTGGTATCATCTAGTATAGCAGCTTTAGCTCTTAGACAGGTTTTCCTTTAAGAAGAGTAGGGTACTCTCACCTTTATTTATTTTGAATTCAAAACACAATTCAATATTCAATGCTAAATATATAGGGCACTCATTTTAAAGCATTGATGATTAAGCTGTCATCAATTGCTCTACACAATTACTGTCAGTCATAGGCATCAAAGACAGACTATTTCAAAATATTTCAGTATGGACTGATACATTTCAGTGCTAAATATTTATAAATGTTAGATAGCTACAAATATTGCCACTTAAAAACAAATGAAATCTTATCCCAAACAGAATTTCTCATGCCAGTAATAGAGAATAACAAGATATTTTGAGATGTCCTCCAAGAAATCATTAACTATTGATTCACTGTTTAAAGTACTTATGTAGCAAAGTGATGAGAGACAAGAAGCTATTAAATAAGTCAAGCTGTTTACTCAATGATATCTGACCATTTCAATTATTTCAATTAATTTATTGAAGTTTTTCACCATTCCTTTTTCTAAACTGTTTAACATGTTTTCTGTACATCTGAAGTCCCTGTGCCTCCATCTGTGATTTTAAACAAAATCTTAAAATATTTGTTATTTGGGTTTTTTAGAAGGGTAGTCTGTAGATTTTACAGTTTTTCTTATATATAATTTTTTATATGCACAATATTTTACTCTTCCTCTCAGCTACTGATATTTCTTACCATTACACCAAGTTGTTAGTTTTCCAGACCCTCAGAACAGCCTAGCCTGCCATTCAGCATCGAAGTTCAACTCAGCCCAACCCATTCAAATGTAAATGATAACTGCATTGTGTAGATGCAACTGAGGCCTGAGAGCTATGTTGCTCCTTTTTCTTCCTCTATGTGCCTTTCCTTTTTCAGTTTAAATTCATTAAAATTGTCTCATCTAATTGTAAGATACAAGTATTGGAAAGGATTTTGGCAAAATTGATACACAACTTATTTCCTTTCCTTATTAGCACTCGTATCTTCCTGTTTAATTTGCAGCAAATAAATCCATATATCAGCAGTCCACTTATAAGCACATGGAGTTCCACTAATAATAGAATCCACAAATATCTATTTCAGGATAACAGCTACCAACCAAAGTAGTTCGACATGTTCTAGCAGTCTTTTATAGACACATAGATTTTTAATTTAGAAATGACCATCCGAACAGATAACCTTATATCTTTTAAAATAGCTGTAGAATTAATGCTGCTGTCCTTGTTCTAAGCTCAGAAACTTAGTACTGACAGAATTATGAAATCCTTTAACATCACAGCTATAACAAACTTGGAGGTATATTATGTTTTCATATTTACATGTTCTATTACTAAGCATTGTAATTTATTAGAAATAGGTCAAATATTTATAGCTATTATCATTGTAAGTGAAAAAAGCAGATTTTCATGACAAGGCACTAATGGCTAATATTTTCTTCTTTCTTATATATTTACATGCAGGCAGACTTTTTGGGTTCCGGTTACCTGGATTGAGACTTTTAACATACAGAAAGCAGTCCTTGCCACAGGAAGACCCTGATGCAGTGATAATTGATTCTTCTAAGCACAGTGATGACTCAGTGGCAATGAAGCACTTTAAATCACCTACAAAAGAAAGCTGTAGTCCTTCAGAAGTGGATGATACAAAAGCACTGATTCAACCCAGTAAATGTTCACCTTTGGTTAATATATCAGGACCTCTTGACCATTCATCACCTAAACAGCAATGGGACAGACTTTACCCTGACATGATACAGACAAGCAATCCACTAACCCACTCCAGATCAAAGGAAAGTATTTGTAGTATACGGAGAGCATCTTCAGTACACGACATAGAAGGCTTTACTGTCCATCCCAAGAACATTTTTAGGGACCGTCACGCAAGTGAAGGTATGGTAAAAATTCAGCCATTATTCTCTGATGTACTAAAAAAGGAATTATTTCAATTTTTCAAAGTAATAATCATCACTTTGTAAAGAAAAAAAATATAATCAGTTGTTTACATTCAAAGGTGCACTGAAAATATTGAGGGCCCAAATATGCCGGGCTAATTTATGCTAAATATTGGCTTTTATTTCTAAGGAGGCTAATGGAATTATGGGTTTGCTCTTCTTTATAGGAACATAGCAAATTTGGGCCCAACATTCCTAAAGCTAATATTAGTATTTGGAGGGGGAGAGGGGAAAATCAGGTGATCAACTTATAATTGCATGTACCATTCTGTCTTATACTCACAAATATTAGATTGACTGTATGAAATCCTTCAGAGACTGATCAGTTCATTTTTCTTAAATCTGTAATGTGCACATCGTATATTCACTGGCCTACCACCAAGACATGCTTTTTCTTTACACTGGAGAAAATATCCTCAGCAACTCCATTGAAATGCTTTGTGCAACAAAGTGAAATATTTACTGAAATGGTGAAATGCTTAGTGTAAAATTCATTGAGGTGTGATATTATCCTTGTGCTAGTATATTCTTGCAACCAGCAAAAGTTACTAAGGTGTTTTCTTGTCTTCTTTTTCTACTGTCTCTCCTAAGTCCATGGAGTGCAGTCCATGATTTCTTCTTGAAGACAGGGAGTTTGAGAAACTTGAGAAAGGACTTAGCAAAGAGACATTTGAAAGCCTGGTGAATTGAGAGGTCCCTTGAAAAGTCGCTTTCAAAGAATAGTGTCAGGTATACAGTGCTTTCACAGCTACTGATGGTGTAATGACTTGAATTGCACACCTTTTTATTCAAGCTAGATGACAAGGAATGTATGGGGAATATTTTAAAATTTCAAAAACATGTATAAAGGAAGACTGTACAGATTCATAAATTAGCAGGAAAATGAATTTTCATTTTCAGTGATGGCTTGTTTGTCTGCTATTCATTGACCACAAGTGTAAAATCCCTTTTGGTTCTCCTGCCTTATGGAAGGCCCACATCAGGAATACTTTTATATTTTTCCTCTGACACCCAGTTTAACTTGTAGAATAGCAGAACTAATTATTCCTTCCAATTACTATTCCTGTATTACATATACTTATGTAAGTACTTCCTTTCTCATTTCTATTTCTTTTGGATACCTTATGCTGGAAAGATGTTTAAATTTATCCAGCAAGA
The DNA here is from genome assembly GCA_038380795.1 of Pyrocephalus nanus. NCBI lineage: Eukaryota > Metazoa > Chordata > Aves > Passeriformes > Tyrannidae > Pyrocephalus > Pyrocephalus nanus. The sequence goes on along the minus strand of CM076267.1, from coordinate 17,645,361 downwards.
CCTGATTGCCTTACTCGACTGTGAGCAATAAAACCCTATTATTGCTATAAAATTATCCATGCAAGTTAGGCAATCAGGATTCATCCATCTTCTCTGAGCTTGCATATTCTGATCAGGGAGAATGTAAAGCCCTAAGTACAACAAGTAAAAGTAAACTACAGTCACAGAATCACAGAAACTTAGAATCTACTGAGCTGGAAGGGACACACAAGGACCCTCAAGTCCACCTCCTGGCCCTGCACAGGACCATCCTCAAGAGTCACACCATGTACCTGAGAGTATCATCCAAATGCTTCTTGAACTCTGTCAGGCTTGGTGCTGCGACGACTTCCCTGGGAAGCCTCTTCCAGTGCCCAATCACCCTCTGGGTGAAGAATCTCTTTCTAATATCCAGCCTAAACCTCTTGTGACACAACTTCAGGCCATTCCCTCAGGTCTTGTCACTGGTCATTACAGAGATCATTGCCTGCTTCCCCTCTTACCCTCACCAGGAAGTTGTAACTGCAATGAGGTGTCTCCTCAGTCTCCTCCAGGCTGAAGAGACCAAGTGGCCTCAGCTGCTCCTCGCACGACTTCCACTCAAGACTTCACCACCTTCATTGCTTTCCTTGGATGCTGTTCAATGCCTTAATATCTTTCTTATATTGTGGTGCCCAAAACTGCACACAATATTCAAGGTGAGGTCACACCAGTGGAGAGCAGAGTGAGACAATCCCCTCCCTTGACTGGCTGGTGATGCTTTGCCTGATGCCCCCCAGGACACGGTTGGCCCTCCTGGCTGCCGGGGCACTGCTGACTCAATTCACCTGGCCATCAACCAGAACCCTCAGGTCCCTTTCTGTGGCACTGCTTTCCAGCATCTCATTCCCCAGTCTATATGAACATCTGGGGTTGCCCCATTCCAGTTGCAGAATCCAGCACTTTCCCTTATTAAACTTAATATGCTTGGTGATTACCCAAGTAAACTATTTTGTAAACTATTAACTAAGGAAGTACAGGGTTTAATATATTTCCCGTTCCATTTTTATTTTGTTTATTGGTCCTAATAATTCTGAATTTTCCCAAATCATTTAAAAATTACTACTCTATCTGAAAATACAATTTAGGATTCAATTTTTCCTACCTCTTCCAGTTCAAATAATATTGAATCAGTATAACAGAATTTTGAAAGAAGGGAATAGTGTTATTTAGCTTAATACTAACTATAGTAATTTACCCGCAGTCAAATTTTAAGATAATGAAACTGAGAATATAAATGATTTCATGTGTTAAATTAATTTATGTAGCCTAGTTGCCTATCACTTTAAAATTATCATCACTGTGGCCGTTATATGCCAAAAGGTATTACAGTAAAAATGACAGTTTAGAATTTTAAACCCATTGGAATGTACTTGATTGAATTCCATTCTAAATTTGCCTATATGACAGCAAAAGCAACAGGGCTGGAACCGTGTCTTCCACTCAACACCCAAACTGCAGCCAAGCCCATCTCACCTGAAACACCAGCAATCCAGATTTTGCACAGGTTCACAGAGACTCTTCGGAAATTTTACTGTCTTCAGCAAGTGACCTCAGTAAGATCCCTGCAGCCTTCTGAACCAGCAGCAGACTTTTGGGCCTAACTCAGCCTAATCTGCGGTACCGCTACAGATGCCTGGCACAGACAGGCATCGGGCTGAGAGGAACTAAACACTCTTCCACACCCCTGGTCCTGAGGGCCCAGCTTGATGTCCCATGGTTCCCAGTCCTTGGGAGGCTGAGGAAAAGCCGGAGAGGCAACAGGTGTGACACCACCTTTGATGCCCCCTCAGCAGGAGGCTACGGCCTCTCTCCGAAGCAGGGCTGAACGTGCTCTCCTCAGGGGCAGGGCTGCTGCGAGGCAGCTGGGGCACAGACACCTCAGCCTGTCAGCCTGGCACAGTGCAGGCGACCATCCATGGGAGCCAAAAGCACCTCTGAAAGCTGCCAACCTGCTCACAGCAGCTGGCAGCACCAGGAGCAAGGCCCCACTCCCTGCCAGAGCCACCTCACACCCATCCGAACAGCATCTGGGCAGGGGTCACAACATGAGGGGAGGGCAGCCTGTGGGCCATACTGTAATCACGTGATTACAACAGGTGGCATCCACCTGTCCACCTGTGTGGCTTCTTTAAAATAATAATAACAACAGCAATAATATATTCTCCCAGGAAAAGTTTCATCTCATGAGGGGATTCAGGGGCAGGTGTGCCGGTGAGGACAGAAAGCTTTGCCACTGTTTCCTTGCGGAAAGGCGCCTAAGAACTGAAGAAAGCGTCAAGGAGTACCTTTCTCCAGCACTTACTCAGAAGGGCACTGCTTAGCTTGCTGCCATGGTAAAAACTTTTCCTCCTGTGAGTCTAGATGGGCATGGGGCCTGGGGGTCAGTGCTGGGCCACCTTCACAGCCCCACACCCCACGCAGCCATGCCAGCCTGTATCAGTGCCATGGGTGCCTCAGCTTTACTTAATTACATTGGACTTCATCTTCAGTCGGCACTTTTGACCTCCAAATGACTGCCAGACTTATGGAGAAACGATTTTACCATGTTACTGTGAAGACAGGTTAGCTAAAGCCAGTCCTACTGCCTGTTGATCTACTCCCAACGCTTTTACAGATTATCTCTCAATTGTCAAAGTGACTTCATCTTGACTAAAAAGACTATGTAATATAATCAAGGAGGCGCAACAATATTTCAATTCAAACTGTACACACTGAAGCAATATTTTCTGCTTTTTCTGGTGTAGATTTTAGTTTTCTTTTTTTCTCTTTTTCTTCACTTTTATTATGCTGAAAACCAGACAATGGTCGCAATGTCAAAGGTAAAGTATACATCTAGACTGTACCTTCCAGTGTTTCAATCAGCCACACTTTTTGGCATGTTACTTTGCCTGCTGTATGATATGTTCAAATGCAACGTTCTCATGCTGACCTCTCTAGGGCCAGGTGCATTACTTAAATTATATTTGTTAAACATGTGGTTATTCCCGTAACTATTGTCTCGAAGCACTAACTACCAATCACTGGAAAAAGTGAAGGCATAGTTAAATGGCCCTTTGATTTAACTGTCTGTGAGTTCAAAAAAAAGGAGGAGAGGGAGGTAGAGCATATGAGAGTTACTTAAATCAGTGCTATTGTCCTTGAGCAGGCAAAACTTCTATTGAAGCTACCAGGGGTTTTACCTGGATGAAAAGGATGTATGGGGACATTACCAAACAAACTAGTGTTACAAGGTGCTTAGTTATCAGCTAACTATTGCAAAAATTACATAATTGGTAATCAGGACCCTTGTGGAAGTATCTTCACTTATTCCTCTTTTGTCTCTTTAAAACTAGTTTCACGTTCCTGGATGGCAGGGGGTATGGTTTCAAGCTTCCTGTAGCATTGAAATGTGCATGCATGAACTTCATTGCCAATTCCATGTTTAAATATTTAGTGCAGTTACAAAACTGTTTCTTTTCACCAGCACTGAGCTATATCTTTTAGAAGCAATTTGAACATAATTCATAAGTGACATCCTCCATTTCTAGAAAACACTAAAGTGTTCAGTTTAATTCTCATATTTGTAGCTATTTCAGATAACTGGTTTGTGACTTCATGCATGATGCAAAAAGTGTGTGTACCTGGTAAAATTTCTCTAAACTGCATGCAGTGCATGACCTAGATTCTGTAAAGTGATTTGTGGACTACAAAATCATTGCATTTGCTTCATATGTATGTCAGCAAAATCTTGGGGGAAAAACATGCAGTTTCCATACTATACAATAACTTTTATAAGTGTATTTACTGCTGGTGAAAGATGATGAATTGGCAGCTCAGGAGAGTGAAATCATTTCTCAATGCATTGTGTAAGCAGGGACAATGGAATCCTACCATAAAAATAGGGAGATCAGACTTAACCTGAAAGATTTTCCTTTGTGGGGTAGGCAGAAGCATGTCATTCAGCCTGCTTATTCAACTCTTGTCCTCTCTGTTGAAACTGTCAATCAGGGTGCCAATTAGTGTCAATTGTGATTGTGATTTGTTATGGCCCTCTTTTTCTTCTTTCTGCTATGAGAGTATAGCAATGGTCCACTAGCTGTCAAGTATCAGCACAATTGCTGTCAGCCTGGGCTGTACTTAAGCTAATACAGTCTTTCAGTTAATTAACATTATCAATAAGGTGCATTTCACCACTTTCTAAAGCAAGAGAAGGTGCAGGAAAAAAAGCAAGGTTTTATTCTCATGTGCAATGAACTTAAGTCTAATATCATGCTCTAGGGCATGAGTATTAGGTAGAAAAGGAGAGAATAATCCCCTTTTGAATAGAAGCAATAAAAGATGTAAATCCAGAAAGCAAAAGTTCAATGCAATTTAGGCATCTATAAAGTTACTAATAAAATAAAATCTCATCTACTATCTAATCATGGATTTACCCAAGCTTAATTTCCTCTGACCTTTGAATTCCTAAGGTATCAAGAATCTTGTTCATCTGACATATTACTCCAACTTGATACCCTGCTTATGTCTAAACCTACTAAATACTCAGAAACTACTGTTAAAATAGGGAAGTAGAGCTGCAAATCTGCAGTCTGACCATATATACGTAGCATACTTCAGCCAGCTTAGTTACCTCATGGATTTTTGAGGAGATTGTAAGCCCTGATATACTTCAAACACTAATTTTTAATAGAGTCATGTAGATAATGTGAAAGATAGAAAAACCCCCTCAAAGTTTGATTCTTCAGCAAGAATTCAAAGCCAGATGTGATGAAAAAACAGCCCTCATTTAAAGAATTTTACAAAAAAAAAAAGAAATCAGTACAGCCTGAAGCATTTCCCCACAGCTATTTCTAGGCAGCCAGTTACTTTGAATTTCATTCATTCACCCATTGCAAATACAGATCTGTTCTACTGCTGACTTTGCAGTTTAACCCATGGGCCTAATCCTATCCCATTGACTGTTCCTGATTCATCGTACATATTCTTGTTTTCCTCACAGGAAGTCAAAAAAAACCCCTTTAAAACAGTAGAAGAGATAAGCATCACATTGTTGCCCATAATAGAATTAAGATGCAATAAGGTTTTCATGTGGATCTGAGAAATGCCCTTCAATCCCACACTTTAGGTACATTGTTACTGATTCCAAGACCTTTATTTTTTTCTTAGATCTCTGACTGGATGTGGCTCTCTCTGTCTAAACATCTTTATAGTTCTTTTTTCCAGTATTATTCTCAAAAGCAAATTTAACTTGCAATGAATATTTTTGACTTCCTGGCCAGCCTTTTGACAACAGTACAAAAAAAGTATACTGATCAATTATATTGGTTCCTTTTACTAAGAATTCTGTCCACTAATGAAAACAATAATGATAAAGGATATGTACCTCATGAAGTATGCAAACTTCTTTTTATCTATTATGATGCACTAGAATAGTATAAGGAGTTTATAGATAGTCCATTAATATTCTACATGACCATCCCTATAGTTTTCAACATTTTGTTGGTGGTGGCAATTGAAGAAACTTATTTTGTGAGTCCACTCAATTTTCCCGTTTCTTTGAACTATCATGTGAGCACAGGCAAGGTATGGATGTGATAATAGAGCCTTTACTAATTCCAGGCACTCTTATATAATCATGTGTCCTATTTCTGCTCTTAAAAACAAATGAGAATATAGTCTTTATATTCAGCCAGAATTACAGTAAGAGCACACCAGCATTTCGAGTAACATGAAAAAAAGTAAGGATAGATGCATGTATTTTGCAATCCATATACTTTATTAAAAAAGTATTGAGGGCTGTACTTAAAGGAAATGTCATATTTATAGGCAGTACTAGATTAGAATCTCATTAGCAGTAGAGTTATTTTTAAAATTTAGATAATTTTTACTATGAACAAGTAGTATAAAAAAATATTTTTAACTACCCTCTTAACATACCCCATTGAATCATTAATGATAATTTATTTTTCTGCATTTATCAAATACTAAATGTGTGTTCTGATATTTCAGGGCCTTTCAATCATATCAAGTCCAGTCTGTTGGGATCCACATCAGATTCAAATCTCAACAAATACAGTACAATCAACAAAATTCCTCAACTCACACTGAACTTTTCAGATATCAAAAGTGAAAAAAAATCTTCATCTCCTCCTTCCTCGGAGAAAGCAATTATTGCACCTAAGGTGAAAGACCGAACGCACAACGTAACAGAGAAAGTTACCCAGGTAAGGTAATACACATTATTTTAGTTCATTTTCAATTTTGTAAAGCTCATTATCAATCTATTCAATAGATTGTTACTATTTCTGTGAATGATTTGACTATCTCCAAGATAATTTGAAGGCTTTGAGCCATTAATTAATTTACCTTCAATTCACTTGCACGAGGTAGTTTACAGCATTAGATGATGCTGCTAACAAACAAAAATTTTCAGCTCTCTATTTTTTTAATTGAAAAGAAAACAAAGTATACAACAAGTGCCCCAAATAATTTCATTAATTTCAGTGATTCCTGTCATTCATAAATTTTAGCTTCATTCTTAATTTTTCTCAACATTATGAATTGCTGATTATTGTAAGGCACAACATGATAAGAAATGGTAAGTGATTGTGCCACTGGTATAAGCATCATAAGTACATCTTGCAATTTATCATCTAGTTGTTCAGCTTTTCATAATTCTTTTTCTTGTGGGTGTTTTTTCCATTCCTGTGCATCAAAAAGGCTGTCAAAATGAAAATCAGATACCTTTGGACTGTCAGACTTGTGAATGAGGCTTAAAATTGAAACAAAACTGAAAATAATTCAAGGTAGCATATTCCTTCACTAAGACAAATAGTACTTGACTTCATTGCTCTCTGAAGTCAACAGAACTTTTCAGCTAAATTCAGTATAATTATTACACTTGTGAAACAGTCTCACATGGAGATTGACTAGGACAGGCTACCAATGTGCAACATACTGAAAAAAAAAAAACAAGAGATGATAGTATCCCAAATAACTTTTACAATGTTAGTAAGCAGAGAGTTGGCCCTTAAACGCCCATACACTGACAGATGTTAGAAGTGCTTTGTATCAGAATGTTGATAGATATTACATAAGGAAGACCTTACCAAGAGTAGCTTTTTACTTAGAATCATGGAATGATGGAATTTTTTAGGTCGCAAAAGACCTTTATGACTATAGAGTCCTACCATTAACCCAGCACTGACAAGTCCACCCCTTACACCAGCCCTAACTGTGGACCTGCCTTCTATAGACCAGACTGCAGCTTCTCTACATTGTTGCTGTGCCAGATATTGTCCATGCTCCTACTCCTTTTGACAGATATATAAAGAAATGTATTGTATGCCCTCCTAGTGAAACAGAGAAAAAATTTCTATCTGTTCTATTTTGAGATCAGTTAGTGCCTGAAAAGTAATTGGAATTTTATCGTTCATATATTCAGTTGTTGATAGCTAACTTAAATTTGCAACCGTAGTCCATTCTCCTCTGGTCAGTTGTGGAAGATTTAATCTCTTCTGGATCCATTTTGATATGTTTTAAATTATTCATAGCAGTTATACATAGAAATCTTTTCACAGCTAATATAGCAGAAAGTCAAGTTATATAAAAACTACTAATTTTTATTAGTTATGTAAGCATGAGGCAAGCTAGATTTTTTTTTTTTTTTTTTTTTAATTCTGACTGGCTAATTAGTGCCAGGGTGCTGAGTTTCTATGTACTGTTATGGGGGGTGAGGCAGGAATTTAAAAAAGAAATTTATGCTTATTCTCCAAATAATTTAGATATTATGAAAAGACCTGTGGAAATGGCTTGGATCAGCTAAACTTAACAGGAAAATTGATAGCAACTAAACACAAAATTAAATTTGAAGGGCTCTGTAAAATCTTTATACTTTGCAAAAGCCTTCCAATTTAATTTGACATTGGTTTATGTCCTTTTCGAGAAAGATCTCAACCTGTGCGCAGAGCACAATTTGCATAGCAAACTTTGATGACATACCACTCATTATAATTGGAAATAATTCCCTGCAGCTGGTGCTTTTTTCTTATTACATTCACTTATCAAAGTTTTTAGTTGCTGCTGCATCTTAAACTCTATCTTTAGGTACAGGGAGAAACTCCTAGGAGGTATAAATCAATGTAGGCCTACAATATTACACTGGTCAAAGATCTAGTTAACTAGTTATTTAAGAATTAGATTAGAAATAGACATTCAGAAAATTAAAGTGGCTAGTTTTAGTCCTGTTAATCCCACTGAGTCAGCACTTTGAAGGTTCCACTGCATGCCTGCCTATAAATTTCTTTGCAAATCTTTTCATAGGCCATAGATCCATTTTGTATCTGCAGATAGTGCAAAAGTGGGTTTGGAAGGTTTGAGCATTGAGTTGAGATAGAATCTGGTGGAAGTGTAAGGTGAGATAGGGATATGCTCATGCTGGCAGTCTCTGACACTTGAATTTGTGAAACAACAGCAAAAATATACAGGGGGCCGTATGATCTATTTAAACTATGGGACAAGATCAGTAAAAAATAAAATGAGTATAAAACAGCCATGGTAAGTTTAAAGATCACCCTTAATCAGTCGTGACATTCTCAAACAGTCCTCTAATAAAACGTTAGGACAGGAATTCTAAATGTTGTTAAAAAGAGCCCGAAAAATGTCATAATGCAATAGATAACATGTTGTATGTATCTGGGATTGCAGGATTTGATGACAAGGCTACTTCCAGATGTATATTACACCATTCATCCATCCATCCATCCATCCATCCATCCATCTTTCCCTTTGTACTCCTTATTGTTTATCTTTCTCCCTTTCCTCAGTCTTGCTGAGAAATTTGGTTCTGCTGTAATAACCTGACATTTTCACTACAGTGGCTTCTCACTGTGGTACTCAAAATACAGGGACATGGATTCTGTTATGCACCATACTAAGGTATCAGAGATCTTCCCTGTTGGATCACTGCACTCTGGATTCTCTTTTATGCATCAATAATATCAAACCAAGTATCAGTATCACAAGATACAACAAATTCTTTCCAAGGACAACAGCTGTATGACTTCTATAATATCCACTAGCTGGAGAGGTAATTCAGGTCCTGAAGACAGTGAAAAACGGAGCTACCTTCAAGGGGTAGAGGAACAATAATGAATAAAGTAAAAGAGTCATGGCCACTGTGTTTAGAGGAATTTATGCACTTCAAAAAAAACATTGAGATAGGAGTGAAATATTTTAGTAGAAATATTTTGGTGGAATAAATTAGTAGAAGACAGAAGAATAAGGTTTAGAAAATAATTTCAAAAGGAACAGAAGATGTTGCGGGACAATGGATTATACTTTGAGTGAAAAATATAAACTTTAAAATTCAGGTGGAGATAATCAGATTTCAGTACAGAATTTAGTAAATATATACATAAAATCCATAACATCTTATCTTTTAAATAATACAAATAAATTAATCTCTTGAAGAGGAGCTGGATTATGAATTCTACTGCAAAGAACCTTTCAATGCTTTCTTACTACTTAACAGGAGTGTGCAGGACATTATGTAGAGATGAAAATTGCCTTAAAATATAGCTTGAAGTGAAGTGTTGTACATGTGATGGTCCTAAATAAGTAGATTCTCTGATCACTTTGCCTGGTTTTTCACCTGGAGCTTCACTGATCACAACTCCTTATGTAATGCAGAGTAGCATAACATCTGGATGCCTGTTTCTGCATAACATTGACTTTTACTCAGAGAAATAGCACAGAAGTAGCTTCAGATAGCCCTTAGTGATAAGTTGGCATTGTTATATTCCACTACATATATTTGTCACTAAATTAAATTTACATTTCCATTCCACTTTACTAAAAATTTTGGGTTCATTATAATTTCCAGATGTGCTAAAGTCACTCACTTCTAGAGGAGCCTCACCTTACTTTTTTCTATTTTCCTTTTTTTTTTTTTTTGGACAGTCTGTTCAGGGACACAGTACAACTTCTGTACTCTTTTGCAATGACAGGTTCAGTTGGTGTCCTGGCACTGATTGTTAGAAAGAGACACGTCTTCCTAGAGGCACAAAAAGTAGACTTTTATTAAAGAAAACAGTAGGGCAAAAATTTGACGTCTGTCCCTTAACGGTTTTTATGATTTCATAAAGGTGATGTCTGGACTTAAAATTGTAGTGTGCAAAGGCATGATAGTAACCAAGTTTATCTTTTGTTTAAATACTGATTTATTGCAAAGCTTCTTACACATCCAGTTCCCACTGATGTATGGCTCCAAAGTAGTGAACAGCATGAAGACTAGAATAGTCAGTATCTATGCTTGTTTTTAAACAAAAGAGAGAATTCCTGAATACCCATAACCTAACAATGTCAACAAACAATAACTGTCCCAGGTAATAAAAGGGTAAATTACTGGTCTCTTTACTGTGTTGTTTTAAAAAATTGTTTTGTTGCTCTTGATCACTAATGTCCAGAGAATTATTCATCCCCTTGAAATTCATCAATCTAATGGGATATAGCATGTGGTTGAAAGACCCAGTATGTATCTGTTGTTTATGATTTGTCTCAATAACTGACTTACAGGAAGTTGAACTCTCTGATCTTTAAACTTGCAAATAATACTGTTCAAAACAATTTTATTATCTACCCACCTGTAGGAAACATGTATACCCAAACTGGCTGATGAAATAATAAGCATGTACCTGGGGAAGATTGTGGTATGTTTTGCAAACATGCTGAACACTCACAAATCTTCTGAAAATAGAGCTATTGGAGAAAAAGGTGTGTGGGGGGGGGTCACATATAAAGCAATAGACCTTGTAGTGTCTCTGCATGTTTTTGTAATCTAGCCACACTCTATTCAGTTCCCCAAAAGATTAAGAAATAAGTAACAATATCCCCAAAGGGCCAATAAAGCTGTTGATATAAAAAGAACTATTATATGATCGTGACTTCAAACTGACCTTCAGGTTTTCAGGCTAAAAGATGACTAGCAGCATTGAGAACAGTGAGGGGCATACAAGACCTAAAAATAAACGAAGTTATTGATCTCTACATTTTCAGCAGTCTGATTCAGCTGACACACTGCACAGTTTACATCATGCAATAACTCACATACACACAACATTTCAAGGCTGTTCATTTTGTAACACAAGCTGACATGAAGCAGAAAATTCTGAATTAAGGGAAAACAGTGCTTATGTCTTCCAATTACACAGCAAGGCATTGCATATAATAATGAAATTGGGGGGTAAGCAGAGCAAACATTTCCTTGTTATTGTATGGAAAGATCAAATTTCCTCTACAGTGACAATCTTCTTTTTCCTATTATTTGCAAATTGACAGTTTATACAGGAATTATTCCCTTTCTCTACAATAATACTTATCAGCCTAATGCAATAAAATTTCATCTTTTATTGTGATTATATAATTAGCCTTTCTAATTAATATAGATGCAATATAGAAATAGTATAAAGGTGTGTAATTTTTTTTGTCATTTAGAAGGTGTGGCACACTGCATGAAAAGAAGAAAAGCAGAGAAATCATGGTGAAAACTAATAAAAATACCCTGGTCTCATGGTAGCCATTTAAACCTGTGCAAAGTGCCACCAAAACTAGAAAGTAGTATCTTTTGCACCAGAGTTTGTAGTTATACAAAGTGCATGGAAGCAGAAAATAAAGCCCACTGTTTTGTTCAGTTTCAGAAGAAAACATAGTATTTTCATTATAATTACTTTCTGTTGCACCAATTAATAAGTTTAACAACAACTGTGAAAGATAAAATATTCCTTCCTTAGAGTAGAGTCTCCTCTTTTTGTGACAGCTGAATAGACTAAGGCATCTGAACCTCTGCAGTGTTTTGAGAAGATTTCACAACATATGGTAGAAATGGAGCAGTCGGAAAGCCCAGCTGCTTTGAAGCATGTAACCTGAATTAATCCTTAATTAGTCCGTGTCCTTCCCCCAAGATCTACTCTTCTGAAAAAGGGATTGCCTGATTTTGCTGAGTTGGGAAAAAGTATCCAATATCTTCTATGAATTGCACTTTTGAGTAATCAATGTTTTGCAGTTGTTACTGCATTGATGCTAACATGAAATGGAGCATATGACTCTTGTTAATAATAGATCATTTGCCAAAGCAACATTCCTCTTTTGATGCTAATAAGTAAGGGAAAATAGGCAGGCGCAGGCTTTCAGACTGCATTGTAATTTGTTCGGCAAATAATTTGTTGAAAGTGTTGAGGGATTAAGAACTGATGCCGTAAATGCAAGTAAAGCTGATTGAAACCAAGGTATCAGCAGCATTTGGATAAGTCTCATTTCTCTAGACTAGAGCTATAAACCCCCAAACTTCCACTTCATGGTGGATTGACCTTGGAATTTTCTAAACTTGGTAGGTTACTCTGCTGAAACCAACAGTTTTGACACCCACCAGAACAGTCTCACCATGAACTGCAAGAAGCCAAGGGCCACTGAGATTTAGAGAACTGTGAGAATCCTCTGATCCATTTGATATGCACAGTCTGAAATAATACCTTTCCCACATGCAGTTATAGTTGCCTTAAAACAGCTACAAAAGAAGTCACACTCCCTCTTTCAAGTAACCATAGAACCATACAACAATATAATGTGGAAGAGAGCTCTAGATGCCATCTAGCCCAGCATCCTACACAGAACAGCACAACTTCAAAGTTACATCAGAGTCCAGTGGTTACCATGTTAACTCAGGAAACAACTCCTATGTTTAGGTCAGCATAAGGATATGTTTTCCCAGAGAAAATCACCCAGTGATAGACAGCGATATCTGGCATGTGGAAAGAGGGAGGGAAGAGGGCAGAAAGTTCAGGATCTCATGGGTCACAAAGAGCTGCCCTGTTTCAATATCACTGCTGGTGTAGCTAACATTTAGGAAAATCGTTTAGAAAGAGGCAGTCCTGGGTGGTAGTTCCAGAGTGTTTTGACTGTTACTTGTCTTACATAAATGACCATCTGTTAAAAAATCCATAAATATAACCCTGGGCACCATGGACTAAGACTCAGGACTCCCTCCCTCCCTGTACAAGTGCCTTTATCCTCAAATGGTCTGGATTCTGAATTCAGTTCTAGTGCCAGGCACCTCACATGTACATACTGTAGTACCAATATTGGACTTAGCCACAAAATGCCATAAGCTGGACAACCAATGTTTAGCATTTACCTGAAATTAAATATTCACACCTATTAAGAGTCATTTCCTTCAGACAAAAAAGGCAGGTATGTTCAGCTAACAATTTAATAATCTTTTACCTTTTAATGTTATAGTAGCTAATACACAAACTGAGAAACTGGTGGATAATTTGAAAGATTACCTTTTTCAAGGAAATATGTATGTTCCCACACATCACTAATGAGAGAAGTTAGTGAATAAACTAAATTTTAAAGAAAAAAAAGTTCCTACAATTTGTAGGTCGTATGGGGATGACTATAAAGCATCTTCTAACACTTAAGGTGGCCTTAAGCATATGAAAGAGAAATAGGTGTCAGGCTATTTTCTTTTGTCTTTGCCAGGGAGGAGGAGAGAAGCATGTGGATTGGTTGGTTTTGATGTTGCAGGCATGGAAAATATTTTCTGGTTAAGGTTTGATAGGATTTAAAATTTTTTTCATAGTAGCAGAAATAAGAAATAGCAAAGACCATTAACCCCAGTCAGCGTAGTGTGTTGTTTGATGAATTCTGAATGCCCTCAAAATTAATAAGCTTAATGAGGTCATTCTCCTTATCTATTACCTGTCACATGTTAGAACTTGGATGATGCATTCAGCTTGTAACTGGTAATGGGATCAATAGAGAAGGGCAAACCCAGAATACTGTAGAGATAAAGCTTTTGAAAAAAAAAAATAGGAGGAACACTCCTTAAACTATATTGAAATATCAATAAAATCACAGAAAGGGAAAAATCAGGAACCAGATGTATAAATCAAAAAATAAAGGGTCATTGAATTCCAAATATTTTTATGGAATAGAATTTTAATGTATTTTGAAAGCATTTATTGAGCTTTATGGGTGGTATAGGTGTTACTGAACATAAAATTAATGAGCATAGCACAACAAAATCTCTAGGAGGTATTTACTAAAAGTGCCTAGTTCAGGCCATGTAAAGTGTAGAAATATACTATAAAATAAAAATCTATCTGTAATAAAGTACCTAAATTGTATGACTATTTAGTTGATATTTATAGTAAATAGAAAGCTGAGTTTCTTCTTCTTGATATCTGGGTGGACTTGTATTAGATTTATCTTAGGTAAGTCCAATTTTTCTTGACAGTTGAATAAATCTTTTATTGTAGCACATGGTGAAATTGTCTTTAAGATACTTTGGGTGTATTTCCAGGTATAAGTTTTTTATTTAAAGAGTTGCCAATTGTACATTAAGGCAGCATCTTTTTAAATATGGAAATTGAAGTAACTACTTCTCATTTAATATCTTAGAAGCTGGCATGAGAAGGTATGCTCAGGTTCAGACAACCTTTTGAGTATACTACTAATAGTAAATGAGGTAAGTTTATTAAATGGGAAGAAGAGTTCTTTTCAGAGTTTTGCATTTTTTTCTAATCTCAGTATCCATCTTTGAAAGTGTTCCACTTTCTAAATGAATCCTACCAATTATACAGAAACTACTGTCTTTTGAAATAAAAGAACACCTGTGTGGTATGGACTCACATCTGTACCAATTTGTTCTATTCAGAAAAGTTTAGTTGCACTAGGTTTGTAGGTGGATTAAGAATTAAAAACTATAACCAGAGGAGAGTAGCATCTTTTTCTTCAGCTTATTAGTTGCTGGGTTTGGAAGTGGGCAAAAACTTAGAGCCTGTTGTGGGAACTAGACAGACTAAAGGCCTGGGGGAAAGAACCAAACCCTAACAGCAGGGTTTGGGCTAAGCTGAGCACAGAGCAATTCATTACAGGAGTGGAACCGCTGCCCAAAAGCCTGCCCTGTCCCCTGGTAACGGCAGCAGCCCATCAGATGCTGCGGTCAGAGGTTTTACCTTATAAGGAATGTTTTCGTGTTTGTGTAAACTTATAAAAGGCTGCGTCCTGTCAATAAAGTTATTCCAACTTCCCTCTATTACCAAGTCCATGCTCTGTCCCTCTCCCCCCCACTGGGATCATAATTTAATGCACCTCAGCCTGTAGCTCATGGCCATTCTGCAGAACTTTTAGAGGCTAGCTAATTTATTTTGAAGAATTTTGTTAGGAGAGGATGCAGACTGCAGCCTCCTTCCAGGGTTTCAAACAAAGCTTAAAAAAAAAAGTTTTGTATAGGATAGTAATTTTCAGATAGATTATGTTGTCTATTTTCTCTCTACATTTACAATATCAAGAAAACAAAGGAAACAGCAGTTTAAACTGTGTGATAAATTAGTCAATATATCAGAAAACTATGAAAGTTAAGAACAATAAAGCTTACAGGCTTCTATCCTAGGCATTTTTCCACTGGAGTGAGCTTTTTGGTACCTGCAGTAGTACCAAAAAGATTTCCATGTCTCTCTGGTTGTCACGATTTAACCCCAGCTGGCAACTAAGTACCATATAGCAGCTCGCTCAGGTCCTTCCTATTCCCTCTGTGGGATGGTAGGGAGAATCAGGAGAAAAAACTTGTAGGTCAAGATAAGAACAGCTTCATAACTGAAACAAAATAATAAAATAGTAATAATAATAGTGATACTAATAACAATTGCAATTAAAAGGATGGGGAGAGAGAGAGAAATTGATCAAAAAAAAAGAGAGAGAGAGAAGACTCAAGAAAAATTAGTATTTTACAATACAGTTGCTTGCTGATGCCAAGCCTGTTCCTGAGCTGTGATCACTCCCTCTTCCTAGTAACCCCTCAGTTTATATACTGGGCATGACATTCTATGCTATGGAACATCCCTTAGTCCAGATTATGTCAGCTCTCCTGGCCATGCTCCCTTGTGGTTTTTTGTGCACCTACTCATCAGCAGAGCCTGGGAAACTGAAAAGTCCATGACTTAGGGTAAGCACCACTTAGCAACCAATACATCTGTGTGTTGTCAACATTATTCTCATACTAAATCCAAAACAGAGCACTGTGCCAGTTACTAAGAAGAAAATTTAGTGTCTCCCAGTTAGAACCATGACACTGATTAAATCCTTAAATAAAACATCCTGTTGTCCCCTAAACATGAGCTACATTTCACATAACAGAGGCTAACTCCCAAGGAGTTAGTTTTGTGTCACTGATTCTTTGCTGGTTTTGTTTTTTTAGAGTACCACAGTAGTTAGTGAAGAATCACCATGAAGGTTGTACCATCTTGCAACAATTCCTCAAAACCAAAGTATGTTTTTACATCATAAAAAAGTGTCTAATGTAAGATCTAGCTACTGGCTGAGGACAGGCAAGTTTGTCTGCCCAGTTTTCCCTGGTCACAACTCCACTCTTTTTCTCTGCCTAACCAGTAAAAATTGAATGGATGGCCCTAGAAGTCTGCATCATGCTTTTATAGTTTGATTTTGCTAATGAAATTTAATTTGTATCATCCCGCTGTGTGTACATGTGTGTGCAATCTGTTCCATCTACCCTTGCCAAGTGGCTTTTTGATTAAAATAATGCTGACCAGCTTTGATAGAAGTTTGGGTAATGTACCAAACTTTCCTACAAGATATTGAGAGAGGAACCTAGGAAACCTGGGCAGAACTTTAAGACTAAACATCTACTTTAAGTGAATCAGGTTGGATTATGCTCAATAGGCACAAACATGGAAAGCCATAAGGGAGATGGACATTTCTAAAGTAAGCTTTTCCCCATCTACCTAAGCAGTTTCAATTGCAGTTCACATGTTTTTAAACACTAAGGGGTCTAATTACTCAATGCAGATTTTCTAGAAACTAAAGTTTGCTTATTTTGCTTATTATGAAAAAAATATTTACCATTAAACTGAAGGTTAAGCTTCAGTATGAATGTATGCATAAAGATTTTTTCTTCCTTTCTTCTTTACTCCTGACAGTTATGTCATAAGCACTATAATCATAGAACAAAACTATGGATGTAGCTGCTTCATTTTCACTCCATGTACTTCAGAAATTCTTACAGCTTTTATACTTTTCTTTATCTGCATCAAAATATTTGACAGCTACCAAAGCAGTCTAAACGGATAATAATGAAAGATACTTTTTTCATAAATATTGCGAGGAAGATGAGATAACATCAAGCACAAAATCTATTTGTTTTGTTGCCATGCCATGAGCAGATAACAGAAAATATCTTTTAGGTGACTAAAAACCACACAATAATCCAAGACCTTATTACAAATGTGACCCTTAGTGTTTTGTTATCATGCATATAAATGCTTGTGAGCAGGTTAGTGTTGCCAGAAGTGCATTCACCAGAATTTTGAAGGATTACATTTTCTATCTTCTGAAAAAAAACCTCTTAGTGAATAATAAAGAAAAGGGTTGCACAACTTTTAATACATATTCTTTCATTAACATTTGCTAAAAAATTCAGGGTTTTATGTCTTTGATAAACTTTATATCATTAAGTTGAGGTTTGCAGTTCAGTAAAGCACTGTCAATAAATCTATATGCTTCTAAGTGTTACTCTGATGATGTGTTACCCACAAATATGAAAGTGATTATATACTGACTGTCAGGAAGAGGCTCCTGAGGTTTAAGATCTGTATACCATTTCTTAATATTTTCATGAAAAATAATGAAAGGAAAATGAAAATATAAAAATGCTTTCTCTCTTTAAACATATAGATTCATGAAAAAACAAATTACAGATTAGAGATAGCAAGTTTTTTTAATTATTGCATATATTCAAGTTTGGTGAAACAGTTTTGTTTCATGGTAACATCCAACAAATACTATTTCCATGAAATCTGCACAATTTTATTGAACAAACATGAGAAAAAGGTTGTTCTACTGCTTTACTGCCTTTTTTTTTTTTTTTTGAACATGTAACTATTATGAAGGTTTGGCACTTCATGGCCTTAGCCCTTTAAGACTCTCAGCACTCCCTGGAAGTCCCATTCTCAAACAAGCTTTGCCTAGTGACAGATCAACATCGGGAACAAAAAAAAAAATAAAAATACTCTCAAATAAGCTTAAAATATGGTCAGATAAGCTTTGACTTTTTCAGGTTCTGCTATTAAAAATAAAATTTCTGTTTAAAAAAAAAAAAAAAAAAAAAAAAAAAAAAAAGAATGCATTGTGCTGTTTCTGACCCTGCTAACAAAGAAATATTGTTTAAATAAGAAGTTGGACTTCTCTCTGAACTCCCAAATGAGACACATATACAACAGGCAAGTACAAGTCATATTTTCACACAGCAGCAAATATCCTTTAACAAAAATTAGCTTAAAAAATATGGAGGCCATTAAGATGCGGTGTTATAAAACCTCATTATTTTACTTCAAACTGTCTCACAGAGAATGTTTTAGCATTCAGCGTTATATACAAATAATCATACAACATTATTTTAAAGCATTTAATAAAGACAAAAGAGTAAAATGAGAGGACAAGTATTATTGTTCCCATTCAGAAGATGTTCCTCAATAGCTGTTCTCTGAAAGACATGTAAAAATATCTTCTACATGGAAAAATGCCTTTTAATGCTGATATATGAAAGCAGTATATAACGCTGTGTTTCGAGGGTGCACTAAATCAAAAGCACTTCAGCTTTCTTTCAGTATTGGAGTAATCTTCTTAGTTGTTCATCTCTGCATAAGGAAGACAATCATCAAGATGACTGAATATGAGTCTATTATAGTCTTTCGGGGAATTAGGTAATACCTACTATCAGAAAGCCAATGTTGATTTAATTTCCATTAGTTCATTAGTATTCATGTGATACTTATTTTTGGTTCTTTTTAGATCCGGAGATCTCCTCTGTAGAGGTCTCACAGTAACAGTATGAATAGGGAAGAGATGTACTTGCTAGTTACAGCTTGGCAGCTTCAATAGAACTAATACACAGGAGAAAAGAAAGCCAGGAGAGGTTACATCCAGGGAAAAGAGTTCTACAAAATCTATGAAAATAATTTTAAAACTGAAGTAATGCTGCTTCATTTTTTGAGCACGCTGTCATTCAGATCTAAGGTCTATGGTCACGACAAAACTAGTTAATTATTACAGAAATATGGCTTTAGCTTCTGTGTCTGATTCATGTTTCTCATTTTGTTTTCCAAGTTTTTCCTTTTCAATACTGTTATTGGCCTTATTCATAAAGGTCTGAAAATTAGCTCAAAACTGCCAAGTTAAAAGGAAGAGACTGTACTCTTGGGCTGGCAGTGTTTATTCTGCACCATGAGCTGTATCAAAGAGTAAACAGGAATAGTAACTTAGCTTTACTTGCACCTAGGAGATTCTACCTTCCTTGATTTCCTAGTCACCAACAACAAACTTGTTTAACTTCTGTACAGAGTTAAAAATCCTGCTGGGGAATAAAAAACAAAAAACAAAAACAAAAACAAAACAAACAAACAAAAAAACTAAATAGCTTTTCATGTTTTGTGAAAATACTTACAGGTCATTGAGATTAACCTAGGATAATAATCATTAGAAACCATCTCTAAAAATTAGAAGGATATGAATGTTACCACTTATGTTACCACTTGTCTATGTTCTTTGAATAAACGGAACATGCTTTACAGTTCATTAATGTAGTCACCTTCCAGTTTTACACTCAGATAACAAGTATGAATGATTTTTGCTTTCTGATTCAACCTTGAAGTGTGTTTGGATTAGGAGATCTGAAAACTCAAATGTTCTTACAAATTCCTTCCCTTATTTTCCACTGTCTACAATAATGTCCATAATATAATTATCCTGGTTCTGTTTCTTTTTTTATATATTCATGTGATTTTCATACCTTGGTGCTGAATACACTTTAATCAGAAATTTTGAAGTTCCTTCAATCGCTATTCATAATAAAGATATTTAAGTCTCTCAGCATACACAGACCTGATTTGTTTCTAGATTTGCTACAGTTTTCCTGACTTAAAGATGCAGGATTGATTATCCATCATCTCTCATGACTGTGCACCCGACATGGGACTGAGTCCAGCAAGATATTGGCAAAATAATATTTTTTCATGTCATATAGTATTTCCCAGAAATAAATACTTAAATGTTGTATTTGGACTGGTAGCATCTTCCACAGTTTTGCACAGGATGTTTTATGGGTGAGACAAATGTTTATTTTAAAGTCCCCAAGTAATTTGGGACTATATTTATAGCTTGAACTTTATTAAATGTTTATGAAATTCTCTTAACATGAAAGGTGCTATGCAAGAGCTAACCTTGTTGGTATAAGCTTCACTTCAGTTCATCAGTTGCAAAAGCAGCAGTGACAAAACAGTATTAAGTACTGAATATAACTACATCATTTAAATATATAGTTCACATGAGGCACACTTGCTCATGAGAAATAGCAAAGTACCTTTCTGAAAACCTAATTCATTAAGCTTTGCACCCATCTCAAACTTCCACATCTTTTTTTCAAACAGATGTACTCAGTATCCACTTATCTTGATTTTACAGTGATCTGTGATCATATGATTCTATAATCTTAAAACTGTTGGGTTTCCCCCAAGCCCATATACTCTCTTTTAGTATTTTGTCACCTGTAAACCCTGCCCTTTGTTCAGATTTTCTGGATGTGCAGTAGTTCTGTCCATGACGAAAGGTGGCAACTAGACTGTAAATATGTTACATATTGTTTTTGTAAGTGTAAAATAGTCTCCTATTTGCTCTCTGAAAATATACAGTACAAAAATATTGTGAATTCTGAGACTAAGTGAAAAACGTCCAATATTTTCTGAATTACTTGCATATAGCATTTGGTCCACGCAATCACAATATGCTCATGGAGTGAGTTCAGTGCTTCTTGAGTGCATCAGGCATGCTTTCTGGTTGTTTTTCCATGTCCATGTGGTCAATAGTCACTAGAAGAGCCATGGTCCAGCATATGATAACCCTACCCCTCATTGGCTCACCGTACCTCTCACAGTGCTAGAATAGCCAGGAAACCATACTCTGAATCCATGCAGTGGTTTGACAGAAATATTTCTTTAACAATTCATGGTGGCATTCATCATTTATGATTTCTCTTATGATTTATTAATACACTATTATGCATCTTTGGTTTTTACTGTGTGCATTTGCATTCTTTAATAAATTGAGATTTGAAATGCCTCAGAACAAAATTTATGAATATACATGTGATACACAGCAGTATGACTCTCTCAGAGTCTCTTGAAACTGTGCAGTTTGAATAGCAGAATGTTAGAATGGTTTGGGTTGGAAGGGACCCTAAAGATCATCTCATTCCAATCTCTCTGGCATGGACCAGCCTACCTTTCACTAGATAAGGTTGCTCAATGCCCCGTCCAACCTGGCCTTGAACACTCTCATAGGAATGAAGCACCCACAAGTTCTTTAGGCAATGAGTTCCACTGTCTCATCACTCTCACAAAAAATTTCATCCTAATATCTAATCTAAACCTACCCTCTGTCAGTTTAAAGCCATTCTTTCTTGTCCTCTTGTAAAAAGCTCCCTCTGACTTTCTTTAGGCCATTGGTAGGTACTGAAAGGTGCTTCTAAGGTCTCCCTGGAGCCTTTCCTTCTCTAGGCTGAACAACCCTAATTCAGCCCGTGTTCTTCAAGACAGGTGCTCCAGCCCCCTGCTCATCTTTGTGGCCTCCCTTATACTCACTCCAACAGGTCCATGTCCTTCTTATGCAGGCGGCTCCACAGCTGGATGCAGCACTCTGAGTGGGGTCTCATGACAGTGGAGTAGAGAGAATAAAAACATTTCTCGACCTGCTGGTCACACTTCATTTGGTGCAGAAGAGGACAAATACTTGTGTGAATTAATCTTAAAAATAAAAAGAATGAACTAAATTTAGAGAAGTAAGAATTATGATAGCTCACTGATCTTGCAAAACAGCTTTTATAAATGTTTTCTGCTCATTATCCTTTGCAGGATACTATCAGTTTAGTAAGTAAATATTATTCTCTCTACTTGACAGAAGCTAAGTTAAACATCAGCTTGCCTAAGATCACTGAGAAACTCAGTAACAGACACCAGAGTAAAATTCCCAGATCATCCAACATCTTGTCTAACATTTTGCCTACAAATTCTATTTTATAAAAGAACTCATACAGGGAAGAAGAGTCAAATGCTGTTGCTGCCTGTGATGCCACAGAGCATGTAATAAGTTACCTAGTGAAGCATATTCCAATGTGTTGCAAAGCATATCAGTCTAGTTTGGCTCCTTGACACTTCACCAAGAAATACTATGCAAAACAAGGCCTTTTAAACACAACACAGAAGAGTAATTATGCCTGGTACCAGGCAGGTTTTCTTAAAGGGGAAAGATGTTAGAACTGCCCCAAAAAGGTTAACACCACAAATAGTGTAACCCAGTTTAAAGTGATAAAGGCTTACTGAATCTTTTTTCTTTTTTTTTGTTTCATTCACTATCACATGAGAGTACCTCTGGTGTGCCTCTGGTACCACCTTTCTCCTCTTGCTTAACAGAACCTACGCCAATATTAAATTTTCGTTCTTCTTAAATATATTTTCTTTCAATTTCAATGAACTACTGTTATCTTTGAGAAACTGAAAGCTACCAAACACTTCAGAAAGACAAATCTGTCTAAAACTTGTGAATTTATGACAGTTACTTTGATCTCACTTCATATTGTTCTGAGTTTCTGATTGCAGCCCTTCTATAATAAATGCTACCTTGAACTTGTGAAGTGAGCATATGAACCTAAAAGGAGTAGAAGGTGTTCACCAGCTTTGTCTGTGATTCTCAAACACCTCAGGCAAGATTCTCAGAATGAAAAATGTGTTTTAATGAAGTCTTCTCTCAGCAGCGCTGAGTTAACAGTGAATGGGGTAAACAGTGTTCTTTACTCAAAGGCAAAATACAGCACAGTTTATGTAACCTTGAGATGTTCTCGTTGTAAAGAGATTAAATCTTATCATCTAATACTGCTTGTAAAACATACCAGTTTTAAATATATTATTGTTTTCACCAGGAAAGCCACAGTGAGATAGTATTTCATCAAGGTTGAATAGCCCTAATTTTTCTTAAGAGAGAGGCATTGCAGCTACTATGACTTTTGTGACTTAGCATTATAGTCTTCTTTTTAGTAAGATGCAAAGAAGCTTGACTTTGTCATCATGTCTTATCCCAAGGTTCAAAGACTTTTTAACACTGCAGTATTTGGTTTTTGTCCCAGTCACGCTGCTTACTCTTAAAAATGTTTCATTCCCCAAGCTACCTCTTTTACAATCCAAACTACGAGATTTTCATTGCCCAGAAGAGAATAAATTGCCCAGACTTAATAAGTTGTCTTTTTACTAACAGTGAATTTTCCAACATATATTTTAATCAAGAGGAAATATTAAAAGTCTTTTGAGTGGATTTCTAAGTAAATTGAGTCTTCTATCTAGCCAAGATGGCCAAGATTACACGAGTACACAAGCCTTGCAAGGATGTTACAGAACAGCAAGACGATGAATTCATCTCATATGCAATTAGTCTTTATGGAAACTGCCAAGATGAAACTAAATAATGTGTCTTCTCCTTTTTGTGTATGTGCAACTCTGATCCTTTTTTTATTTCAGAAATGAAGTCCCATCTTCTTTCTTAAGTTACAGCAAAGAAAAATAGTTACATGAGTGTTTGTTTTCACTTCTCATTGCATGCAAATAAGCAATGCAGAAGCAAAAAAGTTCTGTATCACATTATGAATATGAAACTCTCAACCAACAGACAGCCTCTCTTGTTGTGTGTCTAAGAAACTAACACAAAAAAAGTTGGATCCATTTCTGCTATGATCACTTTTATACTGCTGTACCCTCATTTTGTCCAACTGAATTTTTTTTAACTCTTCAGTTTCACCTAATTTAGTCTAAATCAACCTAGGAATAAATGTAACTAAAATGAGACTAGGAGCCAGATTTCAGGGGAATAAGTCCAATTTACATTATGTGTTGCTCTGAAGGGAAGCACACTGTCTGGAATTTTCAAGCAACTGCAAGAAACTTATGAAGTAAGCTGTATTTTTCTTGTTGTCTAATCCATTTCCTTCACTGTCTGAAAATCCAGCAGGAGAACAGTGATACAAATTTCATAAATAGCAGTTCCCTTGTCATATTTACTCACTGCTCCCAAATACTAGGAAAACATTCTTGTCAACTCACCAGGTGGGGGTCTGAAAATATTAAGACTGCTTAAAAGACTAAGCAATGCTTCAGCTTGCTGCCAGCTAATGTGTTTGATGCATAAAAAATTAGCTAGCACCATTAGTTAAGTGCAAGTCCTAGTTACAATACAAAAAATTGATGAACAACCTCTACCACCAGGTCAACACAGTGCTTAATGGCTGCTTGAAGCTACCATATAATCTTTTGGATGGCTTAATTTTTTCTTCCTTCACACTTCAAAGAAGAGTGGTTATTAACCCTTGTGTTCTCACAACATTTTCGGAGTAGAACTTGACTTAATAAGAAGTGCCTCTAGATTACTAAGGATAGGATCTTTATACAGCACTTGCTGTTGGAATGTTAAACAACAAGAAGTGTGTTGACCCTTACAGTTTTATGTTTGAGAAGCATGAACTTCCTTTATCTTGAACAAGCTGAAATCTCAAATCCCAAACTACTAACTCTAAAAAAAAAAAATAAAAAAAAAAGGCAAATAATAGCAGACAATGTTGCTCAGAAGGTAACTCTTCTTCCAATCATTATTTCATTTGAATAGAATTAGGCATTTTAATAACCTTTGAAAGATATGATTTTCTAAATATAACTGGTTTTAATTAGCATAGAAACAAGGAATAAGTAGAAGTAAAGGAAAAAGGGTATAAGTTTTCCTGGATATGAATATTGTCAAAATGAGTAGTAACTAAAGGTTGCCACCATTTGATGTTTTTTCATTGGTCTGTGTAAAATGAAGTGGTGATCTGAGTCCCACAGGATTTGGAGCACAGAAGGCAATAATTAGCATCATTACTGACAGTCTCTATAACTACAACAAACATTGAATAGGAGCAAAATCATAATTTACCTTCTTACCCTTAAGGTCTTTTTCCTTCTTGTCAGAGTTCAGTCAGACTGAAGGAGCAGCCAAAGGAAATTTGTTTTATCTGGTGCCCACACTATGCTTGTTCTTTTCAACAAAGCAAACATTTCAGCTTCCAGAGCCAGCAAATTAAGCAGTGCTTACAAACATAATCCTTCCAAATAAAATTGAAATCCAACTTAGATAACAGCAGCAGATAACAAATCCATACTTCTAAAGGAATAATAACAAGCTTTAGGCACTGACAATAGTAGAAGTGAAGCAAAAAGCAATACTCCTGTGGTATCATTCTTTGTTACACCTTTAGCTGAACTAGAATTACAGCCTCAGTAAAATCCGTCTGTGCATGAAAGTTTTCCACAACACAGGACTCAAACTGGAGATAGCTGTCAAGGACAATAACAGATCTTTCTCTAACAATTTATTTCTGGTTGCCTACAATTTCTAATGAGAGCAGACTCTTTTGTAGTGAATTTAAGCCAATGATAATAGATTTGCTTTGGGAGAAAAACACTACATCACACCAAGAAAAGTCATTCACTGCCTGTGAACAGGCTGGCAAGGTTATCATGTGGTGGATAAATGAATTTGATGACATGCTTAATTATGCAGATTTTATGGACTAGATATGCCACTTAAGGGTTGCTGCAGGGGACAAGAATCAACCTAACGTGAAAAATTGTCAATGAATTTATTGGACCTGGCAGAAATCATGATTTCACACAAGTTTAGTTTGCCAAAACACCAATTGAAGCTTAATCCTCAAAACTACAGTGAAATACTTTTAAGTTTGTCCTGTATTTTCTAAGTTTACTGAAAGTTTCAATAGATACACTGTCTGTTTATTGACATGGTATATTTCTTATTGTAGGTTCTATCCTTAGGGGCTGATGTTCTACCAGAATATAAACTCCAGACACCTCGCATCAACAAGTTTACTATATTGCACTATAGTCCTTTCAAAGCCGTCTGGGACTGGCTCATTTTGTTGCTGGTGA
Organism: Pyrocephalus nanus; assembly: GCA_038380795.1. Lineage (NCBI taxonomy): Eukaryota > Metazoa > Chordata > Aves > Passeriformes > Tyrannidae > Pyrocephalus > Pyrocephalus nanus. The sequence continues at coordinate 17,619,268 of CM076267.1, read as the reverse complement.
TATACACGGCCATATTCACCCCTTACTCTGCTGCCTTCCTTCTGAATGATAGTGAGGATCGGAAGAGGAGAGAGTGTGGATATTCCTGCAGCCCACTGAATGTTGTAGATTTAATTGTGGATATTATGTTTATCATTGACATTCTAATAAACTTCAGAACAACATATGTAAACCAGAATGAAGAAGTGGTAAGTGACCCAGCAAAAATAGCAATTCACTACTTCAAAGGCTGGTTCCTAATTGACATGGTTGCTGCAATACCTTTTGACCTGCTGATTTTTGGCTCTGGCTCTGAAGAGGTAAGCTTAAATGAATATGAAATCTTAAATCTAATTTTTTACTTTACCACAATATTACGTGTGCCCTAAAGTATCTTTTCCTTGTCATTTACAGGCTGTTTAGAAATTCCACCTCATCTTTTAAAGTTAAACTAAAATGAAATCTTCCTTTTTATAATGATATACAATATTAGCTTTCATTGAAAAGAGAAAACACTGAATGATTCAGCTAGTATTTCTCACTTATACGATATTTGGTAATGTCTTTACAAATAATGAAATGTATTGTGTATGAAGGACTTTTTCAAATGCTTTTTTATAAGAACTGCTCACTCGATTGCTGCTTGCTTTGTAAAAACTGAAAAAATGCGTACAATGCTGTGTTGGCATTGAAGCATTAAAACAAATTTTCTCTGTTCAAAATCTTTAGATCAGACGTTTACTTAGCATAAAACAGATTAGTTGAAGTGTAAACTGTACCAGTTAACAAAAAGATTTGACTGTTGTCTATTTTATTAAGAATATGGACTATCAAAAGAAAGAAAAAAAGATAAGTTGGGATTAACCTTGTTAGAAAGGATTTATGTCTGAGCCCTGTCTATACAGTAGAGTGAAAAAGTGTTCAATATATGCATTCAAAATGGCCCAAAGGTATATAAACATATGCTGTATTCTGGATTACGGACCTAATGCTTCCTCCATCCAAGGAATTTTATTTAGTTTAAGAAGGGCTAAAATTACAAATTTTTTTAATAGAAAGTTAACTGACAATTAGATAATTGAGTTTGGATTTTTGTGATGCACAGAATGCAGCAGTTTTTTTAAAAAAGCAGCAAACCAAGCAAAAGGTAAATGAGGAGAGAAACATGTATATAATACCATGTAGATAATACCATGAAGTAGAAATTAATTCCGAGAAAGCAATAAGAGAATGAGTAACATAAAGAACAGGGGGAACATATTAATAGTTCTCTTATCAGAAGAGAACTTTACTATTCAGAAGGGGACTAAAAAGCTTACAGATTTAAGAGAAAACTTGATCACCTTTTACATTTATTGTCTGTGGCACGTCTCAGTCTCTGCAGATATTTTTTTCTGTGGTTTTCACAGCACAAACGTTTTGATAATGGCATTACTTCTAACTCTGACCACAATATCCCCCTTCAGATGTGGTCTGCATCTGCATCCATTTCTGATCACTGAGCACTTATCATTGCCAAAAATTATTTTCAGCGATTAGAAGTGTGGAACATAAAGAATTACAATAGGGACCAATTCCAGAGTTCACTGATGAAATGCTCTGAATTTGCCCCTGAACATTGTTCTTCTACCTCCCCTGCTAAGGATGTACTTAAGAGCAAAGGGCCAGATGCCAAAGTGATGCTAAAAGGATAACTTTAACATAAGATAATGTAAGAATTAGTAAAAAACAAGTGCATTCTTGCAGATGAGTACACAAATACAAAAACATGGAACTTAAAATAGAAATTATTGGACCATGGAATGACTTTTTCAGTGTTGCAGATATAAGTAAATTGATTCTTTATTCTCTCAAAACCTAGTAATTGAAAAGTTTCACTGTCTGGAAAAGATGGTTTGTTTAACTAAGCAGCAGTGACACTGTATAGATTATGTCCTGTTCCCCATGCCATCATGGCTTCCCTCTCTCATTCATGATATTGAATATGTCAATCACTTTCTCTAAGCCGCTACTTACTGCAGTTTTTCCTCCTACACTGCTAACTATAATATTTTCCCAATAATCCCTTTTTGATAGTTTAGCAAGAAGAAGCAAATGTAAAACTGTCAGAATGGAACATTTTTCATTTAATAGATTCCCCCCCCCCCCCGTCGTAAGGGTTATCTTTTTTATGAAATAGCTCTTTTTTGGTATCTAGAGATTCTTCAAATAAGATCCCCTATGAACAATTCTATTGAATAGTCTTTTTATTAAACAACATAAGCTCTATAGAGAGCTCCATGTGTGCTCATCCAGCTTTAAAACACCTTGATATCAAACAGAGTCTTGAAAGGGCAGGAGATAATAATCCAAATACCACATGCAGCACTATCTGAATGCTTCTATTTGAGTTGTACTTTGTCAACCATAGGAAAGCAGTGGAGTTAGAGAGCTAACTTTCCATTCTGAAAAATAGAGAACTAATATAATTTTTTTTTTCTGCTTAAAATGACTAAGAAAAAAATTATTATGGCTGGTAGTAAATAATTCTCTTTTATGTGTATCTGGTTGTAAAAGTTAAGTGGCATCCCTAAAGAGGGACTAGAACAGAAAAATCTTTTATCGGGGCCTGTGGTAAGGACAAGAGGTATAGGTGTTAAATAAATGAGGGTCGATTTAGACTGGATATAAGAAAGAAATTTTTTACAATGAGAGCATTGAAACCCTGGAACAGGTTGCCCAGAGAGGTGGTGGGTGCTTCATTCCTGGAAACATTCAAGACCAGTTTGGATGGGGCTCTGAGCAACCTGATCTAGTTGAGGATGTCCCTGCTCATTGCCAGGCACTTGGACTAGATGACCTTTACAGGTCCCTTCAATCTAAACTGTTTCATGACTCTACTTAGCTCATGGAGAGGATCATGTCGGCATGAAGGAACCATTGCAGGCATAATGTAGCCTTTATTTTTTGTGCTGCTACTACGCTCAAAACTTAAAAAAGCACAATACATGTTTAGCACAGGCCTCCCTCCTATATTACAGCTAGGCATTTTAAAAGGCATTTTAAAAGGCCAAATAGCAGAATAACTACATGAGGCAAAAATATCAAAACTACATTGGTTATACTGGTTAGCAAAATGTTAGATTTGAAGATTTGAATATATAAATAATGCAAGGGACAAATCTAAGCTATTAAGTTTTACGTTTCCCTATAATTCTGTTCATTTCCAATGAAAAAGTGAATTTGAGGAAATAGAATGCCTATTTTGGCAGAATCTATTTAAACTAGGTATTACTTTAAGACCTTTATCTTTTTAATAAATCTTTCCACTTAAGAAATGCTTCAATGTATTGTAGGGATTTTAGATTGTAAAAGTACTTAATTATGTTCAAATAAATTCCAATTTATGAAAGCAGCTAAATGCAGTTTATCTAAGTGCTAAAAGGAATACTGCTTGCACTGACTGCACTATAGTGAGGAAAATTATCCTGTATTCATCTCTACCAATCCAGATTCATAGTTTCAGTAGCTGTGGGATTTCCATGTGCTTCCAACTCAGAGAAAATATTGCTACTGATAAAAAAGGAAAGGAAAGGGGGAAGGGGGAAGGGAAGGGAAGGGAAGGGAAGGGAAGGGAAGGGAAGGGAAGGGAAGGGAAGGGAAGGGAAGGGAAGGGAAGGGAAGGGAAGGGAAGGGAAGGGAAGGGAAGGGAAGGGAAGGGAAGGGAAGGGAAGGGAAGGGAAGGGAAGGGAAGGGAAGGGAAGGGAAGGGAAGGGAAGGGAAGGGAATTATCCAGCAGCTCTTGAACTTGTAAACCAGCAGATTTGAACCAGTTAGATATGAACAAACACAGCAGCAAGCAATCCAGGGAAGAAAGCAGCATCTGTCAGATTGCAATTTGCAGACATTAATTGTTGGCACTAGATGAGGTAGGCTGGGTAATTGATAGAGTAGGACCTCTGCCTCACTGAGTGTTGTGCTGATCAAAGTATTCCAGCACATCAAGAAAATGACATTGCATAAGACATAGTTTTGAATACAAGAAGTTCTGTCCCTGGCAAGTGACACGTGGGAGGTGTACTGTTACTATGTGAAGGCTACATCTATCCTGAGAGCTGGACAGCATGTAAGGCACACCAAAACTTGCAGATCACGCTTTCCACCTCTACTGACAGCTATATTTTAGTGTCAAAGCCTCTCCCCTGTGCTAAAGTGAAGTAAGACTCAGGATGACTTTCTTGATGCTTTAAAGCAAATCTATTCTCATTCATGCTGATTTCACTCTTGAAGAGATGGAGTTTGCTTGTGTTATACACCTTCCACATACTCCAGAGCTCACACTGATGTAGTATCTAAGCATAAGATTGGCAATGAGAATGAATAGTATTAGCAAGTCTCATCTTAAGAATTGGGTGGAACACTGTAGACATATTCTGGGTTCTCAATCTACTATCTGATCTATTTAAGAGGCACTGTAAGAATATCCAGCCTCTTGCATAACATAGATATACATCTCTATATCCATCTCACCCTACTAAGAATAAATGTTAGCTTTTCTTAAAGTATCATAAATATATAAGCCTGATCCAGCTTAAAAAAATTACCTAATGGCAATATTCCCAGGCTTCTGAATCTCAGTCTAGGCATAGCATTTTGAAGGATATGGTCTCTCAGACTGTTGAGCTCATAAACCTTTTTTATGTAGTACTGCAACATTCACCCTGAAATTATTCTTTGGGATGTTAAATTGAACAAAGGAGTGTTCTTTACATCCTCTTGCTCATCTGCTCAGAAAATATGACCAATATATTGAGTTTTTCACTGAGAAATGCAGCCAAGAAAGACTCTTATTTTGTTCCAAAGGCTTTAGGATTTTACTCAGAAACATGGTAGATAAAAGGATTTAATAAAACACAAAAACCAGTCTAGTACTTGTTGCAAGAAAGCTTTAATGTGACTCATGCTACTGTCAGAGTGCTTGGAAAACTTTGCCAGTGTCATGTAATATACATGCATGTTTAAAAAAAAAAAGTAGGAAAAACTCATTAAAAATTTATTCAGTCTTGGCATTTACCGAATACTTTAATATATATTCAGACTTAATGCAGAGAAAATGTTAGCTGAGTTATCTTTGAAATCAAGTAGTTCCTATTTACAGTGTTGTCCACCTCTTTTATAAGTAATAAACAAGTATGAAAATTATTTACTAATTGAAATTTTCAAACATATTAATAACCTTTAGCTTCCTTTAAAAAGATCCAAGCATCAAAAAGGCTACAATGAGTAATAGTGCAGGCTTGTACCAAAAAACTTGGAATATATTCCTGGTTTATAACTGCCCCAATTTGTTTTTTTAATGACACAGTACTTTTTTACTGGCTTCTACCACTACACATACAAGATGCAAAAAGATTCATCTGCATTCTGGCAATAGTAATTTTTCCATGATTTTCTGTTCACATTGCTTCATCTTCTTTTACCTGTATAGAGTGTCCTTACCATTACAAACAGAAAGAATATTTGTGGGTTACAGAATCACAGAACATGCTGAGTTGGAAGGGATGCACAAGGATCATTGAGTTCAACCCTTAGCCCTGCACAGGACTACCCCAAAGAGTCACACCATGTGCCTGAGAGTATTCTCAAGTGCTTCTTGAACTCTGCCAGGCTTGGTGCTGTGATCACTTCCCTGGGGAACCTGTTCCAGTGCCCAACCACCCTCTGGGTGAAGAAACTTTGGCAAATTTCTGTGCTATTACTTCTGTCTTCTAGAATATGTGTGCCCAGAGCATTGCAGGGAGTTTTAAAGTTAGGATTGAATATTGTCACACAGCCTTGTTCAAAAATACTTATTGCCTACATGGCCTATTCATTATAAGTAGTTCCAATAACTTACAGAATTAATCATGTCAAAAAAATCAATAATCTAATGGATCATTTATGTTCATTACAGTGCATTGAAGAGTTCAGAACAAGTAAAATATTCAAAATGAAAAAAATAATGAGCAGATAATGACAACTTCAATATATCTTTATTTAAAACATGCATTTCCTATTTTCTTCACTGTTCCTATAATGAAATTGATAGTTTATAGAAAATGAAATGGAGGGAATCTGGAGTGGTTTATTCACACTTAGTATTCAGGAGAATACACACTTGCTAACAGAGAAATTTTTTCTTATTTTTACAGACAACTACATTAATAGGTCTTCTGAAGACAGCTAGACTGCTGCGTTTGGTGAGGGTAGCACGGAAATTGGACAGATATTCTGAATATGGTGCTGCAGTTCTGATGCTCCTCATGTGCATATTTGCACTAATTGCACACTGGCTTGCTTGCATTTGGTATGCAATTGGAAATGTAGAAAGACCTTACTTGGCTCACAAGATTGGCTGGTTGGATTCTTTAGGAGAACAACTAGGAAAGCATTATAATAAAAGTGATGCAAGCTCTGGACCATCCATCAAGGACAAATATGTTACAGCACTTTATTTTACCTTCAGCAGTCTAACAAGTGTAGGTTTTGGAAATGTGTCTCCAAACACCAACTCAGAGAAAATCTTTTCCATCTGTGTCATGTTGATTGGCTGTAAGTAATTTTATCATGTTTTTTTTAATCTTATTTTTTCCTCAGTGTTTGAGCAAATGGCTTAACATTCTAAGCTAATAAGATTATAAGCATGCAGCCGGAAGGGCAAATTCCCAGGGAAAGCAATGTTGTATGCAAAAATATGTTGTGACTCATTCAGTGTCAGGAAGTAGTCAAATTCCTTGACTACTCAAAATCTGTTATCCAAACTGTCTGAAGTTTTGTGTTGTGTATCAGTGTCTGTAAGCAAATCCTATATGAGAAAGGAAGCTGAGTTTTGACTGGATTTAGGAAACTATGCCCCATCATATTTGGATAATCATGATTATATTTTATTTTTCATTTAAACCCTGATGCTATAAATGTGTGCATAGCTTTTTAACTCTGCCGTTTGTTCTTATCTTGAACTTAGCTTTAGTTCCTTGGATTTAGTTGTAGAAAAGTCTCTAGAATTAGGTGAACCCAACTTACAACACTAAATTCAGGTCTACAAATCTCCAAAGATAAAAATTACCAACTTGATTATGATTTAGTGTTTAAGCCTCATCTGCTAACTCAGTAGGTACTCATACAATCATATCAAGAAAAAGCTTCAGGTAAACCAATTCTACATCTCTTAAAATGTAAATACTCTCATCTGAGCTGTTTTACATGCAAAGTACATTGTAAGAACTGTTGCATCATCTGCAAACCCCAACGTTATGACTTAGGCGAGTTTTGTTTCTATTTATTCCAGCATTAATGTACGCTAGCATTTTTGGAAATGTATCTGCAATAATCCAAAGACTCTACTCGGGGACTGCGCGGTATCACATGCAGATGCTGCGAGTGAAGGAGTTTATACGCTTCCATCAAATCCCAAACCCTCTGAGGCAGCGACTTGAGGAATACTTCCAGCATGCATGGACATACACCAATGGCATTGACATGAACATGGTATGTTGTTCTATTTTTCAGGCACTGATGCTGAGGAATAGATAAATTCATGAGAATTTAGAGATTGTAAATGTTTATTATTTATAAGCTGTAAAAGTACAAACCTGAGAAGGTGGATATATAGCAAGTATTGAGAACCAAGCCTATATAAGTTTGGCATCCAAACACTTATCTGCCTAGGTTATCACAAGCTATATCAGAAATCTGAACTCTCATTGAGAATTGGAGGTGACTATTATAAGCCTAAATAGAGAGAGAAATTTCATAGGTTTCTTTTTTCACACATACCTGTTTCAGAATTTGTTTGTTCTTTGGCCTGATTTTCCACTTCCAGTATCAAACAAGATTACGTGTGTTGGTATCTACAGAGTTACTGTTCTATAAAACCTGGGGAGATCAATTCTTTTTCAAAATCCTACTGTGCAATCTAGAACAGGTATATTGGGAGTGAGTTGAAGAGGCAGGTTTAGCTGCTCTTTTCAAAGTGAAATATTTGAATTACATGATAGTCTGAATGCAAGTTCACTTGCATTCACAACCACTGAAATAATTCTGCACTGAAAATCAACACAGAACTACTAACCATCCACAGAAACTCATTTCTAGGAAGTAAAAAGGCACAAAACTCTCATTTTCTGTTCTTGATTTTCAAAACCCTGTAAACTCTCCTTATAGAAATATATATTATGTGGCCAACTGAAAAGGAATAAGAATCTGCTAATGAATAAAAGTAAGCATCTCTGTTTCTGGCTTATTTTCTGGAGACAGTAACACTTTTTTCTGAAAAGTTGAGATCGATTTGAAGACTCTGAGAGCATTGTGCATCTTTAGGATCTGTAAATCTGTGTCTCTAGAGGGATGCTTTCCAGAGCTATTCAGAGTTGGAGATTAGAGACTTTGCAGAGCTCTCCGTAAAGCTGTCAAGAACAAAAATATCTATATATTTTTGTTAAAATTTAACTAGAAATCAACCTCCAAAATTTTGACATAAATTCAAACAGCTTCCATGTGGTATCTATACGTATATTTGTGAATGACTGTCAGAGCGATACACTTTTGTGAAGTCAGCAGAAATGATAGTCTTGATTAAAGCTTTTGTAAAGCTGGACCTTATCATTACCATTAAGTAAAGTAGATCTTAAAAATAAGACGAAAATTACATATAGTGGGCTTCACCTCCCACTTCCATGAGTGTACCCTCCAAAGGGATAACATACCCAGCACAGCAGAAGGATCCTTGTATAAACCCCTGCTGGGGATTACTGCAGTGGAAGGCAGCATCAGTAGCTTCATCCTGTGTGGCACTGAATGGCCCTAATTCCCTCTGATAGCAAGTGGGATTGTGGGGTTCTCAGCACTTTCTGGAATCATGCCCCTAAGCTGCAGGTGGGTGCAGCCTAAGCCTAAAGTAACTCATTGAATTATTTCTGAAGATATTACAAAATCATGTGTGCCTTAACTAATTCATTACCACTAATGGATGTACTAAGAACACCTGTTACATATGAAATAATAACTAAAACTGGATGTGTTGCCAGGTGAAATGTTACATAATTCAGGAATTGATGTACTGGAACTAGTCTTGGATTTGTTATTAGTGTGAAATAACAACTAAATGGATTAAATAGACCATATTCTGCAATATGATTGTGAGGCAGTATGGAGGCTTTCTTTTAAATAAAATGTGGAAAAAAACCCCAAGTTTAGTATCTTTTTTTTGGTTTATTTACTTTCTTATTCTGTTCACAATTCTATCCCTGAAGTTTTGTGGCAATAACTTAATTTCCTTTAAAAGTGAGTTTGAATGTATTACACTTAGTGCAAGGATAATATAAGAATTATGTGATTTATGTTGTACTTATGAAAGATTTATCTCTTTCCTGTCTGCTTCACACCTAAATACATGGAATAACACCACCCACTGGTAAGAGCAGGAGGTATTTATATCAAACTTAATTCCAGTATAAAGTGTGGAGAATATCCATGTTATCTGTCGGGTTTAGAGCTTGTTCAGTGCTTTCTAATTTTAATTCTAACTTCTTGCATGATAAAGAGATAGATAGCAAAGGGAAATAATCCAAATAGAATCAGATGTGGGGCAAAATGGTTACTAAAAATTAGACATTAAAAAATGCTGATCTAACCACATTTATTAATCACTGTTTTACCCCACAACTCAAGTCATGCTTTGTCCAAAAAAAGGTCATGTGCATATTGGTTTGCATTAGATAGCTGCTCTTTAGGAATGTCACTCTGACAAAGTTGCCATGCTGCTGATCATTCTGCATTTTCCTTTCCGTGAATGCTCTTGGTTCAAACCATATATGCATGTTAGCATAAGCACCAATGAAGTTTTCTTGATTATATCCATGTGCATATGAGTTGGACTTGCATGTGTTATTTACTAATTTTGCATGAAATATTTGCATTTACACAAAAAGGGCTAATACTGTCCTCGATGCCACAAATGTTTGACTCCGGCCAATATTTACTTGAAGTTTTTTTGCAAATATCTGAAGGTAGAATTTCATCCAACATCTTTTTTTATTATTGTTTCATGACTGAAAAATCAAAAATGTAGTTGTCTTTCTCCTTTGAAATATGAAATGCATATTAATTTACATTTTATATATATATATGTACATACAACATATACACACACATACACATATATATATATATATATAAAAAGAGAACTGGAGAATATATTTCAAAAGATGCTTTAAATTATCTCCATTAATATATTTAAGAATTCATGAAAAATGGAAAATAATAAAAGAAATTAAATAGAAACCTTTTGACCTCAGAAGTAATACTGCACTAAGACTAAACTCGATTTTCTAAACAAAATCCTATCACTTAGATAAAAAACCAGAAGATAATCCTTTATGCTCATTTGAAAATGTTAAATTCAAAACTAGCTTTAAAGATCTGCTGGTGAAATACGCTGAGAATCTTGTTTATTTGTTCATTTGCTCCCTTCTGCTTCATTTCTACATGTTTTTTATTATGTTCCATTACATAATGTATTTTGATAAAAAACAGTTCCACATAATTATGCATGGACTGGATAAACAGGATTTGGGATTTATTTTAATCTGGATAAAAATCTTGATCTATAGAATAAGCATAATTTAAATCATATCCCTGTGATATACGCTGTCAAAGTCAAATTATAAAAAAAAGAAATGTTTACAACGCATACTGTTTCATAAAAGATGCCACCTTCCCCAAAGAATCAATCTCTTTTTATTTTTTAAACTATCCTGTTCTGTTTTTCCTCAACTCTCTTTGCCGCCTTTTTTCCCTTTCATTCCCATGTTATCAGTCCAACACTGATAATAGCATGCCTATGATGCTTACCCTAAAAAGATTACATATTTAGTGTTTGACATACTTTTTTAAGTTATGCATGTATTTTTACAATTCTGTCCCACCCCTTCTTTCCATGGATCTTCTGTGCATCTGAATAGCTTTATTGCTTTATTTCATATTTAAAAAGAGTTCAAAGAAGTAAATAGGTGGGATAAACTTTGAAAGGTGTTTAGCCAGCTGCAAACATTATTGAAAATTTTGGATGTGGGACAGATGGTTTTTTATTTTGGGCTTTACCCGGTACTATGAAAGAAGAGAGCAAGTCAGAAAATGCATAAATTTATGACTTCTGCAAATATCGAAGGAAATTATTAGCTTTACTTTTGTGCTAAGTTGTCTTAGCACACCCTTATCTTGAACCAGCAATGCTACTGTAGCAAATAAAGGGCAGGTTCACCACTGATTTGTTAAGGCGTCTTTTTTAAGAAATTGGCCTCTGGTACTTACGTGGTTGACATCACTACATTTGTTATTCTTGCTTTTCCTCCACTGTAATCACTTCTTACAACAAAAACAATTCTTCCAATAAAACCACTGCCAGTAATATATTTGAAGCAGAGAATTATAAATTAAATTTCAAAAATAGCAAGGAGAAGCTTTTTGTACCTTCAGAAGGGTAATGCAAATAAAACATGTTTGAAAGAAAAACTAATAATAAATGATTAAACAGAAGTAATGTGTCATCATGTTGGAAAGGGGTACTGTTGTTTGTTTATATGTCAGAAAGGAAATCATAAGACTTAACAGTCAGAAAGCACCTCAGATATAATTAGCTGTAAATCTGTTCTTTCATTTTTTATAACAAGACCGTTTAAAAAACATGAATGTTTGCATTGAATTGAGTAACAGAAAAGGGACCCTAAAGAAAAAAAAAAAGATTTTCAAGAGCGTCCATCTATTGCTAAATGATCCTTTATCAGTCTCCCACTGCATTGTATTTTGTGGTCTAAAGTCTCAAAAACAAGAGAAATTATGAATTTTTCACCTATCATATTTTTGGAAGTATACAGATCTGGCCAGTTTCCAGCTTCTACAGACTTTGAACTTTTCTGTTGATAAGGGAGTCAACAGTTGAAGAAATAGAAATAATTTTCTGTCTTCCTCATCCAGCAATGTATCATGTCTCAGAGATCACCTTTCAGATGTACTCAGAAACTGAAATAAGATTATAGAAGAATGATTCACTGCAGCTTCACTAATTTCAACATAAAACATCACACATCTGTGCTGTGACAATGACTGAAAACAAAATATTTTAATTCTTGGTAAGGTTGTCAGACTTCAATGTCACTGAAAGGCTAATTAGCTCATCATCATCATCACACACTGTTTCTCTCTCAACTGTTGTAAAGAACTCCTTCGTATACTGAAAATTTAAAAAAAAAAAAATCTCTGTATGAAGACAAGGCTTTCTCAGAAATAATCTTTATTATATCTGGAGTCCAAGAGCTACTGGAGCAGAATTATTGCCACCTGTGACCTTGTTCATTCTTTTCTAAATGATGAAAGCCTTTGGAAATGTTTTGACCTTCTACTCATGGAAATAATTTATTTCTGTAATTAATTAACAGAGGAATAGTACATTTAAAGTTTTTGCTAGAAACAAAGCTGCTGAATTACACAAATGCTTAGTCTAGATGAAGATGATATTAAAATGTGAGAGTCAAATGTTTGTGACAGAACTAAATCCCACACTACTCTCCATCAGAGGAAACACCTACTGGGGGACAGAGATCATAACTCAAAATCTGTGCAATGTAATTTGTGCAGCTAAAGAGTCTCAGATTAGCCTTAAAATTACATGGCAGAAAGATTAAAACTAAATATATCAAATATTTCCCCAAATATATGCGTTAATGTTATTTTAATCATTCTTACTTAAGAAACTAAGAAAAATGTTAATTTTCAACACAAAATTCAAATTTTATTATTCAGGTATTTGGAGAACTTTCTTCAGCATTTACTGATGCCAATGTCAACATAGCCTGAGGACTCTGTTATGCAGACGGGAACCAAACAGAGATTAAGTATCTGTAGTCATGACACAAAGTGTGTTTATTCCTGCCTCTTTGTACCTTCAGCTGCTCAAATTTTATGCTATGCTAGTGTTTGCATGGATCAGTTTCTTAAATCATTTCACAAGGAGAGATCAAGACAAGTCAGGAATAAACCAATACTGCGGGAAAGGACCAGAATTCCTTTTTCAGTTTACGCCATCCTTAACTGTCACATGAACTTGAGAGACTCACCTTTATCTTTCCCACCATGTGCTAGATACCTGCCCCTCATAAGCATCCCACCTAATTGACTATCTGGATGCTAAAAAAACAGACCCCAAAGGACTAGCAACCCAATATGCTGGATGCTTGCCAGTCTGACTGATTCTAGGACAAGAAAGCTTTAGTCAAAACTGGTTTTAACATACCCCAAACAGATACACAAGAGCCCTCTTGTTCTCTCTTAAGCTGCTTTCTGGCCTTTGATGTTTTATCCCACCTATATTTCAAAAGAGAAAATGTGTGACAAAAGATTATAGGCAGAATTAAAGGAATACCTTTGACTGCCAGGCTTCAGGGACTGAAGCATTTCTCATGCTTGGAAGGGCTGAGAGATCTGGGACTGTTCAACCTGTCTGGAGAGGTGAAAGATCACAGGGGATCTCATCGATGTAAACCAACACAGGAAGGGAGGGTGTAAAGAAGGTGGAACCAGGTTCTTTCCGTGGTGCCCCATGACAGGACCAGAGGAAATGGCCACACACTGAAACAGGAGGTTTCGTCCAAACATCAGGAAACATATTTTTACTGTGAGGATGACTGAGCACTGGTACAAGTTGCCCAGAGAGGTTGTGGTGTCTCCATCCTTGGAGGTATTCAAAAGCCATATGGACATCGCCTTGGGGTACCAGCTCTGGGTAGCCCTGCTTCAGCAGGGGGTTGAACCAGTTGACCTTTCCAACCAGAGGTTCTTTCAATGATTCTGTGATTCTGTTGGTAATGGTATGTGGTATATCCATGTTTAGTGACAATTATTGTAGCTAATATCCTAGTTTGCTTCAGTTTGAATAATTTCTAAATAGTTTCTGTGGTACAGATGTCAATACCTGTTCAAGAACTGAGGACAGAAAATCTAAAAATTGTCATGAATTTTATAAATTATCAAAAAAACCCCAAGGTTTTCATTGCCCCAGTTACTTGTCGTCTGAGGTTAAGGCACAAAGATGTGTCCAATTCTGTTGTCACAAATGTGTCTGATACATGTGTGAGTGTTGTCACCTTGAAAAACAGAAGTTAAAGAAGCTGGACTTCCTCTCCTCTTGCAAAAGATCACGTTCTTCAAGGCAGGATGAATTGGGTCCCTTCTATCCCAACTAAACCACAGTTTCATGTAAAATGTTTTACATCTCTCTGAATGACATTTTTCTCCTCTCTAAGCATGCCACAAGATAAATCAACATTATTTAAAAATAAATAAGTTTTATTCCAGACAGGAAGAGATAACTGAACTTGGACTTCATCAGTGAGAGATGACTGGAGCCTATGGTCATAGCATCCTAGTGATTCTCTTTTTTTTTTTTTTTTTTTTTTCTGGGGGGGGGCAGTTAAAGTTGATTTTATGTCTTGTGTCTTTTTAAAAATAACTGTGTGTATCTCTTGATCTCATGAGTTCCGATGTCAAACATGATTCTAACCATGAGAATACACGATTTTTCTCACCAGGGCCTGGTGGAATCACAGCTGAAGAGATATTGAGTGTAACTGTAGAAACATGATAGGAAAGAAAGCAGTGATTGAAATTCAAACCTGTATTCAAACAATTTATTAGTTTGGGAATTTTCATTTATGATATTTTATTGAGAAGCATTTACAGCTTTGTAATTTTCAATAATTTTATTTTTTGCATTACCTAATCTTGAATTCATATAATTTCAAGAATTTTTCTTGCCACAATGGAGTGTAACTTAAATGTCTTTTAAGACTCCAAAAACACACAAGTGAAAAGAAGCAAAATGCAATGAGCTGTGTTATTTTTGAGCTAATCTTAAGATTTTGAAGACTGCATGGATGACTTTCTAATATTTAGAGAGGGCAGTATGTGTAGACATACTGTATTGATGTTGATTCCCATCTTATAATAACAATTTTCAATACAATTGTTTCAGTAATGAAAATCTAAAAATAAGAGATGTACATGGAGGTTGGCAAAGTGTTGTCTGTACTGCACAACATAAAACTTAGTTTGGAAACACCAAATTCTGGATAGTGTCAGCTACTGGACTTAGATTAAACACCTAACTAGATACAGTGTGCATGATATGGTAAGCTCATTTTAACAATGTAGTTTATAACAATGTTTTAACAAATTTATTAGCTTCTTTCTTGCATATCTCAGCTTGTACAAATGGAATCCTCTCCAAAACTCCATTGGAAATCAATGCTATTTGGTCTTCCTTGTAAACATTTGAAAATTGTGATATTAAAGAGTAAATGTCTTTCCTCTCTGATGTATAAAACTATTTTAGAGTGTAAGCTCCATGGAGCAGGGACTTTTTTATCCCAGATGCTTGAACGGAGGCTGGTGTCTTTCAGATGTTATTGGCATATAAATAAATATTACTAATACGCAATGATTTTAGAACGGTTTCATGCTAAGGAGAAATTAATTATAAAAATAATTGTTTCTTTAAAAGAATATCCAAAGTATCTTCAGAAATATAAACCAACATGCATGATCTGCATGGTTTTTGCTTAATGGTAAAATACAATACCTTGAGAAATAAGGTAAACAGCTGATGTGAAAAATAATACTATTTATTCTAAGCTGTGCTTCTGACTTTCTAACAATTCAGATACCTTTTCTTGTAAGTACTTCTGAATTCAAAATACATTTCCTAATTTGCATCCTATTAAAATGGAGGTCTTTTTAATTGTTGTCAGATAGATGCATAGCATACTAATTAATTCTTAAAAGGTCTTCTATACCCACATGACTGGAGAACAATTTCAAAATGAACACTGGCAGTATTTCTCCAACTGTATCATTTGACAGATGTATTTGTTTATCAGTTTCTCAGTATCATTCAGCAAATAAGTTGATACAATCTACAGCCTTTTTCTTTCAATATAATAACATTAAAATAAAAAGCGTAATTGGATACTAAGCTTTTTCTAGTGGTGTGGTAGATCCTGAAAACAGAGTGGCACCACAGAAGCTTTTAATTTATTATATTTTCTTTTACTTACTGTTTTTGAATATTGGCTTTTTCTGAGGATGTATAAATTTCATGTGGTAAGGCCCTAAAGCTCATAAAATTTTTGTATATATGTATTAAAACATTCTGTTTGTTATTTCACAGCATTGGTTTCCATTAATAATCATAGAAACATTTCAACTCAGTTCAAGGTACTAATATTTCATTTGTAAAACATAGCTTGGTTTGTGTGGACAGAAGGCTCATATCAGAAATCTGTTCATCTTCTTTGTTATCAAGGGATTTGAGTTGTGGATATCTTTGTGCAAAAAGTGAGTGCACAGACCTTTATTGTGCTGAAGTAGAAATTAATGTAGCAGCAAGTGAATGCATTTTGGATGTACCTTTTTTCTGTGCAGACATATTTACACATTTATGGAAAAACAGTGCAGAGGATAAAGAGGATTGAATTAATAGACTGCTCTAATAGCAAAAAGACACATCCTGTTCACATATTCATAAGATATAGCATCAGTACAGGTTTTGCCTTTAGAAATATGCAACAGTTGTAACCAGTCCTGTCCTCTTCACATCTTTGACAGCAGAAAACTGGATATAACAAAGGAAGGGTAGTGCCTGATAATGTGTCAGCAGGCAGTCACAAGGTGGGCAGTACTCCCACAAAGTCAGTAGCAGATATCTTTATATATTAAAAAAAAAAAAAAGATGTAATATTATCCTAGACAATTTAGAAAAGCTCACACATCTCACACATAATGAGCACATTGTAAATAGCTCACTTCTTTCCTTCTAAACAAAATTAACATGTTGCCATGGTAGCCAAGAGGAGTCCCGTGGTTCTACTTCAGGCAAACTCCCATTGTTCTGAGTAGGACATGAGCAAGGACCACAGCAACTAGCCCTGTGGTTTGCTGAACTAATCATCTGCCTATGTAAATCTGCATCACATCTTTGTTTCAGTGGTTCTTGTTGCTTTTTCTGATAAAAATCCAAGTCCTACAAGCAGAATATATTTAACATGACAATCCTAATAAAATAGTCTCCTTTTGAAAAATATCTAATGTTCAGATAGCTCTCATTTTACAAATGTCATAGTTATTTCAGCAAAAAACATCTCTTATAATAAACATAGTACTTTTGTAATTAATAAAAAAGAAATAGAGATGTTAGTCCAAATAGGTGAAATTCAGTCAAGACCCTTTAGCTGTTTTATTTGTTATTGTACTGTGGTGTGTTCATTCTTACACCTTGATACTGTTTCTTGCAATGAAACAAAGCTTAATAGCATATTTTGTAACCACTATATAGATTAGTGTTTATATTAATACACACATTGTATAAACTTTGCAATATCGATTAGGGTATGCACTTGTTGAATTTTAATGCTCTGACAGCTCTCAGAGCCACATCTATCTGTATGTCACTTCTTTCTTTTTGTCCAGGGAGAAAATATAAAAATTATATAAAGGAATTTTCACAGCATTTGCATGAAATCCTTATGCTTGCCTTTCCAGGTCCTGAAGGGGTTTCCAGAATGCTTACAAGCTGACATTTGTCTGCACCTCAACCAAAATTTGCTTCAGAATTGCAAAGCTTTCCGGGGGGCCAGTAAAGGCTGTCTTCGAGCATTGGCTATGAAATTTAAGACAACACACGCACCTCCTGGAGACACTTTAGTGCACTGTGGAGATGTTCTCACTGCTCTTTACTTTGTGTCAAGAGGCTCTATTGAAATCCTTAAGAGTGACATTGTTGTAGCCATTCTTGGTAAGTAGATTATTACAAGGCATGTTAGAGTCAAAGATTTGGAAAGAAGTATTCATAGTTGTTCCTGTGGAAGGAAAATTGTGAATGTTTTACTCACTGTTGTTTAAAATCAAGCAAAGAAATTATTTAAGGAGTAAAGTTTACATTCCTGTAAGAAGTCATGTGCATCACAGAGCCCATATTTTTGGATATCTAAAGATTTATCTTTAGTCAGATTTATCCCTAGGTAAATGGTAAGCTGCAAGTTGAGAAGAAGCAGATATCTATTTACTCCAGTTCTGATCATGCTGCAAGAATCAAAGTCAAGGACACCCTTTTGCTTGAACAGTGATGAGGGTATTGAGACACGTAGATCTCCTTATATGCTTACTGGTATATATATACTGGTATATATATATGCTTACTCTAGGTATTGAAAATGTCTTCTAAAGGTTTTCACAAATGTCTTTTTCTGCCCACTGGACATATGGAAAAAGAAAAGAATAACAAATTAATCTGATCTAGATGTAATAACACCAGTGTATTCTGCTATATTGTTAACATGATCTTTTTTGCATAGCATAGTGAATTACTTGGTTTCTTTCCTAATCAAGTTGGCTCAGGGCAATGCTTAGTCCATCTGGGAGTTCACCTGCAACTGGTGATAACTCTCATGTGAAACCAGTAAGATTTCATTAGGTACAGCAATTTTAAAAGTAAAATAACTAAAACCCTACCTAAAGAAGACTATGGATTTGTTTCTCCAATTTTGTATTTGATAATAAAAATGCCAAGAGTAATTGAGTAGATGAGTAAGGATTTTGCTGTACAGAAGTCTAAACTAGTAATGTAACATATGTAATATAATTCTTGTGTTCCCCTTTCTGTTTATAAATCACTGTAGGGACTTACAGTCAGAAAAGCAGCTGAAGCAAGATATGGACTGGTGGCAGTATGTTGCTATTAGTCCACTTGCAACTGATTATTCTGTAGCATCCACAGGGTGGATATGTGAGCAGAAGAACAAAGATATGTCTAAAACAATCCTTCCCTAGGTTTAGATAGTGTCATCAAGATAATGGGTCATCTCATGCTGTTCCATCTCATCAGCTGGGTCTGCTTTAGGCACAAGCAAAGTAGGAAGTATGCAAGTATAATACTGTAAAGTTTTACTTACCTGTCCTAAGTGTCCCTGATTATGAGCAGTGTGGTTCATCAAGGTGAATGAACCTTGAAGAGATGATGAACTCATCTCTATCCTAAGAAATGTGTAATCACAATCAAGAAAACTGATGAGTTTATGAATTAATCAATTTCTTCCTGGGCCAAAGATGCAGACTGGTCAAGTTTTCATGTTAAGCACATCAGATCCCTATGCTCTCACACTGAAGCAGAAACCCAGGTATTTGCAAGGCAATACCACTTCCAGCCTACAGCTACTCCCACCAGGGACTGCAGTTTGGAGCCCAGCTCTCCCAGGGAATGGTAGGTCAGACAGAAAAACAGTGCACACAACTGCAGTCAAAAGTAAATACTCTAATGGCCCACATCTGTTGCATGATCCATGAGGAAAGAGAACTGGCTCCAGTTAATAAGTCTCTGGTATCTTGAAGAATCTGCAGAAAAAGAACAGAAGATTATACAAATGAAAATTACTCTGCAATAAAATCACACAGAAACCTAACAAAGTTTATCAATACTTAGCCAAATATTTTTAGGTAGTTGCTTTTTCTGAAAAATGTACACACAGAAATGGACATGAAATGCTTTGTCGTCTGGGGCTGAAAAGACTTGAGTCCAACAGAGGTAACATGGATGAAGTTATCACCCTTAACAAGTATTGCAATTTCATCAGAGAAATCAGAGATTTCTGAGAAAAGTTGGGGGTTTTCCCACAGCTTTGCTCAAATCATCAGCACTTTCTCTAAAGAATATTTGCAATATAATCAGGTTATCTCTTAATCTTCCTATGTTCTTTAAGATCCTTACTGTATAATCAACCCTTACACTATTTTTTGCTTTTTTTTAGCTGCTTGCTCACCCGGTTTTCAGCTTCCTTTTTAGACATTGGAGAAATCAGAACTACTCTTATTAACATAACGTAAAACACACAAATATTTAACAAATAATTGTTAGAGAGACAAAACCATTCCTGTATTCTTCTTTACCAGTCTACTGTTTTGCCCTTGCTATGACCACTATTCTTTTCTACAAGTGTTGTCCTACTTTCCTGCCAAACCCCATTTTGCAGGTCAGCCCTGAAACCCTTACTTTAGAGGATATTTTCACTGGTCTATGGCTGCAGCTGCTCTGCATTGATGAAGGTCAGGTGAAGGTTCAGCAAAAATGAACAATTAAATAGAGATGACAATTTTAACAAACAGGTTATATGAATGTGGCAACACTGAAAGAATTGTAATGGTATCAAAACAGAGGCAGCCATGTTTAGAGAGCATCTTCAACTTCTGCATCTTACAAGTTTTGCATTCCCTCTGAAAAATATAAAAGCTAAGTAATTTTCTACTAAAATGTATTTCAAGTATGGTCAGCTCCTTCATGTCATTCTTAACAAAATGATATTACAGGCTAGATAGGTCCTGTACTGGAATGAACAGTAGAAATTGCATCTTTGTCATCCCAACAATATGATTTAAATTGCCAAATAATGGTTTTAAAGAAAGATCAAAGGAAACTGCTCTAGTCATGCTGTTTTGATGAAATTGAAGTTGTGATGAAACTAGATTTTGATTTCACTTTATCCAGTTATATGCATTTTCATTGATTTTGATAATTTCACTTTTAATATTTAATAATATTACTTTTTCTTTACAAAAATATATGTTCAATGGTAATCTGATTGTATCACTTAATGTAAAATCAAGTAATCTATGCCACTATCATAAAGAAATACATCATTAAATGTAATGGTTTATTCATGTTTAAAGTAATAATCTCCATCTAATTTTCTCTCTGCAGGGAAAAATGACATTTTTGGAGAAATGGTACATCTTTACGCAAAACCAGGAAAATCAAATGCAGATGTGAGAGCTTTAACTTACTGTGACTTACATAAGATCCAGAGAGAAGATCTACTAGAAGTTTTGGATATGTACCCTGAATTTTCTGATCTCTTCCTCACCAATCTAGAACTGACCTTTAATCTGAGAGATGAAACTGCAAAGGTACATATAATAAGTGATTATTTTTCTTAATAATGAGCCAAATGTGTCCATCAGTAACAAAACTTCAAAATTGCATTTGAAAAACCAAGGTTAGAAAAAATAAAGGCTAAAATCCTGAGGCCAAATCCTATATTAAAAAAATATACTCACCTGATTTCTCCTGCTAAAGTCAGTTAAACACAGAAGAACTCAATGAAATTATTCAGATGATCTTAATCTAACAGGATTTGGTTCTATATTTAAATAGTATTAAAGCTTCACCCAGAGGGATTTTTTTAAAGCCATGGAAAATATGACTTTTTTCAGATGACTATAGCCTAGGTCACCACAAGGGGAACTTTTGACACTAAATATAATTGTACATCCATAAAATAAGGATAAATCAGATTATCCAGATTCATTCTGTGTCTAGCAACTGAAAATATTTAATTGCCTTTAAAATATGAATTGTTAATTCTCTTATCTTGGAGTGCACTCTACCTCCTAGGAGACCTAAAATTTACAAGGGTCTTTTCAAATTTCAGTCAATCACCATATTTGCAAGGATTTCTTGGTCTCATTTTTTAATACAGTGACAGTCCTAAATGTTCCCTTTTGCCCAAATTGCATCATCAGGAAAGTCAAAAAATCACCAGTGTTTCCTTATTTCAGACTGCCAGGGTGAGTCTGACTTGGGAAAGAAAGTGGACATTTGGCCAAAAAGGGAGTGGGGAAAGGCAATTGCCGAGCTCGTGCTACTGAGGCTAAAGCCTTCCCTACAAGGTTGCAGGTACCACCTGACATGGACTATACTGTCCACAGAATGACTAGTTCCCATTTCATTGTTTCTGAGGTACTGTTATTTTGTAGTTTCCAACTATACTTTAAGGGAAAACAGAGGTTCAGTGAGATTTTGGCCTTCTGAGAAACAAGGAGAAAAGAGCACTAATTTTTAGGCTGTAAAAGTTAGGGACATCTTTGCTAATTGAAACAAATATAATTTCTGACAATAAATATAATTTCTCTTTATGATGAACCCTTTTAATAAAATATCATTCTGAATATAAAAGACCAATTATATTCTTTATTTTCAAAGTTATCCTTTTTTATGTATTGTAAAGGTCATAATTAATAATTACATCTGAAATACAATACAATAAATGTATAGTCTAGTGATAAATTTAAGTTAAAAGTAAATGTCCTCATATTTGAAAAATTCTTAGAGGATAAATTCACATTAATGGTTTTAGTCTGAGCAATTACTTCTTGTAGTTACATTGTCATTAATATTTTATCATTATTTTTTCTTTATATCTGAGTAAATTGAAAAAAATCCATCTTCTGTTTTGTGGTGTAAAATACAAAGAAAATTCGCACTGCTTACGTATCTTAGAAATTTGTCAGTTGTTATTGCTTACTGCTGTACCAGCCACTAAGAAAAAAAAACACTGTTCTTCACAGAAACAAAAAAGGGAGGAAAGGCTCACCCATGCTTCTGAGCTTGCAAAATCACAGTTTTTAGCAATTTCACTTACTTTCCACTGTCTATTGCAATCCAGAAAATCATCCCCCAAAAGACACAATGAGCACATTCTCATCTTCAAAGCATCACTCAGATCTATATTTATTACCTCAATAATAGGTGCTTCTGCCTCAATTTCTGCTCCTGTCCTCCTATTTGTGTAAACGCATCTTTTTCCTCCTGCAGTTATTCTACCAGTGGGCCACCATTGTAAACCTCACCAGGTTTACCATTAAGGGAATAGAAAAAATGTAAATGCTTCCCACTTCTTTCCCTCTGCCCTTCTCCCACATGCCAATTTGCTTTCTTGAGTAGTATGAGAAACCTCAATAACACAGGGAAGGGAAGTAGGTTGAAGCCTATGCCATAGGTATGTACACAAAGAGCTCAACTGGTGTTATATTTGCTTATTTATTAATTTTTTAGTTTTAAATAAGTAGGGGGAAAAAAGATTTAAATGCATCTTGGTTTTATTATGGAAAGAAAGCACAGCCTGTAAGATGAATACAAAAATGCAAGATTGGGTTCTGGTATGGCAATGAGGATCTGAATGATCTAACCCTGATAGAGTGGAAGGAAGGGTCTAGATAGATAAAGCAATGAGGCGTAAAGTGCCTCATGCTTGTCAGCCTTATATTTACTCTTGTAAAGTTTAAACTTTATAATCATTACTATTTAGTTAAATAAAAATGTAATTGCAATCAGTTACCACATTACTTCTTGCAATAGTACATATTCTCTGTTAGAAGTTTGGTGGGGTTTTTTGCCATTAATTTCTCTAAGATTACTTAAACCACATCTGTGCAAGTTCATGGAAGATGATAACACGTGAACATATGTATTTCCATGTAAATTTATTATCAGGTTAATTTTATTTCACCATGAGATGGTGACATTTTTGGTTTGGGTCAATTTGCATAAAGTTTTTAATGTTAGCCTTGGGCAATACCATTAGCTGGGGATGGAGAGGTTGATGCAGACTGACTGTAGTACTGCCTTTCTTAAAGCTTGAACATGATTAATAGTCAATCACCTATTACAAACCTGCCCTTTTTAGATGGGACTAATCTGTCATTTTGTTTCATATTTCATTAAACAAGTCTGACCTCGTAATAAGATCACAAACTACTAATGATACAGATGGAGATAACTGCAAACTACGAAGACGGAAATTGTCCTTCCAAAGTGAAATAGAGAAAGGTAATTAACTTCATTTCTTACGTTAGACAGAACTGCTTCATTATTCATTGGTATTTCACTTGGTAATGCTGGGTACATTAGGGTCCCATGTTGGATGTTACTGCAGCAGCCCTTGAGAATCCAACTAGGCAGTAAAAATACTTAGTGCATTATCCTCTATACGCTCAAATAGATGGATATTTCACCCTTCCATGACTTCACATCTATCTGTGCAGAGCTGTTCAAAGATTAAGCTACCTTAAGTGCCTTTGAAATATACATATATATGTATATTATCTCAAACAATATTTATTTTCTGAGGCGCCATGTTTTAAACTCTTTGGAGAACCTAGTTTACTGGATTATTTCATTTCTTCAGAAAAGTGCTTTGTTGAACTTGATGCTAGGTAGGGTTTCTCCCTGGAATTAAAATATTTTAAAATTTAAAATTTTAAAATATTTTGGATATAGTAGATTCACCATAGTCCAATTTTTATTCATATGGTAATGTGTAAAAGGTTGTCCTGGCAAAAGTTCAGGTAACGTTTTATGTGCTTACATTCACCTTAGTGGCTTTTGGGACTAATGAAGGAAAAATCAGTGAAATATTATTGAATAATGAAACTATTTCATAATATTCAGTACTGCTAAATACCAGGAACTGTAGAGAGTAGCTATGGTCAAACAGCAACAGTCATGAAGACAGCTAAACTGATACTCATAGGATTTTCATGTTTATGTAGGAAAACACAATTCCTTTGATAACATCACACATTTATGGTTGAATGGTTTGTCTGAGAAATTACTGTTTCTGGTATGCTTGTCTTTTACACTCCACAGTTAAATTTCAATCCTAAATGTAGCATAATACCAATTTATAGAGTGGCAGAGTAGCTGATAATAAATGGGAACACTTTAAACATACATAGTAGGTATAATGCTTGATGAAGAAAGGCTCTAATCCAGAGCATGGCTATTCAGAACAATGACATTACTGTTTGATCAGAGAAACGTCTTTAGGGCAGGAAGCCAAGACTGACAACAACTCTGTCAGGAAAATGTCCCCATGAAATATTCAATCTGCTCCTCACAAAGAATCTGTTGACAGAGGTGCTTTGCCTGACTAACCTTCACATTTCTTATGAGAAAACATATGCTGCTACCTAGACAAGATGGAAGTGATCTTTCATGTTGTGCGTGCTGCAGAATTACAAATAGGCTACTCAGGTGTCAATGTGGTTCCAAGACCCCTAGGCTTGTATCATACTTGCCCAGTCGACTACACTGAACATCTTCTTTGAAACATTTATTTGCATTACTTTTGAAAGAACATAATTTCCCACTGTTTTGTCTCTGAAAAAAATACTTCCACCATTGGGGAAGAAGAGACAAGACTGACACAAGCTCCTTAGTCCTGGCAATGATTTTATACCACCTGGTAATGTCTGAGTTAGACAGAAGTGAGCTACATACAAAGTCCATCTGAGGAAAGGATGATATTGTATGAGTCCTTTGCCAAGAACTGCTTATTCTTTTGGCCCAGTGGCTTACTGCCCCTCTCTGGTCTCTGCTCAGAGTCCCTACATGTTCCCCTAGCTGCAGCAGACACCTCACAGTCATAGATCTTCAGGGTCCTTTTCTGTGGCCCATCCTACATCCTCTATGAGGCTGTAGAGTACTAGAGGTAATACTGGCTTGTAAAGCAATATTCTGTTGATTTCAACCCTTTAAATGTAGGAGGGAGTGGCATCATATTTTGATCCAGCATAGTTAGTCTATAATGATAAATATTTGGGGATGATCCTGCAGAGTTTTTCAGAAGAACTGGAGTAGAAAAGACAGAGTTCCTGAACAAACAGCTGGTAAATACATTTCTGGCCCCAGTATGCCAAAAGATAAAAAAATATGTGTTATATCACTACTTTTAACAATCATATTTTGTTTTCAGCTTGAACAGTTTGAACAGGATAGACACACCCAGAATTCTCACTTTTATATTCTGATATAATATTTTGTATTTATTTGGGGTGCTCATGAAATGGACTTCTTGCTGGCATTCTTTACTTTCATCTGTTGACCTGCTAGCATATTATACAGCTTGAAATTGTATGGTTTCCATCTTTAGTGTGATCATCAGGGTTTTTCTCCATTTTGGAGTGCTAAAAATGGGATTGTGTTAGCCTTTAGTTCATGCTAGCCTGATTTAGACCTTGTTGCCATGGTAACTTCCTGCCTGAGTTTTTCAGGGGTTAAACCAAAATCAACACAGCTCTCTCTGTTATGCATCTGCAGTTAGTACTGCTATTTTTCTAATTCCACAAAAGACCTTCTCACTCAACATACACGTATTTCCACCATTTCTTACCTGTGTCAGCCAAAATTGATCTTAGCTGCTAAGACTAGGAAGGGCTCTGTCATAATGTGATTTTAAAGGATACAAGACTGTTCAAGAGACCAGCTTGTTCTCCTGCTTCCAGAATGGGTTACAATATCACAAGAGGTCCCCTGCAAAGATTAATGTACACATTAGATAATGGATTGTACTTGCTCTTACCCAAAAGACATTCACTGCGGGTCTTTCAGAATAGGGGATACTTCTTGCACAGGTGCAGGTGCAGACGTAGCCAGTTGCCATAGATGCTTGACAGTCAGCCAAGACACTCTGACTGCTTAAAATTAGCAGCATTCCTGCCTGGCAGTTCCAAACAAAGCTCTCAGCTGGGCTGGCAAGTTAGTCTCTTGCTGAAAACTGTGGGACAACAAGCTGCTCCATCTATATCCAGTTGTCATTTTCAGCAGTGCAGAATACAACCCTTTCTTGCCCATTTCTCATTTTCCTCTGGCAGTTCTGCAGGAATTTGCTAATTTCAAAGGAAATACATTCAGGCAAGAAGTTTCTGTTGCTCTGCTAGTTCTGAGTGCAGATCTATTATTCTGTGCTGAATGGGGCATTACTAGAGTTGTTTACATGAATATGAAATCCACTATACAGGTGAAAAACACAGAGTATAAACAGGCTCAGTGAAAGCCTGAAAACTTGAGGCTTTGAAAAGACTTCTACAGAGTTCAACCACTATCGCTTCTGCTTTTTAACTTTTTGTTAAAAGTTGGCTCTGAAATCTTAATCTTCTTGGGACAGTTCCAGTGTCAGCTGGCCCAGAAAGCTCATAACAAGGAAATTTTAGTTCATAGATGTGATTTTAAAAGACCACAAAAAGTTCTCACAAAATCTTATTAAACTGGATCTTGCACTTACCCTGCTGACACAGGCTGTAACAATCAATTGTTATATAAAATACATCTTTCAGTGTTTCATTTTTAGAATGTTGTAACATAAGTAAACTCATATAGTGCTCAATTTTATTTTGAAGAGTTATGTTTCCTGACCAGAGTTTTCAAAAAGTGTCTACTGATCTGTTCTCAAAGTAAGAACAGAAGCCAGAGTTCTAATAAACTTCTAAATGAATCCCGATTAGGATAACTGCCTTAAGTGTGCATTGGTTGTAGCTATTACTCAGGTTAAGAAGCCAAACCATATTAACACAGCTTTATTACACCAGGTATCCAGAGGCATTGGCTCTGGATATAGAAGACAAGGAAACCTTTCAGGAACTGGTTCTCCTACCTAAAACCATGAAGTGTAGTGATTCTAAGAGAATAGAGAAACACCCCCTGCCCCTGTTCTTTCCTATTCTTGTCCCCTTCATCAACTTATTTATCTAAATGGTTACTTTATAAACAGATGACTCAGCCAAGCACTGTGCTGTGTCCCCAGAAAGAAAGTAGGGTAAGAATCTGGAGAAAAATTGAAGCTGTTACTTAACTGTGTTAAACTGTTAGCACTTTGCTGATGCAGTTGGCTTGGGCTTAATTAGAAAAGAGATTCTAATATTCAGCCATAGTTTCAGGTCCTTAAATGGCCAGGAAACAATTATGATGTTGGCAGGCAGCATATGGCTGGAAATGAGACCTCACATCCCCAGAATCGTACCTTAAGCATGAAACCTTTAACAGAAAAGTAGTCAACAAGAGAGCCCATCAGCTTAGTGCTCCATCTGCTCCTACTACTGTTGTTATTGCTATTACCACAGTGCCTAGGAGCCATCTCAGGGAGCTTCCATAGAAGAGTCTTGTTTCCAGGAGCTGCTTCCAGAGAGGCTGTTTCCAAAGGCCAAATCTGGTCAAAATGTTGTATCCAGTCACACATAGCTGTAGCCATCCTTCAGAAAATAAATAGTAATAATAGTGCTACAGTGAAAGCTAAATTCATTGTAAAAAATAGTAATCTAAGCTTGATTGGAGAACTGCTTTGACTTTTCATTCTGAAGTGCATGGTTATAATGGTTACAATTTTAATTTCTGATTTTTTTAAGTATAGCAGTATTTCCTGAAGTATAAATTAAGAATTGTCCTTCCATCATTATCTGAGTAGCATTAAAGTTGATACAAAACCAGACAGAGCAAAGAAAATGCAGAGAGAAGGCTGTCCCTCCGTCCCTAGCATCTCACTCTGCCGAAAATTGCGCAAAAGAATAATTATTTCATACTCACTCCAACTTTGAAATTCTTGGCTTTTAAAATGTGTCTCAAATTCATTTATTCAAAACTAGCTCTTTTCTAAGTCCATTTAAAAACAGAAACATGGATCCTTATGGAAAAGTTACCCAGACTTTAGTCCATGATGACTGGGGAAGATTTCAGTGTCTTCTGTTGTTCCCTATTTCCAGAATCACCCAAAATTTCATGGCTCATAGAGGAAGCACAGCAAAGGACACATTAACTTACCAAATTCTCACAAGCAGCACTGGTACAGAACAGTAATTCAAACAGCTCTCTCTGGTACAGTTCATTTCCTCCATCACTATCTAATATTCTGTAACGTTTCACCAAAATTGTCAGAACTTGCTATAACAATGGAATTTCATTAGTTTATATCTGTATCTATGTCTGCAGTATATATATATACAGTGCAGACTTTCAACCTCCCAAATTATGAATGAAATTGGAATTCAATGAATCATTAAAAACAATTATAGAAAAAGAACTCTGAACCTTTTTGCTACTGGGAGGAGAAAATGTTTTAGCCTTCCTAAAATACTTCCAGTAACCTACTTTTCTTAGAAATAGGGGTCTTCCTTCATAGTTTCTAGACAGACATTTTTCCTTGTGTTAGTCAAATACCACACATGTATCTGGCAGTACCTTTGGAAGTAGGGGGTCCTAAAGATAGGTGGAAAATTTGAAGGGAAGCATAATGAGAAGAAGTGAGGAAGAAGGAGGAAAACAAATATGTGCTGAAGAATATAGGAATTTCAACAGCTCTGGTTTGAGAAACTATTGTAAGTCTCTGGCATTGTTTCAGATTTTGAGGTCTGACAGGTCTACAGACATCTAAATGAAGGTGCTAACGCAGGACTTCTAGATATACAAATTCATGTGTCTGGTGGAACTGCAGACAAATTACAGATTCACAGAATCACAGAATATGCCAAGTTGGAAGGGGGACCCGCAGAGCTTAGAGTCCAGGAGGTAGTACAGGTAGTACAGGACTACCTCCAAGAGTCACACCATGTTGTCTGAGAATGATGTCCAAATGCTTCTCGAATCCTATCAGCCTGTTCCAGTGCCCAATCACCCTCTGGGTGAAAAAGGTTTTTATAATATCCAACCTAAACCTCCCGTGACACACCTTCAGGGTAAGTTGTAGTACTTTCTGATGTCTGAGAAGAGTTAAATGTCTCTACAGACAAGACCAAAATCAGTTTTCAGACAAATTTTCTGGTAGCAAAGCTGGAGTAGCTCTCATTTCAAATGTTGCATACAAAAGGAAGTCCTGAGTTTTATCTATTCCTCATCATGCATTTGTAAAGATTGTGGGGATTACATCCTTCTCCCACTGGAAAATAAATCCGCTTAAGTTCCTCATACTGTTTACCATAAGATTGTTTGCAGTTTTTTATTTCATATATATATATATATGTCATAAAACAACTTCATTGTTTTAATAATCTATCTCAAATTAATATAAATTAGTTTAATTTTTTTCTTCTATTCTTAGATAAAGGAAAAGGAAAAATATGGCAAAAAAGGTTCACCATGTTGCCTTACATAGCAACATTTATCTATTGAATGACCAGACACAGTTGCTTTTTATTTTCATGTTTACAGGCAGTCAGCTTCCTCCTTTTCCATAGTCTTCCATTAGCCAGTCTATCAGTAGGCACTCAGCTGTATTTAGAAATGTTCTCCATATCAGTCACATTCAACTAGTCTGAAGCAAACAGTAAGAAAAAAAAAAAAAAGGAGCATTTTAATTAGCAGTTTAATGATCCTAAACTCCCTGACTGGCATTCTGTAGAGTAGTTTAGTCTGCATACAACTTGAATAGATAGACTTCTCTGGAATTACCCCTCATATACTGGTCCTGCTCCACAGTACCGCTACTTTTTTGATATTAGATATATATTATAATATTTTTACATCATTAAGTGAAAAGCAGTGATTTCAGGAACTAGTACTACCATTTTCCCTGACTGATTTTATGCTGCTCCTCATCTATATGATGAAAAACATAGGCATGGTTTGATCACCAGTGTTCAAGTTACGCATCAGCAGCTTTCGAGCTTTTGATCTTTGAAACTTTGCACTTTTTCCAACCCTGCTTGTGGTATTGTATTTACCATACTATCTGAACTACTTGGTCACTGACTTTTCCTTTAAAATATTTGCCGCCTGTGGTGCATGGGTAGGCACATAGGCATTTTTCTGCTCTCTGACAAGGTAATGGACATTTTTAAATTAAACAACACATATCAAATCATCATGATGACTAGCAAATACTTTGTTCATGCATAGAAAGACAGGTTGACCATCACAGGAATATTTATGAACATCACACAAGAAGAGCTTGCAACAGTTGAATCGAAACACTTGCTGGGCATCTGCAGATCTCCAGACATTTTGAGCCATTAGCCATCCTTCCATCCAAGTCACAGTGGGCATTTCTCCTTACCAAAGAATGCACTTGGTGTAGTGTAAAATAATATAGTAGGATTTTTCAAAGGAAAGGGAAGATGTCTTTTCTGCTGAACAGATTAATAGTTAT
The DNA here is from genome assembly GCA_038380795.1 of Pyrocephalus nanus. Taxonomy (NCBI): domain Eukaryota; kingdom Metazoa; phylum Chordata; class Aves; order Passeriformes; family Tyrannidae; genus Pyrocephalus; species Pyrocephalus nanus. The sequence goes on along the minus strand of CM076267.1, from coordinate 17,588,483 downwards.
GCAGATTGTGTTAATGATGAGAATTGTCTATTTTATGGTTTGGAATATAAATTGCTTTCTGTGGGAGTAACGAAGTCATTCACCTCATTTCCTGCACAAAATTGAATTTGTCTCAGCATATTACAGGACTTTTTATTGGATGGCTGAAAAGTATGGCTTTTATTGGATGTCTGAGTAAAGATCTACCACCTTCAGAAACACTAGGCTACATAGTTGGCCTGATTAAGTATGATAAATTCCAGTTAATGAAATTACAGCAGTATTAAACCACGCTTCTCCACATGTAATAAATTACTGGCACTTTCACCAATATTGTTTGCAGCAGACTAATACATTAAGAGAAAATTTATTTAGATCACGCAGCCTGGCACGGTCTGAATAATGCAAAATTTTGATACTACAGACCATGTCACACAAAAAAACTCTGCCTGATCTCTGGTAACCATCCCACCAAGCTGGATTTTAATGCCAGTATTTCTGTGAGTCAATGTCATAGCTATATGATCCAGACTTGTGACAACCCCGTTTCTTCCCTTCCTTTGCCAGTGCATGCATGGAAAGCACTACACAAACCTTCTGATAATTACTTTGAAGATTTTGGAATTTCCATACAGCAAATGTCAGAGGACATTGCCTATAAACTTGCCAGGCATCCAAAACACATAACAGGCCAAAACAGGTCCCATAAAGAATGTAAATTATGTTTGTACATATTTAGTAAAGCAGGAAGTTACAAAATAATCGTCTTCAGTAAAACATAGTTTCTAGCAATCAGAATCAGACAGTGAAACTTGTCTTACTGCAAAAGGAAAGAGGAAGCACTAGAATTCAGGGGTGGGGAGGGGAGGCGGAGTGTAATGATTACATTTGGAAGCAGAATAGAAAGGGAAAAAAGAAACCTTTTGAAACCTGGAGTCTGTATGACAGAAAATGAACTTATCCATACATACACAGATAGAAAACTTCTCTTCTGGAAAATTCATTCCAAACCAATTACTGGGTTTCATTACAAAAGGAACGAGAAACTGGATAAACTCATATTTTGAATAAAGCACTACCTAGATATTATTTGTAACTTATTTTCCACTGAGGTACAGAGGCACTGCTAAGGTGTTGAGCTGAGGTATAGAGTTTGCATCATCATCAGGTCCTGAAGAGTTAATTAAAAAGAGCAGTTTCTATTTTAATTCATACTCTAGGTGCAGAGTATCACAAGATTATCCTCCAGACAGAAGAATCTTTAGCATTAAATATGAGTCTTTTAAAAAGAAAACAACTTTTGACTCTCTGAGTGTAACCAGATGGCTAGAATATAAAGCAATGGCAGTAAAGCCAAATATGTCAATTTTGAAATAGATCAGCTGATGAACAAGTCTTCCCTGATTTCAATAGGCAGGACCCTAAATTCAACATATTTCTGCTTTTCTTCTCATGCCAGTGAGTTCATTGTACTTGGGCAGCATTTGGAAAATAAAATATTCTGTTGTTCTGATATAGATGGAGACTAAATGCAGGGATATCAACTCAATAACCCTGGTTTTACAGCAGTGTAGCTATTAGCAGAACCTGGCTTCATGTTTCTAGATATTTTAGTATTTTATGAATCTGACAGATAAGACAGTCTGCTATACTTCAGCTGCTATACAGTTTTTTTCACTAGAGTCTCAATGACCTCTTCTTAAAATGAGTCCACTGATTGATTTGTATTCCACAGAGTGCTCATTACAGCTGCCGTTAGTGCACAAAATCCCATGAACATAAAGAATTACCCTAAAAATTGGCAATGGCAAGCTTTTATTAGAAGGTCTTTTTCACAGGTTGAAGTCAGTCAAACACTAAGTAATTAAGACAATTTACTGTAGCGTGACTGTATGTATTTCAGCATATATTCCTAAAAGAAACTCCATGGAAGACATCTACAATAGAATTTTCTTATGAAGATTTCTTTTGCTATTGTACTGTTTTGGCGATGGAATTGCAGAGAACATAGCACTTGACTCTCCAGTCTGATCATCCCACAAGAGCCCCCAGTGCTGGTCCATTTGCATTTGTTTTGATGCCTTTGCAATAGGAGAATATCATCAGTATCACTTACAGTCAGTGGTCCTGCTTAACAGAAGCCAAATAAAGACCAGGGTTGTGTTAATCACCCTTGGAGATTCTAGAGGCTAAAGGAGGCCTGCTTTGTTATTGGGTTTATTTTGTTCACCATTACCTGCCCTCACTGCTCACAAATGTCTGGACCCTTGCAGGATGCTCTTTAGAAATGCTGCATTCTTTTTATGTGCAGACAAAGAGAATTAGCTGAGGCCACAGTTTCATTTCCTTACAGTGACCAGAAAACAGAGAAGAAACCCAGGGAATATACTAAATGTTGTATTAGCCACCGCCGTAGGCTGTAAAGACTACAGACATTCCAGAGCTATGTTGATTAGTAATTAGCACAAAGCAGATGGGAAATCATGCTGTCTCCCCAGGAAGTTAATGCAAACTAGTTACAGTATTTATATGTTGTTGAGACTACCCTGCGAAAATCTGTTTTAAATAAATAGCAAAACTGAAATTATCTTGACATTTCAGTTAAAAATAGGTAAAACCAAATACTGAATTGGAAATTAGTTTCAAGTTTATGCTGAAAAGAGATCAAGATTTCTCCATATTCATAAATGATTGTTCTTGGGTTTAAATCCTATTTAATCTTTACAATGTGTTTTTGAAGCTATCTGTTTTAAATCTCAGCTTACTTGTCACTTCTTCAGAGAACTGAATCTGCTATTGCTCGCTACAGGCCTTGATTGTGACTAATAAAAGATTGAGTCTCAACTTGACTGGTACTCTGCTACCATATATATTACAGAATGTTTTGTACTTTTCTTATTCAAAAGATCAGATGTTCAGAGAATTGCAAATAACTCTAAAGGTTAAGGAATTTGGGCTGCTTTGGAAAGTTGTTTTGAGGCAATCCCACAGTCAGACAAGAAATTCCCTTCTTTTTGTACCAACAGGGTTTCTCTCTACCCTATCACTCCTGTAACAAGAGTGGAGAACTATGTTCTCCGTTGGGGTGGACCCAGAAATTTTGGGGATGAGTGGCAGATTAATACATTAATGCATTCCCTTCTGGGAAAAGAATAATCAGCCAAAATGCTCTCCTTTGAGAATAACTTAAATGGGTATTTCTGATATCAAGTCTAGCATACATGACTGTTAGACTGTCAAGACTGTGAAAAATGCCTGACAATGAGAGAAACTGGAAAAAGGGAATGAAATATTTGATTTTTTTTTGTAAACTTTGGTATATAAGGCTTCCTCAAATCTCATTCTCACTGGGAGAAAAAAAAAAAAAAAAGAGTACTCAGGAGAACTCTGTTGGATAAAACCTTTGTTGTTTTGATATAAGCAACTTTTTGCAAAATGAGTTAAGGTTTACAGACTATGAATCCTTAATAAGTACACACAAATGTCTTCTAGACTTCAAAGGAAATTTAAATCTCCTCTTACAGAATAATCAAAAAAGGCTTTAAAGTAATTTATTCTAATAGACAATGTACTTCCTATCTGATATAATAACCACGTCCATCCTCAGATGACAATAAACTAGAGTACAATTTCATGAATTGCTTATTACTGTACACACTTGTTTCTATTTCACAGATTATTTCAAAGAGAATGATCAGAGTGATCCTGAACCCTCAGGAGACACCAGCAGATACTATCAATCTATTAAGAAACATTTTGAGGAGAAAAAAAGTGGGTCATCATCTTTTGTGTCCTCCACTGAAGATGAGCAAAAGCCCCTGTTCTCTGGGATAGCTGATTACCCATCTGTAACAGAGAAAACCACAGAGATGGACTTTGAAGAAATGGATCATGACACAGAAGAAATTCTTATTGACAAAAGAAGCAATTCTTGCAAAGGTAATCCATCCGTTGCTCTTCTGTAAAGTTTGAGAAAACATCTCTTTTATTCTGATTTACCAAAATAATTTTCTGAATTGTTCTAATGAATCTTTACATAATATTTACTTTTGTGTTTCCTAAAAGCTTAAGAAAAATATTTTAGATCAAAAATTATTATTTCTCAAGAGCATTAATGTAGGAACTGTGGGACTGTATTACAGAATTTCAAAATGTCATTCAATTTTTTTTAATAAATCATCTTGTAACTGAATTACCTTTGGAAAATAATTTAAACAAACTCTTTTAAATTGTCCACTGGTACTGGTCTTCACTGAGTGCCCATAGATGAAAATTGCACACAAAGCAGTAAAGAATCTCTCAAAGGGTGTTTAATGTGCCAAGATTGGATGACAGTAAAAAATTCTAAAGAACAAGATAAACCTAGTAATTGTTGCACATACACCAAAAAAATGTTTTCAGGTAACTAGTTTCATTTACTGCATTGACAAGGCAAAACAAAACTTAAGTGGAAAAAAAAGCATAAAAGCTTGAAAGAATGCTATCCTATTTTGCTGCATATGTTGGTTAGAGTGCCATTACATCACACAGAACAAATCCTGGCTTCCATAAGTAACACACAAGAATAAAGATTTGTATATGACAAATTATCAGAAACTATTAAGCAATCTCAGACACTTTTATATGGAGTTAAATCACATAATTAAAATTACATCTAATATACTAAAATATTAATTTTCTCAGTAATGTGAAAGGAAATTAATGAAAATCTCTGGATTATTATACAATTTAAAGAATGCTGCAAGTTCATTTGTAATTTTTTCAGTCTGAAGGGAAGAATTACATATTTATTCTTTAATGCTGTTTTCTCCAGCAGTTTCCATTGAGGCAATTTACCCATTTAACCATCATTCAATTAACTTTAGACTTTTGGGCTATCATTTTAAATAAACCTTATGACTAATCAGACCAAACAATGATTTTTACATCTCAAGGGTATGAATATGTGAAGTCTGGTCTCCTCAAGTTAAGACTCTATAAATCTGCACCACATAAACTTGTTGCATACATATTGCAACTGGAAAGCTTACCTTTCCTCTACCAATAGCCAGAAACGTGTCCTTGCAGCTATAGCAACATTTTCCAAGGCAACCTATTGCAGACTTTATTTGAGCTAAATTTAGCATATCTAAAGGTTAAGTGTTTTGAATAAGACCATATTCTTGTTTCCACTTTGTAATTTAGCACTTCTAGTAATGTGTATGAAGGGTAATGAGCTTTCTTGAAGCTTTCATAGAAACTTCAAGATCGATATGATTAGCTTTGACTGATACAAGTTTTAAACTAAATTCTTATTCCTGCTATTAATTAGAGATTGATTATAACTTACCATAAAGGTAGTTACAAACATAATGAAATAGTGAAATAGAGTCTGCTTGTAAGTGTCCTCATATATTATGGTACCTTATAAATCTTGGATACAAAGTCACTTGTATAAAGCTACTCCAATTCATTACCACTGTGACTGATACATATTTAATTACCTTTTGTTTTGTTTTAAGCTTTGGTCATTAATTCAGTGAATGGAAAGACTATTAATAATGCATTGTATAATGTGGGCAGAAACAGTATAAACATCTCATAACCCTAAAATGCAGCTTTTAACTTTTAAACATATGGCTCTTTTTTGAAGGCCTAATAATTTTTCTGTAGCTGTTAGCTATATGTTAAGGAAAAATGTTATTTTCACTTGGTCATTATTTGGGCTATGAGATTGATTCTCGAATTGTTCAAGTGGATATAGTTATTGATTTAGTACTATTGATTTAGTACTATTGATTTAGTTCTCAGTCTAAGATTCTTCAACCCCTGAAGTCCATAGTTGATTACAAAGTTGCAACTGCTGCCAGGCTTTTCTGGGGTTACTTATGTATCTGGAAGTACCTGAAAAGACACTTAGAACAGTACAATACCATATATTACCTGGCTTATAGTGTGTGATCTTATTTTGTAATTTCAGTACCAATTCATTTGCTTTTTCATAAATTGAATGTCTATTAGAATAGTCTCCAAATACATATTCTGGGACAAAAAAATAGCTGTGATTTGCCTGGGATAACCATAGCATTGAAAATCTGTGATTTTATTGAATGATTTATGTTGACAAATAATCAACATCTTGAGTTTTACAGGAAATTATAAACAGCAAAATTCTCCTGAAATTCAGTGCTTATAAGTCCACCAGATTCACCACACCCATTGCACCTAAACGCATTGAAATTTTACCCCTGAATTTGTCATAGTCTTCCTTCTTCAGTTTGCTGAGAGCTTTCCAAATCTTCCTTGGACACTGCAAATAGTGCCATTTGTACCTCCTAAAAGCAAATTATGTGCTTCTGTGACACCCCTAATCTCTTTCCTTCCATTGGCTTAAGTGGCTGAGAAGCTGAACAGGTTTCTGTGTAGCCAAGATGAAATCTCTTTCCTCTTCCTTCTGCCTGGCACATAAAATCAGTTATAGGTCATGTCAGATGAAATTCAAACACTCTCTACAGCTCCAGGAAACCTGCTACCACCTCCTAACCAAAGATCAGATAATGCAACAGCCACCTCTCTCTGATTATAAAAAAAAAAAAGGAAGGTCTCCCCTTCCAGTTGAAGTCATGTAGTGAGCACTCCCCTTCCTGGTTAAATCTACTTGAAATCCTACATCTGAGCAGGCACTTTTTCTTTTTCTCATTTCTCTACTTAGAGCAACACTGCTAAAAGATATGCTTGAAAAGGATTAGCTATTAGCATTTGGAAAAAACTCTTACATGTCACCTACACTGTGTCCAGCTATATGCTGAGGCAGCAGCCTGAGCACAGTAGGAACTCCAATTTGTTCTGTAACTTCATATAGTTAAATAACTACAAATACAACTCTAAAGGGAGTTGTATTGAGCAGGTGTTAAACAGCCTGTTTTATCACAGCAGAGAAGAATGAGTGGTACTGAGAAATTTTTGACTGTTCACATGACAGATTCATTCAAAGTAAACTAAGGCTCGAGGTGGCAGGGAGAGCTGTAGAAAAAGCACTGTTCAACCTAATATGTCACCTGTGGGCTCTGCAAAGCTCGCAGTGGTAAGTTATCTGATAAATGCAACTAGTATGTCCCACGATAAATGATGTGTAACCTTTCACCATCCTGGTGAACAGGACAAATGGCATAGAGCCAAGAATGTAAACTAATTAATAAATCCCCAGAGATATAAATTAAGCAAATTGAAAAAGAAAGGAGAAATAGCTCAAACCAGAAGTCCAAGCAAAAGGAAGGAGTTCTGTTTGGTGCTAATGTGCAGTGCCTGATCACAGAGATCCAAGAACTGGGAGGGTCAAGAGGGATGGAATTTGAGTACAGCAGATAAAGGGTGAGATCTGGAGTAGTCATCATCATTTTTTTTACAAGGGGCTGGAGATAAAATATAAATGGCTATACAAAGAGTGGTTTTAAATATTTCATACATTGTGTGTAAGATAAACAAGGCTTAGAAGGGTAATTAAATTCAGCAAGATAGCTGAAACTCTGAGTAAAGTCCTAATAATGTAACTGGGATTTTTTTAACTTGAAATAAATGTTTTTCTCTACCTTAATCCAAAATTTTATCTGCAGTTCAAATGGGGGTGGAGAGAAAATATTATTTGCATGAAGCTTCATTTAATATTAAAATCATCTCTGACTGACCCAGCAATACTGAATATTTCATTCTTTTAGAAGTCCCAAATAATTAAATGAAATTAACAGGCACCTTTCACCCTACAGTGCTATAAGAGTATCAGAAACATGCTTTACACAATGATGTAAGGATTGGCTCGGAGAGTAGTGATGCTGAAAGCTACATCAATGAAAATCAATTTCCTTTCAGAAAATAATAACCAGTACCCTTTTGCAAGCAATATGAGCTGCATTAAATGGCCCCTGTCTCAGAGAAAACATAGTGCATTTCACCAACCTTGTTAAGACAAGTAGTGCTACAATTATTGGTAAGAAGGACAGCTGGCTGAGGCCTGGCCCAGTGCTCTAAAAGCAATGAAGCAAGTCCTTTTACATCAAAAAGATAAACAGTAAATACACCTCAATACTTCATTCAAGAGAAGAGGTCTTAGTCAGGCCTCTGAAACACGCAATCAAAGACATTCAGGTATATCATTTAATGCATTTAGATTAGAACAAATATTTATAATTTCATTGAATAACAAATTGCTAAAAAAAATAACTTGAGAAAATTACAGATTCATTGAGAAAATAATAGAAATTAAACTAAAGGAAGAGGAGATATTCAGTGGCAGAACTCTGATGATGCAGACCACACAAAGCTGCTTGTTTATCTACAGCTTAAAAATGTTAGCATGAATGTGACCACTTTTATCTTTCCTTAAATAAAAGTAAGAAACCAAGAGAGTTGTTCAGTCAGTGTTCCAGTGTACCAATTTGACTTCCAGGGTTTTGAGTCACATGAATAAATGGGTGCTTGAGAAATGCCAACCTGTATCTAACAGTATGTATATACTAAATATAAATCTATATTTTTATATGTTTTGTTTTTCATCAGATATCACTGATAAAAGAAACTGGGAGCAGGAGAACATCCAGGAGTACCAGGACTCCCCAGTTCAACCAGCATTACCCCATGTTACATGGGGGATCTGTGAAACTGAAAGTGATTTTATATATGGGGAAGTGGAGAACCGATTAGATTTACTTCAAGAACAACTCAACAGGTAAAAACGGAGATAAGACCAGAAGAAACGTGTAAAAGAGTACATAAAACAACAGATATTGATGATGCTACAGAAGGAATGAGTTTGTGCAGGAAGTTTCCAAAAGCATTCAGATCTTTAGAAGCTCAAAAATACAAAAATATGTCTGATTGGAATATCACTTTGTTGTCTACATGTATTCTGAGGAGCCTAGATATCAGCTAAGTTAAGCTTTCAAGATTCTTGGAAAACCTGATTCTGGAAATTCTGGGTATACAATTTTTAATTGATTGCCAGAATATTCATGTCTCTTATCTCTCAGTATCCACATCAGCTACTCTGAATTGCCTTGCAGGAGAACCTTTTACCTTGATTGGCTGTTTAGGAGACCATCTGTTTTTAACCGATAAGCTGTAGGTATTTGCTGTACTGAGGCAACTAAAATTGTTAAATCTAAATCTCACCTCATCCAGAATGCTGTTCCTAGATCATAGAATCATAGAATTGTTTGGGTTGGAAAGGACCTTAAAGACCATCTGGTTTCAACTCTGTTGCTGTGGACAAGGACACCACATATTTACATTTCTACAAAATTGTGATTTTCAGTATCTTCAATATCTGAAGCAACTTTTCTTTCCTGGAAACCCAAAGTACACCAGATGCATGCTTTTAAAAGTGTATTGCAGAGAAATTCCCTTTTTGACACATTAACTTATTTTGCAATTTATAATCAAACATAGGACTATGCAAAGGCAAAATACTTTTATCTCTTATGACAAAAAAATGATGTTTTCTTTGTCAGAATCCAATATTACCTTTGCTTAATACTGATATGCTATTCATGCTGGCAGCTAAGCCCCATAGCTTAGAACATCTTAAAAATATGATTCCAGAATTTTGATCCATCCTACACTGTAATTTGCCATGTAATTTCATTTAAGTTTAAATTGCCCTATGCTCAGGACAGTGGCTTTTTATTATTTTAACTCTGCAATTCCATTACTTTCAATATTTTTCCATGACAAATACTATGACACACACTCAGTACTAATTATCCTTTGGTAGCTCTTCAGTGGTATTCTGGGCTGTACATTTTAGCAATCAGTTTAAAGCCAGGTTAACTGCATATTGCTTCCTTCATCTACCAGAAGTCAATCAAACCATAGTATTTTTTATTTCTGAATACTATATAGTACATTTTAAAAGACAATTTTTAACACATAAGCCTAAATTGATATAATTTCTAATTGCAGTAAAGACAAGTAATCTAACTGTAAATGTCACATAACTAAACAGCTGCAGGTTCCCCATCAACAGTATGTAGTCTTTTGGTTACATTTCCTTCCCTGAAATCTTAAGCTCTTGAAATTGAAGTTATATCTCAGATTTACGCATAGTTTTATCAAATTCTCATGCCATTTCTCAGTATTTTCTTCTGTGAGAAAATATCATTGTTACTGATAAACTAAGAACTAAATTGTTGCATGTTTTAATAAATCATTTTATTCTGAACTCTTTTTATATTTTTAAGGCTTTTCATGCTTTCACGATTTTGGGCTTTGCTGGGTCTTCTGTGAATATGACAGACATTATTCTTTCCTGCCTATGTCAAATCTGACCTGCTTGATGCAAAAGCATGGTCACTTCTCCCTGAACTCTTCCATGCCAAGTTAGAGACTTGGCGTAATAATTATTAATAGACACAGAGGGCTAGAATGCCACTCTACAATAAATATGTGCCTAGAGCTATCTCTGTTTCTCTTCTTTAAGCAATTGGAATTTCATGGAGACTATGGGCCAGATATCTAATGTTCTCCTGTTTACTTGGGCGGCATAACATGGATTTGTTTTAAATTTGGGGGAATGGAAAGCGAAGTTTTATATGCAATGATGATTATTAAAGTCTACCAGAGGTATTCTTTCATTTGTAGTACCAAGAAACTTCCATCAAGTGCTAACAAAGTAAGCAGGGAGCAATTTTAGAGTTAATTCAAAGTCAAAGACAATCATGGACACACATCCTTCAATGCCACCTTTTATTCAATGAGATTTTAAGGCCCAGGTTTAGCAGATGGAAGCTCTCTGGGTGGTGGCATGCTGCTGCTACTGCAGTATTTTGCCCTGTGTCATCAGCACCATGCTTGTGTGAGAACAGCACATTTGCAAGTAGCAAAGAACCCCAGGGAGATGAACAAGAGGGTGAGCAGAGCTCAACTGACTCCAAATGTCTCAGTTTGCACCTTTTTTTCTGAGAGCTGATGCCACAAAACCAGTTTCTCCCGATAGAGAAACAAACATCCTAAATATCCTTTGGGCACACATTTCAGAATAATTTCACAGACCTTTTATAAATAAATGACACAGGCAATAGACAACTCCAACATGATAAAAAAGGGCAACAGTGAAGCACCTGGTAAAAGCAAAAATCTGACAGCACAGGATCAATTCTGCTGCTGCAGGGAGCCCAAGAAGTAACATTCACAACACTGAAGGCAGCTGACAAAGATTTGTTTACTCTGTCAGAAGCTGAGTTGCACTACAGAAGGTTGTATATCTGCATTACAGTCTGTCAGTGCACGCTGTAGCCCTCCAGCAGCTGGGGAGGCACAACAGGCATTACCTATTCTTGAGTTAGTCACAGATCTTGGCAACACCATTTGAAAATCATTTCAGTGTTGTGGAATTGTAAGTATGAACAACACAAGCAGCTCAAGTGTTTCAGAAGTCATATACAAATTTATAAAGATGGAAAGAAAAATAATAAAAAGCTACAAAATTTGAATATCAGAAATCCTGACATTAATTCTGAGGCCTAAATAAGTTTGAATAAATTTTCACAGTCAGGAGACATGGACAGTCAGATTTTTTAATGATCTTGAAATTATCTTTCATTTTCTAACCGTGGAAAAACACAAATGTAGTTTCTGCTTATTTCAGTGCATTTTATTAGCAATAGGTATGTCAGAATTAATTGTCAGATGCATCATAAATAGTGTCTCATGTTCCACCAGTACACATCAATTCAGATGCAATGAAAAGAATACATTTATTTCAGTTTATTTCAGCCAAATACACGGTCCCCCGCTTCTTGTTGCAAACATAAGGCACATTAACGAACTCATTCTTAACATAGCAAAAACATGGGAGACAAGCATGCAGGTATGTCCTGCAAACGAGAGGCAGAGTCAGAAGCTTTGGAAAGGCTCAGTACTCCCTCTGCTGTTCTCTCCTGTTTAAGACATCGTCATGCCACAACAAGCAGTAGTTTTATTGGTAAGCTGCAGGGCCCTCTTGAATGCCTCTTTAATCAGTATGTTTAAATATTCCCACTCCTAGCCATGACTTAACCGATGTCATATTACTTCTCTAGGCTTGAATCCCAAATGACTGCTGATATCCAAACCATCCTGCAGCTTCTGCAAAGGCAGTCAGCACTCATTCCACCTGCCTATAGCATGGTGACTGCAGGTGCAGAGTATCAACAGCCAACAGTTCGGGCGATACAAAAGCTTCAGCCTTCAGCATCCATTAAAACAGACAGAAGTTTCAGTCCTTCATCTCAGGTAATTATATGTACAATAAGATCAAAAGAGGTTTGCTAATCTTTTTATCTTATGATGGAAGAAATCCATATCAATCTGTGTGCTTGTTCACTCGTTTCAGAGGCCAGATTTTCTATGAGGGTTGTAGAGATTTATACAATGATCTCACAGTCAGACTGATTTCCTTTATTGACATGTTCTTCATGTAAGTTAGCAGAAAAGGTAGATATTAGACACAGCTCTAAGACACAAAGACATTCCAATCATCAGACTTGCCTACACAGGTTCATCTACCATAGGTCCCATTCATGAAGTCCTGAGAAGCAGCATGACTATGTTTTCCTGAAGGACCAGACCAGACAAGTCCAGCTGATGCAGCATGATGGTTATGAAATATGGAATATTCCATATGCATATGGAACTGTGAAGGGCTAAAGCCGTTCTTGTGTTCAGTCCCTCACTATTGCTGGAAATACAAACACACAGAGATGTGACATAGCTGTGTTTCCCAGTAAAAATTCTCCACTGCAGTTCTTTTCAGGCAAAATTTGATAATTTTCCAAATTTGTTCAGGATTACCAGAGTTTACAAGCTTAGAGGTGTGGCTTATGATTTTCAAATAGGTTTCTGAATGTCTAGGATTGTCTGAATGTCTAGGAATCCTAAATCAGTCATATAGCATACAATTAGCAAATCCAGTGTGCTCGGCTGTGTAGCTCATATGTATGCTGGAACACATATGGGCACACTAAGTTTAACACATCCAGAAGGCATCAGTTTACATGCATTAAGACTATCAGGGCATCAAACACACAGCAGTAGTTTTCAGAAGTGTAAACCCACCATGCATGTACCTGTACAAAACATACACAAATATCAATGTCTGAACAGAGGTGTGCCATGCTGTGCAAACATCAACAGGCGCACTGCACACTTCACATAGATTCCAACTTTAAAAGTGAAGAAGAATTGAGTGCTGAGACTGGAATCCAAAATGGTTAGAATGTTCAGAATTATGCCACTCCGGAGTATGCTCTGAAACAAAAATTCAAATTCAAGAATGTTGAGATCCATACTCTTAGGCTGGGTTTCAAGAGTACTCAGCCCTTCAGAAAGAGCTGCTTATATGTGTATATTTTGTTGTCATATGAGGAAGTCTGAGGAAAGGAAAAGATATCCAGGCTTCTACAATTAATCAACAGAATTGCATTCAATTACATTAAATCAAATGCAGTACCATGTAAAAATATTTCAGAACACTGCTTAATTTTCAAAGTTGGTTTTCTATCAACTATCTTAATGTGCTAATTTTGAGCAGAACAAGAGCCTGGAAGAGATCAATTTAACTATTAACATCTCGTTTCTTCTCATCCCTTCCAGTGCCCTGAACTTCTAGATGTTGAAAAATCAAAACTTAAATCCAAAGAATCCCTCTCAAGTGGAGTGCATCTGAACACAGCCTCAGAAGACAACCTGGCTTCTTTTTTAGACCAAGAACATGACCAGTCTGTAGAGCGGCCCCCACAGCATTGTAAACCTTGTCTCCCGCCAATTAGGCACCCTTCCTTGCCAGAATCTTCACTAAGCACTGTAGGAATCTTGAGTCTTCATAGGCATGTTTCTGATCCTGGTCTTCCTGGGAAATAGTACTTTTATACTATTACTTCACATAAAAATGTAAGTGCTTTTAATGGCTGTTTTTCCTTTTTTTTTTTTTTTTTTTGTATTTAAATCCTCTATACTTGACTCAGGGGCTACAAGGAATATACCATTATATGCAAAAGTACTGTATATTTTCCTAAATCTAAAGCTTGTAAGGTAAAGTTGAGCAGTTCTGATGTAAATATATATATACACACACTAATTGTATGTTCCAAATATAAAACTGCCAGCATTCTCAAGGCACCTTAAATTTTTTTTTTTTTTTAAATAACATGCATGTTCTGAGATTACAGTTTACGTTGCATGGAGATTACCATTTACTGCTGTCATGGAAATAGTATTTTATTGTGGATATGTCTTCAGAGCAAATAGGAGACCAATAACAATAATTCACATAGAAAAACTCCTACCTGGCCAAGCTAAAATTCAAGCAAAATCCTCTTTTAGCTCACTTTTGAAAACTGATTTATCTTTCTTTCAGTGAGCTTTCTATAATAAATCACAGTTAGTCTGAATCTAAAGAAAGAATTAGGTAACCAAGTATTCTGGGCTTGAAACAATTGGGACAGAGAAAACTGCCTCCTTCCTAACCAGTTGAAGTAGGTAGGGCAGTATTTTAATAGACAGGAAAACTCTGCCGCATGCTGGAAAGTATCACCATAGATTACATCCACAAAATTGCATTAATTGAATAATTTGTTTCCACTACATTTTGGTTTTGGGGTTTTGTATTGTTTTTCTTCTTTTTTTTTTTTTTTTTTTTTTAATTGCATCATAGAAGTTAGCTGTGATGAGCAGACAGGTACTCTTCATCTGTCACACAAACATAATCAAATGCAATAAACCTAATTTCTATATAATACAGAAGACTGTGTTCCTTTTGTTCAATGCAAATTATTAACAATATGTTTAATTTAAAAATACTTCACAGATTTTTGTGTTATAATTAGTAAGGTGGCTGTTTGCAGTTACCTCTTTTTACTGACTGGCCCCTCCCAATGATCCTGGATAGGGTATATCTGTATGTGAACACACGCATACACCACACACACATTCCTGTATGTGTGCATGTGTGTATTTTATATATGTACATAGGTGTGTATGTATGTGTATGTGTATATATATTTATATACACACGTACACACAAGTATGTGTATATACCTACACTTACATGTAGGAGTATAGATATAGAGCTATATATATATATGTATATATGTAAAATCACTTTCAGGAACAATTGTAAACTTTCTTATTACAAAATGAGTAAGCTTAGCTTGTGTCCAAAGCTGAATTAGAATAAAATTATTTAAGGTCTGTAGGCTTTAAATACAGTATGTACTGTATGTGCATAATGCTTTGTGAATACTTAGATTTAATTTTATTAAAATATTATTCTGCTTCAAATGTTGTGTTTATTTTTAAATGAAATTACCTTTTTATTAATGTTTTTAAATATTTTTAAATGGTCACATGATTTTCTAACCTTTTAGCTTTGATGTGAAATTCCTCTGGGAAGAGAACTGGTTTCAGAAAAGCACGTAATCCAGTTAGTGGGGGAGCACTAAAACCGAACTAAACCCTCTGTTCTAAACCAGTACTACAGAGAGATGTGATAGCAATTGTCCCTTCCACAGAGACATATGTTGTATGTTGGGGTTGGAATGAAACATGACATTTCCGGTCATACACAGCCAGTAGACTAACCCAAGGTGGGTGAATCTTCCCTCATTTAAAAGCAGTGTGTGTTGAGCTACTGAGCAAGGTTCTGCTTTACCTTTGCTTTTAAAGATACAAAAATGAAGTAAGTGAATGCCTTTGTAAGTGAAAAGATAAACCAACCCTTCCCATAAAAGATGAAATTTTCTTCTGCCT
This sequence comes from Pyrocephalus nanus, assembly GCA_038380795.1. NCBI lineage: Eukaryota > Metazoa > Chordata > Aves > Passeriformes > Tyrannidae > Pyrocephalus > Pyrocephalus nanus. Next base: position 17,572,748 of record CM076267.1, on the reverse strand, counting down.
CATGCTACTGTTGATTGTTGAAAGGTCCGAATGCTACAACATGCTGACTGCTCTAACTTCTACCATAACTCCAGGAGGTCTGCACTGCTCAGTGCCTTGCAGGATCAGATCCTAGGGACCATTCAGAATCTCTGCCTACATATACTGCACTGAGATGGGAGTGCTGAATAACAAATAGCTACTGTGCTTTTTTTGCTCCTTTTTTTTTTTTTTTTTTAATAGCAAGTGTTAATGACTTATGCTCTATCTCAGTCTGGGAACTATATTAATGTCTGCTACAAGGAACAGGTTACCACATTTCCTAAAAAAGTATTTGTGCTTATGCTACATTCTAAAAAGTCTGGCATAAATTAAAAATAAAATCAATGAAAAAAGTATAATGCATGAGCATTCCTTTCCAAAATGTCTTTTGTCCAATTTCATCACTTGGTATTTCACACTGATGCAAAGAGTCTCAGCAAAACAGGTGGACTGGGAAAGGAGCACTGGGGAAGAGGAGGAGCTACAACTACTGCAGTTAGTCCAAATGAAGGAAAAGTTCCATTCCTTACTCCTTTTCTTGGCTCAAAGAGGCTTTGTTCCTCCCCTTCTTTTTGTATCAAGAAGAAAAATCTCTAATAGGGGAAACTAAGGGAGACTTTATAATGTTATGTAGATTCTAAGCTACCTAGACATCTGCCAAGGAATGCAGAAACAAAACATGAAAGTTTGGTGGCAATACTTGAACTGCTTCTTCTCTGCCAAAGAAAAATCTGCCCTCTCAGGCGTCTTGTTGTTGAGGTTCAGTGAAGTACATGAAGACCCCCTGCTTCAAACTTTTTTCTTCCAGAAGCAGGTAAAAACTCTTTATTTTGAAAATGTGTTAATTTTCTAAACAGCAAAAATTGCCCCTTTTATTTGGGGTTATTTTGTTGGTGTTTTGGCGTTCCTGTTTGTTTGGGGTTGGGGGGGGGGGGGAGGGTGTCTTTGGTTGCTTAGTTCGTTGATTTTTCTGAAGGGGTGGGGCTACCTTAAGGCCAGTCTGTTCTGACTTGATAGAAATGGGTCTGTGTTATCCAAATCAAACTGGGAATAAAGTTAAGGATTGTATACCCACACATTGCAATACACAGTGTCTAAATCTGTAGAAGCTTTCAGAACTTTAGGAGGTAAGTTTTGGGTTTGCTTGAACTTAGGAATTTGGCTAAGTACATTTAAAACCTGTGGCTGAAAGTTATGTAAAAATTATAAGCTGTAGATACAGAAAAGTCTCCTGGAAATTCAAGAATAGCTAATGTAGTCGAAGTACCAAAGCAATTGGGACAATCACTCCAAATGTGAGAGATGAGACCATACAAATCAGCAGAGCTCGTCATGAAGTTTTTGGCTCCCACCAGTTATGGGTCTAGTTCAGGATTTAAAGCAAAGGACAGATTGTGATGCTTTTCAATAGGTAAGCTGTGCAGCCACCTAAACCATTTGAATGTGCACGTTCCTCTTCAGGAACAACTTCACAGTAACACACATTAGTCCTGTGTCTTGGCATGCCCAACTCTGCTGTTTCCAGGAAGCATATGCCCAACTGCATGTCTTTCTTTCCTTCCATGTTCTCATTCTGTTCACTCAACAAACACGTTTTCTGGTCTCCCATCTCACTGCTGCTGCCAGCAGATGAACCTGTCTTCCCTCTTTCTCCTGCAGATGGTGTCCTAGCAATCTCCTCCCTCTGATGAGAACTCATCAGAGCTCCTATCTGACTCACCAGCATCACAACATATAAAAGCTGAAAGCACTGCTTGGCATGGCCTCTGGCTGCCTGCAGAGGTGAAGCAACAGGAGTTTTTCCCACTGATGAATTGCATTTCCTCCCATTTGCACTGCTGATCTCTAAAATGCTGGACACAAACAGAATTCTTATGCTGTTAACACGTCTACACTGCACGCTGCAGTGACTTGCAGTGTAGTGCTATGCACTGCTGTGCTCAGTCATCATCTATGCAACATCACACTAGCTGGAATAAACAACTTGCATTATTTTTATATAAATCTCTCTCAGAAACAGTACTGTTGTGGGATAAATACATGACTTGATTTACCACCACTACATACACAACAAAACAAATGCACAAACATCCCATCTGCACACACAGAACCCAAGTCAGTCCTATGGGCTTCTGAGACCACCCAAGGAAGGTGCTGAAGGCAAAAGAATAAATAGTGAGGGGGAAAAAAAGACATGATACTTTCTTCAGAAATCTTTCAAAGGAAACTTGCATAAAGCAGAAATAAAAAAGTAATGATGAAGTAAGAATGAAAGTTGACATAAGTAGACAATGAAATGAAAACAAAAACAAATTGTTCCTCTAAAAAAGAAGCCTCCAGCTGAAGGAAGCTCCTCTGAGAGCAGAATGCTGTAGCACATCTCAACATGACAATCAGCTGAGGGCACAATTTGAGTTTCAGAAAGTTTCAGGCTGGGAAAGGACCCCTAGAGACAGCTGGCTTCCTTTTAAAAGGAAGGCATTAAATCAAGGACCCTGTCAAGCCAAATGTTGAATATTTCTATTGAGAAAACTCCCACTACTTCTTTGGGCAATATATTCCAACGTCTAATTCTTTCTAGACTGGATAATATTTTTTTCTTACACCTGGACATAATCTCCCCTGAAGAAATGTGTTCCAATTGCTCCTTGTTCTATGTACCGCAGTGAAGAGGGATCCAACTTTTAGGAGGTGGAAAACTGTTGTCTGAAAACAGGTTCCTTCACCTGGTGGGCAAGAGGCCAATCCACACACAGAGTCAAGGTATATGATCTATTTACGGTTCTGCACAGGACGGGGTACGAGGTGGTAAATCCACAAAGACAGCACCATGCCTATCAACATTTTTAATACATTTTAGCAAGCAAAGGCATTAATGTTCATTGGCTACAAGTTACTTATTAATTAGTATTCTATCTTCTATTGAGTCAACTATTGCCTCACTTCATTTGCTAATAAGTCCACATGCTCTGTCTTTCTCTTGAGTCAAAGGGTTTCTTGAATCGGTAGTTACAATCGCCCCCTGCCGGAATTACCTTCTATCAGTCAGAGCTGATTTCAGCACAATTGCTGAGTTGGCTTTATTAGTTTCTTCCTTACCTTGACAGTTCTGTCAAACACCCTTGAGGCCTGTACATTCTGTGTTCTTTGTGTCTGCTATCGGTGGTACGTCCTTCGCCCCAAGCTTTGTTAACCTCCTCCTAGGTCTGAGATCACTGAAACGTATCACACCCTAAAAGTTAACAAACCAATTCTACCAATAAGTAATTTATTTTTCTAACACCTGGACATCTGTGGTTGGAACTCCCTTGAGCCTTTTTTCTTCAGGATTTTTAAATCCACGTCGTTGCAACATGTATCAGGCTACCAATCCTGTTGGCCCTCTGTACTCTCTCCAGTGCCCAAAACCCTGACACGCTGTGACCGGCCCGGGAAATTCGTGAGCAGGAAAGTGACAGACATGTTTATGTTTATGACTGGCTTTTTAAACTCAGGGTTACTGTTCAAGGTTTCGGTTTAAATGCTAAGGAGTGGCACCGAGCGGTGCCGTTCCCTGCGGGCGCGGTCCCTCCGCGTTCCGTAAGCGAAACCGAAAGCGGCGCTGGCTCTGGAAGAAAGTGGGGCCGGCTCGGCGCCCGCCGGAGGAGACGCGGAGGGGGACAGGGGACTTACTGAGGCCAAAGCCGAGTCCGAACCCACCCGTGAAGTCCCGGTATCGGCAGCGCTCCCCCGGCCGAGCTCCGGACCGCGCCCCGCGCCATCCGCCCGCAGCCGCGCAGGAGCCCCGGGCGCCGCCAGCGCGGCCATGGAAGAGGGGGACCGGGACGAGCGGTTCCTCTACATGATCTCCTGCTTCAGGCCGCGGCTGAAGCAGTTCATCCAGGTGCAGCCCGTGCTGGACCAGCTCCCCTCGCTGAGCGCGGAGGAGAGGGAGAAGGTGCGGGCGGCCGTCCTGCAGCGAGGAGAGGTGGCGGGGGCCGAGGAGCTGCTGCGGGCCGTGGAGCGGGGACCCCGCGGCTGCGGCTGGTTCCATGAGTTCCTGCAGGCGCTGGAGCACGGGGGCTGTAGCCTGGCCGCCTGCTACGCCAACCCCAGCCTCAGCCAGCTGCCCTCGCCAGCCGAGGAGGCCGACCACGACCTCTGCGTGCACCTGGTGCAGCTGCTCCACAGCGCGCTGGTAGACAGGATGCAGCCCGTGCAGGTGGCCGAGAAGTGCCTGGAAATGGGCATCTTCACGGAGGAGGACCTGGATCGGGTAAGTGGCCAGGTTGGGTGCCAGGCAGTGCCACAGAGACTGCCCATCCCCAGTGTCTGTTGGGCACGTAGGAAACCACAACTAGAAATGGCCTAGTAAGCGCAAAAATAAACAGGGAGTACCCAAACTTGGGGAAAAAGACAAATGGCTCCGGGTAAGCCAGTGAAAACTGTTGACAGCAGGACAGAAGGTGGGATGCCAGCTAAGAACCTGTGAAAGAAAAATGCCATGAACAAGTCACTGGAAGAAATATGCAAGCCTTTGCTGTTACTTATTATTTTGTCACAGACCTTAGGTTCAGGAGATGAAGTGTCATTAAGTATCTTCTGGCCCCTGAACCATACCAGGAAGTAGCGATGGCCTGTAAAGTCCTAAAGAATCATAAAATCAGATGGGTTGGAAAGGACCTCTGACATCATCAAGTCCAGTCCTTGATCCACTACCACCACAGTGGTAGAACACTTAAACTAAAATAAAGCAAGACTTTGTCTCCCCTTTTTTTACCTTATAGGTTCACTGAAGACTGTCCTAGTAGACAGTGAGGTGAACAGAAATACCAGTTTGACAAGAACAAGGCAGTGTTAACCTTTGATAAAAACATTTGCCAGTGTTTATCCCATTTGGCCAAGAATGACTCACCTGGAGTGTGAAACTTACTCGAAACCCAGGAAAATGTATATCCTGAAATGGTGTTAGAACACATTAAATTAATAATTGCCATAGCAATAAGGGGGAAACTGGTAAACTAAGGGTGGAGCTACATCACATTTGCGCTCTGAGCCTTCACATCCACTTTTGAGGTAGTTCTATACTCTCAGTTAAAAGACAGTAACATACATAGCTTTGTCTTGTGACTGACATGTAGCAGCAAGAATCAGCTACACACTAATGAATCACAAGTCAAGCATGGTAACACACAGGTGGATGCAGAGGCCTTTTAGGAGGTTATCAGCTCCATTCCCTGGTAATGGGTCCCTGTGATCCACCAGACCACCTTTCTGCCTCTGGTATTTCCATTAAGCCATTCATTACTCTTCACAATCCTGTCAGTTTCAACTCCAACAGAGGCTGGTCTTTCCTAATGCCTCTTTCTACTCCTGCTTCCCACGCACTTCCTTTTAGTTTTCAGTCTCAGTCAGGTGTTCCTACTGTTATGTCTGCCCATTTCCTTGTATATCAGAATGGGTGATTTGTGAGCCTTGAGAAAATTACCCTTGAGGATTGAACACCTGTCTCAGGCTTCTTTGCTCTTGGGATTGTTTCATTTCTCATGTTATTGCATGTCAAGTTTTGCTTGTGACAGCCTTGGGACACTTTTCCAAAGCCTCTTTGAGGGCAATAGTGACTTTCTAGAAGCTTAGTTATTGTATTTTTAAGTGGGAATTGAGATGATAAAGCCAGAGTTTAAGCAGGGAAATGTTCTATTTTATGTATGAGGTCATGTTACAGATTAAGTCTGAGTTTTGGTAAACTGTGTGACATGACTTCTCCTTAATCAAGGTTACTTGTTCCCTAAACCAGTCTGAACACCAATTATTATACCACAATACTAATAATTATTACATAGTTCTTATTATTGTAACCATTGTCTAGTACTACCAGACTCTCCAATTAAATTTCAGATCTCATAAGTCTTATATATCCTACTTGAAACCATATGGGATAAACACGAGGTTGGACAAAACTGCAGTAAGTCTCTTCTGATTAGGAGCAGGTCCGTTTCATATATTTATTTTTAAGTATGTTTTAATGATGATAGGCAAATGCTTTTGTACATAGACTATTCTTACTAACTTCCTCGAACCATTTCCAAAGTCTGTATGATGACTGTGGGTTTTTTTTCACCAGATCCACACTGCTACTGACAATCTTGGGAACAAGGAGGGTGCAAGGGAACTTCTGAGCAGAATAGTGCGGAAGAAAGATTGGTTCTCTCCCTTTTTAATTGCTCTCCGTGAAACCCAACATGAAGACCTGGCAAATGAATTAAGTGGAAATACAGGAGGTAATAATCTCATTTCACTACTATTGATTGTTTTAATATCTTCTTTTTTTTTTTTTTTTTTTGGTAATGTTATTTAAGAAACAGTAATGTAAGGGTCCCATAGTATTGATTTCACTGTGACCCTAGGACTAATGTTTTTGCTTGTCCAGGGATTTCAAAATCAAGTTATTTAACAGCTTAAGCAATAGATTTTGAAACACTAAAAAATTCTTACTAAGCAGTATGAGAATTACAATAGTATGTATTCAGTTGAAATTAAACTGAATCCTTACTTTTTATAACCCATTGGTTTCCAGTGTGATGTTTTTCTAATCACTCATAAAAAAAATATTTTGAAGATTAATTTGAACAAACAAAACGGACCTTACCTGGATTTCTCTTTCAATACAAATACAAGTATATAGAATATATATACTTAAGTATTTAAGTATATATACTTATAAGTATTGTATATATAAGTATATCAATAATAGAATAAACTATTAAAACAGCCACTACTTTTTATTCCTGAATAATAATTACAATATTGTAAAATTATAACAGTGCTCCCCTGGATTCTAAAATATAAAGAAGCAGCAGCCCCCAAATACTCTATCCCTCATTTTTACTGTGCTCCACATATATTTTATAAGATTTTTGAGACTAAAGTTTTGTAACAGATTTCCCATTTATCAGCTTCGGCCTGCTCACCCGAGGAGCTCACCAGAACTATGTGTCTGTACTTTTAGTTGCTGCACATGGGTCAGTGCCATGAGACGGGTAAGAGGAGCATGCAGGTTTCGGACAGGAATCAGCCTATGTACTGCCGGACACAGATGTGCAGCTGTTGTATTTGAATATGCAGATCAAAGAGCATTGCAGTCTGCGGGACAAGACCAACCAAGTTGGAGCCTCAGAAGATCATTCTGAGTGAAACTCAGATCCTGGGAATAGCTCGGCAACTCAGCAGCTATTGTGGTCCTAATTTTCATTCTGGTTCTCAATTTCATTCAGAGTAGCAAGTATTTCACAAACATGCAAATTATTAATATTCTTTTCATATTTTTATTTTCAATTCTTTTCAAATTTTGCATTTCTAAACTTTCAGTACAATGCAGAGAATATAGGGTAAAACTTAAGTTTAATTCAGTTGTTTGATGGAATACTGAATGAGTGCATTTATTCCACAGTTTCTCCGTAATCTTGGACAATGCAGGCCCTAAAAGAAACTGTTAAGACTAATATGTAAAGCCATAAATTGTGTGGCTCTTACCAGAGGATAAGTAATTTGCCATGTTCGCAATCCTATATGTATGTAGATATGTAAGGAGTGTGGTGCTGGAGCATCCACTGACATAAGATCATCACAGGAAACACTGAGAACAGATTCATTGGGTACTGGGGAAGGAGAAGACTGGTGCTACATTTTAGCATTACAGGTTGATCATCAATGATTTGTTACAATAAAACCCATTGTTATTAGCAGATGCCTACCTGTAGAAATTGAGAACTTTATAAAAATAAATCTATCTTTTTAAATTTAATTTCTAATTACAGAGTAATGTCTTAATGTTTATAAAAATGTCAAAATTCCAAACTATAGTATTTGAGTCAAGACCTAGAGTGTATGTTATGCTGTTATGTACATGATGAATACAGGTTAGTTCTATGTTTTCTGTGCTCCACACTAAAGAGATGAAATGTTTTATAGTGCTTTAGAATTTCTATTTGTTTTCTAGGAACAGAGAATAGACAAAGTGAGATGAAGAACAGTACAACTGAAGAAACAGAAATTACAAGCCAACCACGATATGCCATAGTGGAGGATATGAAACAGCAAGAAAATGTGATTGATAGTTTCAGCAGTGAGAACAGTGTATTGGAAACATCCATGGGAGAGAATTCTGTAGATTCAGGTTTGTTCACTAAGTGTTATTTTGTGCTGGTACCAGTTAAACTTCAGTAGCGGCAGGTAACTGAGAGAACTTAGTACAAATTTTTAGAAATTGTTGTGGCCTGTTGTTCACGCAGATCTACTTTTAAAAACATGTCTTGGGAGTTGATTAAGAGCAACAGCAATTAACAGCAATAATGTCCAAACATAGCTGGGAACCAGTGGTTCAAACATATGCTGCATGATTAAAGAGCCATTCATGTGTGTTACAAGTTCAGATGGAACTCAAACAATAGTTACAACTGAGACAAATCTTGTCTGAAATTATTCTAGTGAATTTACTCAACCAAAGGAGTAAGACAGTTAAGGCTGCTCTTTTTCTATCAAACATGAATAAATTTTAAAAAAGTTGGCTCTGAAAAAGTGCAGCCTTTCAGTGTATAACCTTAGTAGCCTATTTCTTACTTATCGTGATATTAACAGCATATCACAGTGCTTCATTGCAAATAGTGAATTATTGATGACAGCAAAAATACCAGCTTGGTTTTCCTGGATTAGAACATTATTTGGCAGTATAAAGAAGAGATGGCAAATATTTAATGATAATTACAAAATGCATTAGACTGAATTATCCTCATTGTTAGTTGGAATCCTTCCTGGGCAAGGCTAAGGCTCTTACTGGGCCTCACTAAGGGTAGGTTTCATTGCTGTTAGCCTGATCTTCTACTTGACTCTGGCCAGGTTAAGGGTTACAGATAATTAGATGTATTAGTTATTAACTAGCCTGCCGTAAGCTAATTCTGGACGGAAAACTACGATCTCCTCAGCAGTGAACTGTACTGAAATGAATAGATAATGGTATTAGCAGTTTGTGTGGCTGAGCAGATCTGTTCAATGAAATGGTCTTAAGAGTGTACACAGTACAGGGATTCTTTCATTTTGGTTCAGATTGACTTCAGTCTGGTGTGGACTGTGTGCCTGCAAGTGGCTGGAACACATGAAACATTTGGTTTCAGCTGACAGTGAATTTCTTCTCACCTAAACCAGCTCTGATATGAATCAAAGTAGTGTAAGTGGGGACAATTGACAGATTCGTTGTAAACATGCTCTTCTGACTTGAACTAAAGCAGCAGAGCAGATGCAGTGTAACAAGGGCTGCCAGGAGACAGTGCTGCATGGACGTGGCTGCAGAGGAACAGGCTCACATCAGCCATCTTGAAATGCAGTACACTTCGATCTCTGTGTGCTTGTGCACTCACTTAACTGCACTCAACTCTTTTTCCATTTCCATCCTTTATTGTGATCTGGTAAGACTGTATTTTTAAACCAGGCAGCTGAAAACTGGAGCCCAGATTCTACTTCCAAGTATGCTGGGAACCCACCTGATTTCCAGTTTGATGCTGTCAGGTGTTGTCAGTTTTGCAGTACGTTCCCACCATTCTTTCATGTCTTGAGAAGGACACATTTCAAGCAGAAAGAAGCTTTTTCAAATCACTTGAAATTACTCCAATTTGCATGGTATCTGAAACCTCCTCTGACCTGTTTATTTGAGTAGCTGAAACAGTGGGAGTCAGAAGGTATGAGAGCAGTAGGATCATAAAAAAAAAAAAAATAGAAATCGATCATTTAGCCTAAGAGATAACTAGAGAAAAATTGTGTATACAAAAACACAGGTAAGAAATAACACAAACACAACACAAAAGCAAATAAATTTGCAAGGTCAGAAGTGAAACACTTGGATTAACCTACAGTTAGTTACCTGTATCAACAATAATTTAAATAATAGCAGTTCTGTTTTTCAAGGCTTGTTTTTCATTGCATTCCATTCTCTTTATACTTACTAATTAGTCAGTGCAAAGTGACTGAAAATCTTTCTGTGGAATATTCTACATTACAATGTGCAAGAAGCACTCTCAAGGAAGATTAGCAAAAGTGGTGAAAACAGCTGTTACAATATAAACTCTTTTATCTTCATTGTTTTGGAAATGCTTATTGGTTGGTTTGTTTGTTAATTTTTTTTTTTAAATACAAGAAAAGTGAGATAGTTGAAAAAGGAGAATGTTATTGACCTTCATTTGGAAGATGATTATTTTGCATTTCACTTCACCACTGATGTTTTCTGTTGAGATGTTATAGTGTAATGCATGCTGCATGTTTTTTTTCAGATAATTATGTACAAAACACTTTATGAATGAATATTTTTACGCCTTTCATTAGGTCATTTTTAGATGAGACTAGGCTTTTTTGGGGGATAATAAATTGGGAAAAATATGGGTATAGACCATGATAGGGTATTCACTGGAAAGAACTTGATAGAACACAAGTTCACTGTCTGATTAAGCAAAACATGAGTCAGTGACTGATTTCGTATGCACACTGTAGGTTCAGTTGCAGAGTGCTGTAGGTAAGCTGGCCTAAGCTTACCTTAAGGTAAGTGCAGGATGAGGCAGTTTGTAGCAGACTTTTCCAGAAGAACTGCATATCTCTTTAGGTATTGAAAGGACTGATTTTGGGATAACCCAGCCGTTTCAATTACACTGGTGACCGAAAAAAGTCAGTGTAACACATTGATGGCCCAGCAGAGGGAGAACTCAGCACGGGAATATCCCCGCGGACTTCCCAGGCAGGGCGGCCCGGTCCCGGCGCTGCTTCTGCTTGCGAACAGTTTGGAAGATTTAATAATTTATCACTGCTTGTATTTACCTGGGAGCTGTGGTTTTCTCTTTTCCTGTTACATGAAGAAACTTTGGGGAAAAAAAAAAAAAACCAAAAAAACCTGGGAATTCTGGTTTTGTTTTTATTCTACTACAGGTATAGCTCTCATGGCTTACAGGGAGTGAAAGAGAAGGTTCAGCTTGCCAGCAACTTTTTTTGGCTTTTTACTCTTCTGAGAAGATAAAATAGGATAGAGGGGATCATGCAGGTGGTCATGTCTGTACCCTTGCTTTCAAACATTTGCTGCATGGCCCACATTGTCTTACCTCTGCCTTGTTTTAGATTTTAATTTTCCACTCCATATTTTCTTCCATAAGAAAATTAATTATATTGTTCACATTTTTATCTTTACCAAAGACAAAAAAAATTGTTCCTTAGCCATCCCTGCCTGATAACCATCTAGCCTATTTTAACAGCTTAGGGAGAGAGCAAACAATATGCTTTTGCTATTAGTATTTGTACAGCAAATATACTATACTGCATTTCTTTGTGGTTTTCATTTAGAGTCAGATGTCTCCATAGGAGATGGAAGTGTCCGTAACTTCAATGAAAAACTGGGCCAGAGCTGCACAACCAGTGATTCAGGTATGTTTCCCTTCTGTTATTTAGAAATTGCAAAATAAGCTCCGGAGGGGAAGCACTCTGTGAATGGTCCGGAACAAAAATCAGTGGAAGGCTTTCACTGTGAACACTAGTTCATTGTATTTAGATGTCAGATTTACCCTCATTTTGTTGCAAAACAAAAAAATTTTTAAGTGTCTGGACCTAAGTCCTAGCCCCCAAAAGAGTCGATTTACTGAGCTTGTCTGAGTAAGTCTCTAGACATTGTCATCATACAAAACAGTCAGCGAGACAGACTGATTAAATCACATAGGATGAAGAGACTTACTGAAGTCATCCAGTGCAGTCACCTGTACAGAAATTCACAGTGCTGCCACATAGACGTGTCTTTAGCTCTCAGAAAGGAGCTGGATTGTGCCTGGGCCCTGCACAGGGTAAGTGAGAGGGAATAGGACATGTTTTAGAAGTATCTAATCATGAGCAGAAGCATTTCCAGGGTACCTGCAGAACAGTAATGAAGGTCCACTTTCTACCTAAGTAATTTAGTAGCCCTAATTGTAAAAGCAACCTAATCAATCGGAGTTACTATCTGAAGACCTTTGCAAATCTCGCATTTAAACACATGTGCAACTTTTAAATACAGTTTTAAACCAGATTTTGGGCTGTGTTTACATAATACTTTAAAGACAGGCATTATCTTGCTATATCTAGTCTGAGCCCAATTAAACACTGCTGTTGTAAAATGACATCCCAATATAGTGTTTGTTTGTTTGTGGGGTTTTTTGTTTTGTTTTGGTTTTGGGTTTTATTTTAATCTTAGACCTGAGGCAGAACAAATTTGCAGCTGTCCATCATGGTGATCAGCCTGTTTGCCTACACAGAATTCAAAAGCTACTCTTTGGAATCTAGCCTTTCTAAAATTTGTGTTAGGACTGTGTCTTGTAAAAGGGCAATTTGAGTACCTTTCAGGCCAGCTCTGCCTAATAAACCTATAAACATCATGCAAATATTGTATATCATATGCCTGCAAAATGCTTACTATAAATACTTTTAAAATAGTTTCACGCTTTTTAAATATTAATATCCACATAATTTATAATTACACAGAAATTTCAGGATAGCTCAGATCTAAATTGCTACACTCTAGCTAAGATTTTAGTCTTCATATTGCTAACTTTGCTAACTTTACACTTCTGCATGAACTGAGGAGACTCATCAGTCACACTGTATTTTTTTCCTCACTGTGTCACATGAACTGTCTGGGCACGGAAACTTCTCTGTTCAGGTCACACTGTGTTGTTGGTCAGGTCAATCCAGGCTACTGGTGTGTGTCAGCACATGTGTGTGTGTGGCCTGATTCATTTAAGATTCCTGAAATATCTCCCATTAAGTAAATTGGGCATTTACTATGTCTAGTAATCCAGCATACAGAACAGATTTTTTTTCCAGGGTTTACTTGCTATATGTTCTGTTTACATGTGGGCTTTAAAAGCAACTAGTTAAAAAGTTTTTAAAAACATTCATGCTTTTTAATAATGCCTAGTAAACTCAGAAAGAGCAACTAAGCATCTGCTAAGGAGATGCAGATGAACTTTGTGATATTTATGGATTTTATAATTTGAAATTTTGCAGTAAGGCTGCTGTATTAACAAAGATGTTTAGATGGCATCTTAATACATTGATATGATTTGGATTTTAATGCAAAGAATCATGTGGATTCAGTTGCAGTTTTCTGTGCAAGGATCATTTCACATTTAAGAAAAATGGAATTAGCAATTCACATGAGCCTTGTACAAAGGCAGACAACTTCCCTAAAGTTAAACTGTGCATTATGAAAATCCTTTAATTATTACATTTTTTAATCTGTGAGAAGATTCCTGTATGAGCCTTTGTCTAAACAGGGGCTGAGGCAGTTAGGAGAAAGCTAAGTTAAATATTTTTTAGGCCTAGATTGTTAATTGAGGATGTTATGGAACTGAAATTTAACCAAACAGATGGGTGATAAAGTGCTAGTTTCAATATGATTGAACTATTGAATGTAGCCAACCAGAAAGCAAACACCATTCTTCCTCAAAAGAGAGTAGTAGAAGTCAGATAAGTGACAGCAAGTACTCTCTCATGCAAATTTCCCTGAGTTCCAGGTAGCCCTGCACTCACACTAAAAGGCAAAACAAGCAAAAAACACTTAAGAATGGCATTCGGATGTTTCCATCAGCAGTATTTTATCAAGCTTCATTACTTTTTGTTAGTTTAATTTTATTTAATGGAATCAGGAATACTAGAAAAATACACTTACTTTGCATGTAATGTCTCAGTGATAATAAAATCCTCATGACTCTTCACCAAATTATATCAGGAAACAAAACTATATGGGTTTTTTTGTCTCATTTTTAGTCTAGTAGAATGAATTTGTGCCTTTTCTTCTCTGAGGGCAGTTAATACATGGAAGGTGATATGAACATATTTGTAGAGGAAAAAAAAAAAAACCAACACACAAAAAAAACCGAAAAACCAAAACACAAAAACTCCATTGAAATAAATTCTTCTGATATTAAGGTGTATATAATTCCTGACTCCCTAAATATATATATACTCAAGAGACTTGATATGCTTTTCTTACTGCTTGAAATAATTCAACATTTTTCTACTTTTAAGTTTTGAACGCTGTTTGTTTCATCTGTGAGCCATAGATCTAAACTCTGCCATTGCATTTGAAATGAGAGATGGAAGGCTTTGACCTTAGGTGACAAATGTGTATGACTTTTTAATGAACAGCTCAGTTGCATTATGTATGAGTCAGGCTAAGCAGCAATGTAATCTACCATGAATAGGTGTGATACGTTCTGCAGTTACCTGTATCTTGTATGGACAGTTAAATTTTCTTATCTATTTGATCTTTATATTTTATAACTCCCTTCATCATTTTTAAGTGGTCCCTATCTCTTTTTCTCTCTATGGCTCCACTCTTGGAAGTATTTAAAAAGGGAGCTCCCTTGTGACCAAATAAATTTTAGTATTGATGAAGGAGAATGTCACATAAATGTGACTAGGTTATAATAAATACTGCAGCTCTGAACACAACTTTTGTTGGTCCCAGTACTACTGAACTGTATCTTTGAATTCATACATAATAGCAGTCATGTCAACATAGACAGGTGAAGACATACTGTGGCTTATTCCACCTGTTCTGATTGGTGACTGGAAATAAGCAGTTCTGATCCAGAGTTGCACAGGTCCACAGACTAACATTGTCTGTCCTAATATGCCCTGTTTCTGTTTATTCAGATGAGGCTTTTAATAGTAAATCAGTATTTTTCTCTTTGAAATTTTTTTCAATATTCTGATATGTTTTATGCCCCCTGTTTGATACTTTCTTTCTACCCTTAGATGAAGATGAAGAGGAGAGGAGAGCTTCCCCTGAGCCAGATCTGACCCTGAGAGATTACCAGATGGAAGTTGCAAAGCCAGCACTCAATGGGGAGAATATTATAATATGTCTCCCTACAGGCACTGGTAAAACCAGGGTGGCTGTTTACATTACCAAAGATCACTTGGATAAGAAGAAAAGAGCGTCAGAACCTGGAAAGGTCATAGTACTCGTTAATAAGGTATGTTGGTCCACTTTTTTAAGTATTATTTTCTAAACATAATGCATTGTTAATATAGATATTGTAAAATGAATATTAACACAATTCTCAGCTTCTCTAGATATAGCTGTGTTAAAGGCACACAGCTCCAGACTGTCATCTCCTTTGCATCATTATCCTAGTGCATGCTCAAATTATTTCAGTGTACCCCACTGCAAGTGCAAATTTAGATGTGCCCTAATAACTACATTATTTTAGAAAGTAAAATTTCAAATCAGAATTAATAAAAAAAAATATTTTTCACATTTTGTGTTTCAGTTGTTAATGAAGGCCATCTAATGAGTCTCACAGTAGTTAAGGAATATTTTTTCAGATTTTCTGATAGTGGCTGTATATTTTATAGTTAAATTTAGCACATATAAATTAATCTTCTACTATAATATTAAAATATAGAAATACATTTAAGAACTTTATTTAAATAATAAATAATATCCATATCCTCTTATAAGAATGCCAGAGCATGCATGGCTTGTTCATTCTTTCTAAGGCACAGTTAAGCCAAGTTTCTTGAGACAAAAAAGATTTCACAGAAGAAGCTGGAGGGGAGAAATAGATTTGGGGATTTTTACTGCTTGGTTTTGTTTTGTTCAGCTAACAACATTCTGGCAAACAGGCATGTATTTTTAATCCTATGTATAATCTGGTTTAAATTCTTTGGAAACTTTTGTTCAGGTACCATTGGTAGAACAACATTTAGAATCAGAGTTTCATCCATTCCTGAAGCATTGGTATCAGGTTATTGGTTTAAGTGGTGATACTCAACTGAAAATCTCATTTCCTGAAGTTGTCAGAAAAAATGATGTCATCATCTGTACAGCACAGATCCTTGAGAATTCACTCATAAATGCAGACAAAGAAGATGAAGAAGGTGTCCACTTATCAGGCAAGTTTTTAATTCTGAAATTTTTACAGAAGGAATAAAAGTATGTCTCAAGTCTGCAAAATTGCAGAGTAAAAATGTGCCACATTCAGTAGGTTTTTTCAATTTAGTCGTTTTATAAATGCAAGTGGGAGTCAAAACCAAATCTTAAATAATGAACATGCAATTTTTTCAAGCCAAAATTAGACTCTTATAGTTCATTTGTACTAAATATTTATTATGCTTCCTATTTTATCTCACTCAAGCACAACTTCATGCAAATGTAGTCGTACAGGTTCCACTTTCCAAGCCTGGTAGAGCACTGAGTCATATCACATAGAAGTGATAGACAGGATGAGAAAAATCATGATAAAAACTCAAATGTACTTTGTAGTTGGAGGAATATAATGAAACACAAGATAAAAGCCAATCTGTTTTAAAAGCAGTATTCTTTAAACTCTTAAAATTTTGCTAATGTACAGTGATATTACTTATAATGTGTGTCTCTCTGAGCTTGGAAGATGTCATAGTTTCCTAAAATAGATGAAGGAAATTGAAGAAAACAAAATATAGACAAGGCAAGATTGTTTTCCCAGAATACTAAAGTGGCAGGTATCTATGGTAGATCAGAAAAGAATTGGTATTATGTGCCAGTGACATACAAATAATGGAACAGCTGATGACTTCAGCTCCAGGATCTGGGTTGCAGTGACCTTCCTCTGTGAGATGTTAACTTCTCCCTCTATTTGCATGCAATCAAATCCTTTTTAGATGGGGCAGGATGTAGCTGAGGGGAGAGCTATGATATTCAAAATAATGGACCTGAGATAAAAGAAGTACTACTCTGGGTATTACAGAGAAAGCAGGGAAACCTGAGAATCAGTCTGTGTCTGTCAGTGCCTAGTGCTGACAGCAGTATTGCTTGATCCAAACTAATTCCTGAAGAGGCACTTGGGGACATCAGAATTGCCTCCCCCCCTTCAGAATGCGTTGTTATTAGCCTAGGCAGAGTACCAGAGATTTTCTTATCCTTGTTTCCTTTCCACTGCATCTAAGTTAATAAACTTTCCTAAATCTGATTAATTTTGTAATCTTTTATAGAGTCATCTAAACATTTCTACTGGAACTGCAGACTAGTTTAGAATTGGGCTGAATCCCAACCAGCTTGTGCAACAAAGTGGGTTTTGAATGGGTTGCACACCTTGCCAAGTTTTCTTCATAAGGAGCTACATTTTTCCCAGAGCTGAGGTGGCCCTGCACCTCATTTTTTTCTCCATGCTATTACACCTGTGCTAGGAAGTTTAGCTGGACCAAAGCCAAGCAAGCATGAACAAAGACAGCTCCATTTCTATGGCTGTGACTTGGTTAACTTGCAGCCTATATGAATCATCCTAATTAGTTGTAAGGGTTTGTATTCCAAATTTCTGTGCTTTCTTTTTTCATCTGTTTCCACAGAGGTCTGCATTGCATGTAATGTGGAATTCCAGCCTTAGTGAAATGGAGGGGGGTCTCTTAATTGTATTTTACCAAATGTTTACCCTTTTTGCCAAGGTCTAAAATCACTGTGTGGACTTTCTAAAAGCTGTGTATCACCTTCCATGAGAGAAACACATCACTTCTGGTGGGTTAGTTTGTCCACAAGTAATTATAGAAATATGCATTACAGACATAATGGTCAAAATCAAAGGGAGTAAGTTCATGTTGGCAAAATAACTGAGAAACTGCTAGTACTGCTTCTGAAGTCTTGCAATATGTAGAAATCTTAGAAATAAATAGGAATTTAGATTTGAAACTACATCACTCCAGTCCAAACTGGCTTCCTGATCCACTTGTGTGACGACAATCAGCTTTACCCAGTGACATGGAACACTGGTTTGCTTTCCTAGCAGTAGTCTTTGGTGTAGCCTTCAAATAAAACTTCCCTTCTTTAGCCTCCACCTTTCTTTATGTTCTTCAAAGAAAGGCTAACTGAGACTAATGTAGCTCTCTGTTAGTTTTCATCTTCTGCTACCAGCTGTTGCAAACTCATTTGTAGTGATGCAACAGTTTGAGCACATCATTGTGTAAACAAGGCCATGGAAGTTGTCCAGATTTAAAAAAAAACCTATGTATGAGTGTTTAACCCTGATCATTTCCATGACTTTCTTTACAGTCATATCCTCAAACATTCCTCAAAATGTTGGAAACAATGTTGAATTAGAGACTTAACGGCCAGGTACAGAAAGAATGGGAGCTCCATAAACCAGTTCTGCTGCTATAGAAAGAGAGAAATGTTCATGAGTGCTTCAAATCAGAACATTGAAATATATGTCACTGGCTGCATATGCAGATGGATTAAAGATATGTTTTCTGTATTTCTGAGACATTTAAAATTTAAAAAAATCCTATTTTTCCTTATTGTATAGTACATTATTTGTTGCATGTAAATACGATCTGACTAAAATGCACATAAAACCTCTCTGAATCTTCATTAATTTCCTCTGCTACAAAAGACAGATGAGTGGTAGTGCTCCCACTAATCTGTTTGTTCTTTCCAATAGCACATCCATAAAGTAATATGAATCTTTTAATTGGACACAAATAGGCAGGAAATCTCTGTGTTGCTACAAAATGGAAGCGTATTTGGACCACAGTAAGCCTTTCAAAAATATCTGAAAGGCTTCTAACATGTTATGTATCTTCTCATAAACAAACAGTATGTAGTTTGTCAGACACGGTTATGATATAAAAGATGGTATTGAGTTCAGCTATGATACGTTCTTATCACTGGCTATTAAAAATATCTCTCTGAAATTCTTTGTATCATCAGATTTGTTTTGCAAAAATAGAAAAGCTTTTCCCATTACGTGAAATGTAAAACCACTTGACATATCAGGACTGCAGCAAAGATTCCAAAGTTCATTAAATACGTACAGCTTCCATCCACGCCCTCCTCCAGCACTACAATTTCCATATTTCTAATACATTAATTAGTCAACACCATCCTTACCTGTTATAAGATTTAATCACACAAATTCTACATTTGAAATAAAATTATTAATTTTAGGATTTTTGCTTTTGTTTTTTCCAGATTTTTCCCTTATCATTATTGATGAGTGTCATCACACTCAGAAGGAAGGCGTCTACAACAATATAATGCGACGTTACTTAAAAGAAAAGATGAAGAACAGGAAACTAGCAAAAGAAAACAAACCACTGATCCCACAGCCTCAGGTTCTGGGACTTACAGCCTCACCTGGTGTAGGAGGTGCAACATCCTACTCAAAAGCTGAAGAGCATATTCTGAAAGTAAATAGCCCTCACACTTGCAAACCATCAAAGAGACATTGTTTTGTTCAAGTAAAACTTTTAAAGTTGACATTAGGCTCCAAACATACAATCTGATTTGTGGTTTTTTTTCATGTGTACATGGAAGTTCAGATCATAGCCATTCAGAAAATTGACCCACTACAAATTAATAGAAATCCATGCACAAATAAAGTTTACTTTATGGGAAAATAGGGTTGATGAAAAGGGAAGTAAAAAGATTGCTTCACTTGAAAAACATTCTGCAGTTAGGATCAGGGCAAGAAATCCACAATGTAGTATGGTTAATAAAAATTTTATTTTTCCATTGATAGATTATAATTTACTGTGTATTCCTAAATAGTAGACAGATGATGGTATTTTACACCTGCATATCTAGAGTGACTAAGCTGAGCTTTTGTGTGGATCCAAGAAAATTAAAAACAACCTTGAATACTTATACAAAGCAGAAACCACTTGTGAGATACTGGTAGCATACAAATGTGTTTTATTTTTTCAGTTAGAATTACTCACTGAGAAGGGAGTATTGTGGAGTTGCATGAACATCGGACTAGAGATAATTTGTTAAATTCTATACTTAAACTATATTTTACTTGAAATTAATTGAATTTACATTAGTAATACAAAAGCCCTGTACTCCAGTGAAATCTCCTGACTAGTAATTTGCACAAGAACAGAATATGATATTGAATAGGTGAGACCTACAAGAAGCTTTTATTCTGTATCGAAGTAGATACAGATACTTTCAATGGAAAAAGCAGAAAACTCCTTTTCATCAGCTCTGAAATTCCAATAGTAGGATGCTGTGGTTTGTATCTAAAGAAATGTAATCTAAATATGCAAAGTGAAATAAATAACTACAGCTGAAGACATTACAAAGGTTATCTGCCAGACTTCCTTTCTTGTTTTTTTTGCTCATGAAAATTTTAAGGTTTCACCTTATTACTTGAGACTCAATGACAGACATATATGTAGTTTCTCCTTGGAAGAGATCAAAAGCAGAAAAGTCCAGTTTAGTTGTGCAGTTAGCACAGAAATGTTCTCTGCCTTCCTGTTCCAAGAATCATTATTTCAAATTATTTTCTATTCTTATAACAGGTCTTACTTTTATAATTAATCCTGAATTTTTTATATTTTTTTCACCATTGTTTTTATTTATTTTGTGCTCCAAAATCTACTTTTCCAAAATATTGATGCTATATTTTCCTTTTCAAAATACCTTTTTTTCCACCCTGATCTACAAATGTTTTCCTGTATGTAAGGATCATTATTTGTGCCTAAAAATTAACTTGTGTGGCTTATCTCAAATCCTTTTCAAAGACTTGGCCTTTCTTATGCTGATAGGGCCTCTATCCAATTTTTTAGGAAGAAATTAAAGTTATATAAATATCTAAATAAGAAACCCTGTTGCATTAATTCAGTTTTCATGTGGAATAACTTACTCAATATCAAAAGAAATAACATTTTGTTTTCTTCCAGATCTGTGCCAATCTTGATGCATGTAGAATTATGACTGTTGAAGATCATGCGGACCAGTTAAAGAATCAGGTGAAGGAGCCGTCTAAGAAGACTGTGGTTGCAAATGACAAAAAAAGGGTAAGTTTTTTCAAACAAATCAGTAATAAAGTTGTATTTCTCTTTAAAAGCGTGTTGTATGGTATCAAAACCTTTTGCCCAATTCTCTTTTTCTATAGACTTTTGATGATCCATAGTCCTAATTTGAATATTGTTGCTTTCCTCTGTATGGAAAAGTATCAGTAAAGTTAAATAGAGCTAATTTTTTACTTATGTCAGTTATATTTTTAAAGTGTATGGTCAAAAGACCTTCTGAACCATAGTTATGTTTGTATTGGAGTGACACTATTCTGTTTAAAAAGTATGATTTCACAATATAATTTGTTTAGTATTGTGAACTATATATTTCCATAACACTAAATGTATTTAACAACCTTACTTGTTTTTTGTTTGAAGGTTTAGCTTTTTGAAAAATTACTCAGTGTGGTACTGGGCAAGTAGTTCTGTTGCCAAAAGATGCTTACTTACTTTGCTAATCTATTTATTTTTAGGATCCATTTAGAGAGGAAATTACTGAGATCATGACAGAAATACAAAACTACTGCCACCTCCATCCAAACTGTGAGTTTGGAACTCAGACATATGAACAGTGGGTGATCAGAGAAGAGAGAAGAGGTAACTGCATAGCAAACACACACCAGCTTTCTTCGAGTCATTCTATATGTACATTCTATATGTACATTCTATATATACGCAGACATGTTTTTGTATTTTTGTTCACTTCTAGCTGCAAAAGAAGAAAAACGCAAGGAACGCGTCTGTGCAGAACACTTGAAGAAATACAATGATGCTCTCCTGATAAATGAGAGCATCCGAATGGTGGATGCATACAATCACCTAACTAGCTTTTATGAGGAGGAGAAAAGTAAGAAGACAGCAAGGAGTGATGATGATGATGATGATGAACCAGCTGTATCAAAACAGGATGAAACAGATGAATTTCTAATAGGTTTATTTCATGGTAAGTTTGAAAGACATTGTGATATTTAATATTTGAAATCCATAATTATGCACTAGCATGGTTTGCATGGGCCCATTATTTATTACATCCTAGAGATTGCTGTGCTGTTTATTATGACAGTACCTTGATGTCCCAGTTCATACAGTTTTGAAGACATTAAACAACATCAAAGTGGGGTCATGTCACATCATGTAGTAGAAGTTCCTCAGCTGTGGCCTAAGGGCTCTTTCTTTTTGCTGCCGGTAAGTAAAAACTGTTCTCTGATTTCCTCCCTGAGAAAACTCTGACAGATACATAAAACGTGTATTCCAGTTGACACTCTTGAGGGGCAAAAGGTTGAGCAAATGGAATACAAAAGTAATGAAATGATTGGTTCTTAACCAACACTTTCTACCAAATTTTGTTTGTATACAAAGAAATAGGAGTAATGTCTTTGAGTTACAGGTAAAGAAAAATTAGTGAGAAAATTAAACAAAGGATCAAACCTCAAAGACAAAAGTTAGCTGCCTTTTTTTTTCAGATCATTCACCTTGGAACTGGGATTCATTCAGTCCTTGACTCATGAATTTTCTTTTTTTCCAAATTTAGACTCTCACCATTGAGAAATTCAGGAATGTTAAAACAAAACTTATAAAAATAGATTATATAATGTCAGTGTGTTTTTTTAATGACTATTTAGACTTTCTTTAAGCCCTCTTATTTAGAATTTCAGTACTGAGCTGTTTCTAAGAACCAAAAAGTTAGACTAACTAAAAATGAAACTGAGTTGTCTAGATTGTTTATATTTCCACAGGTAAACAAAGTTTACCTGTGGAAATTTAAGAATCAGGTAGTGAAAAATAAATTATATTCCAATTTTTTCATGATTTTACCACTGAGAGTGCTAGGGGTAATAGAAGAAAAACTAAAATTTTCATCTTTTAAGAGCAAAGTTAATCTTTGGGGAATAAAGTCCCTGGAGACCTCAGTGTAGGTTTAACTCAGGGGAAAATTGTGGGAGTTTGTTATATCTACCTACTTTTTGTATGGCTTTCTATATGTTTGATTACATTCTAATATGAATAGGACTAGTCAGAAAGCCACTGTCTAGGTGGTGTTATAGTTTGTGGCCATTGAGTACAAGTGCATTGGACTAGGTGCACTGCAATAATCTGCACAGGGTGATGACATCAGTGACAGTAGTAACACACAAGGCCTTAACCTTAAAGTATTCTTGCTGAGTTTCCATAACCATCTGACAATGACCTAGACTTTTAAATATTAGAAGTTTTTTTTAAAAATGAGAACATATGAGGAATATTCCCTAGTCAGTAGAGCCGACTGAAGAAGAGTCATTCATTTAACATTTCACTGAGTATATAGAAATGTCTAAGAGCTGCAGTACTCATATCAATTTGCCCATCCTGGTATCTACTATGTTACATGTTTCTAGTGAGGATTCCTTCTTTAATTAATGTCGCAAGGACAATTTATATCTAAATTTATAAAAACATCAGCTCTGAGGCTGTGCATATTAATCTGTTTCTCCTTGTAAGAGTTTTTTCCATTATTTCAAAACTGTTTTGCATATATAAGCTGGTATTTAGCCCTTTAATACAGTGCACTTAATGGTACCACTTCTTGTGTATAGTAAGGTCTTTTTCCTTGGGTTTATTCTTACCATGAAATATAGTGTACGATAATAGTAATTTATTTGATTGATTAGTGTGGTTTTAATGCATATAAACTCACTCCAAAAATAACTTGTATGCCACAGTTCTTCAAACTGAATGTGAATTAGCCATGCTGAAGTTTTATATAGAAAGCTGCTCTTTGCTTTGTTGTTTGGGGTTTTTTTCTCTAGAGCTGTAATTTTACATGGTTACTTTTTCTTAATTTACATCCATTATTTTTAAAGCAAAAAAGAAGAGGCTGAAAAAGTTGGCTGGAAAGCCAGAATATGAAAATGAGAATCTAATACAGTTGCGAAATACTTTAATGGAGGAGTTCACGAAAACTGAGGAACCTAGAGGAATTATTTTCACAAAGACTCGTCTAAGTGCCGTTGCTCTATTCCAATGGATTCAAGACAACCCAAAATTTGAAGAAGTGGGAATTAAGGCCCGTTATCTTATCGGCTCTGGACATAACAGTGAAATGAAACCCATGACTCAGGTACAATACCATACATTTCAACATTGCATCTTTTACATGATTTCAGAAAACAGCTTGTTTTAGTGCTAGACCAATGGAGCCTAGAGTTCCAGTTTCATACTTGGTAGCAACTTATCTTCTAAGCTGCTGGGTAGGTGAATAATAATGTTGGAATAATTTTATTTCCACAAGAAACAAGGGGTTTTTGGCTATGAATTCTATGGCAATAGGAGTAACCAGCATCCCTTGCCTAGAGTAGTGTATATAGTCAAAAGGGACACAAGCTGTAACGAGGCATGTAAAGGAAAAGTAAACAAAATGGAAAGAGCAAAAATGCAATCGTTAAATGAGTTCATACTTATCAGGACAACAGTAATTCAATTTATATTTTATCTACTGAATTAAAAAATAAAATTACAAAGTTGATTGTGCCTGTCTTTTTCTAATACCGTTGCTTAATCAAATTATACCAGTATATATGCATGCTTCACACTGAGACATAACCATTGAAAGAAAACTTACCAAAATTCATAATGAAAATTTCACAGTTGAACACTCAATTTTGCCCATCTTGTACCATTGTGTTGATGTCATACAACACATCTCTCTGCTTATTTATACTTGCATTTTAAACATTTTCAAAACAAGGTACATCAGTATCCTAAAACCTCTCTTCTAATCTGCTCTTTACTCCCCATAAAATTGCTACTTCAGCTTTTAAAAAAATGGTGTGGTTTACTGTTGGGCAGAGTCCATTTCCTTCAGCTGCTCTCTCTTTCAAAAAAAAAGTTAGGAATTGTTCCCTCAAAAAGTTGCTTGTTTCCTATGAAAACCTGGAATTTAATTTGTCTCCCACATTGTACAAACAAAACAATAGCTTCTGCATTTTGAAACTGAATATAGCAAATAGCAAGTTTCTGTCCCTCTGGTCAAGCTGGTGACAATACCCAGCTCATTCAGAAGTCTATTGTTTGGATGCTTTATTTTTTAAGTGTATCATTGTTGGGCTTTTTGGTGCTCCCCAGATCACTAAAATTATTATCTCCATTTATTACAGGGAATTTTAAGTGCTTTGGAACTAGACTTAGAAGCCTATACTTTACTGGACATTAGTTAAGTGATAGAAATCCAGACTTCTGAATAAATATTTAAAGAATTTGAAAACAATAGAACAGCTATATTGTCAAATCTTCTAGTACCTGTGACATAGGCTACAAACTTCCAAGCTCAGTTACCTTAAAAAGATTGGCTTTTGCTCCCTTCTCCCTCAAGAAAAGATGCTGAACACCTACTATATTCAATAGGAACTCCTCATTTGTGATCTTGCAAGATGCTTAAATGCAGTTGTTGAAGCCTCTTGATGTTTGGTAATGATGCCACTATAATTCCTGAAACTTGTTACTGGCAAAAGAAACTAATACTGGAAGTTCATATACCTTTTTTTTTAATTATTTTTATTTATTTTTTTTTTCTATTTACAGAATGAGCAAAGGGAAGTTATTGATAAATTCCGATGTGGAAATGTAAATTTACTTATCGCTACAACTGTAGCTGAGGAAGGCCTGGACATCAAAGAGTGTAACATTGTTATTCGTTATGGCCTCGTAACCAATGAAATTGCTATGGTGCAGGTATGAGTTTCTGCATACATAACTTATTTTTAATAGTGCTTTTCTGTTTGGAATGTGCAAATGGTGAATCATATACGTGGCGTTTGGAAATGATTTTGAAATACTTGAGGGTCAAAAGAGAAAATGCTCTTGCAACAAGGTTCATTTCCAATTGCCACCCTCAGTCTGTAGGCAATATAAAATTTGCATCTATGTTTTAGTGGTGTAGCATCCATTCAAAGTTCTACACAAACAGTAAGCTCTTTTAGTAGAAAAGGTATGAGAATAGGATCATCAGACCAGCTGATATCAGAGACATTTGTACCACCAGTGTATGTACACCAAAGCATCAACAGCTAAAGAGAGGTAATTACATGTCAGAATATCAGTTTGACTATGCTCTCATTTAACTTGTGAGCACAAATATTTATATATTTAATATTTACATGCATGTTTATATTTTGGTGACAAAATACAGTTTATGCATTGCAATATGTGCTAATCACAAATCTTTGAGCAGTTTTCATAGGCATCATTGCTGATAATGCAGAAACACTATATGTTATTCACTCATTCTTTATCTCTTTGAGTTAAATAGAAAAAAAATACTCTTTGGGGGCACTGCATAAGGAATAATACATGTCCTCCATTATGAAACTAGGAAAAAATGTTGTGTGATGTCATAGGGAACATTCTGCTGTTTATTGTTGTATTGCTTGCAAATTGTAGGCTCGTGGCCGAGCTCGAGCTGATGAGAGCACTTATGCTCTTGTGGCTCCTAGTGGATCAGGAGCTGTTGAACGTGAAGATGTTAATATTTTCCGTGAGAAAATGATGTATAAGGCCATTCAGCGTGTCCAGAATATGCCACAGGAAGAGTATTTAAATAAGGTATTTACTACAACTCTGCACTTTCCCTTTAAAGAGGACTGATTTATATTGTATGAAGTACTTTCTATTTGAAATCTACTTAGAGAAGGAAAACTTAATATTAGTTACTACATATGACTTTGATTTTTTCTGTAAGTATTTGTTTTATAATCTATGCTTTCTAGTCTTTTAGAAAGGTCTGGTTTTCTATTGGTAAGAAGGGAAATGCACAAGTAAGGAAAATTGACTGGAAGTCATGCTGTCAGTGAACTCAGTAAAATAACTGGAAAAGAAAACTATTGCTGTCATTCCACCATAATGTTACAGTGCTCTTACTGGTCTGTTTCTAGATTCATAATTTCCAGTTGCAAAGTATACTGGAAAAACAAATGAAGGCAAAGAGAGATCAGCGCAAGACATACAAGAAAAATCCTTCACTAGTAACATTCTTATGCAAAAATTGCCACAAACCGGTATGTTCTGGAGAAGACATACAAGTTATTGAGCACATGCATCATGTCAGTGTGAAAAAAGATTTCCAGTAAGTGTTTATGAACTACTTCATCTCTTTCAGGCAGAAACAGATTTTCTTTTCAGCAAGGCTGTAACAGAGCCTGTAACCCTCTAGACCCTGGGAGAAAAAAAAAAAAATATTCCAGTATTGTCAGGTCCTGTGCTATATGGAATTTACAGTTAAAGAGTTTGAACAAAGTGTTTGCTCTTACCCCTGATTCAAGGCAAATAGAGTTTGAAACTCTGAAAAAAATTACAGGCTCTGTGGTAATATTAACTAGGTCACTTACTATGTAGTATGGTTTGTATTCCACATTGTAAGTGGTCTTACAATTCTAACAGACCTGGGATAAGAGTTCGCTTATAGCCAGGTGCTCAAAAAACATGCTGCCATGTGCTGGGCATGGACAATTGTGTAGTTAGAGGATGTTCATACTGGTGACACACCTTTTTTAGTTCTCCCAGTGATGCTTCTGATGCTATCTTGTTTAGTAAATAGAATCACAGAATATGCCAAGTTGGAAGAGACCCACAAGGATCATTAAGTCCAACTCCTGGCCCTGCACAGGACCATCTGCAGGAGTGACACCATGTGCCTGAGAGTGTCATCCAAATGTTTCTCGAACCCTGTCAGGCTTGGTGCTGTGACCACTTCCCCGGGGAGCCTGTTCCAGTGCCCAACCACACCCTGGGGGCAGAACCTTTTTTTAATATCCAACCTAGACCTTCCATGACACAACGTCAGGCCACTCCCTTGGATCCTGTCACTGGTCACCACAGAGCAGAGATGAGTGCCTGCCCCACCGCTTCCCTTTGCAAGGAAATTGTAACTGCATTGAGGTCTCCCCTCAGTCTCCTCCAGACTGAACAGACCAAGTGACCTCAGCTACTCCTCACACGGCTTCTCCTCAAGGCCCTTGACCGCCTTCATTGCCCTCCTTTGGGCACTCTCTAACAACTGAAGTATGACCTTGCATTTTCTCCAACTCCTCCATGTACACAAAAGTTAGAGAGTTTATGACTTTTTAGGTTTCATATCTGACTTCAGCAATTGTAGTCACTGTGTGTTTGTATGTAGCATTGAAAGACCAGTATATTCTGATGGGTGCTGTCTGACTGTTTTTCAGAAGCCTTTACCATATAAGAGAAAATAAGACACTGCAAGATAAGCATGCTGATTACCAGACAAATGGGGAAATTATATGTAAAGATTGTGGACAGGTGAGGAACATCTCATTTTCTTACTCTTATTTTGCTGTTGTCTGTATTTATTTCTGTCTAATTATCTTGTTTATTTTATCTGAAATGTAATTTTCTTCTACTTGGCAGGCTTGGGGAAATATGATGGTTCACCGAGGCCTTGACCTACCTTGTCTGAAGATTAGAAATTTTGTGGTTGTGTTTGCAGACAAGAAAACAACAAAGCAAATTTTTAAGAAATGGAGAGAACTGCTCATTAGGTTTCCTAGCTTAGATTATGCAGCTCATTGTCCTTCAAGTGATGAAGATTAAGGCCTTAGAAAGAAAATAAAAGCCCTTTTCAACTTTTCTCTGTTCGTTAGAAGTTCCTGTGTCCTCCAGAGAGTGCTGCATTGTAAACAGTGTAAGAGCTCCTGGGCATGAGGAATCTGTCTCTAAGAGGAAAAGAAAGACAAGGAAAGAGAAGGACAAAGTCACACAGCTGTGTGCACAGTCTGCACTCAGATTTGCAGTGGTACTCTTGGATAAAGATGAACAAATGCATTGCAGTCATGGGTATCCATGGAACAAACTCCTGTCTCTTCATTACAAAGTGACAGTACTTCAAAAGTGCGTTAGATGACCTGCTGTCAATCCCAGAACACTGAAGAGACAGCTTGAGATGTGCCATGGTGATTATTTGATGGTTTTCTTCCTTTTGAAGATAAAGTATCTCAAAAGAGGAGCCATGTAATGGGAACAGATTACCCAAGGGTTACTTCTGAATTGCTGTTACTTTGTTGGTGTTTTCCTGACTGAATTCTTCCTCTCATATTCTTAGCTGTAAGCCCACACATTTTGACAGACTGAAATTAAGTTTCCATTAGAAGACATTTCAAAAAATCAAGCCCCTAACCTGAAATTGATGAATTTAATGTTCAAGAAGCACATTGCCAAAGTGACTTTCTGTGTGTTATTTCATAGGATTGTTAGACTGGCTATATAATTATGTATGGGGTTTTTTCCAATAAATTACTACAATTATCTCTGCCAACTCTGATACTGGCTATTCTCTTCCACTGGAAATATTCTGTCAATACTAATACCATGGTTTCACCCTAGAAATTTAAAGGGTAGTGATATTCTGACTGCAAAAATAGCATAATCTGCCTTCATATTTATCTCATAGACAGATTCCCCAGCCAACCCCCCCACATTTGTATTGGACAGTGGAAGGAAGGTTTGTTGTTACAACAGTCAGCTTTGCAAATTCAGGATAAAGTGATATGTATACTGGCAAAGGACATGTAAACACTTCAGTAGCCCCAGGTAAAATTTGTAACTTGGAACATAGTTGAAAAGTATATCCTAAACAAAAAAAGAATCTTACTATGTCTAGATCTGTAATTGCTCTACATTTTTAAAAGTGATATAAATACTGTACACAGTTTTTAAAATCATATTTGATTTCAGGTTTGCATCAGAACCAGTTTTGGGGTGGGTTTGTGTTTGTTTTGGGTTTTTTTTTCATATTTCTGGCCTTGCCAAATTTCTGGCTGTGAGGAGCAGTACATTTCAGACATCACCAATCTAATTCAGGCCATATTGGGATTAGTTACTTACGTATAAACAAATCACAGCATTATGAAATAAATATACACAGTGAAGAGTTTTCACTCTAGCAGTTTTGTAGATTAGAATATGCTTAAACTATAGAAATTGTGGTCTATGTATGAAATCATTCCATAACAGTGATTTATGCCCATAAATGTTTATACCTTACAACTGTAAAAAAAATCCAGGAGTATTGAGAGTTGAGATTATATATGCAAAGTTGTTTCAAGACACAGCAATTCCATAGGTATTTTTGAATGATACAACTAAAACAGGAACACCACTCGTAGATAGGGACTACAATTTGTAGTGTGTGTGTTTTACATTTGGGTATTGTCACATAATTCTATTCTTACCTTTCGTGCAGAGTAGAATAAATAGGAAATCTTCACCAACTTCATTATCCAGTATAATAACTGATAAACTGACATTTATCAGTTAAAAAAAAAATCTCATGTAATTATTATTCCTAGAAAGTCTTATTATCTTTCTTTTATTGTATTATTTTGCTTAATACTGAAGCTTTTGGCTACTTCTAGAATATGCCAATTTAGCATTAAGTGCAGGACAAATTTTACACTTTTTAAATGTTGGTCTGAGAATGTGACTATTTAAAAATGTGGGAAATCAATAGATCACATATGATTGTAACTTAAGAGGTGTTTTCTTCATATGCTCAGACTCTGATGAGATGCTATGAAAGATACTAAATTAATAATTAGAATAGCCTCTCTTGGGAAATAATCATCATCCAGATAATCTGTGGATTTCTATATTAACAAGTTGTTACAGTTACATAAATGTAACATAATACGTAGCATTTTCAAGTGTCTGAATTAATTTATTTAGTACTTTTAAAACCCTGGTAAAAGATGATATAATTACATAGATTGGTGCTAGGTCTTCAGTCAAATAAATTTCCATGCTGAGTAGATTTCCTGCAGTCTGAGCTTTTGATACTTCCCTGTACTGAAGCAACAAGAGTATATGCAGATGAATTTCTGCATATGTGCTACAGACCTGTAGGACAAACATGCCTGGGCTTCTTGTAGTTCACCTGTGTGCTGCTGTTATACTTCCAGTTCCTGGCGTAACTTGGCTACGTTGCCATCAAAGCTTAAAGAGTGTTTGCACAATCTCACTTCAGCATAATGTGTAATGAACCTCAAATGAATCCTGCTGGTGTGTAGGATGAGGAAGTTCCAGTCAAGTTATTGTCTCTGAGTGGGGTTGTAAAACACACCTATATAGTTCCAGGAAGTGTGAAGTTGTAAAAAATAAGCTAAATTGCTATATTGTATCTGCTAGTTAGCTCTGCATTTACTGCCTTTATGGACCCAAAGTGTTCCAGTGAGTGTGACAAATCGTGATTGTATTTTCTACTTACAGCCTTAATTTGTGTGCAGATGTGGAAAGAAGAAAAACTTAGTCACTGTGAATTCGTCTGGCTTTATGTGTGGCTACTTAGGGACTGGTTCCGCTTCAGTTATATTTTCCCTGTTTTGCCTACTTTTGGTCTTATGTAATGCACAACCTACATCTGTAAATCTCATTTCCTCATCTGTGAAATGTAAATACTTTAGTAACCTTAGAGTACTAGCATAACTGGTTGTATAGTTGCTAACCAGATTGATTTTTTTTTGGTTCCATAATTTGTCCATTTCTCCAAATGACTCACCCTCTTTCTAGCTTCCTTACACTTTTATTTATCTTACATCATGAAGTTCTGAGGTTGCAGAAGTTAGGGAATGTTTGGCTGTTGAAAGAATTGCCATTTGATTCTTCACCATAACAATATAAACAGTCCAGAGAACAGAGTTCAGGTGATAGGAGCAGTAAATCTACAGAGCTTGTAAATACCATTCTTTGACAGGTAAATTTTGTTTTGCTTCTAATGCTGCCACTATTGTGAATCTTAATAAAACACATGGCTAGATAATTAGACTTCCAGAGTAGACATAGTATGCAGCAGTATATAGTCATTTTGCAAAGCCTTTTGGATCATGTGAGTTTGAATCATTTCCTTTGAAGCATTCTCTAAGTATGCATTCATTAAAAGAAGCTGCATATTTGGAAAAGAAAACTAAGCTGATCAAAACCCACATTTGCAGTTTTGTGATGTTCTGGTTGTCAGAAATAACCAATGTTGGTAGGAAACAAATGAATTTCTGTGAACCATGTTATTGAAAATACAAATGGCATTAACCACAGAATGCTAGGAAATAAGTATCAGTTTGGAAATAAGAATATGAAGCACGAGTTACATGGGGAAAAATACATTTCTTACAATCCTTTTCTGTTACGGAAATTTTGAGTAGTTTCAGTACTATCTTGTTAGCAAAACTACTGGGTTTGAGCTCCGTTCTACCCTTAATATAGAGTGTATCAGGAATAATGTATTTTGGCCTTCTCAGCCTTTTTGTCCTGCATGGCTCATACCAACAGGATGGATCTTAGACACCTTATCTTGTCTAACTTGTAGTTTGTTGTTGTGACAAGAACTGGGGAGAGAGGTGAACTGAGTGTGTGTGTATATATGTGTTTGCGTGTGTGCATGTGTCTGCATGTGTGTGTATGTGTGTGTGTGTACATGCGTCTCAGCATCTATGTGTGTGCTTATGTGTCTGTGTGTGTGTGTGTGTTTGGGGTGTGAGGGAGGGGTCTGTGTGACTGTGTGTGTTTATGTGTGTGTCTGTGTGATTGTGTCTGTTTATGTGTTTGTGTGTCTATGTTTATGTGTGTGTCTATGTAACTGTGTGTTTGTGTGTCTGTGTGTGTTTATGTGTGTCTGTGTGTGTCTGTGTGTACCTGTGTGCGTGTGTCTGTGTGTTTAGGTGTCTGTGTGTGTGTGTTTTTATGTATGTGTCTGTGTGTGTGTGTGTCTGTGTAACTGTGTGTTTGTGTGTCTGTGTGTTTAGGTGTGTGTTTATGTGTGTTTATGTGTCTGTGTGTTTATGTGTCTGTGTGTTTATCTGTGTGTCTGTCTGTGTGTGTTTCCGTGTTTTGGCCGCCAGGGGGCCCCGTTCCTGTTCCCCTCCGCCCGCTCCCCCGCCCCGTGTGCGGCCCCGCCCGAGGGCAGCGCCGGGTGCGGGGCTGGGGCTTTTCGGGTTCGGAGTGCGGGCTTTGGGGTGCCCCGCTCCTCACGGCGCTCCCCGGGCCGGCTCAGAGGCAAACCACGAGTTAGAATATTTGGGTAAAGTCAGTGTAATAAGCACGGCATGCTTCCCTTTTCGAACGTTTCCCCCCTCCGCTGAGGGATGGCTTATGTAACTTGACACTGCGGTCTTCCGAGTTTTCCCAGTTTTCAGCTGACCGCATTGGAGTGGGCTGAATAAAATAGGTGCACTTGGTGGTTTAAGAACTATTTCAGAATTTCCACTGGGCCTGTATGTATTTACTTCTCTAAGCTCTCCTACGTAACCTATAGAAGTGCACAGTTTTCAGGCAAAACCAGTAATTCTCCTCACATGTGGAAGACATTAAACAGTATCCGTTTCTGCTGCTTGTTTTGCATTCTTGCACCATCATTTATTATTTCAGAAAGTAAACATACGAGAATTACGTATAAACAATGAAGCTATAGGATTCTATTTTAATTTCTCTGTAGAGAGCAGAAATAAGGTCATGACTATGTCCTGAGAGTGTGAAGATTGCCAAAAAACACAGCAGATACTTTTCAGAGAAAAACAGTGCATGTCAAGCATCTGATGAGTCATAAAACCTCAAGTTAGTGTAAGCAGATGTTGGTTACAGCTCACACTGATGGGAAGTACATAATCACCACCCCTATAGCCACCCACTGTCCATTTCTGGTCCAAGAACTTCCCCAAAAATGTGGTTTTAATTTTATGGAAACTCTTCGAAATTTGGCACAGTTTTCAAAAGTATGTAGGAAAAAAAAGTCTGCCAGAGGTTTGGCCTCCAACTGTGAAAACAGACGCTGCCTTTTCAAACTCCTCTCCTAGATCTGCTGACCAACACCCAGAAGAGAGAATTTACATTCTTTAAGAATACGGCAGGAAAATGAAGGTCTGTATGCTCCTGAATTCAGCTTCTGGTAACATTTACATCTTTTGTTTTAAACTGTCAGCTGTTATGCAAGGCCAGACTCTGATGTGAAAATGTTTGTTTTGAAGAAAAAGGAAAGGGAAGTCTTTTCATATGTACTGCAGGGACATTTTTGCTTTTTGCTTGGATGGATTACAGCAGTTAGAGAGTGGGAGGATTTAATTTACCAGCCATAGAAGTGTGCTTCAGGCGATATTAGAAATGTAACTTTTTTTTTTTTTCTGTTCTGCAGACCCGGCTAAAAATCATATTTGGTGTGGTTATATGCCTTTTGCTTTCCTTATTACTTATGTGTATCATACTGCTTCCATCAAGAGGTAAGGCATTTCTAATCTAATGTAGTGTAAAGCACAGTATGTTTAGCTACTGTGACTTCTAAAGTTCACAAAAGTTCATGAAATCATCGTTAGGATTGTCCTGTCAGAATTGTTACAGCTTTGTCACTTTACAGAAATGTACTGACAGCTGAAATATCCTGAAGGTAAAATTGAAATGCCAGCAGATGTTAAAACAAGGAACTCTTTGAAGTGAAAAGCACCTAAATTAACTTTATTGTGCATGATATACAGTGTTCTTAGTCAGGACTGCAAAAATAATTCTCAGATCTCCTCATATTATGTAATTTTCTCTGTTAGGAGATTCTCACAAACTGTTAGTAATTTTCTTTAGCTTGGTGAATTTATATTTGGTTTTAAATGGTTGTGTAATAATTAAAGAAGTTCTGGATCCCATTACAAGTTAAAAATTTTGTTGTAGGTGGGGTATGATAAAGTATTTGCAAATATATTCAAAATTGTATTTGAAAATTAAAGTCAGCATTGTATAAAATATGGATGGTTTGCTCTAGTATTATTATGCCAGCTGTATCTAAATCAACCCCAGTGTGGTCTGCTGAGTCCTCTGGTGAAGTTTGAAGTAAGTGAGGTTTGAAATTTTGAGCATGAGTGACACTAACTTGATGGTAATTTTTTCTATGAGAAGGGGATTAGGGGCAATACAAGTATTTACATGGCCCTTTCACTTTAGCAGATTAATTGAATGCCTCCGAAATAATTAACATTGTAATAAAAAGGTTTTATTCCATTAAGAGTATCTATTTAAAGTGATTTATTTCTATTATTATTCTCTGTTCACGCGTGGGCGGGGTGACTGAGATAAAGAAATTGGTTTTGTATTTACAACTAAATGTTATTAAATCAACTATCTGCTTAATCATGTGAAAGTTAAATCCTATAGTTAATATGCAGGTTTTGTTAAAGGTGAAATCACTTTCCTACCTGATATTTCTGTGAAATATGGTTATCATGGGTTGTTTTGCTGAGAGAATTGTTGGAGGTTTCTGAAGCAGTTAGGGATGATTCTGCTGTGCAGCATGGGAATGTGAGGATGGATTATACCAAAGTGGTGTGCAGTTCTGGAAGAGTTACCAACTCAGAGTGATAGTTTAGACTTTTACAGTTAGTGGTGGGGTGTCAGGTTTTTTGGCTACCTTGAGCATGGTCCAATCTTAGTTTTCCCTATGAGGTATGTATGGTATGGGGTCAGACTAACTCATACCAAACCTGCATGTCAAGACAGGGAGGTCAGAATATTTTTATGAGATATAAACAAAAAAAAAAAAACCAACCAAACAAACAAGCAAACAAAAAAAGTGAGTAAACAAAGAGCCTGGAGACCAAGGATCAGTTTGGCAGCCTGAAGAAGTTGCTGAAGATTATGGATGGTACTGTAGGAGGAAGTGAATTTATTTTTTCCTTCTGAAGTTATCAAATACAACTCACTGACCTCTCCAGTACATGAGCAATTACGAAGAACTCTTGTCACCTCTACAGTTTCTTGCAATAGTGACTTAGTAACTAGTCATAATAAACATCACATTTGGCTTCAGCAGGATAATAAGGAAGTTATCTTACTTCACATAGGATGATAAAGAAAATATCATACTTCAGAGAATGCTTTTGAAGGAGCATTTTAGACAATTTTTGACACATTTTAGGCAATTGTGTTGAACACACAATTATGTTCAGCATGTCAGATTATGGCTTCTTTTTTTCAGGGGGAACTGCAAGTGCTGCAGTTATCTGTTCTAATGCCTCAACCTTTTTGAATTTTTAGTAGTCTACTGATCAGTTGTAAATAGAAGAAATATAAATTAAAGTTACAAATATTGCAAGTTGAAGACAGACAGGAAATGGTTACATACAAGGAATGTTGTTTGTACATTCCAGCTTTACCATTACTGAATGGAAAGGATGCGAAAATCTAGGAAGACAATTAATTGCATATGAGAAGTGTACAGACAAGGAACAAATAAATTTCTGCTTAAGAAATCAGCAAAGGAAAATGTAATTTTTAATTCTAAGAGAACTGGGAGAAGTACTGAGTTTTGGTTTTGTCTGCAAAGTTTCTAGTCATTTCATGTTCTTCAAACTTCTCAAAACGTGATACCTGGTTTTGGCTTAAATATACAAGAGTATAAAAATATCAAAAATTCTCAAACGTTGTACTGGAAAAAAAGTTTTCTGTTTGGAGAGGATATTAAGGGGGAAATACTTGCAGTTATTGCACAATTCTGTGGGGCTCAGAAGAGCAAGGTGGGCAATCTCAGTACAGCGAACGGCCTCTATGCCTAAGAAATTGCCGACCACTTTTTGACATGTCTTTGAGTGCACATGTGTGGTGTGACTTACCTGACTGTGGTAATTTAGCTGGGATCACCCAACCCCAAATAGTTTAGAAAGGTTCTTTTCACTTGTACACTGGTGTACCTAGTCCTGTTCTTCTGCAGCATGAACAAGAAAGAAAATATCTGAGAGCAGTTGAAAAGTAATAGCAGAACACAGACAGAGTTACAATCAACCATATTTATTGCTTAGGCTCCAAATTAATCTTTTCTTCTATTTTTAATGAATATCCAGAATGATGTCTCTCAATGTTTCTGTTCCCATAGTATGCTTGGCCTAGGCCTGAGGACAAGTCCCTCATTCTCCAATGTCCCAGATGAGATGATAGGGCATTCCTCCCAGCCAGGAAGTGGTGAGCAGCCAGTTCTTAGGAAGAGGTAGTGTTCTTTGCTACACCTCAGCCAAATCCATTTCCTGATTCAATTAATGCCTTCCTGTGTTCTGATGCAAAGTCAAACCAGGTTGTGTCCATCATTGTGGAAGGGAAGGAAAATTCTTCCAGTTAGGAATTCAGTTGCTGGCACCAGCTGGAGGTGGTTCTGTTAGTTGCTGCTTTCTAATTGAAAATGCCTGGATATTAGACTGAAAACAGAAATAAAGAGAAAATCTCGTCTTCTTGGCCATCTATCAAAGTTGGCACAGTAAAATCAGAGTTTATAAATGCTCTGTTGTTGCTGAAGTTTCTTGCAATTGAAAATCATTGGATTACCATGACAGTGTGCTTCCACCACTCTGGTGATTCAATCTTAGCTACAAGTTCAGGTTCATATATAATAGTGTAAACCTAGCTACAGTGATTGCACACTGGTGGCATAGAGCTAAAGAGTATTAGAACAGAGTAATAAAAACCAGTATTAAGATGGATTAGCACTTTAACAGTCTGCTGTACTTGTGCTCACTGTAGTCTGTGGCAATACTCCTAGGAGGCACTGGGTGGGCCTTTTCTTCCAAAAACTGACTAGTTCTCTGAAGAAACTCTTCATCACTTTGATTATTAAATTAGAATTAAGTGCTTACTCAAAACAGGCTCTGTTAATTTTCTGTGCTTATTCACATGCTGGTGGCAGAATAAAATCTCTAGTTTAGGACTAATTTAGTTACCCCAACAATCTTACCTCTCCAAGTCTATGCTTAGAAAAAAATTATGATGACTAGGATCTGAGGTAATTTTTTATAGTAGCTTTTCTTTATAAATATGTTTTCTGAAAACTTGATTTTCAGTAACTAAAGGGGATTATAATGGTTTTTCCATTATTTAGATAAAGGCTTTTTTCCTATCTTGGCACCTTATGCAGTAGAGATGTTAGAATTGCTAGTAAACTAAAACATTCCCATTCCAGCATGCTCTACCTTTCTATACAGAGTTTCTGTTCCTACAGTAACAAAAGCTGGATCATACTGTGAAACATGACTTGTTCAGACTTCACCTTTTCTTCTCATTCTGAAGGGTGTTTTTTAAGTAACTTTCATTGAGAAAACAGAGACTGAGTGTAACACAGGTGTGGAAATCATGTTCAGTTGATGTGGAGCTGAGTGTGACCAAAGTTCTGGAGCAGAGTCATGAGTGCTGGAATTCATTTCTGATGCTGAACTGAGCTGTGATTTCCTCACATTGAAGGAGCTTGAGCTTCAGCTATTCAGCATCAGCCCACAGAGAGGAGAAAGGACATTTTAGTCCAGAAACAGACTGTAATACCATGCTGATCAGTTTTCTTTTGACTAGTCCTCTAATTGATGTTTGGCAGTGAATGCAATGTAAAATACATATAAAAATACATGTATGTTAAATACATAAAAAATACATATCTGTAATTACATATAACATATGCAGAAACCAGAATACTTTCAGATTATTATGTACCCTTGCTTTAATTTGGCAGGAATAGACACAATTTATATGGATGCACATTAGAATATGTTGTGGAATAAGCCAGCAGGCCTTGAAACCTAAAGCAAAGGTTGGGCTGGTTTACCCACATCCAGTCTTTGAAATGGAATAATCCTCATAATACAAACAAAATTTCACAGTGATGGATTGGTGTGCATAAAGTTAATCTGAGTTTAATATAACTGAAAGTTTTGCTTTCTGTTTTTTATTAAGTTCTCTTATGACAATGAACTGAAAAGTAAAGAAGTTATCTGCATAAAGCCAGTGGCAATTATTAGATGTTTACAGACTTTTATCACCACAATTATATATGTAAGTCGAATACACACAAATGCATGAGTGAGTAATTATGATCATTGAATATATAAAGCAAGTTACACTGTAAGGCAAAATAACCAGTTCAGTGCACAGAAAAATACAGAGCTGCACTCTGTAAATGAGTGCAAATGGATGACAGAGGATTAAAACTGAGACAGCAGGGTGGTGAAGGGAAGTGAGCAAAGCTGAAATTTGGTAAGCTTTCATTTCTGTGTGGTTGGCTCTGCTATTTCCTTCCTTTTTTTTCCCTGGGCATCTTTTTTCATCTTTCTTATTTTATAGAGAAACAAACCACAATGAAAGAATTTATGAAGCCTACCAGCAGCCATCCAATTTAATGTCTGTAGAGTGCTGCAGACATGTAAAGTACTTTTCATGTTAACATCTGTTCTGTGAGCAGAGATTTTGGATACTGTTATTGAACAAATCTTTAGTTACAGAAAAAGGAATCAGCAACAATTGTAGGAAACTATTAAAGATGCTGCTGATATCTTCTGTTGCCTAGAAACAAGCATTCAAAATTATAAGTGCTCAAGTGAGAAACAGTTGTGTTTGGATTTTTTTGTAGTCCAGTGGTAGAAATTCAGATCTGAGTAGACACATTTTGAAAATGATTAGTAGTCATAATAAATCATCACAGAATATTAAATATGTAAGGGTGAGATAGCTAACAGAGTGAAGGTTTAAATTAGAGCTGTGAAAATTAGACCAGTGATGAGAAATATGTGTTATTGCTTGTCTTTATAGTAAAAAATCCTTTTAAACTGAGAGAAGGAACAAGGAAATTTTACCAAATTAAGGTATGAAAAAGGACTGCAAATTTAAGCCTCTTATACACACAACCTTGGAATTAGATCTTAACAGGAGATTTCTTTTGCCAATAAATAACCTTATTTACTTAGAGAATTTAAATTGAAAGATAGTGACAATTAATCATCACTCAATATAAACAGAGTTGGATTCTTGTTTGGAATTATTTTCTGTGCATTTTTTAAGAATCTGCCCTCTTCTGTGTTTATCATTAGTGTATCAAAGATCACTAATATATAGCCATGGTATTAGCAAGAAGAATTAACTTCATGTTGACCTTCTTGGGATATTTTCTGGACATATTGCTAGCTCTGAGTTTATATGGATAGTTTTTTTCCTCTGAATTGGCATTCAGTTTTATTTCTTGTGACAGCTTTCTTCTTCATTAGTGCAGGCAAAGCTTGTGTCAACAGTCAACCTGACATGTGTATTCTACAGTAAGTAATAGTCACTTAGCAGAAAAAAATATGTATTATCATTACAAAGTACTATAGAAGATAATATGAAGAAGCATTTTCCAGGAAGTCAGTGTGATCTTAACAGAGGGGGCAGCTGTAATGAGCAATTGATGGAGCATGATATGAAACCCGAGGGCAAGGAGTCATCTTGATTATCTGACTGTCATCTGAGAGGTCTGATGGAACAAACAGGGGAAGTGGCAGAGATCTACTAAGCTGCAGTGTGACATCCCCACTACCTCTGAAGACCATGGCAAAAGTGCCCTTGATTTTAAAGGAGAAAAAAAAAACCATACAGAATGCCTAGACTTGAAAGCTGCCATTGTTATGCTGCTGAACTTTAAAAACTGGCCTTTATCAGAAAAGTTCCTATGTCTTTTGAGAATTAAGTATTTTGCCTACTCTCATTCTTGGGAACTGCATAGGTTTTGCCCAGGAACTGCACAGGATAATCCAAATCTAGTTGATTAAGCTTGAATTTTTGTTTTAAAATCTGCCCTATCTTCAGGTTTTTAACTTTGGGAAGAAACACAGTCAGACAAAAGGCACAAAACCAGTCACAATTTTGTGCATTATTTTAATGCAGTTATCTGACCTGCTTAGAAATCAAAAATCTGAGTACCTTTCTCCTCTCCAGAATCATTGACAATTTTCTTTCGCAGCATTAAATGAAAAGTTCAAATTTGGGTTCACTCATTCCTTGTTTCTTCACATTATTTTTACCTGCATACCTACATCGATTTTTTTCATGTAGCTACTGAGAAATTTACGTGGATAGGGATTATTTTACAAGCTTTATCTCTGTCCTCTTAACAATGGCTGATGAGGCATTTATGAAATTTGGCAGTTTTTTGACCATCTGCTGAACATGTGCAGGTTCAATATTAAAATAGTTGTCTCTACAAGTGAAACTCATGCTTTAAGGGGAAATTAAAAAAAAAAAAACACCACAACAAAAACCTTTACTTTGTCATTTGTGGGAAAAAGGGGGGGGGAGGTTGACTCACAGGGTCCACAAATAAATGTGTCTGACTGAATAAATGACTGGGTGAAATAAATCAGTTTGTCTCATTTCTAATTTTGTATTCCTAAAACTGAATCCTTCAGAGGTTAAAGGGCCTTATCAGAACAGTAACAGAGAACTTTCCTTTCTGCTGTGCTTACTCTTTGCATATTTCCAGGATTATGGTATCCTCACTGTTCCATGGTACCTAATATAGAAAAGAGGAAATACTGGACTAGTAATTATTTCTTTTTCTTTTTTTTTTTCTTTTTTTTTTTTTTCCCACTTTCCATTAACAGAAACTTTCTGTCTTATTTTTAGTTGTCAACACAGATGATGGTCCCAGAGCTCTCACATTGGAGGATTATTTGAGTGGAAACTTCCAATATAAAACATTTTTTCCATATTGGGTGTCAGGTAAGCAAAACCTTTTCTCAAACATAGATAAGCCTTTCTAATATATATTTCCAGACTGGTTTACACAGACTGAGAAATGTATTTTCCTTCCAGCTTTACTGTGAATGAATGCTAACTAGGAAATTAAACAATGTGCTAGTCAAAACTTATGGTTGAAATCTACTATTCTGTCAGTCATTCTGGAAAATCCAGGTATTCGATGTTTCAACAGACATTTTTGAGTCAAGTATAAACTATAATTTTACAGAGGCCTTCAGTGTTTTATTTCTTTTACTGTCATGTTCATTGCAGCAAGTGAAAGAAATATGTCAATGTGTCAGTCATTCCTCAAGCAATCTCCTTTTTATGCTTTTCACAGCACTTTTTCACTTACCACTTGTAATGATTGAGGTATCCTGTCTTATAGGCCCTGTTCTTTGTTTTCAGTAGTACCTGGCTCTGCAATGAGCCCAGCTGTTCTTATCTCATTTAAGGAATGAGATACACTCACTGCTGAAATTCCTGAGTTCCAGGACATTGCATTGAAAACAAAGCTGAGTTTCTAAGTTCCTTAAGGTAGAGGGTAAAGAAATGAAGTTCATTTGCTGCTGATAAATGTGTCTGTGTATGGCTGAAATACCTGTTTCATTATCATTGAATTGCGTGGAGAGGCTGGAGCTGGACTGGATTGCCTTCGAGCATACACATCACTACCAGTCCTATTGATGAGCTGCCTCAAGCAGTTACTGTTCTCTGCCTAGAGCAAGAAATGTACTGCCATTCACATGGATTCTTACCAAGCTAGTTTTATCCCACAATTTTAGAACTGAAGTGAAGCCTTATAGGACATTGCTAGCAGCAGTTCAAATTTTACAATTAACAATTTGAAGTATGTTGATATCACTTGTATGACTTAAAATTTAGGTCACAATTTTTTAGAATTCTGTCTGAATGTCTGAAGGATGTAGGCTGCATATCACCTAAACCTAATATTCTTCTTCCCTCTTTATAACTTTCTCACTTAGACTTATCTTTCAACAGTCACAAAGCTCACACAAAAGTCATGCCATAGATTCCATAGATAGTCATGCCTACAGCATTCCATATGTCTACTTCTCTTCTGAAACAAGGAGTTAAAATTGAATATCTCATCCTAAGGGTGTCTGAGAAAGCACAAATGCTATTACACAAATCACAGAAGTGTGCTCAAAAGATCCAATGGTGATCTAACTTCCTAAAAATGAGTACCTTACACAAGGTTTCAAGCTGCTTTTAAGCTTTTTGTCTTGCTCTTTAACTACACAAAGTATGTAGTTCCTTCTCTCTGTTTATAGAAGTGAAAATACTGATTTGAAGTTAAAATTCTGATCTTTATCCTCTACCAACCTATGGCTCAGGTCTTAAGCACTGGTAGGGTTAAATTCCATTGTCAGTCAAGGCCACCACCCCTCGACCCTCACTTTATAGAACTTATGTGGGTAAGGGCAGTGTCATTTGTGCAACATCAGTTAAATGGTACTGCTCTTGTCTGTGGAATATAGAAA
Source organism: Pyrocephalus nanus (assembly GCA_038380795.1). Taxonomy (NCBI): domain Eukaryota; kingdom Metazoa; phylum Chordata; class Aves; order Passeriformes; family Tyrannidae; genus Pyrocephalus; species Pyrocephalus nanus. The sequence goes on along the minus strand of CM076267.1, from coordinate 17,529,882 downwards.
TGAGAATGTTCTGGTAAAATGATAAGCAAAGATAAATTGAACATTTTCTTTCAAACATTTACATTTTGATGCTGACCTTCTAATGGGTCTGTCACTGGCATTCTTGATCAGACATTACCGAGAATAAAATAGGGCATTTACTTAAAAAAGTTAACTAGCTGATCCTATGAGCAGAGGATAATCTGGAGAAGGTAGTCAAGAACCCTGAAGACAGTTTCTTGATAACTCTGTACTTGGCCTTATTGAAAGAAAAACATTTTCTATGTAGATGCCAAAAGATACTTGCTCAAAATCTATTCACTGAAGGAGTATGAATATATTGATAAACAGCTTTGCTCTGTAGTATCTTCTGTGAACTTAACAAACGTTTTGTCTTGTTTGTAAAGATAATGAGTATCTACATCAGTCTGCAGAAGATGATATTATTCTTTACAATGTTGAAAGGAATTATGCAACTACCATCATGACTAACAGAACACTGGTATGTATTTTTGTAATTATAAAAAGGCAGAAAAGTGAAGTTGCATTTCAAATCCCAGTTTAAAAGTGAATGAGACTAGAACCTAATCTACTTCTCAATCTTTCAGAAACAAGTTAATGCTTCAAATTATGTGTTGTCATCAGATCAATATTTCATAGCTCTGGAAAGCAATTATTCAAAGGTAATAATTTTAATACATCTCTTAATGAAATGTTTCATAACATGTAGTTGTTTTTTTTGTTTATGATGACCATAGATAAATAGATAAATTTCTTGAGACTGGGGGTAGGCTATGAGAAGGCAGCTGATTATTTGTAATTAGATTATCTTTTTCCAAGCTAATAATATTTTCTTGCTTAATTTATGCAGCTGTGGAGATACTCCTATACGGCATCATACCACATTTATGATCTCATATATGGGTAAGGCCTGATATTTCTTACAGAGGGCTGTTGTGAATACACTGTAGTGGATGTGCTTGCAAGCTGAAAAACTGTAGTAAAGTGACTACCACTCTGCTTTGCTTTTGCAAAGGTTACCTGTTCGCTTAAAAAAAATGTTCCCTAAGAAAATCATACATTCTTTTCATTTACTCATCTAGATATCTGGATTGATTTATATTCCATGCCCTAAAACTTTTACTGCTCAAGGTTCTAATGTTTTTTTTTCTTCTTTGCATAATTTTCACCCACCCTATCTTGGCTGCTTGAGTCCACTTCAGTCTCACACCTCATGTCCCCATGCCATTCTACTAATTCATTCTTTTTATCACTGATCCAATCTTTAACTTTTCTAAAATATTCACATGTTCTTTAGAGCTTCAGTGATCTTGTAACAGTCCATCCTGCATTCCTCAAAAGTTTACAGCTTCTTTTTTTTCCTCTTTCCCAAGACCTTCCCCAAACCACTTCTGCTTTCCACCCAAATCCAAAGGAGGTCACGTGCTCATCTGCCTCCCCAATCACCTTTTTATGCCATAAGTAGCAGCGTGACCAAATGCTTCTTAGTTCTGAGCAACAGGGGCTGCCCTGAGCTGTGCCATTCTTGGGAAACTGTTGGCTCAAGGTGGCAGGAAAAGGTTGCTGCAGGCTAATGTGAGTGGAGAGGGACTGCATGTGGGTTGTGACCCTTAACAAGTGCTCTAAGTGCTGTTGTTATGCTTGGCTCAGCATGCTGTGTCCTGAGCTCACATTTCCCAATAACTTGCTGAGACTGTAATGTAGACTGTAGGTAGAGCAAATGACTTTGATGCTTGTGCATTTGAAATGAGATAAGTCTGGCTTCCTAGGCTGTTGAATAAGTTTTCAAAGGGTTCAGTTTAAGCCTTTGCCAGCATTCGTGCACACCGTCATGTTCCTGCATGTCTCTGTCTGCCTTAATTGTGCATTGCTCAAGAAACAATAAGCAGTTAGAAAATAGAGCCATTCATTAATTTTTATTAACATACAATATAATGATCCATTTGCACTGTGCACAAAAAGCCATCTTAACTTCTTTCCTTTTTTTAGTGGTTTTGTAACAGAAAATCAGCTGCCACATAAAATTCAGTATATATCCTGGTCACCCGTTGGACACAAATTGGTTAGTAAAGATAATTGTTAGAATGAATTTGCATTGTGTGGTTAGAAGACATTTATCTGCCTTTGGTTTTTGTTTTGCTAGGATATATTTTTGACAGACTTGTGTTGATTAATCTTGGTTGTGAGCAAGAATGACAAAGAAAACAGTTTTAACTTGTTAAAATTTAACTTGTCTTTGTCTCAATAGAAGATAATCCATGCTGTCTCTCTACACTAACATATTCCAGTTTGCTCACTGGTCTCTTATGAAGAATTGACCAGAATAATTGTATGTAGTATTAAATGTAGTTTCGAGGCCTGCAAATTGATAGATTTTCCTTTGACACTTTATAACACGTGAATTTACTATGGAGCTTTAGATATGCAGTATTTAAAATCTGTTCTAAAATTTTTAGTCTAGATTCTTATTTTATTGCCAGATTCTTATTACAACAATGTTGCTTTCTCTTTTTTTTTCATAGCTCCTTGATAGCCAAGTGTACATTTCTCATTGTAACAGAGCTATCTCATAAGAAATTTAGAAACGTCTTTTATTCTTGATTCCAGAGCATCAGCCCAATAATAGTGGATTTTTAAGCTGCTTCTCCACTATTGAAAAATATTTATACAAGAAAAAAATTTCAACCATTTCAAAAAATACCCAAGGCTAAATATTTAGCCCACTGGGCTAAATATTTATAAATGGAAATATTTATGAAATATAAAATAAATATTTATAAATTGAAAAATTACTAGGATTCTTTTCCATGTTCTAGCAGAGTATTAGTTCTCTCACACTATACATTGTTATTTTCTTTATCAAGAATTCTAAAGACAGAGCACAGTGAAGATAGTTTCCTATCTTTCTAGTACTAATAGTCTGTGATGTTTTTATGAAATAGCCTGGAATTGTTCAAGGCCAAGCTGGATGGGGCTTTGAGAAACCTGATGTAGTGGAAGGTGTCCCTGCCCATGGCAGGGAGACTGGAAGTAGATGATCTTTAAGGTTTCTTCTAACCCAAACCATTCTATGATTCTGTAATCCTTCTATCTGAGAGTTTTAAGGGTTGCTTTGTTTTTCATTCAGAGCAAAAAGTAGTTAAAATGTTGCGGTGATGTTGCTAACAAATGCTGACAGCTTCAAAATGCAGGATTTGCTAAGAGATTGATGTTTCTGGTGGCGGATTCTTAAACCCATGTCCATTCATGTGCTTGAAATTTAGAGATATCCAAGACCTGCAGCCATTCCTTACAAGAACTCTCTTTGGGCAACTGATTTACTAGAAAGGAACAAACCAGCCCAGACAGAGTAAAGCCTTTTTTGTCTCTTCTCACTTCACCTAGGCCTTTTGTCAGATTTAGGAAAGCCCAATTATTTTCTTTTCAGTCACTGTGGATTTGTTTTAATCTTCTACTTTTGGTGGAACAAGATGAAAAAGTCACACTGCACTTTGAGGGTCTCTTATAAAACACAGCAGTTTGAATGACTTGCAAAGGTTCTAATTTTTTTTAATTATTTCCCACACACAATGTATCATTTATTTGCTGACATACCTACCCTTGAGGAATTTGCAAGGGCTGTTAGTGTAGCATTTATTTCCCCTTCTGTATTTGTTAGGTATTGTTGGTGTAATGTAAGAGCACTGACTGCAGAAGATCATACTCTAACCCCTGCTATTGACCTTACTCATAAGAAATACTTTCTCTTCTTTAGGTGTATGTATATCAGAATGATATCTATTTGAAACAAAGTCCAAGAGAGGCACCAATTAAAATAACTAGTGATGGAAAACAGAATGAAATATTTAATGGGATTCCCGATTGGGTCTATGAAGGTGAGTAGATCTTGAAGGGCAACAACTAACATGATAAATGCCTTGTTTAGATTACACTGTTCTCACAATCCATTCTAAAATATCTGTGATGATACTTTTTCAGAGCCCTAGATTACTTCATTTCCTTATTGTATTTGCTGTACAATGACTGAATTTTGTATTCATAGTGTGTAACCAAAATAATGAGTCTTTTTTACTGAAACTGTGTCAGAACTGTACAAATTTGGCTTCCTGATGCACAGGCAGTGGCTGGGAATTAAGCTTTAATGGGAGTTTTACTTTTGGTAGAAATTTGGCACTTCAGTGCATCCCAAAAAAATTTAAAAAAACCCAAAGACATGCACACAGCAAAATCCCAAGTGAGTTAAATTGGATCTGTGTGCCCCTTTTGAGAGTTCTTAGGGCCTTTCAGAATTGAAATGTATCGCAGTACGTTTGATGTTATTTATTTGTTGTAACTGTCTACATGTCTAAGTTACTGAGTAGAAGGCTAAAATGGATTAGAAGATAGATTACAATGATAAACTATTATTTTATTTGTTTTTCCTCAGAGGAAATGCTAGCAACAAAATATGCACTGTGGTGGTCTCCGAGTGGAAAATATTTAGCATATGTACAATTTAATGATTCTGACATACCAGTTATTGAATATTCATATTTTGGTGAGGACCAATATCCTAGAAAAATAATTATCCCATACCCAAAGGTATGTTTTATCATTCTTTTGACTTCCTTTGTGTAGACAAATAAGTTATGAAAATGATAAAATTAACAGTTCTTAAGAAATGGTCTTATTACAGTAGTTAAATCCATTGTGGCTTAAATGAAAGAAAACAAACTTGGGCCAAGTTCTGAAAAGCTGCACATACATTCAAAATGTAAATACAATATCTGAAATAAATGGAATTACCCACGCAAGTAAAAGCCTGTGCAAAAGTGCATGCTTGCATGGTCAAGCCTTGTTTTTTTTCAATTCAGTTTATTTATTGTGATGTGCTAAGTATGCAGTTGTTATTTTTCATTACAGTAAATGAATTATGAGACTTTTTTTTATTTTTAAAAATAAAGGCTATGACAGCTTCAGTTTATTTGCATACTTCATAGGGCTTTTTGATCTCAAGGGCCTTTGGATTTTAATTGCCTTCTAGTGCCAGATCTAAGGCAAGACAGTTTTGGGTTGGCATTTCTTCAGCATGTATTAGAAAGCTCTACTGACTCTTGTCATGTTCATATGATTGGAAGGGATCATATTAATGTAACATAAGAAGTTGCTCACCTGTCAGCTGAGTGGGTTACAGCTCTAAGGTAAAACTGGATGGTTTTGACCACACATGGGGAAGAATTAAAACACTAATAACGTATGCAATGAATAAGCAACCATGAAAACAGTTTAAGCAACCATTTAACAGCTGGGATGTCAAACAGCACTTGCAATCATGTGAATGTACTCATGGAGTTTTATGCCAAAGTAAGTGTAGTGTGTGCTGCAAAGATCCACACTGCAAACAGAACACTGGTTCCCATCAAGCACGTTTTCCATGTAGAAAGGCAGTATATTTGACTTTTTAAAAGGTCTTCTTCTTTATATATTAAATGATGCAAAATTAAGTAATGTACTACTGCTGTAGTGTCACTCTGAGATCTTATAAGACCACATTTGCCCTGTTATAACTGAATATGTATTTTGTAACCTGTATACTTTCTTGCAAAAAGTGTTGTAATTTTCCTCGACCTGAATTGTTCAGAGCCTCGTTTGAATAACCTGATACATTTTCTTTGAAGGCTGGGGCTAAAAATCCTACTGTTAAAGTGTTCATTGTAGACACTACTTATCCTGAAGTGTTTCATCCTAAGGAGGTGCCAGTTCCTGCAATCATAGCATCCAGGTAGTGTGCCCTCAAATGTCTTTTTTTGTTTTAAAAACGTTTTTGCCTATGTGTTTTAAATGCTTGAACCTCTGAGTTGTTCTAACAGGGGACTGCCATATTAATCTCCTAGAAGGATCAGAAGCAAACTAGAAATGTTGTATTTTAATTTAGCCTGTCCATAAAATACATTGTTATAAAGGACAAAAAAGTACCCTAAAGCAATGGAAGCTTTGCTTCTTCCACAGAACAATGTGGGGTATACAATCTGGATCAATGCTGCTATATTCCTGTTGTTTAATAACCACCTTCTTGTTTTATTTTTTAGTGATCACTATTTTACTTGGCTTACTTGGGTAACAGATACTCGAATCTGTGTGCAATGGCTAAAGAGAATCCAGAACTTTTCAGTCTTAGCCATTTGTGACTTCAAAGAACGTTCAAATACTTGGGACTGCCCAGAGGTAATAAAATTGGAAATATAAATTTAAAATTGCTGAAATTAACATTTACTAATCCTTGCCATAATTTCATTTTACAGCATTTGATTACATTTATCTTTTACCTTTTTTCAGTATTTCAGTTGCTGGAGAAGGGTTGAAAACATCTTATTTACTCCAACAAGAAATTGAATCACCAAAATATTTTTTGTGTGAGGCTTAAATAACAACCAAAGCAACAAAAATCAGAAGAATGCTATTGAAAACTTTTAGTGCTGTTGTTTAGTTCCTTTTTGCTTTATCACATCCAAAAATGGAACCGTATAGAATCTGTATCATGTTTTAAAAGAAAATCTGATTATACCATGTTGAAATTTGATCCTAAGTCTGACTAAATCATGTCCTTTATGATTAATGTTAAATTAATTGAAAGAACGTACTGATTAAAAGAGGGGAGCTTTTCAGGAGGAAGAAAGTCTTTTGTTTTATCAAGTCTACAGCTGGAGAGAGCAAGCAAGTTTTCAGAAACACAATCAGATCTGAAAAGAAAACTTCAGTCTAATTGCAGCAATAGCTCTACCTTTTGTTTAAATATATCATTCTATGATTTAGACAGTTGAGAAGGAAAATCATGTTCTGCTGAGCAGAACAGAGCTCTGTAAAGCCTGAAGAGTGTAGACACTGATAAATTTATATATATTCTGAAGGAAAGACAACCCTCAATTTAAGTAAATCTAGTATAGAAATCTCATTTATTGTGTCTTAGTATTAATGGTGGTTGCTTGTCTTGTTCTTAGGGTTGATGGTACAGAACACATATAAAAACTAGCATTAGGATGAAACCTTGAACTAATGGAAAATAAAAGGCAAGAATATTTATAAAAGTATTCTATATAACTGATAAATTGTAAATTCAGAGTTTATTGACACAGCCTTTTCAAGCTGAAAATAAATTTTATTCCTCTGCAAATTGGAACGGAAGTTTGGGTCCTCTTATTTCAAAAACATAATCATTGAAGTAGTTTTCCACAGAGAACTATCATAATATAATAGGAAAAACATATTTCATGCAGCATTTGAAGTATTTCCTAAGTAATTGTTCCACTTTTTAAGTATATTAACCTTAGATTTCTATCTTGCCTTCACGTAACCTATATTTTAATAACTAAATATTTTAACACACAGAAAAAGGTATAAGGGTTCTAAGATTCTACTATAATCCACCGAAGTACTTTAACACAAGCTTAACTTTTAGCCCATAACCAGTTTTATTTATTTCAGTAGGTCTGTTTATGTGTTTAAAATTAAGCATGTGCTTAATTGCTTTGCTGGAACCAGACCAGGCCAATTAACATCTTGCAGGACTGTGTTCATGATCCTTGTTTAATTGCATTTCTCCGTGAAACCTTATTTATGGAGTCACTACTGACGTTTCTATAATTCTATATTTATACAGTGATACAATGCTTTTATCACATTAAAGTTTGCACAAATGGCCAATCGAAGGAGTGTGAACAGATGGGAGGGTTGCATTAGCTCTATTTGCCATTAGAAAGTATCTCTCTCTACATTTCCTTTGGCAAAAATAGTTCTCTTGTTGAATTCAGATTACATTGAGTTTCTAATGTACGACAATCATGCTAGGATTTATGCACTTGAAAATAATAACAAAATGTAATCTACAAGATGTTCCTAAAGTGTAGATTCATCAGAAGTGTTCACGTGTTCAAGTCCTGCTCATGTGAATAGACTGCAGAAATAAATATTACTTTAGTAGAACTATTTGTGTGAGTAAAAGCTAGGCATTTGTTTGTGAAATTGGGATTTCCTATAACGATGCCAGTTCTCTAATTAAATTCTGTAAATAATTTAATACACAGAAAAGTCCCATAAAAATCAAGGAGACTACTCATATGAAAGAAGTTAAATATATCCCTAATGTACTATGACATCAAGATCTGAGTCTTAATTTGAAGAAAGGAAAATAAAGTTAGATGCAGATATAAAACAAGGCATCCCATTTTTCTTATCTTAAAAAGAAATAAAATACATCTTCTGATTTAATTCCTCAGTGGAGCCCCTGCAAAGTACTAAACAGTCTTCTAAGGCACAAATACTGCATTTTTTTTCCTTAATTCTTCTTTATAAATACATTATTTGCAAGATTTTTTTAAAATCAGACCCTTTAATATCTCTAAGCCAAGCACCAGATCTGGAGACCCTAGATTTTTATGTACTTTACTTAGTTAAAGTACTTGGCTTGTATTTTTAAGTTGTTTACGGTTTACATTTAAAAGATGTACCTAGTAGTCACATCATCCACTGTTATAAATCATCACAACTCTGAATTGAAACAAAATATGAACCAGCTGAAAATATGAACTAGACTTCCAATATTATTATTCCTAAAATTATTTTATTTGGTTTTTTTACTGAAAAAATCATGAGATTAAGTATTTGTTCATTCTTGTTTCAGTGAAAAAGTTAGATAAGGTTAAAATAATTACTCTAGATTTTATTTAGCTCTGATGATAGCTGTTAAAAAATAATAGTTTTATTAACATATTGACATAAAAATATTATTTATTTCAGACAGCCTTCAAGTCCCTGACTGAACCTTTATAGCAAGTGTTCTTAAATTCTCTTTTACATGTGGCTACAGATTTGTTTATTCGAAGATTTTGAATCTCCATAAACTCAATCTTCTTAAAGACTGTATGTTTGATTTTGTTTTTCAGAATCAGCAGCACATAGAAGAGAGTCAAACAGGATGGGCAGGCGGAGTAGGTTTTCTTGCTGTACTCTGTTTTGATTCACTGAAAAGCTACGGCTTTCTGCATCTTCACATCAGTGTTTTGAAACATGAAGCACCCTTCTGAGTCATAACAAGACTAGTGCTTAAACCTGTTGTACTGTAGGACTGAGACTTTTAATACTGTGCTAGATGTAGTATCTGGCTACCTGCTTTCTGAATTTAAAAACCTATTTCTGCCTCCATTTAAAATGTTAGACCAACTGACTAGACACAATACTGAAGGAAGGGAAGTCATGAAAAGGGGTAGATTTATAGCAAAATCTAATTATTAGAAGCATCCTGGAGGCTAAGAATAGATGTAAAACTCCTCTAATGACATTAGGGCAAGGGATCAGATTGGCTATCATAGTACTTGAAGAATAAAACCTGCCCATTCATAACAGAGCTCTAGTGCCAAGTGCTGCACATCTTCAGCTGGGGGGGAACCTTCAAGGTAAGACACCCCAGTTGCAATGGTAGGTGATACTTCTCTGTAACTACTTCTGAGAAAAAGAAATTTTTCTCCACCCAGTAGAGACAAAACCCAAATCTTTGGAAACCTGCAGTAAAAACAAACCTACAAGGAAATTTTAAGAGCATGAGATCAGTATTTGCAATCATATAGTCCAACTGTGAATATGTACTATTGCTTATATTTATTTACGTATGCAGGCAGGGCAAGTTAACAGAATTCGGTGTGCAGAACCTCACACTGTGCCTGAATGTCCTGCAGGGGACTTAACTGCGAGCTTCTTTTTTAGTACACTGTCCTTTAAGAGACATGTTTTAATATGAAGATCACACATTTGCAAGATCAATTTTATTTTATCCTTTTCATTTTTTTGCCACTTCTCTTGAGATTCTCATGGCAGGTTTTTATTAGAGCTAAAGAAATTACACATATGCATAAATCCCCTCTTTAGCTTTTATGGGATTTCAAGCATTTGGAATCACAGAAGCAACCTCCAGGACAATTTAACTTGTGGTCACAAGTTCTAGTTTAGCTTGGGTTAGTATTCTTCAAAAGTCATACTCACTGCAGAAGGTCTGGTGCTATGCTTGAAATGCTTGCAGATCATTCTTCTGTCTTTGTGTTTTGAAAGTAAAACTTAGAGTTGCAGTAACTCAGCCTTGACTGACAATTTTAGTAAAGAGGTGGTTGTTTGAAAAGAAGGAAGAGTTGAATGATCTTAACTGGAATAATCTGTTCTTTAAAATTAGTAGAATAGCATGGGAAACATCTGATATCCATTTGTTTTGTGCTATGTTCATTGAAACAGTTAAACCCTGTGCTTTACAATCTATTGAGTCTCTCACCATTCATGGACACTGGCTTTATTCAGAAACTTTTTTTTTTTAAAATCACCTCTATCTGTTTTTAAATAGCTAAAAAAAAAGGTCATTCAGAATATAGAAATTATTCCACTTGCATTTGTGGGGTGCTTGAGGTATCTGTACTATCAGTTTAAGAAATCTGACATGACAGGATAGAAATTGTAATCTGTAATGACTAGGAGATTAAATATCACAGGTAAACACTTGTACAAAGTATTTTGTCCCCTTTGAACTGATTTTAGTATGTGCACTATAACCTGTTAAACAGCTCGGACAGTCTTACATCTCATCTACTGTTTTTCTTCCATTGTTTCAGTTCTTTGTTTCTACACCTTATTTTACATCAGACAGCAGTTCATACTACAAAATTTTTAGTGACAAAAATGGTTATAAGCATATTCATTACATCAATGGCTCTGTGGTAAGTCAAGCAAAATGTTCTACACTGATCTACTGTAAGTTCCTGAAATAATTTTACAACATTCAGTAACTTAAATATCTTTCTACGCAGGAGAATGCAATCCAAGTTACAAGTGGAGAATGGGAGGCAATATATATTTTCAGAGTAACAAATGATGCAATGTAAGTGTCATGAAGAAAACAGACTGTGAGTGACGTTTGTAAAAGAAACACAATCATTTGAACACCATTTGTTAACTTGTTAGGTTATAACTAGGTATAATTTGTTTTTATCTGAATTCATCCACAACAAATTTGTATGCAAAGGCACTGCATAGGTTTACAAACATGGTTTACTTCTGAGAGATTCTTTTCAAATTGTCCTCAATTTTCTATTTAACCACCTCTCTTAGAGACACTTATTTAAAAATAGTTAATTTATTCCTGTGTTTAATCCTTACACAATTTGCAGTTACTCGTCTTTTTATGATGCCTCATTCAGCTTACTGTATAGATAGATAGAGCTTACATAATTGGAATGATTAGTTTATGAGAATTAAGAAAGAACTCCTATTTATATGTCTTATATGTCATCTGATCATAGTTTGAGCTCTGATCATAGTTTGAGCAATGATTTATTAAAATAAAAGGTATATAAGCTTAACTACTCTTCCATTGCATGCAGAAATCTCAAAAAGTCTAAATTAACTTCCAAGACGGCATTTCATCTTGCTGCTGGTTCATAGGTCATAACTTTGTGGATTATTTATTAACATATAAATGAATTTACAGTTTCTATTCAAGCAATGAATTTGAAGGCTATCCAGGAAGAAGGAATATTTACAAGTAAGTGTTATCAACATTATCTTAATGATAGTAGGTTGATAGAAGATATCTATGGATTTGTTGATAATTTAATTTCAAGGTGTTTAAAATGTAATTTCACAAGATTTTTAAGTAAATCTTCACCTCAGATTATATCTGATTATTGAGGAGAAATAACATCTAAGGTTTAAGTATACTCTTGGGAAAAAAAATTGATAAAAAGACCAAGCATTTCTTTTTAAATTGAACTTTTCTGAAAGTATGGTGCCTGTGTTCAAGAATGTGATGCAGACACATGGAAGTAAGTTGTGGCAAAATAACGATTGCTTTATTTTATTTTTCTCGTAGAATCAGTATTGGAAGTAAACCTATAAGAAAACAATGCATTACTTGCAATTTAAGAAAAGAGAGATGTCAGTATTACACAGCAAGATTCAGTGAACGTTCTAAGTATTATGCCTTGATCTGTTACGGTAGGTATAGCATGGGAGCAAATATATAATCAGTTGTTCTTTCAAATTTATCAGCACTATAGTTAATACTGTAGTTATGTGGTCAACATGTAAGAACAGGGAGGTCACAATCTAAAAAAGAAAGAAAAAAAAGTATTAAAGGTTCTCCTTTTGTGTATTTCATATAAAGTTTGCTGTTCTTCTGATTCTGCACTGACTGATCAGCTGAAAAGTTCCTTAGAATTTCTGTTGAGCAGAGAACCAAATGTAGCAAATAACAACACCTTTCAATCATTCCTGCACAAAACAGTCAGTAAGGTCGTCACCATGTGAAAGGCGCGTACCTTCCCAAATATGATGTGACATGTTCTCAGAAGAATGTTTCACATTGTTAATTCTGCATTTGCCTTATGTAATCACATCTCAGGTATTAACTAGATGTCACTTCATCTCTAGGGCAGAAGAGTTTGCTAGTAGATTTAAAGGCCCTTCTGTTATGTTTGCTAAGCAATGTCTGTATGTATGCAAGCCTTGGTACACACAGTACCTTATGTATGTCGTGCAGCAGGGACTTGTGGGTTACACAGCATAGAAGATTCAGATCTGTGTGTCAGTTTAAGCTCTTTAACTCCTCTCAGTTACCATTGTTAATGTAATATACACTACAACACCAGATTCCAGCTTCAAACTGTAAAGTGCCTTCTTATCCTTCTTACGACAGGTCCTGGGATTCCCATTTCTACTCTTTTTGAGAACCACGGTGATAGAGGTACTGCAAGTATTCTGCCTATTTCTGAGCAATTGCTATACTCCTTTATCTTCACTATGCAGATCCTATAATACAATATTTAGACTTGTAATCAAGAAGCCTTTTATCTTATTTGGTATTAAAGTATCTATTATCCTTCTAAATTTCTTAATTAGTAAAATCCAAATATGAATGAACTCACTGATGCCTTTATTTTAATTTCTGAATCCATCATTTTATAGGATCCTGATTGGTTCCCTGTTTATCCATTATAGATAGAATGAACATCAGAACTCTTTGTCTACCAAATTTTGAGTCAAACTTTGTAGAAAATATTGTGCTTTACAGACTATTCCTTTTCACATTTGGATGAACACAAGACTTCCTGCTTTCTTTCATAAGGCAACACTACCTTATACAAAAGGCAGCAGTGTGCTATTTAGAGTTTGACCTATTGTGCTGTACTAATTAGAATTTGGATCAATGACTTGCTCTTCAGCCATCAGTAGAGATGTCAGGGAAGAGCAGAAGCTCTTTCAGATGATCAGTTCAAATAACTGCTTCAGACAAATTGTAATTATTGATGCAAAGTGGGATCTCCAGCAAGAAACATTCAGAGCCCTCATTCTTTAAGTAGCCTATCAGTGAGGACTGTTTGCAACCAAGCCGAGGAGGAACTTTCTGACAATGAAAATATTATTTGCTCTGCAGTGAATTTTCTGTCTCTGTCCCTTGTTTTTCTCTAAAAGTTCACCTTCAACTTAAAGCCCTCAGTCCCTGAAATGTTATGAAAACTAGCATGATCCTGTATAAAATTTCAGTGACTTAGTATTCCCCTTCCTTCCCCAAGAACCACTGGAAGTGAACTGGTGGTTGTAATGGTCCTTGCAGTTCATCATGTATTGATAACCCAGATCACTGTTAACTGAGTGATGTCTGACCAGAAGGCACATGAAAGCATAAGGAAGACAAATGTCACAATATTGTTAAGCTAAATTAATCTGTGGTGATCCAGGTAGAAATTAATTAATTGCAAAATAATATTATTTAGACTCCAATAGCAGTTGGTACATCTTAGTTTTTAACCACTCAAAAATGCTTGCAGATGGAGAAGGTTGGTTAAAATGTCTATTGCAACTATGCTATAAAAACACTGTGTTGTGGTATTTCTTTTGCAGAAGGTTTAAATGCATGGATTCATGTTCATGCATGGATTTTTTTCATATATAATCTATTCTCATCCTCTCTGTTTTCCTTGATTCATTATTACCTTGTTTATCAAGGGCCCCTACTATCAAACTGTGAATTGCATGAAATGCAGCTAAGTGCCCAACTGCAATTATGTGTTTCTTAACCTCTCTGCAGGAGAAAATAATTTCATGTAATGCATTTTCACTACAGGTTTCATGATGCCTCACTCAACTGTGCTATTATTCTTCAGGAAAAAAAACAAATTCAGGCTTGTCTTAGACTTTTTCATTACCTTCTATGGATTAATTTTCCCTATGTCCCTTGCTTTCATTATCTCTTTTGTGGTACAATAGTATTTTTAGTGAATCCATTTTCATTGCAATTGGCAGCATTTTGATATCACCCATGAATTTCAGTAGGAGATATGCAGGTAAACTAACATTCACCAATTTGGAAGCTCCTTCCAGGATGCCTACAATTCAGTCGTGGTATTGGGCAAGTTTCAGGAGTTTTGAGGGGAAGTAGGGAAAGGGTTCAGCTGAGTTTGGGTGAGTATCCAAAGCTAGGATGATTTTTCAGCCATAAAAAAAGCCACTTGAAGCTGCAAAACTTGTCAAGGGTACTTTGAAAGAACAAATTCCACTGTTATATTTCTGGCATTTCCTGAACAAATCTAGCTCAATACAGACTGAGAGAAGAATACTTCTTGTATTTTTTTCAGCATTTCCAGAATCAGGAAGGAGGGGAAAGATAAACTAAAAAAGAAAAATCCCCTGCAGTTTTAAAAGGTTCTTTCATTTTGTAAGTGAAGCTAAAAGTCACAGATTTCCATTATATACAACATTCTTCATCCATCACTACTCATTGGAAAGCATATAAATAAACAACTAAGACACAGTGGATTCGTAATATATAGTTCTGCAGTCTGTGCTGTAAATTAACTAAATTTTAAGTAGTTATTTTTAGATTATATAACTGTAAATTTGGTCTAAAGGAAGTAAAACAGTAAATTTTAATACAGTTTAGATAAAAAAAAAAGACAAAAGATTTACTAAGTATGCAGTAATATATTACTAAGGACAGTTATATGGCAAGTCTAGTGTCTTTGTGCAGGAATGTCTTGTACAGTGGTTTAAGTGAGGCTTTGCCATAACCCCTTAAGAAATTAAATTTCCAGCATTAACCCAGAAACAAGATATTCCCAAACAACAGGGCACTAAATCACACTGCCCAAGATTCTCAAAGTTGATGTTACTGATGTTACTCTGCTAAGCAAGAGAGAAGATAGAGGACTGTTTCGCACGATGGGATGAATTTTGCATTTCCAGCTACCACCATTTTAAAAAAATGGGGTGAGGACTCTTCAGGAGGAAGAAGTTTCTTCCACAACTTTTGGGACTCTAACATTCAGAGGCAACATGTGAAATGATTTGCATTGCAAAATGTACATCCTATAAAAATCTAATGAGTATTTGTGCACTGCAATACCAGTGCTTTGCTTTCATTTAGCTATGTGATCAAGCCCAGTTAGAAGTGTCTGAGTGGATTTCATTACTCTGCTTGTAAAAGTCAGATTTCCTTTCTGTTCTAATAGCACAAAATAAATTAATGCTAATTAATGAAGAAAAATTAACAATAAATCAGTTCATAATTCAAGCATTTCTTTTACTTAGAGCTCAGAGTATTGGAAGACAATAGGGAATTACAATCTGCTTTGCAAGAAATCAAGCTGCCAAAAGAAGAATTTAATAAACTTGAAGTGGATGGTATAAGTAAGAATTACACATCCTTATTATACTTTTTACTGCTACCATTTTAATATTTTTCCTTAATTTTGTGATGGTAAGTATTGTCTTTCTGTAGAACAAACTTGTTAGCCTGTCAGATTGGAAAGAAGAGGCCTGATTCTGCCCTGCTCAACAACTAATTTGTCTGCCTCAGGGTATCTTTGCCTCTATGTATCTCTCAGTAAAATAGTAGTTAAAATACATCTCTGCTTCACAATACAATTTTTTTTAAATTCTTCAATACTTTTGATAAAATATTTAAATATTGTGTAACAATATATAATGTGGTGATAATAAAATGTGAAATATAAGCTTCTGTTCATGCTTTATACATTTGCATGCACTGTTCTTTTCACTAGTGACTTTACAAACAATATTCCATGGTAATAAATCAAAAAAGTTTCAAAACTAATTTCTGATTAAACTGAGAACCTAGGCTTTTGTGTAATAATAATAACTAAATTAAAGTAAATGTGGGTACTTTATTTCTTCAAAGTTGTTCTTCAACAGCTCCATATAAACAGTTAATTGCATCAGTTCTGTATTTCACAGTTCATGTTTTGTATACTGTGTGCTGATTCATGTTCATATACTCTTACACCAAATTCTAGATTATGCATAGAGGAATCATTTTAACCATTAACAATATAACTTTGTTGTGTCTTTTCTAGCTTTGTGGTACAAAATGCTTCTACCTCCACAGTTTGATAGATCCAAGAAGTACCCTCTGCTTATTCAGGTGTATGTACAACTTCCTTTATTTGAATTTTGTTTTGTTAAAAAACCCATACTTTTTATAATTTAACAAATCCTCATACATTTGCAACATTTTAGGAAGTGAAAGCGAAACTACTTAGTTCTGTTTTGTTTGTTGTGGTGTTTTTTTAATATATTTCTGGAAAAGAAATTTAAGCCAATGGAGATGGATAAGGTTTTTAATGTTAATCTTAGCATGGTAAAGGTTAGTTTCTCAGAGAAAGGAAAAGGCTAAAAACATGTGGGCTCTTCCTTGTAGTTCTTAGCTCTGTAGCTGCTTCTGTTTATCATGAGGCAGTCTGAAAGTATTTATTTCAGCTTTTGTAATATGAAAAATAGAGAAGCCTGCTTAATTTTTAATTAAAAAGCCCAAATGCTTAAGTTATGTGGACTGGCTTATTTAAGAGCATTTGAAATAATTTATTGCAGGCAAGAAAAGCAATAAAAATTGCAGCAGAAAAAAAAAAGCAGAAAAAATATTAAAAAAAATATGCAGAAAGGAGAAATGAGTGGATGTAATAAACTTTGCATCATTTTATTAACTACTGATGATCGAAAGGTCCAAGAATGCTAAGTATGTTTGAATGAAGTTTAGAGTAGAAGAGTTCTGTCCTTGAGGTCAAATGTGTATTTGCATTAGGCTGTTCTCATGGGGAGCGTCTTCCTGTATTGCTCAGCTCTGTAGGGCATGTTCTGCCCACAGCTCCAACAGCTCATGATATTCCCCGCTGAAACAAATAAGGCCAGAAAGTGTAAGGAGCTCTACTTCCTTCTGCTGTTTTCTTTGCTATTGCTGACTGCATGTGGAGATCAAATGCAGAAAAGCACCAAAAAGGGCTATTACACCTAAGGAATTTGGAGGGAGGAAAGATCTGAGTCTTTGAGGCATGACTCTTCCAAGGATTCCCCTTACGACAAGCACCTGATACTGCATCCCTTAGCCTCGGGTATAAGACTCAGATGATTAGGATGGATTTTAGATAGCAAAGTCTCATAAATATATGAAAATGTTAATTAAACTGTTTGTCTACTGAACAAAAGACACATAGCAAAATATATGTGGAGAAAACGTTAGCATACATAGCATGTATAGGTACAGTGCAGTGTCCAGTAACCATTTATAAATTTGTAAGTATGAGCTGAAAATGTGTGAATTTTCATCCTCAGGTATGGAGGACCTTGCAGTCAGAATGTAAAGGAAACATTTAGCATTAGCTGGATAACCTATCTTGCAAGCAAAGAGGGAATTATTGTTGCTCTAGTGGATGGCAGAGGGACAGCTTATCAAGGTGACAAAATCTTGCATGCAGTATATCGAAGACTTGGAGTCTATGAAGTGGAAGACCAAATCTCAGCAGTGAAGTAAGTAGACTGTCTCCCTATATAACTGTTGTACTTACATGACTGGAAGTAGTAATGTGGAAAAAAAAATATGAAATTCTCAGCCTTTCTTTTGAAGAGCTGAGGTCTCCAGGAAATAAGAACACTTGTAAAAATAAAATATTACTGTTTGCTTTATGTCACTGAGATTTTGTGTGATATCAAGTCCATGTACCACTAAGTTCCCATCTGGACCTCGCCACTTTCATTGCATTAGAGCATCATCAAAAGCTTCAATCCTAGGCCTAAGGTAATGCAAGTGAAACTGGTGAGAGGTAAGCCAGTGTATTGTCCATTATCCTGAAGTTTTCCCTGTAGGGCAAACCTTATCTCAGTGACGACAGAGGTTAGCTGGAGATCCATAGTGATGTTCCACACTGATTATTTAAAGGTCAGATGTGAAGTTTGTAGCTAAACAGAACCTGACACAAACCTTCTAAGGGTCAGTCATAAACTTGCATTCTGTGCTATGCATAAACTTGATTTTAGGGTAGTTAAGAACAAGAGAAAGTGCCTGAGGTCCCCAATAGGTGTTCCCCAATAGCTGCTCCTTTGAATCAAAACACTTAAAAGGCTTCCAAGGGAAAATAATTCCCTATGCAGAGTTTTTGGGAGGGAATGAAAGCTGAGGATTGTAAAGAAAGACTGACTGTTAATCTTACAGATGCAGTAGCACTGCTAAAGTGAGCAGTGTTAATTTGTTAATTTGTTAGGTGTTAATTTGAACCCAATAGAGATGATACAAGGCAGGAATATGGAATTTAGTCTAGCCTAAGGTATTTGGCTCAGCAGAGTATGGATAGCTTTCCAGGTGCAACAGTAAGTATCCTCTTTTCTTCAGACCTGAATGAGTACCTTAGCTAGAAATTGGATGTAGCAATCCAGGCTTTCACAGCTTTCTCTGCTTGTTTGAGAACACTGCCTGTACTTATAAGTACGAGTGTGAGCAAATATCTGTTCCTTCCTCTTTCTGCCTTGTGATAATTCATTTCCTACTCAATGATATAAATACACCATTTTCCCATTTCAGTGATAAATGAAACAGAATAGCTGTATATCATATCAGGCTTTTTCTATTAATCTATTATTTTATTTTCTTTCTTGAAAGTTTAGGAGGAGTGGCATACTTTAAAATATCACAAGAATGGTTTTTCATTACTCTGAATTATCACTCAGACATAAAATGTCAGAGACAGAGGGAACCCAAACTGATTCTGCAATTGCAAAATCTGCTGAGACAGGCCATGAAGAAATGACCTCAGACTTCCAAGTTTTCTGTCAGCACCTATACTAAATTTTTATTCAGTTAAATTTAGTGCATTCCATCTTCCTGATCTAACACATAGTTTAAGATGCATGATTTTTAGAGAGGATTGTGTAATCCAGAGGGAGGTTCTTGGAGCAGCTTTTACTGCTGGAGGATTCCTGGGGATTAAGATAGTAATGTAACAAAGCTGATTCATTTTTTGGCTTTTCTAATTTTGTCCCACCCAGATACTGTCCTGAATTTTGGGTGTTGTCAGTCACTTGTGCATGTCCTAATAAATAAAGCTAATACGTGTTCTGGAATATATCTCAACCTATTTTGTTTATCTGTCACTGTCAAACTTTTGTGGTCCTTTTCCTCATCTCTTTTCTTTGCTGTTGATAATAAGCCTCTAGAAATACAGTCTTCAGACTCAGATGCAGGATATTTTAGGACAGCTAATATTTCTGATTCTCTTTAACCTGTTTGACTATATTTCAATACCATTACCTACTTGGAGCATTAGAAGATGTTTCCCTCCTTATTGTTTTTTATTATTAGCAGTATGAGCTTTTTACTTTTCAGGCACATAAAAAAAAAAAGCCTATTTCTCCAGGGAATCCCTAATCTCAGAGACTGATACTGTGCCTCTTGGGAAATCAGAGGCTAAATAATCAAGTGGCTTCTAAGCATAAGAAAAAAAGAACTCTTTTGCCAAGAAGCCATATAGGAAGAGTTCTCCCCCAGTGGAACAAAAATTATTATGACGAAAGTATTCATTTCGGTATTTTTTATTCCTTCAGGAAAAATTCTTCTCTTTCCTCTGAAATACCTACTAATTGAATAATTGATGTTTTGTAGAAATCAGACATGCTCTGCTGATTATCAGTTCGCTCAAATTGGTGGGATGTGTGCAAAAAAATGGAAGAAAAACTATTTTTTGCTAATTTTTATAATATTAACATTCTTTTGTAATAATTCATTTATGTCTATGATTTTCTTTTCCACAGAAAATTTATAGAAATGGGCTTTATTGATGAGAAACGAATAGCAATATGGGGCTGGGTAAGTGATTGGGGTTTAATAATAATTTAATATATATTTAATAATAACTTTAAATAATCCTGCAATATAACTTTTATAACTTTCCTTATTCTGTATGAAGTTTTTTCTAGCCATGCATAATGGTATTACCAAAGGGGATAATTTCTATTGGTGCTCATATACATACAATTGCAACAGTGCAAGCCCCAAAAAAGGAATCTTTGGCAGCTCAAGAGGGATTTTTGAAAAGCTTATGTCTAATACATTGTTTGGACTTGAAATGAAGCCAAACTGAGATGTTTTAATTGGCTTCACTTTTAACTTAGGAACTTACTGGCATGGTGTCAAAATTCAAGTATTGTCCATTCTGATCCGAGATTAAAATAATGAGAAAAGTCCTGTGACTATCTCTCATGAGAAAATGTGACCCTTGCATCATTCTGAGTCACTGTGTACTTCTCTGGAATCGTCAGTAGGGATGAATGTGGGTCTGAGAGGTTTTCAACTTTGATAGCTTCACCCAGTGGAAAAATTGAACAGTATGGGAGTTATTCCAAATTATTAGCCAATCGTTTTTCATCTTTGATTTTTTCATGTACTTTGCTTTGTAACACTCCCAGAACCTTAAATAGACAGATATACTGCAAGTCTTTATCAATAAATGGACATATTCCACTACCCTGAGGCACTGAAGAATAGAGTAGCATACCTCAAGTACAAATTTTAGGATAGCACTGCCTTCTAATAGGACAAAAACAAATTATTGGAATAGTTGGGGTTGTTTTTCCTATGCTGTCAACTTCAAATTAGGAGCTGTTAGTGGTTTTAATGGGAGAACTGAAGCCATCTTCAGTGGCAGCACAAATGCCCCACAGCCCCTTTAGAGAGATTTTTAAGATGTTTAGACCATTTGACTCAGTTGTTCATGTTCATCATGAATGGCTGAATCGGGAATACACAGGCAGAACTGCTGCCCTGCCTCCCACCCAGCTTCAGCATCACTGAATTATACTGTGTGGGAGAACAAGCTGATAAGCAGCACCTGAGGGTCTCACGGATCAGGGGTGGTACTGTCAGGAATGCCGAAGGGGGCTGGAGGCCAAACCTGTTGGCCACACTTAATCCTTCTCTGAGTAAATTAGTAGCAGCTATCCAGCAGTAACAGGCTGCACCAACTAAAAAAAACTTAAAAAGTAAACTGGTATGTTAGACACTAATTAACATTGTCCAATATTTTTCTCCATATACGTGTTCATTTTTCTATAATTATCACCTAGAAAGACCTCTTATTTTATTCTCTTTAACTGCCTGTCTTTGCCAGGAGAATTCTTCTGATCTGTCCCTGTTTGTTTTGTTTATTTAGCTGGAGTTTGTTTATTTATTTGGTTTTGTTGGCCCAGTTTCACTGTAAGAGGTTTGCTCAGAAACACTCTAGAGGATGAATCTTTTAAATTTTGGTTCAACTCTAAATAAAGAAAATGCCTGATCTTAGATAACACGTGAGCAGGGTTGCTAAAATCTTTCTATGAAGCTTCTACCAACTAATATTTAAATTACTTTGGTCAGACACTGCTATAACACCAGAATAAAATGGGTACCATATGATGAAATTTGATGCAGACACTTACAAGTGTTTAATGCCAGAGTGACATTAGAAAATTTAAGGCCACATGAAAATATTTTTTAAGTCACATCATATTTTATTTCATCACAGTGTGTCCAGAACCAACTAAGAGCTTGCACACATCCAAAACATTGTATCCCAGTAGCAGATATGATAATAAAATGATGGCACTATCGAAAAACCTATCAGTGTTTTTTTCCTTTTTTTTTTTCCTATTTATTATACCATTTCCTAGTCCATAAACCTTGAAAGGAGTTGAAAGGTGTTTCCTTATTTATAGCCTGCAGCTTGACAGATATGCATGAACTTGTACTTTCAGTCTAACCAAACTCTGGATGGCAAAAGCTCTTAAATAACCACTAAAGCAGTTCAGGTTGTGAACTCTATCTCTCTGCCTGTTACAGTGAATAGATATATCTTCCCAATCCTAATCCTTTGCTTTATAGCCTTGAGGACTCATTTTTAAAAAGACCAAATAAGCAGATCAAACAAGCAGGAAAAATTCTATGAATTATTGTTTTTATTACCGTATCCCTCACTATCATTTCAAACTGGAGTGTCTAGAGGAGAGAAGGACTAATTTACCTTTTGTACAAAAAAAATATATAATAGTTCTGCTTATTTCCCTTATTCTTTCATGCTACTGAGATAATCTTCAGAACTGTTCATGACACACCCCATATTTTTATCCCTCCCTCCATCCCAACGTAAGCGAAATCCCATTATTTCCCAAAGACCTTACAAGACCTTTTCCAGCCCCAGTCCCATATGCTACGGAGAGCCAAACCAAAGGCTTTTTATTTACAGTATTTTTCTGTCTCTGCAGCTAGCCCCACACAGTTTCACAGAACTATTCTGATAGCCAGGCTTACTTAATAGTGCTATTACTTATTTACTTATCTACATAACTTCTGGCTATGAACTCATTCTTCCTTTCTGTGTCCCAGTTTGAGAAATCAGGCCAGACAATAAGAGGAGCAGTGGCAGGCGGTAGGCAGGAATTGCTCCAACCTCAAGTTCTCAAGTAGCTGAGTCTATTAGTACTGATGATTGTGTTGGTTTAATATGCCAATCCCTAGCAAAAGTAGGTAGCTTGTTAAGGGAGGGAAAAATCTATAACTCTTCTTGAAGGTGAACATTGAAAGAATGAGAGGCAGTGAACAAAAGTTGTCATAATGGAAGTTTTCTTTAGGTTTTAGGAAAATAAATTTATGAGAACAGTGATCACTGTTGAAGTGGATTGAGTGGGGAGTCTGTAAAATGGATGTGACTGATTGACCTTTTCAAATCTGAAGTTAGCCCCATTTTGAGATATATGTTGGATCAGATTACCACGAAAGACCCTACCAACTTAAATTTTTCTATGAATAAGTGATAATAAGAGCTGTATCCTGTGATATGCATGGAAGAAGTAGCAAAAAAAAAAGTGATTCAATAAAGTTGTCTAATCTCTCTCACAAGGAATAACATCAGATCCATTTGAAATCAATGTTTTGGTTTTAAAAAAAGCTTTTGTTGCTTTTTCCAGTCTGCATTCAAAGCAAAATATTTACTTTGGGATTAATTTATGTTAGTTTGATTCTTCACCAGTAATTTTAAACTATCTGTGATTTCTCCTTAGTCCTATGGTGGGTATGTAACTTCCTTGGCACTTGGATCTGGCAGTGGATTGTTTAAATGTGGAATGGCTGTGGCTCCTGTTTCCAGCTGGGAATATTATGGTATGGAAACTGGTCATAAATACTGACATGGCAAGCAAGATGTAGCATTCAATTGCTTAAATTAAATCCTTGCAGGAGACTGGTGGTTTGAAATGTAAAGACGTTGAAATTACTTAGACATTAAACTCTTAAGACCTTTAGTTTAATGTTTTCCTTGCTGAAAATAACTGACTGCATCTGACAGTTTGGAACAGACTTTGTTACATAGAAGAAGGTATGCCTGGGTAATTCTGTATGCACATCTGTAACAGTAAGTGTGTAAAACCCTCTTTATAAACTGCTATAGTCAGGAGTGATCTTCCTAAGAATCCTGTTAAAACAGTATCACTGAGTTCAGAAGCAGCTGAACTGATTTTTCTGCCAGTAATGGAATCACAGTGCACTTCAGATACTCAGATGACATCTGTCAGGAATCAGTATCTCTGATGACTCAAAAGTTATTTCCCAAAAGCAGTGAAAAAGAGAGGAACTTTTGTGTTTGATCTAATTTTTTTAAAATTAAATATTTTTCCATTTTAAATGTTTCTCATCCACACCCTCTGTGTTGTTGTGTTACGATACATAGTTTTATTTATGTTTATGGAATTAGGCTCCAAACTGTTCAGAGGAAACAACTCTCAGAGTATAGTCCCAAGGCCTTCCTGTGTGAATAAAATAGGCACATATTCATACTTGCCGACCTGTTAATCTTTTGGCATGGTGTAGAGGAACCTTAGTGTAAAAAAAAAATCACGGCATGCATGTTTTCAATGAGTAAAATGTAGCACTTTGAACACATTTACTTAGCATATGGTCGTTTGCTAAGAAGTCTTGGTTATGAAAAAATTTTTTGGTTAAATGGAAAAGATTCCTTCCCTGACTGCTAGCACAGACATTCCTTGTATTTATGGTGTTTTGCAAACAAAGGGGGAAATATTTGTATGACACAGGAAGCATGTTTTCACAGGCATCAAGATTTTTTTAAGACAATTTTACTCATGATCACAAAATTATTACCAAAATGCAGGCATAAAGCACTGTTTTTGCAGAAGCTGTTTAATAAAAGAAGAGTTATAAAAATTTGCCTAAGCTTTAAAAATTGAATGAAATTTTTTAGTTAAAGTAGATTGCAATCTTTACTTCAGCTGAATTTTCAGGAGACAGTTAAAAAATCTTGCTAAAACCATGTAAATTCCAAACAGGCAAACGTACCTCTACTAAGGAAGGAAGGAAGGAAACAGGAGGAAGTCATACGTCATAAGTTTTGGCAAACAGAGGACAAAACTACAGGATGCTACATATTTGAGTCTCTTAAGTAGTATCAGTATATCAGAGGATGTACTGGCCCTACAGAGCTTCTAAATTCTGTCCCACACTGTTTTAGATGCACAGAGATTCTGGACCATAATCTTTTCTCAGGAACCATCCCACCCCCCTCCATTCTGAGTCAGAGTTAGTAACAGTTGAACAGTTATAAAATGTAAAAGGAAATTCTATTCACAGGGATGTGTTAAAAGCATTAAATCTGTGACTGCTTGGTTAAAATTTATTTGAATTTATCTCCTTTTGCTTCTTTAATAATTGACAAGCTGAATCTTCCACTTAGTCATCATAATGCAATTCTGCTGACCTCTGTGAACTTGTTGTAGCTATACTGCTAGAAGAGAGTGGAAAATTTGGCTCAGAATACTGTAGAAATGCCAGCCATTCAGGAAGAGTCTATTTTATTGAAAACTTAAGCCCAATATGGTTGTTTGACACTGTGTTGACAACAGATATTGCACATTTTTTGTTTTCATGGAATGATAAAGGATTTTGATAAAAGATAGGCTACTTAGATTTTTTTGGTACTTAGTATATTATAAATTATCTTCAGAAACCTTGTTTGGCTGATCTGGGAGACACAGTACACATCTCTAGCACTCAGTGGTAGCACATGTAAAGGATACGTAATGAAGCATGGGAACAAGAGTATATTGAGTCATTTTCCTTTCCTGGTAGGATTCTCATTTCTATTTTTTAACAAAATTATTTTAATACAGTTTATCAAACTGGACAACAAGATAGACAATCCCAATTCTTAATGATTACAATGGCAGTCACCCCTCTTTTGAAAGGGAAGGATGCCAGCTCTTCTTTGTCAGAAAGCCCTGACTCCGTTAAATAAATAAAATTCTTGTAATACTGCAGCTTGACTGCTCAATATGTGTCAGTTACTTTTTCAAGGCAAGGTCATAAAGAAAGTAATGTTCTGGTAGTGACAGCTGCTGTGTCAGTTTTCCATAAATTTTCAAAACAGCTCTTAGTTAAAGTACGAATACCAAGGCAGCTCAAAGATAGATGTTCTTACTGATTTCATGGTGATAGAGATTGTTCAGTTATTGACATTTATGTTGTCAAATCTTTTAACAGTCTTTGTTGTAGTTAGAAAAAGGAATTGAACAGAGACCTGAACTGCAATGGGCCAGTTTTTCAGTTCATGCCAGTATCCTTTCCTGCTCCCCCTAGTTGCTTCATATATACACTCAATAGGAAAAGGACAACATACATATCCATATTTACTGTATATAAAAATACAAATCCTCAGATACTCTTTTTAAGGTATCAGAATTAGTCTATGTCATCTTTCCACCATGCACCCTTGTTAGCTTATTGGTTTATTAAACTGACTTCTGGAGCTCAACCCAACAACATAAAGCAATATAAATTAATTACCTTTATCCACAAAACCTTCTGTTGGTTTCACAGGTGAGTATTAAACCACTATTTCTGCAAAGAAGAGAGAACAGTCATTAAATAGACTTCACAGCTGATTTTTTAAAATATGTTTAAATTTGTTGTATTATGAGGAAACCAAGCTGAACAGACACAGTTAAACATCATTTAATTTTCAATGTGTCATTGAAGGCATAAAAATATCAGTACTTTCTTTATCTATAGCATTCTTCTTTAATTTCAGCATCTATCTACACAGAACGATTTATGGGTCTTCCTGTAGAGTCCGATAATCTTGAGCACTACAAGGTGAGAATTCTATACGTGTTGATCTGAATTTGAATCACACTTCCATGGACAAGTAGAACTGTGAAGAAAGAAAATGACCCACCAAGTCCTGGGTGGGTCAATAGCAACAATCCTGTAGTAGCTAAGCTACTGCTGTGAAATTCTTATCTCCGTAATGAATTGTGGTTTTGCATTTATAAATCTCAAGAAACGCTAAATTGAAATCCTTATTTTCTCACTTGGACAAGTCAGACAGTTCTATCACTGCAAACCATTAGCCTAGGAAAGAACTCAAATGAGAGGGATTAAAATGTTGATGTTGATGAGGTTTTGGTTGGTACTGTTAGCTGTGGTATGCAAACTGCTTCATGCAAAATTAGCTCTCTGATAATAAGATCATAAGCACACTAAACAGTTAGAACATCTTCCCCTACCGGGAACAGGTCGTCATTATTTTCTTCACATTAATAGGAAGTTTGTAGTTTCCTCTAGCAGAGCATATACCAGCTCCTGATACAGAGAGGCCCAAATTAATGCCCAAAGAACTTAGTGGAAAGACTCTTACTAAAGATTTTGGATTGTGTTTTTAGCACCTCTTTCCATCCCAACTCAAAGAATAGAAATGCTCAGTTCCAAGCAGCCATGGTAGAGCAGTCTGGGTAGCCAGGAATTACAGCATTCAGGGAATTACATGTGAGTAGTACTGTGTTTTTTATGAACTGGCTCTTAGAAAAGGCACTAAATATCAAATCTGTTTCATGGAAATGCTTGTGATAGTACAGACAGAGAGCTGCAAGCAAAGCTTGCATGTGGAGATTCACAGATTCATAGTTTGGAAATAACCCTTGAGATCGTAGTCTAACCATTAACCTAACACTGCCAAGTCTTTCTAGTCATGAGGTGTCCAAAACTGAACACGGGATTTGAGGTGTGACCTCACAAGTGCCAAGTACAGAAGAACAATCAATTCCCTAGTCCTGCTGGCCACACTATTTCTGATACAGGCCAGGATGCCATTGGCCTTCTTGGCCACCTGGGCACACTGCTGACTCATATTCAGCTCCTGTCAACCAGCACTCCCAGGGCCTTTTCTGCCAGACAGCTTTCCAACCATTCTTTCCCCAGGCCTGTAGTGCTGCATGGGGTTGTTGTGAGCCAAGACTAGGACCTGGCACTTGGCCTTGTTGAACCTCAGACAACTGGCCTTGCCCCCTTGACGCAGCTTGTTCAGATCCCTCTGCAGAGCCTAATATATATATATCTGCATCTGCATTTATATGTGTGTGTATATATATATATGCATCTGCATATATACATATATATATATATGGCTTCTATTGTAATCTCAGATTGATATGAAGTCACTGCTGTCATTATTTTGCCAGGTCAACTGTTTGATTGTTTTTCTACAAGCTAATGAAAACCTTTTAGCAATGTGAGTGAGTGAGTGATTTGAATTGAAGTTGCTGAACTATTCACTTTTCCTCTCAACAGAATTCAACTGTGATGGCAAGAGCAAAGAATTTCCAAAACGTGGAGTATCTTCTCATCCATGGAACAGCAGATGGTGAGGTTTGCAAATGACAGAACAAACACAGAGCCAGAATCACTTTGTTTGAAAAACATTAAGCATCTATCTGCACCTTTGATTAGGATCAGTACTTAGATCTTTGGTAGATTTCCATATGACCTATAATAAGATGCTTACTCATTCTTAGTAATGTCAATTGTATCACTTGATAATTAGTGCACACAACTTAATGCACTATAACTTTATGCCTTGTGGTATTTACACATTTCAACAGCCAATCTCTTTTTTTCCTTTTTTAGATAATGTACATTTTCAGAACTCAGCACAAATTGCAAAAGCTCTGGTTAATGCACAGGTGGATTTCCAGGCAATGGTAAATAACAGACTATTCATTTTGAACAGTGGTTCATAACTTTATCAATAAGCTTATCTGACATATGGCAATATTTTAATAACCCAGTTCAACTGAACATGCTTCAAAATCTGGCAATTGCTAGTGCATTTGTTATTCTTCATAAAAACAATTTCTCAATTTCTTCCCCAAGGATTTGCCTGCTCTTTTTTTTCCCTTGCCCTTTGGATGCTAGCAGGATTCCCTTTTTGTCAAGAATAACTTGGAGGCTTTTAAAATGAGCCAGGGAGAAGAGTATAACTTGGAGGCTTTTAAAATGAGCCAAGGAGAAGAGTAAGAATTCAGCATCCTTATTATTGTTGTTGATAGCTAGTAAAGGAGAAGAACTGGCTTCTGGGGCCAAAATCATCGCTGGTTCTGATAGATTTTATCTTGAACTGGATTTGCCTGCCACAGGCATGAGGTGAAACAAGCAATAAGAATATAAGGTATCCAGAAAGTATATTCAGGATCAGGAAAATAAAAGTTCTCTGAAAAACTTGCTTGGAGTAGTAGGCAAAGAGAGCACCACATAGATAAGAGGTTGTAGGATAGAAAGGAGGAATGAACAGGGGGAAGGTAGTTCTGAGTTACATGCTAACCTCTGCTTCTCAACCGGTTTTCTCAGGGCTAATAACCAAAGTGTTTGCTTGCTATCAAATATACTGGCCTTCTGCTTGAGTCCAGTTTCACAGAGCCATGAAC
Organism: Pyrocephalus nanus; assembly: GCA_038380795.1. Classification (NCBI taxonomy): domain Eukaryota; kingdom Metazoa; phylum Chordata; class Aves; order Passeriformes; family Tyrannidae; genus Pyrocephalus; species Pyrocephalus nanus. The sequence goes on along the minus strand of CM076267.1, from coordinate 17,500,791 downwards.
TCCCCCAAAAGGGATCACACATCTCCTTGTACTTGGGCTTTGTAGGCTCTTTTGTGTATTACACATTTTCTGCCTCCTTCACTAATACTGAGCAAATCTGGGTTATTCCTCAAAGCATCTGGAATACTGTATGGAGTTGCAGTCATCCTGGTTCAGCCACAGTGGAATGGCAGACATTTGAGAGTTAGCATAATTTATATATTATTTTATTTCCAATACACCATTCACTATGTTCATGGCTCTGCTGTAATATTTGTATATTACAATATTTGGATATTTTTAATAGAATTTAAATAAATAGAATTTAAAAAAAAAAAAAAAAAAGGAAGTTTATTGCTTAGAGCCCAGTATTTATTCATTCCTAAGCAAGACTGCGACCCCTATTGCCCAGGCTATGCAGCTGGTCAAGGACATTTCATTCCTGAGGGCACCTCTAAGCTCTTGCCTGACTTCATACAACTGACTTGTAAGTACTGAGGCAGTAACACTCTTAGGTTACAGAAGGTTTAGAAACTTTTTTCGTCAAGAATATTAATATATTGGGAACATATGAAAAAACATATGAAAACATATTTTAAATTTCTTCTTTATGGTAAGGAAATACATTTCTTGTATTGTTTAACTCTTGCAGAATTGAAAACATAACATAGAAGGTTTATGTTTTGGTTTTGTTTTTGGGTTTTTTTCAGTGGTATACTGACCAGAACCATGGAATTCCAGGCCTTTCCAGCAAACATCTCTACACACATATGACCCACTTCCTCAAAAAATGTTTTTCTTTGTCTGAATAAGTAGGCTATTCAGAGCATGCTAAGGCATCTGAGACATCTCCGGGAGAATGCAATGGTAACAGTGCCCAAGTTATATAGTTTTCAGGTGAACTGATAACAGAAACTTTGAAGTTTTAAACTCGATGTTTACATCCACTTTTGATATTGTATATTACCAATTGTTATGGTAATACATGTTTTGACACATGTAACACCTGTTTGATAGAATAAATAAAATCAGAGTGTAAAATGTCATGTGCATTTATTGCCAACTTGCTTAAACTTCCATTCTGCAGTCCAAAGAAAGGTTGCAAAGACACGCTGTCAGATTAATATGCTTGCATTTGTTAACTACAACTGTAAAGTGGGAAAGGACAAAGAAAGCAGTACAAGTACCAAATTAGCACCCTTACAAGAACCAGTTTCTCAAAATTTATTTCCAATTTCTTGGAAAGAATTCAAGCAGGAGTAGGAACACACGGTATTTAAAGCTGAAATTTGGATATTTATCAAGAGTATTGAATGCTTTGTTCAAATTTTATTCAACTCATATATGACATCTTGATTCTGCAAAACTCTCAATGTTCAGGTTTAAACATAAAAGCAGGACAATCATGATAACTATTTTACCTCAGTGTTTTTTCTGCCTGCATTCAAAATCTGCAAGCCATTTTAGCCTGTTTTTAATCTCTAATCATCACCTCAGCATTCAAATTAATCTCAGTGTCATTCATCTCAGACTGAAGGGGAAGGATCAAAGCTTTCTTTGCTTTGTTTCTAGTGAAACTATTTTAGGGGGTCTTTTAAAAATGCTAGAAGCTAATAATGATTGGAATACTTGTATTCTTTTTATTAGTAATTAAATCAGTCCTCTCATAAGATAAGAATATTAACCAGATGATTGGGAAGAGATCCATTGTAGATTAGATGATTCCTTTCTCACATTTTGAGGTAGCCTACTGCATAAGAGATCATGGTCTGTCTAACACAGTATCTCATCTCTGCTATTAGCTATTGGGAGTACAAAATAACCTGAAAAAGAGTGTGTTGCCTTCCTACAAACCAAGCTGCTTCCTAACTCTGTCAGAGATCAGTTGCTGCTTCTTTGTGGAAAAGCAAGGGGTTTCATTTGACTTTCTTGACAAAAACATGGGGCTTAGCCAAAATAATTAAAATGTGGAAGTGATTTGCTATGTAACAGCTTCCTTCGTTTGTTAATGGCAATATCAAATCTGATTTTCCACACATGAGAACGTTCCTTAGATACATCTTTATGTAAATGTAGTTCCCAAGCTGTTTGTAATAGTTAAATTATACTTTGATGGGAACTCTTCAGAAAATACTCAATTAGTTCAGGTTTTTTTGGAAACGCTGCCAATTATGTGACGTTAATGAGCTTTTTGTTGGTAATGTAATTAAAATTCAACTGCTATAATGGCTAAAGGAAAAAATTATAGCTCTAAGAAAGTTAACATTAAGCAAATATAACATGAAGTGGGGCTAATTAGATGTTGATTATATGGTCCTATATGCATTTGCTTCACACAACACTAGTCTCAGAAATGTGGTTATCTTACAAATAAGGAATACAATTCATTTGAAATAACAGAGATTTAACTCTCAGCTTCTTATATTGATACAGCACAATGGAAATCATCGCACCATTGTGGTGAAAGAGATAAAAATCTTATCCCAGGTGCTTAAAGGTTTAAGATACCTCAGTATGTCAGTGGGAACCCAGAGCAATTTTCAAAAGAGCATGGTATTGATCTCAGACAAATATCAATATATTAAGTTCTCTTTCAACTTCTGAGCCTTTATTTTATTTATTCTTTTGAAAATCCTATGAACTCTGGAAATATGGTCAGGTGACTTGGCCCTTTGTGGGTACTGTGAGAAGTAAAATGATGTGATGTGTTGTTCACACCCTACCCACAGGTCTGTTGTCAGAAGCTTCTGGAAGTATTTGGAATAAGAGACATTTCAGGAAAATCTGTGAAATAAAATAACAGAAGGTACCTCATTCTCAAGGGGTGGGTTAGTTGTTTCATTATTAATCTGCCCTAAAGTCTGTTTGTTTCCTAAGGCAATCAGAGTACACATCTTCCAAATTGTCCACCATTTAGCTTTAGGCAGCAGTTGTGGGGATAAAAAGTGAGGGGGGAGTGGGGGAAAGTGAATTTTGCTGCTATCATTTTTCCTTTGTTGTTTTTCATGGTAATGTCTTTGCCTTACACAGTGTTCTTGCCAAAGAAAGGGAATGTGTCTCCAGTAGAGTGTGACATTTACACTGAGTTGCTGAAATAATGTCTAACCTGAGAGCTTTATGATTTTGCAACCATGTGCTTTGATAACCTGGGGGAAAACATCCTAGGATGCTGTGAGTGTCAGAGAAACCCTCTTAAAAACATCTACAACATCAAATTACTGCCTGACCTGTGCTAATGACAGATAACATTGCAGTCAATCATAGAAATGGTGCAGAGCATCTCAAACCTGCCCTTGCAGTATCACAGAATCACAGCATGGTTGGGGTTGGAAGGGAACTCTGGAGGTCTACTTATCCCACTTCCCTGTTGAAGCAGGGCTATCTACATCTGGGAGCCTAGGACTTTGTCCAGATGCCTTTTGAATATCTAAAAGAATAGACACTCCACACAACCTCTCTGGGCCACTGCTGTCAGTGCTTGGTTACCCTCATGGTAAAAAAGTTTTCCTGTTCTGTTATTGGGCATCACTGAAAAGAGCCTGGCTCAGTCCTCTTTAGACCATCCCTTTTATTTATATACATCCCTTTTATTTTTATACATCCCTTTTATTTATTTATTTATATTTGTATTATATTTATATACAGTGATAAGATTCTCCCAAGCCTTTTTTTCTCTAGAAAGTGAACCTTTTCTGTTCTGCTTGGTTGTCTGCAAATACAATCCATGTTAAAAGCATTACTACAAACATTCACTGGACCTTCAACAGCTGAAGATTGAAGGGCTTGTCGTGAGGTATCAAGTTGAAGCTAACAAAGTATGTTTAAGGGTTAGCCTTATATATGAATAAAAAGTATATATAACTATACTACAGACATAGAACATGGTGTGTAAGAGCAAACACTGGGACACAATTTGAATTTCAGCTAAGCTCTTATTGACAACCTTTTCTAAGCTGATGAATGAATGTCCTCACATTTTAGCTGCCCACTTTAAAATAGAGGATCTGGTTTTCAGAAAATGCTGAGCACTTCTTTTGTCTTTTGAATAACACTTTCACACTTCAGATACCCCAACATACCACTTCAGACAGTGAAACTTAAGTCTTCAAATATCTGTCATGTAAACAAGGTATACAAGGCTCTGAAGACTGGACATAGTTGCTCTGAATTAAGTAAACAGACCCTTGATAAATAGCCACAAATACAGTTGTTTACAAGTCAGTTTCCACTATAAATCTTCTTCTGCTTTTACAAAATAAAACTTGAACAGAAAAGTAAAAGTTGCTTTATTCTAGGAGCTGAAGTGTACATAAATATTAGAAAGCCACTGATTCCACTCCAAACCTGTTTTCATCCTCTACCTCATTTGTGCTGTGTGAGGTGCACATATCAATGAACGTGCAATCCTCACACTTCAAATGTGGAGCTATGTGGTTTGCTTCACTTGGGATTACTGCAGCTGCAAAGAAGAAAAGGCCCGAAGAGAAACTGCGTAGAAAACCTAGTATAACTCCAGCCAGGTTCTAGAATATGGTTGGTGTTATACTCATTTTACTCAGACATCAAGTCAAAATCAGACTGCATTCAATACTTTCCATTTTGCCAGTCAGTTCCAATTACAAGGCACAGCTGTTTAGAACATTTTATAGAGTCATTTGAAGGCTCTATATTTAATCTGAATAATTCATAGTATTTGTTAAGAGCATTTGGTATTACTTTCAATTATGAACATTGTCTTCTCAGAATGTAAAATAACTAGTACATATTTGGCCAGCTCTTCTGCTTGCGCAAATTGATGCAGCTCCATTGACTTGCAATGGAATGATTCCAATTTAGTGAGTAGACAGTGTGGGCTACAACATGGTTACAATAGCTGTCTATCCTGAGGTACAAACCAGTCAACATCCATGGTGATGAACATGGAGTTGCATGCTGTGGACAGGCTTAGAGACCCTAAACTAATCCTCCATGTCAGAAAGCTGTTCTTGCTCTCCAAAGGGTAGCCATGGAATTGTATATACACATAGCTACACATTTTTGTGTTATGCACAAGCACACATGTATGTATACAACATCTTGTTTCCTGTATGCATGTATTTACATGGATATTGTTCCTATATTGGTTGCACTAATCCTCAGAAGGGGAATGTAGGGCTCTTTTGGCTGAATATCATCTAGCAAGGATAGGAAAATGAAAGGGGCTGCAGAGCCCAGCCCTCTGAACTCAGTGTTGACAACGGTAGAGAGAGAATGCTTTCTGTGCAATATAAGAAAGTAAAGGGTGTGGGCCTGTAGTCATATCCCAAGATGCATCCTCCTCCCTTTAGACATGGATAATAATATAATAACAATAAATAATGTAATGAAGAAATACACAAATATTTGAGGGGGTCACTTTTTTGAAAGCATTTGATAGGGATTTTTTTACTTTTTACAATCAAAATTCAGCAAGTTCTTAATTCATTAGAATGTTCAAATCTTGAAAATTTAAATTTTAAGTTATTTTTTTTTGTACCAACAGTTTGAGAGTTGAGAGAAACATTCTGGAAAATTATTATATTCAGAGTATGTTAGCCAGTTATAACAAATAGATTGATCCTATTTTTCTGAAAAGCCATGGAATTGTTACTGCTAGGGCATCAGGTTCAGTGTGCATCTGGTAAGAATTCTGCTTCTTGTTTTAGTTCTTCCATAACTTTCCCTACAGAGATTTTGTCCAGTGAGTGCAGTACGCTGTCCTGAATAACAGACATTACCAGGTACTAAGATGATGGTACAGGAAACTGATCAACTCCAAATGCAGTGAACAGATTTTTTTAAGGACTCCAATTAAATCTTGAAAAAAATGAAACTTTTCTGAAGGCAAGTCTGTCAGGCTGTCTTTTAGTCTTACTCAAAGTTTTGTCTCATATGACAACTATGATATACAGGAGACTGAGGTTGCCCTTGATTTTTGCTACGAGGTGCCAACTAACTATTGTATTTTAAAATGTGAGAGGAAAAAAACTGAATACCTATACATATTTCACACACTTAATAAAATTTTCTGCTTCTGTTTGCTAACTCTTGTTTGCTGTATTTGAAGTATTTCCTATAGACTCACTTTTGGCAACAGAAGATTTCATGCTTCTCAATGGCATTTCACTTCTTTTCTGTACTTTTTATTTTCTATGTATCACTTGAAAAACAAATAACCAGTCACCTTTTAGATTCCAGATGATATAGCTCTGTAATAGCCTGCCCAACCAAGTGCACTGAGGTGCTCTGTCTCATGCTTTTTTCTGGAATCATCCTACTGTAAGGAGGGAACTCTCTATGACACAAGAAAATAAACTGCACTAAACAAAAAGAGAAAAACTGTCTGTTTCCTGGAGGAGATGACATTGTCTCACATTCTGTATTGCCTGTTTAGAAAGCTAAGTGTCTTTAACACAGGGTGTAGCCAGGTAACTGTAGGAAAAGCGTGTGTGTGTGTGTGTGTCCGTGTCTGTGTCTGTGTCTGTGTGTGTCTGTGTGTGTCCGTATGTGTGTGTGTGTCCTGCTGGAGCAGAGCCGGTCTAAAGGGCCCTTTGATCCCCATCTGCTGCGCTGCCGGAGAACTGCAGGGTCCAGCAGTGCGGCCTCCGCCGGGCTGACCGGCTCCATGGACGGACCGGGCCTCGAAGATATGGTGCTGGGTGGGCTCAGATTCAGACTTTGATGTTTCATTCCCTGCATAACACTCATAAAATTGAAATAGAAATTGGATTAAAAAGTAATTCTGAGATAAAGACAGCAAAGCATCTCAGTGACATCAGCATCTCATGAAAATAAGAAGGTTTGGGGTATGAGATTGTTTCCAGGTTTATTTTGGCCCCACTGGCACCATGTCTTAGACATTACACAGCTGTGTGCCTAGGGAAGGTTGGTGTATGGAGATGGTAATTCTGCTAATTTCAAACAAAAAAAAAAAAAATGAAAAGTCAAGTTTGATAAATATGTGTGCAAGTTTGTATATCCTATGTCAATCAATGACTAGGAATCAATGACTTTGAGTGGATGTGAAAAATACAATTAGGAGCAGGAAGAAAGAGGACATGGGTAAGAGAACATGTGGAATAGAGGAGGAAAGAAGTAGTAATTAAAAACAAATGGGCAAAATAAGGCTATCAGAAATGACTGAAGGTACAAACAGAAGGCAGTGATAAGGGGAACCAAAGCTGTGCACTTAAGTTTGGAGCAGCAGCATCATTAGACACTTGTGTTGTAGCTAAAAACAAAAACAAAAACAAAAACAAAACAAAACAAAAAAACACACACATACAAAAAAAAAAAAAAAAAAAAAAAAAAAAAAAACAAACCATGAGTATATAAAAATTATTCTAAAGAAAAAAATTAAACTTGATTATGTGGACTGTGTAGTGAGACAATGTTTCCCTAAACCCCTACTGTGGTACCACAGCAAGGTATTTAGGTAAAGGTCTAGGAAAGATCCTTTAAATTTTGCTTTGCCTTACAGGTATGAAGCTTATACACTGCCTCAATTGTATCATATGGGCTATGCCAATCTGACTATGGTCAGCCAGTGGGAAGTTACCTCAATAAAGCGGATTCTTTGTTGACTTCAAGGAGCAATGTTGGAGGAAATAACAGGGTTTGTTGTGATGTGTATGCCTTGTGCCACAAATCAGACCATGGGCTGCTCCAGACTGGAGGACAGGCTGTCATTAATGTTCAGTGAGATGTCCACTGATTCCAGAACCTTCCCTCTACTGAACAGAACTGAAACTCAAGGTGGAGTCCTTCACATTTAATGCATCTCCTGACTGCCTGGCACCTTACAGTTGTAATAATAATACTATTTCATTTTTTGTGCCTTTTTGCATTTTGCAAAGGATTATCATGATGTATAAAAAAGTCCATGAAGTAAAACTTCTCCTCCAGAATTTTTTTAAGGAGGATATCTCTCTTGCTTCACTGATGGGATAGAAGACCCATATTCATGACTGCAAGTTCTTTTCAGCTGCCAGAGCCATTGACAAGCTTTGAGTCACTCTCCTACCTGTCTCTTACCTGACTTCCCTGAGTCAATCTCTCTGTCATCACCAGATGGCTGAACATAGTTTTCTTTGGCAATGCTGCCCCATCACAACTGTGAAATTGTCCCCATTGCTGAATGGGTTACATAGTTCCATAGAACATATACAGATACAAATCTCAAATCTGTTTTGGTGTTTGTTGTTTTTTTGGGGTTTTTTTGTAGGGAATGGAGGTGTGAGCAACAGGTTTATCTTACATAAATCTATAGGCCACTGTGTGTAAGTCAATTTATAATGAATGTTTGGCATACAGTTCTCAAGTGCGTATGAATTTTCATATAGTAGCATTTAAAAAATTGGAATTTTTAAGCTAAGGCTAATCAAAACTTTTTTAAAAATTTGACCTGTACTAGGCGTTGCCATCACTGCAGAAATTCACATCTCTTCATTATATTGGCACAAGATTACTTAAAGAATCATTCCAGGGCTTCAAGGGAAGCCTTTTTTTGTTATTGTTAACAGTCTATTAAATTTATAAACCTTGATTTAAAATTAATAAGTGAAGACAATGCTATTGATGCCAACAGAATCAGGATTGTAACTGTTAAATGTGGCAAATCAGAAACTGGAGAAATTGCTGCCTTAATCCAGGCACCTTTTGCCCACTGTTTGTCACGTTAATGCCCTTCTGTTTGATATTTACCTCTTTGGACATTGCTACCTCACTCCTTTTGCACATTCATGTTAGCATTGATGTCATAAAGTAAGCAGAGTGAATGTGTGAAATTGCTTGTAAAATTATCAAATGAAATGAATAGCAAACATGATGACTTTTTTTTTAAAGTTGAATATGGAAACTGTCAGCAATGATGCACTCCTGTAATGCTTACTAGAGCTGAACAGTATATATATAAGTCTGTGCAAAAGAGGCAGCTAGGCAGAGCTCAGGATCCTCAAGGCTTGCCATAATTGCAGAAGAGAGAGTAGCAGCTCTTTCTGCAACTGCCACATATCACTTCAAAGTATAATAAGGTAAGATTTATATGAGCTATCAGTACAATTTATTTGAGAAAGATGAGTGCATTATCTGCATTGTATTGCCCAAAGTTTGCCATAGAGGTGCAGATCTTTCAGCAAATTGGTGTTTTCTTCTGAGGTTGTGCTCTCTGATATTTGGAGTTAATGTCATCGTCATTTAAATCTTTTATTGTATGGAATTAGTTCAAAAGAGAATTATCTGAAAAAGGGAAATCAGCAGTTTGGTTTGCAGAATTAACTGAAAGCAGGAAGATTAACCATGAGAACATGAAAGACAAGCATTGTAGTTAGACTTTAAATGTGACATATACAATTATTGATTTTTATATTTTTATCTCCTTTAGTATCTTCTGTAGAGATATTTAATTAATGTGAGTTTAAAAATATTGACCCCTTACAGATATTGCCTAAATATGAATCAACAAGGATTAAATTAGCAGCATGCAAACAAATTGTTTGTGTAGACACTGATTTAAAACTGTCCAAGACTGATTGCCACTCCATCACCCTCCTGGAGACTGGCACTCCACTGCCACACTTTTATTAGTTTGTCTCAAGCAACTATTATTTTCATATAACTGAAAGATCCAAAAAAGGAAATTTTATAGCACAGAAGTAAAATCAAAATTTTTCAATAATTACTGTGATTTTTGTCTAAAATTTAAGTTAGTCTTCCATCCTACTACGGAATTCCTTAGCCTGAAATTGTTGTATTTTACATAACTTTTCACAAAGAATTATAACAAGATAGGTAAATTGGATCTAAAGTACCTGAAAAAATAATTTATTTATAATTAGAAATCATAGCAGTTTCATGTCAATAGAAATCTATGTTATTCATTAATACATTTTCATATGAAAATATTTCCTTTTGTACTCCTGCAACATCATAATTTGTATTGGTAAACTGGAAATAGATACAAATCTGACTTTTTAAAGGTTTTTTTGAAAACTCAATGAAATTAGGCTGGTTAAAATTGCACATAGGGACAAAAGATGTCTGTAGTAAAATATATTGGAAATACTAGCAAAATCAGGTTGAGTAAGGAAATATTCAAATAAATGTCTGACCAATATTTGAGAGAGAGATTTGACACATATTTCTGGTGCTTAGAACTGAGATGTCTTAAATTTTTCATTTCCAATCAGAAAGAAATGAAAACATTTTCATTAGTCTAATATGCATAGGAACAAAACTCTTCTGTGTAAGATTAGCCTTAGTTTTCCTGCGCCTTGACAATAAGATTCCACACTTTTTAGCACTCTACACTGGTAACCTAAATAACTTGGAGCAACTGAAACCTTTCTTCTGATTGGGATATTAATTGATTAGCTGGCATAAACTAAGCAAATGTTATTTTGCTGATCATCTCTTTTTCTCTATAAAACATGTTTGTGTCACCAAGAAGAAAATTACAATTTTCTCTTTATAAACTGTAACTTCTTAATTTGTCAAAAACTGCTGTTGCTGGTTTGACTTACCAACAGCAAGTAATAAATGAACAAAAAAACCTGACTAAACTTTTTAAGAACATATTTGAAAGCTTTCGAAAGAGCTTATTTTATTAATTGAAGTTCTGTTACTTGGAAATTGTATTAATTTCAAAAAACTTGAAATCTTTCTTTTTAGTAATCTCCCAATTTTAATTCTGAAAAATGTTCAGTGACTTGGGTTTATGGCTAATCTGGATCACAGTTTAAAAAACCTACAGGCAGCTGTAAACTAGTTTTCTTTAGTTTTTCAGGCTACATGAAAGTATACCAAACTTCTAGCCTTCTATTAAGCACAAAAAATTTATTTATGTATGCTGTAATAGTCAGACTTTATTTGGTGTCCAATTTAACTCATTTACAGCCATGTCAGCTAGTGTGGGGGTCAATCAAACAATTTTTTTTACCACAACAGAGTAATTTCCCACAGAATCAGAGAGCTTTTGTTCCATTGCTGGAAGCCTATGAAATGTGAAATTATGCATTTTTAGTGATAAACATTGGATGTCAGTGTTGCACCACCAAATTACAGCTCCAAATGAAACAAGTGAAAATAAAGCCTAATACTATCACTTTGGTTGTAATAAGACTGACTACATGACTGCTATGGTGTATGTTGGTACAATAGCAGGGTATGTTATATTCAAGTGAAGGAATCATCTCTCATATACCAGGACATTGCACAAGGCAGAAATGAATCTTCATGCACACTGATGAATAAATTAGCAACACTAGTAGTGGCTTCTGTGAAGAGAAGGAAACTGATTCCATTCCTTAATAGTAAAATCCATCAGAAAATCTTGTATTTTTTGATACTGACACTGAGGTATTCTAGTAAAATGCTTATATTATTCATTAAGATTCTCTTAAAAATTTGGCCTCACAAAGTGCCAGTAGTGATACATTCTTCCTCACCATTGATTATAATGCCTGCTAACAGTCAAGCTTTGCATCTCTAACTACAAGTTATTTTATAACAGATGGAAGAGACAGGTTTCATAAAAAATCTGCTATGAAGGGGCAGACTATTGGGGCAGAGTAGAAGTCCTACAGCAATAAGACTTCTGTTGCAGGAGATTACTTTTCCAGAGATGTTCATATAGCCCCCTCATTTGCATTGCTCAGTGCAGAGACAACTGTAAATCTCAAGACAAAGTAATCTCCACCTTCATTACACATCATCTTCTCCAGTGGAGCCACAGAAATTTGGCACAGATTATACCAGGGAGGGTGTTTTTTTGACTGGGACTTACTTTGCTACCTCTTTACTTCAATGCACTCATCTGTCCTATCTCCCCTTGTTTTTCAGAATGTATCATAAACTTCCATAGGAAAATTTAACGGATGGCAGAAGGGCTTTTTCAAATACACAAGTATCAGCCCAAATACATGATGAAACTATTTCCAGTGCCTTTTTGCTGACATGAACTCATTGCAATTTCTATTGCCTTACAGCAGACGAATACTGTGATCCATAATGATTTTAAAGTTAGAATGAATGAGCATTTGCTATTCATCATTCAGAGAATGAGCATTTAGCCATTGAATGAATGGCATATTAAATTGCTTTGTGAAGATCAAAACTACCTAACCAAACTTTAAAATAATTTCCTCGTATATACTGTAGGTGTTCCAAAATAATTAAAATAAACATTATGTCCTTACTTCAATCTCTAAGTAGATTTCCTCTCATTTCTTCTTTATGCAAAGCACTTTTTAGTCTACTGGTAATCAGCTGCTCATAGTCCCTTTTGCTCAGGGTTTTGTGAGCCTAAAATGAGTAGCATTTCTTTGTTCAACAGGACTTGTCGTATAGGGGATCATATGTCAACAGGCTAATACTACTGCATTAAATAATGAAAATTGCAGCACACATAGTCTGGGTATTAGAGAATGCCTTATTCCTATTGGGGACTACTAACTAAAAGTTATAACTGTACGAATTGCATGAGTAAACCAGTCACTAAAGCAAGTCAGGGAGTCACAGCTTAGCAGCAGGACACCAAAGCATTTGTACAGACTGTAATATTGTACTCTACATTGAATGTCACATTAAAGTCAATGAGACTGGTCAAGTACAGTGGACACAGTGAAGACACATGTAATAATGTGGTCATTTCTGTGACATGGTCACAGCTAAAAGATTGACTTGCAAAAATAAGATTATATCCGGGATACAATATTTTCTGCTTTGTTTTATTACCATTAATATGAAGTATATACCCCATATCTCATATATCCCACAAAGGCCCATAATGGAAGCCCTTAGGTGAAATACAGTATTATGTCAGTAGTACAATAAACAAAACTTGACATTTCACATCATGAATTGAACACAATTGAACACACACTACAGTGTGTGGTTAGGTATTCTTTTTTGTCTAAGGAGTCACACCTTTTAATAAGTCACATTAAGGCCAGTGGCCCACTGATGCCATATCTGTTCTTTCAGGAAAAGAAACAAACGAACAAACGAACAAACAAAACCCCCCAACTTTTAAAAGGAGGGTGGAGGGTGAGAAGGAAAGAACGGGGAGCTGCTAATGTGACTACCATTGACACAGATTTGCTTTGTTTTTTATCTAGTGAATGAGCTGGGGAAAAATCACAGTCACACCAATACCCTTAGTTTTGCAATAAAACAATATTACAGATTTAGCAAAGGAGATAACGGACCTTTATTGTCATATTGCAAAAGAAAGTGAGGATGCAGTTGCTCTCAGGTCTCCTTGCTTTCTAGAATACAAACTAGAGCCTAAAGACTGGAACAGAGACTACATTTTTTTAATGCCTATCCAATGCACTAAACTGTCATCCAGATCTTAATATATATCTTCAAGTTTAGATCAGAATTAAGAATGTTTATTTTTTTATGTAATTCATTCAGACATATGTAAAGATTATTCCATTTTAATTTGTTTCCTTCTGTTTTGACAGACAATGAAAATGAAAAGTGTTTACTTCGTTGCTGGGCTCCTTTTAATGATAGTTCAAGGCAGCTGGCAAAATCCTCTTCAGGATACAGAGGAGAAATCAAGGTAAATTCTTAAGATCAAACTTCTAGAAATACTTGGCCTGAACTTTGTTTTCTTGCAGTTTGAAGCCAAACATACCATGACTTAAATATGGCTTTACACAGTGTTTATTCTACCATTGGAATTGGCAAAATTTTTCAATATTGCACAGCACAGAAGTTTTGGGTATTAAAACAATAGCTGTTATCCAAGAAGACTGTGTAATTGTGCAGTATCCAATCTGCTATGTGGATCCATTTTACTAGACAACTAGTGATGAATTTACTTTCATTTTGTGACAGTAAAAGTATTTTTAAAAGAAAAGTCAATGCACCTGTAGAACGTACTGTAACCACTGCCAGTTAACAATGTCTAAACTTTTCATAGATCATTCAAAGCTTCCCAGTCTGAACCATTAGATGAATCTAGACAGCTGAATGAAGTGAAACGTCACTCACAAGGCACATTCACCAGTGATTACAGCAAGTACTTGGACACCAGACGAGCTCAGGACTTCGTGCAATGGTTAATGAGTACTAAAAGAAATGGGTAAGCATTTTGGTCACATTGAAATAGATCTCCATATATAGAACCAGCCAAATATCTAGCTGAATTCAGTTTTTTGGTATCAGCTTCCCATTACAGACCGTGGATACTCCTTGAATAAAAAAGTCTTTAAGGAAAATTTATATATACAATCACAGAATCATTTAGGTTGGAAAACAAGATCATCAAGTCCAGCCATTAATATAATGTTTATGTGTTATTAAAAAGGAAAAATATGTGCAAAATCAGTCAAAAGGACTTAGTTGAATCAAAGTGCAGTATCAGTATATTACGTGATATGCCACCTAAAAAGATTATCTCAGCCTCTTTGGGGCAGATTGTTTCAGTGAATGAAGTTCAACAGCAATAATGTACAGGTCTGGGCCATTAGGCCTTAACAAAACTTTCCTATCCATGGATACTCTACCTCTGATGTTTCATTTGTGAAAAGGGAGCTAAAGTTTAAGTTTTTGTTGTCTACTGGATACTTTACCAGTATCACAAGTATAAGTTGGCATGTTTTTTAAAATATACTTTGATTAAACACAAACTACCAAGTTGAGAGCAAGAATATTTAAAAGCATGTGAGTCCTGTGCTCTAGAGAAAATCTGTCCACAGAATGAAAAAAATTGATTATAATAATTATTTTAAATCTCTCTGGAAGTCTTTAAAGTATAAAGGAACAATTTCTACACATTGTATTAATTCAAATTAATATGCATTAATATAATGAATATGATATTCATCTGTCAGTCATAGTTTTTTAGCATAACATGTAAATAATAACCAATAAAAGCTTATGCATGCTCTGCAGTGTACTGGTAGTAATGATCTAATGATTGTGGAATTACACTACAGCCAACAAGGACAGGAGGACAAAGAAAATGACAAAGTCCCGGACCAGCTCTCCAGGTATTCTATTTGCCACAACTTGTTACTCAAAATCAGTCTGAGATAATTTCCAATTAAACAAATAAAAAACAACTGATATTCTTTACAGTGTTACCATAGTCCAAGAAATACCTATGAAAAGATATTATCTCACAACTGCTTTTCACAAGGAAAGCAGAAATGTCTCTGTTATTTATTCCTGTTCTACAGCTACATGCAGTGGATCCAAGGAATGCAATGGCATGAGAATACATTTCAGAAAAGTATATTCCAAATAACTGAGTAGAGAATAACATAAAAAGAATAACTTGGTACTGAAAAAAAGCTGGGACAAAGAAAAAAAAAAGGAAAAGAGGAGAGGAAAGTTGAGGAAAAGAAAAACAGTACAAAGACTAGAGAAAGGAAAATGGCCAGGCAACAATTTGCAGAGAGCTGATTAAATATGATTCAGTGTTCAGTCCTAACCACTCAGTCCTATGTTACATAAACCACGCATTACAGAAAGAAGAAAAGAACAAAACCTCCTGAAGGCCAGCCTTTTATTTCTTGACTGTGGTTTTGAGAAAGAGTTGGGGGTATTCGAAATTTTAAATAAACAAAAGAGAAATGAAGCAAGTTTGCAAAATTGAAATACCTATATTAGTTCTTTCTTTTCTGAGAAATTCCAAAAAAAAGATAGCCCAGATCACAAAGATCCTTAAATTCACAGTGTCAATATTAATAACAAATCTGTAATAATGTTTCAGCTTCACTGAAACAGCATATCTGAACAAAATTAACATTTCATTAAAAATGTTCCAAACAACTCTAGTTAGCATGCTGATGAAAAGTGCAGATGGTACTAAATTAGGAGGAATGGTGAAATCCAAAGAAGAGAAAATAATAGAAAGGGATAGAGGTCCTGAAAATTGGGCAGAAATTAGCAAATTCTGAAATAGAAATGCTAGGGAAATTATTAGTGGAAAATATTCCATAATATGTGTACTTCTTAGTGCAGTTGGCCTTCCCAAGAGTCAGCGTGACATAATTTTTATGTTGTATCAGGGAAAGAACCACAATGAGGTCTAGGGAGGGAGAAGGCAAATGTCTTTAATAAGATGGAGTTGATCAAGCTTGAAATTTTTCCAAGATTATGACTTGGTCAGAGTGATTATTAAAAAAGGGTGTTCAAAAACAACTCAGAATGGAAATTTGAAAGGAATTAAGTCTGAATAGTCTGGCTAAGAAATAATGAAGATGAAGATAGGAAGAGAGCTGAATGGAAATTTTTAGGTTAATACAAGAGGTAATAAAAAGCATGTCTGTGTAATGCAATACAATTTCCATAGTTAATTAATCTAGCAGAAGACCATCCCAGTGCAGCTATAATTGCTTTCTGCACCTGAACTGAGTTGTTCAGAACTAATGCAGGAATCTGGACAAAACTATGTATTGCATAGTACAGACTGAACTGAAATATATCAAGAAATAATATATCAAGACTAATTTGAGGAGCAAAAAAAAAAAAAACCCTCTCCCTTGTAACAAATGCTAGTTTGATGAGTGGAAAATTTAAATCAATAAAGTTTTTACAAAATATTAAGTTCTTAAGCAGACCTACAGTATTGCAGTATTGTATTCCTACTCTATTCTTACAGCAATGCCATCTCCAAGCGTCATGCTGAATTTGAGAGACATGCTGAAGGCACCTATACCAGTGATATCACCTCTTATTTGGAAGGTCAAGCTGCAAAAGAGTTCATTGCTTGGTTAGTGAATGGACGAGGAAGAAGAGAGTAAGAATCCATCCATTCCTATTACTAAATTTTGCCTTGCATTTTGGGTTAGAAATCATGTCTGATGAAACCTTGATGTGTTTTTGATCATTCTTGCTGTACTTCATGTTTTTCTTTTGTAATAGAGGATATGCTATGGGTATTCCAAATACAGATTTTAAAAGAAACCCATTCAGTAGGCTGTTACACTATAAAAGGTCAAGTTGTATTTAAGGACAAAACATCTAAATCTAAACCAGACCTTCTTCTACCCACCACCTTTCCCCCTTCACATAACATTGTTTGCAGTCTCTTTAACTATCATTGAGATGATTCAAGTCAGTGTCATCTTAAATTACCTTCTCTTTTTTTATCCTTTTACAGTCAATCTTTTCCTTTGGAATATTTTCAAGATTAAATTTTTACCAGTGTCATCAGCTGTACATCATGTGCTGGTGATCATTCCCAGTAGTAACTGATAACTAACTTCTTGTCCTCTTCCTATGCTCCTCAGAGTCTCCCCCAGTTTCTGCTGCCAAAATAACTATCATTTCCTATATCTTATTTTTCTTTTTAAGATGGCTCTAATTCTTTTGCTATGGTTTGCAGTTTCCTGGACACAGTGCTTCTCAGTTCTTACCTACCATGACTCTGATTTCTTTCATTTCTATCTTGTTCTCCACATACTCATTGCAGATTTGTCAGTCCTTTTCACTTCATGTACTCATGACTCTACATTTCTTTTCATGATGGTCTTGCACTTACAACAGCATTACCTTCAGTCTCATTTTGTTTCCAACCTTGCCTGGTTAGGAGCTACACCATGCACATGCCACTTCCCACCTTTTAACTGTTCTGTACTTATTTGTGCCTTTAGACTGTAAGCTCTTTGGGGCAGGGATTCCAGTTCATCCTCTGATTATATATTCTACCAGCTGTAAAGTACTATGTAAGTCTCTTGCACTATATAAAAGTAATAATAAATAATAATAATAAAATACAATCTGTAAGACAAGATTGTGTGTTTTAGTTAAGGGACTAAATAGGTAAAAAGTAAATTCTGTAAATAAAGACAATTTCCTGAAAATAAAAAAAAAAAAACAGAGTTAAATAAATTAGGTAAGCTATACAGAGAAGGGAAAGGCTGGTTCCTCTTCTAGTGATGTTTAGATTTGCACTTGCTTTTCTATCATGTTTTATTCTCATGAGCAGAATAGGGTATTTCTGTATCTGTTTGAGAGAAATACAACCTACTGTGATGAACTGAACTTAGAAACCTAGATAGACAACTAAATGTAGACCAACTTTCTGCTTTCCAATATTTAGTATTATTTGAGGTTGAACTTGTGTACAGCCTTCCTTGAAATGAACCAGTCTGTCTGTCTTTAGACCCAGGTCCCAGTGTGCTTCAGCATCAGCCCACCTTAATGGAACCCATTAAAATCTGCCTATATTTGATGGCATGAAACAAGAGAAGAAAGTTTTCTAAATCAAAGTCTTGACATACTGGTTTGCCAGTAAAAAAAGAATAGAACAAGAATCAGGATCTGATTTCAAAAATAACACGCTATACTCAATGATTTTTACAACAAACAAGCATATAGATTTTATACAGGTGTTTTAACTGAGCTATTTAAACCAACTCCCTCCCCCCCAAAAAAACCAATTAGAACTCAAGTCTAATTAAAACAGGAAAAAAGTGTGAAAATTTTACTATAATATTTTAGTAGTGATACTTCTTAAATAACAATTCTAATTAAATCTACTGATACCTAATCTGCATGGCATAAACATTGCACTGAGGTATGTTTTTGCATGTACAGCTTTTTCAAAATTACTGAAGAGAAATTTAGACTCACTGGAAGGAACAGTCCTCTGTTTTGAAAGTAATGCCTCAGATGTTCTGATATGCATCGTGCTGTACTGAGCCAGAATGTCAAGCTCAACCCTTAACTCCTTAAAATCACAGGAAATGTGCAGTGTATTAGAAACCTGTAATAAGGCCCTTTTAAATGGTTTGTATATTTTGATTTGCAAATTGATTGATAATTTCTTCCCTTTGAAGTTTCCCAGAGAAAGCTCTTGTGGCAGAAGAAATGGGTCGAAGACATGCAGATGGCACTTTCACGAGTGATATCAACAAAGTCCTTGATGACATGGCTGCCAAAGAGTTCCTAAAATGGCTAATTAACACAAAAGTTACCCAAAGGTGCCTGAATTTTATACTATACTTAATATACTGGGGTTTAAAATTTATTTTTCACACCTAAGGAAAACACTAATTTTTCTCTTAACTATTGAGGTATCTCTTACAAACTTCATTGCAGACAGATTAACAAGGATAAGACACTAAACAGAACTCATTCAAAATATTATTCACATTTTGTATCAGTGGTCAACCTCTCTAATAGTTTCCTATTTAACTTGAGAGGAGTTTTGCCACTCAATGTGACCCGAAGTAAGGTCATATTAGATTACTGAAAAATAAAACTCTGCTTTACATAGACCTTATAAAATCAGAAATATTTATTGGAAAAATTACACAAATTGGTTGTTCTTTTAAGATGGTGATATAAAACACTGCCTTAAAATGGGGCTTGTTTTTAGGGAACAGTGCTGTAATCTGAGTTCCTGAGAGTTAACTGTTTAAACTGCTTTAGTTTGCCTGTATATGTGAGCTCTGTGAAAAGGTTAATATTTAAGAATTATTTGTTAAAGTTAACAAAGCATTTAAAAATAATAAAATGCCAAATTAAGGCACATGTGAGTGGTCATATTTCATTAAATGTTGGATGTCCACTCTGTAAAATTTAGCTATTCTTAGTCTTTGCAGTACTGAAGCACCCAAAATGACTAGTTGATCTTGTAAATCTGAAACAACAAATATTGTCTCAAAAACTTTTCCAGGTATAGTTAAAATACAGGTTTTAATAACATGATACTATTCTTGTGTTTTTAGTTTAGCATTGAAACAAACAATTTAGGAAAATAATCTATTAGAAAGTACTAAAAAGTTTTTCCTTTAGGAATAATTGTTTTCAATCTGTTATTAGAGAGAGGCATTAAGAGGTCTGTGGAACAAACATCTGCTCACTCTTAAACAGAAAAAATATGTTGCAAACATATTTAATAAATCTTGGGAGACTTAGAATATTTCCTAATTGTTGCTGCCTTTTTTTTTTTTCTCCAGAGACCTTTTGGAAGAATACCAGTAAAAAGGCAGAATAAAATGGGATAAATGAAGATCTTCATTGCATCAACTGCCAGTTATTAAGAGATTCTGAAATCTGTATTCTGTCATTTACATTTGGTGTAACAAAGCTATGTCACCTTGCATGCCAGGAAATAATTGTATTATAGTTTAGTGTTGCCAAAGGTTTATATATGGAAAACCTGTTGTCTAAGGGATGGTTTTCTTAACCGTTTAAGACTGTGAAAGTTCCATATCTTTGTATTTTCCATTTATTAGGACTAAAGTAACTCCATTTATATTTAATGATAAAATTATTTTTCTAAAAAGTTTACTTCTACACAAAAACAATTAAATCACCAATTATATGTGTTATTCATAAGGAGCTGGCAGCTACAAATGCCTGAGAAGTGAATATCCCTCTTAAAACCTTTGTTATAAAAAGGCTAAGCTTTAAGGATATTGAATGATAGCCTTAAATAAATTTTTTCAAGCTTCTTTTCTGTTGACTTTTCATGTGTATATCCCTTGTGCCTCTTTTCCCTCCATTTCATTTTATTCTAATATTTTAGTGCCACTGAGATCTTGAAAGTGGTTTGTTTGGAATGATAAAACAAACTCAACATTTTGTTCTGTCGCATTTTCCTTGTAATGATTCCCAGGAAAGAGCTGTGTGAATTCTGAGTTACAAAGTTGGCAAAGAAATCATGTGAGATGAAGCTAGAGAGGGAAACATGACTGAAGAGACAATTATTCTTCATTAGTAAATAAATCCTGGTTTCTCAGCAAAAGCAGGAAGACAGCTTTGAAAAATATTAAGTGCAATATACCCGGTAAGTGGTGAAAACTGCCATGATATTTCTTCAAATTTTATAAGATTTCCAAGAAAAACCCAACTCAAAAGGCCCTCTAATCTGCACTGTATTCTTTCCTGCCTTCTTCCCATGAGAACCACTTTGTCCATCATCTCTTGCATTTAGCAGCATTGTATGGGACTTGCCAGCACAACTGTCATTTCAGTGACCTGTGCCTTCTCCAGCAGAACATTTTGCGTGCAGATCTCAGTGTTCCCAGCAATCCAAACGCTTGTGCTCTCAGCTGGCCAAAGCATGTTTTTGTAGGTATGATTGTAGCTACAACTCTCAAATAGCCACAAGTGCTGTTACGTAGTTCTTACTTTCACTGACTACCCAAATCCCCTTTTCTCCCCTTGCTATAATAGCAATACACCAGGGATCTATATTAAAATGTCCTAAGGGCAAGTGTTTCAACAGAAAGCCAATGGGCTTTGCACATATCAAGTAGAAGTTGATGTGAAGCAGGACCGCTGCCGAATCAGAATTAGCACCTATAACTTTTGCTAGGAACAAAATTTTTGTAGGAATTAGGTTTTTAAAAGCATCTGCAACTTTCAGTGATCTAGAATTTTTTGAAAAATACTAGACTGTACTTCCAAAGTACTACAGGAATTAGTATCTTGTAGTTTCAGGACTGATCACACCCAACTTGACATCTAGAACAGCTTCCTGACAGCAACAGAAAGCTGTTCTAAGATCCCAACTTTCAATATTAAAACTCAGTAGAACTCTGCAATAAAAAAAGCCATCATAGCATCCAAATTACCACTTGAGATTAAAGGGAAAAAGAGGGGGGCTGTTTATGTATACATATTTGTTGCTTATTTAATCCCATTTGTGTACAGTGGTTTGGGTTTAAGTGTCTCTGGAACTAAAAAAAAATCAGTCATACACAGTTGTATACACACAGTCCAGGCTAAAATGGTACTAACAACATAAAGCTTGTCTTTGAAATGTTTTATTCCATTATGTCCAGAATATGTAGTGCTCTGAAGGACAGGATTCCTAAGTTACAAATCCATTTTGCTGTGATGTCTGTCACTAGGGTATTTGAACTCTTTCAGGTGATGGCTTTGTCAGCTATGAATATACTGGATTTTCCACATTCTTACAAATTCTATGCTTTAGGAGCAGAGGGGTATAGGTTAATTTCTCAAATTTACTACCCTTGTCTGGAACACAACAAAACCATTTAAACTTTAATTTTCTAAATCCCAATATAGACCATGAATCAAAAGAAACCCTTTTTTCAGAAGAGAGATGAAGTTGAGCTTGCACTCCAAAATTCCAAACACATGTTTTAGCTCAATGAGATTAGGATTTACATACCTTGAAATCACAGAGCAAGTCCATATGGGAAAAATCATGAGCTATGTGCTGGATGCTTCTCATACATGCTACATGAAATTCAGGGAATGGTACAAATAAAGGGAGAAATAAGTTACAGTCACTTTGTCTTTAACATACAACAGCTCCTCTGCGTATCTGCACGTGTGCTGCCTAGGACTTCCAGGTGGCCTGATATTAAAAAGTGTTCCCAATATTATTTCCTTTATTAACTGCATTTTATGTGCTGAATGTACAGCATTATCCTTCCTCTTCCACACTATTGATTAAGTATCTGGAAAAATAAGCATAGTGAAGTAAAAAAAAAAAAAAAAAAAAAAAAAAGACAATTAACTGGAATTAATACAAAAAGAAACTGACAGAAACCTGAGACATTCTAATCATTCAGCTGTGCTCTGAGGACATGTGGTGAGAATCTGTAGTTGCCAGGCAAATAATTTGACAAAGAAAAATACAAAAAATTGAAAGAACTGAATGACAGCTGCTACTAGCCACATTGAAATGGTTGTCCCAGTGACGTAATCACATAAAATAGGATTTTTTCTCATTAGCTTCCCTGATTTACAGTTAACATTCTTTTCACAATCCTCTCAAACAGAACCAGTGCAAAGACATATTACAAAACTGTCCTTATGCCATTTCAACCTCAAATGCAAAGAAAAAATGAAATCATTTCAGAAAAAAAAAATTTAATATATTTGTAGACGCTTCTAGTCCAGAACTTGAACACTTCACAGTGCTAATAACACTTTTGCCTCCTCTTCCTCACAGCACATTTGAAATGCTGTGAATCTTAACAAAACTTTCTCCAGCACATATTTGTCTCCTGCAGCACACATAGAGACATCTGGAACACATTATTGCACCTGTAAAGTAGACTGAATACATTTTATTCACAAACAATTTTTCTTACTCTGCAGAGAGCTTACATTTTCCGTTTTTCCTGTTTGACTTCTCCAAATATTTCTGGAGGAATCAAATGTATAAACAGACACGTAACAAAGTCTTAAGTTTCTCTAGAGGTCTGAAGGAGACATTGCATCTGGCAGGTCTATCAAGTGTTTGGGAAAGCCAATCTTCAGTCTGAAAGCTGTGGTTTTTTTCTTTCTTTGCAATCGTGTAACTTCTTTATGAATACACTTGTGTTGAGCATACAATATGGTGAACAGCTATGGCTTCTCAGATTTTGTCATGTAGCAGCCACTGCTGGCTATTCATTTGTTTAATCTCTTGGCATCATATTAATACATATCTGATTGCAAAAGAACACCATGGTATTAAGTAACTTGAAATATTTAGCTGGGGGAACTTTTTAAGTCTCAGGCCATCACAAAAGACAATCTGACAGCACCAGAGGCACAACCATAAAATAAGTTTTAGAACCACAGGCATTTTGATCAGAGAGGAGGAGCTTGAGATTTTTTTTCAAGGTGTAGAGAATCACTGCTGGAAACTACTGCAACTAAGTGGAAAACATATTCTGCTATATTGACTCTTACCAGATCACTCAGATGGTTCCAAGTACAGATTCAGGTCCCATAAGTCTCTCTGGCATGACCAGAGTCAAAAGCACTGTAGATTATTAACAATGTGATCTAGATGCAGTTGGCTTAATTATATATATATGTTGTGATTCCTACTCACCAGGAAAAGGTAAATTCACCCTGGAGTGAGGGGTGGTGGTGGTTTTGTTTTTCTTTTTCATTGTTGATTAGACTAGCAAGTGCAGAGTACATTTAAGTGGAGCTGTAAGACATTCTGAAACACTAGTCATGCATCTCACAGCATATAATGAGATACTAGTTTGAAAAGTAATGTAAAAGACTGCAGTTTCACTGTGATTTTACTTTACAGAAGTGGACTTATCTGTACTCAGAATTAGGGGTTAGGTAGCTGTAAAATTGCAGCATGTTAGATCCTCCATGGTAAGCTTACACTGACCGACCTGCAATCACTGTCAGAGCAGATTAACAGCATTCCTAAGGTAAACTGATACGGCTACCACACTGCAAATTCATAACTAGTAGCAACTGCTACCTTCAAGGAGAATTGTATACAACTGTGAGCAAGAACATAAACTTGTATCTACATGAAGTCTAATACCTTCCACATATACTTATCTTTACTGTTTGTAAGTACTTTGCGTTATTCTAAAGGAGATTTATCCATCACAAAAAGTTATTAATCCACTTCCAGACAGTTTACTTAAGAAACAACAGCAAAATACTAAATGCTGTGCTCTATCTGCATGGAGCAAGGAGGAATGAAGGAACAAGCATCATAACCTGTCAGAACTGAAAGCTCTGACAAGTATTTTGAAGGCAAGACTAAGAACACTTGCTGTCTCCCTTGACCTCAAATCTCTTGCTTCAGCAGATCATACACTTTTTCTGATACGTTTCTCAAATTGTAAAAAAACCTGCACCTCTCTCTGGTAACTCCTAGCGTTCTGCAAATAGAGGGGGGAAATCTACGATGAACAAAACCAAAGGCACAACTTATAGTTACTTTTTTCAGAGTAGAATTCTCTTAAAATAATTTGCTCAGCTTTTTAAACAATCAAAAGCTTTGAAGTTTTGTTTTACAGGTTATTGTGTCTTTTCCACCAATAAGTCCTACTATCCCAGCACATAGTCGAATTTCTCCTTGGAAATTGAATTATCTGATGTGATAAACCACGGTCACCTCCAGTGCTAGATTTTAAACTTTCATCCTACACTTCCATTTTCTGGTCTTCATTTAAAATCCCAATTTGCAATTTTATCAATGACTTGATTGCCATGACTTGATTGCCGGAGAAAGAAGTTCAAAGAACAGACACTTCACAAGGAATGCTGGTGTTATCATAGCATTGGGAGCTTTGCCACCAGCTTTTGAAGGCATTTAACTTCTGGGCCGTTATCTGATTTCCGACAGAAATCCCTCCGGTGTCCCAAGTCCCTCCTCTGCCGCGCACAGCTGTGTCTCCGCGCTCCAAGGGTGTGAGCTGACGGAGGAACAGCCGCTCAGACCTCTAAGCCAGCAGGAAACCCGGGCTCTTGCACAACCCCGGTGCCTGCCGCTCCCGAGGCAGCCGCCCCCAGCCCCCGCCCAGGCGCCGCTCCCGAGCAGAGCCGCGGGCAGCGCCGGGGCTGCAGAGCCGCATCCCGCCGGCACCGCTCGCACAGCCGCCCCCGCCCCGCTCCGCACGATGCCGGTGGGTGAGGGAAAGGGAGGGGGAGGCGGCAGCGCAGGCGGGTCTTGCGCGACCGCCGCCTGATGGGACTTCTCCTTTCAGAGCTTCCTGAAGTGGCTGCTGGTGACCGTGGGGGTCGCCGTGGCGGTCGTGGCGATCACCGTGCCCCTGGTGCTGCTCACCGGCAGTGAGTGCGCGGCGGGGCCGGGAGGGGCGCGGTGGGGAGGGCGGCGGGGGCTCCCTGCGGCCCCCGGGGCTCGGAGGGGATCCACGGCCGGCCGCCCACGGCAGCGGGGGGGGCAAGTCTTGCGGAAAAGTTTGTGCTTTAGGGAGCAGGGTCCATACAGCTGGAACTCCTGAGTCCGGGAAACTGGGAGGTGCGTCGCCAAGAGGGCGTCTCACCTGGGAAGTTGGTGGGCGCGGGGAGAGTTAAAAAGATCCTTGATTTTCCCGGTAATAGTTTTAACCATTATCGTTTTCAGGATTTTCTATTCCTATTGTGGCCAGAGGTTGTCGAACCAGCCGTAAAATGCCAATTACTCTTTTTTCTAGGGCGTATTGAAGAGATAAGGTTATAGTCCCTCTCTTTTGCTGTGTTTGCACAACTTTTGTTAATGCCATTGAGTGAAATTACATAAACAGCACAGTTACAGAGGTCAGAAAAGTAGAAGATTTGGAATGCAGTTTTGGACTCTGATCGGTTTGTACTTTTCAGGTTGCCCATGTGGCTCTGGATGTTAATATGAAACAGCATTAAATCCTCATTAAGCAATGCCTTGCTTCCAGCTGATAGGACAGAGCTGCACCTTATTCTCATTTGGTGTTCTTACGATTCACAGCTGAGCAGTTGTGATATGTAGAATCAGCACTGCAAACTCTAAGGAAGTATCTTCTAGACTAGACCTTTGGTGGTCCACTGCCCATGAGGTGCACCCCAAGATGTGTGAAGATGCATGTGCTGATCTTGACAGTGTATTCAGAAATGAACACAGCAATTTCATATGTGCACAGTAAGTTTTGGTAGGTTTGTTGAATGTCATTTGAAGAGGTGAAGCTTGTGTCACTAGTGCTTATATTGCATATATTACATTAAACTGTTTTGCAGTTCAGCTCTATCAATATTCCAGTCATTAAAAACTATATTTTCAAAGTCCAGATATCTGAATTGCATACCTTCTGGACTAAAATTTTCATCAGCTGATGCTTACTCCCTTTTCTGTTATTTTTGGGCAGATTTTTGCCACATCTCAAAAAGCAGGTTTTTAAGATTACAGAAAATGCTCTGAATTTCACAAGTTGGGAAGAGCAAGAGAAAGGGTTCTGATAACTTATCAGATGGATATGTGCAGGCATAACACCTAGTGAAAGAATTCAGTACGCAGGCCTGAACTCTGCTGAAGAAATGGTGCTTGTCTATCTTAATGCCAATTCTGTGTCTTACTGCGAGTCAGATGGGTTTTCTTCCTTCTAGCATAGGAATTCTTTTGCTGTAGAAGTGGCTGCAATTCAGGACGAGTCACTCAGTTATATAGTAAATTCGTTTACTTGAAGGAAACACTTCTGTTATATGATATACAGAATATAACCATGCTGTCAGCCTTGGCTTGCATCGTTTTGGTTGTAGGAAAACGAGACAGTCCTTTTACTGTTGGCTCAAATTAAGGTATAGGAAACTACCTAGCATGCCCCAGTAGTTCACTAACTCTCTCTGGATAAAATATGGATTGAGATAGAGTGGTTCCAGTTCAAAAACTTGAATTCCTGTCTCTTCCCAAATCAGGCCAGCAGTAACATCTGAATAACAACTTTAAGCATTGTAATTCAGAAATTGCAGGGTGCTTTTGACCGTGCTAAACAGATGTTTTCTGTTAGCTGAGAGTGTATACTTGGTGTTCTTATGAAGTAGTAATTTATAGGTTAGAGCACTTAATAACTGACAGTTTGATTATCCGGTTTTTATGAACAACCAAAGGGCATGTAGGTCAGTTGAGGATGCCTCCTGGGCTGTACAGGTACTCACCTGGGTACGAAAATGAAAACGGCAAAATTACATTTGGGAGGAGCAGTTCACATGACTGTGACTATGTGGGATCAAAGTCTGCTCTGATAGAAGTCCTTGTAATTGCAATCAAGTCTTTATTTCATCCCGATTGTTCAAGCATTGTGCAGGGAGTGAAAATGATGATTATTGATGCAAACAGATAATTTTGAGTTTGACTTTCTTGCATTTGGTCTGCAACTGTTCTCCCTTCCATGCTTCTCACTGTACTTCCATTTCATAAGCTTAGTAGTCATGCAGCACATAATTAGTTTGATAAATGGGCTCCAGTGCTGTGAAAGGTTGTGCAATTTTGCCACTCCAGAGAAGTTCTGGCTTGTTGCCTGGCCTGTAGGCCTGGCAAGTGGAATTTCTGTTTCTTCTCTTGCCGCTGTTTAGCATAGAGAAATACTTCAGACTTAAATTCCCAAAAAGTTTCCCTAATTTTGGGTGCAGCCCTTCATTATTTACCTTGAGGGTCTTCCCAGCCAGAACTCTTTACACTCTATTTCCACTGCCTATTTTGACACCTTATTTTATATTTAATAACCACATGGGACTACTTGCATCAAACAGTTTAATCTCAAAACAGCCTTGGGGGTTGTATTTGAAGTCTGTTGACTAAAGCATTGTTATGCTTTGAGGAGCTATCCAACTGGTGACTACGGTAACAAGTGGTTACCTTTAAAGTATGAGGTTTTTTCTAAAAAAATGGTGGTCTGTCCATGATTCACTCACCCATTTACTTTACTTACTTTCCATGCAAAAGGCAGATTGAAACACCCCTAGTCCATATACCCTTTATCTCTTCTGTTACCACAGTTCTTGTTCTTCTGAGCAGCTGAGCAGCAAGTCCAGGAGTGAGAGAATGAGTAGCAAATGCTGAGAGCAGGAAGGAGACTTAGCAGTATCATTCTGCTGCCATGAGAAGTCATAACTGGCCTTAGAGTGAGGGGTCCTGTACAGCTCGTACAGCTTTCTTCACCCACAGGTCTAATTCTCTAAGGGTGAGATATTCACTAAATGAGAAAGTCATCACTGCCATGATTAGGTGATACTGTTTGTGCCTCTCTGGTCTTCTAATAGAAATGTGCCTGGAAGAGGCTGGAAAATGCAGCAGGGGCTGGGGCAGTTAATGACCTTAAGGTGTCTGAGGGTTCCTCGTGAGTCTGAAAAGGTAGGGAATGGAAATATTTTCCTGCTGTACATCCTTGACTTCTGTAACTGTCATTTAACTCACTTATCTACCCTTATTCAAGTGTTGAGTAATAACATACTACAAAAAATTATCAGCAGTAGATTGTTATCTGCAGAATGCTTCTGCTATTTTTATTTCCTTGCTTTGAGTAAGGTGAAGTTACTTTGAGAGGGATTCCAGAGCTATTGATTGCAAAGTTAATGATTACATCCCTCTGGGATAGTCTCTGCAACCCCACAGAATGGCTCTTGGATAAACTGCCTCAGGCACTCACTCATTGGTTATGGTCTCTCTTGAATGTCCTGTATCAGCTCCTGGGTGGAATTCTGAATGAAGTGAACCTTTGGCCTGACAGAGCGAAGTAGTTTTTACATACTTTTTTTTTCTGTCAATGTACTTCAGTGCTCTGAAGTCACAAATCTTGGTCACTAACTATGGGCTTGAGTGTACATGAGAGGGAAGAGTTAGAGTACTTTTTTACATATGTTGGAATAGGAAGGTTTGGAAAAACTAGCCTGAAATGTCTCTTACTTTTCTGACCACTGAATCAGTTGGGTTTCCCTTGCATCTCTCCCACTGCTTCTAAGTTACATTCTTAGACAGCAGATTATTCTCACTCTTGTTCTGCTGTCACGTTTTCTGATTTTTAGCATCTCACTATCCCTTTCTCATTATTGCTGAACATCATCCTTGTACTTGTCTTTCCCTTTTTGTGTTTTTTCCAGTCTCTCTCTTGGTAGTGGTGAACATGCAGTAAAGCTTCCATTATTACTGCTTTTTATAGTTTTCTGTCACTTTAAAGTCAGTTACATAATTTCTTACTTTTTTTATTATTATTATTACATATAGAAATTATTAAAATGCACCTTAACACCTGGGAATAAACAGTACATATACCGAAAGTAATTTGTCAACATCTTTAGGTTTTGATATGGTGATTGTCATACCATAACCCTTACATAATAGTTAACTTCTTGTTTACTTTATACGTGTCCTGGTTTTGGCTGGGAATCAGGTAATTTTCTTCCTAGTAGCTGGTACAGAGCTCTATTTTGGATTCAGTGTGAGAATAACGTTGATAACACGCTGATGTTTTGTTTGTTGCTAAGTGGTGCTTACTCTAAGTTGTGGACTTTTCAGTTTCCCAGACTTTGCCAGTGAGCAAGTGCACAAGGAGCTGGGAGGGAACCATGGCCAGGAGAGCTGACCCAATCGGGCCAAAGGGATATTTTACGGCATGGAATGTCATGGTCATATAAATGGGGGGGAGTTGGCTGTGAGATGTCGATCGCTGCCCAGGGACAGGCCCTGGACATTGGCCAGTGGGTAGGGAGCAATTGTATTATGCATCACTTGTCTTTCTTGGGTTCTTTTTCTTCCCCTCGCTCTCCTTTTCATTACAAATATAATTACTGTTATTAGGAGTATTATATTTAACTTTAGTTCAATCATTAAACTCTTCTTATCTCAACCTATGGGTTTTATCTTTTTCTGATTCTCCTTCCTATCTCCACTGAGGGTGGAGAGGGGAGAGAGGAAGGAAGCGAGTGGCTGAGTGGTACTTATTTGCCAGCTGGGGTTAAACAATGTCAATACTTTACACCTGCAGAAAGGGTGACATATTAATAAAAAATTACAAAATGGAAACAAAATTGTTTAACTTCATATGAATACTACTTACACAAAAGCTTAAGAGCTTTCTTCCCAGAAGGACTTAGTTATGTTTTTGCTGTTGTAATGGAGATATTATGATGTTATTATTTCCAATACATACTATGACAGTGGAAATATGCATATACTGCCAGGAATCAGAATAGGATAGAGATGAATCATAGCATCATTAAGATTGGAAAAGATCTCCAAGATCATCAAGTCCAACCTTTGACCGAACACCACTTTATCAACTAAACCATAGCACATCCAGTCATTTCTTGAACACTTGCAGGGGTAGTGACTCCACCATTTCCCTGGGCCTTTTTCAGTGCTTAACCACCCTTACAGTGAAGAAATTCTTCCTGATGTCCAGCCTGAATCTCCCCTGGTGCAGCTTGAGGCCGTTTCCTTCTGCTTTGCCTGGGAAAAGAGGCCGACCCCCACCTGGCTACAACCTCCTTTCAGATAGTTGTGGAGAGGAATTAAATCCCCCCTGAGCCTCCTTTTCTCCAGGCTAAACAATCCCAGCTCCCTCAGCCACTCCTCACAGGACATGCGCTCCACACCCTTCACCAGGTTCATTGACCTACTCTGGTCACACTCCAGCACCTCCATGTCTGTCTTGAATTGAGGGGCCCAGAACAGGACACAGGATTTGAGGTGTGGCCTCACCAGTGCCAAGTACAGGGGGACAGTCGCTTCCCTAATCCCGCTGGCCACAGTATTTCTGATACAAGCCAGGATGTCAGTGGCAGTCTTTTACTGCTGGGCAGCTTTCCAGCCAATCTTCCCCCAGCTTGTAGCGCTGCATGGGGTTGCTGTGACCAAAGTGCAGGACCCAGCCCTTACTAAACCTCAGACAACTGGCCTTGCCCCATTGATCCAGCCTGCCCAGATGCCTTTGCAGAACCTTCCTACCCTCCTGCAGACCAACACTCTTGCCCAACTTGGTGTTGTCTGTGAACTTACTGAGAGTGTGCTCAATTGCCTTGTCCAAATCATCAATAAAGATATAAAACAGAACTAGCCCCAGTACTGAGCAGTGGAAGCTAGTCATTTGGAATTTAGAAAAATAAGTCTGGATCTGAAATAGTCAAAAAACAAAAATAGCAAGAACATGTAGTCCCCACAGCCTCTCTGAGGAACCCAAGAGTGAAAGAAGCACTTTTGCTAAAGTATGAACATACATTGATCTGTATCCAATCTTCAAAGCCAATAAAATGCTCTTGAATGTCAACAATTACTTTATTTTGTCCAAAAAGCCCCTGTTTGACACTTCTTTTCAAATGGAACCTGAACAAGAAGAACCAAAATGCAGAATTCAATGTATGTTGAGTCTCTTTGGTTGGTGGCATAATGTAGATAAGTAAGAATATAATGATAATGTCCTGTATTGTAAATTAGGAAAATACTTCAACTAGAACTTGTACGGCTACACCCTTACAGCTTGGTGTACATTTTCATATTCAGATACTACGTGGAAGGTGTTGACAGAAAATGAAATTTTAATTTTATACACAGCCAACAAATCTTAATAGTGGCCTGATTTTTTTAGTAATGAGACCTTAGCAAAATATGTGTGTCACCAGGGGGAAAAACATTCATCAGTTTGGAAAAATCCCTAAACCTGTTCATCAGCCACCTGTCTTAAATTGCTTCTCCTTTTCCAAGAAAGAATTTTGTTGCTTTCTGAAGCCGCTCTGATTGAAAATGACACTTTCTCAATTAGGAAGGAGAGAAGTTATATTCCCAACTAGACAACTGTGTGTGAATATCAAATGCACACTTGTTCATAATCCATCAAATTATATATTCAGTTAATATCAAATAATTAACCTGAGAAATTAATATTCTTAGAGACACTTCAAGAGCAATAAATCTAGCCTACTTTTTTAGAACAGTCAAATTTCAAATGACATTGAGCAAGCATTTTTTTTAACCTTTTCTGAGCATTTTAAACTAAAATCACTGTTATGTCTCTTGACTTTTATTGCAGCACTGGTTGTACAGTCTGTGCTGTATATATACAATTTGCTTATTGTTTGGAAATAAGAGTAAAACTGTAACAGCTAATATAAATATCTTCCTGCTGTGTTCCAGTTGACACATGTATTTAACTTGCAGAAAGATACCCTGCAAAAATTATTGTGAGGTGGTTTTTTGTGCATGTCCCCAAGGACTTTAGACCCTTTTTCTTTTTCACTATAATGAAAGAAGAGGCAGTTCTTAGGGACACGTTAAGTCTCTTGGCTGATCGGTCACTACATCTGCAGTTGAGTGTTTTCATCAGTTGCTTTTATTCTAGTCTTTTGATTTAGCCAGTTGAAATAAAAATTGCTTCCCTTCTGGAATGTGTAGGTTTATACGTGGGAGGTTTAGGTTTCCATTAAAAAAAAAAAAAAAAAAAAAAAAAAAAAAAAAAAAAAAGAGGAAGCAGGGAGAGAATTGCACACCTGAATTTAAAAACTGTAGTCTTTGTTTTCATAGGAAAAAGATCACAAAAATTCACAGACCGGGTTGTTGTTGTTATTATTATTGCTATTACTTTTCATATTTTGGAAAGAGCAGCATGTGCATTGCAGCCAACAAGAAATATTTTTCTTAGAGGTTGACTGCAGTGGGCTGAAGCTGATGACCAAACTCATTAGCTTAACTATGTTCAGAGTTTCACTTGGTCTTCCCACAGTAACCCAGTTACTCGACTTTAATTTTCCAGTCGAAATTGTAACATTGCAATAAATATTAGGATACCTTGATCATAGGCTTATCAGGAAGTGCTTGTGATTTAATTTTTTTTTTTTTTAATTAGACCTTCCCTGAAAATTTTACTGCTTCTCTTTTTTTTTTTTTTTTTATTTGAGACATTTCTGAAATTTGAGTTTAATCATAAGGAGATGATTCACAACCGAAGGGTTCAGGAACAGCAGTATTACAGAATATGTGATCAAGTACAGCAGCCACTTTCTTTTTAGGGTATCTCTCAAGGTCTGTACATTTACTCACAGGGATGTCACATTTCAGTCATATGGACAACCTTGCCTGTCCACCACTCTCAAACATGAGCATCTACATCTCTGTTTTGCATGATCCACCCCATAGCTGATGTCTGAGGTAAGCATTAGCAGTTGGGGCTCTGCAGGAAACGTCCCAGAGTGAGCATGAAGAGAAAGGCACTTTGATCGCTTCTTTTCAGTTTTGAAAGTGCAAGTATGTGTTTGCTGAAATAAGATGGTTAGAGGTCTTTCATTCATTTTTGTCACTGTCTAAAAATTATTTTCATTTCCATGAGTTTGTTGAGTGATTTTAGTGATGCTTTGATGCTTGCTGAATTTATCATGCAGTAAAGTTTTATTGCCTTCCCACTAATAGTACTTTAGAGGTGTTTAGCTTAAACACTTTAATACCCAGCAACAAAAACACACTTGGTAGTCAGGTTAAGAAGCTGGAATGGAACAATTTGCAGCAACATCAAAATCTCTCTTCTGTCTTTTTTTCAGAAAGTCCCTCGAAGTCTGATTCACGAAAAACGTACACTCTACAGAATTACTTGAACAATGACTATTCGTACAAACTCCATAATTTGCAGTGGATTTCAGGTAATTAATTTATCCATACAGCTTAAATGTCAAGAAAATGTACTGCCTTCAGTAAACACATCTCTTAATGCTGAGATGACCACTGTATCCAGAAAAAAAGTTAAATTATTTAATAGTACCATTATAGAAGAGTGTATAGCTCAAAGAGTTGATTTTTTTCCCCCCTTAGGTACATGCTCACATTCATGGCAAGCTATAATCTCCTACTGCTGAAAGTGCATACTTTTGTGCTTTTTGGTAGAAGCACATTATCCTCTGAAGTGTGTCAGCTTCCTCTGCATCAGGTTGCCAGGGAACAGGAGGACACAGGCCACTTTTCCTTTCGAATATGCCTAGTGCCCCAAGGGAAGGAGATGCTAGAATGTGGATGCTGTGACGACTACATTTTGTGAACATTCTTGTGCTATAAGCATCCTTTCATTACTGAACTGGGACACAACATTGACCAGATTTTTGAATTTTATTTCCTGCTAATAAACATAAGGGGGAAAGAGAAGTAAACGATAAACATTTAACTTATTATGACCATCTCTCTTGTTCTTCTAGGAAATCAGTATCTCCATGAAACAAATGGGAACATCCTGCTTATCAGTGCTGACAGTGGAACATCCTCAGTAATCTTGGCGAATACAACATTAGTATGTTGATTTATATGTAATATATGCAGACATTGGAAAGGTATTGAGTTTACTATTTTATTCTGCACATTTCTTTCGAAGCAGTGCTTAATGTGTTCCTTTTTCCCTTCCTTTGTTGACAGGATAAGTACAAGGCAAGCACAGCTATATTGTCTCCTGACCAAAAGTTTGCTCTTCTGCGGTACAACTACAGAAAGGTACAACTGCACTTTACATCTGAGGATGAAACTGGGAAATAAAGGTTTGAGAACAACTGAGAGGCTGCAAGAATGTGAGGGAAATGCAGGAGGAGGGATGAATGAGATGGATATATGTAGGGAAATAGTCAAGTTGAGCAGGCAGGAGGAGGAGAAGAGACTGGTATTATCTGTGAGCTTGGCAGAACAGACATGACTGCCTGAGAAAAGCGTCTGAATAGAAAATGGATGGAGAGTTATCACAAGGAGAGCGAGGCTGGGTGGTTCATCTGGGAAGACAATCTAGAAGAGTAGATAGGCATGGCTGTTCAAGGAGTTGAGTGGGTAAGGAGAAGTGATGAGTAGATATGCTGGTACATCTGCTTGTACGTGTATGCTATATATATATATATGTATATGTGGTTGTTACATTGTGGTAGTAGGATGTAAGAACGGAGAACTGAGGTGATTGAAAAGCAGCATGTGCTTACAAGAGAAGGCTTGTGCTTGGAGTGGACTTGTGTGTCCTTGTTCCTTGCTGTCAGCAAGCACATGAAAAGCCTCCAGCAAAATGCTTCACACTGGCTTGGTGTTGAACTGTGCAAGAAAGGTCAACCTACATTTATGCCAGGTGGCATGAAAACCTGGCTCTGTGTGCCAATTGAGGAGCCTGCTGGAGGCAATAATTTGCTGTACAGTTTGTGCAATGAGAAACCGGTAACTTTGTGCTTCTTTCCTTTTTTTTTTTTTTTTTTTTTTCTAGAGAGCTGCCCTGTTTTGTTTGTAAAAAGCTCAGTGCTGACTTCTGCAGTGTACAGATACTTAAACACTGTGTCACTGAGCTCTGTCTACATGTTCTGGCCTGGCAATCCATGAATGGCTCTCACACTGTGCCAGGCACAGTCCATGCACTCAGTCATCGCTTTTTTCAGTTTTAGCTTCCTCACTGGGTTACATTTTTTTTAAGCCAGTTACCTTTCATCTTTCTGAATTGTTCAGAATTATTTACCTTTTCACTGCATCTTTAGTGGCCACAAAACACCTAATATTTTTCCATCCACCCTACACATCACGTCTACTCATAATTTATTGCTCTATAGTATTTTATTTTTTGCATTCTTAAGAGTTAATTTTATTTTAATGCTGAAGCAAGATCTTTTAACCTTTATATAATAGTGTGATTGAAAGTTCTGTTATTATTAATCTTTATTGCAAAGAAACAGAGTAACAAAATGAATCATGCGGATGTAGACACTTGTTATGTAATAGCCATCTGGCTGTGTAGTACTAAGTTGTTGTTTTATATCTTCATACAAATATTCAAGAACCATCATAGAAGATAGCATTATCGTAACATGTCAACACTGTGGGCTAAATCAAACCTCTCCAGCCAACATGAACATGTTTAAATGTCTGTATTATCATCATCATCTTTCTCTCTCTAAGTGCCCACAGGGGGATACAGACTTCAAGAGGCAGATTTCTGAGAGAAGAGGGTTATTTCTGTGACAGTATGAATGGGAATAGGTCACCCTGTACTGGAGGAACTGCTACATACATACTGTGGGACTTGTGAGAACTACTATAAGATGCCAAGTTCAGTAATGCAACATGAAAAATGAGACAGAAAACAGTAAGCAAGACAGTAAAGCACAAGGAGGATAATTTACTCTGCGTAGTGATAATAGTCTGCCATGTAGCTGCAAGGACTTCTGAAAAACTGCATCATCTCTGGCATCTGTGTATCTGTCCTTAATCAATCAGTGGCCTCACCCAGAGGGGTAGCAATTCTTTAGTCTTTTCTTAAACCTTGTAGAAATCTGTTACCCTTGTATGTTCGTTGTTTTTTGTCTTAAGAAAAAGCATGAGGAGAGTTTCAGAGGTATTTCAAACTGCAAGAGGTGTAAATCCAGTGAAATTTAGTTTCTTAATATTAAAATAATTCTTTTACAGTTGTGGAGGCATTCCTTTACAGCTTCATATCACATCTATAATTTCAGTAGCAGGTCAGTAATCTTTTCACATGAGATGTAGTTCTAAGATTCTTTTGCAATGAAGTGTCATTTCACTGATTTCTCTTGGCTGCATTTTGTTTCTGTTTTTTTCCAGCTCTATCTTAGATGATGGACTACTACCTAATGATACACAATATATATCCTGGTCACCTGTTGGTCACAAACTGGTTAGTAAAGATAAGTGACACTTATATGAACTGTCATTTTCATACACGTGACATGGAAACTCACATTGTCTGTATTCTTGAGGTTTTGGGACTTTCCTACTGCTAGATAAAGTAGCTGAACTTGTTTCAAAATTGACTACTGTTGCTGGAAAGACTCCAAAATCCCTCTGTGTGTTTTGTTTTGTTCTTTAATGAAAATGCATTCCTGAAAGCAAGTAGTGGCCCCAGTAGTCATGTAATGCACAAATGCACAGGAACTTCATGTTATTACAGTTGCAGACAGGAGCTCATCCCTTTCAAAGACAGCAGCATTATGAACGTCTGCTTAATCATCACTGTGATTTTTATCTCCTAATTATACAATAATCAATCAAGTTTTACTTGATGAATACATGTAATGGGATTAGAGGATCAAAATCTTCTTGTACTCTTTCCCACTGTCCTTTTCTTTCTCCCCTCCAATCGTCAATGGTGAAAGCCACTGCATTTGCAAGGCTTGTGTATTCCCTATGGTGAGCGTTGGATCTGACTGTCACAGGAGAATGTGGTGCTTATTTATTCTCATTGCTTGTACTATATGAATTATAGAGACCAACCACAGAAGCACAGGAAGTTGAAAAGAGCTTTCTGCATCTTGGAGCAAAGCTCTGGAATAAAACCGTGTTGTTCAGTTACCAGAGAGAAAAACCAGGGGTGATTAGAGAGACGGCCAGGTGTCAAAAACTAGAGGAGTTCTATGTGCTACTGCAGAAATGTACTATCTTTGCAGATCTATTGGTAATGCTGAGACCCCAGTCAGTGTTTTACCAAAGCACTGATAGTTTTGTTTGAAAGACAAATTAGTGAAAAACAACTCCTGGCAAAGGAAAATAAGCTTGTATCTTGGCAGAAAATGAATAGCAAGGTTTTCAAAACTTGTTACGGTAGTCATGTCATTTACCATAGCTGACTTGTTTTTTGCAAAAAAACAAGGTTAAGTTGCTACACCTGATTTCTGTTAGTAATTTCAAGTTTGTTAATATCAGTGACTGGGGAAATGCAACTTTTAAAACTGCTTTTTTGTCATCTGGTGTGAATTTCCCAGTAGATGACATAAAGAAAGGAAGCAGGATTTATCATAGTAGTAATTGTCATCACGATGATGTTTTGCAGGCATATGTTTGGAAAAATAATGTTTATGTAAAAGCTTCACCAACAGCAGAATCTGAGGAAATCACTCAAAACGGAGAAGAAAATAAAATTTTCAATGGAATACCAGATTGGGTTTATGAAGGTAATTATGTCAAGCAAGTCGTACTTCATATTATCATATAAACCCTTGGTTTATTGTAGTTATTATCTCATTTCTTACCATTGAAAAGTTCAAATTAATCAAAATCTCTATTTTAAAAGAAGCATGCATCCTTACCTGAGCTTAATACCTGTCTAGTGTGAGGATCAAAGAATGGAAATGAGTTTTCCTAACTTGCAGTGCATCACTGGAAATTTTAGTGTGTGAATTAACTTCATATGATAGATTATAAATATTGGTCTAATGTCTAATTTCAGAAGCCCAACAAACAGTCTACAGTTTGGTATCTGAATTTCAATTTAAAAAAGAAAAATCCTATTAAAAACTTAAGAGAACAGCACCTAGGATAGAGGAGCCAACATCAATTATAACTTAAATGCATTTCCATCTCTTTCAGAGGAAATGTTTGGCACCAATTCTGCTCTTTGGTGGTCTCCAAATGGCAATTTTTTGGCATATGCTGTCTTTGATGATACAGAAGTTCCTGTTATAGAGTATTCCTTTTATTCTGAGGACACCTTGCAGTATCCAAAGACCATTAAAATCCCATATCCCAAGGTCGGTGTTATTTAATAAACATGTTTGTTCTACAGTTTCATTAAGAGAGTAGTCTCATTTAATCAGTTCCTGCTAATGAAAATATTGTCTGTCTCTCCTCAACAGCTTGCTGTGATTACTCTTTCTGAAGTCAACAGCATCTGGCAGTGTTAAAGTATTTTATTATCTCCAGGGTAAAGAAAAAGGGGAAAAAAAAAAAGGGATGATTTAAGATTTTGTTGTTTCACCATAAAATTTAGAGGTATCGAGTAGATGTTGGGAAGAAAAAGCTCTCAGGGAGTTGAAGTTGGTACAAAGCATTTAGCAGATGTACATTATGTTAGGGTTGTGCATGGTATTGATAATGAAATCTTCTTCAACTAAGGTAGCATTTTCAGTTGTTGGATGATTCCTGTATAGAGAGGAAGAGGAGGAATCTGCTGAAGGTGTTTCTTTGCCCACACCTAAAGGTCTTCCAGTTTTAGCTGTGAGAATGAAGACTTTAGTGTAAGCAGCTCCTTCTCCTCCCCCCCTCCTCTCCACATGACTTTATGCTCTTGCACAGTTGGCACTGGACTGAATGGGGTGAGAGTTAGAATGCAAAGTGCTCTAAAAGTTTCTCTCATCCACTCCAGACATGAAGTGTTTCATGTTTAATACAAGACTTAACTGTGTGAAGTTATTTGACATAATGTGGGATTTGGATTTATCAGAGCAATGCATTCAAGACACAAAACAAGTACAAATTACACTTAGAGAACAGCAGTTGCACTACACTGCTGAGTCTCAGTACAAAAATGTTCTCATATCTGGACTCCATAATATGCTCACTATCACAGTGCTGGGCATCCCTTGTTGCTGGGAAGGAATAGATGGGTTGAAACTGCCTCAAGCCCATCACTTTCTTTAGTTCTTTCTGTTCATCACTGGAGTTTTATACTCTCTGTTGGCTTAAGGCACCAGTATATACCCCTTTCTTCCTCCCACCCCAATCCGTGATGGTGTGGTCATCTCTGGAAGATGTTTCCACTCTCGATTAACTGGGGCAGAACAGCTGATACAGCTGGCTGATCACTCAGCTGTTATGGCTGTTTGTCTGGTGAAAAAGCCGCCCTCTCCATGCCAAGCTCAGCTTCCTCTGCAGCAGCCATGGTCAAGTCACTGCAGAGGTTCTGGAGCACATGGCCTTTGTCTGTCCCCTTGCAGCCTTCTCCAGAGGGCTCACTGACACTCCCAATGAGTGGCTGGGCTCACTGACAGCTGCAGGTACTCTGTCCTGAGCATGGTGCATAAGAAGAGACGTAGGTGTAGAATGAACTGCCAATTTAAGTTACACATTTTATTACAAACCCATTTTGTTTGGAATATTGCTGACTTGTGGAGGTGGATCAAGTACAGCCACCTAACTGTTACGATGAGGACTTGGCTAGTTAACTTCTAGAGAAGCAGCCCTTACTGACAGAGTTATGTTGCTCCCAGTAGCGCTACATTAAAAATAGTGGAGTACGTGCTGCAGTCAGATTTTATTGTGATATAGGTAGATGTGACGTGCCTTGTTAATGTAAGGCGCTTCTTCCATGGAGAAGCACTTTACTGTGTGTTAGCAATGGATTTGACTCACTGTTAGGCACTGTATATGGCATGAGGGATGAGATAAAGTCAAATACTGCTTTGGGTACAGCAAGCCCAATGTAGTTATGAATGTTTCTAAATGCAGTAGTCTTTCTTATCTGGAAACACATAAGTAACATTTTTGTATAAAGAAATAAAAAGGATAATTTATGCATCAGTCTTAAAAGCTGCATTTAGGAACTTGTCTTTTCACACATTTGAAGTCAGCTTGTTTTACCTTTCTGTAGTAGCTTACCTATAATTTGAAACACTTAATTCACCAAGAATATTCTCTCCTCAAAAATGCTATTAAAAATTTTATTTTTAGGCAGGAACTACAAATCCAATTGTGCGATTATTTATTGTGGATACCAGGTCATTACCAAATTCCACCCCTGTTGAAATTCCTCCACCTACAGAAATAAAATCAGGGTAAGAAATTTTGATTAAATATTTGATTGGGGTTTTGTTTCGGTGGGAGAGGAGGAGCTTTTATATGTGACCTCCCTATATTCAGTGTATGTGGCAGTTTTTCCCTGTCATGCAGCTCTGATAGCAACAAGATTTACCAGAGAAAATCTGCACAGAGATTATCCTCCTAGTGATTATATATAGATGGCATATTCCATGTATGTTATATTCAGAATGTGACAAGTTCTTGGCTCGTCACATTCAGTGGAGTCTAACTATGGTGAAGTCATTTCACAGTACAACTTTAATATGAGCAAGTTTTGGTATAATCAAATTATAATATATGTATTCCAATTCACTGGGGGGAAAAAAACCCAAAACAAAACCTTAATGGTAAGCGAAGATTTGATTTCATTGGAAGCAAACTCCTTGCTAAGGCAAGGTATCATGGTTGTCTTCAGATTTATACATAAAATGTTTGTTTTCTTTGAAGACATGGTGAAAATCAGCACCTCTCACAGTAAATGGAAAATTGTATTTGTCAAAATGCCACTGGAAATGCACAACATGATATAAATGTATTTTATAAAGAGCAGCTACATCAATTTAAAGTGCATGCACAGAGAATTCAGGTTTTGTTTTTTCTTTTTAACAGTATTGTGGAAATTTTTTAGAGGTTTGCACTTACAAACACGATGGGTATGAAAGCACAGGTTATACTGATAAACCAGAAAAAAACAAAGGAGGTCTGTTAGCTTTTCATAAAATGTGTATTTGGTATGTGGTGGCCAAAAAGCTATAACTGGAATATCAGCTGATCTCCCATTTCAGTCCTCACCCCAGTCTAATATCTATTTGTTAACCAAGATATGCGAATTTTTATGAATATGTTGTTCATCCTTTCGTTAAAGCAGCACTGCAATAGCTGGATGTTACATAGCTGTCATGCGCTGTTTTTCTCCCAAATTTCAGTGCCTTAGAATTAAAAGCCCATTATGTTTAGCTTAATACTGATTAAGATCTCTGTTGTCTTAGAGTTATGTTTTACCTTTTGTTAACACCTTATGATAGTTGATGTGAGGACAATAACCATCAGCTACTTTACAGCCTCGTACCTGTCTGGTTAACATAGGCATGATTTATGTGGAGGTAATCCATTTTAAAATGAATGTAGCACTCTGCAAATCAGGATTAATACAAAGATAAGTCTTGAAGGATGAGTGCAGTGATCAAAACTTACTCTTCCTCCCAGTGGCTGATCCAAATAATGGTTGAGTTTCACTGTATGTGTCCTGCAAAAGTTGAGGAGGCCAGAATGAGTCTTTGGGAATTTTGCAAGAACAAAGAAACACGAGTAGGAAAAGGCAGTGCGCAGTATTGCTGTTGGGTAATTTTGCTCCTGGAAGCACAAAGTAATGAATATTTACATGGTGTTTATACCACTGTATGACAGGAAAGGTTAATTTCAGTGGTGGAAAAATCTGGTTTTACCTCCACAGAGCTAAATTCTGAGTAAAACTATGGTGGTATACCTCACCCCACCTGCCTGGTTGGGGATGTGGAGGGACAGTGCCCCTGCAAGTGGTTGTCTGTTACAGCATCATCCAGAGCTTGTATGAGCAGCAATTGTACCCCCATATTTGAACCACACTTCCGGTTCAGATAAAGAGTTCTTTTTGTCAAGAAAAACTGCCAAAATCTGGAATGGCAGTGCTTTACGATATGATGGTAGATGAAACCTGACATTTTTTGTGTGAATGACCAGCATGGAATCCATATAGTGTTTAAACACCATTTTTGGCATCATGGATACAGGGCGCTCCTGTTAGCCAACAGGAGGATGTAGGAAATATATGCTTCTTTACTGAAATGATCTGTCCTAAAATCAGCTGACTTCTGAGTAGAGACTGTTTGCAGAATATCCTTCTCAGCAGCAAATGAGGAAGAGCAGTGCAAAACTACTGTACTCTACACATGAATTAATTGCAGCTTAGTTAACAGTTTTGGGTTGTTGAATACTGAAGGTGCATTCCCACTCTCAATTATAACAGTAAACTATTTATTACATTATAGTAATGGCTTGATTATTAATTTATTTGTTGATTATTAATTCATTTTTCCCTGTAATGTCCATCTTGTCTGATGAATGATTTATGGTTGCCAGAACTGTAAATTTCTCTGCCTTTGAAGCAATGAAAACTGTGGGACTAATTCCCCTTATACAAAGCAAGGGAAACCACTATAATAGGTACATGAAGAATGACAGTTTCTTTTTTCTCTTTTTTTTTTTCCAAACAAGCTCCTGCTGGGAGCCAGTGCAATTAAGTGACCTACTGACTTCCCAGTCAAATATAAATGCAAAAATAAACCTTTTCCAAACAGGATTTTGAAACTGCAAGCTAGAAATAAATCTGAAAGTTGTTGGTAACCAGTTGGCATATATTCTTAATCTATCTACACTAATTGTAGTGTTCGCCCCCCCCCCCCCCCCAACCCGCAGTGATCATGAAGGTACTCTTATCACAAAACTTCCCACACATTTTTGTTAACTAACTTGGGGGAAAAAGGGAACATAATTTGGAACTAAGTCAAATGTGCAAATTCCAGTTAAAAATGTATACTTGCCTTGGAGGGGAGGTTTGTTTTATTTTAGTTCATAAGGCTTCTAGGAGATAGCAGAGATCTAAAATAAGAAAAGACAGTACATCTAACAGATCGTAATGGTAAACAAAACCACAAAATTTTATGTGGTGCCTTTTTAAAATTATTATACAGGAATATCCATGAAGATTTTTTTTTTCAGATACTCCACTTTTCCTTGTCAACTGGTTGGTATTTTGAAGATTAAAGTAAAATATTCAAGTAGTAATAACTGGTTTTGGTATGATCTCTCCCTCCATTGTAACTAATGGAAAGAACTAGTAAATTGAACAAAAATGTGTATCATTCAGAACATGCTTACAAGCAACCAACTTCATGCAGCTAAGGATAAAATTCTGAAATCTAAGGCACATGCAACTTAATATTCAGAAAAATTTCCTCTAGATGCACAGAGTACAAGATTTATGAACAGTCTGGAGTAGCTGTTATTTTATGCATTAGAGAACAGTGATCTGGCTGTTAGAATTTAATTGTGGTCTTTCCGGAAGTCGGTTTGTACAAACTATCTAATTGTTTATTGTATCTCTGAAAATAACCAAGGCATCTACTAGCAGAAAAAACAATTGACGAAGAAATGGCTCAATTAGGTTTGCATTATTGTTTGTTGTTGAAGAGTAGATTGAAATGAAAATAGCCAGATGAGTGTAATTCAGTGAATTGCTGAATGCTATCGTATAGTATGCTATTACAGAGAGGATTTTAAATATCTAATGCTGTTGCTGTTTTCAGGGACCATTATTTGAGTGCTGTAACATGGGTGACAGATGAAAGGATTTGTCTGCAGTGGCTCAGAAGAATTCAGAATTTTTCAGTCCTCACAGTCTGTGACTTTGAAAATGGTAATTGGTCATGTCCACAGGTAAGAAAAATTAGGTAGAAGTGTTCCAATGACAAATGAAACTAGGAAGAAGTAGAGTATATCTGTATGTTTATCTTTGTAGAAATAAAGTCTGATGTAAAATAATCATAAT
Organism: Pyrocephalus nanus; assembly: GCA_038380795.1. Lineage (NCBI taxonomy): Eukaryota > Metazoa > Chordata > Aves > Passeriformes > Tyrannidae > Pyrocephalus > Pyrocephalus nanus. The sequence continues at coordinate 17,456,527 of CM076267.1, read as the reverse complement.
TGTAATGGGATTGTTGTTTTTTTTTCTTAGGGAAAACAACTTACAGAAGAAAGCACAACTGGCTGGATTGGTAGAGTGAGTGTTCAATTTCTAAAATTGCTACATTCTAAATAACTGTGATAATTAAGAAAAATTCATAGAAGCCTCTTGCAGTTTGCAGTGCCTCTTTTGTGCAGTTCTGATCCTCTCGCTGCATTTTACATGTACAGGAAAAAATAGTCTCAAATGGAGATGCTGTGCCACCCCACCCCTGCGTTTAAGCTTTTGTTTTGGGGGATATGGGGTTCTGAACTCCCAGGCTGGCTGGGCTGACAGTGCAGCATGGGCTGGACCTGTAACCATGTCCTCTGTGACCTGTACATCTTGTCGACAGGACAAGGGATAATGGCTTTAAATGGAAAGAAGTAGGTTTAAATTAGATATTAGAAAGAAATTCTTTACTGTGAGAGTGGGTGAGGCACTGGAAGAGGTTGTCCAGAGAAGCTGTGGATGCCCCATCCCTAGAATTGTTCAAGGACAAGTTGAATGGGGCTCTGAGCAACCTGGTTCAGTGGAAGGTGTCCCTGCCTATGGCAGGGGGGTTGGAACTAGATGAACTTTAAGGTCCCTTCCAATCCAAACTGTTCTATGAATCTATGATTATATATTCAGCTTGCCAAAAAGCATAGCACCCTTTCAAGACTCCTTTTGACTTCTGACCTGCTGTGTTGGTAGCAGTAGGTAGGGGGGGAAATGCAGGAACCAGGATTCGGAATTCCCTTTGTTCTGGGGGAGTTGCCAGCTATGCTGGTTTAGCTGCTCTCTAGTCTTCCTGCCCCCTCAAGAAAGATATACAGAATAAAATGTATAAAGACGCGTATCCTATAACCTTGGAATCATACTGGAAGAAAGGCATAGAGGACAAAAGTAATTTTTTAGTATTTCAGGTTGCTACAAACCATTCTAGGTTCTCACTGGGACAGCTTATTTATTTATTTCCCCCCTCCCTGCCCCCCCCAAGAAATATCCATTGAAGAGAAGTGGGGACAAGATGAATATAACTGACCAGATTAAAATTTTCATATGCTTCTGCCAAACCAGTCACTGCTATCTGGATGTTGCTTTCCAAACTGCTTCTCAGTCCTTTCGTACATGGTAGAGAGTAGGCACCTAATGAACTACACAGAAGATCTGGGGGAAGTGAAGCAGAGATGCAAAAGTTCAGACTTGGAGGGAGAAATGAGTTTCAGAGTTTTTGATGAGAACACAGAGTACACTCCACTCCCGCATTTTCCACACACTGATTATGCTTTAGTCACTAATTCACTTTTGAAGTCAAAAATGAGAGTTTAAAGAAATGCAAAGAGGGAGGCAACAGCAGGGATGAAATCATCCGCAGTATGAAGATGAGAGATCAACCCACCTGCTGTCAAATTTGATATGGAAAGGAAGGCCTTAACGCTGACACATTTTGCTTCTCTGCAGCAAAGGCTTCACAATTAGACAATGTGATGATCAAGCTGCAGACTTTGTAAACAGTTGTGCAAAATGAGAGGGCAAAATGCAAGTCTGTGCCATCAAACTAGGTTGTTGGTTTTTTGTTTCTTTTAAAGAGACAACCCACTTCTTAGGAGCTGTTGGAAGAAAAGATAATCTCACTGTATGATTCCTGGATTTGAGAAGGGAGTGGAGAGTAGGGAGAACTGAAGAGAGGATAGGCAAGGTATATTTATTCCTTACTTTTATTTTTACCTGTTTAGGGATGACAAAATTATACTTGACTGATAAGGAATATTTTTATACATATGTGAGATGTATATATACACATACATACGTATATAAAAATTTAAGTAAATTTTATATGTGTATAAAATATAGACATATAGTACTCTCTTTGTATCTGTAATGTTTTCTGGTTGCCTTTTTTTTTTTTTTTTTTTTTTTTTTTTTATAGTGGAGATAAAATTTTATTTAATCTAAGAATGCTCAGAACAGCCTGTGTAACTGTAAAAGGCTTCCAGGTCATCAGCTAACTTAGAGCTTGCCAGTTGAGTTGAAGGAAAGTCACACTTTGAAAAAGCAAGATTGTGATAAGGGAAAGGCTAGCAAAATATTCAACAGGTTACTTTTGGCAAAAATATTGCTTGAGAAAATTGAGAGGTTATTTGGAGCACATGGGTTAGGAAGATTTAATTTCTGTCATTGCTTACTGAATGACTAAAGGCAAGTCACTTCAGCTTTCTGTTTCACTTTCCATTTCAAAATGGGTATAACATCTTAGAGACAACTGCATTGTGTCAGTTGTGTCATTTAACTCATTAAAATCCGATTTTAACATTTAGATCCTTTGGACACTTATCACAGAAGTATCTTTTATTTCACTCAGCTCAGTTTCATTCCTCTTTTTCTTTCTGCCACGTGTAGCACATTCAAATGGCAGTCACTAGAAGAAATTAATTTCTGTCACTCTCAATTGATAAATGGATATTTCCTTCATGAAAATATCATTCCAATTTTAGTTCCATGTCATTCTGTAATAACCTACTTACCAGCAAAATTTCTTCTTAGAAAGCAGCTTGGGTTTGGGTTTTTTTCAATAGAGCAGGACATTTTTTACTGTTAAGCTAAAAAAAAATTGAGTTCAAAGAATTTGTTCACAAACGCATTTTAAAATGTAAAATTAATGCGAAACATGTATTTGCAAAGTTTATATTTTTATAGGTTACAGCTGCACTGGACAGAATAAAACAGAGACTTTGAAAACAGTTACACATATTGTTTCCTGAAATGGTAAAAAAAATAAGAACACCTGAAGTACTTCAAATTCAAGGGAGGGGATACAGATCACTTCCAGGGCCAATACTCAAGAAGGAGCAAGATAATATTTTAAGTGTGCTTACTTTTACGATGATGGCTACAGGTTCTAGTAAGTCGGTAGGCAAAAATTTTTGAAGTACACTCAGTGATGCATTGTTTAAAGTATTGACACTCACAGTTAGAGATATCAAAACCTAAATTTATCGCTTTGAGTGTGGAGTTTTGTTTTTTGCTTTAATAGACATCTCTCTTATTTTCAAGTTTCAGCCATCTGTCCCTTACTTTGCACCCGACAATGCTACCTACTACAGAGTCCTCAGCAACGCAGGAGGTTATAAGCACATCCATTACATAAACAGCTCACAGGTGAGTAATAATGTGTAGGACAGTCAATGCTGTCTTGTGTTTCTCGTGGTGATCATGTTCTACTTTTTACCTTGCCTTACCCCTCTTATTTCAGGCTCCAGTACCTGTTACTTCAGGGAAGTGGGAAGTAATCAGCATAGAAGCTGTAACAAAAGACTTTTTGTAAGTATTTGTAAATGAGCTACTACCAGCCCCTGTCATAAGGGCTGGTAACAAGGGTCTAAGCAAGCAGGGATGGAGAACAGGGAGACGGTGTCATTTAACTCATTAAAAATCTGATTTAAACATGTGATGTAAAACCTTTAAATGTTGTAATATACTGTAAATATTTTACCAAAACCAGTTTGTTTTGCTTTTATAGATACTACATTAGTAATGAAAATGATGGAAAGCCAGGAGGAAGAAATCTCTATAAGTAAGAAATTTTTTCTGCACTATGGGTAAAACAGTTGTTAATGGAAAAAAAATAAGAAAAAGCATTGAAAACTTAAAGATTGTGAAGTTCAGTCTAAGGTGGGATCCTCTGTAGGATATTTAGTGAAAATCGGTGTAAGAGTATAAACTGCAAAAATTAAAATATTTTTCTGTAAATTTGGTTAATAAAGGGAAATTGTGAGAAGAAACAACCAATCCTCAAGCAACAAAGCCCCAAGGAAAGCCTCTCATGCTTTTTTTACTATGATTATAATTTCAATATCATCTGAACTCAAAAGTTTAAAGTCTGTTTTCTCTAATTTTTAAATCATTTAATCACTTTTGAATTTAAACATTTCATTCAGCCATCTTATTTAAAAAGCATATATTAGTTTAGCATAGCTTAAAAAAAAAGTAATCTCTGAAATGAAGCTCAACTTTGCAGAGTGCTCTTGGAAAGCAGTCCAAGTTCTACTAAATGTGTTAGCTGTGATCTGAATCAAGAAAGATGCCAGTATTATTCTGTGTCCTTCAGCAAAGATGCACAGTATTATCAGCTAAATTGTCTTGGTGAGTATATCCGGAATTAACTGACATAAACGTGACTTACTGATTAGTTGGGTGGGGAAGTTCACTTCATCAGGATCTTGATACGTACTGCCTAACAATATGCGTTGATAGCACTGGATACATTCATTGGCAGTGGAAAAACATACTGCCTCCTAGGCTCAAAAGCACCTTGACAAAAATTGCTAGGATAAGACTTGTTAGTTCTGTCTGTCGATGTACCTGAAAGAGCTGCAAAACACTCCTGTCCAGTTCCCATCTCTTCAAGAACTGCATGTGGAGCTCTGCCTGCAAGAGGAATTTGGAGGCTCTGAAAGCGTGACAAGCAGGAGGCTGGGTAAAGAGCAGTGCTCCATGTGTGGAAATAAAATTAGGATAGATAGTGCTGGTCAAAAAAACCAAACCACCAAGTAATGTAATCAAGGTAAGCAGTGCGCCTGTAGTCTGTCTCTGACCTGTAAGTGCTTGCACTAGATAGTACAAGGGTAAGAAAAATGAAATCTTCCCTAAATTTCCTTAAATTGAAATTTATGCTGTTTTTAAAGATGCCAAGATCTTCCTTATCTATGAGCTAGAAGGACAGACAGCAGAGAGGGAATTGTTCTGTCAGGTTGCAAACATGGTTGAAGACTAGTGCTGTGGTCTCGGTGACAAGGCTTATTGATTCCCCAGCCATGGTCCACAACCAATGCATAGGCTTTTCTAAAGAGTGGAATTTCAGTTCTGCAGTACCTCACAGTAATGTTGTTCATCTCTGAGACAGTGTGAATACTTTGTGGGATCCTGTGGCTTGAATTTGGGCCCTACTCAGTTAAAATCCAGCTTGAGCAGACTGGAGGGAAATGAGTTCTGAGCTTTTATGATTCACCTGTTTCCAATTACTTTATGAGGGCTGTGTTTCAAGACAGCACGCAAATATGAAGGTTTTGTGCCCAATTAACAGGTCCGGGCCTGCCCATTTCTACTATGCACAGAAGCACGGATGATCAAGGTATGGGATTGTCTTTAAATCTAATTTGTGTTGAGGCAGAAAATTGCACTGTAAATTTATTTTAATTTTGTTTTCATTGATTAGTACAGTAATAAAAATGTCAACTATAAAGGGTAAATTTAATTTCAAATAACTACCAGAGGAATAAATTATATACCTTGGCATACCTTTATTCATAGTTTATTTAATATTATTTTACATTGTGCTAGAAAACAGTGAGTAATGTATGACTTATTTACTGGATAATTTTTCAGTTTTTCTTCAACTGCATTTAAATGAAAAACAGGAAAAATAGCTTTCTGGTTACTAAATAACTGAAGGAAAACTATATTGTAAGCATTGAATCTGAGAGGAAAAACAAAAACTGCAATGTAGGTTGCTGTCATCTCAGATTGAATACTTAGTGGTTCATAATTAAAGAGCAGTGTATATGAAAATAATGTATTTAATCTTTGAATCTTACTTACTCTGTTATTTAGTCCTCAGATACTTGAAAAATAACACTGAACTGGAAAATGCATTGAAAGATATTCAGATGCCTTCAAAAAAATTTGGCTCCCTTAGTGTAGGTGGATACAGTAAGTTCAAAAACATCTTTTACCTTTCTACCCCTTTTTCACCAAGTGCTTCAAGGTCTTCTGCTGAGGAGCATGACAGAACAGATGGGTGTAGTGGGGATTATTGCAGTTATTCAGCACTTAGAGGCAAGATGATTTTTTTTCTGAAATCCCAAAATATTCTTATCTAAAATGTGCTTTTTCCATAGTGTGATATCTTGATGTTTTCGTGATGAAGTGGCTTAGCTCCTTTTTTCCCTTTATAATAAACTGAAAAACAGAAGTCTCCAGGACCTAATTAAATAAGAAAAAATAAATAAGATAAATGAGAGTGGGGCACAAAGCTTGTAAGCATTGAATTTAAAGTCAAGTAGGTCTTAATTTACAGGTGCAAGTTGCTTTGGTTTGTGTTAGCAGGTTGGGAAAGTGGAGAAGTTCAGTTACTATGAAAAAAGCAGGCACAATCTAAATGGAAAAGCTTGAAAAAACCTTTAAGCATGATGGGGGAACATTCTTAAAAGTACACTCATGGTCCAAGACTATATAAACCTCAATACATACTATAACAAAATCTAGAATATTAACTGTTAATGCTTTGTGAGTGGTGCTTCTTAGAATTTGGGTAGCAAAACAGTCTTGGTTTGCTCATAGGCTGAGCAACATCAGATAGACCAGCAGTGAAAGGCGTGATACCTGTCTAAACTGTTCTTGCTCCAGCCTTTGCTACTAGCTTTTCTCTTCATGACAGAATTTCCTCTTTATAAAACAAATGGATATTCTTAATAAAATTATAATTTACAAACCATATTGAGCTTGGTCAGTCATTGCTAACTGTTCTTTTTGATACCTCCCTTCTTTCACTGTTATCTTATTTATATAATAACTCTCTTTATCTTTGTGTTTTCTGTCTTTTATTTCTGTCACATTTTTATTAGGGCTAAAGATGAAATCTTCCAGGCAAGATGGAGATTTAAAGATGTTCTTCGTGCTATCAGTTGTATATTCGTTTTTTTTATTCCTCTTTGTTCTTACTACTTCATGTCTTCAGGGTAAAAGCTTTTGGGTAAGGGGAAACTATTTTTAATGTCACAAATAGGAGAAATAAATCCATTTATGTAGTCCCACTTCAACTTTCAAGTCTGCTCTCAAATCCATGTATGTAATTAACGAAGAAATCCACCCCTACGACTAGAGAGTACACAAAAAATTAAAATTAGTATTTTAATGTGCAGTGCAGTCCATCAATATTTGCTTAGTGGTTCCTTTGCAGCATCAGTTCTTTTAAAATTCATGAGTGAACAATTGAGCCATTCAGTTTGCAAAAATTAAATGGTGCGCATTTAAAATATTCAGCTTACTCTCAGCCAGCTTGGGTGGAAGGAATAACATGGCTGAAACCAGAATCAGTGTTGCTTCAGAAATAATAGATACTTGGCTATGTTTCTGGGATGCTTTACAAACTGTCATGCAAAGTCTATCTGGCAGGTTCAAAATATTTAGAATTGCTTTCTATTGCTGGGAGAGAAATTTTATTTTTGAGCCTGTGATAGATTTACCACTGTAGAGACATAAAAAGTTTTACATGTAAGCTTAGAATAATGTTACGAGACAGCATGTTGAGTCCCCAAATTTTATTGCTCTCTGCTATCTTAACTGCACAACATTTAGAAAACAAAAATATATACTAGCTAGGAACTTCTACCTATATATCTTAGGACAGTTCAAATGAAACTGCTTTTTAATTTTTAGGGGATGGCTCAAATGTGCTCTTGTATGAATTGCATTGCATGTCAAATTATTTCACTGGAGAATTGACCTAAGTCAAACTCTTTTCACTTTTAGACCTGTGGTATGAAATGTTACTGCCTCCCCATTTCGATTCATCAAAGAAGTACCCTCTGCTCCTTGATGTGTAAGTTTTCAATTACATGGCAATGTTGTGTTAATAATCACTTTCATCTACTTCAAATGCTCTTAATAAGATCAGGAAACACAAAACTGGAATCTTTTCTAATTAATTACTTCTTGAAGTAGTTTTAAGACAGAATGAAAAACTGAGCTATATCCTAATTCATGATGGGTTCCTGTACCATAAAATGATGTAATGCTTAATGAGCACATACTCTGTCAGTGGCACTGAGGCAAATACATTCTGTATCTGATTTAAAAGGCAGGATGTTAGTGTTAGCTTACCTCCTCCTCTGCTCTTCAAGATTATTAGAAATAATCTTCAATGAAGTGACATTCCAGAATGAAACCTTGAATAAGTCTTGTATCCTAAAGTAGCGTGTGTGATGTTGCATTTTCTCTGTGATATTTGACTGTCAACTAGTGTTGACAAACATCATCCTGTGGTCAGGATTGCTTTTGCTGTTGTTTTTTCATAATTTCAAGACAGTGTTTGGTCTGTTCGTCCTCAGGCACTTCTCTTCAGGCTGGTATATTTTCTTCTAAATGGAAATTACTGACTTTTAGCTATTCATTAAAATAGAAATGTTAAGCTTTTCCTCTTTTTACAAAAAGCTGACTCGGTGAGGAAACTAACTGTTATTTGTTAGATAAATCTTTATATAATGTAACTTGGTAGCACTGTAATACTTTTTGATATGCCTGTTGAGCATTTTTAATGAGCAGCCAGTGCTCTTGGCTTCTTAAGACTTGTTTTGGTTTCCATAGAATTTTATTGACTTACCTGGACCTTTTTCAGGATCACCTCTGCTTCACAATGATCAGAAATTCCTTCAGAAGTATCAAGACCATAGCTTGAATTAAAGAATTCTGAGTAGTTTTTTCTTTACTTTTAAAACTGATAAGAATGGGTTATAGAGCCGTAAGAGCATTCTTCCATTTCGTCCTCTGTTGAACAGAGAAGTACAGTGCATAGAATTTTACCACCAAGGCACTCAGAGTATGATTTCATATTGGTCAAGTGTTTCTGAAATATTTTTAATGTAAAAAATTAAAATTATAGGTTTTTTTCCTTTTTCTCAGCCTGCGTAAGAAAAAGTTTAGACTGATGAGACACTAGAAATGCAAATGAAAGCTTTTTGTTGATTTCAGAGTTAAACCAAATAAATCATGGGTGAACGGAACAAAAATTGTTAGAGAACATTACTTTGAAACTCAAGAAACAAAAGCAAATTTAGCTTGGATTTCTGATAAGCTGATTAATGTCAAAATAATGAAAGTTTCTTATTAAGAGCAGAAAGCAATGAAATAGAAAAAAAAATACAGTCTGCTTTCTTGATTGGCTGTAGTTTTAGAAAGCACACTGCTTTCAGTTCTGGCAAAGCAGCAGTTTGGAGTCAGTCAGTGATGCTTTTCTTTTTTGCTCAGTTGAATTTAAAAGTTTATCCTGCTTTAGTGGCCGAAAATTGTCAGCGATAATTGTATTTCAAATGCTTGATGTGAGCATATGTGGAGAGTAGATGCCTGAATTCTGTGTCACTTTTCACCCAGATATGCAGGGCCTTGTAGTCAGAAAGTAGACTATACCTTTGAGCTCAGCTGGGCTACTTACCTTGCAAGCACCGAGCAGATCATTGTGGCCAGCTTTGATGGCAGAGGAAGTGGATACCAAGGCGATGAAATTATGCATGCAATAAACCGAAGGCTGGGAACATATGAAGTGGAAGATCAGATAGCGGCAGCCAGGTGAGCTACGGGGAAAGGTCAACACCTGCTCCTTCTTCTATGTGCCTATTGTACGGTGGGAAAAACGGTGTGGGTTTTGAAAGGTCATCTTGAAATTACTGACAAAAACATAAACACAACATGAAGTCTGCATTAATTTTGTTCACTGAAGTGTGTCATTTATGGGCCAACCATCATTTTATGCTTAAAAAGAGAGAAGAGTTAATGCTGTAATACAAATTTACCATATCTCCTATTTTATAAGAGGATAACTGTCACATTAGTAAAAGAACAATGCCACAAAGGAACTTGGAGATAGAAGGAGATAGAAACCTTTTACTCCAAGGTTTTTGCAAGTTTCTGTTTTGGTGAAGTTACTTGTATGAAATACTCAGCTTTTACATCATAGTTTATGTTTATCATTTGGTTTATGTTTGTAGAACACCGGTAAACCAATCAATCACAGTAGAAATCTCTCAGAATAACAATGAAGCAGTCTTACAGGGTTTTCTGTTTGGGATTTTAAAATATTAAGTAGTTTAAACAAATAGCATTTCACAATCTTTTGGATTTTTTTTTTAAATGGTGACTGGATTTTCATGTGTCAGCCTGTCCCTTTCTACTGCAATTTGATCATTGATCATTAAATAAAGAAAGACAAAAAAAGGCAAGACAGGTAGTGAAATCTAACCTAATACAATACAAACGTCAGTGAGTGTCATTTGAGGGGTTTTAAAGTGTCATATGCACAGGTATTTTTCTGAATTTCCTGAAGACACACGTACTTGAATTATTGTATGTTTTCATGTGCAGTCACTGTGATGAAGTGGGAAACACTTATTTCTACAGTAGAAAGAGGCAGACTTGATGGGAAATAGGCACATCTGTAGAATGGCAGATACTTGCAATCCATTAAGTGTTCAATTATTCTGTTTGCTTTCAGAAAATTTTCAGAAATGAGCTTTGTTGATAAGGACAGAATAGCTATTTGGGGTTGGGTAAGTAATCAAATAATTTTGGCAGACACATTATTTAATTGCAAGAGCTATCTGTTGTGCTGTGTGTGGGGTGGTAGAGAACGTCATGTGAGGCACCTCTGAAGTCACGGCACAATCCTGTAACTGAACCGATGAAGTGCATTTTACAAATGCCTGTATACAGTGCCCCTTTGCAATCATTCAGGAGCCTTTGGAAGAGAAATTAGGACTACTAGAGGGATTTAAAACAATTTAAACGGATGCTGCCAAGTTCCTGTGTACAGGATGAACCAACACTAAAGGAAAAAAAATCCAGTATGTATTCATTAGTCTCTCTTTAGTTGGATGCCTAATTTTTAAAAAAAAAACCATGTGAAATTATATGTGAACCAACTGCATGGCTTGGTTATTGTGGTACTTGCCAGATTTCTCTAACTTGATAGATCTTTAAAAACTGTCACAGTAGATGGAAGTGTTTAATAGCATACAGATACCCCTCAGCTGCAAGGCTAAGTGTGTATGCAGTGTTAGTGATTCTAGTGCTGAACAGTCCTCTGTCCCAGGCTGATGTTTCACTGCTTTTTTTGGTTCACAGGGAGAATGCTTGCATGTTTTGTTTAAGCATACTGTGTTTAAGTATACGCAGGATTATATGCAAGATCTTGAATTAAATTGCTAATTGAAATTTGGGCACTGCTGATGACATGCACCAGTGAATAAATTGCTTGATGGCAAAATGATGATGAGAGTGCCTTTAGCAGCTTTCCTTCTGGGTGTAAACACCTCTGTTACATGAATTCATGTGTAGTAGTAGTATTAATTGTAGTCTGAGAAAAATTCTTTCTGCAGAAATGGAGGACAATGCATTTGCATCTTAAGTCCTTACGAGCCTCAGGATGAACAGTTGAAGAGCATTCGTCTTTGGAGCTAGGTTGGGATTGTGCTCTCAGAATACTGAACCTGTGGGCAAACAGATTTTCTTTATCTCTTGAGTTTTCAGATTGTCAGCCTCTCATTGTCAGCCTGTCACTATGTACATTAAATTTGTTTGCCACAGATTCAGCAGTAATATCTTTACTGTGAGTAGTTTAAGCATTTATACAGGAGATTAATTATTAAGTGCATGTGTTACTTTGCTGATCTCATTGGGTGGACCTAAGAATTAAGCTGGAGCAAACATTTAAGGACTGTCAACTAAGATGCAATTCTATTTGCCTGTAATCTGGTTTCAAGACACACATGAGATCCAAAAATTGCTCCTTTTTGAATGTAGGTGGGCACGTTTTCCTAAATAGCATCTTCAAACTATTGTGAGGGAAGTCATTTGGGCTGTTGGTGACAGTGTATAGGTATCTTGCTGCCTGGATGCTCAAGTGTGTCAGATATTTACTTATCTGTGTATCAGGCTAGACTGCAAGTAAACTTTCTGTGTGTACTGAGGAGTGTGTTGCTGCACAGTTCCTCCCACAGACTCAGTAGAAGATCCTTTGCTCCCCAGTCGCAGTCTTGCTCTTGACGCTTTGCGGGGAGAATTAGGGAGCGAGCTGCCATAGGCCTGCTCCTAGGGAACTGTAAATTTTTGGATGCCCTGTTGCAACTACTCATCATGCACACTGTGGGACAGAGCTCTGCTTCCACCCACTCCCCCAGCACAGGGGGAAGGGACACAGCGGTTCAGCAGTGTCTTGTTTCCTGTCTTTCGCTGCTGCCTACGGTGCTACCAAACACTGTCATCCTCAGCTGAGTCACAGTTCAGCAGCGCTTGCGCCCTTTTTCCCCAGCAAGTTCTCATTCATCAGTGCCACAGCTGCCATGCGCTGTTTGATGCCTGTTTCCCCGACTGAGCAGGCTGGCTGAGATCTGACCCAAATTCAGAATGGAGTTCATTAATATGAAAAATGCTGAGCCTATAAATGCTTGATGAACTGTGTAGCAGATGGGCCCCATCCTTTCCTTTCCGACTAAAATAACAGCAATGTTTTCTTCTCAGTCTTATGGGGGATATGTGACCTCCATGGTGCTTGGCTCTGGAAGCGGCGTGTTCAAGTGTGGAATAGCGGTTGCCCCCGTGTCACATTGGCAATATTATGGTATGTGATGGCTTCCTCATTACAAGGATTCCCATATGTCTTGCAGTGCACACGCTGCAAAGTGTTGATTCATAGCACAGAACTTTGATTATCTACTAGATGCCATGTAAATGCCACTTGGTCTGTTTTTATGAACTCGTGGCTACTGCATTTCAAAATTAAATCAATTTGCTAAATATTAATTCCCATTTTAAAAAGTCAGATCCATAATTTCCAGCAATCTCTAACTTTTAATGAAGGCTAAATTATTGTAATATTTGTAATATTACTGTAATGTGCCTGTGTTTGCAAAGCTGCCATGTGTTCTGATACCAGTATTGTGTCAGAAATTCATCATTAGGTTTTGTGTCTTCAAAATGCAACTTTCACTTATGAGAATGAACTGTGAGGATTAGCACTGAACTTGCATTGTAATTTACTCTCTGAAAGTAACAGAATAGGATTTGAAGTGTCTCAGCGTTTGGGGTTTTTTTTGTTGTTTTAGTGTGTAAAATTTGGATTTTATAAATCTAATTCTTCTTAAGAATAGCCTGATATGAGGAAAACATGATCAAATGCCAAGTCTCTCTGTGCTTCAAGCTGATAGTGCATAATGCTATGCTTGAGTGAGGCTACGAATACAATTATACGGGCCGTCCTCCCAGACTAAAAAACGTATATACATATAGTTGTAAATACGTGCTGGTGCAATAGGACCACATTTTGACATTTTTCTGGTTTGGATTTGTCCAAAAGCATTCGAGAGAAAGCTTTCCCTGGCAAACCTCTGCTAAATTAGGCATAATTTGTCATTCTGCAACTAGCGCAGAGACTGAGCAGATTCAGCAGATCAAATCATACTGCCAGATATTAGCAGTAGTCTGTTGAGGGCATAATGATTCTTCATATTTTGGACATTAATGTTATAGTATGACAGAAAATAGTTTTTCATGGTCAGGATCTCTCAAATTCCACTTTTAGTTGATTAGATAAAGGATTATGGAGGCATGCATATTCAGCATGAAAAAATCTCCAGTGTGACAACTCTGATGAGAAGTCAAATGGGCATTAGAATATGGCACCGGAGCTTTGATTATACGGCTTAAAACAGAACAGCAATCTACAAAATGTAACGTGGTGAAAAATTCATGGAAAATCAGAGATAATTTTTACTGTGTATAACAGAGCCAAGATGAATCCTTACTGCTACAATTTCATTTTATATATTTTTTGGTAGTTAACATTTAGAGAAAAAAGCTAAGATTTTTTTTTTCAAATCTAGTTATTTACTGCAACATTTTCAGTAATTTTTTAAGCATTACTGAAAGAATAACAATAGGGAAACACACAAAGTACTATATTAATATTCAGCATTCAGGTGTCCATGGCAACAAGAAGATTAAATATTCTGAATAATGATGGTTACCTACATGCCTCATTGTGGAAAACCTGGTTACTTTTATTTCGTGGGGTTTTTTTTAGTTTCCAGTATGCATTTTTACTGTTTGTATTGGTAAAATTTACAGTAGACAGACTGAAAATTAAGTAGCAGATTCTAATTTTGATTTTTTTCTTAATTACAGATTCAATATACACAGAGAGATACATGGGCCTTCCTACAGCAAGTGATAATCTGAACAACTATAATGTAAGAAAGAAATCACTTTATTTTGTTCTTTAGTGTTTTGTCTAATTTCTAAATAACAGTATTCCTCTTTAAACAGTTTAGTTCCTTCCCCATGGGAAGCAATAAGTTTGTTTCTTCTTTCCAGCTAGAACTGTTGCATTGTGCATTTAGAGGCTGTAGTCTCATGTGTTTGGATTTTTATGAGGCAGCTTCTTGATGGATGCTGTGGGTTTTCTGTTGTTTGTTTGGTGTGTTGGGTTTTTTTGTTTTTTGGTTTTGGTTTTTTTTTTACATTCAGTTCCATTTGGGTACTTTGCAGACTGTAAAACAGGCTGTAAACACTGTTATATTTTAATCACCAAGAAACAAATTTGTTTCAAAATTTAGTATGTTCGTGGGCAAACTGTGCTTTATCTTAGACATTTTCCACCAAAACAAATGTACTCCCATTCCTTCTGGAATGTAATTTTTTAAAAAAAGGGGATTGTGTGAACTTTCCTGCTTAAGCTTTTTTCAGGGAAAGCAAAATCTCCTAAATACCAGAAAACTCTGGCAGGTAGGCAAGTCTGTCTGTACTGTGATCATGTCAAATTGCAGACCCACTGAGAGCCAGCAGTGTCAGGGCTGGAATTTTGGCCCAATCTCCATGAACACAGGGTGTCCAAAGTTCGTTGTAGAATTACCAGTGTTTGCACAGAAGGAAGGGAATTTCCGTGTGTCCCAATGGAAGCAAAATATCATTGCTTTTCTTTGTTACGGCATGATGAATTGTTTGACTTGCTCTTCATGTGCCAGTTGCTTTTTGTTAACGGCTGTTTGAAGTCACAGGTAGCTGGGCACAGGGCAAAGCAGCAAAGCCTTCTGTTAGGTTAAACATCAGGTCTAGGTGAAAATACAGGGGCTACTGGAGAACTGTGAGGGATCTGAGAGGTACTTTGTGCCCTGGTTATTGGAATGTTTCACAGAGGTGTTCAGCCATGGTGATGCTGGAATCAATCACTGATGTTAGAGGAAAAAGAATGGGGCATTTTCTGTGTTTGGGCTGGTAAGTAGGCTAGAAGACAGTTTAGCACTGGTTATGTGCATTAAAATATAAGAAGTGTGATGGGTAGGACGGAGGGGTTGTTGCATTGATTTAAAAGTATGATAAAACATACAAATACATACCTATATGAACTGAAACATCTGGTTTGACATATTACTACCGGAATTTAGTTTTGTCAACTTCTATATGAGGCATTCTGGTCAAGATTGAGGACAGTGATAGTGACTGCTGGACAGCTTGGTACTGTGTCTGCCTCTTCTAACCAGTGAGCCCCTGGAGCCCACCGAGGACTGTCCAGCAGCCTGCAGCCGCCTGTCTGCCTTTTTCCAAATGTGTTTCTTTAAGGCAGTGGGAACAGTAGGAGGTCTGCGAGGTAGCATTGTAAATACAAGTTACTGTCGCTGTGCAGAACGAACGTTAACACTCTGGGTGCACAAAGTCATTCACCAGCTTCACGGCACAGATGGCAACAGAGGACTGTTTAATCCTTTCAAGCCAGGAGTCGAATTTTCTTGGCATAGTATCTATTGCTGGCAATGGCCACGTTGAAACTGCCAGTACCAAAGAGCTAAAGGTTTCAAATGTGTTACTCAGAGGACTAATTGGGGAGAATGGTGGCTAGATGGAGGAGGAGTAATTGCATAGATCAGATTGTCACACTTCACTGCTGCTCCTGGAGATAGGAAAATGCAACTTATATCCTCATTTGTTGTTAAAAGCTTCAAGTAATATATTACTTTTACTTTACTTTGAACCTGGAGGGGCTGGGTAGCTCAAAACATGAGTTTGTTGCTTTTCATGTAGTATCAGTGAAAGAACTGTGGGATTTTGTTGTTGCTGAAGACCCTCACTGACTTCAACCCAGCATATTTCTGGCTTACAGCCCCTTTGTTCTATGTCCCAGTCCCAATAGCCAGCCTCCTGGCCCCTTGTCGCTGATGAGAGCTGTTAGCTGAACTGAATGTTTTTAAAGTAAATGCAAAATACGTATTGAAAGCTCTCCTAGCTGAAGCTGTTAAAGCATTTTTTAACTGTTAACTTCGTACTGTCAGGTTTGCCTGCTGCATCATATATTCTCTCATCATCCTACTGCATCCGCTGTAGCTGGCATGAAAAGTGAAATGTTTCATAAACTCTGTACTATGTGCCCTAATTTAAAAGAAACGAGACTTTTTACACACCTGCTTAGAGAAGATGCACACTGCTAGGCACCTTCCTAATGTGCAGAGTGTTATTAATGACTGAATATATATTAATGACTGCGAATATATAGGCTCAAGAAACCAGTTGTGGTAAGAGGGGCACATCCTACCTTTGTATTACTGTGACATAAGGTTTTACATTTATTGAAGGCAGAGAATCTGAGATGTTAAATATTCTTTGTCAAGAGTCAAGTCTGAGGGATGACTCACACTCCTAAGTCAGCTAATGTGGTGTGCTCAGTGTCTTCTAAGGTAGTTGTAAACTATTAAAAAATGGAGCTATGTAAGAGAGGAGCAAGCATGGGTGGAGCTCCCAATATAATTGTGTAGAAATCCTAGGCAGAATGGCAGAGAAGCTATCTACCCAGAAGAAAAGTGCCTGGTACCTAAGACTTGAGACCAAATCAGGGCAGAGCTCTAGAGGTCAGATGCAGTAGCCATGTAAAGCATACCGAAGAGACTGTTCAACTTGTGAGAACATTATTTTGCAGTTCACTCTGAATTTGATATGCTTTTGGCAAGTGTTTGAAACAGTCATAGATTTGGCAATCTTTTTCTAGCAGATTTGAAATGTTCAGTCCTTAAGAACTGCTGCATCATTAGGTTATGCAAAACAGGGTACAATTTTGTAAATATGCCATCTTGTACTGATTTGACATTTGTTCTATTATCTGAGAATATGCTAAAGGGAGAGAGACCTTCAGTTTCAGCCAAACCTTAACTTGTTTATGGAGTGCTGATAAAATGTTGACTGCTGTGTGATCTTTAGAAAAGCCAGTTACACTCAGCAGGGCCCAACTCTCAGTACTTGTGCACGTTACCTTTTTGAAGCCTTTGTCCCAGCAGTATAGCTATGAAATGGAAGGGTAAATAAAGTTGTATTTATTTGCTGTGCACTTGAGGTTTCTTCAGCTGATGTCGCTGTTGCTTTATCCTCTAACTGTGCCTAACTTGAGATTGCTCCCAATCTTGCAACCTTCTTTAAGGACACAGATGTACTGTGTCCTTAAAGCATGTTTTAGGGAAGGGACTGTTCATGTTGAGTATGTGTACAGCAAGTGCAGAAGCATCACTTACAAGTGATAAAAATACAGAGAAGATATCTCTTGTGTTTCTTCTTTCTGAAGTATTTTTACAAATAACTTTATTTTGTTTAACACTTGGAGGGGAAAAATAGTGGCATCCTTTTTCCAAAACTGCTTTTGCAAAGTCACGTTCTGAAAAGTGTAGCTTAAGTCAGGCTTCCACTCACAG
The DNA here is from genome assembly GCA_038380795.1 of Pyrocephalus nanus. Classification (NCBI taxonomy): domain Eukaryota; kingdom Metazoa; phylum Chordata; class Aves; order Passeriformes; family Tyrannidae; genus Pyrocephalus; species Pyrocephalus nanus. The sequence continues at coordinate 17,439,029 of CM076267.1, read as the reverse complement.
AAGGTTTGCTTAAAACAGCACTGACTCACGGAAGAAAGCTTAGCAAGGTGATCTATCAAGTTTCCCTCTGCACATATGGAAAATGATGCCCTCAAAGGATACTGCTTTTTTGTTTGTTTCTTTTTTTCTTTAATATCACTGGGCCATTTCTTTATGAATTGATTTTTTTGGTCAACTGCTTTATCAGTGCATCAAAGTCCTCTCTCTGGATTTTGGCGCTTGGAACTAATTGTTCTTATTACGTGGTACTAAATCGTTTCCATGGATAGCATCATGCTTCCATTGCATGTGGATTTCCATATACTGGATGAGATTTCTGGTGCTCTGCAACCTTTGACTATCCAAAGAGGGCGACTGCAGTGTTACAGACTGGAGGGTGGGTTTTTTTCTCTCTGCTGAACTTGATTTTTAGATTTAGTTGAATAAATACAAAGAATTCATTTCATGTGTGAAAAAGTTGTGGTACACTATTCTGCCATGACAAAAAGAATTTATACTTGCTGTAAAGATTCATGAGTGTACAAGAGACATAAGGAAATTAGAACACTTCTGTGTCTTGGCAATATAATGTATTTGACTTTTTGTGGATACTAAATGCAAATCCCTATGCAAGGATACAGCCTTAGTACAAGGTGGGGAATTAAAACCAAGCCACTGCATTCTTCTGCTGCTAATTTTTACTATATTTTTTCTTGCCGGAGTAGCTGGTTGTTTTATGAAGCCTGAAAAGTCTTGTCCCTCTTGTCCCTTTTCTTCTTTCCCCTCTTGTGACAGAGCACTATGGTATTTCCTTTCTTTGCCCAAATTAAAGATCTTATCTGCAATCTTTACTGTCTTCAATCTGTAGTCACAGTAGCAAGTTGGGGCTAGTATATTCTAGGGAACATGTTACTGTGTTTTAAATTTCTGGATTAATCTTAGTTGCTGATTATTTCATCTTTTCATCAGTGTATCATGCTTCCATTCCCAAAATGTAGCTTGACTTCTATTTAGAGATTTGGTCTAGTGTGTTTTTCCTTCAGGCAATTTCTCTATCCTGTTTGGAGAGAGCATTATTTTAAACTTCTTTTAACAACCCAATTTTACTTGAGACTGAGGAACTGTTTGTTCTCTTGACTTACCTGCAGGTAAACTAGTATACATTTCAGTGGGGAAGATAATGTGTGTAGCCTCTGCAGGATCTACTCCCTGCTATCATAGGGTGCACTGTTGCCATGGCAACATTTTTTTTAACTTGTCTGCAGTCACACAGGAAACCTATGGCAAGCGGTGTGCTGCAGGCTAACAACATGTTAGCAACGCATTAAATGTGTACCTCGCTCTCAAAACTCTTCCCCTCTGGAACTGCTTGTTACTTTGCAGGCATAACCCTTGGTAATAATTGCAGATGGGTACAGAACGATTTGAGTGTGAGCACAGTGCTGTTGGTTGTGTGACCATGCTACTTGGTGGTTCGGAGAGGAGAAAGGAGAGGTGGTTGGTTTTATCTGAGGGACCTCAGACTGTGTCAGCAGGAATCAGAGTCAGTTGATAGCAAGTCATCTTCTAATAAATAGCACCTTTTTTTCTCTTTTTTTTTCTCCTTTAATTTCAGAATTCAACCGTAATGGCCAGAGCTGAAAAATTCAAGGAAGTTGAATATCTCCTTATTCATGGAACAGCAGATGGTGAGTTGCAGTTAATTAGACATTTTAGTATTACAGACAGGTTCGCAATTCTACTACTGACAAAACAAAAGCATGAAGGGGCAAGGCTGTTACATTTATGTCAATAAAATAATACTGCTTTTTGCAACTAATCTGTGTTTCAGTCAGCAATGATGAGGAGTCTAGTGTGTTCATTGCTTTGCTTTTCCCCCAGAGTATTACAGAAGCAATTTTTTGTTTACCTTTTTCCTCTTCCACTTTTCAGATAATGTTCACTTTCAGCAAGCAGCACAGATTTCCAAAGCTCTTGTTGATGCCGAAGTGGATTTTCAGGCAATGGTATGGTCCTTTTTTTGTTTATCATTATACAAATGAGTTTGTATTATGAGAATAATAGCATGAGCTCCCTGTGGTTAGGTATAAATTCATTGCCATCTTAAATGAAAGTTCACATACCTGCATTTCACGTTCAGAAACTGAAATCTGTACATAGAGTACCTATGTATTTTCTGCATAAGAAAAACTCTAAAGTAACTCTTTCTCATATTTTATCCTGTTTACCTAATCTTTCATTTTGTTAAACTTTTTGTGTTCTCAAACAGCCAATCCCAATCTTTGCACATACCCAAGTGCAGTAAATAGTACCTTACAGACAGAAGGAAATGTTAGCTTCAGCTAAGTCCATAATAACCTGCCCATCATGTTTGGTGTTGATCTTTAAGACAAGCAGGTATTTTTCCCTTTGTACACTGTACATGGAAGATCAGACTAAGGTGCAAGCTCTTCCTTACCTACATTCTCCCAATCCTTGGGGAGCAGTGCTAAAAAGGATGAAGTATAGAAAGAAGCCAAGTGCACCAGTGCATGGTTGTCCTTCCGCCACACTTGCAGAGCAGACAGGGGAAGAAAGAGGTCAGGCACCCCTCTTAACAGTACAGTTGCATCTACCCTCCATGTGGGCAAGCCATGTGTTCTTTTATGCCTTCAGCATAAATACATAGTATATCCCACACACAAAGCCAAGGCAAAAGTGTCATAGCAGCTTCCTACCCCTTCACATCTTTGCCTCCATGCTGAAGGCCTCATGCTGGGATAATTTTAAATGGCTGCACATGTTCTTATGTCTGTCATGTTTGCTTTATATCATTTAGATGTAGCTACAACTAACACTCTCTGTATTTCTCTTTCACACAGTGGTATACTGACAAAGACCATGCCATCTCCGGTCAAGCACATAAGCATATTTATACCCACATGAGCCACTTCCTAAAGCAGTGTTTCTTGCTGCCCTAGAACCAGCATTTTGCCTGTTAGTGATGGTACTTCTTCAGAAAACTCTCCTGATCGTGTAGTCTGAGCCAGTATAAATCAAGATAAGAGTCAGCTCTTGGGATACCAGTGTACATAATGAAATGCTAATCTTTATGATTTCTGTTGCCAAGCGACTACTGCATTTTTATTGATTGTGGTTAATCAGGTCTTAACATCACCAGAATGATGTTGCAGACTTCTAGGAAGCACAGTACTTCCTTGAGTTTTGTATTAGTTTTTGGCATTTCAGTCTAAGTGAGAAGCCATCCAGTTTGTGTATTATGGTAATGAATGATAAAAATGCCACAGAGGAACCAATGTGGAAATCAGTTGCAGAATAAAAGCAAAGATGTTTCTGTCAAAAATGAAATGTATCCTGGGATCATTTCTGTGAAAACACTGACAAAAAGTTTTGAAGGAATTCTGTAATGCTTGCTAATTATTATTTTAAGATCATCATCAGGAATAATGTGATGTTAATATTTTCTGTGCAGATTGAAAGGCTGTTTATACTGCTGTTCCTTAAATTAATGTCTTCTCTGCAATCTCTTGGATTACAGTTGTAGAAGTCTTACAAGGAAAGCATGTATCCAGCTTTCACCAAACATTTTGAATGATACCTACTCAAACCAATGTCACTGCATTCCTTTGTTTGATATTATTATATAGAACTGTGATTATTTCTTATTTTTATAGTAAAAAAGGCTGCTACTCTGCGAGTCTGCTCTGGTAAAATCTTCCCTGGGAACTCTAGAAGACCACCATTGTTTTTTTTTTAATGTAGAAGTTTCTTATTTACCGATGAATAGGCTCTCTTCCTTACATTCAAACATAAAACATTACAATGAAAAATAGCAGTCACTTAAAGCAAGAGCTGGACCATCACTCTCCTGTGAACATGCTCTTTGGCAAACCTGCTTTTCCTTACAGCCTACCAGTAAAGGTCTGAGTTGTCTTCAGCGTTCCCAGGTAGGCTTCTCCATCTGAGGATAAGATTAGTTTTCTCAATTTCACATAGCTAGAAAAGATGCAACCCACTTGTACTTAAAAACTGTGCTGCTTTAAAATAATAATGACATCAAGTCATTAAAGGAGGTATAGTTCATATAACTAAAAATGTTACTTTAGGAAAAAAAAAAAAAACTTTTAGAGTTTTTACAAAAATCCCCATTAATTTTAAGGAAGATGCACAGCGAAGCTTCTGTTTTTGTGTAATGGTATCATGTAATGGAGTGTGACATGATTATCTAACACTTAACTTCTTGATATTACATGCCAGCCTGTGATTATGTCTGTATTCTGGGTTATTAGTGGCATTAGGTGTGAATGTAAAAAGTACTCACGCAGACACCTAAAGCATGGGGGAGAATGTTAAGACACTTTGTGCAGCTTGTCCTTAAATGATAAAAGAGAAAGGAGGCTGAGGTAGAAAATAAGGTTTTGTTTTCACAAACAAACCACAAATCACTCGTCCCACAAAAATAAGGTGATGGGTTGTTTTTTTTTGAAACACATTGGAGCTGGGTTTTACAAATACCATCTTGGGTTCAAGGCAGGAGTGGTTCTAATATAGGCTGGCACCACTGTTAAAGTTCTATTGGAGTACAGGCTGTCAGTTGTCTCCAAGAGGTTATAGTATCACATCTCTCACTCTTTTGACTCAAGGGAAAGAAACATGAATCAGTATAAGGTAGATCACAGCAATACACAGGTTATAAAAAAAGATTATTGTTAGGAACTTAAAGATGGCTTGTGTACACAGTGGTAAATAGTTGGGATTTACACTCACAGTGTCATAAAGACAAAAAAAGTATTTCTGTAATCTGAAAAACTGCTTTAAGTAGGCTCTCATTCAGTAACTGCAGGTATTAGTGTAATCAGAGAAGGATTCTTGGAAAAAAAAACGAACTAGAAATTCTATGGTCTGGGTAAGCCTTTCATTAAGTAAAGATGCAATTCTTTGCATCTGACATACCTTAATGATGCTAGCATCTCACTGGGAAGCCCTTCTGTACTCTTTTTACATAGTCCTCTTTTAACTGTCTTATCTACAAGGCATAACAAAATACAGTGCTAATTATCTTAAATTTCTTTGGAAAGCAGCTTATATCCTGCTGATAGAGAATGATGGAACTTTTAAAACAACAACAAAAAAGTTTTATTGCTATAATAAGTGTCCTAGTAAACATCAATTCAGTGTCTAATTTTTCACTCTGATAGAAGTCCCTCAGCTCCAAAAATAATGCAAGCACTAAGATAATAGAGCTGCCTCAGGGAACTGAGAACTTGCTTGAACTGCATGAGCATGGGTAAATACCTAAAACTGAGGCAGCAAAACAAAGCCAGCTCATTCCATTATGATACAAAGCCAGAAATCACTTGTGCCTGAGGAGTGCCACATGTTAGTTAGGCAGCTACCAATTTCCTTTTTGCTTTGCATTTTTTTTCCTGTGTGAAAGAGATATTTAAGTTTGTTGTACAGTAATTACAGTTTGTGTAAATTCCTGACAGAAGTAGCTGAAACCTGAGGTGTGATTGTTACCATTCTTAGAGTGGAAGGCTGATCGTCTTTGGTTTAAAAACTGGTGAAGAAGCTCAAAGGGATTTAAGTAAAATGGAATCAATACTGTAAATAATACTGGGCTTTAAGGCCTAAAAGTTTTTCAGTATCAGAAGTTTAGTGTCCTGAGAAGAGCAGAAGAACTGAGGAATTTTCAGTTGTATGATCTTACCTATAAACACTAAAAAGATTCAACCCTTTCTGCGTGGTCTGCATCACTTCTCTCAAGAGCAAGGGGGACAAACTTTGATTAGTAAATTCCCATTTTCTTCCTGCAAGAGGGCAGCCATGTGCTATCCCTGCTGTCACACTTACTGTTAGAGTCAAAGCAAGTCATCATCAATTACACCCAGTGAGACAACACTGATAATGTTGCATGTTTCAGTGATATTCCACTTGGAAATGGAGCAATACTAGGCTCTACCATTCATTAATTTGTGAAGCAGAATGTCAGGTAGACATTTCAAATACCATATGATATTGCAAACCTGTTCTGGGTCTTGCAGTGTAAAAATAAAATTGAAAATTAGTTAGGATAAATATTTATTATCACATAACATATCTTAATTGTGAAAAACACAATAGTCTATTCACATGTACACATAAGCTTTTGTAATAAATTACATCCAAGAAATTGAGTAATTTTGACCAGGAATATGAAATTAGAAGTAAATATAGCACTACATCTGCTTTATACTGTGTGTGATTTCAGAATGTTAAGATTAACATTGGAATAGCATTTAAATTCACGCAAAACCAGAGTGTTTTAAAATAAAACCTCTCTGAAATACTGAACAGAAATACAGAATGCCATTGAATACACTGACTTCTTAATATTCTAAGAGTTGGTCAAGTGAAGCTAATACATTTTGATTGTACACATTATCTGTAACAAAGTCAGCAACATGTTAAAACACCATCAGGCTGCTTTCAGAACAAACCAGTATTGAGCTCCTATACTAACCTTAAAACAACTGGAATCTTACAATTTATCATCAAGTACACAAAACAAAGCATTTAACCGTAATGCATCAGCGTTTTTTCCTAAATTTACAAATACAAACATTGAATTAAATGTAAATCCTTCTTTGTGTCCACTAGATTTTTTTTTCTCCATAAAAATGGCTTTTAATGGGCTTTAATAACGTTAAGGTAAATTTAGAACAGTGACCCTAATAAGTTTGCAGCAAAATGCAATTATTTATGGCTAAAGTAGTAAAACATACACACTCACATACACAAAAAACATTAGAATACTTTAAATGTGCTGGATGGCAAAAATTGCTCACATGAGGTCTATAGAAAGATTAGTATTTTGGAAAGCTGGTGAATGTTAAAGCCCTGTGGATGAATTATTACAAAGATTGCAATAATACAATTCTTATTTTTAGAATTTAAAGTAATAGCATAATAATGAGATTTAGCCTTCATTTTAATAATTTAAAAATTTACCTTAAAAAATTTAAAAATCAGTGAATTCCAAATAACACAGTAAAACTTTAGCTCCACATCTCTATTCATTCAATACCTAATCTTGCAGTCTTTTACACAAAAGAACAGCTTAAAGGATCAGGCAGTAACAAATTCCATTACGAAAAATGTCTTTGTAATAGCTTTAAAGCCGCATTTTACTTTGCAATGTTGTTTTTATCTTTTAATCAATACGTACTTGATGGAATAATGAAGAGCTGTAACAGAACAACAGCAGGATACCCATTTAAGTATTATACACAATCTCTGAAATTAAGAGGTTTATAGTTGTTAGAAGACAGTATAAATATGCCCTTTATGTGGTTGAATTTTAGGCAATAAAGAGGAAGATTATTGGGCAGGTGATATAACTGCATGTGGGGTATAGTTTGTATAGTTTGTACAAAATTTTTCCTATTATAAAATAGTGGATTTGTTAATGAAAATGCATTTGTTTGGCCTGCCATGGCAACATTCATACAATACAGGATACTGTCATCACAGATTGCATTTTAAGAAACACTGTACCCATGTTTCACATCAAAGGATTTTTTTCAACTAAGGTGAGAAAATGTTTCAATATATATTTTTATATATATATATATATATAGGACTATGTTCCAGTTACATACAAATTTTAATATTAAATACACTGTATTAAATCAAGGAATACTTCACAAATACAGAATCTGACCCTGCAATCCTCATTGCAGGAGTAATCCGTGACTTCAAAAGGACAGTTTAAGGAGGAAAGGATTGTCCTTGTTAGTTTGTTCCTAAGATCAGTTGTTACTTTATAAACTTCTTAATGTTTGCTTGTCAGTTTGGGTCTCCTGAAATTATTTACTAGAGTTAGGTGATTTTTAAAAAAAATTAGAACTAGGGTTTTCAAGTTCATCCTGAATGAAGAGTATTAAGTATTCTTACACAGAAAAGTAGTAAAATACAGTACAAACCTATTAACAGGGAAGTTGGATTTAAAAGACAATTTGCTTGTTACAGTTCTGATACGAATACTGATAAATGGCCAATATCAGCAATGAACACAAAGATTTTTTGCATTGGCTACTGCAGACATTTACACAAATACTAGACAAGGTAGACAAGGTGAAATGAGACAAATATTGCACTACATTACCTGTGCTAGTTTGAGATGAAAGACAAAAGTTACAAGGTAAATCATTTCTATTTAGTGGTTGTGGCACTCCTGTCATTCGTTTGTAAAAAAATTACTTGAAGAACAAGTCATAGACAAGTCTCCCGGTCAACACCTTTCCCTGAGTCAGCTTTCTTCTCTTTTCTGATTTCAGCACTAGGAAAAGAAGGGGAGGGAGGAAAAAGTTATGGTAGCACTATCTTATACATATTAATGATCTAACTGAAAACCAACATTGCACAGATATTTTATTTTTCATGCTGCATGGCACAAACTGGGAAAGCAAGTGAAAATCTGTGCAGAAGACATCAGCCAGCAATTGTAGTGACGAGGTAGGTAAAGAAATTAAGATGTACAAGATGAGACAAGTCAGCCAGCATGCAAGCAAAAATAGCCACTTTTTTTTTTCTTTTGACAAATACAACTGTTAATTTACTAAATAATGGTAATGGTACAGTTCTCAGACAATACCAGCACATTCCTAAATGGCACAAACAAGAGGTCACAATAAGTACTTCCTGTCTTTAAAATGTATTCTGTTGCTCAATGTACATTTAGAAGGAATGTTTCTGAACTAGAGCAGTGAAAGCCAATTTCCAACTAATATTTGGCTTTCAGTCTTGATTGGGGAGAGTAGAATAAGGCTGAGGAGGGTGAGGCAAGACAATATTCCCCATCTGGAGTTTAATACATACTTCCTCATATATACATTATAAGGAAATAACTTAAAAAAAAAAAAAAAAAAAAAAAAGCCTGAAAGATCACAGGAAAGCCATATCACTCAGAACTCTGAACCAGAGTTCAAATTTGGATTCAGCTTTCTTTTTTTTCCCCAGTTAAAACACTGTTGATTTGCCTACAGAAAGCAATATATGTACAAAGCAAATGTTTTGGGTTTGAGGTTTTTTTTGGTGAAGAGGGTTCTAATTTACAACAGTGTAAATAAATAAAAAGTCATGTTCTTGCAATGAGTCTCAGTCACACTATGAAAATGCAAAGGGGCTTCCACAACACAGGCAAACGAAGCCTTCAACAAAGAGTGGCAGGGTATCTAAGAAAAAACCCAGATGCTTCTGAGAACAAACCTGTAGCAAGCACATAACCTACCAGGTTTCATGGGAATAATTCCTTAACTAGAATGAATGAGAAATAGGCTGAGTTACACAAGGCTTAAAGAAAGCAAGATCAATTCTCAAATTCTTAAGGCGATTCATGCACATTTTTACAATCATCTGACATTTTTCTTCACATAAAAATTGCTTTAAGGATACAATTCAGTTCAGCCAAAGCTTACTTCTATGCCTATGGCAGCTTCCAGAGGTGTTAATGGAAATAGCTAAAGAATACCAACTTCTGCCACTTCAACTGCCAAATCTGTCACCTTCTGTAGAACAGTGATAGAATTGGGTATGTTACACTCTGCACACAAAGGGTATGCAAACAAATTCCAGGGGTGGGTGAATTTAAAGTGCAGCAGTACAGCAGGCAGGGAGTTACCTGTGCTTAATAAAAGCAAACACTGAGGTGTTGTGTGCCTTACAGTGTGTAATATTTCCATGTTTTAGGTGCCTCTGTGATACCAGGAAAGTCTTCTTTCTATTTAGGATTCACATCTCTGAGCATCTCCTGCAGATGTGGGCTTTAATGCCTTGAGAAATTTGGAAAAAAAAAAAAAAAAGGGACAAGTCCAGTCTTTTACCAGTAAAACATGTAACTGGTGGATCTGACAAGGAGTTAGAACTCTCTTCCTTTCTACCAAGGGAGTAGTCTAACGTGCCTCAGCAGGAAGGTTTGAGATGTAGGATTTGCATATCTTCAAAAAGAAAAGGGACCTCATACCATTTACAAAGTGACAGATGCCTCTTTCTCCAGTACTTTAAAAGACCAGCTAAGTCTGCCTTCTACACACGGTCAGATCTTTTGCATATGCTTTGAAATTGCTATCTGAAGGGCTTAATATTATAACCAAAGACAGTGGAATATTTCATTACATGTATCAGAGAGGGCTGTGTTTCAGAAAGGTGCCTTGGTGTTCAGTTCTACCAAGACAGGCTCAAAGGCAGACCCTCAGGTCCCTAGGAATTTTAATTATGAAAAATTAAGGTTGAAAAGTTATAAAGTTCACGTGCCTCTGTGGTTAGGCAACAGTTGACTGAATCTCATATAAGTCCCCTCTTTAGACACTTGAAAACTGTTAGGAACCTGGGATGTAAGAACTGTCACACACATTATGCTACTTCACAGAGCTAGGGGCAGGGCAGATCTTATGATGGAAATTATCCATGTATCAGGGTGGGAAGTAATTTGTATAAACCTTTCCTGCCTAAAATCTCCCTTTGTAGATAATCATAGGTTATAATTGGACAAGTCAACTCAGTATTTAATTACTACAAAGAACTTCTAGATTTTAAGTATTCCAGAAATCACCCTATCTTGTTAATTGGACTATGTCGTGCATAAAAGGCATTGCATGAAATCATACTACAATATCATAAGTTAATTATCCCCATTTAAAAATATTTTGGTATATGAGGATAAGAAAGCAGACCTGACAGCGGGAAAGGGCATGCTAAACACTTCATAGCTGAACTCAAAAGGCAGGAAAATTTTTTTCAGAAAGTGTTTCCCCCTCTCCCCCCCGCCCCCCGTAAGATACCCTTCACTGAGGGAATTGTGTAATCTAATACTGCTCATCTTGATAATTTCCAAAAATCATTCTTACAACTGCTACCATTCCAAGCTTTCTTTTTTCCCAGTAATTACCTAGAATTTAATTATACCTTCATGTAATGATACATGCATTATGGTTTATGATGTTTCTGTAGCTCTATCCCTAATACAATTTAAGGTTAAAGTTGTCTTTGGTTTTTCCCTATCAGAAAGCAAGACTTCCAGATTTAAAATTCTTTGAATCTACTCTTGTGTGTGAATCTGAGACAAGGTAGAGCACAGGAAAATGCAGGATTTCAGAGGTTTTTAAGACTATTCCTTTACAAGAGAACACTCATACCTAAAATCATAAAAATCCTTTCTCCTGAGTCTTTGATTTCATGAGCAAAGATAATGCAGTGGAAAGGCCAGATCATCTCTTACCAATGTTGTCTGTAGCCACAGTCTATTTGGATGCTCAGAGGGTCTTTGATGGTAGGATAGATTATGTAAATATGTACTGGTTTTACCTGAAATTTTCAGAGAAAGCAATATCCACCTGAAAAATTACAACCGCTGTGTACCCAGGGGCTGTGAATGTGCCCCATCAGGTTCTTTACTGTCTCCAGCCTGGACAGCAGAGGCACTTAAGGTAAGAAAATTCTCCAGTACATCCTTCTCCCATGCACCACACTGATTTCACTGTGACGTGTAAGGTAGAAGGCAAATCAGAACTATACTGCTATTTTTACTGTCAGTGAAATATCATCAAAATTATCACATTAGTGGGCCACTCCATGGGTTTCTGAAATGGAGTTTCTCTGGTCATCAACTGCTCAGTCTTGTCTGTGCTGTTTAGGGAAATAAACAACGCTGAAATGCCATTTTGGGGTGACAAAATTTAAAAAATCATGTATCACTAAAAATTTTTTTCTTACTGCATTTTTTCACCATAAAACAATCACTAGCTGTTTCAAACATGGAGCTTCTTTTGAAAAGTACATTTAGAAATGGGCAGAATATAATTTTGTATTTTAAAAAAGATGATCTAGGAATAAATTCAATTTAACATTTAAATACACTACATCTATAGTTATATATATAGTTATATAGTTATATTTTTAATACATTAAATTTCAAATCTTAATATTTGGGACTTTTAATGAAGATAGCTTACATTCTCATTTGAAATTTCTTTTTATTCTGTCTCCCCAAAAACTACACAAAGTCAAGTCATTTGGGTTCCTAGGTGACACCATTCTGAATTGGAAGACACAAAGAAGGAAAAACTTGGGCACAGGGTCTTACCTTTGGGAAATCAGCTTCTAGAGTGATTAGGAAGGGGAGCTTATGACAAAAGTGTGATATGAAACAATTAAATAGAAAATAGTTAAATTTTAAATTTATGGAGTCAGAGGAAAATCTCTTAAAAATCACACTGTGCTTGAATTTAATATTTTATCATTCCTGTAGTAACTCTGAAGCACAGATAAAACACAGTGGCTTCATTTTACATGTCTGGACTAAACTTTAAAATTATTTAACTGTTTTGAGTACAAGTGAAGTAGGCAGAAAAATGAAAAGAAGTGATGCAATCTTAAAATTATTTTCACTCCAAATATTATCAGATTGCATTCATAGTACTGGGTTCTTCATACAGCTATTTCCAGGGTGGTGATGATCACTTCTTTTTCAATAGGAAAGAACAAAAGCAAGCAGAACAAACACAACAGCTGTTGTGCAATATCCAGGTGGAGGCTGGTGGTTCATTACACAAGCATCAAACATGCTCAACTTCATTTTCTGCTGGAGCATAACTAAGTACCATGCAAATATTTGTCAGGGGTTTTTTTTAATAAATAGAGATTTTGCGTTTTGAGCTCATAATATTATGACTGGACCTAAGAAACAAAACTGCAAGATGCCAGAAATCTTTCTAATCCCTAGCAAAATATTCTAATATTGGTCTGACACCAATAGATAAAGTTTAATGCAAGTATAATATATAAAGTAAAAAAATTAAGACCTTTTAGAAGGAAAGCTTGACTCCTTATCTTTTGCATTCTCTGACGTTATCAACAATGTCTTCCACACAGCAGTTTTTGCCATTTCGTCAGAAATGTTTATCACAGATGGGTCATCTCTAGACAAGAGCAAAAGTAAATACACAATAAAACAATCAGTATTCAGCAATCTTTGTTACTTATTAACTCTATAAAATTCTTGAAAATTGATAGTGATGACAATAATTAAGTGCAGTGTAAGTTAAGGAATTCTTTTAAAACTTCATAAGTCCTCAATAATTACTTATATATTCTCTTAGAACATCTTAGCACTTTTTTAGTGTTTTTCTCCTCCAACAGCAAACAAACAGTAACATCAATAAAATATATTCTGCCACTCCCAACTAATAGACAAGAGAGAAATTAAGTGTAAATTAAATATTACCCAAGATCTCACAGCATGCCAGCAGCATAGTTGGACTAAACATGAATCCCAAGAGCTCCTAACAGTTCTCAAAATACTTATGATCTGAAACTCCACCTACTTTTAAAACATTTTTAAAAGCAATCAAAAGCCCCAACAAAATAGAGTATTTAAGAGATCTAATAAAAATGCCCCAATTAAACTGATCAGTAGCTTTCAGCAGCACTTTGTAGCCATTATGCTCTCTGCTTTACCTGATCTGCTCCAAATATGTATTTATACACTGAAGAATAATAAATCTAAAATGTGTTAAGGGTACATTATTCCTGACTTCATGGTTTACATAGAGCGTGACATTCACTAAGCCCTCAGTAAATGTGCTGTCATGTGTTTTGGGGAATCATTTTTAACAATCAATGTCTTGATTCTTCTGTTTAGCTATAAGACTGTAAACCTTGCAGTAGAGATAGTCAGATAATATCCAGGCAGCTCTACCAACATAAACATACTATAGATCAATATAGATCACACCACAAGATAAATTAAGCAACATATTACTAATATAAATTAGAACAAAAAGGTATGGACAAGAGAAGGAAAAAAAACAGACCATTAGTACTGTGATGAATCAAAAGAAATAGAGTGGGATTTTTCAGACACAAGACACTGATTTACATTAGAAGACATTAGGGTAATTTTGTGTTAAAATGTAAGAGAGGAGCCCACTGTGAGACAGTATTCCTATGAATTCAAAGTACATTGATGCAGAGGTTACTGTCACCAGGTGTTTCAAATCTTTATTAAGAATTTCTTTCTCAAAACTGTAAATCATATTAATTCCTTATAGGCTGGCCACATGTATTATTGCCATCTATAAAACAGATTTTCATGCTTTTTAAGCTGAGAAAACCCTACATTATGTCTTATCTACCCTGGACACCTCTTGATTCATTCATTATCTTACAGAGGTAGTATCTTAATTAGAACATTTTAAAATCTAGTACTGTAAGAACCTAGTTTTTCTGCAGTATGTTCAAAACCTTTCCTAGCTCCCTGCAAGCATCAGGTTGAACAGTTTGACATGCTCTACATCTTCCTTTTGTACTGTATGTGTCAGAAGCCAAAGTTCATTGTGAACAGTCTGATCCTGCAAGTCCTGCCCCATGGAAAACTTCTGTTAGTGTGTCCTTTTCCTAGGGACTATGAGATCGCATGGAAAGACTAAAAAGGGCTGAGCTTGTTAAATGCTGCAGTATATGGTCAGTTCACCTATCTGTAGCAGACAAACATCCTCCTGACATTCAGAAAGCATTAAGAATAAACATTGTGGCATGTTGATTTTATTTGTTTAATTGCAACTCACCTAAAAGAGGAAAGGTATATTTTACCTGTAATGTCCTTCTAGCGGTAACTGAACAGTCCCTTCCTCTTCCATTGCTAACATACTTTGCTCTTCCTAGAACGAAGCAATTCAGACATGAGACAGGATATGATGTTGTAAACAGTGAAATTTATGTACTTTAATCCTCTTCCCATTTTCTTTAATATTAAGCATTTTTTTAAGTTCTTGAAGTAAGGTACTTTTTAACTCTTTTGATTTAAATATTTGACATTTAAAGTCTTCTATTTTAAAAGATTTGTCTTCGTACTATTTTATTATGCCAAATAGAGCATTGTTGTGTAACAATAAAGAAAGAGGAAAAATAGTAACACTGAGTGACCAATGGTATGATGAATTTTAAATAATTAATTTTAAATGAATAACAGGATATATACATTGATGTTTACATGCAAAAGTTAGGGAAGTCGATTTAAGTTTGAACACACAGTTTTAATACTGATAAAGTTTTATTTCAGTGAAAGGTAGTGAAACAAGACACCCAAGGTAAGTTTTCACTTGAAGAGAACTAGGAGATATATATACCAAAATTCTTTTTATGAAATAATTATAAATTTGGAAAATCTGTCTTAGCAGGATGGGAGAACAAAACAACACCCCTCAAGCACCATGTCCTGCCTGCATAAACAAAGAAAAACAAGTCTCTGTCCTTCACTATCAACTCAAGGCT
Organism: Pyrocephalus nanus; assembly: GCA_038380795.1. NCBI lineage: Eukaryota > Metazoa > Chordata > Aves > Passeriformes > Tyrannidae > Pyrocephalus > Pyrocephalus nanus. Next base: position 17,423,741 of record CM076267.1, on the reverse strand, counting down.
CCACAGCTAGGACATGCCTTTGCTTGATGAATGTAACCATCAAACCCTGCTCTAAATTGTTGTGGTGTGTGTGTATGAGTGCAGCAGACACCCAGAGACCTCCACGGCTTTCTTCCTTTTATTGATGGCTTTGTTACAGTTTTAGCTGGTGCCTATCTGAAAGCATGACTTGGTTCTCACAAAAACAGAGCTTACCATTTTCTGGCAGGTCACCAAACCCCCACACGCATCACACACACTGATTGTTGGTATTAGCTGGAAGAGCCACTACAATTTTCCAAACCAATAGAATTTCAATCCTCTCTGCTCAGAAATTTGTTTCTTCTATGCTTCATTATTACAACTATCATAAAAGTCACAATATTTTTTTCTCCAAATGGGAAAAGTTTTTTGTTCATTCTTTTCTCTGAAAGACTTAACTGGTTAACATTAAAGTGGCTTCTGAGGAGGTCTGTGAGGAGAAGGCATGTGTCAGATCTACTGTAAATGTACAAAGCCCTGGAAAAACATGGCCTAAAAATATAAAAACAACTTAAGTAATGAAATCAGGATCCAATCAAGTAAGTTTCAGATCCTGTCAACTATACTTCTGAATATTCTTGTGGGTAGAATACTTCTATTTTTAAAAGCTGTGTGATAGCAACTCTCCAATTAATTCCTTAGGCTACATGTCAGAAGTTTTTTATTACTAGTTAATTTTGTCATTTCTAGGCTTCACAGCTTCATAAGTTTTTGACAGTTGAACAGTTTTAATAATAGCTCCAAATATTTAGAAATGCCAAAATATGTAAAAATAACCTCTCAAAATAGACAGTGAATGAAATAAAGTAACACCAGTAGATTTTCCCAGTTTTGTTTTCTGATGCCTTGCTATCAAGCATGGGAAAGAAAGTGACATATAACCAAAACATAAGGATGACACGGAATTCTTTACAATAATCAGACCCACAAGAGGAGAGCTACCTTGGTTACTTCTGGTTACTCTGAATTGTGATGACAACAGATACTTTGATGAAACAACTCTCTTGGTCTGCTTTGATTCAAGGGAGAAAACAATGACTCTCGTATTTTAATTTCATCGTGGTAGTTTTCCAGGCCCATACTACAAAGTAAATAATCATCATGATGTTTTCCACCTAGGTAGAATCTTTTCCCCAAAACATACTCCATGACAGTATGTTGAATGTGTCAAGGAAATCAGTGTTATAGTTCTCCCATTTAGAAATGGGAGTTGTCAAATGTCACAGAAGAATCCTAAATTCAGAGAAATCTAGTTTTCATAGTTACACATTCAAATTATTAGTCCATGTCCTATTTCTTCAAATAGACTCCTAATGGGAATCCTTAACACACACATTTCACTGGCCTCAGATCACATCTCTGGGCATCCCTAAGGATAAATTGCTGATTTATCCATTCACATTGTCTAATTTTTGCAGTACCCTTGTACCACCAGAATTTAGTCCTCATGGGTCCTGGGCATAAGCCTTCAGGGTATCTTAGAGGTCATATGCACATCTGTTCCCGAAGCCTAGAAATGACCGCTGACTGGCGAGACTACAAGGCATTACCTGCCCACTGACCTCCCAGTGCTGCCACAGCCTCACACTGTGCTACTATTCAAAAGTGCTGATGCAGGACACATAATTCCCATTTAAAATAACTTGGCACCAACGTATTCTACCTACTGCTCCTTCAGTGTTTCACCATTGAGACTTTTCCCTCACTTATTCTGGCCCAGTACTGAGGTTTGCTAACAGTCGACACTGATCAGGTGTCTGATACCAGGGACAGAGGTCAAAGACCTTACATATAAAGTTACTTTATATCTTTACAGTTTTATATGATATTCAAAGAAGCAATTCATGAAGCAGCAGCTAGATAAAAATGCTGTAAAATAGATGCAAAATTGGTTAGAAACCTAAAATTAGAAAGATTAGTGTTTCACTGTCAAAATATAGGAACATTTTGAGTGGAAATGTGTAGGAATCCGTCCTGTATAAAGTAAGAAATTATAAAAGTGTATTCTTTGAAAGAAGATGAGGAGTCCAGATCTGAAACAGCCAACTGGGTGGTAATGCCAAAGGCTCTAAGTCAGAGTCTGAGGATTTGGTTAACAGGGTTAGCAGTGTCGCTGACCTCATTACACGGTAAAAGTAAATTGTTTCTGCAGTAGCAGAAGGATAAGATGGGCCCGGAGTGTTACTGGGATAGTGCACAGTGTTATGATGTTGCTGAGAAAAAAGGGCACAAGGTGATGCTGTGTGACCTGTGTATGGTTCAGAGGTAGGTGGGACATGCCACACCCCTTAAATTCTGCAGTTCTCTCTTCAGCATCTCTAGCAGGGACAAGACCAGTCCCAATGCAGCATCAAAGTGCCCCGGGCATCTGAGGGCTTTCCTAAACACATAGGTTCATCTCTGCACATCATCTGAGTGGGTCTTGGAAGCAACCCCCAGGAGCACTGTGGATAATGTTATATGACAGTATGACAGCTTAAGAACCTACAGCCCCACCTAAGTTTATCAGATTTGTAACCTTAAAAGCACTTATGAAAATATGAAAATATTACACTTAAGACACTGCTAACAAGTCTGCCTGTTGCATGGAATGTGCCGTACTTACAGAACTTTCTATAAATATCTGAAGGAGAAATTGATAAAATGCTACACACCAAAAAAACCTGAAACCATGACCCACCTCTTTCTCCGCATCTTCCAGTTTCTTTTTCTTGCTCTCAGGCATCAAATCATCTAACCAACTGAGCTCTCGCTTGGTAAAAAAGAAATCCATGAGTTTTCGGACAAAAACCAAGGCTAGGACCTGCAAATATGTCAATTCAAAGAATTAGGAAATTAAGCAAGTAGAACAGACAAATACACTTGTAGAGGAATACATTCAAAAGTGCCCAGTTTGCAGCTACAATTTTACCCTTTAATTTGAATAAGACAACAGCTGGTATTCCATTGTTCAAATGAAATATGGCTTGAAGCATTTAACAATCACTGAGATCAGTAGATATCTTCTATTTTCTATTAGTGAAATAATTAGAAATCACTTAAGCAGCAGAACACTTATATCTAACAAGACACAGAATTGTAAAGCTCCTCAGTGAACAGTACAATGAAAAGTCTTCCTTAATGAGTGAATGTTCTTTCTATAACACAATTGAGTACTATTCCTTAAATAAAAAATATAAAATAAATTTTAATACTTTAAGAGAAAAATTTTCCCTGAGAGAATATATAGTTGGGCTATCCACACAGACTCGGAACAGCAGTTACATGTCAAATTTTTTCTTACTTAATAAATTATGAATTGTCCTTGAACATCGAATCACAGCAGTATTGTAATTACCTGCCTGCAATTAATTTTTTTCTTCAATAACAATTATTCACAAGTGAAAAGAGATTTTTAGAGGAAATAAAAACATTTCATACCATCATAGGAAAGACAATGGCAGCTCTTGAAACCTTTATAATCCAGAGAAGCACAAGACAACTCAGCTGAATTATAGTGAAGAGATGGACCTTTCTAAGAGGAACATGCCTCAGATAAATAAAATCTGGCTGATGTTTTGCAGGCATCCAGAATAACTTTATCCTGTCAAAAAGCTGAAAGAGAAAATTTTAAAAGTTTGGATCAAAATGAGCTGTAGGATCATCCATGCTGGCATTCACACACTGCCTAAGAGATGCTGAATATCCAAAGAATCTGGCTTGTTATTCTAAAGGCAAAAACTACAGAAGTTCAGAAGCACAGAAGAAGCTGTCTCAGTTACAGTCATGAGCCATTAATCTATACTAGTCCAAAAGTGGCAAAGGAATCTTCTCTCCCACTGAGCCACCAAAGTAAGAATGAGAATCGTATTATTTAATTACTTGGTAAGTCATACTTCTTCAGTTTCTTTCAATTTTAATAGACAGCTGTCTCCCTAGGTATTCCTATTGCAGATGTACCAAGACACTGAATTTTGCTGAATTACACTCTGTATAGTCATACTCCAGGAAATATCCTGTTCATACTGCATACTACATCATACACAAAGATGGTTACTTTAAAGTAAGCCTGCTGAGATTTCAAGCAATGAACTCTTAACATCAGGCAAAGCCAGACTTCAGAGTAGATGTGAATCCATTGTGAATCAAACTGAATGGAAGCTGGTGGGATCTCTGGATCCCATTGGGCATATGCACTGTCGCATTACCTTTCTAATACATTCTAAATTTTTGTTTTTCAACAACTGAGCTCTGCCTCCTTTAGCACCTAAAAAGCTGATCAAGAAGGGATCTTTTCAGTCTTTTATTTCATGTGAAGGAATGGCCTTTTTTTTTCTTTTACTTCACAAGACACTTTTGATTTTTTCCTTTTCCATGTTTTACTTTATTCACAAAACCAGAAACAGAAAAGAAAAAAAAAGGAATGCCAGAAAGCTGACTGCCATGCTGCCAGGAACGTATGTAAGAGGCTCCTATTTTTCAGACCTATTTAGCTCCATACTGACCCAAGACTTTTGTGTCAGCTGCCATGGAACAGTGATGATGGTGATACACCATTGCTCCCTGCATGGATGAGCCATGCTATATTCACACAGCCTTCAGGAGTGTCAAGTTTCAGAAATTTTTACTGAGCATGTGCAAACTGCATTTTTTTAAAGGCTTATAATTTGGCCAGATTTGAGCAGATTTCTTGTTCACAGAAACAGCAAAAAGCACATCCTCCCACAAAAGCCATCTTATCAAATCTCAGTTCCTTGTCCCAGCTTGGGGAGGGAGAAAGAGAGGGGGATGCTATCACTTTTCCAAGTAAAGATAGCAGATTTTAGTATGCTTTAAAAGCACTCTTCAGTAGCGTAGTTTCTCATGCCCCTGTTCTGAGAAACAGCTAAACCATATAAATTGAAATTATTTAGACTTCAGTAAAAGCCAAACTACACTTCTGAGAATATCAACCCAAATGAGAAGAGCTAGGCAAAGATATAAAAGAAGAGTCTCTGAATAGAGACCACCAGTCAAAAAAAGAAGTGTTCCCAGCTTTGCCTATAAATATGGAGGTAAAAAAAAAAAAAAAGCTACACGCTTTTAACTTGCAACCAAAAATTTAAATACAATGAAAGAAACAATCAGACATTTCCTTTGATTTTTGTATTTGACAACCTTTTTGTGTCTGACAATTTGTTTTCACCATGTGATTGTTCTTTCTGGATTGTCTTGGAAGGCGTATCAATGCCTCAGCTTTTGGTAACAAAGGCACACTTAAAAATGTGTTTGTGTCAAGTGGGCTAAAGGATTTGACAATGTGCCATTCGATGCTGCAGTCAGACAGGAGAAATGGTACACAAGATCTCATTCCCAACCCAAACTTGAATGCTGGAATGCCTGGCTTCTGCCACATACTCCTACTTAAAGCACCACAGGAATGCTGCCCTTCCACTAGACTTACCCTTCATCCCTGAAGAACTGTGGCTTGCAACAGTTCCCCTTCCCTGCCTGAGGCATTTATTTGCGCAGGAAAGGTCTTCAAAATTTCACTTATGTTAGTTTTAGGGCAAGTTAGCCAAAAGTCTCATAAAGGCAAAGATCAAGATCAAGTTCAGTCCTGCAAAGGCCCTAACTTGGAAGCTGAAATGCCAACAGGGAAGCAGGTGAATGAGGAGGCAGGAGAGAGGGAAGAGCTCCTGACAGTTATTACTCAGTTTTTATGATCAGACAAAATTCCCTTGGTAAAAAGGGAGAACAGAAAATCATCACCTAAAAAATAAAATAAAATAAAAAAAAATTGGAGCACATTACCTAAAGGGAATATTCTATTTAGAGAGAATCCATTTTCTTTTTTAAGTGAGTCACTTTCAAAAATTTAAGGTTGGCAGCATTCCTTTAAGATTATACACAAAAGATAATACAATCGTGTAAAAATAGCTACATTTTTATAGAAAGCATCATCAGTAACACGCTCATCATAAATCCATTTTACCTGAATTCCCTTTAGAGATGAAGCACCCATGTAAAGAAATACTCCATAAAGTACTGGCATAGGAATAAACTGCAAAAACAAGCAGAGAAACAAAAGAGCACATTAAATACTACTTAACAATTATAAATGCTTTAAGAAAGACATCTGAAACAGTTGAAATACAAAGAGCCATATGCCTGCATTAATCAGACAAGTTGTAAATTCAGAGTCACTCAATTACAAATTAATAATGTTTCTCAGAGTATAAAGCATAAGAAGAATCTGGCTCCATAGTTTTATTTTCCTGTCATGGCTAGTCATTACAATATACTTTATTCACTATTAATAAAAATAACAGAAGTACACAAAACCATGAAAGTGTTAGATATATACTTAAATTTTTTATTTAAAAGACTGCTCAGGAGAGGATCTGAAGAGGAAAGCTATAAACCTCAGAAAAATATTCAAGAGACATAAAATATTTCTAAATGATAAGAGAAATATTTTTTACTATAAGCATTTAAAAACAGGTTAATTACTTTTATGGAATGATTTTGTAAGAGACTATTTTAAATGTTCAGGTTCTCAGCATATAGTGTTTAGGTAAAGGAGCATTTTCATAGATAAATATTTGTTCTCAATACTAAATACACAAAATACATGTTCTGTGTGTTTTCAAAGTGAAAATTTTATGATATACTTAATAAAATACTACTGGAAAGCACAGTTTCTAAGGGCTTGCTGCCTTCACTATGACAATATGCAAGTCTAAATTCTGGTTTTACTGAAGACTGCACAGAGGCCAGATAATTCTTTAAAAAGTATGAAGTGTATACATGGTATTATATATGCATATAACCAGACACCCATTTACTGGTGAGCTCTGTTGAGTACGCAGGAAACATGAGATAATCTCTATGTTCATTTCCAAGAAACGAACCACAGAACTTCTCTTCCAACTGTGAAAACATTTTTAAATTACACAAATATTTTAAATCACAAAATATTTTTAAATTTTCTAAATAAATTTAAATTGGTATAAGAAGACTGTTTCATGATAATTCGCCATGGGCCCAAAACATAGACAAAGTGTGAATCTTCATCTGCTACAGGTATTCATATACTACAGGGCAGAATTCCCTTGGACTTCAGTCAGGCCAGATTTTGATTGCAAGGTTTTTGTATAAAAAATGCTAGAAGTCCCTAGGCACTTTATTATGCTAAATTAGAATTCCACTTTAGACTACCATTGTGTAACAAACATTATGTAGTTAGTAATGTGCCTGAAAAAAGCAGTCATGAAATAGGTACAGTGACAACAGTGAAATGTTCAGTGCAGTATTCTTTAACTATTCCTTACTTCCCCAAATTACCTTCAGGATACTTGTCAAAAAGACAGATGAGCCCATAAGGACAAAAATCATGAGGCCTGTGACTCTTTGCTCCCGGATTCCAAGAAATTTCGGCTGCTCCCCTGGAGCGGAGCACTCCGATTCCAGTTTTAAGCTATTCACATGGGAAATAGAGAGGACAGTGGCTGCAACAAACCATGGCAATCCCATAATAGAGCACACGCCAAGCATGACTGCCACCATGAGTAGGTCAAGATGGTATCCACATCCTTTCTGTAAAAAAAGTAACGACAGCAAGAAGATATAAAATGACAACTGAATTAAGGAGAACACTCCTGGCAGGAATTCCTAATGAACAGCTAGAGAAAATTAAAAAAAATTGTGACTTGTTGAAAAAAAATTGGTTTCTTCTATCCAGGCTGGGTCAGTAGTGATGGCAAAGTGGTTATCCAAGGAGAATTCACACTAGTTCACAAGAAATGCTCGATATTATTAGATTCATTCCAGTTATGAGTTAGGTGTACATATCATAAATCCACTTTACAGTGGGCACCAAATAGCTTTCCATCTTATAAAAAGATACTAGCAAGACACTGGAAAATTCATAAATTTTCTGTCTTAACTAAATCTCTTCCATGGATAACAGTAAGAAGAACATCCAGCTGCACTGTGCACTTTCCACTGCACTAATCTTAATAGACCCTCAATCTTTTCTTACACAAGAAGCAGGAAAGTATGTATTTTATTGTTCCCTACACAAAAATTCTTAAGTTAACTTTTGCAAAATCATTTGATGCTATAAAGGGGCATGATACCACAGTCATCCTTTTAAAGTTTTTAAAGATGGCAAGCACATGATAGTAATACATTTTCACTAATGTACTTTTATTGTATCTAAGAGCAGGTAGCTAGAAACTAGGAGAAATAAAACTATACATAAAATATAAAATCAGGTACTGTTTTACTGATTTCCTTACTCAAAAGTAATATCATAAACAACCATGTGGAAAGCAAGTACAAAACCTTTGGGTTTGGATCACTTCTGTAGTATTGAAATACTACATGAATTTACCAACAGGTGGATAATGTTTTGATTTTATACTAGTGCATAAAACTCTTTGGTCAAATCTTCGATACATTTAAAAACCTGCAATTACAACTTGCACTTGAAAAGGAGAAATAATGAATACACTAAGCTTGGTTCTACAGATTTCTGTTACCACAGCTGAGCGGGATATTTCATTTAAATTTTAGTAGGTATCCAGAACCACCTCACAGCTGCAAGCAGGAGCTCAAGCTTTTTTCCTTTAAAAAATCAGGTAATTAGCTATGTCCACAAAATTTTGCAATATGGAAACAAATCCAGTGTCACGGTCTGATGAAACAGTGTTGTTCATGCAAACAATGTGAATATGTTGAACCATAATTTTGCCTGTAAACCCATGCAAATGCCTTTTGACATAAAAAAAGTAACTAAACTAAACTTGGAAGGGTTTGCTACAGAGACTGCCAAAAGCTGAAATGTACACTATCCAGAATTTGCTATGGGAAGTATAAAAAAAGAGGGGAAAATGAGTTGGAAGCAAACAAATCATTTCTTTCTGAAGACAACTTTTACTTCTAAAATGGGAAGTGTCTGGGTTTATGAAAATGTAAGCCATATATCGAAATGAAAATGCCATCTTATTTGCTTACATTATTTAAAAAGGGGGAAAAGTAAAGAAAATGAATAGAATCAACTCCAGCAACCTTCCCTCACTCCCCAAAGTGCTTATGAGTCTTAACTCCAAGACACATCTTGACAAACTCAGAGATGTGTCAAACACAGATATTAGTTACATGCACAATGCACTCAAAGAAAGAGTTTAATTCTAAATCCTAACAGAGACACCTTTTTTTACCTTCTGACACATTTATGAGGAATGTATCTGCTAATGCATACAGAATCCGAGAGCATTTCCTCACATTCATACATGATCTGAGGAACCTGACATATGGGAAGAAAAGGAAGCATAGCAACAGGTGATGCTACACCAGACCCCAGCAAAACTAAAACGCAGCAAGACAAGGGGGCAGCCAGGAGGACCATCTGACTCCCAGATGCCAGTGCTGAAAAAACACATTCCAAAGCTTGGCAGCAAATTCCTGCATCTGTCAAGTTAACCACATGCAATGCTATGGATTGACATGAAGAGCCAGGCTGACAAAGAGGGCAAAAAAAGAACATATCAAATGTCACAATCATCCAAGAAGAGGCAATGCAAAGTGAAGGTTGCAAATGCATTTGCTAAAGCAACTTGGGATTGGATTGCTGCTTATTAAAAGTATGTCAAAAAAAAGCCTAAGCTTGCTGCATATACATGTACAGAAACCTGCTGCTAGATTTTGCCCAACAGTTTTTCAGAGGGGTGATGTCCCTTTTTCTCTCTCCATCTGTAGGCAACTAAAGTGTTAGAGAACAGAGCAGGAAGTTGTCCTATGTTGTTTTAAGAACCCATTGTGCTTCTAAGGCTCAGTTTTATTCTTCTCCCTTCTTTAAGATAGGAAGAGTATAAAAAAAAAAAAAAAAGGTGGGTAGAATCACAGAGAGAGGGGGAAAAAAAATCTTGTATCAGAAAATAGGCTCTGAGTAGTTTTTCAAAATCCAGTCCAGCAGAACAGCACTGTCAATACCTGAAAAGACAATGAAGATGGTACTTAAGGAAATTATTAATGTGAAGATATTTTTCTTTAAGTGAATAGGTAAAAATAAAGCATAGATGATAGTGCTTTCTTAATTCAAACTCTGTATTCCAGATTACATCCATAAAGACTTCTGTTAGGCAATAAATCACTAACACAGGTACACTGACACCAAAAAAGAAAAAGCATAACAGTTTAAAGGAGTGCTATATAGCATTCAACAAACTAGCATGCTCAAGTAGATGAACTCACATTACATAATCTGAAGAAGAAAACAGCAGTGAAAATATAAATTTTGACTGAATACCTTTAGTTTGTGTTCTTTTCTATTGATAATGACAGCTGTGATCTGCTGGTCCATAAAGATAAGGATAGTACAAAGCAAGGCTGGAATTACAGCAGCTATCACTGTCCACCAAGGATTAGGACCCAAAGGAGTAATAAACCAGCCACGATCATCTCTGGTGGGCTAAAAAAACAGTCATGCATGACCAGTCAGAACTTAAAGGATTATTGACATTTTAGCTTCAAATTTTAGCTACATACATAACATTACTACCTATGTAAGACCACTACAAAATGCTAAACTTCCTATGATACCAAAACAAGAAATTACACATAATGAAACCATCTGGAACATTACAGACTTGGTTGTATATGATACAGTGAATCCAGAATTTGGAAGGAGCCCCAGAACATCACAGCAGTCTAGGATTTGGGTGATTTGAGCCTTGTTAATCTTTGCAGAGGTGATATTAGAAAGCATGAAGGGGCCTGAAGAAATGTGAAGAGGCTCACTTACATGATTTGTAAACCTAAGAGGTTGCTTAATACTTTGAGAACACAAAAATTTTAGAATAGTATCACTACTCCCTGAGGATAATAAAAAACTAATAAATCCCCTATAGAGATTATTCTGGAAAATACTAAGGCAGTGCAATTTATCAACAACTTACCTTAAAAGCATTTGGAACCTGAAGTTTTGGCGATGGAATCCCAATGGCATAGTCAATTAAAACCATAGACAGAATAGTGAGAAAGACAGCAAAATCGCTGACAACAGATCGTACCTACAATTATTGAGAGAAATTACTATTTTAGTTAAAACCTTTGTGTATTATTTAAGATTTTTCTTCACTGTTTAAAGACATTCTGTGCTCACAGCTAAAGCCATGCTTATTCTGATACAAGCTTCTAACAGAGAAAAGATGCAGTGTTCACTTCAGCAGTTTACTGAATTTGCAATGCAGATGGAATTCATACTCACATATGACTAATGACAACCTTTGAATTAAACTAATGGCACACACCTTTGTTGGGAAGTATCGGCTAGTTTTGAACTGCTTCAGTGTGGATGACAGCGTTACTGTGGAAAAAAATAAGATGACAGACCAGAAGAGGACATCTGGAACATAAGGGCCATGATGACCACAGGCTCGTCCAACAAACTCCCCATGAAATTTTTTACATTCCTATTAGGGAGAGAAAAACAGTATTGCTCTAAAAAGATTCCATGCTTACACTAGTATTTTCCTTCCAATTTCTTTCCTAAATTGCAAGCAGATTTTATTACTAGAAATAGTAAAAGAATTCTTATATATTTATTTTTTTAAAAACTTAAAACTCATTATGTTTGTATTTAGTCTGCATGGAAAACTCTGAAACTCTCAAAAATAATCTCTTTTTTAATCAGTATTAAATGATGAAGTCACTAAGACATACCATAAATAAAGAGATTAATATAAAACCAGATTTATTTCAAACTGAGTAAGTTCACTTATTTATTTTCTATTTACAAATACAGATTTACACTTACTAATTCTTTCCAAGAGTGGAAAGCAAAGTTCAAAAGCTACCAAAAGAAAGGCTGCTCCTGGTGCATTGTCAAGAACTGCTTTTTTGTTTTAACTTCACAGGCCAAGCAGTTGAAGAAAGAGCTATTTAGAATTCACAGTATTAGACTAAATATAGCCTAAAAGGAGACCAATACATTTATTACCACATGGGGGCAGCACATTCCAGAAATTGTTTTTCTCTTAAAAAAACAAAACAAAAAAACACAATCCGATAAAATTCCAGAAAACCCCAAATCTGTAAAATTAATTCTATTCAACAAAGTTTACGATCAGTTGTGCAGATACAGTAGAAAACATCTCCAGCAATTCTCCACTGCCACGCTTAGCTGACTAAAATCACAGGAAGTAGCTTTAAAAAAGTGAGCTACCAGCTCTGGACTCACAATTCTTTCCCTCTCCTTCCCAATGCCTCCATACTTATTAAGAAAAATGAAATGCAGCACCCAGAATCAGAGATTCCTGGCAGCAATATCCTGCCATATCCTTTAGTATTAGATTAAGTGGGTCATTGGCTCATCAGACTGGCATCACAATACTGTGGGCTTGACACGTTATGAGAAACTTTGGCTTTGAACAAAGATCAGCTTCGAAAAAAATACAGTTGCTATTTGATGACTGTGAGACAAAAGAGTGCACAACTTTTTATACTGGTATGGGAGTAAACTTGGGATAAATATGATGCAATTCCAACTCATTAAATAAAGGTTTCAGGTGGGAAAAAAAAATAAACAGGAAATCCAGAAGAAATTCTCGAGATTCTAGGACATCAAGTAGAAAACTTGTCCTGGCCTGAGCTAGACCTTGATTATCTACTGAAAACGATTTTTTCACCATCAGAACAAGCATTTTGCTCACACTTGTTTTGTCTTGATAGCAAAAGAATTGTTAGTTCTCCTGTTGTTTTTTAGAGAGAATGAAAATCCACATCTTCAGAAACTTGGGACATTTCAACCAGACACAAGAAACTACATGAAGATACGAGACGTAAAACAGACAGTGGGGTGAGTCTGACCAAATATTTACAGACAGCAAGGTCTAATCTCTTCCTGCAGTACTCTTGAACAGAAGTTTCTTGATGATGCTTGCAGAAAATAAAGACACAGAAGTATGAAAAAATTCAGTTATTTCTTTGGCAACTATAGGAACTAATGAGATGGTCAGATATACTGCTACCTATGTAAACTCAAGTTTTAGTAATAAACTTCCACAGAAGTTTTAAAGGGTTTTATATAACACAGCCAGCCTTTTACATTTATAGTTAAAACAAAATCTGTTATTTTAAATCTCCTCAGCTGCAAATGTACTCTGAAAAACACTGTCAGAGATCTGAGAAAGTGAGAGGAGGAGTCTGCCCCTGCACAGATGCTCTTAGAGTGTGCTGCAATTTTGAGAATATTCATTCTGGACTGCTGGAATCCCTCAGGCCAGCAGTTCTCAGCTTTCTCTCTGCTGTGTCCACACCAACAGAGTTGAGGGGCAGATCTTGCTCAGAGCAAGCCATGGAAGAAAGCTCTTGATTAATTCACAATAGGAGAACACAAGCTCTTCTGCATTCCTGCCTTTGAAAGAAAAAACAATATCTGCTGGAGACAGTCCACTAGATTGGTTTTTAAGTGTTCAGTTTGTTTGTGCCTGTGATTGGTTAATTCAGTTATATTTTTTGAGAGAACTGTTCAGTTTGGTGTCTTTTGGACTCAATTCCCTTTGACTGTGTAATGAAATGACACATTTTTGAGAAAAAGTGGTGGCTCAAACTGTCAACATGACAGTTATCAAGTTGTAAATGTTACTTTGAAGAAGGCAAACTTGAAATAATAAATCCTTTCAGCTAAGAAAAGTGTACCATTTAGTAGCTAGTTACACATCCACACAAGCCCCACAAACTGTAGCTTTTTCCCCTACCTCCCTGGACAAAAAAATATTACAGAACTTCAGGCATATGTAAGAAAAAATTGGTCACTAAACAGCAAATGTTACAAAATTTCTCCCCTTCCTCTCTTTTATAGCCCGAACAGTTGGAAGAGTGCTGTAGAATGTTTTAGGGGAAATAAATGCTTCTGAGTCTTTCTACACAAGGGAACTTTGGGGTTGCCATCTGGCAGAATTTAGGACAAATCCATTGTCATTTGACATGTTTAGATTTAATCTCAGCCAAGCTCTTGTACTAATGTGTCAAGAAGGTTTCAAAGGAGGGCATATAATGCACACACTTGCTTTAACATGTACTATCAAAGGCTGCAAAATGCTGACAAAAAGAGGTAATGCTATAAAGTTCATGTAAATTTGTATTAGGTCTACTTTATGCTTTATTTGAACAAATATGATCAGAAAAAAGGCATTTTTTTTCAATATATTTGCTGCAGTAGGAGAGACAGAATTATTTATACTTATGCCTTTATTTATTAAGTTCCAATATTTCACTTACTGACACAGTTAGGTTCCCCCATGGCACATCGGATGCAGATATATTGTAGTCCTGCCAGTATTTTAAGGTTTTATTGCTAGGATGTTCTGGTTCCACACAACTGCATCTGAAAAGATAAAATATTTTTTTCCTTAATAATAAAACATATATCAGATATTAATCCAAATTATCAACTTTATGACATATTGAAATTATGCTCTACTTTGACATAAAATCTTAGTTCAAATGAATTCTGTAAATGCATGCTTTGAAGTAGTTTGTAGTTCAATAGCTAGTGTATTACTAGAGTATAATTTGCTGTGAGGTGCATATGCATATATAGTACGTAACGTGACACATTTAAACCACTGTTCAAGATTAAGTTTCACCACCCATTTTCCTCCTGCTCTCTTGATACTTCTGAGTGCAGTTTGTAATACTGAGTATGTGCCAGTTCTGTTCCATCCCCTTACACCTGACAATTCCCTACATGGCCATTACATGCTATGTACAGTTCCAAGCTGATCCTTTTCCCAAATAACAAACTGTCTGTACCCTCTTCCTTTCTCTGTACCAGAGGAATACCTTTGCATGCAAAACTGCCAAACTACCCAGTCAATTGCCAGGGCTCTAAGAGTATTGGCATCACCAGCACCGAAAGCTCCGTGAACCCTGTGCCCATTGATTTTCCTTTCCCCACAGCTGCTGTAGAAGCGTGCTCTTCATTTTAAATTGTGTATTTTAACATACAAAAGGTGACAAGGCAGTGTGGGAGGACAATACTGCAAATAGGTAATTTAAAATCAAAATTAAGTCTTTAAAGCCTCTGAAGCAACTGTGGGAGACGTTTTCTTTGACAAAGCCTTCAAAATATGCAGGATACCTCATAGGTTCCAAGATGTCAAGTGTGCTTTTCACTTCTCCTTAAATTAATCCTACTTAAATAATCTATAGTACCATCTAGCCTGTTAGTATTTTAATGTGCTTATGATGGCTTTAAATAAATTGTGTACTCTCTGATAAAGTTTTTAGGAATAGCTGGGGACAGGATAACATCTAACTATAGAGTAAAGAGTCACTGAGCATGCACTTGCATTAGCTGTACCAGAATATCAGTTTATTCACTTACCTATACCATCTATTTTCCCGTGGCTGTTTAACTTTCTACAAAATTACAATTCTCATCCAGATTTGTACCATTTTCTATATAAGAAATTCTACCATCTACATTGTGAGTACACAGCACTGCCATTCTATTTCAATTACAATACTATACATGTGACAACAGCTGCATTTAATATATAGATGTGTAAAGATGCAGGTTGTCTTTGAGCAATTCCCCACTTTTATTTTAAATGCAGCTTTTTATGAAAGAAAGAGAAAACCCTTACAGCCCATGAACCAAAAGCAAAATAAAAAAGCAACTGCATTCAGAAAAATAGAGGGCCTGAGCCAAAAGTCCTTGACTGGATATTCCATATATATTTAATATGCTTTGGATCAGGCCCTAAGTGCAAAATGAATGCGTGTTCAATGCATAGTTCAAATATTACAAAATGGTTTAAATGAAGCAGTCACTACTAGTGAGCTACAGTAGCATTATAAAGCCAACAAACAGTACAGCTACATTATTGCAAGGGAGTATTGGATGTTCATGCAACGATACAGAGGTGGCTATGTCAGGTTACTGCTGTTCTCTGTGAGCACAGGAGCTCCTTGGCCCCTGATGTCCATCGCCGATCGCAGACTGGGCAGACGCTGGGCCATGGCCCATTGGGGTTTGATTACAGTAGGCCAAGGTGACATGGGCTGCTCAATCAGTCACTTCCTCACTAGAAGGGAAGACTGTGCCTGCCGCCAGCACTACATGGTACACAGCTACACTTGCTGCAAACTGCAAA
Organism: Pyrocephalus nanus; assembly: GCA_038380795.1. Taxonomy (NCBI): domain Eukaryota; kingdom Metazoa; phylum Chordata; class Aves; order Passeriformes; family Tyrannidae; genus Pyrocephalus; species Pyrocephalus nanus. The sequence goes on along the minus strand of CM076267.1, from coordinate 17,407,593 downwards.
ATTACATTTAAAAGTTAGAGGAGCCGAAATTTCTATTTCCTTAGAAACACGACAAATGAAGCTATAGTTTAACACAGCTCAAGTAATTCATCTTCAGATGAAGTCACCTGTTTATTTCTATAGTACTATCACTTTCCTCCTTCACAGCATTCCTGTTTGGTCTTTACCAAGTTTCACAGGCATTTAGTGATGGCAGACTGATCATCAGCAAATAAGTGACTTGTGCAAACTCCACCCACACAGACCAAAATGACCCTACACACTGCTTTTGTCACTGAACAAGTGCAGAATTGGACCCTTACTGTAGAGATCAGATCCTGCTTTCTACTGAGAAGACCATTCAAACGATGATTTCAGTCTTTTGAAATATATATACAACGCTATATTGCTTTCAGTGTTGTACGTGTTTTGGCAACACTGACATTTTGATGTGAGATTTCAGCATGGTATTACTGTCTTCCAGCATCATACTAATTGCTCAACATTACAGAAATGTGAGATAGTAAGACACTCCCTGTAGAACCCAGAAAACACAAGTGAAGGTACCACTCAGTGCCAGAACATGAAAACATTACCTACTAAAGTGTGTCATTTCATAACACATGTAATTGCTTCAATAATAACTATTTCCCAACACAACTGACCTGCAAGGAGAAACTCACTTTAGTGAAACGAGGCTTTCTAGTCTAATCATTTGAATATTTTAGTCTCTTTCATTGCTATTTTTTACTTGAGAGCTGCTGGAAGAAAAAGGAAAATACACTGAATTGTTAATACTAATAAGTCCTACTTTCCTGATAAGAAATGCATTTCTTCTTGGATGCTCAAAGTTCTTGTAAAGTTGTTTAAAGCCCTGAGCACTTGCCTACTATGTGGAGTTTATGATATTATCAGATACATACACCTATATTTTCTAACCAACATATTCAGGTCTAAATGCGGTACCATTTATCAGTGTACTCTCACACCTTTTAAGACAGCTAGAAGCTACAGAAGGATTAATTTGATTCTCTTTCATCATGGCTAGGAAGAAACTGTTTTCTTTCATGGCTAGAATATAGGCATGGAAGAATCTGACATCAGCTGTGGTAGCAAAAGCATAGTTATTGCTATAGAAGGGGGGAAAAAAAGTCTTTGCTGCCAATCTCAACACATCCATTTCATCACACTGATGACAGAACAATTCTTTTTGTATCCTAACACTTTTGGCTACTGCAAGAGTTTCTGATCTCCTGGAGGCACTTTAGACATTTAAACACGGATGCCTGTACACTTCATGGCATCTGTGACATCCATGATGAGTTGGCACATATGAGAGGGTCTGTGGTGACTCATGCCTTTGTTTTGAAGGCAGCTGGAGGCTGAGTGATCTACAATGGCACTAAGTACCCAGTCAGAGGTCACTCACTATCTTTTGTATTTAAAGCATCCATAATTTGCAGCTAGGCAGAAATCAGCAGAACTTGCTTTCTTCTAGGGTATTTAAAAATCTAATACAGCCTATTACAAAGTGGCTTGTAAGTCCGAGGCAGATTAATAAACAATTTCAGACAAGACAGTCTTCAGAAAACTGCAGAGCTGTTGTAAGATTTGAATTGATAAAAGGAGAAAGTAACAAAGAGTAAGAGTCTGAACCTGCTAACTGGAAAAATAACCAGAGCAAGGAGTCTTTATTGTCTTTACACCTTCCAAAGTGCTCAAGAAATCTCTTGCAAAACTCTGGCAAATCAGGATGGCTGACAAACTGGTATCCTCTGGAGCCTTTTCCTCTCTCCCCCCTGCTGGAGCTGGCTATCATTGGCTTTTTCATAAAACAGTAAAAGCTTTTAGTAGTTTCTAAGAGAAATCATCTCTATGGCCCCCTATTACTAAAAGTTCAGCTACTTGAACCCATGACAAATCCCTGATTCTTCAGGTTGTTTCTTCACCATTTTCTTCTCTCTACCTGGCTGTGCACACTCTGCTCCCCAAACAGATTTTAAACATGCAGCATGGTGCCAGTCCGGCTTTGAACAAGAGCTTCAAACAGTGGTTTTGTCAGTAAATAAAACACACTTAAATGGTGCAGCTCCTTTTAAAGCCCCATGGCCATTCATCCCTAAGGAGTTGCCATTTTTCAGTATGTTATTTTCAAGACTAGGAGGCACTCATTATTGATGATTTTATCCAACTCACAAGGCACTGGTTTGGATCTCCTATTTTTCCAGCATTTACATATTGCAAGCTATACCTATTTATACTTACTAAGGATCTGATCTATAAAAGATGCAACTGCAGCTTCTTCATGATTAGTCAATATACCATTTCCCCTTCCTAGAAGGGCAAAATGTCTTTCTGGCTCACGTAAGGTATCTTGAAAATGAGATTTTCTCAATATGAATATTTATAATATTTTAAAAACTAGAGTCAAGTATGACAAATAAGTTGCAAAATGCGCTTGTTTAAACAATATGTCTCACTGAATATCAGAGCACATATTTGGTAATATGAGTAGGAAGTTTTTCCCCTAACACAGAGGATGCTCTACGAGTGTGCTGTGCACAAAACAGAGAAAGAATAAGATGACAGTATGAAATGGAATATAACTAGGTTTGTTTTAAAGTAAGGTATATTAGAATATATATGTAAGTATTATTTACATTGCATTTACAAGGTTGAAGGAAATATATCAATAGCAAAATGCTATGCATGTTTAGATTGTGTCCAAATACACCATTTTCAAGTGAATTGTGGGCACTCACAGAGTCTTTCTGTTTGTCTAACAATTGCTATGGAAATGGGACAACAACAATATCATAAACGATGTCTTCTCCTCTATCTTGTACCTACAAACCTGTATATCCCTGGCATTATATTTACCACAGTCCTTCTCATGCCAACATTCATAACTAAATCAAAGTCTCAGTGGAGAAGAGACTGGAAACAAAATAATTAATAGTGATGGAAAATGAAATTGTCAGTTAAGTTCTATTCTCAGTATCACGAAATCCTTTCACGGCACAGCTGTCACGGCAAGACAAGATTTTTTTCTTCATTTATTCATGAGATCTGCCATCCTGAATTACAACCATGAAGTTAAGTAGCCTAGCTCTGACAGTCACGAACATCAGTAGGCATCCACATATATTCTCTAAGGTTGGAAGTCTATATAGTTTAGTTGGTGAAGCTGAGGAGGAAAATAGAAAAAGCCTATAAAAAGTACCAAAACAATGCCTTCAGCAGCACAATAGTTTCACAGGGAGAGAGAAATCCAAGGTGGGCAGCTAATGCTAGAGTGAAGAAATCTCAAAAGAATCAGTTTCTTTGGATCATACATCATGAAGAGAATGTTCTGTCAAGGGGAAAGTCTAGAAAACCGATTCATAATCATATTGTAGCTTTTTTTGTAGCTTTGATTTGAACGCACAAAGGTTGGTCGTTATTAAGCTGCCTGGTGCAGTATGCAGTCCATGCATTCTCAGCAGTACTATGGCATGTAACTGCCATACATAGGAGTTCATGTGCAGAAAAGTAGAGTAACTATGTGGGGTATTGACAATTCATCTGAAAGCTTTCACTGAGAAATATTTCTAGGATGTCACTTCACCCTGCTTCCACAGCTAAAAAAAACATACACCTGAGGAGAAGAGATTCCGTATAATGCTGGTACAGAAATAATATACTGCAATACATCATAATGCTATATGAGCAGCTTGAGTTTCAATTATTCAGGTGTGGTGCATCAATACACACAAACGTACTATAACAAAACCACACAAGAATTTTATATGAGCCTTTCTAGACTTTGAAGGCATTGTGTAGACCAGCTATCAACAAAAAACAATGCTGTGGAGAATTGCTTAACAAGATTTATTTTGAAAGTGGAGGGGATGAGTAGTAGGAAAGAATAAACCAAGGTAGGCACTCTCTGGCTTCACATGAAGGAGAAAGAGACAAATCAATTGGGCTGGGCAGGCATAGGGAAGTCCTAGAATAAACAGAATAAAGAAAAATAATGTCTGGATTCCAAGGTTTGTCAAGAAGCAAAAGAGAACCAGTTAAACTCAATGATAGCATTTGCATGGTTCTGGGAAGAGGGATATTCTTAGGGAAAGGCACAGAATATAGCACAGTTACTTAACTGCAGGAAAAAAACTATAAAGGGGCAAAGAAAAATCTATATTCATATCTAAGTTCAAAGAAATCATTACAGGAATTGCAATTCAATTACACGCCTGGGATCGTAATGAGCACTTCTGTGCTTATCACCATCGACTCTTCTCATTCCACCTGCAGCTTAAGGGATACAGGGTATAAACCAACCTGATCTGCATCCAATAATGATGTATTTAGATTAAGTTATAAAGCTAATGAAAGATATAAAACTTCCTTGTGCAAACAGTGGTATGCACAAAAATAATCTTCACAATGCCTTCTAGAAGCAATGGTTTCTATAGCCTGCAAACGATACTGAGATTGACATGATCTTGGCTCTCTAATTACATCAGAGTGGGATTTTCTACTCCTAATGCTTAAGTGCATGTCAATACCAAGACAGATTGCAATATGCATATTACTATGCCAAGAAATCACTTTAAAATTATTCAATGTAATCTGTTAATAATTGAGTAACTTCTGGTAAAGAATTATTAAAAACAACATGAATTCATCACTTTGAAAAAAGAATTAATAAAAAATTAAAAGGTGTATAAAGTCCCAAGATCTAAGCACCTTACACTGAGAAATAACTCATCTTCTATATTCCAAGATAACAATCTTAAAATGCTTGTATTTTAAAGAACACTGGGTTGCTTTCTAAACCACATTCCTTTCATCCACAATGCTTATTCTGTTTTCCTTTGAGAATGTGTTTTTTATTCGCTCCAGTGTGAGGTTCTCCTTTCCTAGCAAAAATAATATTCTAATATTTAATATACACATTAAAATCGATGGGCATCAGTGTTCCAGACAGGATTCACTAACTGGAGATATATTTGCTACAGGGGTAGGAAAAAACAGGAGGAAGAGAGTGCAGAAATAAGAGAGTTGCTATGCCAACCTACAAATGCTAATGGCATGACAAATACAAAAAGGTCACATAGAAAAAAAAATAGAAAGAAAAGCCCTGATCAGAAAGTATGTGCATTTAATTTAATAAACGATGCAGCTACTCTATTCAAATTCCTTCAAAACAATGTGGTTTAAAAATAAAAAAATGCAGCACAGTAGCACACTGAATATGAAGTTGTCTTTGTCCTTCTTTTGATTTAGCTCTTAAAAAAGATGATGTTTTAAGAAAAACATCATGGATTTGCCTGCCAGTAGATCACCTAAAGATTAGGACCAATACTTAAACACAGAGTAAAGAATATAATAAATAAAATAAAATTTTAAAAAAGTGTATTAGGTCTAGTTTTACATCAATTAGATCATGCAACAAAATATAGTTTTGTCTTCTTGAAACAGAATACTGTAACTCATATACCTATCTTCTACTTAAAATGGCAAAATGCTAAATACAATTTTTAAGACATCTTTTAGGAGGACTTTCAGCCAATTTTCAAATATTTGTTTCTCCTTGATTAAAAATTTAAAAATAAATACAAAACCAACCCAACTGTTCTGAATGTTCTTTCTATAGTCTTCTAAGGTATGTTATGGCAGATAGCAGTAATTACTCCTGTACTCTCAAATATAAGAGGAAATGCATGCAGTAGTCTTTTACATCTTACTCTTGCAACAGAGACTGTTTATGACAGAATTCAAACCCACCAAAAATGCAGAATGGTTTTCTCACTTGAAATATGGTTTCAATCTGGTTGAAATAACCATTTTAAATTACTACTTTCTTTGTCTTTCTAGTACTCCGCAGGAGAGCACTAACAGCATGCCAGTGACTTTTCCTGGGTCATACTCATGTCTTCACGAGGGCAAAGGAACAGTACTGGTGTGTAGACAGACAACCTGTAGACACGAGAGCCTTCTTGGAAAGCCCGTGGGAGAGGAGAGGAGGGCTGGACCACAGCATACACCGGAAACTTCCAATATATCCAAGCCTTTTGGCCTATTTATTATCAACTTTTTGAGTGGGCAACAGGCAGAATACACAGAAATTTTACAGTATAACCTGAGTTTTTCTAGCATAGATTTGCAGATCCAAGATGAAGTTTTACATAAGCTTTGGCTGAGCATTCAAAGAGAAATGAGTTACTCAACCTTTTGAAGTTCACCCAAGGCTAATTAAAGAACTGCCAAGGCTTTACTAACAATTAAAAACTTGTCTTTAAATCCCCAAAGAGGAAAATGCAAACAGCTGTTTTAATTAGCAAAACAGCAGATACTAATTAGCTTCTGTAACAGAGTATGCTGGTCCTTTAAGGACAGGACCAGATTCAGCCCAAGTTTGTTACCCGTTTAAACTGCAAGTAGAAGGACTGGAGTCAGATGCTGCAGCAAAAGCTTCTAATTCCTTCTGAAATCAATATTCCCCATCCTCAAGTACACAAAAGAGACATTTTTATTTCAAGTAAATTTTTATGCTTATCTGTCTTTTAGTTTCTTATCTCTCTGGAACTGAGACTCAGACATTTGAGCATGGACTGAGGGTTACTTGAAATGTCTTATGATGATCCCCTGGGGATGATAACTGTGATACCTCATCTTCTGGGCAAAAGGCCACTGTATCTGCACAGTCATATGTGGGCATTTGCACAGCAAACCCATGGAGTTCAGGTGGCACCAAGTCTGCTGTGAAAGCACTTGTCATTTGGGCAACTGAAGTGGAGATGCTCCAACTGAGCACATCTTTCAGTTCTCCCAGTCTTTAGAGACCAGTTCTGAATAACTAAGAAAAGCTCAGATGAAGGAGAAAGGAGGGGAGAGAACAGAAGAGGCCGGAATTACCATTTTGGTGTTCAGAGCACAGATCCTTGGAATCAGCAGATACGCTCTTATAAGATACTCAATATGTATTGATTATCCATACACTGGCGTTTCGAACTAGCAGTTTTAAAGCTAAAAAAATGTAAGTCACATCCCATAAGAGCCCTGAGGCTTGCTCATTTCACTAGTAGCAGGGTCAGTTGCTATGGACTTGATTGATAATAAACAGGGTATTGTTGCAGGTAGAAGATACAGTATAAATGCCAAATATGAAATGTAACGCAAGACTTTAAAAGTCAATTTGTACTATCTACACAGAGTGAAAGAATAACTGAGAATATAGTTATGAAATAATAAACCCATAAATAACTATAAAAATACTATATCAAATATTTTTTATAGCTATATATGTGGTTGAAACCAGTAGGCAGTGGTCAAATCTTTCTTCCAAACATCTGGAAGACACTTGTCCTTCATGAATTGTGTTTGAAAAATCTAAAACTATTGTGCTGTAGGACAGGACAGGTCAATATTTGTAACTGGAGATGACAGTAACTGCACTTATACCATTCTGTGTGTTCTGCACATTCCACACTCAATGAAGAGGGTTACCAAGGGCAGGCAGCAAGTAAACACCACTCCTCAAAAATCAACTTGGATTCTGATTAATAAATGGAATTCTAAATAAAACTAAAAACATTTATTTGTGAACATAAGGACTATGATGACAAAACATTTTCATGAAATACAGATATAGCTCTGACTGTACCCCTATACAAGCAGAAATGTTAAACTTATTTCTCTGAAATCTCAAGCAGTATCATGGGATTCAGATAACCATTAATATAGCTACCCAGGAATCCATATTTGGGTTTATATTTTGTGCTTATGTTTTTCATTACATATTTTAATATCTCAGCTCCACCTGCTAAATGGCTTCTGAATATTTTTTTGCCCTCGTATAGTATTTCAACATCTGATCTTCAAAATCATAGTAGGACATCATATTCTCTTTCCCTCTGAGATGACTACTTTGAAGGGGGAAAGGAAAAACAATCCGCAAAGACTGTGCTGTATGAAGCTCTTCAGAGTAAAATACCAACTTCATAGAAGTTATGTTAAATAAGAGAATAAAACCTCAACTGCATGTTTGGTCTATTCTTGATGTTTATTGCTTTCTCTTCAAATTATTATTCCTTTGTCTACTGATTAAACTATTAGAGAGGAATAGAATTATTTTCAGCATGATGAGACAGTATGTCACAGAAGAACTACAGTTTCTCTGATTTAACTTGTATGAATTAAGCTATGTAATCTGCATTCAGATTCAGGATTTGCTAACTATTCCTGTAGTGATAATATACACAAAGCTTAAATGTTTTCTCTGTTGCCGTGTTCTGTTTTTCCCAGCTTAAAATGCAAATGAGACATTTGGTTGAGACACTCCTGTTTTTCCAGTGAACAGAAGATGTGGCACTGTTCAAGCATTGTTCTGTTAGGGCCCCACCCTGCTCATGCAGAGGGTTCAAATGGGTTCAGTGAAATAATAAAGACATTTCTGGAGAGGGATTTTCATTGAAAATGCTTTTTAATGACATTTTAGTTGCTGAGGTGACCAAGCTTGACTAGCCTCAGGAAAGACTAGGATTTTGTTCTTTACTAGAAAACATTTTTGTTGTCATATTACAGAAACAAGTCTATGAGGTTTTTCTTCTAAATGAAACTATATTGATAAAAGCAATTCACTTTTCTATTCCCCAGATCCAACAGTACCTGCCAAAACTCCACAATGAAGCTGCTTAAACGGAGTTAGTTAAAAAATCTTATTATTAAGGAAAAATTGATTATGACATAATCAATAAGCACTGAGAAGCACCTAACAATTCCAAATCCAGTTCTTGGAGCTTGTACCTTAAATGTCAGAAAGTTAAAATAACGGAGGTACATCAATTTATATCCTTTATAAATAGGTGGACATTTCAATTGGAGAAACAAACAAACAAAACCAGATAATATATGGTATACAAACATTGCCTGAACAGCCTGTTGGCAGTAAAAGGTTATAAATCGTCAGTACAAGGTTACAGGAGGAGACGACTGAGCTGAACCTCATTAAATAAAAATGTGAGTAGAGACCTAAAACTGAGGTCCCTTCACATCCTATTTTTAATTCTCTGACTTTCAGAGAATGCATGTATGGAAGCTTTTTGAAACTGAAGTCAAGATATTTTTACTTATCAAAGTATATGAGTCTTGCTTGTACACATACCTCCAGTAACTACCACTTCCAAATGACAGCATAGTAGCTTCCACATCTTAAGTTTGGAACTACTAAAAATTTTTTTCTGCTGTGCTCCTCACAGAGAAAACATCCCATTTACAAAACCTAACAGTTTAACAGAAAAAATCTTACTTACGAGTACTTGGTCAGCAAATCCAAATTATTATGCATGTTGATTGGATATGTCTCACTGAGATGAAACAGCTTCTCTAAGGCCTCATAAATGAAAATTATGCAGATAAGAGAAGCAAAAGCTTCTTCAGTAAATCGGGTAATGTAGCAGACTAGGGAGCTTGCATCAGTTGCAACAAGGATGATGCACAGGATTGCAGTCCACAGCCCAATGCTAGCTCTCAGAGAAAGGTATGATAACCCATACTCTCTAAAAATAAGAAAAAAATTAAACACAGTTAATATTTTCTCCAGCCACAGTGAATGGAGACAAGGCAGCTACAAATTTTCCTTTCTAGGGACAGTCTTAATCAGAAACTACATACATATATGAACTGAAAATACTATCAAGTCACCTCCTGACCAGAGCTCTCCTCCCAGATAACAGGACACAAAGAGCTCTAACTCTGCTAAAGCCAGTGAGAAGCTTTGAGAGTAGTCACACACTTGAAGTGTATAAGGTCCACTCACTTTTTATCCCATATCCTGCTTTGCTAGCAGCCAACACCTGTCAATTTCTTTTTAAGCTGTGAAAAAGTAGCTGTAACAACTTTCATCAAAATTCTGTATGCTTATTGCATATAATAGAGCTCCAAACACACCAGGTGACATTAGCACAGTGAACTAAAAGCTCTACCTGAAGGTGCTAGAAAATTTATTGGGGTGCTAAGTGGGGTCTCTTATTCTACGTTGTTCAGGAGATTTTGGTGCAGAAGCCCCATCACAGCAATGAGGCAGAAAAGCAGACAGGATAGCAGAGAAGCAGGATGGCTTCCAAGATGGAGACGTAATTTTTACCCATGCTGTGGCAGAGATATGTCATGTACAGCACATTAACATAAATGTTACTGCTGTTCTGGCATGACACTTCACCCTGGCGTGGTCTGTATTAGTAACTATTGAAAGATGGCACCACTCCCACTGCACTCACTTCCTTGGTGAGAGGTAACACCTTTTGAGTTAGGGATGAGATAAATCAGTGATTTAAATGTATTGTCTCAGAGCAGAAACTGATAAAATAAAAACAAAAACAAGCAACCCCCCAAAAAAAACCCAAATAAACAAAAAACAAGCAAACAACAACAACAAAAAAACAAACCTACCAACATCCTGAAGCTGACATTCCCTTCAAAACAAATAAAAAGCTAAAAATTTAAAAAATCAACCTTTCTGCATTACCACCAATTCATTTGTCTCAGTCACTGCATATTTTCAGACTCTGAAAGCCTAAGCAGTGCACTCCAATACAAATTGTTGGCTTTATTCTGTTGGAACTTTGGGATCAGTGCCTCTACTATTACCTAACAACATATCATGATTTTCACTTACTTGCAAAATTTGAATAAGATCTTCTCAAACACTAGAACTGGTCCTGTGCTGCCAAGTATAGTGAGAGGCTGTCCACCAAAAAGGGAGTAGGCAATTCCAGTCATGGATGCTCCAAATAGTGATTCTATTGCACTCTGAATATGATACAAAGAGAAGTGTCCATAAATTTTCAAACAGGTTCTTTTTACAACGTCTTAGTCTGTAGCCTTCTAAACACTGAAATACCAATATTTAAAGGTGATTCATGCAACAGTAAGAAAATACTAACCACAAACCTAGGAATGCAAGTTTGTTTTAAAAGTTCAGATTTAACACATACTATACGACCTTCAGTTGCTTCTCCCAGCAGACCACCAAACGTGATGACAGGAGACATGCAAGCACAGTAGAGAAACAAAAATGATGCCAGACACTGCAGACTGAGAGCATCCCTGAAGTCACTCCAGAAGAAGGGAGCTTTTCTTTTGATATCTAAAATCAATCCTCCAAAAAATCTAAAAAAAAACACAGAAGAGCTCAAATTAATTAAGGAGGCATACCAAACTTTCTTCTACAGTATTGCTTCAAACATAATGCATAGAAGCTATTGTTCCTTAATCAAATGATACATCCTCTTATACATCCTTCCCAGAAAAAAAGGTTTCTGAGAAGCCTGTCTTGCTGTCTTGGTAACTTCAGTCAGAAATTTTGTTTTTAAAAAAAAATTATTTGAAAATTTGCATGTTTCTTTTATAAAATCATCTAATCATCCAGACCTAAAAGTTCTGAACAGTTGCTTGTTCCCATGTATTAAACCCTATTGTTTATTATGTGAAATAATTCCTTATATTTGCATAATCAGAGAGCTATCACAGTACCCATTTGCCCACACATCTATATATAGAGCTTCACATTATTTCCTTGAGAACCTGTTCCTAAATACACTGGATTACAGAATTGAATGTATGCTATCATTTTTCAAGGACAAGAAGTGTCATCTTTTTTCATATACACGATACCAAAATATAATAAAACATTTAGGAACCGACACTCCCTTATAGTATACCACACAGTTTAAATAAATATCCCCACAATGCTCTTTTTCTCACAGGCACACAATGTATCACATGCTGCTGAGGTGAAGAGGAAGATGCAGCGTCACTATCTCCTAAATATTAAAACAATCCTTCAAGCTGTCAATTAGCAGGTTTCACCGGTGAGAGAACAGCTTACAGCCAGAATGGCCATCACCTCCTCTGTCCTGTTGTGTATACCAGCACTGCAGCTGAATCTTTAGTTTCATACGAGTAGGAACAATATTTAAGTATCAAGAGGCAGCAAGGTAAAAGAAAAGTCTATCACCCAACTACACTGCACTAAGGCAATTGCTGAGAACTGATACACTGACACCACACCATACTGGAAGAGAGAAAATAAATATTTGTGTCAAATTCTTCATTCTGGTGTGTGTATATTGCAGACACCGTGATACCCATAGCCTCACATACCAGGACATATCATGGCTTACTGAGGTAAGAAAGGAATGCTAGAGCTGCACAACCCAGAAACTTCAACTGCAAATAGTGGTAAGCACTCATAACATATGGCACATGACTATTTCCAACTTTTCCTTCATGCTGTACAGAAACAAGAAACATAATAAAGTTTATCGGAGGTCTGACCTTTTTAACTGATAGAAAAAGGAGCCTGCAATAAATAAAGTGTGAAAACTCAAATCCCTCTTGCCCTATCCCCCTCTCTACAAACTAGCATGTATCATCCTTTTCAACAACGTGGTAAGCAAATCAGTAAAAATGACTGAAAGAAATCATGTGCCAAAACAGTCATTTGAGAGAGAACCAGACCACTGTGATTCCTTTGGAAGTGCATCACTTAAAAAGCTTAACATTTGGCATATGTTTTCACTAACTTTCCAGTGCGTTGCAGTTCTGGTCCAGAGTGTCCCCCAGGATGTTCTGCTTCCCCATGGGCTGCAGTTCCATTTGGCACTCCCGGGATCTTACGCTTCTCCTACCAGAAGGAAAAGATATTTCTCATGGGTGTTAGCACCAAAATATAATTATAGTCAAGGAAAAAAAAAAGCTTTGAGAGTTAAAAGCTTAAACATATAAATTTCTTTTAAGATTCATCAACATAAGCTGTAGAGAAGCTTTATTAACAGATAGTTAATAGTAGAAGGAATTGTCGTTCTGTGAAATTTAAAGAACTGATGACAAAAAATCTTGTATCAGAAAACATTTTAAAGAATAGCAAGCTTTGACCAATTCTTGCAGTAAGCAAAAACAAAAGCAAATCATAACTATTTGGAATAATCAAAAATGCTTATGGCAAATTATCCCTAAATTTCAGATCTTTAGATACAACTGTCTGTCTTTATTCAGGAGAGAAGTAGTATTGAACTACAGCAAAAGTCATCACTATCCTGTATGCTTCTAAGTCAATGGTTCTCTTAAAGCAAGTTAACCTAAAACAAAAAGAGGACACAAAATGTTTATATAGTAACTCTGCTAAATGCTAAATTAATGAGACAAAAATTTACACAGCAAAAATTCATCATAACATTTAACAGTGTCTGAATTTTACACTGTACAAACCTGGGAGGGAACATTTTTAGGTGGTTCTATTCGAATTGTTGGGTCCCACTCTCCAGGAGGGAGAACAGTAACCTGATCCAGAAACTCATCAATCCCAGACACCAAGTCATTTCGGTCTTTTGCTTTGTAAGCAACATCATGGAATACCTGTGAAAAATTGAGAAGGATGTGGGAGGAAAAGGAGATGGAAAAAGAAGCTCTCGCTAGTATTCTTCACATTGGCCCCTTTTCTCTGAAATAGAATGCACTTCATACACTTCCTGTTAAACAAACAATCCCAGCTTTAACTGAATAGAGTTTCTGGTACATAGTTCTCATAGAAGTTCCAGCTGCTATAGAAAAACATCCTTAAGGTTGATAAATATTCTAGAGATTTTACAGCTTAAACACCATTAAATCCACTGGAAAGCAACTTTGTAAAATGGAATCTTCTCATTGAAGATATCTTCTCTTGTGAATACTGTTCCTCATTTTGCTGTCTCTTTATGGCAGCATAATCTGGGCTGTTACATGATCATAAAATGAACTAGAATGCTCTTTGTGTATCAGCAGAATGATTAGTCACATTTCATCTGGATGATTGGAAATTACCTATTGCACCTTTTCAGTTAGTACAAAAAGACTAAAACCAAACCATAAATAAAAATACCTCATCTGTCATTAGTGTTGCAATTGATCTTCCAATTTCATGGTATTGTTGCCCTTTACCCAGTGGTCCAAGAAGTATAAACAAAAACCTGGAAATAAAAGTTAAATTTTAAAAATTCTAAAGGATAGATGGTTTGAAGTAACTATAAATACTGCAGAAATACTCATCTAAAAAGTGGACTAGAAGAATCTCTAAGACAAACATGATATATAATCTCCCTCAAGATCCTCACACATGCATTTAAACATGAAGCTCTGCTTAGAAAAAAAAAAGTGAAAATAACTTCCAAAAATATATCATAAGCTTAACAGTCAGTCTTAATTGAGACTACCAAAACCTCCTTACATAACAAACCTTCTCTTACATAATAAACACAACTATAATCTATGTACAGAGCACATTAACATTAATTTATGTAATTCTGTTAATTCAACTGAATTAACTATTTTATGGTTGCATGAATTATTGCAATATTGGGGAAGTTAAATTGCCACAAATAAAAATAACTTTTAAATTGTTTTAAATTGTTTTTACTTCACTACAGCCTTTTAAGGCTCTACACAGCCCATATGTGAGGCTGTAGGCAAGTAAGGTTCTATAAAATGCAGAACATTGGTTCAAATAAAACAACTGAAATTTTCAGTTTTGCTAAAAAGCACGAGGCAATATTTTTACTTACATTACTAAAATTTTTTTTAAAATACACAGTTTTGCAGAAATTCTGAATTGTCTTAATTTGTAATTATTTATTTTTCTTTTGGGAAAAAAAAAATCAAGAAATCTGTTCTTTTCCTTTTGGTTTGTGTGGGGTTTTTTTTTCTGTGGGAATTTGGAGGAGGTTACTAGGAAATGCTTCAGAGGTTTTTCTCAAGAGCAGTTCAGTCCTTTAATGTTCTTTATGCACAAGCAAAAATTAGAAAACATTTTAAAAGTCATATCCAAAGTAACTACAAAGTAACTACAACTAAAGAAAATTTTATACTCTTTATCTGTCTAGGAGCAAAGATCTGAGTCTCAGCATCTCATTTCATAGCATAATACTCCTTCCTGAGTCACAAACAACTAGAATGCACTACTGCCTTCTTTCAGAATTCTGCTTTCATAGAAACTAAAAGAAGGCAGGGGGAAAAGACAAAGAATATGTGTACAAACATATACACAAATAAAAAAAAAGTAAGATTGCAATAATAGCTAAGTCAATGGACTCAGAAATGGGAGAATCACTTCAGAGTTTCCATCTGAATCTACTTTTCTTTTTAAATTCCTCATAATTTGTTTTCAGAATCAAACTACTTCATCAGGAAAAGTCTCAATTTAGAAAAAATTAATCTAATAAAAATATATGGTTACAAGTCACATTCCCTACCATGCAACTATCTACAAAGTAACTTTTTGAAGAACATATTTACTGCATGTTATCTATTCATTCATTCACTATCCCTAGTCAATCAAATCACACAGTTTGCTTTGTTGCATTTTATCCATTCCTATTTTGTTTTTCAGTTCTGGACACACAAGTAGTTTCAGTTCCAGATAAAATATTCTAAGAAGCTGAATGTTTCACCTTAGTATTTCATCTGCAGTAATAGTGGTTTGTGTAGGATAAACTGTGTTGTAATCTAACAAGCCATCATTTCTACTTCCGCAAAGCACACACAAACCAGAATGTTTCTCAATACACCCATACATCATTTAAAGGATCTAAAGGGTGTCCCTGTTAAAGAATGAGCCAAAGTCATAACTCAGTAAATGACAGAGCTCGAGGTTACGTCGTCCTGTCTCCACAAGGTACTCAGAAAAACATGCAGTGAAATAAATCCAAGTGTACCTTGTTGGAATTGGAACTTCAGCTAGTCCTGTGAGCAGCACTGCAGGAGACAACCTAACAAAAGCGACAACTGCACGGTCCAGGAACTCTAGTTCACCAACTAAGATGTTTGATGCTTCAGCTCCAGGTGGTATCTTTTTCATGAAGTGTAGGTCAACCTGGGAAAAGTATATTAAATTACAACATGAAAGCTATTCACAGGGATTTTTTTTTTTTTTCCCCTGATTTGTTAACAGAGACGTTTTGGTCACTGCAACATTACCCATAGTTATTTCAATTACACAGTGTCCCCTGTTCTTGTCATTTGAATAATATCTTTTTTATTAAAAATGTTTCTCAAAACCAAACAACTTGACTTCAATTACTGGATTCATTTTTCTTGAAAATAGAGTACTTCAGAATTAATTTATAAAGAGAACAAATAAAATTCAAAACATTCTTAGGAATATAACATTAAGTTTCTATTAAAGCATTTTACCAATAATAACAGCATCAATAACAGAATCATAAGTCAAAACAGCAGAAGAAATTAATTTGCCTTATTTTTCCATAACTAATAATTCTGGAAATCATTAACTCCTAGTTCACAGGTGCTGTATTACAATCTCAGTGAGAAAAACAACAGGTCCCACTACACATAATTTTCCTTTTTGTACTCCAAGATGTATTTTGGTTTCAGATTTAACAGAAGACAGTTGCCCTTCTGCTGAAAATAACAAAATAAGCTATGATGACAATGACTGTCTCAAGAGCAAACTGAAAGAACAAAGCAGAAGAACAACTTTGGAGTTTTAGGCAGTGACTTTTGGAGGATGATAGGAAAACACAGAGACACAGTTTCATCATGACACTGCTATATCAGCTCGAGGTATTTGCCTAGGAATGTATCAATCTAAACTTTACTCTGCAACAATGAGTAACATGGAGGAATAGAGTATTTAATGTATGTTTGATTTAATTATGCACCAGTATTGTCTACATTTCAAAATGTATGAATTTTGTCATTTGCTTTCCTTTTATTAATCTAAACACAACAACAGCAACCAAATCCAATATAAACTGTTAAAGTGGACCATTTTAATGTCTATCTTACAGCCATCTGTCAGTACTAGTTTGCATAGTTTTTGGTAATATTTAGAAAATTGTTTTCTTGCAAATGGTTCTGGCACTAAATCAGAATTCAGATATAACACAGTTGCCTGTGTAATGAAATCTTGTTTGTTGCGATCACAAAGAGATATCTAATGCTTCCCTAAGCTATAAAGATGACCAAACACCTTAAGAAGTTAAACAAGCATGAAATCAACCTGTAAGGCTGGAAACCAAGCACTTTTTTGAGGTAAAGTATCAGTGAGGTAAATTCTGTTCTTCAATCAAATCACAAATTAACTCTTCAGGATTAAATAGAATTCTAAGGTTCACTTTGCACCTAATTTTAGCGTCATAGGTCATTTACAGCTGAGAGGAAGAATGCAATCTTTCAGGCACATAGCAATGTGCATTCTGTGCTGATTTTAACATGTGAATGGATGGTTTTAACATTTAAATACATTTAACATTCAATGTCTCATGTAAAACATGCTACAATTGTCACCTTGAGGTCACTCTAACATAAAAATTACAAGATTCAAAGCTGAAATAAACATTCTGTCTCCTGTCTACCAGAAAGTATTTACAGATGTTTCTTGTACTATTTATCAGCTTGAGATTCTAATACTGTTTAGGTAGTGAAGAGAGCCCCAGTTGAAAGGAAAGTAGCTTGCAGAGGAGCAGCAAAAAGAGCAAACACACCCAACCCCTGGGTGTTGCTTTCACTACAGCAGCAGAGGAGCAAATTTAGGGCAATGGCAGAAGCAACATATTTTGAATGCTTCATCTAACCTAGCCATTATACATCTCTTATCCTAGGAGGTCTTTAGCTGGAGAGACCTGATGTGCATCATGATCTGCACCTTAACTTGAGTCACATTCATGACCTGATACTAAATAATCCCAGCAAGCTCCAATTAAAGACAAAACCAAGTAACTAATGGGGAGGCCATGCCCCTCCAGGGCAACGCAAGGACTGAAAAGAGCACTGGAGGCGTGTCCTGAAACCGAACATAAACTGACATGCAGACAAACAGAAAATACCCAACATCCTTTCTTAATAAAACTGTGACACATATTAATCAAATTTATTTATAAGAGTCAACTAGCATTCAAAACAAGTCAGTTGCTTCATGTGGTATTTAAAAGACCATACTCTGTCAGTATGGGATGGAGGGTTGATTCAGAAATAGTGTTTCCATGTGGAGCACAGGAGCATTGCTATGAGAAGGGATGTGAGTGCAGTCTCTTTATGCATTTTGTATTTCAGGACTAGGGTTCCCTTCAGTCTCTGGCATAAATAGTATAAATAAGTCAGATGCTGTTCTTAAACCATCACCCTCATCTGCTCAGACACGGGGTAAAGTGGTGCTGGGACAGATCACCACAGAGAATACAAAGTCCTAGGGGTGGCAGCAGAGGAAGAGGAGTGACACATTTGCAGGCTTGTTACAAACTACATCTCCCTTTCCATGCTACTGAATGAACATTCAAGACAGCTTTCAGTGCCTGCCTCACATTCTTCATAGAAGAATACAATACAATCAACAGTCTCACTGCTGTATCCAGATTAAGTCAGCTTTTTGAATCAACTCCAAATTTGGAAAATTAGAAGTAGCCCAAAGGAAATGGATTAGCAGGGAGAGAATAAGTGAGGTAGTCAAAGGTCCTTTTTTTGCACAAGATAAATGAAATTAATATGTGGAACAAAATTAGAGCAAGAAATCACAATACTCTAAGGAAAATTAGTGCACTGCTCTACTTTCAACCTCTGCATATAATTCCAATCAGAACCACTGGGAGTTATTGCAATAGCACATTTCAAGGGGAAACTGTACTTTACTTACGCATCTTCAAAAGAATAAATGGCTCTATTTAAAGACAGTCAAAAAAAGTTATTAGATTACAATCCTTTACTGTTATTTCATTCCTGTTAACAAAAGTTGTTCCTTTCATATTCCTGACATCCTTGTTGGTATCTATCACTGTTGAGGCTAGCGAAAGATGAAATGTTGATCTCTTCTCAGGCTAGTTTAAATAGGAAGAGCACTTCTGATCAGCAAAGCTGCAGCACTACAAAAATAATGAGTGAAGGATCAAATGATCTTGTTTAATACAAACATCATGCAGAGTTAGATAACTGATTGGGATTTGGATCCTAAAACACTTGAAGCAACTAGGGAAATGTTCAAAAAAAGCACTACTGAAACTCATGTCATTCCCTTCACCCCCGCATACCTTAGTTTTGAATAGTCAGCTTTATTTATATTTTATATCCTTTACAAAAATTTCCAACTTGATATTAGAACACTTCCCAAAACAATTAGTTTTACTTAACAGTTTTAATAAAAATATCACGAAAACACTGTCATATTTTATTTTTTAAAGCATTATAATCTTATCTTGAAATATTTTTAAAGGATTAACATTACATTTTTAACAACCCTTTACTGTTTATAGATGTTGTCCTTGCTAGCTCTGTAGAAGTATCATCCATAACACATTCCCAGCCTGCCTCCTTTCTTCTCATTGTCATTGACAAAAAGATCTGTTTCCCGTCTTTATTTCAGCCATATACCATTTCTAGTCTGGCATGTTCAGTCAAAAATTCAAATGGTGCAAATAGTTACTGCTGCTAGGAAATAAGTCTGGCACCAGATGGAGCAATCACATAACTCTACTTTTAGCTCAGCCGCACTAACATTAAGATTCCACAGACTCAAATTGCAGTTCTTCACAATTTTGGTTTAAATCACCTTTCTTCTCATACTCAACTTTTGTTGTATTAATGCATCAGCTGAAGTCATCTATCCCTGTCAGGTCTATCATCTGCACCCAATGTGAATGGTTTAGGTACATACAGACTTCTTAGACAAATTATGATTCTCCTTTACATTAAAGCTGAGAAGCTGTTTGCTTTTCTTCGCTATCTAGCATTGAACTGTCATCACAGTCTCCCCTACCGAACAGTTAGCATCTTTTGTAAAGTGTACTGAAATAACTTGGCTTGCCAGAAGAATTAAGTTATAGGTTTATAGAAACACATTCTGTTTGAGACATCTGGAACCCACGAGTTCAGGTTATAAAAAGCATGGTTTGCATTCATGGATCACTTCTACAAGGAGGAAAAATTGAAAATAAGCATGAATTATAGGCATTCTGAATCACTTTTTCTACTTAGATAATTTTCTGATAATTTATAAAAATTGCCCTTACAAATATATACTTATGATACTGTCATAATAAATTTAACTGTGTTCCCAAACTGTGATTTCCTGTTACCTATAATTTAGCAAGAAAATATAAAATTCTTTTTTGTCATACACAAACTGTGTTGTAGTGCACACAAAACTTCAATGCTTTAGCAAAATCTGCACTTTACAGCTTTTTCTGACTCACATGGATTCATTAGATTCAATTGAAAAGATCTGTTTGGTAGTCAGGAAGCTTTCTTCACCACCAGTGAACACTTACCTTGCTAAAGTCAACAGTGCTGTTTTCTCTGCTCACATCATTTTTGTTTTCAACACAGGCTGGAGGAGCTTGTGGGGAAACAATCTGACCTGCTAAAGAAAGTATCATTATTACAGAATACTAATAATTATATAAATAAAGCAATATCTAATGAAACAATTCTGATAAATCTGCATACATTTCATATCATATGTATATATTGCATCTAAACACAGCATTTTAATTAAAGAATTATTAAGAATAGCACATTTTCAAAAGACAAAACATTCATCGTGCAGTTGGGATGGGAGAACATAATTTAGAAAATGTAAAAAACACTCTTGGATATTAGAAGACAAACTTTCTATACCAATTAAAGCTTTTTATTCTTAAGATACTACATTTGAGGAGAGTCCTGCCTTCACATAGTTTTTTTAAGTAATTTGAGGAGCTGCCAGTTTGGGGTAATATCTGTCTACAAAAGTACTCCTCATTGAATAAAAGAGGATTACTAATTTTCATAAAGTTACTCATGTATATAGGAATGTCCTGATTACAATAACAACTACAAAAAACAACACAAAAAGGGGCTAGTATAAAAATAAATATATTGGAAATTAAGCTAATTTATAAACTCAGTATTGAACAATGTGATTATGGACATGTGTAAAACAAATGTTTCAGCAATTACATTTTAAAAAAAATCCAGTGGAGATTTATTAAAATATTTTAAATTTTTATATTTTAAATTTTTAAATATTTTAAAGTTAATATTTTAAAAGTTAAAACATCCCACAATGAGAAGCGTTTAAACACACCTCGGTCTTGTGTAAGCAAAGAATAAGCCTTGTTACCAGCAAAACTTTGCTAACAAAATCTCAAAAAGAAAAACAGGATTAAGTGACAAGTATACGACATATAAAGTATATTTTTACTTAATGCCAACATTGCCCCTGTGCATGGCCACGGGGGGTAGGAGCACACAAACCCCAAAGGGTGACAGACCATGCCCCGCTTGCCTTCACCCTCTCCCTCCCTGGCACAGCAGAAGCCACGCACAGCTCTGAACACCACCGTGAAGTACAAGAGAAAGTACCAAATATATGAGCCAACTATCTCTTACTGCCCTAACACATACCCAGGAATAACTACAGAGTCCAACTGGCCCAGAGTCAGCATCTCGTGCCCAGCATATATTTGTTTCCATAGCAAATAAAGTCTCTCATATGACTGAGAAATTATGATGTGAAAACATTGGTTCTGGTGAAAATCAACCTAAACTTGCACAGTAACAAAGACCATATGTTCGCGATATTTGAAGACTAAGACAGTCAGAAAGTCCTGAGCTACGCACATTGTCTGGGCAATTCAAAAAGCCACAGTGTGGCCCCTCAAATCACTGTTACACACACTTGCATGTCCTCAGCCACAGCCAGGAAACAGAGAGGTTTGCAGGATACAGTCTGAACAGGACCAGAGACTTGCAGGAGTACCTCAACCACTGCCAAAATGCCGAAGTATCCAGCTTTTGTCACAGCTGAGCACTACAGCATCCCTGACTAAATCTGGTCATGAATTCTCACGTGAAACACTTGCTCAAGGAAAAGGCTGGTTTTCATGAAAACCAACATCTTATTTTCCATTAAACAAATCTCCCATGACACAAAACAGTTTTTGGATACTTGTGCTGCATCCTGGCAGCATAAACAGAGATACTGTACTTTGATCTGGAAGTAAAGGAATAGAATGTTTTAAAATGAAGCACTAGAAATCTTATTATTAAATGTATCCATCTTTAAAATGCAAATGTTTACATTTTCTCTCTGATTCAGGCAAGGACAGATCAAATAAGAATAGAAATCAGGGCTTTTGTTCAGCACTTCAGTGAAATAGAGAATGGCAAAAAAACCAGTCATGACAAGCATGATAACTTAACCAAGTAGATAAAAATAAAGTCACAATTAGAATTTACATATGACAAGAATAAAGGATTTATTTTAGAAAGCTACAAAGGTAACTTAAAGGAATTCACATGAAAAGAGACTATAAATTCCTAAATGTCCTGAGACAACTTTTGCAAAAGGGAAGCCAGAAATTATTACGTATGCAAGATATTTATAAACAGTCATTGAATTTGTGTGCTTTGATTAGAACTTAAAGAAAAAGAGCTCCATCGCTGTTACACCATCATCTTTACACTATGTATGCCAATGCACTACTTCACACGGCAATTTTTTTGTTTATTGAGCAGTCTTCAAATTATTTTTACATTCTGTGGTATTATAACTATTAAAAATAAATAGTATATAAATTATATAAATTTTGCTTCTCTACTATATTGGTGATCTTAATAATGTGACCAAAAAATCCTGTCATTTATTCAAATACAGAAGCCATAAAATGCTCTGAAAAAGCTTTTCTCTTAACTTACCCCGAGAAAACTTTAAATCTATTAATAGAATACCTTTTAATTCTTAATTTTTCTCCTTTTAGACATTCCTCTATATTCGGGGATCTATATAAAGGGAAATAGTTGTTATAATTTAATAACTGCTTATAGTAATATACATTCTACATTATAAAGATACTACAGGAAAGCAACAGAAATAGTAGTTAGTTATCTTTCCATTGCTAATTAGGCACTTAAACTTTTTTACTGGACCCAAAAATTCAAGAAAATGAAAACAGGGATATCTGCCAGAGAAAGAAAAATATTGACCAACAAAGGAGTCAACGCATGGACCACCTGTTATAAATACTGAAGTTTTAAGATCATAATTGGAGGTGTCAAAAGCAATTAGCATAAGAGTCCAAAGGACTTTTAAATGTTGTGTCCACGCTTCTTTTAGGAGAAAAATATGTTAAAATAAAAGTGGAAGGAAATAAAAGCCACAACCAGTAAGTATGTGAAGTTTATAAGAATAGCATATGTTCTTTTTCTGTGCCAACAGAAGACCTCAAACTTTGATTTACCCATATGCTGGAGTAATCTGAAAGAACACAAGTTTTACCTTGAGACAGTAAGATGTGTTTAAATAGCTCTACAACTTAAGACAGCTTTCTGGATCACAGAACAACAAGTTTGGGTTTTTTACTGTACTGAGTAACAAAGATACAAGGTAGAGACAACAGGTAATCTCTTTTTACAAAATAACCCACCAAACTAACTCTGAACTGTAGCCCAATTTTAAACATTTGCTCTGAGAAATACATCTGTGATGGTTTATTACTTCTTTTCTTTGAACTGAAAATACGGGGTTTAGGCTGGTACGAATGCTGAGGGCATAAATCATCGACTCCCTATAAGGGGGAAGGAAAGCAGGAATGGCCTTGCCATTCAATTCTTTTATGCCCTGTCCTTGTCAGTTCCATTTCAGCACTCCCGAGCAAAATGGTAATTTACACATTGTATGGGATAAATACAGTGTTTTATTTTTCAAGAATGTAAAGTAGTACTTTGAGTTGTTATAAATCTGAAGTTTAAAAGATTTGATTTATCCTGCAGTCCACCTACATAAAGCACATGAAGTGCTGGATTCTTTGAGAATTCATCAGAGAGCCATTCAGATATTTTTATGCGTCAAATTCACAGTGTGGTAAAACGGAAATATCCAGGCTACATACAAAGGAACTTAATACATACCAGATAAAACCATGCTAAAATGGGTGTTAAGGTTTATCTATGCATTACAAAGCCAATAACAATATGATTCTAAAAAATATATTTTAAAAAAATTCAGCATGCATTTAAAAAGTGTCTTTTTCAGATAACATGAAACTGCCAGAGCTTTGAATAGAGCAAGAATTCACACAAAAATATTGCCAGGCAAAGTCAAGCCACTCGAAAATCAAAATCCATCAAAGTAAGGTCCACATTTGTTACAGTAATAGAAGTTTGCATTTGCAGATAGTTTGGCATTCTGAGACAGTCCTGCCAAATTAAAAGATAAAATTAATCCCACTAAATTAATGTCACATGCAACATACTCTTCCTCCCTAAAATGTAAAACTCAAGACACAATATGCATTGTGTTTATTAATCAAAATCCAAGATGTGTCTGGACCAATGCATTCAGATATAAATCACAGTTAATGGAAACAAACTGGATGCAACTGACCATGAAAGGAAACTGAACCAGAGAAGAAGATGCTTATTTTTCTAGACCATACAGATTTCTTCCCATTCAGAAAAAAAAAAAAAGAAAAAAAATTGATTTGCAAACCAGCTATAGCAATCTTCAGACTTTTCACTGCAACTATTCACCAATTTTCAAAATCTAAATTGACAACACTGTCCAGATCAAAAATCAAGGATTGAAAAGCAGTAAGTTTTCTTAAGTATACCATAAAATTCTAATATAACAGAGCATTGACAGCATCTTTGCAGGCTGAATTGTGTATGTACATTTAGGCCTCTTGTTGAATAACATTTTAAACTGGCAGAGAACCATGTAATTCCTATTGTACCTGTGTAACTGCAGGGAGATTTGGTGCTCACTAATGATACACAATTTAAGAGGATGAGGAAGAAGTCACTTCAGCTGTTTTTCTAATGCAAGGCCTGAACCTCAAGCATAATTCACATGAAGTCATGCAGTTTAAACTAAAATGCTATGATTTGCAGTTTCACAAATTGATGTAAGAAAATTAATTTACAAAGAAATAGCACTTTCTTCCCCCCGCAAAACATCATTCCACACAAGCTTCTCTTAAGTGTGCCACAGCCACTGACAAAGGCTTGAAGTATTTTTTAATCACTATAGCAAGAAATTGCATGCTGACAAGAAATTTAGATGAAGACATGGGTGTACATTTGGAAATGATCTGAAGCCCAAGCAAGAACAGGTATTTATACTACCTCTGAACCTTCAGGGAGTTTACAGAACCCAAAGGATAGGAGATGAGGAAGATACAGAGATGAGATGAGCCTGTTAGAGACAGACACAACAAAGACAGAGCAAAATAAAGAAATACAAAGATGAATGATACAGTTTATACATACAGATTACACATTTTATCATGGATACAAGGAAATGTGGAGAAAGAAGGAATACACATCGGATGAAAATGTTTACAAGTTATGTTTTAGGAGTACAAAAACCTGTGGATAATACAAGCTGAATAAAATACATACATTGAGAGGAATCTGTAACAAGAAAGAGAGCATTAGCTTATTTAAGCTAGAATTCGCTATCTTTGAGTATGCTCTCTCCTAAAGAAAACCTGAAGTAATCCATCTGATCCACATGCAGTACTGCCAGAAAGCTTGAGTGTCATTAATTTTGATTTATTCCCAAAATGAAGGAACACGTTCAATGTACTTAAAAATACCTCCCTACCCTTTTCGTGTGGCTCCAAGTAACGTCCATCTTTTTCCACATAGTACCATTGACATTGGAGTTGTCATGCAGCAAACTAGCACTGAGTTATGGTATAAATCCTTGAAGTGATGTTTAAGAAGGACTGGGAAACTGAAGAAAGTAACTAACACCATCACATAACTGGTAAGCTGACTTTCTGAGATACTAAAAAATGCTGTCCTAAATTAGACACATAGGCATAGGCTCCAACACCTCCGCTTGTGCTCATACTGATACAAAACAAAGAAGTCCAAACCAGCCCATCATACTAATTGAAATAACTGGAAAAAGGCTTGAAAAAGAACCTGTCAAAACAAACTGCTCCAGCAACTCACGCTGTTAATTCTGAAGATCCCAAATTTAATATGCCACTGCTTCCTTTAAGCTCTTTGGCATATCAATGAACCTTTCCTTGGAATTTCAGAATTTCTCACAATCAGACATGATGTGTGGTGTAATGCAATTTTTACACTAATAATGTGTCTGCCCTGACATCAAGGGAGAAGAAACTGTTATAAATGCCATACGTATGGAACATAAAACATGTTCAAGATCATGTTATTGTGGGTAAAGAACACTTCAGCAAAGTGCATGGAAATACAAGTAACTTATCCTGCCATGGTCCTCTCTCCAAGTTGCTTAATCTTGGCCTATTAGATCTCATTACATATATATATGTGTATATAAAACACACACACACCTGACTAAAAGTGAAATAGCCAGTCACATGATGAAAACTTTTTCTAACTACATTTCCATAGAATCAGCTACTTTTTCATGCCAAACAATGCTTAAATTCTGAATTTCTGAACCCCTTCTATAAAAGCAGAGAGGCTTGTGAAATTATTTTAGCATTCCTTTCACAATAGAAAGGTGGTATATATTCACAATTGTCTTTGGGTTTTTATATCATATCACAGGAATTTATAAACACAGCTGTGAGCTATCGGAGTGACAAACCCACCAATCTCTACAAAAATAGGTTAAATTGCTTTATAAAACAAATGTTCTAAAGATGATTTACTCTGGGAAAATATTTTTACCTATCTTTTACAGTATTTATGCTAAAATTACTTGTGACCCTCTATTTTGGGTATTTGGTATCAGATTAGCCTATAAGAAAAAAAAATAATTTTTCCTGCTCTTATGCCAAATTTGACTGTCGTTTTTTATTGGAACATCAAAAGCAGGCTTTTAATTCTCACAGTTTTGATGCTTAATGAAAAGTGAAAGTTAAACACAGCATGGCAGCATTAAAAATGCATGGTAAATCCATAGCACCCTGACATCTTAGCCCTGCAGAGGATGTGAAGAAAAGCCATTGTAAACAAAAGATAATACTACTAAATACAAAGCAAATTAATTAGATGGTCTGACAGACTCTTAAACAAAGAAAAATGGAGGGAGAACATATGTACAACTGTCTTCCAACAAAGATATCACAATAGTCTATCAGTGGTACTGCCGTATATTGAATTAAAGTTGATGTCTTCATTTTCAGACTTTGCTCTGGAATATCTGAAAAGTGACGCATTGATAAGCTACCATTGTCAAGAACTTGGACAAAGAAGAGGGCTTACATCCTCAGATGTACCATGTTACCCAGACGTCAGGGACCTGTGGCTCTGAATCACCTATTTTACAATCAACAGACTGCTAAGTATTGTTATCAGTTCAGCTGCCTACACTAACTCCAAATTTAACAAACGGAGAACTTCCTTTTGTGCAGAAAATGTGTCTAAGTTCCCCTGTCTCATTTCAACAGGAACAAATAAGTGGCCCACCTGAAGCTCCTGGTACCTGGTCTTTATGAAAACTTTCATCTTTAATAGGGCTGGAATAGAGCTGGAAGCTCACTAGTAGTACTAGAGACGATCTATTTCTCTCCTTACAGTCTTCTAGGAATTAAGTTTATCAATCAGAAAGTAAAATCAACAATATTTTGATTCCTGTTTTTTTATTAAAAGGAGAGAACAATACTGCTACGGATGGCAATATATAGATCATTTTACGTTCATCAATTCTACACAATGTTTGTGCACAAATGGGAATAAACAAATGAAAGCAATGCCTTGAATGCATTTTTACCAGTTTGACCTCAGGAAACAAGATGTGTCTTACAGCACATTCTTGACAATAATATAAGTTGTTTATATCCCTTCATTTTCCTTTCTATTACACATACTTAGTTGTTTTCTTTTGCTTTCACATGATCAAAGTCATATTTTAAAAACTCATTTTTGTATTACTATGAGAAGCTTGTACAGCCATCCACAGCAATCGAAAAAGAAATACTCAGCTGCAGTGAACGTAACACTGTAGCTGAACTCCAGCATTTGGGTCATGAGGCAATGGCAGAAGAAAATGATCAGAAACCTTGCTGCTACCCCTGGTCAAGCTTCTGAGAACAGCAGAGTTCCTGAAAGCTGAGCATTTCAGTGTAGATTCCTACATAATTTACTGCTCCTTTGATGTTGCCTTGAAAAGGGAAAAAACTGTGGTTCCTTTTAAAACAAAAAACTTAAAACTAAATTTTCCTCTTCTAAAGCTAATACTGATTTCAGTACAATTCAGGCAATAAGATTCCAACTTTTTAATGTAACAGAGTAATGAATGATAAGAAAGAAACTTAAAATACATAAATCCTCCTTATTTTATCAGAGGATCATGATAAATTTTGAAGAGGTCAATGCAGGAGACTGCCAATTGTGCACTAGCATTTAAAGGACACAAGTAGAAGAACAATGCTTCAAACTGATTAAAAGACACCTGTGTCCAAAAAGATTGCATTTGGAATTTTTCAGTGTAATTTAGATAAAAAGCTGATTTACTTTCAAATAAATATTCCTAAAACTATTTAATTTCTATTGTTCATGGTACGTTTAACTTAATTTAAATTACCACAGTCAAAGTGACCAAGTTCTTTTTTTAAAAGGAATCAGAGTAGTTTGAGACATTTCTACATAAGCACATGAACTGGAATTCAGCTATTTTCCATCTTGCAAAACAAGGTCAGACAAATGAAAACCTGTAAGAATCTGTCTTCTTAGTTAGAGAATCACTTAACCACTGAGTGTATAAAATTAGGGTGTTTAATAGAGACTTAGATGCTGTCTTGATGAGAATCGATTTTTTCGGAACTTAGAGACAGATAGGAAAGTTCCCAGAAGAAACTTGGGCAAAAGCAAGATGTTTCTTGAGTGAATTACTGCATCAGTTCCACTGACAGACACAGAAGGTTACTGAAATTGAACTCATGATATTTACACAGTTTGCCCTGAGGGGTCTTTTTAAGGAGACCTAATGCTTATAAGATCTAGTGCAAAAAGCTTATGGAATGTAAGGTGCCATCTTACGTCCTGTGGAAGCTGAGGAAGAGGAACATTATATTACTTTCTTTAGTGTCTCCTGAATATTTCTTTAAACTCATTAGCAAGAGCTATATAAATAAAAAAAAGGTGCCTTAAAAAGGATGTACAATCATCCTATTTACTTTTGCTCTTGAGCATTCATACTCCGAATCACACAGATCTTAGTAAATATTGTCTTTTTCCTTACTCTTAAAATGACATTTTGGCATAATTAATGTATCTATTTCATACCCTCATCAATGAAATTATATTGCCTTTTAGGTCTGAGAATCTTCCCCAGGGAAGCAAATAGAACTAATGAAACTTTATACGGCAATGATTGAAACAAAGGTTCTTCCTTGAAACAACAGTTAATCTTTATGCCAACAGCTTCATCTTTCCAGAGCAGCCATACTACTCCTCTGTGCCCTTCTGTCCTATGCCTCGCAGCACACAGCTTCCTCTTGCAACCTGCACCTTCCCTGTGCTACAGCTATTTCCTCATTCCCCACTTCCCAGGGCAATAGTGGATCTCAGGAGGGCTCTGAAAAAGACTGAAAGCAGAAGGGACTGAGATTTAACTGAAGTTAAGGTGATTTCTGGAATAAGTCACTACAGTCCAACAGTATTCAGAAACAATGTTATGGGTAATATGATGACACTGAATACAGAGGCACAGTAATTCTGCAATGTATAAATCTAATGAATTAACTGTAAATATTTGCAAAATTTGGCTGCAAGTTTCGTAACACAGACCTGTGTTTATGCAAATAAGCAAAGAGGCAGTAAGAAATGATCTTTCATGATAACCTATAACAACAGTAGAGCTTATAAATTGTTCTGTAAAAGAACAAAAAAAGTTATGCCAATATTTTACTGTAGAACCACTCTGCAAACATTTTTCATTTGCATTAACTGGATTTTCCCAAAAGAGATTTTCTGACAGAATAAGGTACAGTTCATGTGACATCTCTGTGATAGTGTCATTTTGAAAATGTTTTCCTCATTTTTCAACACTTCAAACTCACCTATGAAATCTGAAGCAGCAGTCCAACTTTAACTAATACACACACTGTTGAAGACTTAAAAACTATTTCAACAATCCACTACATTTTAAATAAATAAGTCCTGGAAACAACAGAAGTCAAAAATAGTTCTGTCACATTCCTGGCACTAATGGAACGTGTCCACAGTTCAGAGTAACACTGTGCAAAGATGCTCAAGCTCAGCCTGAAGGATTGCACAGAGTACCTAAAGCGCCACAAGTGTCCTTAAACTGAGCTGCTCTGGAAATCATGCGCCATGCCAGTTCTTCAGGACACAGTGGCACACTAACACAGTTAGCTTCCAACACCTGAGCTAGTTCCCTTGAATATCTCTGCCCAGCCCTGAACTGTGCAGGATACCTGAATTTCAAATTTAAGCAGGTATATTACTGTATGAAAAAGAAGAGCCACTCTCATGTAAAAAGTACCACGTTTACAGGGTAGCTATTCAGAGCAGAATCACACTGTCAAGCTGTGGGTACAAAGCACAATTCAATACTGAACAGGTAGATGTTACTGAAAGCTCAGAATACAAAATAAAGCAATGCATTACCATTTTTATCCATGGAATGGGGCTCAGACTGCTTCTTTCCAATATCAGCAAAGGATCTTACAATTGGGATCCTGTTGCTCAGCTTCTTCTGGTTCTGATGGTGATGCTGTTTCAGTAGTGCCTCATGCACTCTGTGACGAACATCCTCACTGAGCTGCCCAGAACTCACCTGCTGGTCCAGAATCATATCTGAAAATATATGCATAAATATAATGAAAGAGTTGAAAGAGGAAATAATTTATCTTTTAAATTGCAATAATAATAAGTACTCTACAAGATTACAAATAAAAAGTATCTGTTCCTTTATTGCAACAGTTAAATGGTAAGTTTTATCTAGAAGTCTTTCACTCAGGGAGGAAAAAATATGATGCTATTAATATAAAAAATTCATACCCTCCAAAAATTGTGCAATTCACAAATTAAGCTCATCTATGTAACTCTGAGTCAGTCCTTAAGCACTCTCATACATAACACATTTAAACCCAGATTACAATGTGTATAAGGTGGATTTTTTTCCCAAATAACCCCTATCCTATTTCCTACAAAGGACTGGGGTGCTGTGAGAATATAACTTTTTTTATTCCCTGAGAATATAATTTTTTTATTCCCTTTGTACTTACCACAGGAGATCACAGTCTAACTCTTTATTTCTTATAACTATAATTACAATACTTTCAGGGCAATATAAAGGAATTTCAGGTAAGATAACACAGAAAAATTCACTACATTACTTGTCAGTACCTAATAGGATCTGGTTCTGCTGCCAGATGTATGTGTTTCTGCTAGAGAATCACTTCGAGGAGGTGTCAGTGAAACTGATCCCAATGCTAAGAAATTACAACTGTTTTTGCAGTCCACTAGCAGAAAGTATTTTTAGATATTCATATTCAACACTATTTGTATTTACATATGTGTTCCTCTAGGAAGGTGACATGGCCAACAGCCTAGCCTTTACACCAACGCACACAGCATGGACAACAAACAGGAGGAGTTGGAAACTACCGTGCTGCTAGCAAGTTATGACCTTGTTGACATTATTGAAACTCGGTGGGACGAGTCCCATGATGGGAGTGTGGCTATCAATGCTTATGGGCTGCTAATAATGACAGAGGAAGAAGGACATGAGGAGGGGTTCCCCTCTACATCAAGATGGGGAGTAAGTGTGAAGACCTGCCTCTGAAGAACAGCGATGAGCAGGTAGAAAGCCTGGGCGTAAAAATCAGAGACCAAGGCAACAAAGGGAACTTTGTAGCTGGGGTCTGGCTACAGGCTGCCTGATCAAGGGAAACCTGTGGATGAAACCATCTTGCTCCAGCTACATGAGGCATCGCACTCACAGGCTCTTGTCCTGCTGGGGAACTTCAACCACCCTGACATCTGCTGGAAAAGCTGTACAGCAAGCTGTAGGCAATTCAGGAGACTCCTGGAATGCATAGGGGATAACTCCTTCAGCCAGGTGATAGACAGCCCTAGCAGAGAGAAGGTGATACTAAATTTGATAGTCACCAGTGCTGGAGGTGCAGCGATCATGCACTGGTGGAGTTTGCAGTCTTGAGGAATATAGATCAGGTAAGGAGTAAACTCAGGCTCTTGAACTTTAGGAAGACAGCTCTTTGGGAAGATTTTCAGGGGGATGTCCTGGGAGACCACGCTTGGGGACAAGGGAGTGGAGGAGAGCTGGAAGATCTTTAAAAAGACTCCCATTGAGTGCAAGAGTTAGCAATTCCCAGGAGCAAGAAGTCAGGCAAGGAAAGCAAACGAATAGCACAGCTGAGTAGGAAACTGCTGGCCAAACTAAAGGGCAAGCAGCAAACGCACAAGCAGTGGAAACTAGGATAGGGAACCTGGGAAGAGTATAGAGAAGTACAACTGTGTAGAGAGGGAGTGAGGGAGGCCAAGACAAAACTGGAACTGAACCTCGCAAGGGACACAAAGAATAACAGGAAGGGCTTCTACAGGTACATTACTCAGAAAAGGAAGGTCCAAGAAGGTATACCCCTCTGATAGACAGTGCTGGAAAACAGGTAACTACAGATAAGGAAAAGGCTGAGGTACTTAACAATTTTTTGCTAATAGTGGAGTAAAGACTGGGCATGAGCTGGCAATGCACACTTGCAGCCCAGAAAGCCAACTGTATCCTGGACAGTATCCAAAGCAGAGTGGCCAGCAGGTCAAGGGAGGTGATTCTGCCCCTCTGCTCCGCTCTGATGAGACCCCATCTGGAGCAGTGCATCCAGCTCTCAGGTCCCCAGCATAGGAAAGACATCTACCTGTTAGAGCAATTCCATAGGACATCAGATTGATCAGAGGGATGGAGCACCTCTCCTAGGGGGAAAGGCTGAGAGGACTGGGATTGTTCAGCCTGGAAAAGAGAAAACTTCAGTGTGACCTAATTGCAGCCCTCCATTACTTGAAGGGAACTTACAGGAAAGGTGGGGCAAGACTATTTATATGGGCATGTAGGAGAATGGGTTTAAACTGAAACAGAGTAGGTTTAGATTAGATACTAGGAAAAACTCCTTTACTGTAAGGGTGGTGAGGCACTGGAACAGGTTGCCCAGGGAAACTGTGGATGCCCCATCCCTGGAGATGTTCGAGGCCAGGTTAGATGGAGCTCTGAGCAAACTCGTCAAATTGAAGGCATCCCTGTCCACAGGAGGGGAGTTGGAACTAGATGATCTTCAATATCCCCTTCCAACACAAACAATTCTAAGAACCTATGATTTTATGACATGCATTATGTGCTTCAAATGGGAAAGAATTGTTGAGAATTATGTGGGATTTTCTTTTTAAATTCTTATTTGGGCAAATACTGCTACCAACAGTAATGATGATTAACAGAAAAATGAAGGGAAAAAAAATCTGTATCAAAGTACATGTAACAGCATTTAAGTACACACTGTCCTTGTATATCAATTGGAAGAAACTGTACTGCACAAAAATAGTGATATAATAAGCTGACTCAAAAACTCCTTGTACTAAATATCCAGACAGCTAACGATTCTGTGCTGGAGTCAGATTCATATCTACCAGTAAACTCTGTGGAAAAGCAAGCAGAGCAGAAAAAATAAAAAGCAGATGCATCATCATAGGGAAATAATTTGTCATGCCTTTGATAACTGCCAAGAGCAAGAGAGATAATAAAAAGCCCTAAATAGCTATGCAGGTTAAAAGCAGAGTTTAATTGCTAGCAGTCACCTATGCACTGTATATACATTTAAAAAACCAAGGTTTTCTGAAGTTCTCAATATTGACATAACAAGCCAATGTATCACACACCTGCTTTGAGAGCTGAACAACAAATAACCTGCATGTTTCACTTACTATGAAGAGGCTGCCAACAAATTTACATCTCTATGACGACACTTGTATAAAAAGACTAGGACAGGTCACAGAAAAATGCAGCTGCCAAGAGATGTGAACATGAGCGATTTATCCGCAGCTTGGAATGAAGAATCAAGCAGCGGTTTTCAACGCTGTGTTAGACCCCCTCCAGCAATTACATTCTGTGCAGTAGTAACAACAGTTTTGACCAAATGTTCATACTAAAGAGTAATGTTGCCCAGTGGGGTGCCCACACTAATAAAACCTGAGTCTGAAGGGAACTTTTATCTCCAGGGTTAACTGAAACACTATCAGGTCAGTTATCTCTGCACTCCCCGTGCAGAGAGTTTTTTTATCACTCTAGGCTATAGTGGAAGTGAGAGAGGGGCATAGCAGCAAGATAATTGACAGAAAGGCAAAGGAGAAGGTAACACAAGTTTAAGACAAAGTCTTCAGCTGAATATTTTCAGAAGGCCATGAGAATTTGTAACACATGAGAAAATGGAAAGAAAGCTCCAGCTCCAAGAAAAATATGCATTTTTCCCCTGAACTCTACTGCCTTTTGAGGAACTGCCTGTGCCCTAAGGATAAGACTATCTTCCCTTTAAATACCGTTAGTACATGAATTTGCGTGTTACAATTCCCAAACAGGCCAGTAGTTTATGTAACATGACAGGGGATTTTTAAAGGAAAATAATAAATAATAAATTCATATCTCAGGACATCTGTGCTAAAGCACAATTGAAATTATCCTCTCCTGTCTCTTTTTCAATTCTGCTGATCAAAATACAAACTACATAACATGCAAAACCAAAGACTGCCTTCTTTGAGTTGGTATAAAACAGAAATCAAAAGGAAGAGCTGAAAAAAAGGATTCCTCTAGAATAGGCAAATTTATGGTTGTGGCTGTGGTCATCACCTTGTTTAGACACATACTCCACTTATATGGTATCATTCCTGGAATTACGGTATTTTACACATTAAATCTTAAAATATATTAACTGCTAAGTACAATGTCTACATTTATGATTATCCATTTGAGGAGAGAAAAATACAGGAAAAAGATAATCATATCCCTATCCTCTTCCTTGCCTAGATGCTCTGCTAGAATTGTTAACAGCCATAGAAGCCATGGAGTTGGTGCCAGTGTGGTGATGACTAAAAATTTTTATTTCCTTCCAGAAAGAAGAAAATGGCTTGAGTTTTCCGGGTTTTTTACAACTTCCTCTTTCCTGTAGTCCCTCTACCACATGTAAAACGAAAAGAATGTATTTGGTTTTGGAAAGAGTGAAGATATGTTTTCTTGCCTTGATATTTCCCTGCAGTTGTCACTGCTTTAACACAGATCCAGTTGCAGTAGCAGCTGTAGGAGTTTAAATGCAGTCAAATTACTGCCAGATAGCTGTATTTTGACCCTTTTCTCATGCCCTGAACAGGGATAAGAAGGCCTGTGTCCATCAGCCCCTATAGTTATGGGATTTCCATTTCAGCTTCTTCCAAAGTTTTTCAACATATCTTTAAAAGTCCAAGCAATATCAGTAACAACACGCTTGATTGCAAAGATAAGCTTGAAAACAAGAGCACCATGGTTAAAGAGTAAATGGTCAACAAAAGATTTTAATCATGTAATTTTCAAAACAGACTGTAATTCCTTAATCCTGTGAGAACATCCTACATGCTCACATCAGTTGAAGCTGGACATACTTTTCAAAGCCCTGGTCTTCACTTTTGTATCTAGAACAGATGGCCATTTCTCCACACTCCATATGACTGAATGGAGTAAAGAATGAAGACACAAAACCTGACAGCACTCTATCTCAGCTACAGTCCTGTGTAACACTAGAGACTCTCCAAGGTTTCTATGCTTAGCAAAAAAGTATGAGGGATTTCTTTGTTTGCTTTAAAGAATTTTCCTCTTGAATGACCTTTTAAATTTTGCACAGCCCCCTTTGAGCCAGAGACACAGCTTATCATTACATTTTTCAAGGATGCTTCACAACCACATGAAGTTTTCAGAAGGATGTAACATGTGGAATATCCACCAGCACAGTGTTATGTATTCTAATAATCATTTACATCATGACATTTATTCTGACATCGAGTACACTGAAGTAGCATGTTTCTTTAGTAGGGAATCTTGATTCATGCTGGAACCATGAAATCATTTTCTCAAGCTGTTAAAGACAGACATTCTTCCTGCCTCGGTCATTTAAAAGAATTCAAAGAATACTTGGGGTTTCATATAATTTGAAGAATGCTTTCTCCATTCAGACTCAGTTACAATACATCATCTACATAAAATTAATTTCGTGAGTAAATGTGAGCAATGTGAGTACTTAAACAAGCTATTATAGTAACTCAAATACAACTCATGACCACCTGTGAACAATTCACTCAGTCTATGAATTAGGGCATCTGGGTGCAGACAATTCATATCAGTTCAAATGCAGCACAGCTCATGTGTGGCCTAGAAAAGAAAATTCCATCTGTCC
Organism: Pyrocephalus nanus; assembly: GCA_038380795.1. Taxonomy (NCBI): domain Eukaryota; kingdom Metazoa; phylum Chordata; class Aves; order Passeriformes; family Tyrannidae; genus Pyrocephalus; species Pyrocephalus nanus. The sequence continues at coordinate 17,371,213 of CM076267.1, read as the reverse complement.
CACCTATGGAGTCAGCAAGGACGCAAAAGCAGGCTGGCTGCTTCCACTCACTCTGGAGAAGCCTTTTACACACTGCAGCTTTGTACAGAGAGACGTGGCCAGATCCTTGTGGAGTCATCACAAGTCCAAGTAAACAAACAACGAGGTACTCAACTGTGGCCACAGTTCATTTGCCACTGCACCAGGTTCACAGTGTGCTCATCACCTCATATACAATAATGCAGAGAATGTTCAGGTGAAACATAGAATAAATTTATAGATGGCATACTGCATTTGCACAGAAATACTTGTGAAGTTCAAAAAGAAATTGCTGGGCTCATATTCTCCTGATACAGGTTGGCACTGGCAGTTTACAGTAAAAGAAACTAAATTCAGTACATACCAGCAAAGTTGCTGGCATTCACACCTCTCAATCCTCCAAATTTTATAACTGTGCAATTGCAGGACAAAATGAAAGACTAATGACAAAAAATTAAAGACATAGGCTTTTGTTTGCTTCACAACTGCAGTCATAGCTGATAATAATTTAAAAGCCAAGGTTTGTCTGGTTTGTGGTCATTTCCCTTTAAGACAGGGAAGAAGAAAACACAAGCAGCCCTTAAGCACTGTTTTATGGAAGACAATCAGTTGAAATACTGTCCTATATCTTAACCCATCTCTAATAGGAACCCAAATATATACTTCCCTAATGAGTCAGACACTAGGAGCAATAAAAACCCAACAAGTAGTACTCCTGGGCTGCACTTGTGAACCAAGACCCATTTACAGCAATGTGCTGGTTTCAACTGGTATAGAGTTAATTTTCTTCACAGTGGCCACTGTGGGGCTATGTTTTGGATTCATGCTGGCAGCCATCTCCAGGAAAGCAGGGCCCCATCACACATAACAGTTACTTGGGAAGACAAACACCATCACTTCAAACACCTCCCTCCTTCTGCCTTCTTCTCCCAAACTTTATACTGAGCATGATGTCACGTGGTATAAAATATCGGTCACCTGTCTTGGCTGTGTCTCTCTTCCCAACCTTCCAAGCACCCCCAGCCCCCTCACCAGCGTGGCAGCATGAAAAGCAGAAAAGTGCTCTGTGTGAGCACTGCTCAGCAATAACAAAAATATATCTACATTATCAACTCTGTGTTCAGCACAAATCCAAAACATAGCCCCATACTAACCACCAGGAAGAAAATTAACTCTATCCCAGCTGAAACCAGTTAAAGCATTTATAATGGTGATTATGAACAAGCTATCTAAGCCAGCAGATTTGGCTGCTCACCCAAGAGGCCACAGCATTCCAGTGCACTGAGAGACAGATTCTATTTTCAGCTCTACCTGAAATTATTTCATCCAACTTCTCAGCTGAAATACTTGAAAAGCAAAGACAGAGACTGAAAAGTGTCTGCTTTCTAAAACAGCAGTATATAATTTTACTGAGGAAGAAAAGCAAGTAGTTCACAAAACTGTAAACAGTAGAGACGAGGCCAAAATTTCCAGCTTGCAGTTCAGAACTGCAGCCACAGTGGATGCTACCAAAACAATATATTTTGCAAGCTGAATTTGACTAATGCAATCTAAAAAAATTCCCAGATTTGTGGTTAACATGGAAAAACATAAACCCACCACAAAAAACCCCATACTACTCAGAAGATGGTATGAGGTTTACAATTTACCCACAGACAAAGGAACAAAACCTGATAGATGTTTCTCTGTAGAAGTTATTACCACAAGGTAAGCTGAAAACAAAGCAAACAAATACATAAATATGGGTAAATGAGAAGGTGAAAGCTGAACAAAAGACAGGTGTAGAGTCAAACAGAGAAGCAAACTGCTCCCAGGCAATCCCATGCTTTATTACAGTGTTTGTAATAGAAGTTAAATTTACCATAAAAGCACTCACAGAAACATAACACAATGTGTTGCAGATGAAACAAATGGCTCCAGTGAAAGAAAATCTTTACTTGAGACAGTTAAAATATGTCATTATTATGGAGTAATATAGCTTAAACCAAACAAAAGCAAAAGAAGACTTGTTCAGATTGAAAGCTTAACATGATATTAATGAAATCAGTGAAAGTGCACACTTGGGATGTAATGCCCTGAGTTGCTGAGCACAGAGTCCAGTGACCTCAATCACAAGATTAAGCTGTTACACAGATTGAAAATTCGATTGTGAGGAACATAGAAAAAAACTAGGAAAAAACAGTCAGATCTTGGGATTGGAAAGCAAGAGAAGATTTAAAATTTAATTTAAAAAATAAACCATTATTAAAATCAAGGTATTTAAAATAAATGGAACTATTTAATATTTCAAATGTGCAAGTCGCCAAAGCCCCACTGTGCAACACTGAGGCCACAGTTACAGTTTCTATTTGACAAGGTCTGACATTTGTTCACAGAACACTCTGCACAACTAAAAGAAAATGCAAGATCTGTGGCTCATGCTGTAAAAAAAGTATTGCCATTAAAGGCTGGACTGGATAGTTTTTGAACCAAACAACAGAAAATGGCATCATATGTTAAATAGAAGAACCTTTTGGGTTCATTCAGTGGTTATGATCAAAAAACCAGATGGTAATCTGAGAATCTACATGGTTTCAAAGGAACTAAATGAAAATATCAAAAGAGAACATTTTCATCTGCCAACTTGAACAACACATTGAAGCTGCTCTCTAATGGTGCAGCCAGATTCTGGCAAATACCTCGTCAAGAGCTAAGTTCCAAAATAAATTGTTTTGATTACATAGATTTTTCAGACTTCCTTTTAGCATATGTTCTATACAGAAGTGATCGATAAAATATTACTACATCAAATGTTCAAAGGAATTCCTCGTGCATGGAGTGCTAACTTACTGATATAGGAGTCACTGTAAAGACATATGAAAAAATAACGTCACATATTAAAAATAGTCATAAACCCCCCTAAAATATGTGTCAGAAAAATGCGTTTTTAAACAGGATAAAGTTCAGCAGAGGAATTGAGCTCTTTTCAAGAGAAAAGTAAAATCCATCTTACAAAAATTAACAACTATTTGAGAAACTTCGGGAACAAACATGCTGTTCTAATGCATGATAGCAGTGTTAGAAATTTATCTCGGAAGTCTCTGTTATAATAACATACTGCCTGTGAATTGAGCATCATAGGTATGAATAAGCTCTTTTGCAATAAAGAAAATTGGATACCTGTCCTACAAAATACACAGTCTCGTAGATCAAGTCATTTTTTAGTAAAACAGCTGGAAAGAAAAAGAGCCTAATAGAGAATGGACATGCTGGAACACAGGATGATTTAAAAATTCTCACTGCATCACTGGTACCAAAATATTTTTATGCAGAACTATCAAAGTTTCCAGGGATAAAATACAAAGTGTTCTGAAAGCCTTGCAAACATTATATGGTGGTTTTCAACTGCAGATTTTACCACAAGCTCATTAAGGTTTTAAAACAAAGACTTTAATAATCAACATTTTCAAGGGGTAAGTGCTGAGAATTTAGTGCCTTAGTGAATAATTGTTTATAGATTAAAAGCCTTGACTAAAACAAATAGAAATTCTTCATCTCAATTTAGCAATGACGATTAAGTGTATTTCTTTCAAGGATACAAAGACTGGCACTGCATTAACAGAAATATAAATCAATATTGGAATATAGCCCAGATAGCAAGACATTACCAACAAATACACAGCACACGTTTTTAACTAACAAAGCATTAAGGCAAGTAAAAAGAAAGTATGCATGCACAAATAATGTATTTGTTCTCAAAAGATGATGCATTATAGCAATACAGTAAAATTATCAAAAGATTGCCTTAAAAACAAACAAACAAATAAAAAAACCCAGCACAAACTCTAAATTATGAATAAGAAGGACACAAGAATCAAAGTTAATCTAGGAGTACTACTTAAAGCTGTGGGATATAATCTGTTTTCACAAATTCTCCTACAGGTGGTATACACAGTAACATTGAAACAAAACCAAGAGCGACCATCAGGATTGCTGGACAAGCCTACCATGAGGCTGGCTCACAAGCAAAATAAGAAGAGTGTTAAATATTGAAAAAAATTGCAGCCCAGAGGTGAGAACAACCATTTCTTTAAATTCTAAAGTGTCAGGACTGTCAGACAAAATCAGTATACATACCAACTCCGGGGCGAAAACAGCGTTTGCATTCTATAGCACAAGATAAGTAGGATTATAACTACTGACAGTGAATAGCAACTGATTGGAACAGGCAATAAAAGATTTACTGAGGGATACCAGCGCTGTCTAATCTTCAGGTCCAGCAGTCACTTTTATGTAAAAAGAACTGCTGCCTTATTATTTGAAATTACCACATTTCTAAGATACCTAGCACACATCTTGGCAGCGTTCTTGTTACCACTTCTATTAGTCTTTATTCCTTGCAGTACTGCCTAATGTGTGCCCCTCTTCGTAACATTTTGTAATTGCTGGAGAGCAGGAATTACCAACATATATAGTATTAGAGTAACAAATTACAAAGGAACTTGATTGAGGAAAAGGAAAACAACATTGCTACAGCACAAATAATATTTACAGAGAAAAGCAACTGGAATAGCAACTTTATTTCTGGGGGAAATAAAAAAAATGAACAAATCTCTTCAAAGCAACCTGACAGAACGTGGGTAATTGCCAGAAGCACCTGCTGCAAAGCTGTTTAAAAGAACAAAACAAAAAAAAAAAACAAACAAAAAAAAAAAAAAACAAAAAAAAAAAAAAAAAAAACAAAAAAAAAAAAAAAAAAAAAAAAAACACCTACCTCATTGATTATTGAATCAGCAGGAGGAAAAATAAAATCCTCTCTCAAAGGCAAAGCATGACCCATGCAAATCTTGTCATATGTCAGATCACTTTATCAGAAAGGGATGCCTACCAGCTCAAGTAAATAACACAACAAACAAAATGCATCCAGATCTGACACAACATTTTCACTTTTGAAGTGAAAATGGTACAAACCAATTAATGAAAATCATCCTAAAGCCTCCTCTCAGAAGAAAGAAGTTTCCATAATCAACAAACCAAGATAATCCACAAGTAGAACTGATTCAAAATAGCATGACAGTAACTCACCAAATTCTCTGCTGAAGGACAAGTTACATCTGTGATGAGTTTCCAAACAACATCAGTATTATGAATGCTCATATTAACTAAAGAAACAAAAAAACCTACAACTAACTAATAATTGAGAGATTATAAACATTAATTAATTGTGGCCTAATTGTATTGGAAGATATACAATATCTTCCAAAACCAGGAAAAAAGGATGTTCACTGAAGTTATTTTTATTGTTTTAATTTTTACTTTTTTACCTACTTAAGTAAAAACAATTCTGGAAGGGATCTCTTAGCTCAACTACAGACAAAATTGAGTGATTTCTGAATTAAGAACATAAAGCTCAAGCTTGAAAATCCTAGGGTACTATTTAAGCAAAAAGTAATACAAGAACACCAAGCTGATCTAAGAAAGTCTTATTTATTTATAAATAAATAATAAAGCAGCATACTGATAGACATCTTTGTTCTTTCAAATCAGCTGCTTTTTATTCTTCATGTTTATCTTTTATCATTATCAAGACAAATTTTGAAGCTCTGATTCAGACCATGAGTCATAGGAGAATCAGATCTCGGCACAGAGAAACCCACACAAGTTTCTGCAGATTGGTATTAATAATATCTTGCGTCAGTCTGACATAAACAATTTGGGAAAAGTAAATACAAAAAGCAGCTACTATTATCAGAGCCAATTTTAATTCCTCTGTCAAATATAGCCCAACAATATCTCCCTTACCTGATAATTTAAATAAGTAAAATAAATTTTATCTGCCCCTTACATAGATTTCTGTATCACCCATAAAGCAGTTTTCCCGATAGTCTTGAGTGTTAGAAAACTTCACTGCTTTGTCTTTTTATATCTCTACCTAAACCAGCTACAGTCTTTATGGTAAACACCAGGAATGCAAAAAATGGCATTCAGTGTCAATTGCACTTATAGTTTTGGAAGAGAAGACTCATCAATTATGTTCTCTCTTTCTGCTTCTGCTGTTCTCAAAAGCTCTAGAATCACAACTGCCAAATACACCTTTACTGGAAAAAATGCACTCAACCTTAGCTTAAGAAGTTAATGTACCTATAAATTTATTTAAAAATTCACACAATATTATTACTTGATTCCTTTCTCAACTCAGAGACACATCTGTCTTCATGTAACTTAATTATGATAAATAATTCCCTATATTTTTGCATCTTTTTAAGCTAGAGTGCCTGCAATTAGCATAGCAGGAGATTAAGCTTGTGAAAGTTAGCACACTCATCAGTCATAACAAGAGGCAGCATGGCAGGAGCAGAGAACATGCCAGCTCTAATTAAATACAACCAAACTGTCTTCTCTCCTCCATTTTAACTTTCCTCCTTCATAAAAAAATTGATTCTTAAAATAGCAAAGTCCATATAAAAAACAGAAATAAAATACTTACCAAGTAAAATATTTCCCAAGAGTTTCTAAACTGGACTGATTCTTATGCAATAGCTTCCTTGTAAGCATTTAATTTTTATGATTAATTTTCATAACCGATACATGAAACATCAATACATACCTGCAATTTCTTCTATGGAGTTAGCTCTCATGTCCAAAAGAACTGTGCCATTCAGGATACAACTTCTCAGCTCAAACAAGCTATGAAGTGACAGTGTGGCAACATAGGGTTTGCTCCATCTCTCTCCACCATCCTCTACATCTTCTTCAAACTTCAACCACCTGTACAAACAAGCAATTTTATAACTCCATTATCCATAAGAAAATAAAAATAAATCACTTCTATGGATATTGACAGATCACTGTTAAACATGTCTTTGGATTTCACTTTATTCTTTCTTTGTAGGTAATATATAGAAACTTCCCTTGCTTGCTTCTTTGCATATAATGTTGTATTCTACCATTTTTGAAGATAAGTTCTGAACACAGAGATGAAAAGAGAAATTTATTAAGCATCACTGTACTGTACAAGAATTTTGACTAATTCTTTGGCATACAGTGGTATTTCTGTGATAGAATAACAAGTAGTATGAAAAGGAATGAGGAAAGATTTCAATAAAGTAAAAAAATATATGAAACTGGCTTGGAAGGATCAAGTCTTATGTCACTGGCCAGCCTGATGAACTTTGTTGTGTGACTGAATTGTTTCCAGATAAATATTACACTCTAAATGTTAAAAGAATATTAAACAAACACGAAAAATCTGGTTTGTTGACATATACAGAAGTCTTCCAATCACACACAGATGTTGCTGCGTGGAGCCATGCAGCCCTTCCAACTTGGCAAGGCTTGAACAGCTGCATCCACAGCAGATCTCTGTATCACTTGACTCGGCAGCACTCACCTATTTTATACAGACACAGCACTAGAGAAGTCAAGCAGAGCCTCACACCTTGACAGCATCTTCACACTTATTTCCAGACAGCAGGGAAGTGTAAAGCATTAAGAACTATAAAGCAGAGGAATTTCCAGTTTTACCAGGGCCTCATAGCCCAGCAACACAGCAAGCACAGATGTCCTCTTCTGTTCCTGGGCCACCTGTCTTGCTCTGCTCCTACTTGTAAAATATGCATGTGTACCTATATTTTAGACATTGTCCCCCTTGCAGTCCCTGTGTACCAAATTCTTCAACTTCTACTGCCCTCCTTTGAACAGCCACCACTTCAGTGACCCACTCATAATCAGCATATCTGCTCCCTTCCTGATGTATTTCACTTCTTCAAACTGTGCCAGCTGCCTTCTAATAATTCTCTCATTATGGTCTATATAAATAGACAATTTGCCCCAATTTCTTGGGTCCTTCAAAATCTCTGATTTCCTGTGTCCAGTCTGGTCTTTGCATGTTCCATTCATTTCTCAGAAACTGGCTAGTTTCTGTATCTTTCCTCTGCCCATGAGAACTCCTTCCTCTCCATCAGACTTCTGTTCTCCACTCCCTTCATTGCAATTTCTCTTCCAGCCTAGCCAGGCTATCTCCTTTACCTTTTCATTCTTCTAGAAAAGCAACAAGGACACAGCACACACCAAAATTTGTTTCTGAAGAGCTGAGCCCTGAAATTGAGTTTGCGTATGCAAATGGGGTTTTCCAAATAGATATTAAAAAACCATGTACAAATGGACATCGAAAAGGATGAGCTGTAACAACTTAGGAAAGTTAAAAAGAGGCATATGAGAAGGAAAAAAAAGTCCTTAATTTTTTTTTTCATTTTGTGGTTGCACTTGAACTCCCTAAGAAGAGGCTGTTACTGATTTACTCATCACCCTCATGTTTACAAGCTAAAAAACGTGGTAGACTTATTTGTGGTCATAACATCACAAATAGTGCATTTATTATCCAGCTTAAACTATTGCCTCCTAAGACTCTGCAAAATACCTACATTTTTCTCTTCTCATACCTCTGGTTTTGTGCATGGTTCTAATCTTTTTAGGAGATTTATAAGACTACCACCTTTATGCTTGGGTATTCCAAATTATTTGGAATAATTATTTCTGATATATCACCATCTTGTTTTATGCTGATTCAGAAAAAAAATCATCTTACCTATATTCTAAAAATAATGATCCAAGCACAGATTCTAACAGAATATCATCAGAAACCTCATTCTGTCATTACCTTCTGTTCATGTAAATAGGTCTTCAACATTGCTTACCTGGTTACACTGCTGCAGTCTGTCCTTGATATTACCTATTTTAAATATACTGACCATTTGTAAACAGATTTTGAATGAGCTGTAAAAGACAAACATGTTCTTTAAAGTTTAAGGGTGACAGGACAGAGGCAGGCTCTTTTCCAGGGCTTGTAACTTAGGGACACATGGACAAGAGAAGTCTAAATTATGAAAACAGCTTTAATTAGAGGTTATGGTGTCAGATATCAAAGCTTACACACAACTTAAAAATCCATAGGAAACTACTGCTCAAATAACTTTAACTGCCATTTTGATCATCTCCATCTGGGTTTCAGTGAAGGGAACAGTATAATTCTATGGGTTGCATCCCATTTCCTACTGTTACTGAAACTTACAAGTTTAAGCACATTATCGTACATTGTTACTTAATGAGCCAACAGGCTGGGACATGAAACTAAATCAGACCCAGCTGAGAGGATGTTAGATTTGGAATAAACTCCTATTTTGATTTTAATAAGCATAAGATGAATTTACACATATCATCAAGGGAACATCATGATTATCACCTTTTATCTTCTCAGAAACATTCCTGTTATGTCAGATAATCCTTATTTAACATATCAAATGAGAAACAGTAGCAGAAAACATAAACAAATCTAATCTTATACATAGTCTTTCAATTCTAAGTGTTCAAGTGGTTTTAAAAATCATAATCAAATCCTCTGAATTTCATGTACAAATTTAAATTACAGAAATGGCTTTAAAATCCAAATTCAGGTATAGACCCCAAGTTTGCCAATTTTCTACTCCTTTGAGTTTCTCAAAGACAAATTTTAATACATTTACTTTTACAGTTTAAACCCTTAAATTGGTATAATTGATAGATAAAAGCCTTTCATAATTTCCTGGGAAACACCACCAACCATTTGTATATTGAGCTTATCTCCCATACCCCACAAGCTTGGAATATATTTAGAGCTATCTTAGTTATGTCTGATTGCATAGAAGAGCACCTACTTCTTATGGCTTTCCTTAATTGGTGAAGACTAGCATAGGTCTATCTATCATACTATTTAGTTCCTCTGACAGAATACATGCTGGAAAAAAACTTGCCAACCAGAGTTTCAGCAAGGTGAGTTCCTGTAGGAAAAATATTGCTCAGGCATGTGTGTACATACACCACATGCATATGTTACATCTTTTAAAGCCATCTTTATCAGTTTCTCAGGCATCAATAAAAGAGTGCACATGCTTCATTGTTGACTTAGTTACAACATTTTCTGCACAATATGAAGTGGGTGAGTTGAACTTCTTCTATTTTAGTTTGGTATGTCTGCAGCAGGGAAATGGAGTCTGTACTCAGAACCCACTTAACAGTCAATGGTATTAATGCAATCTTACAATCTGTATAAATTTCCACATGACCTTGTGCCTGTCTACACTGATTTGAAAATGAACCAAAATAAACAAGTATGTCAGCAAAAAAGGACAAGTGAGGAACCGAAGAGTTTTGTGACTTAGTTTCTTCAGAGGAAAGTTTTGATCCAGAGAAAATGCATTTCATTTCATAAGTTTCCATAGCACATACATTTTCTAGTCACTAATAACAATTTACTTTCTAAATTATGGACAGAGGTTTATTTCCCTAACTGTGCTGTTTTCATTAAAATTCAAGCCTAAACACTTTCATGGTGGTCCCAAAGTGTCTTTTCATTTTTCTCCTTACTACAAAATTTTTTCTGTTCCATAAACATAGTGATGTTCTCCAGATATTTTCAGTTGATATTAGCAGATAAATGAGACCCAACATTTTGGGTAAAACTTGTCACAAATCAGGCACTACTTTCCAGCCATGACACATTAATTGGTTTCCCAACAAAAAGCTGCAATTTTCAGCTATACTACTGGGTGTATAAGATAACTACACTTCAGTGTGTTTCTCCACAAACTTACTGGAAATATTTTTTTCAGAATAGAAACTATACATCATGCATTCTCTGTAGTATAGCTGGGCCATATCCAAAAGCTTCTGTAAGACTGACTGTTGATTTTAAAAGGTGTCTCTTTCTTTTGGCTTGAAATCAGTTAAGGGGGGGGGGGAATTAATTTTAACACTACATCAACAAAACCAAGCTATTCATTTCATTCTGCTAATTCTGTGAATGGGACAGCCTAAATCAGATCCTGGAATGGAATAGGCCAGTGCACTTTCTTGCTCCTGCTAATGAACCTGTAAGAATGCTTTTACTCGTACGAAATGTTATGGAAACTGAGAAATGGCAAGCTTTGGAGTCTCCTAACTGCTGACCAAAAAAAAAAAAAAATAGAAAAAGACAGACTACAAAAGGACTTACTCTTCCAAATAAACTAAACAGAAATAGAAGAGATTGACCTAAAGAACACCAAAATTCAGTCAAAACTTATCTATGGCTCCCTTTAATATGCTATTCTTCTGATCAACCAAGAACAAAATGTCTTAAACAGTTTCAGGCAGTTTGCTCAAGATATTTTTTAAAACCTCTAAGGTTCAAACGTGTGTATAATTTCAGTCAAACTAAAATTACAAAGATACAGATGTACTTCATCAGTCAACCCAACACTTCAATCCATACAGAGCTTGGTGAAATGAATATAATGAATATAGTGCTATCACTCTCATTGAATGCACTTAATCTACCTGGAACTACATCCAAAGTCAGACAATGAGATTTACAAATGCTTCCAAGTGGCATTCCACACAGCTGGAAAACATAATAAAGCTGGAACTGCAACAAATTCAGGGTGTATATTCCCCTTACCATGCTTTAATCAAATCCATAATTTTGAAGTCCTGAATAAACCACAGGTTGATCCACTGTATTAGTTTGTAAGCAAATGATCTTTCATATTAAACACCATCCTTTTTCTATTACTCTACTCAAACCCACCTTGTTCTTTGTGTATGGTATCTTTATCTATTTCTAGAGAAATAATACCTCCTAATGTCTTATCATCAGCAAGTTTCATTAGTGTAATCCTATTTTTTCATTCAATAGTAAAGCTATTTAGTAAGACTAATTCTTCCAAAATTAGCTGTCACTACCTTTCACACTGATAGCATAATCTTCCAGTATGACCTGCTGCAACTCTTCAGTTCCTGACCCGCTAATAGAATTGTTACACTAGAATGCAGTTTAAGTAATAAATTTCCACTGCTGTATCATATCAAATGCTTTACTTAAAAAAAAAAAAAAATTCATTTTTTCTTTGTCTGAAAACCAAAAATCAATTAGATAATTCAAGAGCATTATTAGCTTAGTCTGACATGATGCACCACAATATTGCTTTTTATCCAATTTTCCACTTAGTTTCAAGTCAACATTTTTTCTTTCCTTCAAGTCTTGTTCTGAGTCTTGTATGGCTCTGAAATTGGACAACAAGGTTTGTCCCGATTATTTTTATCCTTTCTCGAATAACACTGATGTGTTTGCTATAGTACAGCAATACACCTGACAGACTCACAAAATTACAGGAATTACCCTACCCCTAAAATACATGTTCTTTCAGTTTTCTAAGATGGAAATTATTGCACCCTCTTATTTGCACAGATAAAGCACTTTGATTCTTGTCTTCATTTTGAGTTTGGTTATTTCCCTGCCATCTCCCCTTTTTCGAAGAGCCAGCTACTTCATGACAACTGCAGTCTGAAATTTTGGTATCCAAACTGAAAAAGATCATTTATCTTGACCATTTATCTTACTGCATGGCAGACCCACTCTTTCTTTGTTTCCATCTTATTCTAAAGCTAAAGAAATTTTTACTATTAGCTGCTATGCTTCACTCTTGTGTTTTCTGAGGTCCAAAAATATAGCCTTCTTGGCTGTCCTTTTTGAATATTTCATCTTGCTTCTATTAAATATTTTTGATTCTTTATTTCCTAAACAACAATTGGGGACTACATATAGACAGATCAACCTAAACAGAAATATATTTCACCTATTCCTTTCTAATTCTTTCTTGATCAGAACAACTTGTTAATAAAAATTGTTCTAACTTTTCAGCAACACAATTCTTTGATGATTTGCAAAGGGTTGGGTTTTTTTCAGTTGAACTAAAGAAGCTGCCATTTCCCTGCTTAAAAATAATGTAAGACAGTGATTTTTAATTTTTAATGACAATAGAAGCTGATACCCCTCCTAGGGGGGTATGTTCTATGTATTCCTAATCAGCATGAGAACACTGCAGATGATTACCTTGATTAGATTTTCTCTGTCTGAGTAATAATAGATTATTAAGGGACACTACTACATTCCATTTGCAGCACAATCCCCATATGAGAATTTTATACACATAAAGATCTATATTTAGCAGCTTTCTATGCCTCATATGGACAGATAAGGGAAGGGAAAGTCATAGAAAATTCACTGGCCCTCTGGGAAAGCAGGAGTTTGCAGTAACATTAAAGGGAAAACTAACAGACATATTCACGTCAGACAGCGCACATACATGGTTCCCCACAAAATCCTTCCAGAAATTCTGCAATTTTTATCCCACTGACATCAAAGATGTGGTCTGAAGACTTCTGGGCACCATTCAAGAACACTGTCAACAATTGGCAGGGAGAGAAAGAATTAAGGTTCTAAGAAGAAAAATTAACCAAGGATTATTGGGAAATGTAAACTCTTAATGAATCTAAGCAAATCATCTCCCATTTCAGTGCTCAATAAAAAAACCACACAATAATAATAAAAAAAAAAGTTCTGTTCCAGTATTATTTTTAAGCAGAAATGAAATTTAAATAGCCTTTCATACTAATTTTGCAGAAATAAAATAATTGAACACATTCTCAAAATAAACTCTTTATTGATAGAATATGTTAAAAGTTCTATTGCTCCAAAAGTAATCTCATTCCTTGCTTTAGTCTTTATATGATGGTAGCTTTATCAGTTTCTTGAGGATTCAAAAAAAAAAAAGAATTTTTAAAATCTATTAAAATGATAAACTAAAATATTAATAAAACCAATGATTTTTAACTCCTATAAATGATATGTTTAATTTTTTCCCTTGATATTCACTCTGACCTATATTTCATAAATCCAGATGAAAACATTTGGCTCTGGGAAACGACGAATGCTGTTGTAATACTACCAGTCTAAGGATTAAAATTATGGTTTTATTAAGCTTTATATCCAAAATCTGTTCCTGAGCTTGCTACAGCTTTGAAATCATTCCTCAATACACCAGCAACCAATACATAAAGATAATTTGTAAAAAGTCATGAAAACACTCACCTTGCTGTCTCCCTCCACTCTGCATCCTCTCCTTCACGCCAACAAATTTCATCAAGCTCAGTGAAGAGATCATGAGGAATGTGTTCCTCATCATCATCTTCTGTTCCAAGAATAAACTGCACCCTTTGTGATGGGGTATCTAGAGAAAAATAAAAAATATCAAGTCCAAAACAACAATTTTTTTGCCCTGAGCAAACAAATACTTTACATTTCATGAGATTATCCAGATTCTTTCCCCCATATCACTTACTGCCACACACAAAAAAATTATAGTTATGCTGTAAGAACACTCATTTATACATGAACATGTTCAGACTGAGACCTCTTCATTTACTGTAATTGCCTACTATGCTATTTAAAAAACTCATCCAATGATAGAATGTGATGTACAGAAGTAGGGTATATTGGAAGGGTATCTCCCAGAAAAAAAAAAAAAAACAAACTAAAAATGAATGAACTCTGATGAAACTTAGTCTCTTTAGAAATACAGTTGCTTTTTCTGTTAATGTATTTTAAATTTCTGAAAGGAACCAAAAGTCCTTTGTGACAGTGACAGGGGCCAAGTTGCCAGTGAACTGAAAAACTGATTATCCAGCAGAACAGCTCAGCAATTCCTTGAACATTGTCTAGATGAAGTTCTGTTCTATAACCATATTTGTAAGACAACCTCGAGTGTTCCAACTAACAATGAAGAGTATCCCTGCATAGGATCCTCAAGCTCTTTGAATTTGGAAAAACTGAGATGATAGCACCCATTGAATGCTAATTAAAGAGCAAATACATCACTGATCAAAAAAAATTAAACAGGCTACTGACAAAGAAAATTAAATTCAGCAATAGAGATATCTCTTTTGGTTGTAGTACTAAACTTGCTATAGCAATGAAACACAAAAAATACATGACAGTTTTCACCTGAGGTCTATTTACTTAAACAGAGTGTAAAGATACAGTACAGTCAAGCCTATTTACTCCTTCACAAAGCAAGGAAATTAAACCTAAGAAGAAAAAAGGCAGATGAGGCAGAGAGACATGGGCTCGGGCCCTACTAAGCTCTAGAGAACAGAACTGCAGGGGGACAGCTAAGGAGACAGAAATTACTTTTCGTGAATCATTAAAGAACAGCAACAAACTCTTCCACTTGACCCCTTCTTTGCTTTCTCTTCTCTCTCAGTGTTCAGTCCTCTTTTTTCTTTAAAACCATTCTACCTTTCTTTTTAATGTGAGACTAGAAAGTACACCCTAGTCAAGAAGTGTGCAACTTTTTAGGACTATCTTCCAAAAGGACAAAATTCAATGAGATACGAACTTACAAAGGCCAAGTACATATGACTAATTACAGAACATGGAAAACAAGCTGGACTGCAGTGATAATCTGAGAATAAGCATTGCCAAGAACATCCTGTATTCTTGATAAAATCAGTACTAGAACTGATTTACAGCAACTGCTACTATTAAGTAATAAATGAGCAGTGTTATACAGCAGAGCTGAAGTTTCATGACAGTTATGATACTCTTGCAAATACATGCTTTCAGCATGGGAAAGACAGCAGAGGATCAGAAATCTCTTGAAGTCAGGTGAGTAGTAACAAGGAACCACTTTACTATAGCAATTTGCTCTTACTGGGTTTTCTGTGTAACAAGCTTCATGACAAACAACAGTGAATCACAAAATCTTTTAAGTTGAAAAGATATCTAAAATCATCGAGTTCAACCACTAAACAAGCATTGCCAAGCCCACCACTAAACCATGCCCCTAAACACCACATCTATAGAAATGACACAATATGCACTAAATTACCCTCTTTCTTGTTAACAAACCAGTAAAAAAAGCCACTAGCTATCTGGCTACATTTCTTTACTCCTATAATTACTATTGGTAGTTGAAACCTGCAAGTCACAGATTCATTTTGAGACACCAAGCTGGAAACCAAAAAAAAAAAAAAAAAAAAAAAAAGTTTTCACTTGCTTACAATTATTTCAAGGTCAAAACCCTAAGAGAATTAAACAATATGAAAATAATAACAAAAACAACAGATCTGTTGGTTCTACTTATAAAACTGAGTTAACAGGACTACTCTTGAGCAATGCCAGATGGATTTGGCTTCTATTCATAAGAGCAATAAATACCAAATATGCCATTAATATGTTATATAGAAAATTAGTAATATGTGATTCAAAAATAGCATGGAAGTATACTTCAATTGCTGACTGTCAAACTGTGATAACTTAATCCTCAGTCTAGAAGCATAATATTTGCAAACTAGGACACTCAATGTATTCTGCAGTCTAGGAAAACAGAAATTGGCTTGAATATTATTTTTGTCTATCCCTACTTCAATTAGTACAGCCAGCATAAAAAAAAAAAAAAATCCTTCATACAATTATTGCTATTCCTAAGAAGTAATGAAAGCAATCTGGATTAATCTTTAAAAAATTAAATGAGTGGGACTAATTTGTTACATTACTATTTTTATTACTGCAGTTGTTTTATATCAGATATATCAGAAGCAGTGTGAATTTAAAGTTCCACAATAAGCAGCTGATGAGTCTCCCAAGTAACAAGCTCATCACCAGTTCAGGACACCCTCCGGAACCAGCTGGGACTGGGCAGAAAGTCTGATACACAACAGGAGTAGGAGTACTGTAAACAACCACTCCTGCTTGGCTAATTAGCCATGCCAGTCAGGAAAAGTTGAAGCACATTTCTGTTTGCTGTGGCTCCACCAGCCCAGAGCAGCCTCCAGCCAGAGTCCGTGTCATACACAGGTTTCTCTGGGCTTGTGCTCACACCATCTGTGCAGCACTCACACAGACTTCCAGCTACCTCTGATACCTCAAATTCATTGTATGCATGGAAATTCTGAGTACACCAGCTTAAAAAATATGGCCAACTCCACTGCACTGTTAAAAAGGTAAAAATTATGACCTAGTTTATAGGTTACTGTTGAAAGCACAAACTCACAGTGGGACTCAGTGCTGCAGAAAGGGAGTGACCCTACAGAAACCTGACATAACTGATGACTACTATAACTCTTTGTAAAGTCATCAACATCCCTAAAACAAACATAAGATGTGGGTATAGACATGCCAAAACATCAGCTCTGAAAGCCAGAACTACCAATAACCCAGTCCCCAGACGACAAAACAAAGAGCTGCTCCCTGGAATAGCACTGAGTGCAGATAGCAGCAAAGAGTGGCCTACATCACCATCCCACCTTAGAAAACACATGTAGAAAAGGATCATAACTGGCATTTCCCCCATTTAAAACACCCCCAAGTGCAACCACAGTTCTGGGTCAGGACTGCTCCCTCTTGCCTAAGGGAACAAGGTAAAATAATGAATTTGGCTGGGGTCACAAAGGAGGACCACTCTCAGTCCCTCCACATAAATTTAGCCCAGCGAACATTCTGCTCTGCTACACCAGTCAGAATAATGCACATCTCCTCCTCAGTGAGTGCCAGGATTTCTTTTGGGACAAACTGCACTTCCATCAGCCAGAAATGCACACAATTCACCCAGGTGTTATCACATGCAGAAATACAGCTTTGGGTACATATAAAATGTATCCAAATTCTGTCCTCTGCTCTTGATAAACTTACAAAGGGTGCACAAATGTATTTCTGGTAACACTCTGGCAAGCTTACTTGCCAGAACAGATTTCAGTATTTCCAAGCCTATCGAACCCGTATTTAAGGGCAGTATTAGCAGGCCAATACTTCTCACTGGGTTCACGAGATACAGTCATGAAAGATTACTTTTTCAACATCAGAAAACATGCTAAATGTTAAAAAAAAAACACTTTCATTTTAGAAGTTCATGTAAGATAGTGAACATCATACACAAGATTTAATCCACACCTCATGTTCTTGTATATTCACATTAAAGTAATATTAAACATGCAAACAATTTTTTTTTTTTTTTAATTTCTCAGGACAGACTGCAGACAGGGAGTTAACAGCTATAACACAGCTGACATCCATAACAATCTCTTACAAACCGAGGGGAAATGGTGTGAAAAAGTCACTGGATCAGAGAGAAGAAAGGATCATTCAAAGACATTTATCATCCTCCTGCTTGTGCTCACCACAGAAGTGGTAGATGGGGTCCCTCTCCCCACCTCCTTCCTCTGCAGATTGGACCCTTAGCTCAGCAATCACTAAAGGTAGGGACCACAAATTCTTTTTTTTAAATTAGAAAATATGGTAAAAATTAAAACTAAATTTGCATTACCAAAGTCCACATAAAATAGCAAACAGGAATTGTTTCCATCAACCCAGGGCTATGACAAATAATGACATCTTTTGGATCTGACAGTGTGGGCAATTACCAAGCTTCAATTCTCTTCTTTTTGCTAGACTCTTAAAACTGCAGTAATGATACATTATTTTAATCCAGATTTGCAGCAATCTGTTCCCCAGCTATCCAGAGATTTAAATTTCCAAGTTCATCCTTTAGCATACAAAGCCTATAGTTAAGGGTAGGTGAATTCTCTTAACGGCCACACTCCTTACAAATAATTAAATTTACCCCACTAATAGCCATTCAACATTTGAGATTAGGTACCAAATACAGACAACTGAGTCCTTTCATTATACTTTCTTAAAGCCCTTCTATTAACCAAGAGAAGTTCCTCTTTGCAATCCACTTTTTGGCTTACATTACCTTCAGGGAGTCTTTCCTGAACTGTGCGTGCAGTCCTCTGTCAGGCTCACCTCCAGGGCTGCTCTTATGGCCTTTCCACATCTAATATCATGAATTACAAATTTAAGCCTCTTTAAAACTAGGGATTACTAAAGCTAGATTTCTTAAAAAAACAAATCAAATCTTCCACAAGTCCCAATAGTGCCCAGTTCTACAAGATACATGAGGCTGCAAAGTCCAGTCTCACAGCTATGTTCACTTTAACCCTCAACAAACCTGTCCTTAAAGACACCCTTTTCAGAGATAAAATCTTCATATTCCACCACATTTTGAAACAGCAACATAAATATCTTTAACTCATGAGTACGAAGGAGCTGTTTTGCTGGTTACAGGCTAACAACAGACATCAAAAAGCCACTGGAAACTGCCACTAAAATCCGCATGCACACCAAACAAGCACAACTCTACCAGCCAATGGGAAATCTGCACCAGGTTGCAGTGCCACCACAACCCACAGAACTGATGGAACTTGTGACCCTGCAGCTCACAGGCACCATCACCCACCACCCTCCCAGCAAGCAGCACCAAGGAGATGCTCCAAGCATAAGCAGCTTTTTTTGACAAATTAGTTTCCATTTGCATCAATTCCCTCATTTAATTCACAGAGCAGCCACAACACTTGCCCCACAAGGAAAGCTGTGGAGGAGGGAGCTTAAAGCTGGCATGAAACTAGGGCCTTAATTACAACAGCAGCATTTCAGCTGGGAACAGTGAACCTCTCCAATAAAGCAAATAACACTACTGCATTTTTAACTAGAGTGGATAATTTCACTGAATTTCTCCTCCAGAAAAATTAAAAAGCAAGACGGTGAAACTCCAGACCTTGAAATCACTTAGCTTACAATTTTTACTACCCAAAAAAACACCTCTACATGAGCAAGCCATGTAATCTGCAAATTGTGCAGTTCACAGGCAACGCATTTTAGCAAAACAGAAACACCTTTTACACCCTCTCACCAAGAGACACCAGATAGACAGTGAGAATCAGGTGTAGGGAAAACAAAACCCATACCTGAGTAACTGATCTGTGCCCCCAGATGACAGGACTCCTTTTTTATTCCACTAACTACATATTCTACATTTTATTTGTCTACTCTGGAGTTATCTCTGAATCTGCACACTGAGAACATCTGGGTTATTTTTGAAAAGTAACAGTAGGAAATTTAAAAACAAACAAACAAATAAACCAAAACAAAATAAAAACAAGATAAAACTAAAACAGAACAAAAAAACAAAAAACAAAAAACCCAACAACAACAACAACAACAACAACACCTTATGAACTGATGTCAGAATGTTGTAAAAAATCTATTCACTTCAGAAACTTCCCCTAAAAAAGTAGCTGGTACAGATTCCCCAGCCAGGATTTGAAGGAATTGCGAGAAAGCTTCCAGCATTACACTGACTACAGGTGTTTTCTAGACATGTTGATACAAAGAAAACAGTTTATGAAATTGTTTTTCACTGGATATGAACCTGATGGCACCTGTCCACCCTGCATGGGGCCCCCACAGTCCCACAGCACATCATGCACTGCGCAGCTCCCTGAAGCAGTGATAGCAGAGCAAGATCTGCACCTGATGGTACTAAACAGATTAAGTTCAAAATTATACAGTTAAAAATTGTGACAAAAAAGTAATGCTTTATCCCGTGCTTGGTTAATGAAGCAGTCTGGAGCACTTCATGTCTGAATATTTCAGGTCCTTACTTGTTCCAGAATCTTTGTTATTCAGTTGTTGCATCTTTTGCTTTTATTATACTCCTTTCATACTTCACTGCTTCAGAACACTGCTAATTTATTCTCTTATATCATAAAAATCCTTATTTATTTTTCTGACTTACTTCAAAGCACTGCTTTCTATCAGTTGGTCTCACAGTGCTTATTTTCTGTATCTTTCTTCTTGCACCTGCTCATCAAAAGGTTTTTTTCTTTCCCCTCCTCCCTTTCAGTTCCCCAGCATACAGCCTTCTCCTATTCAACAGAAATGCATTAAAAGGTGTCTATAGAGAGATGGAGCTAAGCATTTCTGTGTGCTCAATTAAATTCCTAAATTAAGGGACTAGTTAAGATCTACTCTCTCACATAATACAGTCCCTCATATTGAGTTATGCATCAGGAGAAGGAAGTGCATGTCTTCCTTCCAACTTCCTTCAGTCTCTGGTTACTGTTATAGCCTTGTGGTCGTGGGGAATGATAGAATTACTGAGGTTTAGTGGACTCAGATTTAATGTGGGAAGTCTATGTTGCTCCCTCTGTGCAAATATAGGATAAGAAAACTATTTTTATATCCTCTATAAAGGCAAAGCTTCTGCCCAGGCAGCACAACAACCTGTCTCAAACTCCCGTAAAGAAAAATCATAGCAAAAGCAAGGATGTGAATATAGATATAAGATTAATCTCTGTATTATTTTGTCTACCAGCTCTGTATATAACCCCACCACCCCTGCAGAATTTTAGGATTTGCCTTCATTATGCAAATCCCTTTCACTCTTGTCTATAGAATGCCACATTTCTTCCTGGACGGACAGACACTATGGCTGTCAAAAGTCTGGTTGACTGGCCAAACTTCCAGGAGTCAGATAGACCAGGGGAAAACCCCTCAAATTTTACTACTTGGGTATTGATTCAGGGTGACAAGATTGAATAATTCCAGACTTGTAGTTATGTCTTTGGATTCTTTGAATTGTTAACAACCATAACTTAGTCACACTCCTTAGTTGGTACTTATAATGCCTTTACAAGTGAAAATGTGACTTACAAAAAAATGCAGACCTGTAGTTGTTTCATCAGGTTCACGTTAGGACAACTGAACATCAAGTTACAAATGCGCTTCAAAACTGTCTTTCTTCATATTACTGATACTCCACAGATCCTTTGAATATAGGCTGATTTATACTTAACACAGAATAGTGTTGAACACTGCATTTTACTGTATGCACAACTCCCAAAGACTACTAATGACAGATTCAGACAGTTAATTTCTTTTTTCCTTTTTTTTTTTTTTTTTACTTTTGACGTTAAGAAGGACACCAGCCTAGGTCTCCAGAAGTTGAAAGAACAGAGCTAAGTTCTCAGCCAAAATGTGTCACATACTGGCACTTAAATAAAACCAGATGACTCAACAGAAGACAGTGCTTCATAGTTCAAGATATTTCACTTCTTGGCTAACGTAACTTTCAATTGTTTCTTTTTAATCTGACTTTATATGTATATATGCATATTCTTTTTGAAAACTATTTTAATAATTTATGAACTTCGTTGTTTTCCAAGAAACTGGTTTCCATATAGTATTGGGTCTTTGTACATTTGAAATCCATTCCAGACAGAACCACCACAGCCAATTTTTTCTCTACTGTTTAGTCTTCAAAACATAACTCATATCTGCTAAGTTTGAAAAAGTCTTGACTTTTATTCTCAGTATAATAAACCACTGTGCAAGATTTGAGTATTTCATGCTCTAACCATCAGAATTTATACTTGCTTGAAAGCTTTATACACATGTAATACAAACTTCTGGTTAAAAGAAACTCTTTTAATTACTATTTTATAACCTGAAATTACATTGGCACATTTCCCTAATGATTTAAAAACACACTACCAAACTGTTTTCTATACATGCTTCCATTATATTGTCAACACTTACTATAGCCTTGGACATTTCAGCACATGCACTTCTTATTTTTGAGCAGTGTTTCAAGACAAAGCTTGACTCATTTATTCATGACTACCTTTTTATGTTCTCTGTAATATTTTTTGATTTAAAATTTTGAGAATTTTAGGAGTTTAATATTAGGTTTTTTTATTGAAAGGTATTTTTTCCTGTTTGCTCTCAAGTCCTCAGTTAGAAGACACATCTCACAACAGCATATTTACAGTGTCATATAAGAAAAAAGGCAAAGACAATCTAGATCACAGTTCAAATCTGATAAAATGCTGCAGGCTCAGTAACATTAACACCATTAAAAAACTAATTGTAAAGAATTACAACTCCTCTATGTTATGTTTCAGGGGCAAATACTCCGGAGCCTCAACTGAGGTCAGCTGGTGCCATGAACTGCTTACACCCTTGAGTGGTGGTGGCCATCTACCTTTCTGAGGACATTTACAGTCAGTCTCCTATAGTGCTCCTTTAGTGCTAGAAATTACTGAGATTTCCCATGTATTGATGGCCACCAGATGCTGTCCTTCAGGGGATTTGTTCAAAGGAACGAATGTCAGCAGAAACTGAGAGGCTCTGGTGGATTCCCCAAAATTCCACGGCTAATCATGTCCATCTGGAAACAGGACATATGCATAATCATACTGATGTTTATTATTAAAAGACCTATCCAAAAATAAAATTTGTCTTACCAAAAGAAGGAGATTCTCTCCCATCTTCTAATCCTGAATCTCGCTCTCTGTCTCTCTTTCTGTGTTTATGTCCACGGTGCCTATGGCGTCGGTGACTTTTTCTTCCACCCAGTGGCACATGAACTCCAATGAACAATGTTCGATGGCCTGTAAATAAAAGAAAGGTACCTTCTAAAAAGGGGCCATGGCAACATAACAACAATATTAATAACTTTAATAGCATTAATGGTATAATAATTATTATAATTCCATAATTATATGGATTATTCTAATATTAATAGTCATAACAATATTAATTACAATAATAATGATTGAGCATCACAGATATATAACCCTCTGACACAGAACAAAATCTCAGCACCAAAGTTCTTATGATGCAGTGCCAGATTTGTATATTTTTCCTTCAAATTTGCATCTCTGTGTGTGAACTTTCATTAAAGCCAGACAGGTGTTCTACAAAATGTCTTCCAAAACAGTAACATGAAGAGACACATGGATCTCTTCAGATTGAACATTTGGTAAAGTTGCTGTTTGCTTTGTATGTACAAGAACTTTACCAAACTCATTCCTATTTATGAGCTAAAACCTTGACAGAATTCTTGTGGGAAATTCACTGAAGGGAAAATGAAAAAAAAAAATGAGAGAGACTAAAAAAGAAATACAATAAAACACTATGTGCTCACATAATAAATACATTGCCAGTAGCTTAGGCTGATTTAATTTCTTTTTTTTTTTTTTTTTTAATATATAAGAAGGTACACATTGCATGCCTGCTGCCTTCAAGCCTGAGAAATTTTATGTTGCTATCAAGCCCAAAAGATTTAGCTCTCTTAGCTATGTGGGCTAACAAGATCAGAGCACAGTAAAGCATTTAGAAGGGGGAGAGCACAGCTCAAATCTGCAGAAAGAACCACAAAATGGAACAAATGGGAAAGGAATCATGACTCACTACAGGCAGGTCTCCTATGTTTACTCAGCAGAAAGACATAGTCCAGATTACTCATCTCAAATAACATTTATGTTCTCCTTGAGATGAACATAACACAGCTCACGAATAATTGCTGCTTTGCTGTAATCATTCAGCAATGTCAATCATCTGAAAAAGCCCAAAACATTAAGCTAAGGTAGCACGTGATCTTGAATCTTATGGAGACTCCAGTGGGGACAGAAAACACAGCAATGCAGCGTGTGTCACAAAACATCAAAGAAATTCAAGGCTGACAGAAGCTCTCTGCAGAGGCACAGCTAAAAAATCTAGAGAAAAGACTCTGGACACCACACTAGTTACTTTCTCAACTTTGATCCATGTAGAGAAGACTAGAAAGCAGAGGCATCAATTTTTGAGAGTCTATTCTTGTAGAGTCGGGAGATTTTTCTAAAGCAATGGCCACAAGTTGAAAATTATGTATTTACTTATTTATTAAATACCTCTTTCTTCTTGCTTATTACATTTAACCCAAGAAATTACTTAAAGAGAACTGCTGCCTTTGGTGTATTTCAAATGCATTTCAATTAGTGGGGCATGAAACAAGAAAAAATGCACTAAGTAAAAAGAATTCATTAAATAGATATTGAAGGAAAGCAGTAATGTAGTACTTAGCACTTCCTTGTCCCATTCCTTCAGGATAAAAAACCCAAAATAACATTTTTAAAGGAATGGGGTTACCTTTCCTAAGACTTTAATAACTTCCAAAGGTACAAATAGATCGATTTTTTAATTTAGTAATTTAATAAATTCCTGCTGTTTTGTGATAGAAGTGGGTGTGTTTATCCTAGTTTTGTGCCACTTCAGTGATCAGATTGTACCTGCATCAGGAAATGCACAGGAGGAGACTCACATTTCAATTAATTTCCAGGGCTGAAACTCGGATTTTAGTCCAGATTGTTCTTTATTCAGTAAACTGGGAAACGGTGTCAGAACATTTGTGAGTGTGTGTCTGAATGTCACAACTATTTTCACAGTCGGTGCACACTGAAAGGAAAACAGGAATCTGGAAACTGAAATGGATTTTACTCTTTCTATGTGAACCTTCTGAGACCAACAGTCCTACCAAGGCACAGTTGCAATAAATTCAGGGAGGAATCTCAGTCCTTGTAAGAAGGTTCAGTCAAATCAGAGGAAAAAAAAAAATTGACGGGGGAAAAGCAATAGTTTCCTACAAAAAAGTGATAGAACAAAAAGCAAAAAATCTGAGAGATAAGAAGTTCCGATTCATTAAAACAGCACAATTGTGGAGCAAAAAAAGACTTGCTGGGAACAAAGTAAACAGTAATGAATTCTAAATTGTTGACAAAATGACAATGAATGATGGGGGTGGGGGGGAAGAGGAAATATAAAAGAAATCCAGTGATTGCATTACCTTACTTCAAGTAACCTTTTGATGATAGATATTATGTACACTTTCCTTGTACCAGTTGTCCATGCCATTACTAAATAAGAGTTTCCAGCATGCTCTGTAAATTTCCCAAGACCAGAATGCCAACCACAAGGTTGCCCTGCAGTCTCCAAATCAGAGCAGGACAGATCTCAGTAAAACTGACTAAATTTTCCAAAAAAAAAAGAGCATCTATAATTGGGTGAAGTCAATATCCACCAGGATATCCACTATCCAGGATATCCTTATAGATTACAACTAATTGTATAAGGGCATTTATTTAATTTATCTATAAGAACTTTTATGTGTGTTTAATTATTTATTTCATCAGGAAATTACAACTGCCGACTAAAAATTACTGAATATTGCTTAAATATTGTAAAATAATTCTGCTGTGACATACGTTTCCACGGTGCCCAGCTCAATTAGATCATAATTTCTCATTCTTTTGGCAAGGCTACAAAGACACTAAAGTATGGGAAATAGTAACAACTGTAAGTTACATCAGGGTACACACCATTGACATGATGTACAATCTAACAACCATTCTCATACAGAATTTAGACATGAATTAAGAGGTAAGCATAACAGTGTGTTCTTCCTACCAAAGGGGTGAATTTACTGTGTTAAAATTGTGTTTGGAAGAATGGGAGGCACTGGGGCAAAAATATCTGTACTCCTAGCATTCCATTAAAAAGATATTAATTCCACTAAATTAAGGGAAGCATTTACAAATACTTTCTCTCCATCTCCATTTTCCCTTGAAATGTCACATCCACTCAACTAATTGTAACAGGATTTCCAGAAGTACCTAACTCAAGTCATCAAGCACCATCAGTTGTAATGGGGTACGTGTTTTCAGAGTTTTAGAGATCCCACTATGTTTCTTTTTATTTCCATTTATTTAATGAATAAAATATGTAGCTAGGGTAAGCTTCTGTTTATAAAGACCCAGAATGTCAGGTTCTAAAAACCATTTCTAGATGTTACCTCTGTCATTTCCTAGGGATATGCAGAAAATGCTTGCTACTCTGAGCCTGCCTTTTTAGATGGTTAATTTGCTCTTGGGTTCTTAAAATAAATTTAGGTGTAAGGAATGATTTCTGCTTTGGAACACAGCAACCCCAAACAACCCTTCTACTTAGATTTTATTCTAAGAAATGTCTCTGCAAGATGTATTCATATTAATAACATATATTTCAAAACTGTCTTTTCTAGGGCAATGAATATATACCTCCACAAACTGAAGATATTTACAGCAAAATACACTTTCTCTTCAAAAGTCATGGGGAGATCCTGATTTTTACATATTGTTATATGTACTTTCATCTGTCTCAAAATTAATTATAATTAACAGGATCTCTTTTAAATATTTTATAATATAATTTGGATTTAATGTAATCCTGTAAAAATTAAAAAGAACTCTTTATATCAATGGTTATTATTTCTTTAATCCTTAAAATACTTTAACTCAAAGAGTGTTTTAATGCTTTGAATGCTTCTCAGAGGTTCTGTTTTTAAAAATTATTTGCTCCTAAATCCTAAGGCTGAAAATATTTATGCATGTGTTTATGTTCAGCTTTCCAAGCAACACATCTGGAATAAAGTAACATTTTAGTTCAGAATGTGTTTTTGCAAGAACAAAGTCATAGTCTTTCTATGATAAAACACTATTGATGCTAATCTAAGGTTAGCTGAAAAAGCTCAGGAAGACCAGATGAATCCTACGACTCAAGTATCTAAATTAATTCTGATTTTTAAAATAGTAACATAAATTAAACATAACATAAACCATGGAGAGGAGTAAACTTCTCTCAGCATGGAAATTCTTTCAGGCCTCCATGTTACACCAGGCATGTGGGACTCAAGTGGGTCCTTTAGGAGCTCCTTAGTGAACCAGCCAAGTTGGTAGCTATTGTATAAAAAATGACTCAGTGCCTTTAAGCCTCTCTTATGTATTGCCAGCTAGAGCTGAACCAAATGCAATTTTCCATCCTCTCAAAAAAACAGCAGTCCATGTAGAGTTAAAAAAATTGCCTTCTTCCTTATAGGAGAAAAAGTGATTATGGTGAATTGTGTAGGAGTAGAGAGTACATGACTCATGATTCATTATTGTAGTGCAGCAGGGAGGCAAAGCTGAAGAGAAAGCAGAAAGGAAAAAACAACCCTTCCTAAATCAACAGTTTACATTGCTGTTTGCAGTTATGGTTTGCCTAACACACGTTTTTCACCTTTTTGCCACGCTAAAATTTGGAGGAACTGAGAAGAAAACCTTCACAATTTTGTTCTAGGGTAGATTACAACAGAAATTATATAGAAAAAAATTTAAAACAATATTCCTGGCCCGAGATAGCATTAAGGACATATTGAACATGGAGGATAAGAGCATTTCACTGAATTCATTTAAGTTAAGGAACTTTTAAAGAGCCACAATCAATTACTGCTCTCCCAGCAAATATTGCCTTTTAACAAAAAGATTTTTCCAGGTTGTGGCTGGGCTAAAAAGTCTTTCAAGGTCTCAGACTTTGCCAGACAAAAGAAAAAAGTCAGCAGACACAGAATGTAAAAGGACCTGCTCAGACACACAAGCTCTTTCCACTGATAGAAAGTGAAGCTGTGGTTATTGAAGGGAAGAATTTGACCTATATTTCTAAATTAGCAACAAGCAAAAAAAAAAAAAAAAAACCAAACTCAATACTAGTTCAACTGCATGTTAAAAACTGAATATTTCTGTCTCCTGATGCTGCAATTTTGAAGCTTTCACCAATAGTGGCAAATTGGTTTATGTCAGTTTCATCTATCAGGATTTCACAAGGCGAAATATTTTGAAATATTAGTGCCTACAAATATGGAAAACATTTTCTGTCTGTGAAGCTGAGAGCAAAGTCAAACTTCACAAGCACAGCTTATGATCAGCAAAAGACTGTGGTGTTCACCCAACACCGTGATACCTGTTTGCTTTCATTATTTCACTATTCTTCATGTGAACTTTCAAATAGATTTTATGAACATAACTTTCAAGGTGAACTACCTTCCACAAACACAGAGCCTCTTGGGAAGGGACAAGAGACCCACACAAAGGGACCAAACCAGGTGACTGCCATGACAAGAGCGCAAAAACAGTCAAGTTCAGGAGAAAAGTGACATCTCAAGGAATATTGAACTAAACAGGTAAAAGGAACTAAAACTAGATGAGAGGCACTACAGACAGATGTGTCTTAGAAATCACAAATGGCACAGGCTGGAGTATTTAATACCTGGTAGGCAACAAAATGAAAAAATTCTGTACTTGTAAAGCCAACAGTACAGACACAAACTAAGCTGAATCTCTCTGCAACTCTACTTCCACAGCTTATATTGTACCACTCCAAGCCTAATGCTGCAAGCAGCATGAGATAGGTCAAAGTGATTGTCAGGATGAAGGGGGCACCCAAGGGAAGCAGAGGCAAGGAATCTTGGAGCAGAGGATCTTTACTGACACAGTAACAAATTATTTGCAAAAGGCTCTGATATTGTGGGAGCCAAAGGCAGGGGAGATCTTGGTCAATGTTCCTGTCTGACCAAGCAGAACTCAAATCTCACTTACTTCTGCATGGGGGCATGGTGAATCAAGGCTAGCAGGTTAATAAAATTTTTGTTCTTTCAGTCTTGTGAGCTGCTAAGTCCTACTAATTTTCAGATAAATACTGTCAGTGGCAGACAGGTCTACTATAATGTTATTTCTATAAAAAATGTCTGGTCTCTGAGAATAAAAACCTGCTTAAATATCTGCAGCCACTCAGATTTCTACTAAGTAATATATGGAGATTAGATTTCAATCACAATGAGTTTTTTACATATTAACACTAACTGTATTTAATCAAAATTTCATTAAAATAATTTTCAAATTATTTTCACAAGCTAGAACAAATCTAAAAAGAAATAATTACTACTATAACAGCTTTGAAAATGCAATAATTAAATACTCTGGAATGTCACTTTTTTTTGATCAGCAGGACATCTACTATCAAAATTAATCTTCATACATGTTGTTAAATACAAAACATCTCTACTATGTTTCAAAATAATGTTTGTTTTATCAAGTTTAAAGCCTCAGCTTCTGTACCATATTCTGTGTTGTGCTAGTGATGTTTATATTCTAGCTTGCAGGGTTTTTTTGACTTTCAGTAAGCAATCCATGTAAACTGAATTTTGTCTGAACTGTCAGAATGCATATTCAGATGTACAGTGATTCATCTACTGGATACAGTGATTTACGTGTCCTGAGAGACATGAAAGACGGCAAACTTGATTTCCCATGAGACAAATTTTTCTCACACCACATACGCAGATTAAATGTATGAAACGTAAAAAGCTTAAGCAAAATCTTGATTGAATCAATGACCATTTTGCAGTTCTCTCCAACAGAGCCACAATTCATCCCTGATTCATGCGTGGACCTCCATTTAACAATCCCATCTCCAGCCATCTCCTTGTTGAAGCTGCTTCTCAAACCAGGCCACAGTAATACCCATATCAGTTCTGATATCTGCCACAAAAATCCATGGTCTGCAGTTGACCACCTCCATCAAAGACAGCCATGGAACAGTCCTTTTCCCTCTCACCTAATATAGTGGGCATAAGGAAAAGGCCTCAGAGTGCATTTAATGTCAATCCCTTAGCATATCTATATAGTCCAAAAGTCTCAGCATGAGACCTGACAGAATCTGAGCTCTCTAGACACATACAGAGCAATCCAAATATTTTTTATCTATGAGGTAAAAAGTAGGTATATCCATTTTGACAGAAAACTGCTTTTAATGAACATACATTGAAGCAGTGGCAGACAGCCAGAGACAACAACACAGAGTAAACTGAGTGCAACTGTTGATATGCACATCTGTTCATGAAAACTTGCCTACCTGCTCACAGTACAGGTACATGTACAACCTGTCTTTTTGCAATGAAGTACTTTAGTATTCAGAATCAGTGCCCAATTCTCATTTAGGAATTCAACTACTGATAAAAATAAGAGCATATTTATTTCAGTAGGAATTTTTTCTTTATACACATTGAAAGATAACATGCAAAATATGTGATTATAACCAGTGGAGATAAGCTTCTTGTTTTGCTATTAGAAATGCTTTCCTGTCCCTCCACTAATGCAACAAATCTACTCAATATTAGTGACTGATCCTGACCTTACAACTCAGGAAAAATTAATTATGTGGAAAAAATCATTCATGCTGAAAATTTGAATGCCAAAGCTCTGCAAACAATTTACCTCTGAAGCACTACAAAGCTTAAGTAATAAATAAAATTTGCAGTACTTTCTACAAGTATCATTACTGTCTCTAAGATGAGCACCACACCTCTTCTGTTTGCATAAATTCTGCAGTTCCTGTCTTATCTACCCAGATTCGTATATACTGTGCAGGGAAGGAAAACACTGATCTAGGGAGACTGAGGCAAATTCTGCTCTTGTGGCTGTTCTTGCAGACAGCATTAATCACCGTATCTTCATGCTTTCAGCAGGAAATGTGCTTGCAATATACTTGCAAAATGGCTGCCCAAAATATGTAAATCCAAATATTTGCTGGGCCAAGGAATTTCAGTAGTATACATTTAAATCAGCATTTCTAATATTTAAATGTTGATAGTGTAAAATTAAAAAATAGTAAAATATTAACAATTTTAAGATTTAATAAGAACAAACTGAATAGTGGTTTTCACATTTAAACAACTTTTAGTTCTTCATATAAATTGCAATTTTTTTAATGTTGCTGACATGCTGCTATTGAAACTTAAACCTTGGCAAAACTAGTCTTTCCCAGAATATTCAGTAACTAGCTATTTACATTTTTAAAACATAAACTAAATTAAATGTCTGTCAAAAAGCTAATTACAATTATACATATTACATATTACAATAATACATGTTAATAGTCTAATTATAGGATTTTTCTAAGCTATGTAATTATCACCTGATTATTTAATTTATTATTTTATAGTTGTTCTGTCATTAGGAAAAAGGTAAGTTTTTCATCAGAACCCAAAACAATGTACAGTGAATAAGGCAGATATTTGTGAGTCACATTCACTGTTTCCAGATGGAGAAGGGCCTAGATGTACTGGAAAACAAATGGACATGCTATTAACAGCAATTGAATATTAAAATTTGCAATCTCTTCCAAACTTTTTATGTCAATTGGTATTTTTGAATGTAGTGATTATATATTTAAAGACCCACCAACCTGAACTTAGAGTGGACATGAAATTTATCTGAGAAAACTAAGTGTATTATGAAGGATTGATTCCACACTGAAAAACTGTTTTCTTGGAACACATGAAGCAATGTGATTTTATTTTTAATGAAGCAGATTCATTGGCTAGCTACAGAATTTTTCAATGTTCTAAACAATTTAAATTTATGTAAAGGTTGTTGGGGTGTCACTGCCATGTTCCACTGTCCATTGGTAACATCCTAGAAGCAGATTTTTGAAATATTATTTTCACTGATATTTCACAGGAGCAATTCTACACAGACAGAATGATAGGGAAGAATAGTTCTTAAATTAGGTTCCATGTAGTCACCTGTGGAACACCATAGTTATTCTGACTGCCTTAATGCTTGAGTCTACTCATGTGACTGAGCTTAAAGATTTCATGCCCCTGAAAGCTGTCACTTTCTAAAATACCACCTTACCATCACCAATAAAATGACTCAGCAAAAGGACAGTTTTGTGGGTAGACTCAAGCCACAAAAAGCTCTGTGTATCAGTTTCATGGAGAAAGGAAGACAGGGAGCCCCCATTCTTTTATTGGATGTGTCTCTAAGGACACCACATACAATCGTTTCATTTTGTTCAAGGATGTGATTAAGGGACTGAACACCACAGAAGACTAATGTGAGATTCAAAAAAAGAGGCTGTATGCCTAGGTCCAAAACTGTCATTGCAAGCCTGACCCCCTGGTAGACATTTAGCCCTGGAGACACCAAAATTCTGAATGCCACCCTGGAAACATCTTACCTGAGATCTATCCTTGCACATGCTCAGACTTTCCCCAGACTGAGTAGAGAGCTATCTACCTCATACATGCTACACTGCATGACATTTTACATCCTTCTGTGAAAGATTACCTCATACAGACATAGCCAAATATAGCTACATTTGCTTTTTGAGGCACTGCTGAAGGAAGCAGCAACAGAGTTGCTGTGTAATATGTTGGCATTTCCATGAAATCATCAACCTGGCCATCATGCAGCAGAGAACACAAAATTCATACAGATGGAGAGAAAAGGAAAAAAAAAAACGATGATGATGATGAAGTAATCAAGGGTAGGCATTTAGAAAGCTCAGGTTCATGCACAGATGGAGACACCTCTCTTTAGACCTGAAGCAGGTAACTTTTCAGATGTAGCATGTTCAAATGCACCGCAGATCTTAGCATTTTTTTTGGCTAGTTCATGTGGATCTGTATGACAAAAACAAGAGCCTCCATGTCCCACTACAAGAAGCGAACAAAATCAGCAAGTTCTGATCTCAGGAAAGGGATATCACATCCAATAACTACATGCAAATGTAGAAGTCATTGTAAGTAGTCCTGCTTGCATTTACATACTTGGAAACTTAACGGTAAAATGACTTGTCTAAAGTCACACGTGCATATTTACAGGACTTGATTACAGATCACTGAAAACTAGCAAACACCTTCCACCATCATCTGTGTCTGAACAAGACTGTGAGAAGAAATTAAGATTTCTCTTTTCAAAATAAACTATGAGACTGATAAAGAGATTACTCTCATCTCATTGCATTCCTGCTCAAATCAATAAATGTACACATTCAAATCCCATTTCAGTACTTTTGGAAGGAAGAGATAGTGTAGAGCACAGAAAAATCATCTCTCACCTTCTAGATCTTCCTTTTCAAAATGTGTTTTGAGAATGGAGCGAGTTCCACCCCTATCCACAATAGCTTCTTCATCATTTCTCTGCAAAATAGAGAAAAGGACAGGTAAGCTGCTTCTCATTTGGAAATTACTGGCAAGATTGTACAGTACTAAAAAACAACGATACTTTTAATATTTAATTGTTGACTATTCCAACTAAGGAACTAAAAAGTTTTTAAGAATTTATTTTCCTTATTAAAATCTATTTCTTATGCATCAGTTTTTACTGAGGCATGATTACAGCTAACTTTGACATGAAGAACTTCTGTTAAAACCTGCAAGATGATGAATAAGCATGGGTTACTGGGAACTAAAAAAAACATGAGTCAATAGGACAATGAAAGAGATGAGAGAAGACATGTCTGATCTAGGCAGCTTTATTCTTGTACTCCTGAAGAAAGCGGTTGCACATTTATTTTTGTCTTTAGACCAGGACTCTGAGCTACATCCAGAATTTCCAAATTATAGCACTAACACTCCTTTTACTTTGGCAAAGCTAGAGAATAATACTCAGTGAAAATATGGTAAGAAATAAAACTAACACCATGAAAAAAACTGGCTTCACTTACTGGTGAATCGCAAAGCCCTTGTTTTTCTTTAAAAACACTAAGCTGAATTTACTATAAAGGTAAGGTAGCACACACTAATAGCAAAAAACATAAAGGCTGTTCTTCCTCAGGAACATCTATTTCATGTTTAATTTTATCCCATAGTCATACATGCATTTTAACTGTATCCTCTACTGTAAAGGCACTTATGTGACCAATTAGTGTATTGTGCTCTGTCTAGAAAAGCTACAAAAATTGGTGATTTTGTCACTTCTGACATGAAGAAAAAAAAAGAAAAAAAGGTAACACGTTTTCCTAAATAGAGAAATCTTTTGGGAGATCAGCAACAAGACACTAGATGCTGTACTAAAGTATTTGCTTCACTGTGAGCTTGACATCACCACTTGCGAAAAAATCTAGCTGCTAAATACAGCCTGTATTTCACAACATGATTTGGAGTGGTTTCCATTAAATTATTATGAAGAAAAAAAGGATGAATTATACAATTCAACAAAATACAAGTATCAATTAATATATCATGAACATATATTTATTTGTCATTAGTGAAGGGTTTTAGTAAGTGATATTAGAACTAGAACAGCTTAATTTCAATATATAGAACTGGTATCTTAATGGAAGCATGAAGCAAGGGGATTTGAATACCAGTGCTTGTGATAAATATACATCTCTATATAGAATGCAATAAAATATAAATAGAAATTAAACACTTTGAGCACCTCTCCTTAAAGAGCAGATGCCCCAGGCAAAACAATTCACATCTACAGCTAGATATGGTACATTCTGGATGTGAGTTTTTGTTTCAGGCTCCTCTCTTTTTTAAAAAACAGCTGTCATGCTGTAGTTATCTTACACAGAAAAATCTTATGAATGTGTCAGCATCAAGCATCTGGGCTGTTAAAAAAAGAAAGACCAAGCATTGCAATATCTTTATTAGAGCTTTCCACAGACAATAGTATGTAACTAAAATGTGACAATAAGAGAAGCCCTTCTATTGAAACAGTTTTGTCTTTTAATAATTTGTAGTTAGTTAATAACCTATTAAGATGTACCACAGCAGTGCAACTTCGCAACAGCCATTTGATCATCTTAGTAAAATGAATTTTAAAGCAGTTAGATATAACTGGGCATGCTTGTCATGCTGGCACAATGCCATGCAGCTGGGTAAATGATTAGGCAGGATGTCAAAGGCCAAGTATTACAGCCATATCAGAATTATTGCTATTCTAGCATAAGACATTGGCATCAGTATTTTACTGATGCTTAAAAGGACTTATGGAAGCAATATTAGGGGAAATTTACAATAGGGGAAATACTTAATTGCTGGACAGCTTAAAGCCTTTACAGATTATCTAAGAAAACTAAATACAAATTAATTCATTAATATTTATCAAAATATGCTCATACACTTTGACTTCTCCTTTCCCATGTGTTCAATTTTCAGCTTCTGGCAATCTTTCTCTTCCCTGCCTCCTTTTCCTGTAATGTCACAGCAAGTCTCAGCCTTGTCTCATTCTCAGAAGTGGGTTTATTCCATTAATATTACAAGGAAAAACAGCTTAATTGGGAGTATCATGTTGTTGCCAATTCACTTGTCAAACTCTAAGCAAAGTCCAATTAAACAGGCCTTGCACTGAACACACTGACTTCCCAGGGAGCACTATCAAAGCCACCTTGCATCTACCAGTACATAAGTTACACTGCATTTACTCCAGAGGCAATTTTTGTGATTCCTGTACTGCCCCCTTGGAGGAGGGGGAGAGGTGAGGGAAAGGTTCACTTGCAGTTTAGTGCAATTAGGTCTTAACCTCATTGGAAGATAAGCAGTATCGCAATACCAGTGAAAACAGCAGCAGATATGCTCTACTTTCCCCTGATGATTAGAGACTGGAAACTTAATTTCAGTTGGTAATGCTTTGCTTTTTATTAGAATGTCAGGTAAAATATGAACTTATTATGTTTAGGTGCTGCAATAAATGAGAGTTTGACACTGAAAGTATAGGCAAGACTAACAATAAAACAGTCATGGAAGATAGAATTTATGCCAACCAGACTCCATACTAGCATCCTCAAAACCATGAATCCACTGCAGTTTTGCCCATCAGTTTCATCAGGATCAGAATATGGCATGAAAACTAAATGCTTCAATTCTACCACTTCTTCCTTTCACCCCATTTGAAGATGATGAAGGTAAGAAGTTTTACACAGGACACAAATCTGCAAGGACTAGAGTATTCAAACCATACTGTCATATTGCAGCAGTCTGCAAACAAATGTGTGGACACACTGACCAGGTACAAGTCCTTGGAACTGTCCATTATTGCAATGAGTTGCTTGCTGAGTCCAGTGAACACTGTGGTCTACTGCTTAAAGCATGGGAGAGGGATCCAGGAAGTCCCCGAGCGCTAATCCTGGATCTGCCACTGACTTGCTGTGTGGCCTTGGGAAAGTCACTTAATCTCTGTGCCTCAGCTTCCCCATCTGTAAAATAGGGATAATAATACTTACTCATCTACCTTCCTCACCGGGCTGTTCTGTGCCATAATTAATTTTCACACAGCATTTCAGAACTGTAAAGCACTACAGAAGTGCCAAGTCATCTGATTTAAGAAAGTTTACCCATGGAAAGAAATAATGATGGGAAACAACAAATTCATAAAAAACATTTAGGCATAAATTGACTTCTTTTTACATGAAACAAATATATATTAATACCTTCTAATCATTTCACGTTGCACATCTTTGACAAAGTTTACATTGAGAATAAATATACTTGGCTCATTTTCTGTTGGCCTAATTCAAGAGCAGGGCCACAGGAGCCACCAGAATTACATTTCAGTGAAGCTATAATCACAGTGCAATAAACTTGTCATAAACAATCTAACATTTTACCCTCCTTTTCATCATATTTGTTAATATTTTATGGTTCTATATAGTCATCACACAATACTTATATTTAAAATTTAGGCACAAAATTATTTCCCTAAAGCAATAAAATACCAGCAAACATACAGTAGAAGAAATAATGTGTCTGGGATAAAAGGGCAAGAAAAAGCCAAGGCTTTAACATGGAAACCACAAGCTCCTTAGAGATCAGGGCTCAGCAAGTCTACTCAGTTCATGATTTCACCTCTTACATTTTCCAAATGAATGCTGAAATGACGTTCACCATGAAGCAGCATCAGCTGCATATATTTCACAGGAAAAATCTATTTTAATGAAAGACACTTATAAATACAGTTCTATTTTTGTCTCTTCATACTAGAAGTTTAAACACAGTGGTGAGTACAGAAAAGCAGACAGTAGAATCATCTTCTGCATCCTTCACAGTGCAACCCATATTTAAATATTTCAGCACTTCACACTGAAATACATATTTGAAGCTGAACAAAATAAAAAGAAATAAACCACCTTCCAAAACATTTGGCTTCTACTTCTTACTAAGCTGTCCTAAAGGAAGAAGGTCACTCTGAGTCCTGGGGTATGAATTTCCAACCCTTAGATCAACAACCTGCTTATCAGAGCATAAAGTGAGGCTATAGCTATTGCCAGGAATTTTAAGTGTATTGGTTAGAAGGAATAAAAAGGCCCACAGCTTAGAAACCAAAACCAAATGCCTTAAGTGCCCTTTACACCAATGTATTGATAAAGCCACTACCTGACATATTCCAAAGCTATAAAAATGACCTCCTGGAAAGCTTCTCAAAGTGACCCTCTTTAGCTATGATACAGCTGTAACTACAACACAACATGTTGCAGAGAGGATGATCCTTAACCTGCCACCTCCCAGAACTGTGCACTGCCCTTCCACACCTCAGATCAATTCAAATAATGTGCACTTTTAGAAAAGCTGAGAAGCGCTATTTTATAACAGATGTTTTGGTGTGTTTTTGGTTAGAGCTCTTATAAACTGTCTGTGCTTTCATCACACTGGAGATGGAAATCCGAGTGGAAAGAAAAAGGAAATTAACTGCTTTCAAAGGTGGATCTGTACAAAG
Organism: Pyrocephalus nanus; assembly: GCA_038380795.1. Lineage (NCBI taxonomy): Eukaryota > Metazoa > Chordata > Aves > Passeriformes > Tyrannidae > Pyrocephalus > Pyrocephalus nanus. The sequence continues at coordinate 17,333,347 of CM076267.1, read as the reverse complement.
GCACGACACACATTTTTAAATATGTATGTGCTAACATAGACATACACTTGTAGAACTTCAGTGCATTTCCAGATGATGGAATTAGGACGTATTCCTCACGCTCTGGATGACAAGAAGATAGATTAAAGTCCAGGTGACAATACATAAATTTGAAGTTATCTGTGCAGTTTTTATACGTATTTACTAAAAAAGGAAAATCAATACTTTATCTTAAAAGACACTGTTCCATATATAAAAAAAGCTACCTGAATACTGGACAAACATTTACTGAAGATCATCTGTACTGATCACAGCAGTAAATGAAATAATAATACAACAATAAATATACATTAGGAAACAGGAAATTGTTAGGACAATGGGAAATTTTTTAATAGTTGCAATGAGTATGTCTCGCTATCTTTCCCTTGGTAGGTACTCTGCTCCACTAGAATGATATCTTTTGATATGTATTTTGAATAGACAAGTCAAAATGGATAACAGAAATTTTCATTTTACATGGAAAATGACAGATTATTTCTTTTCTTGATCCTTCTTTTTATCTAATTTTCTTCATACTTGGCTTATTACTGTCCTGTATATGTTCAGTGTTTTCAATAAACTGGATGATTGTTTTCCTTTGAAATACAATACAAAAACCAGCTACAAAGAGTACTAATAGTCCAGAAAATTTTTTCACAGGTTTTAAGCCTTTAAACAAAATCCTTTCCCTTTTTAATTACATTCTTAATATACCCACAGCATAAATCATAGCAACATAACCAAAAGGAATCTTTTTTCACCATCTTCCTTTCTGTAAAATATATAACAGAGCAGAAGCCATTTTGATTTCTTATGCACTAGAAATTATGCATGACACACCTGCTGACTCATACGGCAAATAATCACGGCATTAATTACTTCTCCGTATAAGCCACTTATTGATGATTAGACAACCTACATAATTCTCAAATGCCATCTGGAACTCAGGAATGGCTGTCAGCATAAAACATTAAATACTGCCTTCCTATAAACAATAGAAAGCTGTAATATTGTGCTGATCTTGGATGGGGTAGAGTTAACTTTCTTTACAGTGTCTGGTATGGGGCTGTGTTTTGGATTTGGGCTGAAGACAGGATTGATAATATAGAGATGTCTTTGTTATTGCTGAGCTTACACAGAGCCAAAGCCTTTTCTGCCTTTTGTACTGCCACGCTGGCAAGGAAATCAGGGGTGCATGGGAGGTGACCCCAACTATCCATGGGGATATTGCAGACCATCTGACATCATGCTCAGTATACAAAGCTGGGGGAAAGGAGGAAGGGGGGGACATTTGGAGTGACGGCATTTTTGTCTTCCCCAGTAACTGCTACCTGTGATGGGGCCCTCCTCTTCTGGAGATGGCTGAACAGCTGCCTGCCCATGGGAAGCACTGAATTAATTCCTTGTTTTACTTTGCTCGTATGCACAGCTTTTGCTTTCCCTATTAAACTGTTTCCATTCCAACTCACAAGTTTTAAAGCTTTTACCATTCTGACTCTCTCCCCAGTGCCACTGGTGGGAGAATGAGCAAGTGGTTGCATGGGGCTTGGTTGCTGGCTGCAGTTAAACCACGACAAATGTATAGTCTAGTTATTTTATATTGCCAATAATTACATATACTTAAAAGATGGAACTCTTAATATATTCATTTAAGTTAACATGTATTATCTAAAAGTCAGTGGTGAAAACCTTAGGTATTCACCTTTCAAATGGACTATAATGTAATTCTAAACATTTGCCCAGACACCACACACAGCTGCCTTTTCAGTCTGAAGATATTTCAGCATTACTGCTTTGTGTTGTATTCATTTTACAAACCCATTATAGAATATTTGTATTCTTAAAGTCATTTTGGTCAAGTTCAGCTTGACAATGCATAAAGATGACATTACTAAAGATATAGAAAAGTGAGTTATTTGAACTCAGGAGCTGCCAAGTGCATATTGGATATATCTTGCAAAGACAATTAATCTAAATGGCTAAAAGGCTGTTGTATGTAGATGGATGCCTCCCTGTTGTAGGAGGCAAATCACTGGTGACTGCCATGTTCAGCCTTGTCCTTTAAACTGTCCTTGAGCAGATATGCTCACACAAAACTGATTTAATGCAAAACGTGTATACCCACAATTTAGATGCTACAATTCTTTTCTCTTTTTGAAGACAAGCACAGGGGTAAAAAAACAAACAAACAAACAAAAGAAACCACAAACCTTTTTGAATATTATTCTGCTTAATTGCTTATATTACATATAACCATATTTAACATCTTCTGAGGTGCAAAATACAGTGAATTTTACCTTTCTGATGAAATATAGTTGCTTTTCCATTCCACTAGCTACATTATATCATCCTTTTCCCCCTCTACCGACCTATCAAGGCAGACCTATCAAAACACATTTATAATGCAATAATGTCTGTTCTGTAAGGTCTGAAAATTATTTTTAAAAGTGTCCCTTTAATGATACTGTTTTTGCACAAAATCACTGCTAGTTAACATAAAGCACATATTCCTTCTGGTCAGCTCTACTCCACATAGTTCAGGCTATACAACAAAGTAAAAAGCAATTACTTTTCATTCCAGATTTGCATCTTCCACAGGGCTCCATGTCATATGCATAAAAGCATCCTTCTGTGTCTTCTTTCTCTCTCTTTTCTCTTTTTATAGCAGAAGCCAAGATAATGTTTAGCATGACTCAATAATGAAATACCAAGTTCTGCAATGCTGCTAAAAATTGCATTAATCAGCACTGGCTCCAAAGAACTGCTCTGCTACAGACCTGAGACTGAACATATCTTTAATGTAATAATACAATTTCTTTAACATATAAACATAGATAACCATTGCAGATATTAACTCTAAGCACATACTACTGTTATAAATTTAATGAGACAAAACACAAGGAGAATATACACACACGAATAAAACAAAGCAGTTTTACAGAGAATTAAATGCTCACTAATACTTGTAAATTCCTATGTTTATCTGCATTGAAGCATCCTGTGCTGGTCATATATCATTATCCACAATACAGAAGCTATGAACTGATGCATAAATGAATGCATAATCACCAAAATATTTCCTTAACATTTGAGAAGGAATCTTCTATCTTAGAAATGCCACTTTAGCAGAAACAATACATTCTTTACATTTGCAAGGCAAACATGATAAGCTCTTTATCTATTCTGCATACACCCATCTACACCCATCTAACTGAAGACAACATTCCTATTTAAATAAGATAAAACAGAATATTATGGCAAAATACTAACTTAACATGTTGCTATGGCTAGATGCCCCACTTTCTTTGTCTAACAGGGCCAGTGGGATTGCAGACAATGACACAGGATAGGACACAGACCAAACAACCAACCTTCCCACTTAAAGGCTTGATAAACCAGTTAGAGCATTGGATTAAATAATTAGAGCAATAATGAAATAATGGCCTGTTATATTCTTTCTGGATTCTGGTACCTGTTTTAAGCACTTGTAATTAATTGCAGCTGAGTTTACCATCTTTTGTATGTCTTTGTCTTTGATTAAAATCATCAGGACTATTACATGACGCGACCACCTTACACTTAAATTATTATGTTCCTTTGAATGTTTTCAGTTTTGTTCAGCCTCATAACTTCTCCCTTTCCTTCTATCCTATCACATCTGCCAGATTTGTTAGCTAATCTTTATTCACTTGCTAGTTGCAGCCAGACCTCTGAATAAATAAAAGACAATATTCCTTGCTGCTATGTAGATGTATAAGTAGGGTCGTATCTGCATGACTAAGATTTTATTGCCTTTACTTCTTATTTTTTTTTACTACAATGTAAAATACTTAGAAGTTACAGAGTTAAGAACAGCAGAAAGTTATTTTCTCCTCTTTGGTTATTATTTAAAAGTCTTATGTTATCCTAGTGCAGTCCCATCAGCTGAAACCCTCTTTTCTCATTTCGTAGCAATGGCTATGTCAACTACTAGACAGAGGTCCAATAGCAAGAAGATGGATGTGAAGACTTCATCCAAAATCCAAATGAGATTTACTTTTAGCTTATCTGGGCTGTCTCTTGGGCCAGTGCCAGGTGAGGATAGATCCAGGATAACAACATTATTTAGGTGCAGTTAGAAGTTAAACATTCAGATTTTAGCCCACTATGCAATTGCTTATTACCTGCTGGGCAGCAAATGGAAAAAAAGTATGTTAATTGCTAGTTTCTTAATCAGTAGTAAGATATGTTGGGTTTTAAGATGGATACACTTCCCATTTCAGAGGATCTGCTTTCAGCCTCAGAAAAATGACGTTTTCAGATTTCTTTACCTCAAAATAGGGTCAGGGGGAAGAATCATAAAAGGAAGTCTTCTTGAACAGCTACTCATGTGGAAATAGCAAGTGCAAAGAAGAAAAAGGGTCACAATCAACTTAGTAGAACCTGTTTTAACAACAGCTACAACACCACAGAGAGGACTTTTTCTCTTTTACAACCAGACACAGAAATGACGTAGTACCACGACTGCATCTTTTAGATGCAAATGTATGCAAACCATGGTTCAAAAAAACGCCTTTTTTGACATTTCAAGCCAACATGACCAATAATAAATTAAATCCCTCTCTCAGAAACACTGATATAACTTTCAGCAGTTCTTCTGCTTCTCAGACAATTTTCAATTGTATTTGACAAACACTTTCTACAAGCACAATACAAGGATTAATCAAGGCAGCAGGAAGGATTCTCATGCTAATCTTCCAAATCAGTTTGCCAACACTAGAAATATTGTTGCTCTTCTAGAAATGGAAGGTAGCCTGACTGAACCAAATCTAACTGAAGTGTTAAAAAATAGTATTGCCTTTTAGTCATTCATTTTCAGGAAAAAAATAACATCGAATACCATATAATTTTCCATTACAAGCCCAAAGATTAAATTGGACTCCTTGTGGTCCTTCAGAGTCACCATCTATATGGTCTAGTATCCTCCAGAAGAGAAAACAGGATTGTGTTTGGTTTGTTTGGCTTTTTTAAAACTGAAACTTGTAAATAACTTCCTTGAAGACAACTGACAGGCCCTTTTTGACCAAAAAGTATAAATTCAAATGTAGGGTTTAGTCTGAAGAGTTCCCAAACCATCTATATTTCCAGGGAGTAACTTCAGCAGAAAATCGAGAACTGATGACCCAGTATCTCTCCTCTCCAAAGACTTAGGTTGGTCTATGTGATTTTGTTGTCATGGGTGAATTTTTTAACAACTTAACTGTAACTTATGTGACTGAAAACCACATATTTGTATCACCCAGAAATGTTCTGCTGCATGCAAATGAACAGCTGCCGTAATGGAAATGAAGTGACCTTTTGCACTGTCTATACTGTCAGAGCATCAGAAAAGAAAAACTCTTCATCTCATAATTAGACAATGACATTCTGATTATCTTTGCTCTCGCTCTTCATCTGTCTCAGTTCAACAGTAAACCACGGTGATAAGGGTGAGTAATGCTAGAGAAAACAGTTAGGAGCCACTCTGTTCACAAAGTAGATAAAAAAAATAATTAAATCCTCCAAGCCACTTATAATGTAACCTACTATCCAAAAGTTCAAGTAATCTAGTAAACTCACTCAGGTGTTAAGAAAAGCATTAAAAAATGCAGAAACGGGGGCAGAGCGGGAAGGAAAAGCAGGAGAGAAATAAGTGAGATAAAGAAATTGATAATATATTCTGAAAAATAACAGGACAATAAACAGATGTCAGGTGCCAAGTTGGAAGTCACTTGTGCATCACTTCTTCCCAGGCAATGAAACACTGCACTGGAAGGAAAATTTTCACATTAAGACTCACTAAAAATACATTGGGAAAATGATCATGACAGTGGATTAGATAGCAAGGGATTTGTATAGCTTAAAACTTTACACAGCACAAATGGAAGACATATATTCAGGAATCTGTGCTGCCAAAGAATCAACTGGTCTTCCTACCTCTCAGAGATCTAAGAATTAGAGTTGTACAAATTGCTCATCTGCTGTAATTTGGAAGCTTTACAATCATCACTTCCATGACCTTGTTGTTCCAGACTAGTCAAGATACTTGAAAATAAAAACAAGTCAAAAATTAGAAACAACTGATATGACTTTACAGCGTGTTTGTTATTGAAATTACAGAACATAATTTTGGAAAGGAAAAGGGACAAGTATTACTATAGACTAGAAAATAAATGTGAACATGGCATTTTATGTTTCATCAGTGGTTCTATTTGAAAGTATTTTATTGTTAGAACAGACTGCTATTATTTTCATTGACAAGTTTCTCGCAATGCCACTAAATTGATAGACCTGAGCACAAATGTAGAGAACAGCAAGGGAGGACATGATGTCCATCAGACACAGCTTTGGAGGATATTAATCTAAATGTTCCCAGTGTTCAGTCTTTTAGGAAAATACTAGCACATCACAGGTAATGCCATTTTTTAATTAGGTATCATTACTTGTATCTCACTATACTGCTCTAAAGTGAAAACAATTATAAGCACAATGACAACAAATAATATCCAACAGATGCCCTTCATACCCTTCCTTGCCAAGACAACACCATCTCCTTTTATTAAAGAATGGATTGCTTTAAAGAGGAAAATGCTTATAACTTAAACATTTTGCCACAAACTAATTGGATTAGTCTTTCATTTATTACAAGTTTATACCAGGCTTATTATAGAACCACTAAGATTGGAAGAGATCTTCCAAGTTCATCAAGTCCAACCTTCAACTTAATACCACCATGTCCACTAAACTATATTGCAAAGTTTTTGAATACCCACTCATTTTTTGAGCATCTACTCATTTACTGAACACTTTCAAGGATGGTGACTCCACCACTTCCCTGAGAAGTTTGTTTCAATGCTTAACTACTCTTTTGGGTTTAGGGCAACAGGCTCCTCCTCTTCTGGCACAGTCTCAATGTAGGTACTTAACAAATAATAATAATCTGCTGATCTGTATTTACTCCTACAAGCATCCTTCCTCATGCCTGCAAATTCTGCCTACCTTTTCTCTGACTAGCATTGCTATAAATGATGTAAGTGTGTGCCCATGTGGAGAAAGAACGTTTTGACACAAATGCTGTAAATATACGCACAATGACCTATTCAAATAAATTATTGATTTATAACTATTTCAACAGTCACATAATTTAAAGGACACACAGTAAATAGCCTTGGGTTATGAATACCTGGCAACCTAAGTATAATAGGATGAACACAACTAGCACATCTGCCCATTCATTAACAGGTTATACTTAACCTTATAGACTACAGAAAGAGTTTTGTGAAGGAGCTTCAAAGATTGGGCACTGTAACACAAAGTGCCCTAATGACTGGAAGATGAATAGCAATTGGAAAATCAAAACTGATACTGCCAGTAGAACAAACACAAAATTCAACCTAGAATTCTAGCACCATTGTGCTAGAATCTCTCTCATGGAGGGAAAGGAGAAGGCAAGATGTAAAGCTTCTAAAAAAAGACTAGAAGTTTTCATTTGAGAAGCTGAGTAAATAGACCTTAAATAGCAAGTGATGTAGCGAAGATGATATTAACGGCAGTAATCAAGTGAAGCAAAGCTGTAAGTATTAACATCAGACAGACAGATGAGATCATAATAGTCATGGTGCTGAGGTGAGCAAGACTTCCATCTGATTTATGGCTACAGGAACAAACAGGAACTGTCAGATCCCAGAGCCATACAGAGCAAGAACAATATATCAGGAAAGTAAACTCAAGAACTGTTTCTGACATGATTATATTCTGGAAATCACTAAAGAGCAAATTTTCTGAGCTAGGTAGACTTCAACTGGAGTGGAGGAAGACCACTAAAAGCAGTGGCAGCTTCATAAAGGTCAAGCTTATGGCTACATTATCTGAAGAAAGGTGTAGAGGAGGATGTAAAAAGCTGAGGAGGGATTCCTGAGAGATCTAAACACACACCTATATACAGAAAGAAGAGGAGGAAAGGAGACCCACCAAGTAAGAAACTGAGTCTGAAAAGAGAAACAATCAACAAGGACAAAATAACAAATGCCTAAGAACAACAAAATTTAGTGAAGACTATAACATAGCATCACTAAGAGATGACGGAGTGGAGGAGAATAAAGGACTAGCCTGGAATGCCTCCAGGAAGAAGTCAAATGGAATATTAGTGAGATAAATTTCGGTGCAAAAGACAGAAACCAGAAGTGAGCAGTTCTAGAAAGGCACTAGAAGACAAGAAACTATGACAAGTGTACAAAGCATACTAATGGGGAGAGGGGCAAGAGATGAAGGAGGTCAAGGGATAGGACATAATTCTGGTGAATACAAACTTCTGAAGTTAAGGGTTGTCTTGTGTTGTTGGGTGTTTTTTTAATATATAGAGATTCAGGCATATTTTTGTGTATGGGAAGGAATTCAAGGAGAGAAACAGAAATTTTAAAAAAGAAAATTAAAAAAATTTTTAAAAAATTAAGATGGTAGATAGGGACAGGAAAAAGTTCACTGGAACAGATTTAAAGACTACAAAACAAAAAGTCTGTTTCAGTAAACAAGGAGGAAGCTTGAATTTTGACCTTAGTTGGTTAGTTTTAAGAAGTTCATATGGAGAGAGAGGGAAATAGATAAGTTGAATGGAGGCCTCTATGACTAATGAAAAAACAGAACAGGCAAAACCGCAAGCAAAAATACTCATAACAGATGACAGAAATCCCAGAGATATAGAAATACAGAGATTCAGCAAAATCAAAAGATTTTCACCAGATAGCAGTATCTCCAAGGCATTGCAGATTGTCGACATCCACTTCCCTAAGTGGCATTAGGAACTGAGAAAATGGATACTGGGAGTCAGCCAGGACCATGAATTTGGGTTTGGAACTGTATGAGAAGAACAAAAAATAGCGCTTAAAGGGAACTGATAAGCTGATAGAGGAAAGTAGAAAGGAATAAAGGAAGTAAGAGCAGAAAAAAAGTCCCCAAGATCAACAAAACACAAGTTTTACAAAGCCCCATTCCTGGAGAGAGAGAGAGAGAATAAAAATGTTTTAAAAGTTCAAATAGTTACCACAGAAAAGGAACTTGGATAACACAGTGCATAGAGAGACCAATTTAATTGTGTAGCTGATTTGGCACATGATATACAGTTTAAATGAGAAAGAGCACCAGGGCAGCTACAGAGTTGGATGGTTATCCACATGGAAACTGAAAGGTGAGAAATTATGAATGGAAGAAAGTTGAAAGTCAAAGTCAAATAGAGAGATGGGAATAGGTAGAGTTGTATGCATGCAGACCATAACAACATTAGAAAGACAGGCAGAAGGAAATTCTTTTGTTAAATAAATAAATAAAAAGGAGCAGGAAGAACACAGAACAACAGCACAGAAGTACCAAATTCTTCGACCCAAATTCAAAACAGATATTGTTGGAGTCTCCACAGAAACCAGAGATGAGGCAACGTTAATAAACAAGGGAACAAAGCTCTATGGGCTGGGGGGAACGGCAGAAGGTAAAAAGACAACCTCTAGGTACTTTGAGACCCATAACAATGCAGAAACACCAAGAAAATACAAGGAAGACCAAATAATGGAGGAGATGAGAAGTTTTGCACCTGAAGTAAAATAGGAATGACACAAGCTAAACCAGAGGCAGATGTAATTTAAGGGAGGAAGGAAAGGACATTACAGCAAAGTGTATTCCAGACAAAGGTTGATATAAGAACATGAAAATCATCAGAAAACAAGAGATAAACAAGCATCATTAAAGCAATCAAAAATCACAAGAGATTCATATATCCTGAAACTTCTGTTATCTGAAGCTGTTAGACATATACTCTATTTGACATATATTGGTTGTTTTAACAAACTACATTGATAAGGATGATTTGGTCTGACATAGTTATATTAGAAAAGATTTAATCCCCTGAAGCTTATACTGCATGCCAAGTCCATATAAGCTGTATTGGTCAAGGTATTTTATACTTGTACACTCTGTAACTATACTAAAAGTTCATGCCAACATACACTAATAAATCTTCTGTAATGTAGAATTGGACTAATCTGACTCCTATTCTCCCAGGAATTTTAATCATATTTATGGATCGTTTGCCAGAATAGCATATTGATTGCTTAATTCTTCTCAAGATACAGTACACAAGAGAGTAAATAACATGAGTGGTCAAGTGCATCCTTGGATATAGAGATGCCTGGGTTCTTGCAGAGGAGTTTTACAGGGTTTTTTAATAAGCCTCTTTTGTAATTTTAAGCTTACTTATTCTTTTCCAAGCCCAACATCACACACTAGCACGTGTGATATTTAATTTTACCAACAATTATTTTCAAGTAGATTTCTGAAGGCAAAGGACTGTAAACAGAATGAGGCTAGCTAATGTATTTTAAACTAGACATATCCCTTAATCGATTTGCTTTATAGGATCCCTGCTGCCCAGCTCTGTACAGAAGCAGCTGCCAAAAGTGTCCAAAGCCAAAGAGTCTGAATCTTATTTGCTATGACTTGAATAAACAGCATAAGAGATTCATCAGTTCACCTGGAAGAGAAAGGTTCTATTCTTCAAATTCCTCTGTTAAATTAGAGATCTACAGGTGTGCACAGTGTGGCCAAGCAAAGACAGGAAAATTAAAAGTAAATTAAACTAGAAATTGATAATGACACTTTTATGAACATAAAAGGAGGCCCATGAGGGAAATAAGTCTAAGCAATTAACAGCAAAATTTGTTTATAGCTGATGATACAAACGTTGCTTAAAACATATATTTAATCCTTGTCTCTGCAATTGCAAATGATACTAAAAAGGAAACACTTTAACAGTTCTAATCTGTTGAAGCAGGCAAGAAAAGGACTCAGAACATGTCTCACTTCTGTGCCAAGGTTGCTGTTACTGTAGATGTTCAGGACACAAGGCAGTGCTAGTAACTACTTTTGACAGCACAAATTACATCTTTCACTGACTTCCACAGCAAATATGCATGTTTGCATTAGAAGCTAGATGGCTGAGAAATTTCAGCACATCTTTACCCTACAAAATAGAAAACCATTCAGGAAAGAGGAGGAGGAGAGCAGAAGGTAGACTGGGTAATAAGCAAGCCCAATGAGTCACTGCAAGACTCACTAGCAGCAACGAGAAATTCACTCATGACTACATGCAGAAGGACTGGTGGCAGTACACTGAGATCTAGCAAAGAATCAAGTCTGCCCAAGGCAACAAAGCAACCACATTCTCAGAGAAAGAGGTCTTCACTTCCTTCTGGAAGAAGAGAATAGCAACACAGCTTTTCATTGTCATATGGTTCATATTTCATATGTTAGGTAAACTTTACTGGCAATATCCAGCCACTGCCACTAAATCCTGTGCCCTGGTAATCTAAGGTGTGGTATTTTTACCATATATTAGCACAACTACCATAATGGATATTCTGAAAACATGATCAAGTCACAGTTATCAGTACTCACAGCTAGGCCTATACTTGTCATGTGGAATCTAAACACCCAGGAATAATCTTCAGTAACACACACAACACAGTAAACAATTACTGTATTACTGTCACTGTTATTAAACTATAATTTTGCATTTTTCATATGTACTAGATGTTTCTATTGATCATTCAATGTACTCCATTAAAAATTTTATATGGCAGGCAACATTGAGGTAACAGCAACCAACCTCAACTTTCTTATATACTCACAGCTGTCTAAACTTAAATTTCAGGTTGTGATGTGCACAATCAGTGTTTATGGCATGCATACGTGCATGAAGTCTAGAATTCTATATTTACCGAAATTTATTCCTGAAACAGGACCAGAAAAGTTAGAGAAACAATGGTAAGGAAAAATGGGAAACAGAAGTTTAAAGTATTTCAGATAACCTTAGCAGGAAAACAGGAAATAAACACTTAAATATATTTTAAAAATTAACTAAAGTGGTTATATATCAGCTGGTATAACTGACCTGCATGGCTAACTCTCAAACAGAAACCCCTTCAGAGTCTAACTCATCCCCTCACATTATAAGCTTGACATCAAGTCTCCACCATGCCAATTTCTATCTCCAAACAGACTCCATACATGAATGGACTTGCTTAATTGCAGCTCCCCTTTCTAATGCAAGGACAAGGTATTTCTCAACTGTTCCACTTGCAGGATTCACACAAACGTGACACTGCCTTTCCTGGAAAATTTTAATCACAGGATTGGAATATAAAACTGATACTGCTTTTGTTAGAATACTTTTAATTGCGTTAAATGTGGATACAAACCATATGGGTATGATTTCTTGAGTGTATTTTAATGACTCTGTGTGCCTGCATAAAATCTTTAATAAAGAGAATTTAAACCAGTGAACTCATTATGCCATCAGGAGAGAAATGGATGCATTTTAAATCACTGAAGGCTCCTATATATATTTTTGTTTCATTTAAGCAGCCTGGGAGAAAAGAGGGAAGCTATTGTAAAAACGAGCAAATTTTTACAATACCTCAACACTCCCTCATGTCACTTAAGGCCTGTTTTACATTTTCAATTCAATGCACCAAGCTGAATATTTTTTATCACTTTATCATCGCTGCATTACTTGAGAACATTTGAGAGTTCCAAGCATGCTCTAAATTTCCACTAGAAATTAACAAATCTCTTTTTCACAAGTTGATCAAAAACACCTTGAATCCCTAGAGTTCTTGTTCCATTTAGTTTACTCTTTTTTCAATTATTTCTACCATATCAGATGATTTCCTTTTATTCAGTTACTTTAAAATTTGCTTAGCTTAAAATATTAGTCTGACCTTTCCCTTTAGGATTTATTCTCACTTATATCAATTGGTATTGGGGGATGTATATTCCATATATGACGTTCCAAAACAACACGAGATTTCATCACTAAAACAACTGCTATGAATTAAGCAAAGCTATTTTCAAAGCTTTTCTTCTCCATAAGATTACCAACAAACATTAGTATGTATCATTTTCTGTACATTCAGTCCTCATTTTTCAAGGATTTCTGTCCAAATTTTTCCATAAATGACTGACTAGTTAACAGACAACCCAAATTTCCTTACCAGATAATGTAATTCTGCCCCCCTACTCAGCCCTGTTGTAACATAACTGGAGAGCTGTGTCCAGTTCTGGATTCCCTTCTTACGTGAGTGACCAGAGTAAGCCAAATAAAGGGCCACAAAGGTCACAGACGGAGAGGCTGGGAGCACTGGGACTGTTCTAGCCTGGAAAAGAGAAGGCTCAGAGGTGTCTTAAAATACAACTACTTCACTGGGGACAATGTAGAGAAGGCTTAGCCAGACTTTTCTTAGTGGTTCCCAGTGACAGGGCAACAAATTAAAATAAGAGAAGCATCACTTAAATGCAAGAAAAAACTTGGTCCTTAATAATAAGGGAATAGCTGTATTTCCCCACCTTATCATCAGTCACATCTTGTAATCTCTTGTTGGTATATACACTGCTTAAATGATTCAAGAAAGTGGTCTTAGGGCCACACTGAAATCAGTATGGTACAATATGGCAGGATGTAGCTTACTCTGTGGTTTATATTGATTCTACTAATGCAGTAATCTATTGGAATTTACCAGAATTATGGTTCAGCTTCTGTTTAAAGATATTCTAAAGACAGCAAAGCCACTGACCACAATAAAGTAACAGCACTCATGTTAATGGGGGTTTTTAATTAATAATATTTATTGAAAAGTTAAGTAAAGCAAAATAAATATGGCTTGCAAGGAAACAAGAAACAACATGAGCAAGTCATATTATTTATATTATTATGGGGCTCATTACAGGCTGGAGGGTGAAAAGAGAATGATGTGGGGGAAGAGACAGAGAATGAACCACATCTGAGACTGTTTCGTCTCTCAAAAAGGGCACTTTAAGTAATACATAATAATTCTCTTTCACTGCATTAATACCATCAACTTCCCTACTACTTCCTCTTCGGTAGTTCCACCTCTACAGTAATTGATTTTGACTAATTATGATGCTATTCTAAATTTTTTAACAGATTACTGTGGCATTATTTTTGGGATTTGTTCACATTTTCATACTGCATCTCAGCAAAACTCTTTTAAATAATCTTCATTCAGAATGATAGCATGGTGATATTCTTGGAACACCAAATAGAATGGAACATTCTTGGAATTATGTCTTTTGTGACCATGCAGTTTACTATTACATATTTACACTGTTACTTTATGTTTTGAACCTCTCTGACATGCTTATACTAAGCCTTCCCTAATTCTAGTCATTAGGCCCACTGATTTGGTATATGAAATAAAGTACTAAACAAGAAGAATTTGGCCAAAGAGGCTCCTGTCTTAGGAAGAAGACTAATGTAGGACAAAAAGTCTTGAATTCCTTTCACTCTGAAAGTACTTTTCTTCCAGTGTTGGTTTGCCATTTGCTAATGTTTGGTCACGATCTCCCATTTGTCCTGGTGTTGCCATTTCCTTAAAAACGGGCACTATACCGGGCACTATAACCTACCAGAAAAGGTCAGTAGTGTGGAATCAGAATGGCAATCAGTAACAAGTAAAAGCACTACCCAACTGTGTATGTGCATGAGTGTGAGCATTCATGTTTAGAATTGGTAAATGATACAAGTATTTGGCTTCTTGCCCAACTTGCTAGCACCGTTCCTAAAACAGTGTTTCTTTTTAAGATCTTTATCGTAGAGTCCTGTAAATAGCAATGTTTAAAGATAGGGAAACACATACTCATGGATGTGTATTCGTTATGCTCAGTCAAGGAAAAAGAATTCTTTAGTTAGAGAGATCCTTCCTTACACAGCATTCTTTAAATACTGACAGTAGCAATCAACTTGAAGAGGGATGATACAGTCTTAAAGAAGGCACAAAAAGTCTTCCTATTAAGTTGATACCAACACACTGCCACTGCATTCAATGGCTCCCAACTTGTGCAATATGTCCAAGTATCTCTGAGTATCTTTTAAACCTGTCTTTTTTGGGGGGTGGGAGGTGAGAGTTAAACAAGCAAAATAGTTTGTAATTTTACGTTTTCGGGTCACTTCGGTCCAATTCCCTGCTCTCATGTGTCTATTTTGCTGCAATTTCTTTTCTTACAAAAGAACTTCACTCCCTTAATACATTCTTTTGGGGTATTACTCTCCATTCCATCCAAATGAACAAGGGCTGATAATGGGTCTATGTTCTTTGAATAAAAAACACATTCAAAATCTCTTGCAACAGTCAGTAATAGTGTTGTTTCAAAATGGAATGACCTAAACACAAACCTCCTCAAGCAAGCATTTTTCACCAATTCATTTTCCTCTGTAGATACAGTTTCTATCATCAACAGGCTGCAATGGATGTCTACTACACTACTGGAGATTATTATACATTCAAAGCCATCTACAGAATGCAGTTTGCAGAACTAAAATAAATTATGAAACAGAGTCCAGGATAAGCACAACCTACTGCTGTAGCTTTCTGATACAAAATTCCACAGAAATCTAATTATTTTAAATGAAGAAAGAGGGAACAACTTCAAAATACAGCTAGGTCAAGATTTTAAATTGAATAAGGAAAACAAACATGCTGGGGGGAGGGTTGGTCCTATTAAAATGTCCAGAAATACCCTGCAAAGCACCAAAATACCATGAAACCAATACTTTCAGGAATTTAATTCCAATGCCAAGAAACAGAATGTACTCACTGTGACTAATACATTAAAATACTGAAAATAAATTCTAACAGATTAAAAGGATCTTGTAGCAAGTGAAAGATATAGTTAAATCATTCCTAACTTAATCAAGCTTAAGAGCAGGGCAGTCTTTACCCATTAT
This sequence comes from Pyrocephalus nanus, assembly GCA_038380795.1. Lineage (NCBI taxonomy): Eukaryota > Metazoa > Chordata > Aves > Passeriformes > Tyrannidae > Pyrocephalus > Pyrocephalus nanus. The sequence goes on along the minus strand of CM076267.1, from coordinate 17,317,521 downwards.
TAATAAGAATGTAAGATGGATAAAGTAGACTGGGAAACCATAAATTATGGCCAGTACAAATAATACAACATTTTTTACAAATATTTTTTCAATTAAAATTAAAAGCTATTTTTACTGAAGAAATTTGATGCACATTCTTGATTTTAATCTTCTATGGTCTCCACACTCATATGGTTCCAGGAAAATGTTATTAAAAGGGGGTAAAACTGGAATAGAGTTCTAAATGCAAAATCAAATCCATGATTACATGTTTATATTTCTAGATGGATATATGAAAATATTTTCAAATCTTGATCTCTAATCCTATGCTTTGGGGTTAGAAAATATAGCTCACCCCTGCCAATCTGCTGTCCAGTTACATGTGAAAATTGTTGTTCCATAAGGGTAAAGCAAGTGACAGAAAAATTGCACACTACTTTCAGGCTTCAGCTGAGCTTTTAAAACACATGGCCAAACATGTTGCCATGGAAATGTTCTGCAAATACATGTAGAATTTCTTAAGATGGAGCTGAATATTTTTTTTTAAATAAATTCTCCTACAATTTCAAATAGAATTGTTCTATGATGTATTCAAGGGAATACATCGGCCATTATCTAATGTTTATAACACCTAAAGTGGTAACAGTATCTCCAGATCCATTTTGTGTTCTATATATGAAATTAGGCCACTACCTTCCTATGTAAAATACCCATATAAGTGTTTTCTTTTATGTACTCTGACTTTCTTATCCATCACCACAACACATTAGCAGATCCACAAGTATTTGCCTTGCAGTAAAGTCAGCAACAGTTAAAAACAAAAAGGATGAGACATGCTTCAGTAAAAAGAATTCAGGTTTAAACAACATACTAAATTTTTAAGCTATTAATCTTCTCTTTTACAGCCCATTAGTATTAGCATGCGTCACTGAGTGTAATAATTAAAAAGAGGAGAGTTATCTTGCCGAAGTTTCACTGTTATGTTCAGTGAGCTATTTTTAAAACTGATTTGAAACGAAGCAAAAAGAAAAAAATCTACTGCTGCAAAATGAAGCAAGATCTGTGCCTGCAGAATAGCTCAGTCCTGTTACACAATGTGATACGTTGTTTTAAATAACCTGATACTGTAGGTAAACACTTGCCTTATACTGCATTTCATACAACAAACACATTCATAATAGCTTTTGTGTGCCATGTAAAGATAAAGCAAAATCAAAATGGAATACAATCTTGTCATTTTACTTTACAGCAAAGGTATAACCTTTTAACATGAATCAGTTAAAAAAAAACATATTCAGAATAAAAACAGGCTGAAAATATATATGGTATAAATTTACATTGTTCAAATATGAATTAACAACACATTAGAATTCCAAGATATACATTGCTCTGCTTATGTAAACAGCCTACCCTATAAATCCTGTAGCAAATCCAACATGAAATTACACAGACAAAGAGATTGCAAAAGACCTAAAACTGTGAAACAAACCCTGTGTTAGAAATATTAGTATAAACTATGAGGTCATACCTGATGACTTAGGGACTGTAACGTCTCACCGGTTCCAAGCTGCATGACCTTTCTATTTCCAGAGACCCCCAAAAATTGCATTTCCTGTCATACAAAAGTACATCACAAACCTATCTATCTTTTAAAATCTTCAGGGCTAGTGAAGAAAGCATTAACAGCCATTCTGTCCATCAGTAAGTGCTGGAGTCATTACCCTCAAGATATCAGATCTTAAATATAGTTTCCTCCGTGCGATTACAGACATCCAGTAGTCAAGGAGGCTGACACAGCTATATCACTGATGCTGCTAATGCCATCTGAAAACAGTAAGCTTACTGCTTAAAGCAATCCTGCATCATCCAAACAGAACAAGCCACATCCTTCAACTCCTCACTTGCGTTTTTTATAAAACCTACCACTGCCATTATAGATTTTGTTTCCGTCTGTGGTCAGCTAAAGGAGAAATTAGATATTATGCAACCAGCTTTGCATTAACAAAAGAAAAACGGCAGATGAAGTGACATATCGAGGTTATCAAATTTTGCTTGCATGACCACTCCTCAGCAAGCACTGTCACCACTCAGAAGAAGAATCACAATCTGATTCAAAGGAAAATCAACAGAAATAAATTATATACAATTCACAGGCAGCAAGGTATTTTAATACCTCTGCAGTACTGAAACAGCTATTTTATGCAGCCTTATGAATCCTAGTCCCTATTAAATTAAAAACATTGCTTGCCTAAGTATTTTTAGTGTTTATTTTCAATAAATTGCATGATCACTGCATTGTTTCCATTACTCCCTGCTAGCAGCCAGAAAACAGCATGACTTGAAAATATGCCAGTATTATGACAGCAAAAATGTGGTTTGATATCAAACAAAACAATCATGCATGGATTTTTTCTGATATGAGAGACCTTTCAAGCTAACAAATGTACAGTATACTCAATAATATTTAAATTATTAAGACTAAAAAAAAACCCTGAAATTTTTACTAAAACATATATATGATAAAACTGAAAATTATTATTATAAATAATTGCTTATATTTACTGTTGCTAGTATTATGGCAACAAACTTATGCAAACAAAACAATCACTTCACAGAACTAAGGTGAAACAGTGCCACCAAACCGATAAAAGTCATCATTTAGTAATTCCTCCAAATTCCAGACCCACAGAAAAATTACTTGTGTTCCCATAGTGAAAAAATCCATATCTTTAAACACAGGAACCTTCCCTCAACACATACTGAAATACCTTGCTACCAATCGAATTTTACTGATAGGTAAAACCTGGAGGAAAAAGCTCTTCTCTAATTTAACTTCAGCTTGCTCCAAATGTTATTCAAATTAATTTGGATACCCTTCTTTACTTCAAAATATACAAAGAAGCTGACAGCAGAAGGAAATTATTCTAAATTAAGTCAGATCCTATTCTGTTAGTTTAACATTGTTATTATTACACAGTTGTAGTAACTGCCCCTTTGTGTAACTGAAGAGTTAATCAAATTTAGCTTATAGTCATTCACATTATGGCACTGGCAAAAGCAAACTGGTCTCATCCATGAATACCACATATTTCACTTTAGAAGGAGACACTATCTGCTACTAGTTTTTAACTGAGTTCACTTTATACAGTGTGCAGCTGCCTCAACATAAGGATGATACATCTACAGGGAAAGGGAACTGTCAGCCACACACTGGCACAGGGTCTCCAGCAAATGTCCAGCAGCAGAGCTGGCCAGTGAAGTCTGTGAAGCTTTTAAGTGCAACAGAGAACTAGATCAGGCCTGACTTGGTGCTGCTTTTTATATTCTCCAAGAGATTTAATCCCGATGTCCAACAACCTGACACTGTCTTTTTACTGCTGCTGACAGTGGCAGTCAGGGAGCCACTTTCAAACATTTTGAATGCTCTTGAAAGCTGCCACTTTTGAACTCATTATTTCACTTTCAACTTTGAAACTATAACTAAATCTATGTGCACAAATATAAATACATATGCACAAGGAGGCAAAAGGCCCTTCAAAAATCAAAGAAGAGCAAAGCAGCAGTAAATGAAGGAGAAAATAGCATTCCCCACATCAGTATGGAACACAAGTATCTCCAAAGGTAATATTTTTATTTCCAAAGGTAATTTAAAAAAGTAAAAATTATACAGCAGGGCTAAATACTAAGTTACTTACTCCTATGCAAATGCTCAGTTTTGCAATACATTCTCATCAGTAGCTACTTACAAGGGAAATAAGGGAATACAACCTCATTTCCCTAAGCTGCTGGCAATCACTTCCAAGTCCCCCAAAGCCACCAAATTAGGATATGAAGGCCAGTAAGATGGTAAGAAGTGATATCAAAAATGTATGTTGCCAAGCCACCTTTCATAAGTACCATATAGGCTCTCCCTGTGCAAATCTTATGCTACATGATGATCTCAAAGAGTGGAAAACACAAAGCTAGAAGCTATAACCACAGCTGTCAGAAACATCACTTAAGAGTTTCTGCTCACAAAGAGTACCTCATCTCTCCTCCAGCTGGACATTTGATGAATTCAAGAACTAGCAAAACACAAGGCAGAAGACTATTGTCCTCAGTTAGGTTAAGATCTCAGTACAAATTGTAAATGCACTCAGAAATACACAATTATTTCTTTGTGCATATTCTCCCAGCTAGGAATACTTTCACTGAAGAGAGAGGGTATAAGTACAGTACCATTTTTATAAAGCATAGATATTTATTCTGAGATGTTAAAGGAAAAATCTGGTAGCCCATTCCCTTTAGAGTATCAACAAGTATCACTTCATGCCGTACAAAAGCTTTACTCACTACAGTTTGCTTTTATTTAATTTTTCTTCACAGGAAAAAAAGGAAGAACGAAAAAAGATAAAAGCAAATTCAGAGTTCCTGTGAATTATGCAAGATGAAATAAAGGCCATTTCAATCTATCACAAATCAGCTTCATATCAAATAGAACTGACCCAAGTAGTGATGGAGCAAACACCTGAAGCTCTGTCACTCAGCTTTTTAAATTAAAGTCATGTTTGCTAGTACTAATGACCAGGAAAGAGAACATTTGAGATTAGTGCAAGGTATTATGGACTGTAAAAGTAACGTGAGATTATGCAGTGCTGTACCATAAGAGATGGAAGAATACTAATGCTTGTTCCTCAGCAGCATTTTGGGAGATCAGTTTTACCATATATTTGTTTATAAATGACCAGAGCATAAGTAATGTAAATTATACCCAAAAAATCAGTCTGGGTTTGTTCAAAAATTTCTGATATTAGAAAGCACTGCTAACATATGAGGAACATTACCAGGAAGACATGGATTACCTCTAGGACCACAAAAATAAAACTGAGGTAAAATTTAAGAGTTCAAAATGCAAATATGTGAACTCATAGATTACTAAGTTTCTTCTGAAAATTGAGAGATCAGCAGTTGAAAATTACAGTGAATGAAACTGGGGGCAAAGATGATCACAAAGTAATTATGAGCTACCAACCTGATGTCCCTATGGAAACAAAATGAAATTTTAAAATTATCAGGAAATATATTCCTAGTACATAGACATCAACAATAATGCAATAATAAACTCTATTAAAATTGTATTGTTCTTGATTCTGATCATCTATTGTCTAAAAAAGGAACTGAAACTGGAAGAGAATAAATATTCTACAATGGTCAGGGAAATTTTGAGAAGAAACTGAAAACATTACCTTTCTTAAGCTTAATAAACAAAAGACTAAGGGAGATCTGTGTAGGTGTGTCAAGAAAGAAGTGCCAAGGAAAAAGAAAAAACACTCAAGTACAAATTTGGATCAAGCACAAATCCATACTAAGTTATCATTAATTTGTGGGAGATTAACTATCAGGGGTTGAAGGCCTGCAAGAGCAGAAAATTTAAATCAAAACCCAGAAGTGTATCTTGCACTCCTCTGTTTCTGCAAAACATGAAAACAGGGACAAATGAAGAAAAATGCAAAACCTTAGAGTATAGCGAATTGGTATCAAGAACAGGACCTAAGGAAAATCAGCAGATTGCCATGTGGCTCAACAATGATTGGAAATTAGTTTAGAAACCTGAATTTAGAGAAAAAAAAAAGTAAACAAAATAAGACTTGATAAAAGTTGTTTTTTTCTGTATTGAAGACACCCAGCTTTCATCTTGAGACACAGAATGATACTGACAATATAAAAAGCTCAGCAATTTCTCTTAACCAAAATAATTCAATAATTCTAAGTTTTAGCTGATTGCTCAGCTCAACACAGATTAAAAAATATCTTTGTACTTGAGTGAAGTAAGCTGAAAAGTAATTAATGGTAGCTCATTCTCCTTTAATCCTGATGACTGGACTATATCTATTACCTTTCCTTAGTCAACACATGTATCTCTTATTTAATTCTCCATTATATTACAGTTTTGTTTGGGTTTTGGGTTTGGGGTTTTTTTGTTGTTGTTGTCATTAAAAAGTGTAAATAGCCTTTAGGCTGAAAGGAAAGTCATTAGGAAACTGAAGTTTAAATTTATTAACTCAGTTAAAACTTGTTATATTTTATGGACCTACTGCATTCTCTCAGACGAGATACTGTTCTCCTGGGATTATTTCAGCAGGCATTATGTAAGTCTAATCAGTTCATCTGTGGATAACCATGATTGTGGTTAAAGAAAACTCAAAACATTTTTAAAACAAAACAGGAAGTAAGCAGAGGCAAACCTGAAAGACATGCATAGTCAAAATTTGCAAATTAACTGTTCGGTTTTAATTCTGCCTTGCAGATAATGCAGCTGTATCAAAACCTGCCCTTCCAAACACCCCATTGGCAGTGTTGCTATATCCTAACTTTAAAATTCAAGTTTTTATCTCAGGCCAGACTCTGAGATCTGATCTGATGATCCAGATCACTACACTAAATATTACTGACAAATTAGAATAAAATTATAATGAACAGTTTGAAAACAAGAATTCTCTGCAGTATTTTACCTTCAAAAACTATTTTGAAATGTCTGGCATCACATTTCCCAGAATATAATGTAAGAGAAGGTTGACATCTCCTTTCTCTCAGACTGCTGAGGAGCAATCCTCCACTTACAATGTATATAACAGATGGTTGCTTATACTTGTTCTTGGAAAAATACAGAAAATAAAGAGTACAAAAGCTCCTCAAATCTTGCAATCATGAATTTACTTTCTTAGCAAAATTATATTTACATAAATCATGGATTCCAGAAAAGTTTTTGTAAAATCACATTGAAATGGTAAATTTTAAATGTGCATCTATAAAGTGAATGGGTTCTATTTAAAATAACCATGCCTTCCTTTTCTGACTTAAAAGAAAGCAAAGATTTCCACCTTTTTTAAGCATCTCAATAGTGCAGTAACTTGTGGGTGGCCTGGGAAAACCCTTCTACTTTTATTAACTGACTAAGGACATGGCTGACTAAGGGCTTAACTTTCAACCACTGGGGATGCTAGAATTGATTACAAGAAAACACTTTCCCTTCCTCAAAAAGGTGATGGTGCAATTTGAACTCAGTGTTGTATAGCACAGCAGAAATTTATTTTCCTGATAACAAAGAAATAATTTAATCAAAAAGGCTGGAACCCATTAGGAAAGCAAATTCTAACAGCCTTTCCACAGAAGGAGAATCAGAACAGGTGATGCTGCTCTGGGTGTCTCCCAAATATTACACAATACTGAAGCTGCAGGCTAGTTATATATTGCACAGTTCATACCTTCCTTTCTTTGATCCTTTTTCATCTCCCCCTTGTCCCTGAAGAGGAAGAAAAACCCCTTTTTCTTAAGAAAAATTTGTCAGCTCACTAATCCTAGCTTCTTATATGCCTCAGAATAGATCTGACTTTATTCTAAATATTTTGCATTAAAAAAGTTCTTTCAAAGAAGAGAAATGTTAAATTTTGACATATAATTACCATTATCCTCTCTGCTAGCAGAAAATGATGGCAAAACGCCAACTTGCTTGTCTGCTACAGATAAGACATTTCCAAGCTTCCATCCTTCCCTTCAGAGAAAACAGAAGGGGAAGACCAGCCAGGAGAAAGCCTACCCTGTCAGCTGATCCTCTAAGAAATAAAATTAATATTCTCCTAGCAGAAATCATTTTCCTCTGAGCCTGAGGTAAATGATATGCCTTACCATATGTTATGATGGTCCTTTCAAGAATGACAAATTTGATGAATTTTTCCTGGATGGTCTTTCTCTCATCCAATCTCTTCTCATCACCTCCAGCTTCTGCTGCAGGCAAACTCTCAAGAGGCATAAATCAGCATAGCATCACCAAATTATATAACTTCTATCCACTGGGGATTTAGCCCCTTCTATTTCAGCCTTAGCACAAAAAAGTGCCTGTGCATTTTTCAATAATCTTTTTGATCTGTGTAGAGCTTTGGAGAATTACCCTGACACACTGCTGAGCTTCGACACCCATACACCCATTGTGAGCAGAGAACCTAGACATTTTTCTTAAAGGAAGAACTCTATAAAGGTTTTGTCCAATTACAACAAATTCAGAACTAGCTCTAAATCAGAAAAACTCCGATTCAGTTCAAACCGGGAAAAAAGGCACAAGACAGGTTCAGGCAAGTTTCCTCACTGTACATAAAAATACTGGCACACTTTGAATACAAACTCAGCTATGAACTCCTCATTAGTTCACCTATATTTCTAGGCAATCAAACTGTCTCAATACCTTTGCAAAACCCAAGATACCAGATTATTTTTACGTCATTTGTACATCATGGTCCTTTGAAAGTTTTACTTTTATCAATAAAATACAGATACAAATACAGATATTTTAAAAATCTATCTACCAACACACACTCATCTGCTAGAAAATATGCTGACTCTAAACAAGAATGAGAATAAATAAAGATCAATTTTAGACAATATTTGTCAGTCAAAGCTCATCCAAAAAGAAAACTGCTCGACACATCAGTTGCCCCAAAATTTTCCAGGCTGTTTTAACTGTTTATTTCAGCCATGTAAAACAAGAGAATTTGTAAGTTTAAAATATTAGAGCACAAACATAAAACTGCTCCTCTGCAAAATACCCTTTAGAGTCTTAGAAGACAGTAATGTGGGATGAGAATTGCAAAGGCTGGGAGGCAAAGTCACTGCTTTGAAAAGAGGCAATGGAAGAAAAGAGCTGTTCCTAGAGTATAATTCAGGATTAGGTTAGTCTTGACAAAAACCATATGACAGGAAGAACACAAGACAGTAAGAATTGCTTTATAAATGTAATTTATCACATCAGTATGTAATATATCAGACAGATTACTACCTAATTTTATCACCTCTACAGCTGCAAAAATAAATAATAATTACTGAGTAGCTTATTCCAAAATCAATTCCAAAACGTGAGCTCTGAAACAAATATTTGCTTTCTTTCAAAGTTAAAAAAACAGTGCACATGGAAAGCAAACAGGCTAAGATTAACTGCACCAGCTCTATCTTGCCAACTTTTTTCTGTGATGGACACAGAAAAGTTTTCCAAGCAGCACACACTTCACTGTTAACTAAACTTATTTATGACTGTGCAAGGTCAGGCATCCATAGGCTAAACAAGCCCTGGTTTGGGGGCAGCCCTTCTCTGGCTTATGCAGGAAGAATAAAGGGAGAAGAAAGGAAAGACTCCCCGAATTAAGAGCAGGCCGCAAAGCTGATATTGGGATGTTCTGGATGAAATTATAAAATCAGAGATATAAACTAGACAATTTCATAGATATTTATGGATGAAAGTGGAGGAAAAGGTATAATTTCCTAGGATAATCCAAAATGCTTTGAAAATTTAATTGCCCGCATATTTTTTTAAATATTTAAAACAGAATTTTGCACTCAATAATGCAAGGACATAGATAAAAATGTTAAGATCTCAAGAAAGAAATAGCCAATGATTCCTTCAAAGACAGAAAACTGGGACAAAATGCTCATTGGAACATAGAGAGTCTCCTGCAGGAGCTTCAAAATTCAGACACCACCTGCTTTTCTATTTAAACTGCCTTTTAGCTACCTACTTCAGTAGAACACACTGGTGAAAGAGTAAAGGTGTAAAGGACAATAAAAGATAAAAGAACACTGACATGAGGAAAATTTAATACTTAGACACATTCCAGTCATGGGGACTTTCCCGGTTTTGAAGTTGTTGGTGTTGATAGTTTTATACATGCTTGTCCTGTAATGACAAGCAAAGTTAAAACAAAACAAAAACATTCACTACTACTTTTATTAAACATTGTTTCCCTCTTTAAGTAAAGCAAACATTGCAAACACCAGAGTGAAATTACAATATGTGGAGTACGATAGCAGGTCTTCTGGAATAGCCCCATCATAAAGACTCTTTACCCTTATACAAAAATACTAACTGTTGTGTTGTGTAACTGTTAAGTTGGGGGGTTGTGGGTTTTTTTTTCCCCCCTAAAGTGATCTTTATTTCCATGATTCTTCATAGGCATTTTCTCTTAGGTGAACTAACATACACCAGACATATAGATGTGAGGAAAGTGTATCATTTGTCATCCTAAACTATTGCCTGAACTTGGATTGCCTAACAGACTTTTTTGTGCATTACATACAAAACAGAACTTTTGTCTGACAGTCTAAAACCCAAATGATCAGAACTATCATGGCTAAATATATCCAGGCTAATAAACCTCTCCATTTGTACTAAGAGTCAGCAGCAGCCCATTTTACCTTTTTCCTCTCCTTCCAACATTGAGAAAAACAGTGCTGGGAACACCTCCCCAGAGAGTAACCATGGCAGACACCAGATTCCCGAATTAGGCAATTTCTTCCCTGCTCTCATCTCCCTCCAGTGACCATCAGCAGAACCACCACACATCCTCCACCAGCACAGTCCTTTTTCAGGCCTTCCTGCTCCCTTAAAGACTTAGTGTTTTTGAAGTTGGTGAGAAAAAAAACAAATGGGTCTGGAAGCAAATCCAAGGCTAGGTAAGAAAAAAGAAAAGATGTCAATCTGACTCTGCAAGCAAACAGTCATTACATTCCCTCATAATCTCCTCTGCTCAAAACCATTTTTAAAAATTCCTCTTAGCTATTTCCACACAAATTTCAGAGAAAATGGTAACTATGAAGCAAGGGCTTTCTCATCACAAAACAGTTGTCTAGCAGTCTCATGATACTCCTCAAAGGATATATGGCTTCAGCCTGTGCTACCTCCAATGTTTTGAAAGACATCACCATACATTCTTGAACTAAAACCTGATTACTGGGTTCTCAGATCAGACTTAGGAACTAAATGAAGGTCTGTGGAAACAATGAAGTTGTATTGATAAAAAGAAATTACATCAATCTCTCAGAGAAATTCATTAATAACTGAATGTTCTCACTATTCAGAAAAATGTTTCCAAATTTGATACAAAAATGTTATACTACTTTCTCTTTGTTAGAAGAACGTATTATGATTTAATACCATAACATTCCTGAAAGTACATGGTTAAAAACTGAATTTGAACTATGTCACCAGTATAATAGTCTTATATGAGACAAGGTGTTACCTTTGCTATCTGGCCATTTCAAAACTCAGATAAATTGCTGTAAATCTCCTGCACAAAGTAATCTTTTATTATCAATGCCCTAAAAAAAAAAAAATCTACTTAGTGTCACACTTCATGTCTTCTTTAACTGTACCATGTCGTACACTGAAGTCTCAAATATCAGGTAACTTAATACCTCATTGAATATGAGATCATATCCTTCCAACTCAGCATATTCTGTTAACACCACCAACCTAATAACTTTTAAAGTTATTCTCGTACTTGGATTGGCTTAAGGTGAAAAGTCTTTTGGGTAAATATAATATATGCCATTTACTATGGAAAAACTTTTAGCAAACTAATGCAAATTGTAACTGCCAGCTGTTTGCAATTTTGTAATTAGAGAACACCATGAAGATATTAGTCACAGTAGCACTGAATATTGTAATTATCAAGCTTGATATTTGACTTCTAACAGATGATCTCCAAGTTTTGGATTCACTTCTACTTTTATAATGTAAAAACAAAAGGTAATGAAATGTTAAAAAACACACTCATTAATGTGAAGAATTTTCAGATAAATTACTAAAAATTAGGTGTTTCAGAAGTGAAGAAAAAAAAACATGAAGATTTGAGCTAGTTTTAAATAACTGAAATTCTAACTTCATTAAAGTCCATGTAAGAAATAATTTTATAATAATTTTATTAGTTCCTGCAAAATCTGTTTTTCAGTAAGTTCGACTGCCTTTCAAAATGTATTACACCACAAATTCCACTTCAGATTTCATCCAAGAACACCTGTGTTATTTCACTAGTCTAATTATTCTCAAATTTGTACACAGTACTTATTTTTTATAGTACTACCATTATACATAATGATTCTTCATTAAGTCTCCAACTCAATTTTTGTCTTTAAGGATGAGTTCTACATTTTAACGTGTTGTATGCAGACTCAAAGGAGAATAGTATGCAAAGGGAGAAACATGAAAAGAATCATTCAAATGTGGCACCAGACACACATTACTAGTAAAAGTTTTGAGTATCTCAACTATCTACAGTATTTTCCAATTGTTGGACAGAGACAACGTAAATCTCAAATGCAGCCTTCTGCCCATCCTAAAAAAAAAATAAACTTACTTTGAAAACAAAGTTATAGCAGTCAGCACCCACTTGGTAGCAAGGTGACCAGAGTTTTATCTATTATTTCATAAATTCTTTTTATTTATAAATAATCTTCCCACTATTAAACTTGTTATTCATACAACTCATACAAAAGCCAGTTTACCATAAATCACTTTAGATAGCACAGCTGTAATATGAATCCCTATAAATAACTCATTCAAGAAATTAATTAGCAACAAAAGATTTTGAAATTCACTTGATAGGAAGAGAAGTACTTAAAATAAATGCAATAGAAATAATTTATACTAATGTAAAAGGTAGTACTGAGTATTATAAGCCAAGAAAAGAAGTTCAGACCACATCATAAAAAGAAAATTCTCATAAATTTTTTATTTCTTTTAAATTACTTTCTTACCTCACCTAGCCTCCAGCAGTCAATAGACCATAGGCTTATAGACAGTCTATTCTAACTTCAGAAACCACTTGCTCACTTGCCAAGTAAGAGAGAAAGGTGAGTAGGGAAACCAAGTCAGAGCTTGAATTTAAGGTAGTGTTGTGTCTGGGCCTGTTGCCTCTTTTTCACCTTGAAAACCAAAAAAAAAAATGCCTCCCACTATCAGGTAAAATAGAATTACTCTAACTCAAAGAAATTAATTCTCTATCCAAATAGATGCTCCATATACTCACTTTATTACTTCTCTCAAGAACACTGTGCCGAAAAACACTGTAAATAAAAATCTGAATCTCTAATTCCCAGCACCTTCATAATCCATTCAAGAAAAATGCATTGCTCTCCCTCCCTCATGCTCTCAAGCCCCTCTACCAACATGACATTCCTAAGTCTAAGCCTATTTTCTAGGTCATCAGTATGACCTTGTGCAAAGCCTTACAGCCAGTGGGGTTTATAGCTAGATGGCAATATACCCAAATGGGAACTTATATTTTCTATCATTTTTGTTCTAGTAAGCAAATACTTTGGGTCTTCTAAAAGGAAGCTTTTGGCAATTTCAACCTTATCTTCATGTGTCTTAATGATACAGGATAGTTTGGAGCACCGGACACTCCCAGATGGTGCACATGGCAATGCCAAAGGCTGACCACCAGCCCCTCAGATGTTCAAGAAGCTAAAAATTCTCAGATGCTACCAAAGCACAACAGGCCACGCTGGTCACAGAAAACACTTTCACATTACAAGAGAAAGACTTATTTCCACTCAGCTCAAATTCCTCAGAGTTTCAAAATTTTTCTGGTACACAATTTAATTTCTCATAACCCAAGACATACTGAAGTTAGGGCAGCTATCACAAGTACTAAAATAGCAGGTTATTTGTAAATTAAGTTTTGGAGCAGCTTAAAAAATTAGTATTTAACAGTTATCTTACATTTTAATAGCTCAAGGGCAAGGTTTTTCTTAAGAAATACATGTACTGCACTTTATACTAATTATCATCATCAACATTAGCAGTAGTAGTAATATTAAGCCCTTCTGATTCAAACCGGTGCCACCAGCAAAGCAATGAAAGGAAGTGAAAGGCACAAAAAGCAGAAGTCAGAGCCAAGGATTTCTTTTGTTTTGTTGTTTTAAAGAACCCTGGACAGGCTCAGGGACACCTGGCATCAGCAAAGTCTGGATTTCTGTTCAGGTTCATCCTTTTTTTTTATCCCCAGGCAGAGCCCTCATAGGGGGGCTCCTCCTGCTCCTTTCCCAGCAGATTACTCCTGACCCCTCCTATTCAGCATCATCCCTCTACCCAGTCTGTCAAGCTAGTCCGTATACTAAAATAATAAATACAGACTGTATTAATTATTCATACAGTCCAATTTGACATGTTAGATTGAATGTCACAGTTATCCTGAAGGTAGAAAATGTTGTTTTACATAACATTCATTAAATGCAGTGGACTAATTAAAGTATGTTAATTGGGTAATAGACAAAAAGAACTTAGTATTTAGAAGAGACTGGTCACTGTTAATACAGTGTGTATTGTATTGCGTTAATACTTTGGCTGTAATTTTATGCTTAATGAGCAAAAGAAAAAGCTGATTATTCAGAAAGCAGAAAAAAAAAATCACATGTGTTACGTGTTGGAAAAATAGCCTCAGGTGACAGAGGAAATACATACCATAGGAGCCCGCACTCTAACAAAGAAAGTATCATTTCAAAACCCTTAAACAACATGCTGTCACTGGAAATTTTATATATTCAGATTCTAGGAAGCAATATTTAATTGTTGATGTCAATAAAATGGCAAAAAATCTGATTTTATCTGCACAAGTTATCTGTTCTCCCTATACTATGTAAACATTTTTCCTGGGTTTTTTACATTTCAATTTACTTTATGGCAATTCAGATTAAGGTTTCCATATCAAATAATTTAATTAGGAAAAAAAAAAAAGAATTTATTAATTAAACTCCTACTCACACCAGGCAAATGTTGGTGGGAAATACATGTGCATATGTCTGGCACTGGAAATAAAGCCCATGTACTGCTCTACATGCAATTAAAACATACTCCAGCCGTATGTTAAAACAGTTTTTTTCTCATTTCATATCTTATCTCCTCACTTTCCACCTGATTTGAAAAGGCTCACCAAAACTAGGAAGCATTTTGATGTCTGCTATTACAAAGAAAAAAAAATACATTTAGCACTCTCAGTATACAAAAGACTTTACTGTCTTCAGAAGACAACTGGAATAATGACAGTAACAAAGAGAACAGATGACAATCACAAACTACTCAGGATAAAAGCAAAATACTTAATTTCTTTCTTAAGCTCAGCAGCATGCATTTTGGATATCATTACTCAGTCATTAAAAAGTGAATCCTAGTATAAAAGACTAAGCAAGACAGATTAGGAAAAGGAACCTCGTAGTCACAGTGAAATTTGGAAAGAATTTAGATAAATTCAAAGCAAGTCTTAAGCTTAAACAAAAAACACATCACACACAAACTTACAAACAAAAGCAAACCCTCCAGAAAGATTAGCAGCCACCTGGCCTAGAAGCTGCTCTGTTTGGGTTTTTTTATTAATATTAAAGTTTCATTGAGGGTTAAAACTCTGCTGTGAGACACCTCAGTCTCCACAGAGCCAAGGAACTCAATGGCTCACCAGCACCTAACGCCAGTCAAGGCCTGAGCTCAGGTGCTGCTCTCACCTCACGTCTGTCCACTCAACTTTCCCTGCTGTTCTTTGAAAAACACACCCAACACAGAGATGGCCACTGCCTTGTTTTCTAGCAATAGTGTAACACCATACACCCTTGTTTGTTCCACTATAATATGGCAGATATAGGTCTGCTGCTCCTCTCCACCTGAAAGAATTCAGGTACTTTCTTCCCACACCTCTGGAAAACGGCCCTGTTGGGAAGGCAGGCAAGAGTTGCTTCACAGTTACAACACCCTTCAGGGACAACAGAAACAGGGGTTTATTCTTTTAAAAATGCAAAAGGAGTTGAACCTGTGTCTCATGTCCAGCATAATTACATCAGCCACTGAACCACTGACACACTGGGCACCATTTCCCCAGAAAGGAAGTCAGAGAGCTGTGGTAGCCAGTCAACACTCAGGCATCTTGTTGAGGCACCTAACCCAGAACCTCATACTGAGCACCAAGTTCAGGAGTCTCCACTTGAAAATGAGAACAAATGAAAATAAGGCCAAACCCTTCATAAATGCCCATGAGACTTAGAAGCTTTAGTCCTGTTAAATGTCAGACACCTGGGTGATTTCAGGTGAGCTGGTGCAAATGGCACAACACGGCATCAGCTGCCAGCTCAG
Source organism: Pyrocephalus nanus (assembly GCA_038380795.1). Classification (NCBI taxonomy): domain Eukaryota; kingdom Metazoa; phylum Chordata; class Aves; order Passeriformes; family Tyrannidae; genus Pyrocephalus; species Pyrocephalus nanus. The sequence continues at coordinate 17,301,620 of CM076267.1, read as the reverse complement.
AAGCAGCATGTGTGTCCTGGACAGATGTAGCCAGCAGAGGCACAGTGCCATGCTCTTGTGGCAAAGCTGCCTCCATTTCTGGATTTATTTTATCCAAACGTGGTCAAAAATATGTGAACTAAATTAGCAAATTTTGCCACAGTGCAGAAATTTTTTCCACATCAAGATGGCAGCCGTGCTTCAGGACAGGCCTTAAGGGAACTGCTGGAACCAGCTCAAACTCACAGTGAGCCACAAGATTCACAAACATCATTATCCCTAATGCTCACCGCTTAACTCTAAGCTCATTAACAACAACTCCTGAGCACTCAGTTGCAAGGTCTTTCACCTCTACCTACTTACGGCCCCTGTGAGAAAATTTGGTCTCAAGTAAAGTTCCTTCAGAAACAAACAATGCTACTGCCCAGCACTAACAAATACCTACTTAGAGGGGATAATACACTAAGTATGCAGGGCAGACCATATTAACACAAGTTACACCCAAATTACAAGAACCACAACCGTTGTGTAAAGCTTCTTACCCTAAAAATTAACTGAGGTGTCCAAATAAACAGCTTTTTTATATATATATATCTAGTTTGTCCTCCAGAAGAATTCACAGCGTTGGAACCATAGAGCTTTTGTCAGGAGAAAATTGTAACATTTCCTGTAACATATGAACGGCATCAAACACAATTAACTGCTCTAGCAAGAGTTCATGTATCTCTACTAGCTGAGTATTTCCCTTGGCACATGCACCGTTTCCAGTCCTTTTTCTCTGTGCTTCACACAGTTACGTGCAAAAGATTTATTATAAGTGTGTCCAATTATGCATATAATTATTTCTAAACAAGTGTGTTGATTTAATGAAGCCCTGTAAATTTACAAAAAGCACAGTTTGAACTAATTCCATGGGATGTACTTCCCTGGTGCATTTTCCATGACATTTAAACTAAAACACAATTTGACTGCTCAGCAGTGCAAAATAACTGCAAAAGATTTTTGTTTTAATTTTCAAAATCACCTTAAACAACAACAACCCAGGAAATCCAGGAAGTCCCTCACCATCACGTCACATAGCATTCTTTCTGGAATAAGTTAAATAGATGAAAGAAGAATGCTGGTCCTGCTTTTGAAAGACATAACATCACCCTAGCTAGGGTGTTAGGAGCTCAGGCACTTAGACAATAAGCATCACAATATCTTAAAAAATTAAAATGTAGCAAATAATCTTTCAGGGAAAGGACAAATCATTCCCACTTTCATTTCTGTTCATGTTTCACCAATACCTGTGCTTTGACAGCTGTTTTCTAACTGTTCTAAGTTAGAAAAAAAACTGAATCATTTAGGTTGTACACCAAGATTTAATTTCTTAAAATGCATCTTTTGAGTGTGACTTGAAGAGCCTAACCAGGTAAAGAGAGATGTATTCAAATGCTCCCAAAAGCTTTATGAAATCCATACAATAAGGTGGTCAACAAATTTGTTCGTTTAAAAAAGAAGAGATGAAGAACATAAAGTTTAAATGGTTTAAGAAGACAACAAGGTACCATTGAAACTGAGGGTTGAGGAGAATGATTTAAGATGCTTTAGCCACACACAACTCAAAAGAACATGAATAAGTTGTCCACTGTAAAATTCAAGTTCATTTTCAGCAAGATCTTTCAAACAACGGGATTATTAAAGCCTGTAGAACTCAACAATTTAAATGAAGTTAAAACCCCAACTTTCCATACACCCAGAAGTGCTAGACTGAGAAAAATACAAAGTAAGAGCTGACTCTTTCCCAGTACATTTTCAAGAAACAATAAAGAAATTCTTTGCACTGTCAGGACATAAATATCCTTACTAATCTTCTCCATTTCTCAGATAATGGCTCACAGCTGAATTAGCTTTTAATTGTAAAGGGTAAGAACATTTCTGGCCTTAAGGAATCAGGTACAGAGACTTAATCAAATAATCAAGCAGACAGTTCTTTGTTCGTTCCTTAGCAGGAGATTAGCACATAAGGAGAGAAAAATCTTCTTGATGGGTGACATAACTTAGAAAACCAACCAAATCTTGTCAGCAAGACAAGAAAAGGAAAATTGTAAAGAATTGCTGCAAGGATTTATATAAGGCTTTACAACTTGAGGAGGAAAATTAAATTTCAAAGTATTTTTGAAAGAACATAACATTTAAAAACAAAGGCATAAAGTTACATATTCAAGAGATTTTCAGATGGCAATAAAACCCAATGAGCATCAAAATTACTGAGGTAACATTAGAGAAACCTCCATCTTCATTTTTAATCATCTAAATCTTATACTGGTGTGCTGGCAAATATGCCCAAAGCCGTTACTAGTGTATCAGAACTATTACTGATGTGATTCTTCGTCCAAAAAATTATTACAACTGTGATATTTATAACACAGAGACTAAATATAAGTAAGCCTCCAAGCAAAAATACATTATTCAGATGATAAATGACTTTCACTACATTTTTTGTCATTTACTCTAATAACAGTTGCCCTATTTTCAGAAACTTTATATCATTCACCCTTAACAAGTCTTTTCCAGAGGGAGAAAAAGACTATTAAATCAATTTTTCAATCATAACTAGTTGGAGAAAATTCTATCTCCTTAAGTGAACATAATCATGTTCAGTATGTGAAGATTTTCTCCTTGAAAGTCTTGGTATTTCTGCTAGGAAAATGACCATATTTTCCCTATGTAAATGATAATGTATACTGATAACTTGGAAATTCTGCCCCTTCCTTCCATTTCAAAATTTGACTGGAGTTAAAGTATTACATTTCCTCCATCTAGGTAGTTCACTGTAATTTAATGCAACTGGTGATGCATGGGTGCGACACCCCTTTTTTGCCAGCCATCTCTGGTTATCCTCATTGAGGCCATCCTGAGCATCCCCAGCCCACAATCAAGTTCTTCAAAATATTTACAGTCCACTCTAACTGAAGACTGTGACCCTTATTGAATCAAGTACATGTAGAACAAAGATGGAATGGTTGTCTATGAACAGTGTGAAGGCTTCACTATGCTCTCCTAATGCAGGGTACAAAGTATTTGAGAAAGGAGTGTAAAAATAATTGTGGCTAGAGAGAAATCTAGGGCTAGAATGAAGCCTACAGTGGATCAGCCAAATCATGCACTATTATGAAATTCTGCAGAGTGCTCTTGTTTAACTAGACTCTCTACTCAAAAAGTATAGTTATAACACCACATTCCCTCATGTAATAAAAACCTGCCAACAAGAAAATGCCAAAGAAATACTAAAAAACCTTGAAACAAAAAGGAAAAAAAACCACAACATGTAACAAACCTTACAGATTGATAGATAGATAGATAGATAGATAGATAGATAGATAGATAGATAGATAGATAGATAGATATAAAGCACTCAATTATGCTGTAAGACTTCAGTGAAAGAAGATTCCATCAAATACATAATAGGAACTTGATGAAGTTCCATGAATTAAAAAGAAACTAGTAAGTAAATTAACAAGAAAAGAATCTCAATATTTCATGTAATCTATTCATGTAATCTGGAGGGGGTTGGTCTCTTCTCCCAGGCAACTATCAGTAAGACAAGAGGGCAGTCTCAAGCTCTGCCAGGGAAGATTTAGATAAGATATTAGGAAGACATTCTTTACAGAGAGGGTAATCAGACATTGGAATGGGCTGCCCAGGGAGGTGGTGGATTCTCCATTCCTGCATGTATTTAAGAAGAGACTGGATGTGGCACTTAGTGCCACAGTCTAGTAACTGTGGTGGTAGTGGATCAAAGGTTGGATTTGATGATCTCAGAGATCCTTTCCAACCCATCTGATTCTATGATTCTATTATGCAACAGCATGAAACCTCTGCAATGCAACAGTAATCCCCATCTTCTGCATGGTAATTGATAGGTCCACTAGAAGGTCCAGCTGCAATTCACTGGGGTGGATCAGTCATTCACCTTGGAATTCGGAGACTCTTTAAGGGAATATTGAGATATATTAAAAAAAAAAAAAAAAAAAAAAAGAGTCCCTTTGCTTTTTTTCCATTTTTTTTTTTTTTAAAATTCCCCAAAATAACACATTTTGGAAACTAGTACAAATTATAGCAGCATTTCAGATATTATATCTCAGCATATGACCTGAAAATTCCATACACTCTGTAAAAAATCAGAATTATGAAATACAGATGCTAATTACCTAGAATTTAAAGTGTATCATATTAGTCTATTCATGTTATAGTGATCCAGATGTTCTCAAGCCATAAATGGACTATTGAGAGTACAATTCTATTTTAGTCTATATTCATCTTTAAGGTACAAAGAAGTAAATGAGGGAGCATTTTTTCTTTCTCCTCCAAAAGAGAACCAGTATAAGAAAGTATCCCATTAGAAGGATCACAAAGAAAATAGAGTTTGAGAACAGACTCATCATTGCTGAAGGGGATGAAAGCTAAAAGGTACCTAGAGAAATAAACAACTTTAAGCATTTGACTAACGAAATGTACAGCAGACTTTGCCACCGGCATCTTGCCTGCATAGTTCTCTCTCTCCAGGTTCTGCCCTTTTGTACCATGCCCTAAGCAAAGCAGATCAATTTTTTTAAAAAAATGATACAAATATTATTTAAATGAGCTTGTAGGTCATTTTAATTAAACAGTCTATTTTAATCTTAGTTTATAGTTAGATTTTTTTTTCAAAAAATATATCTATTGTCTTTTGTTAGTATAATGCTGCAAGAATACTGAGGTGGAAAACAAAATATATCTGGTACATTCACTAATATACTGATCAGTGTTAATTTTGCATTATTTTGTTGAAAATTACAGCATTTAATTGCTAGTTGGGGATATTTAGTTGCTTTGGTTTTGTGGGCTGTTTAATAAGATAAGTTGTTCAAGAGTCTTGTTCGGTGAAAATACTACACCAAACCTAGTTACACATCTTGTTTGAAATCTCAGTAGGAACTTCCATGTATTTCTCTTGTTTAAATTTCTTTGAAATTTTGTGCATATCCTTTAAATTTCAAGAGTTAGATCCCACCTTCTCCAGTATATTCCACATGCTATGTGGATGAAAGGCTTTCGTACTTTTTCAACTCCCAGCTAGATTCTCAGCTTTGAATAAATCCTGAATTGACCCATCCATCTGGTCTATCACACTTACACATCTGCAAGTAATGCAGACTTAGTTTAGCTGGCTGAAAGTGCAGACAGCTGAAGCAGCACAAAACCCAATGATTAGGATCCTGAGTCTTTAAGTTAATTTCAGGTTGCTGCCACTGTAGCTCTCAGCTGTCAGGATTAGAAAACCAGTATTATAATCTACTCCTCATGGTGGGACACCATGGACAAAGAGAGAACCAAAGAAATGGAGAAAAACAGAAAACAAAAGGAAAAGGATGATGATGAAAACAAGATGCTAATATATGTTTGTGTAGACTGTGAAACTACTACAGAAATACCCTGAGAGAGAAATCCCATTTTTAGCTTTTAATATTAATTTCAAGCAACTCCATTAGTTTCAATCAAGTTACAATGCGTTGCCCCTTCCTAAAAAAAATACTGAAGAATCAAAACTAGAGGGGACCCTCAAAACAAACAAATTTTCAAACGCCCATAAATCTACAATGTTGGTTTCACATCTCAACAGCCACGTGCTGTTGCCATGCAGGCAATGTGCTCTCTTCACTTGCCAAAGCAAAGCACACAATGAAGATGCAAGGAAAGTGCACAGGGTAGCAGCACAGACAAACTAGACACCATCTAGGGCCCATCAGCTGAATTACACACAGCTGGCCACAGCTAAACTCCGTGTCATAGTCTGTCGTTAATACAATTAAAGTGAAAGCTCTTGGCATCCACCTTCAATGAGTCTTCCTGGCTCAGTGTCAGGCTTGTGCCCTCCTTTGAAGATCAGAATTGAATCTGTAAAAGAATATACAATTATTTGACCATTGTAAAAGGCAAGTATTTGGCATGTCCTGCCATAGCTGTAGCCTGTAAATTGCAGTGGACTCACAATAATCATCGAACCTTCTTGAAAACAATCTAGATTGAAAAGAAATTAGATCTGTGATAACAACCAGAGCTATTACTTTAACAAAACTCCTAAAGTTCAGCAAAGGGAGGTGCTTTGAGGAAGGACAACAGCTCACAAGCTGATGAAGACATCTACAAATAGATGTTTCATTTGCTTATATGAAAATGAGAATGTATGAGCAGAGCAGAACAGTGTTCCTTTTCCTTTGTTACTGAATTCAGCAAGAGCATAGTCTGACAGACCTCTCCCAGGCCACTCTTGCCCACTGCTAAAACAGCAAACATTTGACAGGTGCTGCATCTTCCTAGGTTTGGGACCTCTGAATCAGGAACCTCTTTCTCCTGAAATATTCAATCCAAGAAAAAATGTAACTGATCAGAAAGAAAGTGAATTCTTTGGCACAAGATCATTTCAGATCACTTGCTATTTTTAAATTATCTCATCTACAGGTGAACAAGTCCTTGGTTAGACCAAAGAGACTTCTTTTCTTTCCACAGAGACATCTATGGTTAACCCATCCCTGCAAAGTTAACAACGATAAATCCTACTTCATGGACCCTATGAAGGAAAGGAGAAGCAGAACTGCAGAAATCTGTGAAATCCAATGTCTCAAGTAGCCCCATTATTTGGTTCTGATAGAACAAAACAAAAAGGGAAGTAGCAAATGGTTTTTCCTCTGGTATTTAGTCCCACTTTCTGGTGATCAGCAGTTTAAAGTTCTCCTAAGCTGCTGATTCCATCTGTTGAATTAGGATCATTGTACTTAATTATCTAATTCCTTTTTAACCTATTTACACTTATGGCCTCCACAATACCTCACATCGCTGTAATTTTTGCACTTGAGCTCTATACTTAGTAGGAGAAGTGACTCAGTAATTAATAATTTTATTGCAATTCACTATTTCTGCTATAATGAAATAGTTGGAATTTATAATGTATTAGGTTTTTCTTTATTTTTCACAGTATCACATCCTCTGTCTCTTGAATTGCCTCATTTCCGGAACAACTCCTAATCTACACAGCTTTGATTTGAACAGAATCTATTTCCCCACTAGTCAGTAAATCCTGAATGATGTCACATTAAGATATGATCCAAACTTTACAGTCCTGAAATTGAAAGCTCAGGGAAAGCCCAGTCTCAGGTTGCCAGCCCTCAGGTCTGCATCAATGACATTATCTAAGACCATGCCAGATGGTGACTGTCACTACCCCATGAAAGCTGTGGACAGGTCAGATAACATTCAGTATTCCCCATTTATTTTTCTCTTGAAGAAATAAAAAAATAATGTGCTGTAGGCACACAGAATACAGGCATTTTCTTAGTGTTGAAGCTACAAGATTGCAAGATTATAGCAGAAACATAAAAATTAACAATAATGATTTGATACTACATTTTCTTTATAATTTCTTTCTCTTGTCATTATACTCACAATTCATATGGATGTCTTGGACTGCTCATGTTCATAACACATATGCAATTTAGCACTCCCAAACAACAGAAACTTTCCTATCACTGTTTTCATATCACTACCAATCAAGATATCTAAAATGACACACTTGAAAATTGAGACTTTGTAAAGGAATCACGCTGCTGACTATGGATTGAGACATTTTCCCATTCCAAATAAAGGCAAAAGACATTCTTTTTTTCTTTTTTTTTCTTCTTAACACTACAACCATTTCTAATACTTGTTGGAAGCTGCTTTAACGCTTAGAATATTGTAATAAATCTCAATATGATTATGGTGCCTTGAAGAAGTTTGGTCAGTGGGAAATGCTGAGCACCTGTCAACTCAAAATAAAGCCTGGGTTTAAATAATTCCATGATTCCATGTGAGGAACTGGAACAGGTTGCCCAGAGAAGCTGTGGATGCCCCAATTCCTGGCAGGGCCAGGTTGGATGGGGCTTTAGCAACCTGGTCTAGTGGCAGATGTCCCAGCACAAGGGAGGGGGGTTGGAACAAGATGATCTTTAAGGTCCCTTCCAACCCAAACCATTTTGCAGTTCTATGAAATGGAGTACAACCAGTACTAAAATACAGTACTAATAACAAATTTTTAGGAAAATTTACTTAGTCTTGTATTTCTTGAAAGCTGAACCCATTAAACTGAATTGCGTATTTGCCACCAGGAAGAAATTTTAAAAACTATTGCCATTAGAATTAAATGCATTCTCATATTTGCATATGCAGACACAGAAAACACACCCTTTCTAAATATACAAGAAAAGCCTGCTGGAGAAATATTAAATATTAGCAGGAAAATAAACAATTTATTATGCACTGTAAAAAAGAAAAGCAACCTCAAAACAAACAAACAAATAAACAAAAAAAACAAACCACATAAATCAGTCATAACAACTCTAAATTGACATTATTTTCCTATATAAAATATATCAGCAGCAGAACTAAACCCACTCTTAGGAATAAGTTATTAAAACCTCTACTAAAACTGTAAAGCATTAACAATACCATATTACACCTTGCACAGATCATTTATCAATTCATTTGTTTTTGCTCAAGACAATCTTCCCAGACTTACTTTAATTACTTTTTTACTTTTTAAAAAACATTCATAATGGAAGTACTGTATAAATAGTTATTTCAGCAATCACTGTGAAATGAAAAATTTGATACTCAAAGATAAAATTATAGCGGACGGTAGAATAAAAGTCTCTGGGTTACAGTATTTGAACAAGATAAATCATAATCTTCTAGAATTTTTAAATTTCATATCCATAAAAAAGCACTTCCCCTATTCCATAAAATTTTCTATTTGTTTTGTCATGAAAATTAGAAGTTTTCTTATTCTAAAAAAAAAAAAAAAAGAAAAAAAAGAAGTACAAACTGAGAGGTATTTTTAATTCTATCCATTCACAATTTATAACTATCAATATTTGCACTCTTATAGCATTTCATGTGATTACAGTCAAAAGGGTTATGCTGCAATAGCTCAGTAATTTTCATAAGCAGTCACGAGAGTAACTTCAAGAAAATAAGTAGATTTCTGCATTCTAAGAAATAAATTGTTTGCAATCATGCTAATCAACAGGCTTATTACTCATTTGTGTACTGTCCTAGCTCCTGAATAAGTCAGTCATGGACCCAGATCACTGTGTGACAGACCCTGCATCCACCCAGAATGAAATCACAGTCCTCATCCCAAAATGTTCACACAATTTTTTTCCTAAATAAATACTCAGAAAATACACCCCCTAAACCTGATAGCTCATTTACAGCACCTTAACCATGCTTTAATATTCTTTATTTTTACTGTGTTTATTCCTACGTGATGCCAAGCATGAAGCACACTAGCTCAGTTTTATCAAGGGTAAACCTACCTTGCATTTATGCAAGGTCAGTGCATGCAGCTAAGGTATTTGAAGAGAAGACTCTGATTCTGTCTGCCTTGACTACCTTGCAGCAGTTTTTTTGTACAGCCATCCTTTGTATGTAATCCAAGGGAGAATACACAGACACAAAGAAACATGAAATAATTCATGACTTCTGATGAGTGTTAAATTAGCAATTTTAGTAGCCTAAGAGTCACAAAGAACTGGTTTTGCAGAGATTTCCTATTTCTAACACTGTCATTGAAACATCATTTATAGGATGAGCTCTCTAAATATCAGACCACTTTTGGAAAGTGTTCAATATTTTAGGATCAAAAAAAATTTATTTCAGAGCAAGAGCACTGCTTGCCCAGCAGACTTTCTCAGATCCTATATTGGGTGCTTCATCAAAGCCTACATTCTTTATGTTGAACTACCTAAGACATGTGACATGAATGTGCACAAGATTGGATTATGTAAGTCTGAGTCATTCACAGAAGAACAAACAAAAAATTTTAGTCAAGTTTTACACATTTGCACTTTTACATATTATTATCAAAACTTTCATTAGATGTCTTCAATATTTCCAAATTTTTCTTCGCTATACTCTTTGGTGAAGTTCCATTTGCTCCCTCTAGCTTAACTTTTTCCATAGACATACATACATTAACAAGTTTTTTATTTATGGAGAAATTTGGGGGAAGAAAGCACAGTAAGGTGGCTTTGAGATTTGGGGTTGTTTGGCTGTAATGTGTGAGCTATAATCCTGTTACTATGTATAATCTCATCGTATCTGCTAATGGGAATACAGTTCCTGGGGCAGTACCCTCATCATGGGTACAGTGGTAGAGTGGAGATGCCCAGTTCTCCAAAACAATTCTTTTCCTCCACAATCCTGTTTCGGTCAGCAGAACGCCAGTGCATGCTCAGTCTTCAGTGACTTGATATTTTCCAAGGCAAAAAGGCTTCTGCTACTTCTATTATTTTTGCCCAAATTTGACCAATGTAGAAACACTAGACAGAAAAGTAGGGGGAAAAAATCATGAATCACAAATATTGGTCTTCTCAAATTGGTTTTCAAGTCACAAATGGGTCTTCTCCACTCCAGAGGTAACTGAAGTTCCATTTCCCTGGACAATACCGCCTAATGTTTAGAAACCTCTCTCCTACCCATAGTTATGGCTGGGCAAATAGGAAAAAATGTTCAAGCATTTGCTGGCCAAAGTAAATCAGTTCAGAGACAGCAGACACAGAGCCTTGAACTTTTAGGCAAGACAAAGTGAAATGAACACAATCAAACTACACAAACTAAAGATCCCTGAAAAACATCTCTAAAACTGAATGTGACATTTTCTTTAAAATCTTTAACGTTTTCCTCTTTTGTCTTTTATGAGAGAAGTATCTGAATGATTCCAGATTAGGTGAACATGCAGCTACAATAAAACCTCCTTTTTATGAAATTGGTGAGGGTAAGTACAAAGGCTTCTGCATTGCTTAATGGTATTTTTGAAAGCATGTTCCTCTTCTCTCAAAAAAAGACATAAAATTCACCTTTTATTAGAATTTTCACATGAGAAGATTCTCGGATGAGTATGAAACACAGCTTTATGAGTGCTTTTACAGCTCATTGCCACATTTAATTTCAAAAGCTATTATAAGGCTGCTGTAAAAACAGGTGGACACAGTTAAATATTTCACTATAATACAATCATTAAGAGAAAAAACATAATAAAGTGGAAGCTTTCTAAAAGATAATTATATAGTCAGTCAACTCTTATGGTTGAGAATTTCTATCTTCTCTTCAAATAAAAGGAAAGGATAACAATGACTGAAGGATATGCATAATATGGGTTACAGTCTAAGTTATAAAATTTTCTGAAAAAAGTAAGGTATGTTAAGATCTCAGAAGACAGTAGCCTTGCAGACATGGCACGAACATTTGTATTGGTGATGATACTTTTGAAACATATATGAGTCTCAAACAAGGTAGCAGTAGTCTCAAAAGAACTGGAAGATATTTTTGAGGAACAGCATTAAGATGGCTGTCAGCAGCTGCTGCACAGATTTGAGAGTGAGGGGGTTGAAGGGAACACTAATTTTATTCTACGAATTCTTTTAAAATACTAACATGTATAATATGCCTTCTGCTAGAACGATAATGTACTGTTCTGGGACACTCTGGTTCTATTTTGGTACCTACTTAAATAGGTCACAAAAATGATTAAAAGAAACTCCTAAAGTATTTTTCTGAAAGTGAGTACAGGTTACTCCCATTTTCACCAATTCAAAGGTAGGCAAATGCCACAGACTATTCCACAGGCAATAGCAAATTTTAATTTTTATAACATTCTTCATGCTATAGAGTATACCAGGAGAATATATCCTCTTCCTTACGAATTTTCAGCTCATAAACTTGCAATCTTTTCAATTTTGCATTAATATAACTGAGATGCTGGTAGCACAATTTCTGCATTCTTAGTAGGTGATATCAAACTTTATCCATTATCCCATTGGGCAGAAGAGGTGAAAAATTTTTTTATTAATAAAGACTACAGTGGTTCAACCACTTCTGCACGGCTATTTAGCAGTCTTTGGGAACAGTGTATCTACAAGCTCAAACTTGAATCCTAAGGTAAAGGATAAATCTCCAGAGCAAATGAGTGATTAATACATGCCATTCCAATTCTCATCATTATCACCACTTAGCTGCAGTCCAAATGAAAAATAACCACCTCCTACATTCAGCAGAAAATGTAATTTATTGATTTAGCTAAAAGCTCAAGGTTCATTTTAATTTTACAGTTCTTGTAACAGGTTTTGTCTTATGAGAAAAGCAGACTAAATAACTAAACAAGACTGAGAATGATGTCTTCAACTCTACAGAGCTGGGCCTTGAAAAAAGATTCACATTTCTAGATATGCCATTGGACTTTACTGATCATCACATGGGAACTTTGGGAACTTACTTGAGCAGATTTTAGGCATGATTATGCTGCTTAATTCCAAATAGAAAACTCTCATACTTTTCTGCATGTTTTCAGTCTACATTTTCAAATTTAAAAAAAAAAAAATCCACATCTTACTTTGTAAGGAGGTTTGACACGACTAATAGGGTTGCTGTTTGGCTCCAAAGATATGGATAAACAGATGGATAGATGGATAGATGTTGAAAGCAAAATCCTCTTTTTAAAAATACATTCTAGCTCAAATTTACTAATTGCATTGTTGGTCCAATCAGATTTAGGAGATCTTATCCGGGAATTACACTTTGTTTTCTGCTTCATTTTACAGCAGAAATATAGCTTTACAGAATTAAACAGTTTCACTTTACTATTCAGAAGCTGATTTGTCCACCAACAAAACACAAAACTTAAAATTCTACTGACTCTTACAAACACTGAGCACATCAATGTAATGTAGCCCTTTTTAATTCCTAATTTGCATTCTATAACCATAAATCCAATTATTCAAATTTACCAGTGGCATTTTCCTGAACCTCAATATTAAAATGCTTAAGAGGAAAGAACAACCCTGAAGTTCTTACTCCCCTGTCGATGCTATTCTTTGATTTTATAAAGAAAAAATATGAAAATTACTAGTCAGTACCAGTGAAAAAAAGAATCCAAAGCACCTAATAATTACATACAATCTCCCTGATTGTGCCTTTATTTTCTATTCATGTTTACAACACTATGAACATCTTTAATACCACATAATCTCTACAAAGTTTTCAGTGGGAAAGATTAGACGTGAAATCACCTTCTTGCTTACGGATGCTCACTTCTAAAGTAAAACCCTTACACACATATGTTGAAATGGAAGTTTACATGTATATATGATCTTCTTCTCCAGAAAAGACATGGCATTTTGCTACTCTATTTCATGGCATGGTTTGCCAGACTAATTACAGTTTAAGTATCTATTTTCTATTCTTACCAGGATCCAATAGCATGGTTTGATCCTTTTTCCATCCTTACAAAGCTTCAGTGACTAAGAATGCCTCTAGAGAGAACCTAGTGCAATTGTTAGTGACTGATATCTGGAACTACTCTCCAGAACAGTGGCTTCAGATCAGTGGGGTTTTTTTAATTTACAGCACTTTGGCTACTCTTATTAAAAGTCTCCACAAAAAAGCGCAAAATGATCCCAATCTCTCTCCAAAATGCAACACAAATGTGCAATACTTTCTGGCACTTTTGAGTGTGACAGCTACAGTGATTTCTTCCAGTGAAACCTGTCCTGGACTTTCTTGCAGCCCCACTGATGCACACAGGCTACTAAAAAGTCAAGAGGATTCCACAACAGCTTAAAAACCTACATTTAAGATTTAGCATTTTACAGATATAAAATCATAAATAATGTTGCATTTTGTATTTTTATGTGGTTTTAAAACCTGCTTGAGACAAAACAGATGAACAGTAGGCCTCTATCTTTTTAACCTACTCTTTAAATGTACTTATAGTAAATGTAAATATTTATATTAAATTCAGGATTCAGGTGGTCTTAAATGAGGGTATCAAAATTTATAATCCAGATAAACTGCTTCTTTCTCCTCAGATTGTACATCATCCATCTATAACATACTTGTGCTAAAAAGACAAAAGTGAGCCCTTTTCACAGAATGATAGGATTGTAAGAAATGTTATGAGGTCTTCTAGCCTACCACTCAGCTCTAAAGCAGCAATAATTGTCTTATTCTTACAGACAGTTAATACAGGTTACACAAACATATTAGACAATTTGTTCCACTGTTACATTACTTTTAGCATTAGACAGCTTTTCTTAACTTCCTTTTAATATTGTCCCATAATATTTTCATTGTTTCCTGTTCAGTACAGATACAAGAAAGAAATTAGTCCTTTTTGCAGCAACAGCCCTTTACATACCAAATGTGTGTGTCTTCAGTCTCAGGAATCCTAGTTCCTTCAAATCTTCTTTCATATTTTTAGGCCCATGCTGATCTTTGTTGTTCTTCTTGAATTGCTCTATCATTTCTTAAAACACGCACATAGTACTGTATTAATCAACTAATACTTTACAAATGTCAAACATTAGCTCATGTACCTTAAAGACTTCATTTCTCCTAAATACATTAATGTGCCAATTTTTTTGCAGCAATTTCCTGGTTTGATTAAAATTGAGAATTTGCAAATATTGACCTTATCTTTCACATCTCTACTGAGTTTCAATATTTATTTGTTAGCAACTTTGCAATGTCTCGTAAATAGCTATTTAAACAAAGTGAAAAGGCTCTAAGTAGGTGAACAGGGAAACCAGCGAAGACACAGAAGATTCAGTATTCAAGATACTGTTTTGCCCCAACTGCACAAAGGCATAAGTTGGCTTTCCTGCTTCTGTCCCTATATTCTTTACCCATGAAACTTAATCAGCTCCTCCTTTCCTTTCCTACCAGTCAGCCATAATGTCCTCGATTCTTCAAGTTTGCACAAATCTCCACTCTCTCAATTTTACCCTCATTTCACCCTGTAACTTCTTTTTCTCCCCCAAGACATTTCTTCTATTTTTAGGAATAGCCTTTATCATCTATTCCAACTTTCACCTTGTCTATCCTAAATAAACAACCTTGTAGAACAAGGGTGGATTTTAATCATCTTTAAATATACTACACTTATTTTTCATTTCATGAGAATAACTTTTAAACTTCATCAACATTGAAAATTATGTTGAACATATCAGTCCTCCATCAATTTGCATGACATAAAAATGGCATTATTATTATTATTGCAAAGGGAGTCACATGGGTATGATCTTCAGTAGTTTGAGTTTTTTACATAGCAGATCTGAATATATGAAAGGAACATGCAATGCCTGTGGCTCTCTTCTCGTATCTGACACACAACTAATTGTCCAAGATGCTTTACAGTGGATTAAGTGTTCCCTCACCTGCTTAAGCTCTCTCATCCACTGAAGCTGTAAACATTACTTATTTAAGAAGCATTAAAAGTTGTCAGTGGAAGAATTTTATTTTAGAATTGATTCTATATTTTTTCCAAAGGAGAAAGTAGAAAGATGAAATTATTAGCAGTGGAAAATGAAAGCATATATTTAACAAGTAGACTTTGTAGGAAGAACTCAAAGCAGACATAGATGCATTGAAGTGGGATGATTTCCGCACAGTATTCACACTTTTTCTTAATTTTGCACAGATATCTACCAGGCTGTCAATTATTCTTAAACAATAACACGACAGCATACTATATGATCCATATATACTTTTTTTTTTTAATTATGACACTGGAAAATATAAGGAGGAGGGAGGGGAACTTAAATAAATATTTTGTTACTATTATTTGATTGTTGTTATTATTTCGTTGTTATTATTTGATTGTTACTTCATTTCATTCTAGCATTTTCCCGGGAAAAATTGTCCTTTCTTTTCACTCACAAGTTGGAATCAGGCAGTAAAAGAGAAAATACCCAAAGCAGCAATTCAGTCCTAAATTTATACCTACAATTATGTTTTAGGGTTTTATTTTCAATAATGCCATTGTCTTGAGAATGTAATACTGCCTCTGTATTTTTCTAAAAGAATCACAACATTCCTGTAGTCTCCATAAACTTGCCTTAACTGTTGCTATAATGCTACATTTTGGTGAAGTGAACTGGGAATTAGTACTGTTATACAAACCGTGGGGTCAGGCTCTGCCATCCCTTCGCACAATGAGCAATACATTTCATCTTCAAGTCTCATCAGAGGTCCCACTCAGCAATAACAAAAGCAAAAGAATTTGGCCTGTTAGTGTAAGCAGCTTCCCACACTCACCTGCTACATTAAAAATAGTTACTACCCAAGATCTTGCTACACCATTCTCCCACATACTGAGCTCCTAAGTAGCAATAACTGTGTGCCATTTGCAGCAGCAAGAGTACTCTTGATACACACAGATCTTACCTAGAGCATACATACCATACCATACTACTGCACAAGCATATACAATATCTATATATAGCTCAGCAATGTCAGGCTTTAAGGCCCTTTATCTACTAGATTTGAAAAATAAATAAACAAATAAATATAGTTAAACAGCTTTTGAATTTTAAAACCGAATGAGGAGGGTGAAAGAATGTGGAAAAGTCAATTACACTTTACATATAAGGGGTTTACTGTTGCCTTCAGAAAACACAGGAAAACAACACACCAAACAAACATAGTTAGTAAAAATATCTGCACTTTGTCTGTATATCTTCCTTATTTCCAAAATATCAAACCTCTGTCAGACGACAACCCTCTTGTGAAATCCAATTTTGACTTGCCTACAAGAGATCCAGAGTGTACAGAAACAAATACGAACTTGTGCTATGAATAAATTGCCAATAAAGTCACAATAAAGTGACAACTTGTAAAATAATTTATATGCAATCAGGTAGACATGTACACAGCCAAACCAGTAATATCTGGTTCTCTGAAAGGAAATCAATAGAAGATCTTTGTATAGACCTGCAGATTGTTTCTCCTGTTCTGTAAACAAACGATGACTCCTCAGCAATCTTTCAATTACTCACAACTATTTTAAAGCACTCTGAATAATCACTGAAAAAATATACTTGACGACTGATAAATAAACCATTAGATGATACTGAAAGCATGCAAGTCTGCATTTTGTTACCAAATTAGTATATGTACTGAACAATACAAATTAAGACTTTATTTGCATTTTCAAGAGCAGTTTTAAAAAATTGTATGCAGGTGAACAATTTCCTTTTTAATTTTTCTACAATATTACAGATAACTTGCAATAGATTTTTAAAAATTTTCATCAAAATTTGTCCACACTGCAAAAAAAACCCCTTAGCACAACTGCTAACAAAGGTGTTGTTGCTGTGTAAGACCTGTTTTCAAAAAGGAGTGACAGGAAACTGACAAGCAAATTATTTAACTCCCCAAAACCATGAGCAACAATGTATTTTATTAGTATGCAAGTTGCTAGAGATTGAGGGTTTTAATTAAAAGCTCACATAATAAATTAGAAACAACATGTGACTAACACTAGACTAAAAATAGATTCCACTTGGTACAGACTGTGGGATTTTGGTGGGAAATTATATTGAGGCTTCACAATCTCTGAGCACCATTAGAAGATAAAATTATTCAAGGACTACATTCGCTATCTTTTTACTACAAATAACAATTAAAACATATCATGTGTTACAGTTTCACCAAAAATAAAAATCAAATCTACTGCATACACCAAAGCCCTTAGACTAACCCTTGAAGGAAACAAACTCTGCTAGGAGCCTTTTCCTTCATACCCAGAGCCCACTGAACTGGGACAACACTTGGGAACAGACCTGTATTCGTTTCCCAGCTTGCATTTCTGTTCTGTTTGTTTCCAGTCAAGATGAGGATTGATCTCCAAAACAGAAGTCCTCTGAAGGTGTGTCACAACATTACCTCCCAGACTAACAGTGTTGAAGTTAGCACCAATTCCTGGTCCTTAAACGCTGTCATGTCTCCAGGTAAAAGACTCCCATCACGTAAAAGCTATTTCTGCCTTACCACACGCAGGGCTCTAGACATCAGACAGGCTGAGGCTGGCAGAGCACATACACACACTTTATTGCTTGATACACAGAGAAAACACCACCAGGACTGAGAAATCTTGAAGTCTGAAGCAGCTGTGCCTTTACCATTATTGTGGCAGAAAAACAATGTTGCTTTTTGGAGCTGCACAGGCCTTCTCAGACACAGGGAGACTAAGAGACAACTGAGAAAGAGAACATGCCACAATATATATTGGATGGAGAAGTCTCCCTTCCCTACTTGAAGCAAACAAAATTTAACTAGTCAGCTGTAGTAAATGGAGGTGAGAACCAGGATACAAAGTTAGCAATCAACAGTACTGACCTGCAGCTCTACGGACAGGGACCTGCAGCTCTGCAGAGAGGTACTGCATCAGGGCAGGGTTCTGCCAGTCAGGGCTGCAGAGGAAACAAGGGACAATTCTCCCCTCATAGGCTCACAAAAAATATTATCTTCTTTACTCCTCTCAGCCACAGCAACAGTCTTTTTTATTGGGCACAGCCTTGGAGAAACAAAACTTAAAGCCAGACAGCACAAGGCAATCCTGTGTGTTGTGCCTCCTGATAGCTGACTCCTCTCCTCTGACTCCCAGTGCAGTGGCCATTGCACAAAGACAACACACACTAACAAAGCGAGACCAGCACATTGACTAGCAAGGTATGAGCAAGAGGGAGACTGCTACTGACTGCAGACTACTGCATTGGTGTGAAACACTGAGGACTAAGCCTTCCACGGAATCACGATCGTGAACTACAGGTAGAAACTGGGTTTACACTTAATTGTCTCTCTAAAGAAAGGAACTCAGCAGCAAGCCTGTCAGTGAAAGCAACAGGACTCTCCAGTGTCAGAAACTGAGAGAGCAGAAAGCCTGTCAGTGAAAGCAACAGGACTCTCCAGTGTCAGAAACTGAGAGAGCAGCAAGTAATAGGAATTAGGATTCATTAAAGGGATCCAGAGACCAATGGGAAAAACTGTCTCTGCCACAAGGAGAAAGAAGATGCCAGAGATAACCTCACACTGTGTAGCAACCTGCCACCGGATTGCAAAATGGACCATGTCAACAGATGATGGGAACAGACCCTATGAAAAATGGGCTTGCCATGAGTGCATCTCATCAACCTGCAGCAGCTGAGACTTGTCTCTTTCAAGCTTTGTCAGTGTTGTGCAGCTCGTTGTGCTAACACTCAGCCATTTCAGGAGCAGCAAAGCCTCTACAGACCTATGCAGTGTGTTGACAGGGATGTGTACGCACAGTCAGACACTTGTGTATGTACATGAGAGACTTTTCCCTGCCCCAGACAGATTTCCTGTGTAAGTCAGGAACCACCATTCACAAACAGAATCTCAGCATGAGATCAAGATCAACAACCAGACTTAAAACCTTCTGTGTGTCTGCAACCCTCTGTTTGGGAGAGGCCTGGCAGGAAAGAGGGTCCCTACTGATCTAATGATATAAAAAGTTCCCCATCAACTGACCCCTTTCCTATTTGCAAGAGAAAGGCTGCCCAAGCGTAGATGTGCAGTCGCACCAGGCTCTGAGGTGAAGGTGCACTGCGTACCCCGCAGACGACAATAACCCCACACATCACCAGCTCCACGACTGAGCACAAGAAACTGCGACACGGAGAGCCCGGGATCCGGCGGGAGGCAGACCTTGCTGTGTCAGTGCCAGCCCTCAGCAGATTCCTCTGCGGTCTGCAAACGAGGAGGGCCAGGGACCTTCAGACACAACCCCAGCCCCGGCCCCGTAGCGGGATTTCCACGGGGCAGCCCACAGGTGCTCGCTCCCCTGCACCGCCCCACCGCCGGGGGGCAAGGACAACCTGAGAAAGAGGATGTCGGAGGCAGGAGGATGCGGAGAAAGCGGGTACCGAGGGAAAGGAGATGTCTGAGGCAGGGGTCCGGAGGGCAGGGTGCCTGCCCCGGCGGGACACGCACGCACGCACGCCGTTCCATCCCCGAGCATCCTGGCGCCCAGGCACTCCCGCCGCCGCAGCATCTCCCGGCACCGGAGCGAGCCAACCTGTTTCCCCACACACCGAGAAACCGGCTGCGATGCTCGGCACAGGCAGGCGGGCAGACGGCCCCCTGCGCCCCCCTCCCCGGCTGCCTTCCCGCGGGGCGCGTCGCTCCCCCCCGGCCGGGGCCGCGCTGCGGCAGCCGTACCGTGGGCAGCAGCGGCTCCATCTGCGCCCCTTGGTCCTGTGTCTCCATGCGGCGGGGGCGCCCCTGCCGCCCGCCGCGCTCCCGGGGCGCTGCGGGAGCCGCTGGGCTGCGCCGGGCTCCGCGCTCCGGCCGCGCTCCCGCCGCAGATCAGGATCGGGATCGGGCGGCGCGGAGGCAGGAAGCGCGCGCCAGTCACATGGCCGCGCGCACCGCCGGCCCCAGCGCGGGGGGGCAGCAGCCGGATCCACCTGCGGGATGCGGGAAACCGGGATGCAGGGAGCCAGGATGCGGCCGCCTCTTGCCGCCCCCGGCGGGGCTTTGGGAGCCGAGCGGGCCTCGCCTCTGCACACAGGCGCCCGAGCGCGCCGGTGCCGTGAACTCATCCACGGGCGCTGGAAGGGGAGCTGGCTCCGTGTCCATAGAGGAAGGAGAGAGTAGCGGAGAGACCGGGCCCCACTGAACCCCCGGTGACACTATCGCAAACATCGAGACACGGCTCGAAAGTTTACCACTTTACACCAGGCTTCGACCATAGGCTCTCCAAGACTGCTGCTTCAGTGCAGTCTTGGGCCAAGATTCATTTGGTGTAGCCAGCACCAGAAGAGCACTGGAAAACAATCCTGCCCGACTTTGATCCTTAGTTACAGACACCACCTTCAAAATAGGTCCCACTCCCCACTAAGATAACCCCACCATCATCTTTGACCTGCAAATCAGATTACCATATTCTTCTGTATACAGTTAATAGGAGTCTTATTCACTCTCTTATTCACCCAATTTTATCATTCAAGCCTGATACACATTTCTCCTAGTCTATCTGGCTCTGCAACTCAGTGGTTACATTCAGCTGTACAAAAACCCGAACAGGCTACACAAATGATTGTCGAAGCCTAAATTTGCTATCCAAGTGAGAATAAGAAGCTGAGTCCCCACAGTACTTGTATTGCTAAGAACACAAGTGTAGTGCTGCCTACCATGACAGCTGAGCTAGAGAAGTTCTCATTGTCATTACTTTCCAGTGCATCTCCCCAAAAAACGTGCCTATCCAAACCTGTGTGCATAAGAATCAAAATGGACAGGGACCTGGCCAGGAAAAATAAGCTAGCAAATAAACCTCTATCTCCCTGTTAACACTGATTTCCTTGCTAAAGCAGCAGGCCATGCCCTACATTTTGGATATCATTTGCAGTCTAAAAGTAGATCAAAAATAGCTTCACTAATTCCGATTTAATTTCCTCTGCCATGGGACATGTTCTTCAAGTCTACCAGAGATCTTCCAGGTTGGATTATTTGTACATCAGCCAAGGGAGACGCACAGCTGGGGAAGCAGTATAAAGGAAAGGGAAGTCAAAGTGTGTTCTTACAAAAGAAGGGGGCTATTTTTCTGAGTCAAAACTGAGAATTTGGTCATTGTACAAAGTGACACATACATGTAACCCTGTACAGAAAGACAGACAACACTATGGTCCAGATTCTGGGACAAAAGCCAGATGTGTATTTTCATAACACGATTACAGATATACAGTAATTAACATTGGAGGGCATTCGGGTCACTAGAGGTAAGGCTGTGTCAGCATTGGCACAGTAAAACCCTATTTGTAGGAGCTTATAATTAAGCTGTAAAAGTCAGGATGAAGCTGGGAAAGAACGTTTTTTAAAGTGATTCTCCTTCTTTAAAGAAAAGAGATTTAAAATTAATATACCACTTGTGAAACCAGAAAGATGAAATCAACTATTTCAATCTACAGGCAGTTATTTCAATGAATATTAGTATAAGCACCTTGGTCTTCTCTGCCTAAATATCTCAAGCTTGTCCAAGAGTGGGTTTTTTTAGTAGATACTGCAATTCTTCAAGCTCAATGGCATTTACACATCTTTCACTCCCATATATATTTACTCAAAACGCCCTCATCCACACAGACACATCTAATAAAATAAAGCCCACAAACAACTCAGACACTGTGTACATGACACTATTTCCCCACATTTCACGGTGAGAAACAGGATCAAGACCATAAGCACCATGCACCGGAGCTACAAGTGAATTACTGAATGGGCCATCAAAAGAGAGTTAGGACCAGCTACATAATTGTTTTTACAAAGGTTATTTGTTAGAGTGTTTTATAAGCACGAGTTCACCATTACAGAATAGTAGACTAAATACGGAAAAACTCTCCAAATCATTCTGTATTGTCCTGCTCCACACACACAAAAATAGCACAGACTTCCATAGCTACAAAGCCACAAACTGATAGCCAAAGTCCAAGTGCAAGTCATGGTTTCAACAGCCATGACAAACATGCTTCAGTATGAAGATCCAAAACACTGAATCCATAAGCTCCAAAGCCGAGGGCTTTGCACATGCAAAGGTGAAAGAACACAAATGACCTAGCTGAAAATTCTATTTTTCATGAAACCTAAGTTTGGTTGGTTGGTTTGTTTGTTTCTGGTAGCATTCTAGCACTATATCACACCAAAAAGATAATTGAAAGTAATATTTATTCTTTAATTATTTTATAATTGATTTTTAATTCTGTTTTCCCTTCTTCAAGTTGGCTTCTTTCAATGTTGCATCTGATGTAAGCTATACTTCCAGGCACATCCAGCAATTTTGTCATTATTACTCTGTTACAATAATAATGTCACTTCTCATCCCAAAAGAATTAGCTTTAAAATAATGAGATAGAGCAGGCTTTAATATCCCATTTAAACTTCTAGTACACAACTAGGTATTATTTTCAAGCTTTTGTACATGAAGGATATGAAAAAAAGTAAGAAGGGGTTCTCAAATGAGCAGTAATTTGAGAAACGTCATCACTAGAAGAGCAGGTGTTGTGAAATCACAACATGCAGATACACTTAAGTTTTAAGACTTAAGAATACCTAGGATATGCTGTGGAAATAAATACTTTTGGGACATATTTATGTCAGACTAATTTTTTTTCCTTTATATATATTTTATGTATATATTATATATATATATATATAGTAGTGCACTACATAAATGAAATAGTGAGAGTTTCTGCATTTACTTTTACAATGATAAAGCTCCTAAAGCAAATGTCAATGGGAAAAAAGAAGAAATATTTTTCTTGTTCAGTAACATTCTGAGTTTATGCCAGAAACTGATCTAATCCTTGCCTAGTGTCATCTTTTACAAGAAATTGAAGACAGTAAAAGTTGACTTTTATTCTTCTCCTTCCTAAAACTGTCTTTTACCCCTTTGAGCCAAAGCGAGCCAGTAACTCAGATGTTCTCTTTAGTCACGGTCAATGGGTTAAACCCCATTGAACAGAGGTTTCATTCCTCGAAATATATTCACAAGAGGTATGTTTTATATATAAGCTGAATTACATTCAAAAAACTCAGACCATGCTCATAGTACTTTAGAAGCATATAACATAGATTTTGGAGGCATATGGCATATACCTGCCTGTCTGGGTTTGACATAGAAATGGCCAAGGGTGTAAATTATTCCTGCTGTCTTGAACATCACTGACATAGCTCTATATAGCTGTATATACAAAAATAGATATGTGATAAGAAACAGCTCCAAAATTAAGACTTAGAAATCATAGTTCAAGCTCATGAGAAGTCTTGCAATACTTCTTTTATTAAGTCTTTGTAATAAAAATATTGGGTTTCTACCTAAGGAGGACTCCCTAATTATCTAGAGTGACAGGTACTTCCTCCACCTAAGTCCCAAGTAGGTATTCTGATATAATAAGTGATGCTATATGCATATTTTTATATATGCATAAAAGCTGTCACAGAGTCCTAGTATCACTGGCCCAGTACCATTCACATTTTAACTGTCATACCTTTCTGTCAGTTCTCATTTTGTGATCAATATATAGCTATAATTTAAAAGAAATGCTTTATTTAAACCATTTCTCTGAATACAATTCCTGTTCTAGGAAGACATCCTGAAATTATTGGCTCACCTCCCAGTTTAGCCATAAAATATGTCACTCTACCAGGATGGAAGGGGGTGGGATATTGCTACTAAGCAAGAGTGAATACCACATAGCTGTTAGTTACAAAACTGAACATGTGAACTATTTACTTAAATATGTCCACATAATAAAAATATGCTTGAAACCTAATTCACTCATTTACATCTACGTCCAATACTCTCACCATGTTCTTAATTCCAGAAAGAACCTGCACTCTGTCAGACCTAACATGGTTGCCAGTAGATTTTAGCAACATAGTGAACAATTTCACACAATATTCAAAATCAGAAAGGACTAGGGGTTAGATCAGTTTACCCTCTCTTGATTCCTGCCTAAGCTCAAGCCTCAAATACACTGGTAAATAAAATGCATACACAATACACATTAGTTTGAATGCTCATACTGTGCATTTTTATCATAAACATATTTCTATAATGAAGGGAAACATTTTTTAAAATTGCAGATTATTTTCAACTTGTTACACATTATTTCTATTTCAACTAAAACAGCAAATTAATTTTTATCTTCAAGGGGAAAAGAAATCGCTATCAAGCAGCCAAAATCCTTTTCATTCTATTTTGGCCTTATTGATCATAGAACGTGAAATAGTAATGGTTGGACCTCTCAAATTGCATTTCATGCTAATAAAAAAAGAAGTGAACTACCTTTTCATATCAAAAGGAACATGCCATCAATATAACCTAAGAAATTTTTTTTCCTTGTAATTAGAGAAAATGTTCTGACAAGAGGTAAAAAGGGGGAGGAGAAAAATAAATTCTGGCAGCAGTGTCTCCCCTCTCCATTCTTCCTCCCTATTTGAAGATAAATAACCATCTGGATCATTGTACTGCCTTTGTGACAGGTGGTACTCAGTTATGTTTCTCATTTGATTGGAAAGTGGTAATGGCTCTTTAACAGCTCTTTCTTTGCTAATATAGTCTGCCTGAAATTATTTGACTCCAAGTAAATTCATTTGAAATATGCTCCAAAAAGGTTCAGTGCTGATTGGGATGTATTCTTCAATTGCAACATAATCTCTTTCTTCCTATTGGCATCAGAACTGGAAAAAAAGTGTTCTCATAATTGTCTCACTAATGTAACTTCTCACATCATTCAGCCAAAAAAAGTAATGCCAATGAAATATGTCTCTGTCCACAGCCCAATCCTACAACTCCTGTGACACAGTAAGACAATATGTGTTGGTAAAGAGCACCAAGTATTTGCTACTTCCTTAATTTTCCACAAAATGTATCTTCTCCCAAAGGTCATGAATTTTATGGCATTCTGATTCTGAGCTGTGTCTTTGATTCCTACTATGAAGTCAATGTTAGAGAATACTATTTTAAAATCTAAAATAAAATTAAGTGATGTTAAAGACTCTTAAAATAATACATAAAATTAAACAATACATTAGTTTGCTAATTGTTAAAACAGCCACTCTTTCTGGGCTTATTTTTCAAGTGAAAGAAATTCCTCAGACGTATCATCCATTTAATCCTACTTTGTAAATAAAATATGCTGAATCAGGCCCTGATTAGTCACTGACCTAAATAATCCTTCAGAAAGATTAAGCAATTTTAATTTAAAACCTGCAACGGAGGGATAATATACTGTTTCTTGTGCAGTTATTTTAACAGCAAACTGTAACTTCACATGTATCTTACAGATATAAGACAACATTTATCTAGATTGAGCTTCAAGTCTTTGGATCTTGCAACATGTCTTATTCATAGGCCAAGAAGTCCTCTACCATCAGGAATGTTGGTTTTCTTGATATAGGTGGGTACTGTGTTAATACTTCCTTTATAGGGCTTCTAATTCTTCTCTGCAAGAGAAGACTTTGCACTGTTATTATGGCTCATCTGAAATATTCCAATTTGCATGGGAACACCACAGTATTCCAAAACTTGCCTTAACAATGTAGCATTAGAAAACCAAACTATATGCCTCTGACCTCTGGATCATCCCCTGTCTTCCACATCATGAAACATGATTATTCCCTTAAGCATTGCACAGGGAAAGTTCCTAACCAGGGCATCTACAGGGTCAGATGATGTTTACTGGGAGAGATGGATGAGTGTGGCTGTGATTTTATTGGTTTGCAGTATTTGAAATTTGCAAATACATACTGAAGTAAATATTATGAAGTGCATGTACCTACTTTCATCTTTTAAATCCTAGTCATATTCTTTGTCTGTCTTAGACTATAATCACTTCAGCAGGGGGTGTATCAACCTCTATAAGAGACCACAATGATCACATGGCCTGCAATGAGCAAGAGGCACAAAACTTCAGACAGAAGCTTTTATATACATGTTCATGTCACTATAAAAATAACTATGCTTTGAGATGTGTACAACTTATGAATAGTAATATTTTGCACATGTACCTAAGACACCAAAGGCATCTTCGTTAATCCCAGAAACAGAAGCACTAAGCTGTGACAACTAGAGGAATCTGCACGCAAGCCCCATGGGTCCTTACAGCAGTGCAGAGTTTGCATGGTGCCATACCTGAGATGTTTAATTTCAACAGGGAATTTACACAGATATTTGGCTTTGTCTCACTCAGGTAGGAAGTTAAGATTACATATGAAAGGAATGCCAAAACACGATTTGGTTAATGGGGTGTCATAGTCATCACCCCTTCAGGAAATCTCACGGATGGACTCTTCTCATCCTTTCTAGCACATACACCTATAGGATGATTTGCTTCATTTATCTTAGCATAGTCCCAGGCCAGGGTCTCCACTGCTTGCTCCAATAGGAGATTAGCATGGTGTTAACAATGAGATTCACAACGAAGGCACAGTTTACAGCTTCTGCACACAGAAGTATACTCTAGTTTCCCACACAGTTTCAGCAAAAAAGGTACCCAAATTAACTCTTTTTCTTGAGATCCAATTCTCAGAAATTCATCAGACACTTGAAGCTAAACTTTCTTAGTTACAAAACTGCATCTAAAAAACTGCTTACATATTTTAAAGTATGCCCACGGCAAAAATGTTCAAAGTCTACCTAATTCAGTCATTTACATGTCTCTGATACCCTCTCCACCTTCACAATTCAAAAAGGTTGCCAGCATATTTTATCAGCAATGTGAACAATTTCACACAATATTCAAAACTAGACAACAAGAAGACTAGGACTAGTACAAATTTATCAGAAAAATATTCCTTTAATAAAGAAAAATCTTTAAGAGAGGGTTTATTTGCAACCATGGTTTTGTATTTGGAGTAAAAACTCAAATTCATTTCCAAGCTTCAGAAACAAGAAAACAAAGGAAGAAAATATTTCTGTAAGATACACTTATGCTTATGTAAACCCAGAGGAGCCTAACAATACCAAACAAATGATGAAGTTTGTAAAATTTATAAGTTTGTAATGATTACATATTTCCTGTTACATTTAAAAATATAGTATGACGTGCTTTGGTACAGAAAACAAGTAAAACTTGAATTATTTTTGTTTCTTTGCAATGAAAATAACAAACAAAATTCACATTTAATCAAAGGGCTGCTGGCAGGAGGTTTCTGTAGCCTGGGGAAGGTTCTTTTTCACTCAGGTGTAAAAGATGAGACTGAAACTCCTGATTATGTCACTGATGACCTTAAAACCTCTTGTGCTAATATGGTATTTCCCCGAATCATTATTTTTTATATATATATATATATATATAACTAATATATTCCCCCTGTCAGATATTGTACAGTCCTCCCTGGAGGGAGGGAAATGCTGTACCCATTTTTCTCATTACAGTTTGGGTAAGATGCATTTTCCCAACTTCTGGGATTTTCAATCATGTCTTGAAGTGCAGGCAACTGATGGCCTTGTTTGCAACACCATTTAGGCTAAATGAATTACTTCTGGCAGAAAAAGCACTCACCTCCTCGTCAAGTTTTCAGAATACAAGTTAATTCAGCAGAGGTTAAATCTTAAAAGAGAAAAAGAGAGGAAAAAAAACTTCATAAAAGTAGTTTCCTAATTATAATTTTGAAAACAAAAATCCCTCTCTAGATTGTACATAACACTGAAGTTTCTCAGTAAGTCAAACCAGTGCTATAGCTAATTTATGGAGCTGGCAATCTAGCTCCCTCTCTACTCCTCACCTTTGGTAGGAAATCAACCCTAGAATCATGGAGTGTACTTAGCAGGTAAGATTATTTTCTTCTCCTCTGGGAGAGCCTCTGAAATATTAAATAAAAGTGAATGAACACTAACTCTTACTGTACTTTCTAATCCCATATTCCTTACAGTCAAAGCAGCCTTCTTGCCACACACAAGATTTTTTTAACACATTAGAAATTATAGCATGACAAGTGTTCATTGTAAACGTTTTACTACTTTCATACTTTGCAGCTCTCTACTAGATTTTCACAAAAACTATATCCACATGTAGTACATTACTGATAAAGATGACAGTGTTGTCTTTAAAAACGTTTCTCTTGTTTCAAAATACAACCTTTGTCAGTTTTGCTGCTCTAACCACTACATACAGGAAATACATTTGCTGTGTTAATACTGACCTACTAGGGAAATAGAAATACATATCCCTTTCATTTTTCCACATGCTAAATTTCCAGAAAAAAAATCTTACCTGAAACCCAGAAACCAGGATCTTGACTGGCTTGCAATTTCACAAGACCAGCAGCTGACATAAACTGGCAGAGCTCCAACAGAGTCAAAAAGGGTTTATCAGATGAAAGTGCATTCCTTACTGAAGTAGCCAACTCAAATCACAAACAGGTACTTGAAAAAGAACTATTTGAGAGAAACAGTTACAAAGAAGTATGTATTCTCTTTAAAGAGAAATACTTTACAGTTGAGCTTTTAAATTCTGCTAAGAGAAAAAATTCATCCATGTTCTCCAATAGGAGGGTAATTAGGGCACAGGAAGTAAAATCTTCATTGAATTATTAGCCTCACTGAAGTCAATTAAAGCAATTCCTTCATTTTGTAAGAATTTCACCTGTTTAGGGAGACACTTTTGGCCCAACTGCTAGTGATCAGTGGTTCTGTACCTAACTGCAGACAGCTGTAAGTGGTGCTTATCTCCAGTCAGTCAATTCTGGGACTGATCTTGTATAATGCTTCATGTGTTTAACACTGATGACCCCCATGATGGAACAGAACAAGCCCTCCTGAGGCTCATGGAGAGACACCCAACTGGGGGAAGCAGTTGATACACCAGGCAGCCATTCATGACAATCTCAATAAACTGGGGGAGTGGGCTGACAGAAACCTTGTGAAGTTTAGCAAGAAGTACAGAGTCCTGTACCTGAGATGAATTAGCAAGATCACAGCCAGCAGGTATGGGAATGTGATTATTCCCCTTGGCACTCACAAAGCCACATCTGAAATAACATGCTCTGGGTTTGGGCCCTCAGTACACAGAGGAAGATCAACAAACTGGAGTCTGTTCAACTTATATGCTTACAGCATGGACAGCCTAAATTTCTGTGAGCAATCTAGACTCATTTATATTTTATATAGAGAAAAAGGCATTTCTCAACTGTAATTCACATCACCCTAAGGTAAACATTAAAGGTGAATGAAGATCTAGGAGTATTTGTTCCTCTCCAATGACTTCAAAAGGATTTCATACACATTTCTCAGATACGAATAGCCCCATTTAACTCATCTAACACTGTCATCACCAACGTGTCTTGCATTACATCTGAAAAAAGAGAGATTATTTACGAGGTAAATAACAGCATAATGTCTGAACTCCACTTGTTATCCAGTTTTGAACAAAGGTAAATATAGCAACCACAGAGCTGATCTCAAAACTTATGCTTGGGATAAGAAGCAAATATTAAGCTCAAGTAAGATTGTACTTTTCTCCTTGAGATGAAAAAACATATTAATGTTCATTATAAAGAGAAAACTAAGGACTGCTAATGTGGCAATATTCCAGAATTACTTCTGTAACATTAAATACATAGATAAAATTATTTGTATGAACTCTTACCATGGCAGTAGAGAACTATAATAATAGTTTTGAAAAATCTTATCTGCATGTCTATGGATTTCTAAGACAGTGGGTGTAGAGTTTCTGTATCTCATCTATTCATAGGGTCTTTAAAATCATTAGGAGATTTTTTTTTTTTTTAAAGACACATAAGTCATTTAATGCATGTAATCTCTTTACCATTTCTCCAAATACCACATTATTTGCAGATTTGTAACTGTAGGGACACAGGGGCAAATCCTCTCCCTACCCAGCAATGCCAGTACTAGTGCTCTAATCCGAGGAATCGTTATCTCTTCTTAAAAATCATGTCCAACACACTGACACAGGTAAAACATGTTACCACCTGCCAGCAGGACCAGAAGTTGCCAAAGCTTTCAGAATTCCTCTATTACTCCCACTACACACATGAAAACACATTAGAGTGAAAGTGTGAGGTTATCAGGATCGCCTGGAGCATCAAACGTAAATATCACACTGACTGAACTGCACTGCTGTAAACGTTTGACCTTGGCATCAGATTGCATGTCCTGAAAACAGGGATGGTCTGATTAAAACTTTGACCAAAACTATGTCTTAGACTGTGCTCAACATCTCAGAGATTTAATATCTGAACTGGCTAAAGGAACAAAGACAGTTTATAATCTCCCAAAATTCCCACTCTGATGTATCCATATCAAAACAAGACCACTGTACCATTTCTCCCCTAGTGTCCTGGTTCATATGAAGAGAAAACTGTCATGGGGAAGCTGTAGCGCACCACAGGCAAGAGAGCAGGGACACCAAGAGTGCAAGACTTGTCCCAGGTATCTCAAGAAGCACTCAAAACAGAGAGATGGGAAAGTGCATAGAGGCCAAGATTCTTCTCGGGAGAACAAATTATTCTGCCCTACCCCAAGAACCAACAGTCATCAGAATAATCCTGCAGGTCTCAGGTACAAGATAGTCACATCCCAAGTGTCTGGTATCATATCTGGACGACTTGTGTAAAACCTACATTTTGATTAAACTTTGCTGCCTTTTGCTATACCTAGTGAAAAGACTACAAGTTTAGCAGTATAGCCATTTTTACCTACCATTTTGAGGTGCTTTCCATCCATACAGACTTCAGTTTCTTTCACATTTTCAAACCAAGCTACAACTACACAAGTGGGATATGTTAAGTAACCTTAATCATATTCAGAGTTGGCAGAAGGTTAACCAGTTTGAGGGAAAAGCACCTTTTTTGAATGCCAGTGCTCCCACTGGAGATAATTTATATTTTACTATATTTCTTCATGTTATTTCATAGAATGCAACTACATTTCTATCACTGCAGCACACACAATCATATCTGAGCCATGCCTAAATTACTAAGCTATGATAATGCTGGCAGTGGAACTGTGCTAACACCAAGCATGCTGCATATTTAATAGCCGTCCTTCTCTGGAGGAATTAGTAGCATTTGAAGTCCAACTTCCATTTGCCTGATAACTACTATGACAGCCTAACAGATGCACAATATGCTGAGCATAAATAAGGAGCAATTCCCTGTAACATCTTCCAGGATGCTTTATGTTTTGAGATCATTCAAAAGGAAAAAACAAAATTAAGACTACACCAATTTATTTCCATGTGATTCTGCAGGTCTTCCTCACAAACTTCAAATATTACTGAAAGGAGTTTTAACAAATTCAACATGGAAACCTTGACATTTTCCCTGATGAGAAAAATTATAAGGATGTGACAGTATGTGATTAATATTGTACTCAATACTACATTTTGATCACAAAATTTTAACATATTTTCTAATAAATAAAAAAATTAAATAAAAAAAAGCTTGTATGTCAACAGTAAATCTAGCCCAAGATACCCTTGTGAGTACAACTGTCACAAGTTCCACCATTTCTTTTAGTTCATGCACAAACCCTTAGGTGTGAGGAGTACATTTTCACTTTAGCTGATTGCTGCTGTTTGTCCAAATCACAAGGCTACCATCAATCAGAAAAGAACATAATTTAATGCCTAGAGGTAGTAAAAAACAATCTAATGGAGGCCATTTTTCTTTTCCTTGTGAAACGTCTGCAATAAATTGCCCATTCTGGGCAGAACTATTCATGAATGACAATGTATCACCAGGCTTGCTTCGATATAAGAAAACCTTTCACACTGTGGAATAGTAAATACCCGTTTGGGAATATTAAATAAGATTTTCCAACTACTAATGAATTTGCTGTCAGGAAAGAAAGAATCCAGTATCTAAATTTTGTCTGTAGAAAGAGCATGAAGAACCTCCAAGACACAAAGATTACAGCCACCATCTTTGGTTGTGTATCACAATTGTGATTGCATTACGAGTACAGCTTATTTGGATTTGCAAAATGTATTTTGTACAGCTTTTGGTAACTGTGCAAAGCCACAAGCCTTAGAGCAAAGAGCCTTAGAGTCATGTCAAAAGGCAATTCCACATTTCTCTGAAACTGGTGAATTATCTGAAATATGCGAGGTACAAGAATTTGTTGGTTGTGTAACCACAGATGGAGGCCTGACGAGTTCAGAACACTTGACAAATGGGTCCTTGCAGTATCTCTCATCTGCCATTGCATACAGTGAAGATTATTTTAATAGCTATTTAAATAATCTATATATATAGACATGCAGTTTTCTCTTTCATCCCTGCAAAATGCAACAAGAACATACAATATGCAAGGCATCAAACTATTAACTGCTTTTCTTCCATGACATTATTATGGGATGCTTTCTACAGAAAACTTTGGCCACTAGTTGTGCTTATGATATTAATTAGTGGCCAGACCCCCGAAGGAGGCCGTCAATTTGCAGCAGGCCCATTCCATACTGCTGAAGAAGGTGCAGAATTCTGAAGTCTCACCTTCCCATACCTTAAAGAAAGAGCCAGTGAAAAAGTAAATGCAAACCATAGAGCTGAAAGACCCTTCATTAGACAAACGATTTACTCTTCCCTGATAAAAATCAACCCAAGACACAGCAGCATTTTATAATTACAGTTTCACCTCAAACTGTGCTTAGACATGAAGTTAAGTCTTTTCCTTCTAAGTGTAGGTAGTTCATCAGGAAACTGTTAACTTTTCCAGATGATGCCAAACCTTGTCCAGCTGGCTTAGTTTCTCTTAACTGGAAGAAGTCCTTACCTGCCTCAAAGTGGTGTGAAGAAGCAAGGCAGCTCAACAGTGCTCAGATGAAAGGGGGCAAAAAGTGATGCATGCCACTAACCACTCCCCCTCCACCACTCCCTTAAAATCCTTCTGTACCTAACAACCATCTGCCAGCTGTGAAAAGAAGATAGGTACTAGTCCAATTAGTAATACACAGTCTGATTCATGACTAAATAATGCCACTTGTATACACAAAGCAGTGATGGAAGTTTGTTCAAGTAAGAAAAGCAGTAAGATATGGATATTGCCGTGTGTCCTGTCACTCTTCAGACAGGATTAAAAGCCAAAGCCAGTTCCATGGGAAACTCAGAAATTGATTTAGTGTACTAAGATTAAATAAGTTTAAATGGTTGCAGTGTCATAGAGAAAGATGGAAAATCAGGAAAAAGAGGAACAGAAGCAATTTCTATAGTTAGCTTCATTTGCCTCACGTGTTTGCTGCATCTAAGTCACACCTTGAAACAGGACCACCACTCTATGCCTGAAATTGATGGCTTTCCCCAGAGTTTCACTTTCAAGCACATACTGCTACTACACCTCCAGCATTTCAGGTCAGTGCTGGAAGTATGGTCTTGCCCTCAGCACAGCGATTGAGAGCAATGTCCCAAATCTGGCCCTGATTTGAATTCCAGTAAAAATTGTCAAATACAAGGTTCAGATGTCTAAGGACAAATCCCAGGTGTTTCGTTCAAGTAAAGCATGGATAACCTTGACCTCTCAAGAAAACTAAATGTAACATTCATATCATGGGCTAGTCACAAAAACAGCATTCCTACCAAAAAAGTAGTAGCTGGTTTTTTTGGAGGAAGCCTTTGATCAAACTGTACCTATTGAGTAGGTAGGAGTTGGGTCTCAGATAACATTAAATTGTACAAAATTTCCCCAGAACCATGGTGTATTCCAAAACATGAATTTTTAACCACAAATAACTTTTAGAAATTACATCACAGCTGTTAAATTGGGTATTGGGAATTTCTCCACACTTTCTCTGAGCTAAACAAACTGAGAAATTTTTTTTAATGTCACATTGATGTAGAACTTCTAGAAAAATTGATTGTTTTTAATATATTGAACCTACTTGAAGCTATGAATTAAAGTCAACCAATTTAAAAAAAAAATTTAAAATCAGTATTGTGGTCAGAAAAATTTTTCAGCAGTTTCAGAATTATCCCTTTAGCAAAGCTTCAGTTGAATTCCTCCTCAAAAATAACTGGAGAGGCAACATATCTAAGTAATGCCTGTTACAGGTTTGCATCCATAAAAGCTCTCTTTTTAGCTATACAAAAAAACCCTCTTATATGTTACCTAGTTGTTTGTATCCTCCTGAGTTAAAGACCTATTATGGAATACCTTGTGTTGCCAGTGACATGGGCTTTAGTGCCACTCAGTGTTCAAATGACACAACTGCAGGGAGCTGCTGTACCAGGGCACTCAGTAGCATGATGTGCGATGGAATGATACTTTACTAATTCGTGGAAAATAGCTGAATTTTAGAAGAGAGGCTGATGTTGATCCTTCATTTGATCTCGTCTTCAACCTCAATACTTCTGTTTTAGAAAAGTATAAAAGCCATAGTGGGGTTTTCAGGGGAACTGGATGTTCAGCTTGAAGTGACACATGAACAGGTAAACTGTCGTGGCCATGAAAAGAAATCACCAGCAGAGAGGAGGGGACAGTGAAAGAAGTTTTCAGGACATAGGAGAAGAGACTGAGAGAGCAAGAAGAGACGTTCGGCAAACATGTGCAAGCGAGAGGACAAAGCAAACACAAACAGAACGGGACAATGGAGTGAGCTATTAGCAGCAGTCAGGCAGACCATCACTGCCTTGTGGCTCACCTGGGCAAAAACTCATCTTCACCAAAATACAAATCCTGAATTCAGCCTAAGGGATAAGAAGCAATCTCATATACTACACTCTTTTATTCGGCCTCTTTCTCCTTCCTGATTCACATTAATTATTTTTGTTATTTGGGGATAGGTCTTTTTTTTTTTTTTTTTAATCTAAAAAACCCCTCAGAGAAAATACTTTTGAAACACCTTGCCAAAATAAGGGTTCTGCTATCAAGGTCCTTTCTAAGTAAAAGGAAAGCAAACTAATTGCAGAGGACAATAACACATTATCAGTTCTATTTACAGCGATTTCCACAAAGAGAGGTATCTTACAAGAACTTTCCATAACCTAAATAGAAGGTATAATCAGGGAAAGCAAGACATCCTCCAAGGCCAATAAATATCATAAAACTGAAACCATAAACACAAACTAAATTTGAGTAGGAGATACTGTTTATTGTGGAGGAAAAACAGTTTGTTCAGGCAGAATAAGATGAAGCTAAGAAATGCACTGAGAATCAAACAAGCCAAGATGATCATCAAATACCAGAAACAGAAACCACATTTTGCATAGGGATGGTAAGAGTGTCCACTGTGGAACACTGCTACACCATGTCCTGCCAGCCTCACCTGACCTACACAAACACTAATGCTGATGAGTGGTGAAACACCCAAGGGCTGTATTACGAAAACTGTAATTCATAACACATGAAGACAGCATTGTCACACACAACAGCTAGTATGTGGCATCACAATAAAGACAATTTCTTTAGCAGATTAAGCCCTCAAAAAATTACCAATCTCAGAAACACAGAAGAACACAGAGTCCCCCTCGGCTGGCCTGAGGACAACACATGTCTGCCAGAGGAGATGGGTTGTTGCAGTATGGCATCACAAAAGGGTGATGAAGGAACACAAACTGTTTGAGGCTTGTATTCTCTTTTCTGCTTGAATTTATGTAAAATCTCTAATGAATAGAAGTTAATTAGCTACACTTAAGACTGATACACAACTACAGCCATAGGGAATAAACAGGTTCACCAGCTGCTATATTACTTCAACTACACTGTAAATTGCTGCATGCTATTAACATGCTCTCCTGGCTTCAATAAAGAAAATCTTATTGAAATCAGTAGCACACATTTCCTATTTCAGTGAGACATTGCAAAATTAAAATGATATGTAGTAAAAACAATATGTGTGAGCCACCTGCTTACTGTATGATAGAATAGATTGGCATAGAATGACAGCTGCTGCACAGCCAACATTTCAGATACTGTACTACCTTGCCAACTGGACTTAAATTCACACACGATTTCCTTGACTAGCACTGAATGAATTTTTGCTGCTATAAATATGCATTGGCAATTGTGATGAATCATCCTGGATACTAAGGGTCACTGTTAATTCAAATACATCACGAACTGTATCCAGTGCAAAAAGCCACCAGAACAAATATTGATGAGTCTGGATTGTTTTGATGACCTACATGTAAAGAACATGTCTTGACCCACAGTAAAGGGTTGCAGTAATGAAGATAGCTCTTGCTGAGCTTGGTGGATACTCATAGCACAAAATGCTCAGTGTTAAAAGAGCTAATAATCAATCTTCACACTAGCCTGGAGTCTGTAAGAGTTACCATGATCAAGACCTTACTGCCTTATTTAGGCACCTAGATCCACATTCAGATAGCCTAAACTTCTTAAGTTCTTACCTATCCTAGGGCTGTTCTACATCTGCATTTGGTTTTCTACATCTGGACCTTGAGGCAGGTCTCAGCTTTACTCCAGAGCTGGGTTTTCTGAATCCCTTTTCAGGCTCATGTTGTTCCCAGCATTGCTCAGGCACAGGAGCTTAGTGAAAGGCAGCCTCCTTGATGTTGCTTCTAATTCCCATTGATTTCAATTAAAGCCATGTGTCTAATTATGTTTGCAGATCTGTTTTTGCTGGTTTTATATTAAGGGGATGCCTAGAAACAGTAAATGTTTCTTTTAATCTAACTTTCTGTGCTGGCAGCTATGTCTGAAGTCAGTGCTGACAGGAGCTCTAACAAGGAACCACTGCTTTAGATTTCCCTGATAATAAAACCTTTTTTGCATATATAATTATAAATACTCTGTGTTGGACTGGGAAATAATTTTATAAGAATTAGTATGATTTGCAGGTCTTCAACAAACGACAATACTGCAGTATTCATAAAAGGCCAGGTTTTGGGGGGTAAAATCAGTAATCTATTTTAACCAATTCAAATGCCAATATCCCATCTGCTAAGTCTCTTTATTTTATATCAGTCTGCCATTTTCTCTTAGTGGTAGCATCAATAAACATTGTTGGTAATCATCTGCTTGTGCTCTAATGTGGCATATTCAGTTTCATTGAACAAAGCCAGGCTGAAGATCCCCGAAGGAAAACAAAAGTGAGTTGTTTAGTTGTGATTCAGACCCATGTCTCTGATTTAAGAATGACTCAAGTTGCATCATCACCAAACCTGAACACAAATAGTTTTTATCATATACAAAGCTAAATGCTAATAGCAGCTATGTTTTATTTATTCCAAAGAATTTTTCAATTACATGGGGCTTTTTCCTCATTTTGCCAAGTGCAGTGGAACATTTCAAAAAAGCCATCAATCTGAGGAGTTCACTAAAAACAGTATTTGTATCTGACGATGTGTAACAGGATTCCAGCTGGAGAATAACACTTTGATTTAAGAAAGGGTTTGTTTTGCTTTCTCTGCTTTCAGATAGATTTGGAATGCAGAGATGAAAGGCTGGATAACTAAGCCTAGATTCAGGCTTCTCTTAGCCAGTATTTGGCATAAAATTCCCAAGTACATCTAACATATTCACGGTCTGCAGAGATAACCTAAAACACTGTTAAAAAGGCAGGTTTCGCTTCTTTGGTGTTGCAAAATTACAGTACCAATAATGTAATTAATCACAGCCATTCATAGGTAAAATGGCTCTGATAATCAGTGGTGAAGGGAAGAAACTTGGAGATTATATGCCCTGGCTTCCACAGTAACTTCAAAGCCTCACAGTTTTTGAGTTTCCATCAGGATTCTTGGGTTTCTAACAGGAACAAGTCAATAAGAAGCTTGTGTCCTTCAGCCTTAAGAGGCTTATCAGTAAAACAGTTATGAGATCAACCAGACACACAGGTTAGCATAAAGGTGAAAGCTGGAATACTAGCCTAGAAATGAACCCTAGGGGAATCGGCTAAGTTTCTTGACATTTCTTGCTTCTTCCAACAAACTACCTCCATTAAAAAAGCCACTTAAAAAAAAAATCTGCATTCTCTAATACGAAAATGTTCCATTACAGATTGCTGTCAGGACTGGAAGCTTTTCTCATGGGTCACCAGATCCTGAACAGCTCCTGGAGGTCTGCTACAGACAGAGGTGGAGGACACAGAACTCAGCACCACTGAGGACCAGGAGTGCCAGGGCAGCTGGAGCAGGGCTATAAACCTGCCTGCAGAGAGTCAGTTAGGCTGACTCTGACTCTGTCCTGCCATCAGGACAGACCCTGTAAAAGATAAGATTCTCATTCCTGTCAGCTAATACTCTACCCTGCTCTGGCATTGTAATGGAAACGGCTGTGCTTTCTGAAGACATCATCTTTGACATGAGAGATAAAACCACACACTTTTGTCATTTCTATATTTAACATGTCGATGTTGAGTTTGGGGAGGAAACAGTAGCTTCTGCTAACATAGATCAGAAATGTCTTTTTGGAGGTGGCATGTAAAACCATATCCTAAGAAAAGATGTTTGGGTATTAGTGAAAATTCTGATGTTAGCATGGCTCTCCCAAGTGACTAGAACCCACTTTTCAAAGGAAAGACTACAAAAGTACAAATAAGTTTACAAATTATATTCCTATATATTTGTATCATCACAGATGACAAAAAAACCCCATAACTTCAGCAGAGAACTGCTGGTAAGGTATTAAAATCACCTAAGCAAACAAAAAATATAAATATAAGAATAAATATCATTTATTCCTCAAATAATATTATTTACTATAACATTTATATTGTGAATTATGCTTATATGTTAAAGCATCTTGTTGTCTAAGATGCTTAGACTTCTATGCACACAAAGATCAAAACAAATGCCAATCACTGGAAAAAAGGAAAATTACTTGTAATTTTGTGATTAAAATGTTCAAATATTGTTCATATTATGTAATTAATTCTGTATGCATGGTTTGATCGAATACAACATAACAGATTATTTGGAGAACAAGCACTGGCAAACCTGCTGCAGTCCCAGCTGGCCTTCTGCCTGAGCTACACACTTTTTGTGCAAGAAATAAATCCTGATTTAAAATGTTACATGAGTCTGAGATTACTATTTGGCAGTGTCACCTACA
Organism: Pyrocephalus nanus; assembly: GCA_038380795.1. NCBI lineage: Eukaryota > Metazoa > Chordata > Aves > Passeriformes > Tyrannidae > Pyrocephalus > Pyrocephalus nanus. The sequence continues at coordinate 17,262,259 of CM076267.1, read as the reverse complement.
CTGATGTCCACACACAATGACACAGCTGTAGGAAACATGGGGGCAGGAAGGGCCAGCTCCGGCAGCAATCCCCAGTGTAGGGACCGCTACCACCCAGGGAGGCTCCAGGAGCCACTGAAGGGAATGGCAGTTCATGCCAGGAAAACAGCAGTAACACCTATTCCCCATTCCCTCCCTGGTGAAATGAATAGACCATTAGAAGCCAGAAGAGAAATCTATATTAAGACGCTGCTAATGTTCTAACGAAGTGACATAAACAAGTTACACCTCTAACAACTCACCTTCTTCCTACTCTAGGTATTTATAGCAATCTCTAGAATTTTACAGATATACCACGGTCTATTATTTGTGCTGTCCCCCCTGACACTCCCCCAAAAAAAAGCAGGATAAACAAGGGACAAAGTGAAATCTTTAAAATAGAATTTCCTCACTTCGGTTTATTTAAGTTAGATGTTTAGGACTGAGCTTATCAAGCCAACTGGTGGGCATCCTGCACATGGCATAGCACCTAGCACCATCTCCCTGCGTGTGCTGAATCATGGCGACTGATTTTACAGGAGCCGGTGGTACATTCAAATATTAGAGAGCAGAAACAACCTTTCATTATGACAGTCTCTTAAATAGGAAGTTATTAATAAACTAAGTAAAAATCAACTGACCGATTACTAAATGACCTTAGAATTAAAATTGCTGTTACTACACTTGAGATAGAACAGCACAAGTAAATATCTCTAAAAGAAAAAGCAAAGTCTTCTATGACAGAAACCAATTTGATATGGAAATGGGTCAACAGTTGCTTAAGATGTAGCACAGTTTTGATTTGATCTGCTATATTTGGACTCTGTAAGAGGCGCTTCCAGTAACATCGGTATTGCTTATACATGAGACTTTTGCATAATCACTCTATGAAGCATTAGAATTCTTCAAACCGAGAATGATTCTCAAAACGACTATACATATCTATGTTAATAATGTGGATACAACAGTATTTGCTGAAGAAAAAGAACAACTGTTTTCTAAAACAATTAGGATTCATGATATATTGCTTGGCAGACTATTGTTCAAAAGCCCACACAGTCGTTACTGAAAAGAAGCCCAAACGCAGCCATGGGCACCAAGTTATGCTTAACGCTGAGCTCAGAATACACACTGGTCAAACAAGGAGAAATGTAAAAATAGTTGAGCATACATTTGTTTTACAAATTAAATCCTGTAGTTGTTTTGTATTGCTGCTTTTCAGACATGATCACAGTTTGAAGGAAACAACCAGATTCCATTTTAAGATTTTTCTTTCAAGGATATTCTATAACTTTTTTTATGTCCACATACCTCAGCTATCAGCTTTCCAGTCCACCTTGTTATTTCTATGGAGTCCCTAGTAATCTTTGTACCACCACAGAGATTAATCTAATTTCATTCCTGAAAAATACAAAAGGTCATTTCACCATGCTTACCACATTGTTAGGGAACCTGCCCCAGCCAGCAGGAGTGTTTCTTCTCTTTTCTTGCTTGGCCTCCATCACACATGGTACAGATACAATTGTGTTGGTTCTTCTTTACCTTTGCATTCTGGTGTCTGACCTTGGGAAGAACAAACATATGTAATATCTTCCTTTAAACTGGTAATAGTAATGATTATAAACATTCACGTTCTGAAAGCCAAGTACAGGCATTAAAGATCATCTACTGACTCCTGTAGAGTGATCGTACAAAGGAATCTGACCACGGTCATGGATGAAGTCCAGGTAGCCCTCATAGCACAGAGCCCTGATTAGCTGCTGGGCATGAGCAACCTTAAACACTGAAAATTATAGTGGCCAGTTTCAAATGACCTCCCTGTGCTGTTTGACACTGAAAAAGGACACATTCAGATAATATTATAATAAGTCATAACATTAGCATGCTACCTCTGCAGAGACACAAATGAGCATTAGATATTATCTCTGCTAAGACATAAGTTATTGTAGCCACTGTAAGCCAGAGGTTTGCTGAAATCTAGCGAAGGGGGAATGCTAGGTCTTCACACAGAAAAAAAAAAAAAAAAAACGAGACAAAAATGCACTGGGATTTTTTTGTTTAGTAATAATGTCTCTAAAACCAATATTAATTATAATTACGTGGGTTAGTGACCTTTAGAGTCCACACAAATATTCATTGGAATCCTCTGTCTGTTCTATGCTGTATGTGACATTAAAGGTGATATTCTGAGAAAAAAAGTCTCTACAATACATATCTTTACCGGGGTACAGCCCACTCCATTGAAGCATTTTTAATCTAATAATTCCTATAGCATATTGCAATTATTAGACTAACTGCTATTAATGAAAACTCAACTATTCAGTCCTATATCTGGCTCTGTAACAGATGTCATACATATTGTTTAACAAGTAGTTCATGTCTCTTGACATTATTTTACCACTTGTAAAATAAGAATGCTATTGAGATCATTGAATGGTAGACATTATAGAAGTAGAAAGCATTGACTATTATTTGTTGTATTATTATTATTTAATGTAACATATGGATGCAAAATTCTGGCTTGTTTGACCAGGAAGACAGCCTTATATGTTTAAAATTAAATTAGCATAGAAAAAAAATTTAGCAAACAGACTATCTCAAACAGGAAATGAAATAAACAGTATGGAGCTCTTTAAATACATAACAAGTAATCAGCAAAAGGGCTGTGAAAGGAACCTGAGTGGGAAGCTTGTGACCAGTGAGGCTGATACTGCTGGAAGCCTGAATGAAAGTTAAAAGGCTCCATGACTAGGCCAGACTATACAGGCAATTAGAAGTGCTGAATGTTGCCAAGGCATCAGGCCAACAAGAATTACAACTCAACAAACTGAATGAAGGAGAGTGGGGGGAGAAAAAAAAAAAAAAAAGGAAAAGAAAAAAAAAAGGCTTTAATTAAATATTTGAGATCTCACAAGGCATGGGGAAAGTGCCAGGTAACTGGAAGATGGTTAACTAAACAGAGGGGGTCTGTTCACTCATTAATGCGTGGGGGAATTTACAAATGTAACTTCTACTACCATTAATTGGAGCTACAGTAAAAGAGTGATGCTAGTGTATACTAGTGGGGAAAGGCTCTTGTTACCTAATCTAGTCTTACCTCATAAGGGTTCATTGAAGAGTTATGGGGTGATTTATTGATTTGAATGAAAAAGGTCACGAAGATGGAACTTCTTGAAATAAAAATTTGTACTACTTTAAGTGCAGGATGATTACAGAATAATGCAGCATTTTCCTAAGAACTTTCCTTAGCACCTTCTTAGAACTATGCAAAAATTTATTCTGCCCTGCACCTCAGAAATCCCAAAATAACCCTGTGTGTCAGATTCAAAGTGGATAAATAACTTCATTTCTGCACTTCCTTGTCAGGAGGGTCACTAGCTGGGGTTATTTGATTGTGCCTGTGCTGGAATGAAAGAGAGAAATGAAACCAGCAGGTCACTCACCCACAAAGAAACAGTAGGAAAGAGGAGAAAAAGGGTACTCATGAAAGGACCCAGCACTGGCAAGGGTAGGCCAAGAACTGTAAGTGTACTGTGTCACTGGAACCAGTTAGAAACTCTGTAGATGCAATTACTTCAGATAACCTTATATACATTTTTACGCAGCTCCAAATTCCATGGTTTTCCCAACATACATCACATGTCAAATTTCAAATGTGCTTTAGTTATAATACACCATTTCGTTATCCACTGTCCCTTAATTAAATGTGAAGTTTGTTCAAATCAAAATTTTAAGCTTCATTGTTCCTATAGTATAAAATGAAGGCAGAAATTGCCCACAGGATAAAAAGAGGTTTTTATTTTTTTCAGCCACAATCAGAGAAATTTTGGAATATGCAAAATATACAGTATTTCCAGAACCCATGAACGAAAAGCAGAAATAATTTGAGTAATTCTTTCTAGTACATAAAATGGAGAAAGAAGGGCCAGGAATCTTGTGTCAGGGTCCTGTGTTTGTTATTTTATCACTGTTTTTAAGTGAAAAGGAGAAACCATCAGAGTTTCAGAGCATGGCATTTAAAAAAGGGCAGAATTCAGAATCAGTTCACCACATGATGATGTATCGTGGGATGGTTTAGAATAAGAAATCTATTTTAAAAAAAACAAACAAACCAGAAACCAAAGAAAAAAGCCTTCACAGCCTTGAGGCCCCATAAAATCTTTAAAACTCAAACTACCCTCAGATTGTCTCCAGTAAAATATGTCTATACAAGCACATTTAAAAAGAATTAGTATTCTCAACTTTTACTAATGCTTTACCATAAAATGGTCAGGTGGCCACCTCAATAAGCCAAATATTATTTAAACTTGGATTCCTATTTCATTATAGGAATAATACAGTGTATCTTAAAGGGCACTGGAACAATAAATTAAAATTATAACTACAACTAACAGTAAATGAGAGAGATAGCCATTAAAGTATTTAGAGTTCCTGAAGACAAATTTTCTGTCACCTTCACAGTATTGCCTTATAAAAAGTAGCTGCCAAGAACTATTATTCACTTTTTTCTCTTGCCTACTCTCATGGAAATATGGACATCTATAAAGGACAGAACAGATTCACATCTACAGTTGCTATGAAAGAGAGTTTATTTCAAAAATACATCCTTTATGGCCACAACAGAATTAAATACTGTATGAAAATCAATTCAGCTATTATTTTTATATAGAACTTAAATGCTGACACAAGAGCCAGTCAATGTTACTAGCCAAGTCTGTTAAATTTCTCAAGATTAAGATGGGAAAAAATGGAAAATCTTCACATTAAGGTGGTGGGCTATATTGTAGCTTAATTTATAATTTCCAGGCGTATAAGGCAAGCATAGACAGACCATATGTCTTTTCTTGGCCTTTAAATGCTCCTATTTTCCACTAGACTTGCCTTTTTCTCCATCTATTGGCAACCATACCATTTGCTATTCAGGTGATTGGCTGTAATGAGCCAACTCCTGTTTCCATATGAATAACCACTTTTTTCCCCAATTACTTAAGCTGCCAGCAAGTCACTGGTGTCATGTTCTTTGATGCAAATCTGACTGTCAATAGAGAACAAGACTACATAAAGGGAGAATTTATGATGATACACTTAGCTTAATATTTTTTTGTAAATGCTATTCAGTTTAGCTTCCAAGGAACATGGGGAAGGCAGCAATGGTCCACAGTAAGAAGTAAGAATATCTTTAATTGGCTTTGTGCTCCACATGCCCTTGTAATCAGCCTTCCCATATGGTAGTCTGAAATAAATTTATCAATCTCAATTTATGTATTTATGTCACTTTAAAAGGTCCATTTTAGTCAATATCAAAATCTATAAAATGTCACATTTAATTTTAAGTTTATAATTAAAAAAGTTAGAACACTGAATACATAGTTTGATATTTGCAATTTTTGGAAACAAGCAGATACACAGAACAACATGGGAAGGGGGCATTTTCTGAGGCAAATGAACACCAGTTATTAACAATACAAGAACTAAATATATAATTCTAACTCACTTTTTTAAAAGGTCATTTCTTAATCTTTCTTAAGTGGGTTTGGATATTTTTCACTTAAAGAGAAACAGCTTACACTTTGCAAGCCAAGAAACCTTATTCTTGAAATGCACCATGATAAGTGTGATAATGGGGTAAGGGGCAGATTCCTTGCTGGTATTGGCACTCATGATTGCAAGCACCATGTTTGACAGTAAATAGCTACAGAGTAAACTGTTTTCCATTTATAAAATTGCTATATTAAATTTCTAATGCAAAACAATAAAAGCAATGCTACCCAGTATTCAAGGCTTTGTATATTTACTGCGTACCTTCAAACCTATATCATTTCAGGATGCCTTTCCAGGTCTCTATCAAGTAGATTTTCCAAGTGTTGTCCAATTTTTCCAGGCAATTCCAGTTAAATACCATTTTAAGCCTCTGAGTGATTTTGTAAACATCAGCTTCTGCAATATAGACACCACCAGCCAATCTAAAGGGAAGGACAAATTCATATTGTACATATTTAAAACTGCTATTGGTCTCACAACACTCAGATCCAGTTCTGCATGTTCCCAGGTGCTCTCAGAAAGGACTTTACCTTAGAACTAATTAGGTCCTGAAGGAAGATCTTTTGTAACAGCAGGTGTCCTCAACAACCACTGCTCTTTTGCTGAAAGAGTTTCTGGGTCTGTTTTTTTATTGTTAAAAACACAATAATAAATTATTGTTTACATAAGGTTGACAGCATTTTTCACAGAGCTGAGACAAAACAAGAAGCCAGCAAAAGGAAGACAGGTGAAAAGTGAAAATATTTCTTTAACAATCTGCTAAGAATTATATTATCTTTGATTGTACTCATTTACAAATAGGAAAGGTCCTGTCTAATGGCTGTAACCAAAAAGAGAAAATAACTGCTAAACCTGAAATTCATTAGTTAAATATATTTAATACCAAATGAAACAAAACAGTAACGTTAAATTCAGCGGGCTTAATTAACCTGCAAAAATACAAATCTCTTTAAGGTTAAAGTTGCTGTTTAATGATATCCTGGGTTTGTTATTATTATTGGGCTAAAAACTGATTTTAGAAGCACATATAAAATCAAAGCTGCTCAAAGGTTTCTCTGATTACTTAAGGTCAGGACTGAATTTGACTCTGTACTAATCAGGGTTTTCTCCCCACATGCTACAGTAGCACATAAATAAAGATAAATGAATGTTGTAATCCATTAAGTTTGGTAGAGATATTAATTACAATTTGTACAAATAATCCTCTTCAAGTTTTTTCAACAATGCATTTTCAAAAGTGGTTGAAGACTATTGCCCATTATAAAGTATACAGTCAAGCAAAGCTGGCTGCCACAAACTCTAAAGGAGCATTGCTGATCAGGTACCAGGTCAAGGGCATGTAGACCCTGGAAGGAACAACCCCTGATGGGATTTCCAAAAGTTAAGGTACCTGCCTGCTCTCTAGTTGCCTAAATGCTTTCAAATCTCTTAAATACTAATGGACTAATGCAAGGCACAGACTAGCTGGTGCCTACATTTGAAATCTGCTCTCAAATCTCATTTGCAGATTGGCCAGATGGTCATTAGTGTGGAGGTGTTCTCCAGGCAGACTTGCTTTCAGGGCAGTTTTTTTTTAAGTTTTTGGGGGGTTGGGGAAGGAGAAAATGAAGTATTTTTTCGTTGTAGATTTTTAGTGGGGTTTTATGGTGCTGGGGGGGTTTTATTGGTTGTGGTTTGGGATTTTTTTCAGTTAAGATTAGTAACAGCTAGGAAAGGGTGAATAAAAGCTGAGCTACAAGAGAATATGCTCTAGTTTGGTGTATTTAAGAAAGTGCTTGCAATTTAATCCAGAGAGACCAATAAACAGAAGACTAAAATAAAAAGGCAGAAGGCTGCAGTGTCAAAGTGCTGTTAAAGTACATGAGAAAAGCAATCCTCTTGGGGTTCACTGTAACACTTCTAATAATGAGCTTCCCATATTTAGACACAAGAGATAGCAAATTCAAACCCCCTGGAAAGGATACAATACAGTTATACAACAACATAGCAAACTGTATTTGTTTTGTTATTACTACCTATGCACCCTATGGTTTCTTTAGGGGAGATGATATGATATCTTTATACTGTAATGTGTAAAAGAGTCTGAAATCTCATTTTGACACCAGTAATGCACCAAAATCCTTCCTAAATATTGAAAGACCTCCAATGTGATGCTAAGCTTGATCTTACTCATCACTAAAAAAAAAAAAAATAAAATGTTTTGTTACTGCATTTCTCTCTGAGAGGTTTTCAAAATCCTTCCAGTCAGTACATGAGATAGGATACATATTGTCGGGGATAAGTTGTTAAAGTGAATTTGAAATGTGCTTCTCAAAATATCGTTTACACATTTACCAGATGGTAAAATAAACATGTAAATTGTTATCGAGTATACACCAACTTTATACTACAATTTTACCCACTGTAGAAATGGTGTAAAAATGTTGAATATAGTGTTACTTGTTCATTTAATAGTTTATTAACATTTTAAATACATTTGGAGAATAGGTTTACTTTCAAAAGAAAAAAATACTAACAAAAGCAGCATTTTAAGCCATTAATTGGGCCAAATTAACATACTGACTTCTACATTTATCATTCACGATATCAATAATATGATTAGCATAATTATAGTTGGTTTCTAAGTATTTGCATATGTATAGATGTTACCCATATTTAATGATATGGGTTTTAAAAGATAAATTTAAGTTGAAAAAGTGCTAAAAAAGTAATTTTAAGAAATATAGTTACCAACATCTTAGTTAAATGCTGTGATTTTTGGGGTTGTCCAGGATTTGTGGGTCCCCTCCAACTGAGGATATTCTATGATTCTGTGATTCTAAAGTAGCTGCTGTTAGACCAACAGCTCAGTTTGCCACTGGAATTTACTCTTTCAAGAGCCACCCTACACTTTCAGAAATATGAAGATGTGAATAATCTATGTATGATGAAGTAGCAGGTGTGTGATAAAAAAACCCTCGTATCCAAAGAAAAGAGTATGCATGTGCTAACATGCAGGAGTTAAAATCTTCCAGCTCAAGGAGTAACCCTTGTTCTTCCATAAAATAAAAGATCCCATGTTTGTAATTACTTGTTAATGATCCTGGAAGACCACAGATGAAGAATTTTAATGGAAGACTGTTGCTTGTACTACCTATGATTCGTCTCTCCTTTTGTAATTCTATTTCTACCAACCAAGCCCATCAATTACACTGTGCTATAGGATTTCCTTTCTCACCTTTCAGACTGTGCCAGCTCCTTTAAAAAACAAACAAACAAACAAACAAACAAATTTTATTATTTTGCTGTCTTAGGAACTTTCCTCATCTATGAGAACATATACTGACTCAGCATATTTTCAGTCTGAGGTCTCCAGCAGACTCTGAACTGCCCTTAGGTATGAGCATATCAACTAGTCTTCAAGCTACCTAAGGACTTCTTTGGTCAATGCATACAATAAGGCTTGCCTTCTCACACAGGTTTTGTCTGAATTATTTTTTATTGGAGGCTTCACAGTATCTAAATTCAGTCTGTCACCAGCCATGAAGTTTCTGTTCACTATTACATTGTGGCTTTACTATCATATGCCCTCAGCACTAAGGTCTTCTCACATAAATACAAAAATTACATGATTCTCAAGGGCATTAGCACAGAACTAACTTAAAAGATAAGTTAACTTTATTAATGAATTCTGGAGGAGCTTACATATCCAACAAATATCCTCTACTAGTAGGTGCCACAACATAAAAAAACCTCTTAACCAAAATTATCCTTAAATAATACCATCCCTATACAGGGAACCAGCAGAAAAGCAACAGATAATAAGCTTTAACAAACCTGTCTGATTTCTCTGACTCAGACTATCAAAGTCTGTGATTTAAGATTCAGAAGTCCTGCTGAAAGCAAAGTGTCAAAAGTTTCTCCACACTGGGTGCTTGATCAGGGCTCCAGCAGGATCTTCTAGGGAAAGATGAAAAACAAAGCAATTGCATGTGAGCACTTCGAAAATAACACTTGAAATTTGCTCCTTCACAGAATCACAGAATTCTGTGATTGGAATCTTGAAAATTGGAAGAGAACTTCAAGATCATCCGCTCCAACCATCCACGCAGCAGCACCATAATAACCCCTCAACAATATCCCAAAGTACCACATCCAGACTCCTCTTGAACATTTCCAGAAACAGCTCCACCACCTCCCTGGGCAACTTATTCCAATGCCTAACCACTCTTTCAGTGATTTTTTTTTTTTTTTTTTTTTAATATCTAGTCTGAACCTCTCCCAGCACAACTTAAGGCCATTTTCCCATTTCCTCTCATCCTTTCACTTGGGACATGGTAGAATGGACTAACCCCAACCTTGCTACTACAACCTCCTTTCATGTAGTTGTAGAGAGCAACCTACATTTTGGATTACACTCTTTATCAGAAGTATTTTGCAATACACAGAAACACTTGATAGTATTGAAGAGATTGACAGTAATAAGGGTTTCATATGAGAATAAATGATAATGTAGCAATTAAATAATCAGAAATTTCTGGAAAGGTCTAGTTTTGAAACCATTAGGCAGAAATATAATTTTAAACTTGAAGAAATAGCCTGAGATATGGGGAAAATTGACTTATGTACACAGATAGGAGGTATTCAATAACACACCTACAATTGCCTCTGTTAAGAATCAAAAAAAAAAAAAAAAAAACACCAAAAAAAAAAAAACCAACAAAAAAAAACCAACAACAACAAAAACAACCACAACCACAATGAGGAAGCTTAAAAGTCTGACTACCAAAATCCCTCATGCATTCAAGGCACATGTTGCCTTTGGTGTACACGCAGGTACTATAGACTGAAACACTAAACGTGAGAGGGAGCTGCTGAAGAAAGAAATGTCTTTAAAGCCTGAGCCATGGAGCACCAAACACCTCTGCCAACTAACTTCGAACCAGAGCCTGAGCCAACACTTCTGTAAAGACAGGGTGAGCACTGGAAACTTGTAGCATATGCTGCTATTTACATAACTAATTGTAGCATGCACAGTCAAAAAACAGCCTCTAGCTTTAGCATATACATGCAAAATAATTGATTTTATTATGTACAGAAAATTAGAAGCTGTCAGAAACAAAGCCACCACTAACAGCCGCGAGGAAGAATTTTGAAGATGCATCGCCTAGATTGCAGAGGCTAGTCTTCACACAGTTGTGAGGTTTACAACTAGAATATAAATCTAGACAAGATTCAGTGACAGCTGATACCCTATCCAAGCTTTCGGTAAAACTGACATACACACACCATAGACTGATGGTGGAGACGCTCAAGAAAAATATTCCCAGTCTCAGACTAGCTGTGGTTTGTCGTTGCAGGCATTGTAATACAAGATGAAACTTTGCAAAGGATATTGCAAATATAATAATGATATCATCTTACACAGAATAAATAGGAAGAAAAATATGATGGCATAGATTAAAAGCACTAGTTGAGTTGCTCCTAAATCTCTGATGAAAAATAGAAGGACACAAAGATGTGGAAAAATGCAGAAGATAAAAGCTGCATTATGCTGGCTACTTTTCCGTGCGGAAAAAAAAATAATGAAAAAAAAAAAGCATAAAACTCAGTATTTTTCACACAAAACAATGAGTATCTGTAACCCAGAAAATATGCCTATTAGTCCAAGAATGTTCTCCTATTATACAGAAATAATATTCTTTGAGATAATATTTAATCCTATAGATTAAATCTGTATTGGCTAGACGTGACACACTTGTTCTTGCAATTACAGGATGGAACAGAATTTTTATGAAATAACAAATTTTAAGTAGTTTATTTTAATCTGGCCCTAATGTTTTTTAAAATGGTGTTAGAATTCCAATTTTATTTAATTTAAAAAGCTATAAAGAATCAAAGTTAGATCAGCAGAGGCTCTGTAAATTATGATGCAACACCCATAAAACCAAGAGTTTACCTGTTACATGCTGCTGAAGAAAAACCCCAGAAACAGACAACCTGGTTATACAAATCCAAATGCTAAAAATATTTACATTGTAGATTCTTATAAAATGTGTCATATTAAATGTTTTATATGAGTTAAACCCTTTATAATCACAAGAAACTTTGAGTAAATGTAGATTTGAAAGTCTGTGTACAAAAGGAAGCAGCCTTCCATGGTTCTCATCCTTTTCACTAATACTGAGCAAGGCTTTCCCTGTTTAGCATCCTCCACAGAAGGAGTTAAAGGAGAAAACGCTTGTCTACATGTTCAAGCTCTAAACAGAATAAGCCATAGAAGAACCAGTGAAGTGCCCCTCAGTAAGGAAAAGGATGGTGGAGAGAAAAGCACGGGCTGGAACTCACGGGAAGCTTTGGAGATCTACCAGGGGTGGAGACCAGAGTCTGCCTGAGGACTACTGGTGTATGTTCATCAGATTAGAGCTCTGCTGCTTTATCATCCAGGAGTTCAGCGATTGCATGCATGATCCTAGGCACTTAGAGGGCAGGTTTTGAGTTGTAGATAAGCCCATCTCATACCTGTCGTGAAAGAGATCACCAGTTCTTGCTGTCCTGCCCTTGCACCCACTAGCCTGGCAGCCTTTCCCATGCAATAGCACCATCGCCATCCAAGTGATGGATCCAAAAGCTGAACTGACAGGAAAACAACCCTCGTGAAAAGGGTCGAGTACACAGAACTACACTTGAAATCTCCTAGATCCTTATCCTGAGGCAACTTTAAATATAAAAACAAAGTCAAAATTAAATATAGTTACTGTTTAGCACATTGTGTATTTAGCACAAGCATTGCCCTTTTCCCTCTATAAACTAGAAAACGTGACTGCAGTGACACAACTGCATTTTAATTACCAAGGGGGAAAAAAACACCCCAAAACCCACAACTGAAAGCACTGCTAAAGTGATCTTGCAATGACTTATGTGCACATATATGCTAAATATTACACGTTACAGGACAGTTATTTGTATTGTTTCTTCAGTTATAATGTATTTGGAAAATAAGCCTACACTGGTAATGGACTACTGAGGGGTTTGGCCTTTCAGGTTACATCTGAGTAAATGGCCTTTGGGACAATATAGTCCTCAAGAAATCTTACATCCCCATGTTGTAAAAATAAATTTTATGTTAATTTTTATAGGTCCATATTTTATTTCTGCCATTACACTTCATATTACTTTAACTAACATCTGCTTCTAGAAATGAATTGATTTGTTATTTAAAAAAAACCACAGTTTTTAAATAATTTTCTTTCATATCAATGATCAGAGATAAGTTATAAGTGAACAATACATGAAAATACAATAACTGAAACAATGAAATGTTTAAAAATACAGTACTGAATGTTAACATTAGAGTGGTTTTGTGGTATTTAACACAAAGAAAAAAAGAGCTACATTAGACAAGACTTCAAAGAAGGTAAAAAGGATTTGGATATTACAAAATACCAGACACTTATAAGAAGAACTGAAAATATCTGGTTAACTTCTTTCCTTTCAATTTTGGAACATTTTTTTTATATTAAAAGAATATACCTGCCCTAAATATTGTCCCTAAAAAGTGGCAAATTCTTGTATAACATACACCAAGCAAACTGCTTTCGATTCAATCACTAAGACAATTTAATAATTGAAATCAACAATAAGAAGAAATTAAGCTTCAATTATTTTATAATCTAAACAGAGAGAAACAAAAATGTAAGTACAGTGAGATATGAGTTGATATTTTCATAATTATTTTAATGTAGGAGAAACAAATATGTATATTGAATTATTATTTGGTCCTATTAATTCCATCAAGCAGCACCTGCTTTGAATAGTACCTAAACCACAAGAGGAGACAATTAGATTGTTTCAATACAAAGCAGTATTGAACAACTGAAGCCCATGAAATGACATAACTATAAACCAGCTGAGGATTTAATCCATTCTGTTCTGACCCTAACTCTGCAACAAATGCCACTCCTCAATGCATATCTGAAAAAACTGCTCAATAACATGTCCAAGAAAAAACTGTAAAAAGTGTGAAAGTCATTTAGAACCACTGGAGATTTTTCAGTGAGATTTTCATTATTTCTAGACATGGGTGACTAAACCACTAGGAGGTTTTTGAAAAATGCCCCTGATCCTCATCACTTGTACACTGTGGGTTCCATAGGAAAGTCAGGAACTGACCACAGAATGCAAAACCTTTTACCTCTTCTTCAATACCTTCCATCTAATTCAAATTAAATGTTCCCTTCTCCTAATGCAAGAGTAAACTGAGATACCAGGAGAGAGCTTACACAAGCTTAAAGTAATACCTATCTACAAAACACATTTTAGAAATATAGTGTTTAAGTGGTGGGAATGACTGGAGAGGAGAGATGCCTCAAGGATTTGCTGAGAGGGGATGCAGTGTGAGGAGCTGGCAGGTGCTCCTGCCAGGCCCTCTAGTAGAATTCTCAGACAACGTGGGGTGAACCCAAACTTTGTCCAGGGCCAGAGAGCAGCCACCATATTTCCGCAGTGTCTCCAGCAAGAGGTTTATGGAAGATGGAAATATGACAGTCTAGTTGTAATCAACTCCACATAAAAACGCCTCCCCTTCAGCAAACATTTTCACAAAGGTAAATAAGCTGTAATCAGGGTGTTGATCAATCGCTAAAAACATTTGTTAGCTTACATTTATGATTTCAGTTTAATTCTCGGTGGGTGGGTGTCTTCATCTAAACTAGGACACCTTTCAGCAGCATAAAATTTCTCTCAACGCAAAATATCGGTGTTGCTCTCTCACACTTCAGTCCCAGACCATTATCTGCTTTCTGGATAAACAAAAGCAACCAACATGTAACTAAATATAATTTAAGAAAGAAACTTACTTACAAAAATTAATTTCTTAGCATGGCCCACGGAAATTAGGATGTGACTTTTAGAAAGTTTAAATTACATGTCAGTGCTGTCAGTTAAAAAAAAAATACCCAAGCAAGCTAAAACATTATATTTGAAATGACTGAAGTGGGAGCTTGGATGATGAGCTTTGGTAACTCATCAATGCAATGTTTCTGCTATATTAAAAAAAAAATCAAATTATTAAGTGTATCCTAAATCAGTCAGTCACTTCAAGGTACAGGAATATCACAATTATTGAAAAAGGCCTTGATCCTGAAAACATTTATGTTGTGAATTTTTAGACAAGTGAATAGTCTTTGTAGGACTGACCTCTTACTTTACGTTGTTCACACATATGAACTTGTATGCACGATCAGAGACTAAGGCAGAAATACACATTTACAAGCTTTCAACATTTTACCTAAAATGTCTCTTAAAGCAGATTCGAAATCATTACCAGCTGTTTCTTATTTAAAGCTTCGTATCAATGTAATAGTATAGATAGTTTTACACAGAAGTGAAGTACCTGAAGTTTTCATCCATTTTGCCTTCAGTTAAAAAAAAAAAAAATAACCTAAAAAGGTCAACTTAAACCCAACAAGATCATTCATATCCACATCAGCCCCTTAGCATTAGAAACGCTTCAACTGTGACAAATCGCAATGATAGCATGAATAAAACATCACAGATTTTATTGTGTAATATATTTAATAAAGTAAAAAGTTATATCTAATCATCAATGACAGCCTTCAATCCTAATAGATTCATAATTATTCTACATATAAAAAGGAGAATATTACATATGCTCAAAAATTCAAGATTTATATATAAATATATATATATATTTCAACCAATAACTGTTTTTTTCAGATATACATATTTGACAAATGGGCAGCTTTCAACAGACCACATTCTGAAATCAGCGGTGCTTTTGTTTGCATTTCAAGATTAATATGCATTCTGATAAAAGCATGAAATGTTATCACTAAGCTGTGCGGCTCTCTAGACCTACCACAAATATACTATCTGGAAAGAACTGGGTACTGAACGCAAACAGTCTGCTGCCTTCCATCTACTTATCACTCTGCTGTTTCAATATTTTTTTCTTTGACTTTGCCCCGTATCTTAGCAAGTGACACATTCCTCACTAGAAACCACATTCATGACAAGTTTTAATGCTTAAAATCAGAACTTGTGTCCATTCTGAACAGAAACAGTACCTGAAAAGCATACTTTCATGCAAAATGCTTTTTTTTTCTTGCTTTTTCCAATACACACACATTCTTTTTTTGTATCTCAGAGATTTTAAAATTGTTCTATGCAACTTAAATAAGATTTCCAAAAACAGTAACCTTTTACGGGGATAAATCAGAGCACTTCCAGTTGACAAAGTAATTTGGGAGGGACATGCAAAGCACCTGAAAAAACAGACTGCATAGAAAACCATTTTAACTATAGCAACAGCACACACTGCATAATGTTATAAGGAAAATTATGCAATTAGGTCTCTTATCAGACTTATGAAAATTCAGATTTATGCCATTTGGGGAAATAAAAAAAAAAAAAATCATTGTTCAACATATCTCCCTTGAACACTACCTAGGGGAGGGGAGTGATGACCAGACAGCAAAAATTAAGAAAAGCGTGTCCCACCTTAAGCCTATTCTGCCAATCTGTCGTGGTTGTTCTTCTAGCTCCATAGGTTTACATGATTTTTTTTCATAATTTTTTTCCTTTTTTTTTTTTTTTTTTTTTTTTTTTTTTTTTTTTTGCTGACAAGTAATACAAGACAGATTCTTGCCTTCTTAGGATCTTGCAATCTAGTTTAGACATAGCACGTCAAGTGGTGATGAAAGAAGGTTAGGGTGGGTTTGAAAAGATGAGGATTCCAACAGTAAACGATGCAGAGACATCAGTTTGGTAATGTACACATGTTTTGCATGATTCATTGGACCAAAATGGCCAAAGTAACTTAAAAAGCTGTCAAAGGCATCTTTACCTCTGACCTACCTAGTCATCCATCTGCTTCCTCATACTGTCAATCAAAATCCTCCCATCCTTATCACTATTCTATTACACACATTTTCCACAACCATTTCTCCTCCAGCTCTTAAAAAATATCTTAGCAAACATTTCAATCAGTCATTAAAAACCTTGTTAAAATATGCAATGTGTCATCAAATATGCATAGCGTACTCGTGCAAAATCTGCAGAGCGTAAATCACTGTATTACATTTGTTATAGTATTAATGTGAAATATCATAGAAAGTATTACCAATAAGAACTTTGAAATACTTTCTACAGATTGGAGCTGAATTTTGTGTTGTATTAAATAAAGCAAAGAAAGAGCAATTGAATAGATTATTTTACACAATAATTGCATTTAAAGCCCGTTCAGCATGCCTAGATTAATAATACTAATTATACTTCACATAAAGTTCATGCAATTAGTTGCTGTTCTAACAAATTCATCCATGGGATTTTGCTTCAGCTAAACTGAGCGTACTGCAATTTATACATACCGGGTCAAAAACCCCGTGTTCGGTCCTTGGTGAACGCAAACACTAACGTGTAGGTAAACAAATGTTTAGCAGATATACAGGTGCACCTCTAAAAATAATAATCTAAAGAATTATAATAGCAATAAAGTGACCTACCGACAGGAAATAGCCTTTTTAACTTCTGCAGCCCTTATCTCTTCCACTCTCTCGCAGAAAGAGTTATGGAATTATCCTGTCGAAATAGTTATGGAATAACATCAACCACTCACGCACAGGAAAGAATTTTGTTCGGACCTGTCACACGTTACGTATTTGCTCCAGACCCGCTGGATAACCCCCGCTAAACAAGACCTGGCGGACCCCTTCCCGAGGAGCGGTGTACCCGGGGTGACTGCCCGGCGGGCAGCAGCCGCAGCGGGGAGGCGGGCGGGGAACGCCGCGGTGCCTCGGGACGCTCCCCTTGTCCGCCCGGGGTGCAGTGCATAGGGACCGGCAGCGGCGGGAGGGAAGGGGGGCGGCTTTTGTCGGCCGAGAGCAGGAAAGGAGAGCCAGGAACATGTCATGATTTATTTAGGGTGCGGGAAGCCCCGGGACAGCCTCGCTGAGGAGGCAACCGGGGCCCACGGGAGGCGGAGAGGTGCGGGCGGTGCGCGGGGGGACTCGTGCGGCGCCCCGGCCTCCGCTGCTCGAGGAAGGCGGCCAGGGAAGGGCTCGCACCGCCCGCGCTGCTCCCAGGGGCGCTCCCGAGGGGGCACTGCCACCACGGCCCCTCTCAGCGAGGGGCGTCCCGTGGCAACACCGTGAGCCCGACGGCACCGCAGGGCAGGCGCCACGGCCCTAGGTTGGCGGCCGCGGTGCCCCACGCGGGCGATGGGGGCGGTGGAGACCCTGGGGGCGCAGGGGCTCCGCACCTCGGGGGGCGGGAGGGGGGGGGAATGCAGTTGGGCTGCTCAGGTGCTTCCCGTCAATAACGCCACAGGACAGAATGCCCCTGACAACTCCGCACCCGCGCTTACCCACCGCGGAGTCAAAGAGTAAATCTGGCCTATCTCCATCCCCCGAGGACTCGGCCCTCGCGGGTACCGGCCTGGCGCCTCTCCTAAAGCCCACAGGTGTGTGACTCTAAAGGGGGCAGCGTCCCGGGGAGACTAGCGGAGGTGGTGCTGCAGGAGTGGGGTCTCCGCTCCCGCGCAACAGAGCGGGCTGTTTCCCCGAAAGGGCGCCCGCCTTAGGGGCACCGCGGGGCTCCGCCAGCGCAGCCACCGCCCTAGGGAGGTGAGGGTGCGGGCGGGCAGCGCTGCGCCCCTCGCCTCTGCTCCGCCAGCAAAGGCACCCCCCGCCCCGCACTAGGCACCTCTCCCGCCTGCAAAGTGCTGTCAGGGTTTTTAAGCTTCAAACACAGGGATAATTATAAACCTTTCAAACCTGAGGGGGTTTCATCTCCCTCTTTTTCCGACTGCAAACCTCCACGCTTGGCCAGGTCGTGTAAGCACTCTCCGCTACGCCGTTCCCCCACCCTTCCCCCCCGAAAAAAGGACAAATGCGGGGCAAGCCGACCAGCTCCGTCAGGGAGGGCAGCGGGGGGATGCCCGCTCCAGAGCCTCGCGGAAGAGGTCCACCAGCCTCTTCCCCTTGGCCTCACCAGATCTCCTACTTGCAAAACGGCGAAGTGCTTTTTCCAACACGACGTTAATGTTTTGCCAGGTTTATTTTACTTGTTATACACAGACGATACAAACGGGCAAAAACCGAAACATTTCTCAATGGAGCATGTACTGGTATAAATTATTCAGTTCCACAGACGTAACAGAACAAATATAAAAATCACAACATTCGATTTACAGAAGAGTCAAAAATATACACACGTTTATGACCCTGAATTTCTATTAGGAAATTTCCCCATCGAGTGTAATCTAGACTGAATATTTAGCCTGATGCATATTTCTGTTTGTAATTGGTGTTTTTTCCATATAAAAATGTGTTAATTGTATAGATTTGCTACTCAAAATTCGAAGACTTACTATTCTGCTTCGCCGGGAGGGAGTCCTGGAGGGATATTAGTTCTCCTTCAATAATATAATAAGAGGCTTATAGGAAATATCACTCTTACTTTCGATGTGCATTTGATTCCCCAGGAAGTCAGATCTCGGTCAGCTACTTTATGAAAAAGTCAATTCCAAAACTAAATGCAGTAAAATATACAACTCACAACTCATCTTCACTGGACTACACTATGGTTACCAACAATTCAGTCGTCTATATCTTTTTCTTCTTTTTCTTTTTTTTTCTTTTTTTTTTTTTTTTTTTTTTTAGATTATTCATTACAAAGATTTACAGCAATATAAAGAAAGAGGGGGAAACTGCAAAGAAATTTGAAAATAGTTTGTCAGCATATTTGGCACCTGCGGGGACCAGTAATGGATTTGGCACTTGGGGGCGGGGGGGGGGGGGAATACCACAGAAATAATAATATTGCTGATCTCGAGCTATTCCTTTTAAAGAAAAATAAGAGGCAGTTAATTTTGCTTTTGGAAGGCTTCATGCTACTTTAATCGACTTTCCTACGAGACGTATTTCTGTTCTTTTGAAGGGAAAGCTGAGCTATTCCTTAGCTGTGTTAGCCCAGGGCACCACGTAATTATTTCATGCGAGGAATTGGAGAGAAAGTGAGAAACCCATTACTCGCTGCTATAGCTATGGACCACTTATATTTCCAGAGGCATTTAGGAAGAGTGTGTACCTGGGGAGGGGCAAGAGGAAGAGGGAGCAAAATGCGGGCAAGGGGGTAAAGAAATTTAAACAGGATCTAAGTTCTGTGACTTAACAATGAAAACAAAACAAAAAATCCAAACAAATATTAAATAAACAGAACAAAAGAAAAGTAATCTGTTACAATAAATTAAATACTATGTACAGGCATTTCACAGGCTCTTTTCCCCACTATTACTGTTTCCCCTAGAATCCATCCGTGGTAAAAGGAAGGAAGCGCTTTACGGTTTGAGAGTCTAAGCATCCTACTGATCAGTGGGTTTCGGAGCGGCAGTGCCCCCCACGCCCCCGGGGCGCCGCCAGGCCGGGCCGGGCGGGGAGCGGGGCGGGGGGGCGGCGGCGGCCGCGGCTCAGCCTCCTGCCTGCCTCCCTGCCGGGCTGGGCCGGGCCGGGGCACGGATGGGGCATCAGGGGCGGGGGTCAGTGCGCTAACGCGGACGAGTTATTGTGCAAAAGGACGGCGGGCCGGCGGCCGCGCCTAGCTGTGCGAGTAGAAGCCGTAGTAGCCGATGTCCTTGGCGCAGGTCTTTTCGCAGTCCCGCTGGGTGAGCACCTCGCTCTTGAGGGGCGAGGAGCTTTCGGACACCGGGGTGTCCGAGGGGGAGATCCGCCTCCTTTTGGCCTGCTCGTAAATCCCAGAATCGGAGGAGTCGATGGACTTAATGGACGATGGCGTCTCGATCCAGCTTGAGTCGGACAAATCTTTGGGCTTGGAGTCCTCGGCGCCCGGCAAAGGGGACCGCTCGGGGGCCAGGCTCTCCGCCTCCTCCCCCAGGTAGGGATTGCCGGCGGCCATGCGCGCCGCTGCCGCGCTGTTGGGCCAGCAGGAGAGCACGGAGCCCGACTTGCTGCAGTACTGCGGGGGGCTGCGGGCCCCCCAGCCCGAGGGGTCGGCATAGTAGCCCAGCGGCCGCCCGGCGCAGCCGGCCGCCTGCAGCGGCAGAGCCTTGACTCCCGCGGCCGCGTAGGACAGCAGCGTGGCCGCGTTGCCGGCGAAGTCGGTGGCCGTGTCGTAGGCGGAGGCGGCGAAGTCGAGGCGGTTGTTGGCGGGGGCGACGAACCAGCGCTGCGGCGAGGGGGCCCCCGGGTCCTCGGCTTGCTGTGGGGAGAGCAGCCCGTTGGTGTGGGGCACGCTGCGGTCGGCGCCGGGCCCCGGGCCGGCTCCTGCCCCGGGGTGGAAGCGGGACTTGGCGTAGTTACTCACGAACTGGTCCTGGAGGAAGGAGCCGGCCATGGCGTAGCGGGCCCCGGGCACGATCTGCGAGCGGGGCGAGTCGTTGGGCGAAGGCGTCAGTCGGTCCATGTCGCAGCCCGTGTAGATCCTGCCCAAGAGAAGGGGAGAGAGCTGGGTGTCCGCCGCAGCCCGGCGCCCTCCTCGCCGCGGCCCTCGGGGGACGGACGGGAAGGGACGGCGCCGTCCCAGCGCGCTCCTGCCCGGCCCGAGAGCCTGCGCTCCTGTCTGGGCTTTGCCTCCGGCACCGGTTGCGCCAATGGCCTTTAACGGGGAAGAGGAAAGAAAGACGGGGGGAAGCAGGAAGAGCAAATCATTCTGAACGGGTTGGCCATTTCTTGACGGGGCCGAGATCCCTCTCTCCGGCCCGAACCCCCATCCCAACGCCGTGAAATCCCGCGCAGTGACACATTGACCGGTCCCGCCACATGCGCAACAGGCAGCCCGGTCATTTGCCGCGAACAGCATGAGTGGCAGACTACGGAATTCTATCGGCTGTTTAACACTTATTATTGGGAGTCACAGACGAACCATCAACATTTTACCGAGTTTAAATTAAGCTAATCTTTAAACACCTACTGTAGGAAATGTAAAGCCAGACACTTCCAGTGTTCCCTATGTGGCCTATATATAATTCTCCCATGCTGGGCTGCAATTTGCTATTATAAAAACTTTAATGGATGAATAACTACTATCTGTATTTACTTCAGGCTAAAACTGTGCTTTAATTAACCCTCCACGCCTCCTGGAATTTCTTATCCAAAATAAACTTGGCCCTTAAACAAATTCAACGTGCTAGACAACATTGAAGCTTCCCCCTCCCCCCGTCTCCTTTCAAGTGACGCCCTATAAAATTTTTTCCTATTAAGAAGAGAAAAGCACTTATGGCTGGGGGCGAAGGCCGTGCAGCCTTCCCAAAGGCCGCACAGACTCCTCGCAGAGGTCCCGGAGAGCAGGCAAGCCCGGCTGCCGCCCTCCGTGGCACCAGGGACGGCCCGGCTCCCCTCCACAACCGCTGCGACCCCCGCTCATGGGAGAGAGCGGCCGCACCACAAGCTGCCCCCTGAGGAGAGTCAGAGCTCGGCCTCAGACCCCTCTCTCACTAGTTCAGCCCTCGGCGTCGTTTCCATGCTTGTCCTGAAATCCTGCTGCTGGTGGGTGCTGGACCACGGTCCAGCGGAGAGAGGCTGAAGCAGGCTCTGAAGATACGAGCGGGATGAGGCGCTCCAAGGGAGGCCGCTCCCCTCCCCAGTTTAGAGAGGAAAAAGGCTTCCCTTCTCAAACCCGGGGTCCTGTTCCGCAGACCCGGAGCTTGCAGCAGGGCAGGTGAGTTCCAAGGCCGGCCGCCACCTCGGGCGTGTGGGCCGCCCTGCGCCCTCCACCTCCCTTTACCCCGAGCCAGGGGGAGCCTTCCGGTAGGCCTGCTAGGCCGGGATATCCCCATTCGAGACCCAAGGGCCAGGAAAGGCGGCGGCGGGGGTCGGGGGCTGACGCCCTCCCGGAATCTCACTCGGAGCAGCATCAGCCTCATCTGCCGCAGAGGGCACGGCCGGTAGGTCAAATGGTGGGAACGCCTCGGAGGCGGACGGGCAGAGGCAGTACCGGGACAAACAACGATTAAAACTTCGGAGGCTTTAGCTCCACCCAGAAGGGAGAGGGGGGCGAAAAAAAAAAAAAAAAAATCCAACCCCAGAGAAGAGCAAAACGAGATGAAGACATTTCCCTCTGGGCACCTGCTCTGCGGCCCCTGGGATGATGCAGACCCGGCGGGTTGCCGGGGACTGAGCCCATGATGCTCGGGTGCTTCTTTAGGAGCCCTTGTGCGCAAGTAAAACGGAAACTTGGAAAGAGGCGCCAAGATGCGTGCCAGGAAAAACCAACAACAAAACCGCCGCAAGTGCCAAAGCGAGATGAGGACTCAGGTGCGGGCAGCGCGGCCCCAGGCGCGGAGGCGGCCGCAGGACTGCGCGGGACCCCGCTGTAGGGACAGCCCCTGCGCGGGAGCGGGCGGGTGCCTTCCTCCCGGAGGGCTCTGGAAAAACCTGACATTACACATCTCGGTGTGAAATTAAGCCAGTCAGCGTCCTAAAGCTTCCCCCTTTGACATGTGTGAGCAGCCGGCAAAAGGGTAATAAAAATCAGGTTTACTTACGTGTCATAATTGTCTCGGAATCCTTTTGCGAAAGGGTTGTGATCTATTTTCAGCTGTGTGATCTAGGGAAAGAGAGGAACAGAGCTGACGTTGTGAAAACCTGAAAGATATACCCCACTGCAGCCAACTCGTTTTTAAAGGACTAAGGTTTACTCTAATCAATCAAATTGCCTTTAAACCGCGAAAAATTAAGATCTGGCGTGCTTATAGACATCAAAGTCTAATTTTAAGATTCACCTTATTGTAAAAAGTACGATAAAATTTAATATTTAACGCCATGTTTTGAAACGTGTCAGAATTCCTACTGCAGGGGTATGAATATGTTGAAATCCAGAAATGAGGCAAAACGTAACGCAGAACGGTAACTAAGAGTTTGCATTTGCATGGAACAAAATAATTAAAGCGCGAATGTGGACTGAACATATGTCATTTGAAAAGGGGGCACCAGTCTGTAGCAAAGCCAGACCACTCCGAAACACATCCAGGCATTAACGAGCTTTTAATTTGAGGAAGTTTCTCTGTCACCCCCGGCGCAATCAATGAGGATGTTAATTGATCTTTGCAGATTTAAAGCTTAAGCTAACAGCTTAACAGCTAACTGAACCGTTTCCGACTGGGAGATAAACGCGGAGCAGCGCCCAGCCCCGAGCGGAGGGGCAGGATGGCGCCCGGCCTTGAGGGGAGGGCTATGCCGCTACGGGAGGGGGCTCCCAGGGTGAAGACGGCGCAAGCGGCTACGGCCATGCTTGGAGCTGGTCAGGGTGGGATGGCACAAAGGGAAAGACAGGAGCCTTATCTCGCTGCGCTAGAGACCCAGGGGAGGGCGCGCAGCGGCCGGGCCGGCCCTGGCGGGGTGCCCTGCGGAGAGCGCGGCGACCACGAGCGGAATAAACCAGGAAGCTCTTTACATCGGTGTTTTGGTAGGCGGTGACTGCTATGAATTGCGTCTCGGGGAAGGTGAAGGTCTGCACTCTGCCCGGCTGGTTGGTATCCTCTGTCCCATCTTCGTTCACCTCCACCACATGCAAGCGGGGCTGGTACTTGTGGAGGGACTGCAAAACCACCATCTGTCAGGCATGGCAAAAGGAGGGAGGGGGCCGCGGGTTAAAAAAAAAAAAAAAAAAAAAAAAAAAAAAAAAAGGAAGAAGAAATTAGAGGGAGAAGGACGATGAGAACGATGCCCGGTGGCCGCCGCCTCCACGGGACGGCTGCGGGCTCCTCCGGCCGCACCGGACAGCGGTGTCAGCTTGGGCAACGCTCTCGGGGGCGTCGAGGCCAGTGGCAATTAACGGGAGGACTTTCTCATCACCACCACCCTTTTATTTTCCCCTAACGACACGATCTAAAAAAATACACGTCCTTTCGGAAACGGCAGGATTTTGCCTGAAGCAATAAAAATAATTCTGGCAGAGCGCCTGCGTTTCCCCACTGACCTGTCCGTTGTTGTTCGATGCTCCTTTATTGTTTGTAAGTTTT
The DNA here is from genome assembly GCA_038380795.1 of Pyrocephalus nanus. Lineage (NCBI taxonomy): Eukaryota > Metazoa > Chordata > Aves > Passeriformes > Tyrannidae > Pyrocephalus > Pyrocephalus nanus. Next base: position 17,237,724 of record CM076267.1, on the reverse strand, counting down.
AGTTTCCCAAAGGAGATTTCCTGGCGCATCCAGTGGGCTCCCGTATTGGGGGAGTCGGGGTGCATGTACACCCGGTTTCCTAAGCAAAACAGCAAAAAACCACAAACACATCACAGCTCTCGCGTATACCTCGGGTTCTGCCCCATGAAGCAGCACAGAAGGGCGAAGGACCCCGTTAGGTTACCAATATTTTACTGCCAAAACTGCCTTCATTTTAACCGAAAAGGATTAAAACAGCTCTTTCCGAACACATTTTACTTTCTCCTCCACCCTCCTTTAAAAAGAAAAAAAAAATAAATACAAAACCAAGAAAAGGCATCTTTGGCCCATTCGCGTTTAAGAATTCGCCAGAGCCAGTCCACGAAGGCATTAATTAATCATTCTCACCTACATATGTGTCGGAAAAAGTGTTAATTGGAGAAACTTGCCTTGTACATTGGTGTCCGCCTTGCCGCAAGGAACCCATTTGCCTCCCTGAAATCTCCAGTGATTGGGATCCGCCAAAATTACATCCACAAAAATATTGTAGTGAGCCGTGGGGTCGAGACCAGAAATATTAAAGCTTAGGAAAGGGAACATGCGCCTATAAAAAACAAACAAAAAAACCCCACAAAAATAAATAAAAGGAAAAGAAAAACGAAAGGGAAGGAGGAAAGCAAGCCAGCGACAGGCACACGAGGAGGAACCAGCCGTTGTGCTTTATTCTCAGGGCTGCCGGTATTGACTGGGAAATAAAAATCAAAAGAAATCCCCTCCCCGGAGAGTCGAGCTTTCCGCGGGGAAGGGATGAGGGCAGCGGGCGCGGTAACCTGGAGGGAGGCAGGGAAGGGTGCCCCGGTGGGGATCGGCTCCGGCGGGGATCGGCAGCGGCGCTCCCGACGACCCGGGCAGGGACCCCGGTGACGGGCGGACGGCTCCGCCGGGGCGGCAGAGGTTCCGGGCGGCTCCCGCGCCGAAGCCCGCGGCTCAGCCCCGACACCCGGCGAGAGTCCATGCGGTGGCTTACCTTCCCTGCTTCGTGATGATCATCTCCGTCTGGTGCCGGTGAAATTTCAGCCAGAGTGGCCTGTTGCACAGGTAGACCTGAGCCTTGCCGGGAACTAGCCCCGGCTGGGTGGAGGAGAACTGGTAGAAAGGTGCCCCTTGGTAGGAATGGCCATACTGCTGGGGGTACGGGTAGCCCGCCGTGGGGTAGCCTTGCGGAGAAGAGTTGGACAGGAGGCTGTTATAAGCTCCGTTGGTGATCACAGGATGGTGAGCCATGTAGCGGCTGGGGCTGGCGATGGAGAAGGCTGGGTGAGCAGGTCCATGCTGGCTGGGATAAGGGAACATGGTACTAGGAGCAGAGGCAGCAGACTGGGGCTGGCTGGACTGAGAGAGCAGATAGCGATCTGCAGCAGATCCATCGAAACTGTGACGAAGCTCAGAGACCCCGTCCAAGACGGGAGAGAGTTTATTTCTCTGGACGTCCCCTGGTGTGTCCTTGGAGTCAGGAAAATTGTCTGTATCTGACTGATTCGTCATCCCCCTGGTAATTTTTTTCAAAGGTGAACTTCTCTCCAGGTTGTCAGTGGTCGAGATAATGGGATGATCATGCAAGGCAAGCTCAGATCCGCCTGCATGTGGGTAACTGCTGCTCACATTGAGAAATTTCTTGGAGAGCATGATAGAGGGAGAAAGACAATGCTCCAGCTGCATAGCTCTAGCACCACAGTAATAACCCTTCAGTCCCTGGATCTGAAAGGGCTCCTTAGTATCAGAAGCTAGACATCCTGGGACCCTCACTAGGCAGAAAGCACTTCATCCACCAAATGCTTCCCAAACGTTTGATTTACTTTTTTTTTTTTTTTTTTTTTTTTTTTTTTTTTTTTTTTCCTCTCCCTTCCCAGGGAGAAGAGATTGGCCAATTGACACTATGCAGCAATCAGGAAAGACTCACTTTTGATCTTGCTGCTTGTGGAGAGGATGAAACGGCTTCTGCCATTGGTTAACCGCTGACAGTAATTTAATTAGATAGACATTAATTAGGATAATCACCTGGCTCCTGGTCGCGACGATCATGGCAAATTGAAGGAGATGATTTTATTGTGAGATAGAAAGAAGGGAAAGGGGGAAGGGAAGAGTGTGTTTGCTGTGAGAGCTCATTATTATGTGACCTTTCCGGCTTTTTTTTTTTTTTTTTTTTTTTTGACTACGGCTGGAAAATAAATCCAAACCCTACGATTCCCCAAATATTGAGCGCCTGTTCTCTACCTTTGTGCGTCAGAATGGAGAGCGGGTCCTGGGGGCTTCGCGGACCGGTTATGAGGGGAGCACAGGGCTGGGCAGCCGCTGCCCTTAGCTCACCCCCGCGGTTTGTCCCCAGCGGGGCACAGCCCCTCTCCCCCACCTCTTCTGAGCGACCCCCGGCGCAACGCCCCCACCCTTCCCACCAGCACTGCTTTGCGGGGGAAAATGCGCCCTCCGTCCCCGCTGACAGCAGCCGCGTATCATCTCTTTTAACTTCTGAAATAATCATAAGCCCCTCAGCCGAAGTGCCCTAATGTATTTGCCGCGATGTTTACGGGTTCTTTGGAAAATAAATATTTTATCTGGGAGACGTAATGCCGGAGATTATCAGCAAAACAGCGTGGAAGGCGTCCACCTTCCCATCCGGCTCCGGATTTCTTTTCACCCGGTGCCTGCTTTCCTCTCCATGCTCGGTCCCGCGGACAGCCCTCGGTGGGGGCCGATTTTTGGTAGCACCCTTGCCATGAGCCGCGGCCCGTCCTGGCTGGGTCGGCGGGTTCGGGCGTAGCGGAGAAGCCCAAACCACGGGGGTGCTGCTGCAGGAGCCGCCGGCACCCTCTGCCCGGGGGCGTCTTGGCAGAGCCGCAGGCCCGGCCGAGCCCAGGGGAGAGCGGCGGCCGCGGCCCCGGTGACACTCGGGCTGGGGGGCGAGACCCGCGCACCTTCGGGGGGCTGCGGAGACCCCCAGTTAGCGGAGGGACCGACCCGCGAGTCCCGCGGTGTTCCCGGTAGAGCCTCGGGCTATTGGAAGCGGGGACCCTCCAAGGCGCGAAGATGCCCCGGAGTTCAGGGGAGCCGCTCACCACCCCTCCTTTGCCAAGCACCGGTCTCAATTTCCCTTCCTAGGGAAGCTTGAGTGTTTTTAAAAGCACAGTTTTTGTTTTCTCTTGTTTTGTTCTTTTCTTTTTTTTCTTTTTTTTTTTTTTTTTGGAAGGGGGGGTGTTGGATTTGGGGTTTTATTTTTACCCCGGGGAGGAGCTCTCCTCTCCTGTTCCATTTTTCTTGGTATTGTCCCCTTAGCGGTTTGGACTTCAGGTATTTTACAGACCACATCTCTTCCCAGGTGACATCAGCAGCCGGCTTCAATTTCAACTGACAGCTAATGCAGTCTAAACCATCGCGTAATAAGACCAAACAATCGTATAATTGCCTGAAGCCAGGCCGAAACTTTTGCAAACTCAAATCCAGAGAAGACTAGAGCCAGGATGACTTGTCAGAATGTGTATTTCAATGCTCTCATCCCATGGTCATTTATTTTTCTATTGCTTAACCATGAGCTACTTCATTCACGTAGTGTTTCATAAATGCCAACGTACACACACTCTGCAAGGAAATGATTCTAATAGGATAAATTATGAAGCAAAAAGCAAGCAGTTCACTGTTCTAGTCGCATTCGGGTGGCACAGTGCATACAACTTTCCATACACTACCTTATCCTTTCAGTGCTAAGAAAATAGTTTCATTATTATCAGTTCTAACTAATGTTTCTGACACTTGTTTCACCATTGTGCTCACCCTTTCCTTTCCCTGCTTGAACCAACAGAAAGGTAATGGACTTATATAGGCAGGAGATGGATCAAAACGCAGATAAACTCTCGGAAATGCTGCCCTGAATTACAGAGCTACACCCATATAGATGCAGAGCTGCAATGAATTCAGTGGTATGCTGCCAATCACATGGAAGTGCTAATATATGCCAAAAATCTTCAGAGCACAACTCCTAAACTGGTATAATAGGGGGATATGCAATGGCAGGTGGTGTTACAGAATCGTCATAGAATGTAGAGAGGTTTGCTAATACAATATGCCCGTCCTTCGCGTTGACAGGTGACAAGGGGTCAAGCTGCTAATGAAGGTCTGCTCCATTGCGGCTGGAGGCTCAGAAGGAGGCTGCTTGCAAACCTCTTTCTTCCTCCAAGATGGTATATGGGCTGCTGCTTTTCAGGTTACAGCATACACACACTCCTCCAAATCCTTTGTGTAGCTTCTAAAGCAGTGGACAAATATAAGGAAAGATGCCCCAAAAAACTACCTTTTTATTATTCATGAAACATCTTGGTAAATGGAAAATTGTGCCTCCAAGTCAAACTGAGGAGTGAACAGAAAGCAGGGTACCACAGCACAAGCTTATACTACAGGAGATCTGCATCTCCAACAGACTCCCTTCAGCTACCCTCTGCAAGATGTACATTTGTCAAAATTAATTTAGAATATGCAAGACTCACTGGTTTGTCTCCCTGCTTACACCAGCCTCTCACGCATGTATACACTGCAGCACTGCGCTAGCTTCTCTCCTGCTCTGCAGTGCCATGTTACCCACGACCTGCCAAACTCTGTCTCCCTCGTGGTGTTACACGTGCGCGTGGGAGTAGAGAGCGGCAGGGATGCAGAGCCCCACTGGCAGATGAGCCCCAGGACAGGTCCCCCGATCAGCTCCTGCCCCATCTCACCCCGAGATGCCCATATCCCACAACAGCAAGGCCCAAGTACAGCCTTCCTCAAGGACACGCAGGTTTTCAGTGTAAATCGCCTGAAAGTACTTCGATTTAACTACACTCAGGCAAATGTGGTTTGGTATGTCTCCATTTTCCCAGCCTGATATTCCACTGCCTACTGTGGGGGCAGAGGGAAGGCCATAAGGAGGGCAGCTGCAAAAATCTGCATGTTTCCCTCTGAAGTAAGTGCATGCTAAATATACTTCGAGAGAGAGTTATTCTGAAATAGTAAATTAAAGACCTAAATAAGAAATTCCAAACAAAAGAAAAATCTTTGAATGGTAAGGAGTAAGTAAATAGAAAAATAATGGGTATAAACCAGAAAATATGACAATTTTATGGATTATTTCTTCAGTATGCAAACAAGTTGAATTTTTAAAAAATCATCTTCAACAAGAGATATATCTAGTTTTAAGTATTTGCTTGCCACTATTATTGTAATTTATTAAAAAAACCCAAAACACTAAATAGAAAAATAAAACTCCTGCCCAGACAAAAGAATCACATAAGTACCATCCACTACCTAAAAAAAACCCCCACCCTAACAAAAAATTCCAACCAGCCCCCGGCCCAAAACCCGGAGTTACTCCCTAAACCCAGTTATTTGGCTTTGCCTGCTTCAAACCCAGCAGTCAATCCACCTGCCCTCCTCTGTTTTCCTCTCCAGTCAGTGGAAATGGTTTTAAATGTCATATTCTAGTTGGGACTCTTTCCATATATTTATATATATGGACATCTTGTGTATGTTCTCTTTCACGGGAGGGAGGGTTCATGTAACCTAGAACAGCCTCTATCACTTTAATGTTTATTCTCAGAATACTGCTATTTATGACACCACTTGTGAGAGTTGTGTGATTCAGTTATCAGCAACTGAATTAATTTTCTTAAGGTCAGTTGTCTTCTGTAGATATTAGGGTTTGAATAATATTCAAAGGGAGCTGATTTGAATTTTCAGCATTTTGGGTTTTGTACATCCTCAGAATTAAGCACTACTACAATTTTTGTGCCTTTTTTTGTTTTTTAATCTCCATGAGAGTATCTGGTAATCAATGGGAGCCAAATTCCATTAGAGAATTTTTGCTGTCCTAGTAATTAATATCTCAGTAGTTTTACAGTGGGTAGAAACAAGCCTTTAATAACGCTTTTTCTACTCTGTTATTTCCTGCTGTCCTTTCTCAAAAAAGATTGTCCAGAACTTAAGACAGGTTTGTAAATGTATTTTTATTAAGTTGCAACAATCAAAATATATATGTATTACTGATTTTCCCCCCAAATATTAAATGAAAATGTAATACATTTTTTCCCACATGGTGTTCTTGAATACTTTGTAATCTGTGCGGACCCTGACATAAAGAAATTGAAGCAAATGCACAATGAGAGACTGAAAGGTGTTATAGTGATGCACTTACATTGCAAATAAAGTCAGATGTCTCTGTTTAATCAAATAGAGCCTCAACAGTCTCTGTTTTGTGAGTATTAGAAACAATAAACAAATATACACAGAAAGCATCACAAATGGAAAATTGGTTATTTAAATACAACTGTATCCAACATAGCAGCTAAACACTGGACAATGTTTGAGGTCATCAGCACGTCCACATGCTCTTCTAAATGACGTTTGGGATCCTGAAATACAAAGGATGCCATGAGAGGAATGACTGAAACACATCTCTGAAGAATTTCACATATTTCAGGTCTATTTAAGATGTCCATGAATTAATGAACACAAGCCAGTAATGCTCCTACATTTTTCATTCCAGCAAGACCTACCATATGACTGAATTTCCATGAACAAGATTTTATTTGTCCATACTAACAGTTAAGTTGAGGATAGGTTTAGGAAGTAAATTTCTACCCAGCATCTGAAGAGTAACCATGACAGCTGTGAGTTTTAAGGACAACACACAATATGTGAAATTTACTATACATCTCACTAAGGCCAATATTTTAATCTTAGTTCTGGTACATTGCAATTTGTTTTCAGATCTTTGCACAAATGTGTGTTCTAATCCTGTAAAGCCTCAAGCATCATCTAACACAGTCTTTGAATAGTTGTGTTGACTGCAAGAAAATTAGCATATCTATACCCACAAAACATGTACAATGCTCTGTTCAAATGTTCTGAAAAACTGAATGTTAAGCCTGAGCAGTCTTCTGAAAATACACATCCCCACACACTATTACTCAATTGATGTGGGCATTTGTGGGCATCTGCATAGAACAATGAGATTATTTCTGGTTGAAAATCATACTCATGCACTTCTTCAGTTTCACAATTGATATTGAGTAATTAATCTCCAAATACTGCAAAAATATCAGGCACGTTTAAAAAAAAAATCTCTAAACTTCATTATAGTATTACTGTAGCATTCTTTTGTGTAAAGAAATTAAAATATGGAGGACAATCAAGCATGGGTATTAAGTTTTTTTAAAAAAGAATTATGGTCAAAATGTAATGAGCCCATCTAAGTTTACATAGAAGTGTGCTAGGAAATCTATGTGAGCTTTCCTTCTTAAGTAACTCATTTTCAGAGATCACACAGTTCTCCAATATTCTTTCTGTTCCTAATACATCAAGCACCTAATAACTTTATATCCCTATTGTGAGATGCTCTTTGTTTTCAAGGTTTTTTATATAAGTTGCATCAAAAATCCACTTGAAAATTACTTCACAGAACAATTTTTTAATTTAAAGAAAACTTAAAAATTTTAACAGGAAAAAATTTCTTTGCTTTTTGAAGAACTGTATCAAAACAGATTTTTTTTCATGTGTGTGTAACAGCTAGTGAAGCTCAAGTTCTGTTTGAGATGACTTCATAACCTTAAAATACAACCCTTCTTACATATTTTATATGTATATATTTATGTATGTGTAGGTGTACATAAACTCCATTGTTCTGAATGCTACAGAAATACACGAGTGACTGAACAATAGTGCAGATGTGTTATGACATTGCTGCTAGAAGCTGACACATAAGAGCAATCCAGAATCCTTTAAATTCTTCTACTGCTACCACCAATACAATAAATCCTGGTTCTTTAAGGACATGCTAGATACTTTAAAAGCTATTTCTTGTTTCCATTGTCCTTCTTGAATTTGAACACAAGCTCTTACAAATCTGCTTTGCTCCCCTCTTGGTCACAAAAGCATATTTCCTCAATCTTTATGTTGAAATCAAATACAGAAATAGTTTTCTGTTGAGTCTTTATCTACAAAGATGTTATATCCTGACATTGCAAAGGGATGGAATGAATTGAGTGGGTGTTTTCAGTTTCAGCTATGGTCCTGAAGTGTTTTCCTCAAGCACCAACACAAAAGAACACAGCTTACTTGCCTATGTGTGGATCGGAGCACAGCACTGACAGTGTGTTCATGAACTGAGGACAGGGGTGAGCTGGCTCTTTCGCCATGACAATGTATAAATAACATCCCAGCCTTTGTTTCCGTGATTACTAATATTTAAAAGCCTCCACAGTTTGGGCTTCCCTGACACAGACTTGGACGTCTGTATGCCTCTTAAAAGAAGTTAAAAACAAAAGAAGAAGAAAGAAAGAAAAACTAAATCTCAACACTGCTCCTCAGCATGTAATAGAAACACATGTAGAACATGGCTTGCAGATATTCTGCCGGTTACCTATAGTCAAAAGCCCAGTTCCTTACACAACCTTCAACAAAAATAAATTTATTATTTAAAGTGTTGAGAATATCATGCACATAGAATTAAAATCACCTACACACGAAAAAAAATTAGTATTTAGAATGAACGAAGCATATCATTCCACCTCACTCTAATTCATCACACCTCACCTGCTTGCCAACATTTTTTATTGCCAGCTGTTCAGGTGTCATCTTATCTTCTTCCTCAACAGCCTGTGAAAGAAACACAGAAAAGGTCAGTGTTTCAGATTTCATTTACTTTCTCCTCAAGCCACAGATTCTCAAAATACAATTCTCTTTCTCTTAAAAAAAAAAAATCAAACAGCAACACATTTCAGAAAGTCAAAAGGAAAAGTACTTCAGCTTTTCAGCAGACGTGGTTTTAATTACCAAGTGTTAGTGCAAAAGATCAAGGCAAATATTCATGAATGGTTTTATTGTCAAATATTCACAAAACTGTTACTGAGCAAAAATCTCAAATGAGTAGTATCGAAAGTTAAAGATAGTTGAACACAGTTAAACTAGTAAAGCAGAACCAAAAGTGAACGTAATAATGAATTTTGGTTTAAAGGACTTTTAAGAAGGTAAAAAACACAGCAGTCATCAAGAGTGACTGACACCCTTACTGCTCCTAGAGTGCTTGTTGAGATCTAGTATTTGTAAGAAATATTTTTAAGTGCCAGTATTAAAACAGTAAAAGTAGCTGTGATTCCTCTTCCTTACAACACCAATAACAAATTCCTTATCTAACAAGAACATTGAATTGGGCTCTGGGACGTGTTCTAAATATTTACCATTTTTCTATCTACTGGAGTGATACAGATTGATAACCTTTACTGTGCTATAGTGATCAAACAGTCCTTGACTGAAGGACTGAAAAATATGATTAACTGATTATTCTGATCTACAGGAATCTTATATTCTCTTCAGTAAGTAAAAATACAAAATTGATGTGATTACTCACATTTCAAAGCAAAATACGTACTTTAACACTTTCACAGCTTAGGGCAAAAAGTTGGGTGGCAAAGCCTGAAGAGCTAATATAGGTAACTTCACACAGAAATGATACATAGTTGATTACTAAGAACCACAGTCATTCTGAATAAAATTTGTGATGATCAACTCCTTATGAAATGAAGTAAATAATTTTTCCACTTCATAAACACAGCTGCAGTTATAGTATCATTATGGGATATGAATACCTTGTTATAATTCTTAGCTAATTCTAACATCTCCTTCACTACTGTTTCATTGAGTTTGCAATGGTCACTGTAGTCCTGAAGTGTCAAACCTTCCATCCAACTCTTCTTATGCAAATTTAGCAACATCTGCAAAAAAAGATTTAGAGCAGTCATCAGAAAATGCTTTCAAAATACTATGAAGATCTCTTTGGCAGAAAACCAATTTATAATAAGAAGAATATAATTTAAAAAAAGATCTTACAATGTCAATGTTTAAATAGAGTAAATACAATAATCAACTATTCTGCTAGAGTAGATTATAGGGTTTGCATACATTTTTCAAGATCAAACTTCTTGAACCCTAAATATGAAAATGAGGCATGGAGACCTGGGTCACATTTACTTTGACAGGAATATGTAGGTTTGTTTTCTGGGATTTCCTATTTTTGCTGAATCTTGAGAATGCACAATAGCATTGTAGAAGAGCTAATGGAAAGGTGAATACTTTAGCTGCCAAATAAGGAATAGTTAAAGCTTCTGCCCTCGGACAAAACTGAAAAATATTTTAACGTTTGGATTCAATTCATAATCAGTAATTCATTCACTAATTATCTGATCTGTATGCATGCAACTGACAGAGTTATGATGAAGTGAACTTTGTAAGCAACCAAAGCATGACTCCTTGTGTCTTTGTCCTCGTACAAAATAAACAGCCCTAATAACAACATGATAAAGTGTTGTAGAGTTTTGACAGTGATAAATGCAGGTACTGTTAGAAATATTTGAAAAGCTCTACTTGACACTGATGTTGTTCTTGAAAGAATGAAGGAATAGCTAGGAAGGTAATTTCTGTATTTTCATGAATAAAGAAAGCGTATTTTATGGATCTCCTGTATGCTTGAGGGCTGTAGCAAGAACTCTTTCAGCAAGAAGTTTCAGTTTACCTTCCGTTTGCAAACACATACTAGACATCTTTGAGAACTGGTAAGACCTAATTACTCTCACTTAAATAAAAGTACCTGTTTCATCCTATGCACAGCTTTCGAAGAAACCTGGCTTTGGAACACATGAACTGAGTTGAAAGTTTGTGTCATAATTTGTATTAGCAAGATCTTAGCTACTGACAGAAGGAGTCGTAGGCAAACTGCATATGGACAGTTTAGCTAGGCTATCTTGATTTTAAAATTATGGTTTGGTGTGATGCGCTCCTAATCTAATACATGAAGCATGTACTCTTCTTACTACAGATGGAGACAACAGATCACCACCGCCACGAGGGGGGTTTGAGATATACACAAAGCTGCCTTATGAAAGATGTGAGAGAGAGTTGTTGCCTCACAGATTAAAGTCTTCCTAACTCGGTCAAGATTATTCTTCCACTTGCAAAGGTGGTAACTTACATAAAGCCATTGAAGAAAATATGCACTTGGAACTTCAGGAAAGATTGGATATGCCATATTGTTGCATTTGAACGGAAACAATAACCCCTGGAAACTTCACAGACGTTTCCTGAGAGAGCTGTTTTTGTTGAATCCGTTTTTCTTTTCAGTAACAATGAGGTCTTGAAAGTCTGATACTGCCCTAAAAATGGCTGAGCATCTCACAAATTCTCTCCAACTCCCTGATTTCCACACATATTCTTCCATTATTTATTTTTTTCTTATTATTACTTGTAACTCTCCAAAAGTCCAAATAAAGTGCAAAAACTGTTCTGACCATCTTATCATAAATTTCAGCTATGAGATCAATTTATAACCCTAACAAGACTATATAAGCACACACAGGTATAATTGAGGACACAATCTGACTTTTCAAGAATTAACTTCTGTAGATAATAAATAAAACTTTTTCTTTCTTTGTCTCCTCCCACCACCCCACTGGTTTCTTTTCTGGGTTCTGATGGCCAGGCTAGATTTTGCTTGTAACTTGAGGCAGTTTGATGCAAAAGTAACTGACAATATTTGTTGCAAGTAACTTAATAATATTTTTTCTGTGAACGAAGGACATCACTACTTCCTCATATTCAGCAAAATCTTGGGGAGCTCCATTCATAAAACTGGAAGTACCTTCTGTCAAAATGACTATAGCAAATAAAACCCCAACATCCCTTGCTTATACAATTCCATTTTGGAAAACATGGACTCCCAGCTTTAGGAATTCCAGCCTGTGAAAACTTAAGGCAGCTAGTAGATCTTTCAGCTTCATCACTGTAAACATGATACTTTGCACGAACTGGTTAAATGAAGAGAACAGCATAAGGACTCTCCATAACATGTGGACAAAAGTGTTATCAAACTATTTATATGGTTATTAGAATGTAGTTTTGCAAAGTTTCGTCATCATGACTACACATCTAAGTGCTTTCTGGAAGAGAAGCCATCTACTCCAAGAGAGTTAAAACAACTACTGAAAGCAACAGTAGTTGAAACCAGAATATTGCCAAAAATCTTAAACAGTTTGGAATAATGTTCTTTGTCCTCTGAATAAAACCTGAAACAATTACCTTCTGTTCTAGTTCATTCTTCCTGTAGTTGATGGTGATGGAATAGTAATGTCGGTTTAGTCCATGAATTAGTGCCTGTAAAATTCAGGAGAAAAATTGCATTAAATTAGCCTCCACTGAAGTGAAGACATATTAGAAGGGAAAAGCTCATTTAAATACAAGCACCTCTAAACATGACTCAAATAAAAGAAAAACCACAAAGAAACACACAGAGATAACAAGTAGGTATCAAGTAAATGTACCTGGACCTATTTCTCTTTCAGTGTTCATTTACTGACAGTTATGCTTTCTATTTCTAAACCACTGATTTTTTTCACACAGTAACAACTATAATAAGAAAAAATGGTAACTGCCTGCAAACATTTGACCGATACATATGCACAAACATATTTCTCTCAAATCCTTCCTCTCTCAATAAATTTGGTTATCAGTTCTATTAAAATATTGGGCTCTGTTACAAACAAAAGACTATTTGCTATCTATTAATTTACAACCACTGTCAACATTCCCAGTTCATTCTCCAAGGTACAACACAAAGAGAGAGTAGCTGAAGCAGTGAGTAAATCAGACTGTGTGCATCAAATCAACCTTGGATATTACAGCCAATTTTTAACTTTAAATTAAAAAAAAGACCACCTTTTTCATTATAATTAAGCCCTTTGCAAATGTGTTAAACTTGTATATCACAGCCTGATCTACTGAGATTAGGTTAAGTGATAGCTGTATGCATCTATCTTCTGTTTTGTTTATGTGCATTATTTTTGTTTTTACATTTATGACCTAAGGGTGAGTTGGATTAATATTTGAGGGGTTAAAAAGTTTATGATAAATCCTCATCACAACTAAAATTGTCTATTTGTCAAATAAAATTTTATAAATGAAGTATACATTTACAAATGAGATACGATAAATCATACATACAATATGCTGAATTAGTGGTATTTCTTACGTTTCAGGCATTCCACCTATTTATATTTAAATATATGTTTTAGAGCTACACAAAATGAATGTGTATTTGCATCTTATGCAACTTAATATTTCAGCATTCCAATATTACCTATAGCTGAAAATGTTCTCATATACATTTTAAACACATTTCTTTTGCAAACACATATACAAAGATACAAAACTACTTGAGCGGTTATGTTTATGAGAACAGCAATTAGAGATAAAAATTACCTGTCCCCTTATTCTGATTAAAATTGTAAAATACAGGTCTTACCATCAATTAAGTAATTTATAGTTGAAACTATTAGCAGTAAGTAGTTTCTACTACCATCTTCTTATCCCACTCAAAATGACTGCATGTGAGATTTTGGTGTTTGTGTTTAAACTCAGGTGCATTAGAAATACTTAAGAAGTTTTCTCAAGCTCTTAAAATTTGACAAATATCTTTGCCTTCTGTCCCACTATCCTTCCCTTTCCTCTTCCTTTTCAAAACCCACTCTTGAAAAGAGTGGACAAATGTACAAGATAAACAACTGTAAAAAAGCTGTTGATAAGGGAACACAAGAAAAAAACACACACACGAAAACAAAGGAACAAAGTCAAGGCATGTACTATTCTATTACTCTGACTACTGAGATTTTAAGGAAATTTCTGCTTTTGGCCCAGCTGAAATAAATATTTAGTTTGCTTCTGTCCTCAGCTGAGTCAGAGTGCTATTCATGGCCCAAAAATAAAAGCAACACAACTCTGCAAGAGCCTTTGCAGTTTTAAGAACAGAGTCATTTAAAACTATGATTTTTAGCTTAACAGTGACACTTGCAACAGCTCACTGCCACCTTGCAAAAAATGAAGACAAAAAATACCCACTTCAACAACAGAAACCCCAAACTCCCATGGCCAAAATATGCCATGCTGTAGTGACAGTGATCTTAAAATAACGAAGCTGAACAATACTACAGGGGTTTCCAAGGGAGAGCATTACACACGGTCTAGGAAAACCCAGTTAGAAAAGCCTGAAACATGCAAGCATGGGCTTGCCTACATCGAATCAACAATACTAGCTGCTGATTTCATACTCATTATTGTTTGCAGTTTTAACCAATTAAATAATAAAAAGTAAAACACAGCCTCCTGAAGCAGACACGTTAATGTATAGACCTTTTTTTGCTAGAAGTTTTTATAAATAGTAAAAGGTTTCAATGCATTAGTAAAGAAAACCTGCTCTTTTGAAAGATAGGGGTATGGCAGTCTAGTACCTCATAAAGGAGGGCCTTCTTACAGCAGAAGTTCAGCTTTTATTTCAGTTCTGCAGTGACTAATGTATGGTCTTTTTCTTGGATTTTTATTTAGAAATATTACTTCTATTGTTCAAGTACCGGAACAAAAATGCAGGGATACTGGGCTTCATGGTTCCAAGTACACATGCCTTTTAGAATGCACAGTAAGGGAGGAAAGTTTTTAAAGGAAAAAACATTGAGGCAGAAGAATGACAGGGATAAAAGCATTAACTACTCCAGAGAGCACCTGTTTCAGGACAGGAGCTATTTCTCAAAATAAAGGCTTGCTTTGATGAAGACCAAAACTTTTGTCTTACTAGTGAAAGTCAAGTTCAGAAATCAGACTTTGAATATTTATGTTTCAGAAATGTGTATTCAAAAGAAACATTACAGCAGAAGCCAATCAAGCACCCATTTTACCCACTCAATATCCTCTTCCACCATTTTTCCAGCAAATTACTGCATTACATAAAAATCAGAAATTAATTATTTAAGACACAATACAAGGTTTAGACTAGATTACATAATAAGCAAGAATCTCTAAAAACATACAGTAAAAAGACAAGATGAAGAGGGAACTTTTTCCACAATTTACTTTAGAGTGACTTATCTTTAAGAAAGCTGAGATCTTAATAAACAGCAGTTTTTAAATTGCAGGACTGAAAACAGTACCCATCTTGCATCACGTTGCGTCATCAATTGTCACTTTTAAAAGTTTGCATTTCCACAAATCTCTACTTGAATCTTTGCTGTAAACGTTTAAGACATTCATTCCCACTTAGGCAGCTAATTTAGGGCTGAATTTTAAACCCCTCACATGTATATCTCCACTGATGAATCCCATCAATTATAAATGCATGGAAAATGTTACAGAGAACAATAAATAATTTGTAACCTACAGTTTCTAGGTACCTTTCCCCCAAATTAATAAACAAATCTTGCAATTTACAGGACTATCCGCATTGGGTTTACCTGGATAGATGGCTTGTTTAAGTGACCCAGATTTGAAGTTGTTTGTCTTGGTTCATGTCCTAAGACCATCATATTAGCATTGATCAATCTGAAGGCATCAATAACAACCTGTAAAAACAAGATGTCAAGTCAATTCTTTTTATAAAATGCAACTAATAGAGCCAAGCAACAGTGGACAAGGCACAATCAACTCTCATCTGTTTTTGGCCTTTATCCAGAAAATCATTTAATTATAATATTAATAAAAAAGAGCCTCCTGCTGGCTATGTGATCAGCACACTACAGTACCTTGTATTGTAAGGTGACACCAATTATTACCTTTTCCATGGAACTTCAAGCTTTATATACATTATATCATCATATAACATTGAATTTTGTGTACACTTACTCTAAGCTTCAAAGCTATGCATATGTTTGTCACCTAAATCTTATCCAATCAAAATGAATGACAGAGAGAGACTAAAACTGAAAGTGAGCACAAGCTAAGGGACCAAGTCTAAAGCCCAGTCCTGTCACATCAATTATACTACCACAATACTTGAAATGACAACAAAATTATAGCCAGCAAGGAACTTGCCCCATGTATTCCCTTCTAGTCAGATGCTTTTTGCTTCTTGTGACTACGAAAGGGTCTATAAACTGTCTGATGGATTAAAAAGTCCTTGTCAGTGTCATGCTCAGGAGTAAAAAACAGAGTAAAAGAAAATCAAGGTCATTTATGATTTAAAGGTACACAGTAGGTAGCATTCAGAGCTATTTCATTACAAATAAAGTAAATCCATCACTGATTCTTACTCTGCCCTGTGCTGAATTTGTCTGCAAAAATTTCTGGAAACAGAATTTCACGGTCCCATACAATAAACACCACACCCCTATCCAACACCTATATGAGATGAAACAGACTTAATGACAAACAAATAATATGCTCAAATCCACTCTTACTGGGTCCTCACCATTACAGGTTTGTAACTGCAAGATAAGAATTCTTGTTTAGGTTCCAGTTTTTTACTGGACCAGTGCACGTACACCCTTGTACATCCACAAAACAGCACCAGGCAGACTTTGCAGGCACCTTGTCTGCATGTGTTTGAAGAGTTACCCTAGTTCAATACACTAAATAATTTCAATCTTCTTTTAACAGCTTTTCTGTAATAATTTTTATTCTCTTCATCTCTATAGTATGGGTTGGACAACAACAGATGCATTTATATGGCTGGTTTGGAATTTTGAGGAATTAGATTTGAACCAAATCTTTTATGTTGAACAAACAAGAAATCAACCACAGTCACTGAAAGTCTGCAGACAAAGTGGCATTGAGTCTCCTACCTTGTTCCAGCATTTTCCTCTCCATTTAAACAAATAATAATAACTAAATACACATGCAGGTTTTAAGATTACGAAATAAATATTGAGGTTATTAATGTGGAAATAAAGTGAATCAGCAAGTATTTAAAATAAAATAAATTATCAGGTGTAAACTGAAAAAGCCCACCAACTTATCACCTGTTGTATTTACTTCTGAGACCCAGTTGAGACAGTGGTGTTGAGTGACTGGATGCTACTAAGGGCTGTTGCCTGGACTCTCAGCTGCTGGCCAGATCCATCTGCATATGTCGTGTATTAAAATTGCATGCAGAAAACCTTCCAAAAAAGATCTTATTAAAAATGTTGTGACCCAATTAAAGTGAGTTAACAGTGACATACTTTTTCTGAACAAAAAACCCAACAATTCAGATTTAATATGCAGCAGAAGCATGCTATCTGACATAAACGCTAAAAAAAAAAAAAAAAGGAATTACATTTGAAAGAACTTAATTCTCAAAAATATCTGAAACAGTTTCTATAGATATATTCACTCTTTCTGGTAAGATACAAAATAATTCTGAGGGGTTTTCCCTTTTTTAGCACTATCAGATTTTTCTCTACCTCAAAACACTTGTGGATAAGCTTTTGTATATATCTCTGTATTCCATTTTAACCAGATGCTCTAATTTATGAACACCTGGAAATGCCCAGCCATAACAAACAGGCAGTATAAATTAAAAAGTCAAGCAAAGCAAAAAAGAAATCCATACAGGTTCTGCCAAGACTAGTTACATAAGGGGGAAAAAACCAAAGCAAGCAAAAATTTACCCTGAGGAGCAAGAACATGAACTTGGCAATATACTATAACAACAAGGAGCTGCTTTATAATTGACTAATGGCCACTTTTAGATCTCAGTTTAATGGAGAGCTTCACTAGACAATGTTGAGCTTATCCAAAAACAATGGCATTGTCCAGCACAGATTTCTTTTGGGATTTGAGTCAGGTAAAATAGAAAGAAATCCAAAATAAGAAAAAAATTATTTAACTTCATTTCAATAAGAAAATACATTTCAGTTAGCGTTCTCAAGATCAGTCAAATTTCACATAAAATACGAGAACGAGTTGCTAAAATATTTCTGAGGGATACTGAATTTTTACTCCAGCATCTTATTCCTGACCATAAGTAACTTCAGATATGTTTCAGGTACTACCTGCTCGGGAAAATACTGCACTCTCTATCTGTTCTCCTGAAGGAATGACATGGAAGTATTTCCTAAGTAGAACAAATGGAAATCTAACAGTGGTATGAAAAATGAAAACCACAAATCACAAATGTTATGATTTTAAAAGGGACAGAACGGTAATTCCTACAATCTCAGAGGGGTACAAAAAGTATGCGAGCAAATGGTATTTTTCATCTCAGTTGCACTGTAATGACCAATGGGAACTAAATACTTTAACTACACTAAGATTAAAGGAATTTGCTGCTATCACTATAGCAACCATCTTAAAGAAACTAACACGCTCAGCAACCTGAAGGCTAAATTTAGACCTAATACGCAATAAAAACATAAATACAACAATAAATCCTACATGTTCATTTCTATGAAATGCAATTGCTTTTTTCACAGTGAGCATAAATCAGTCCCACCTTTAGAGGATTACATAAAAATAAATAGACTCATTAATGTCCAGTGTACTAATGAGCAATGGGTGAAGTAGGTGTTAATGATGCCACAGTAAGATCCAAGAAAAAAGACCGAGTGAGTACTTGGAGGTGTGTACAAGCTGAAGTCTCATCTCTGTGTTTGTGTATTTCAAAGTACAACATGATGCAATCAGATGACATGGTCACCCCATATTCTACAGTAGAAACTTTGACACAGTATTTTGAACAAAGAACTTCTAAGGATTAATTAAAAGCAGAATAACCCCCCACTCAGTTTCTTAGATTTTTATTACTAAGAAGTCAGTATTTCCCAACCAAAAATTTTAAGCTTTCATTGCACCTGAATTACCTAATGCAGCACACATCTTTTAGTAAAAACTCCAGTTTCCAAGCTTCATGCTAAATTCCCTTTCTGAAAAGACATTAAAAAGTTGAACAAAAGTCTATGCCATTGGGATGTTTTCCAAAAATATGAAGATAAAATTTTTTTTTAAAGGCACTTCCATTGTGCAACTCTTTTACCACTCTGACCATTTAATTTTCCCTGTGTAAGTGTCTTCAGACTTTTCAGAGGTCATTTCAACAGCAGACAGCTTATAACAAAACCATTAGCAGTTTGGCTAGCTTAAGGAAACCTCTTACTTTCCTTTTTTGTTTATTATCACTGCATGAATCTGCAGCATATGAGAGTTTATAATTTCTCATGCTTGTTAAATTCATGTTAAAGGTCTGTTTTCTTGTTGAATAAATTTTGTTCATATAATGCTGCCTATTTCATATACTGAGTCTTTAATAGCACCTTTGGTCTATGCGCAACTCACAGATCAAAACAGAGGACTAAAATAGGGGTTGATGATGCTATTTACATGTGTGATTCCTGCTGTCTTCTTGTTAGTAGCTTTAATATAATAGAAGACCTTGTCTGTTTTGTAATTAACACATCTTTACTGGAGAGATATTTGGAAGTGATTGCTGTGAATATACTGGTTAGTAAAATAAACACAATCACACACCACTTTCTGTTATCAGACAAATTTGTGAATTGTACACATTATACTCCAGATCAACAAACTGTGATATAACAGCCAAGTAGAAGACACATTTATATAACCCTTTATTTTTCTGAAAATATGTATTCAATCTGACCTTGCAAATATAATTAGCTTGTGGGATGTGTGGATTTCAGTACCATGGATGCTTTACTAATTGCAGCTCTTGGAAATAGATACTAAATATTTGGAAGCTGCCAATACAAAATAAAAACTGCATCTTTTTGTACATCTGTCTTAGCTTCAAAATGCATAATAATCTAAAAAACAATAACTATACAGCATTTTTTTAGCATTCGCCTGGGATCAACAGTCCATATAATGTATTTTTAGAAACAAAATTTACACTTATCCTGAGTGTAAATTTCAGTACAGCTATAATTAATATGATTCAAAGTTACTCACAATCTAAGACAAGCGCTGGACTCCTCGGTTGCTAACTAGATAAAAATCTGGCCTCTTATAGTCTGCACAGTTATTAAAAATAATGGCTTGATTAAAATTTAAGATGTTTAGTGCCAGACTTCTTTTAGCTGCTTCTGGAAGTGTGAATGTGATATATAGATATATATATATATATTACCACTTTTTCTAAAACAGTCTTCATAATTTTGTGGGGTATTTAAAAGAAAAATAAGATAAATTCGAGAGTATTTTACACACTTGATTCTTAAATCCCTCCAGTACCAAATATCTGAACAAACTGAATGAAATGGTCCTGTTTTTCAAGACCCCCTATATTTTAATGGTAAACTTAAGTTAGGAATAAGTGATGAATCCATGGCATATGGTGACTATCTTTAAAAATGCATTGTGTCCTTGAATTCCAATAGCGACGTATTGTTTATGCCATATGTTTATGAACAAACATACCAGTGCTTAAAGACAACTGCAAAGGATATAATGTGGTTATGCCAGGTGTGGAAAAAGAAGTAATGTCCCATCTAAAATCTCTTTTATCACCTGCAACCGACCTGTTATCAACTGCTTAGTTTGTTTCTAGATTCTTTAAAAATGAAATGGAACACGTGACCTGTGAAGTGCAGCTCTAGTTTATGACCATTTCGTTATTTATGCTGCCATGCACTGTTAGACAACTACAAGTGAAGAACATCTTCTGTCCCCTGCAAGCCCACAACATAAAAAATTCAAAGAAATCTTACTTTTCATGCCATTTCCAATGAAAAGCACTAAGAACTGAAACTGACTCATGCCAAATGCATATCACTGAATTGCTGTGATTGTGAGTCTGAAGTTTGCAACATGGAAATTATTTATAAAATGTCAATTTTAGCTCTGGAAAACATATTCCTAGGAGTATGTGCATTTTCCTTCTCTATCCTTAGAGAATTGTTTACTTGTGGTCAAATCTGCAGTACAACTTCAATATCCATACTGGAAGGGGAAGAGAACTCAGTATAATACATTTATCTTGACAAGTGAGGGCATGCATCCATAACTCCCAAGTAGCAGAGCCACAAGTTTTAAAGCTATATGCCTTAATGAAGATAAATGGACTATTCCACATCAAAAGGAAATTAAACATTTAATACTTTTCAACAAAGTCTTCTTGAAACTTTCTGTTTTAAGGAAGGGCATGAACTGAAGTAACCTATGTAAATGGGTTAAAATGTGTGTTTACCTACTAAATTACTTTAGTAGGTAAACATACATTAATTAATTACATCATAGCAAGTCCAAAGGGCATTGTATAAAAAATTTTAGAACACTAGCATTGATATTAACAATTTTGACATTCCATTAAAAAAATAGGAAGTAAAATATGCAAAATATGTTATTCTGAATAAGTAGAACTACTAAAAAATGCCGTTTTTCAAACAAAACAGTAACAACGAAGTGGTACAATGGTAGTAATAAAACTTTAGTTTATGCTGAGGTTTAGAAAAACACAGCCTGAACTCAAAAAACCAAGTGGCCCACACTTTAATGCAAATGTAATTAATCTCTTACAAATGTGATTCTCTAGGAAAAGGAGCATCAATCTTTATTGAATCAACAGTGATCAAACCCAGGACAGACATGCCGTTTTCTTACTTTCCAAATCAGACTCCTATTGAAATTTGGTTCCTGTCTAGATAAAACTAAGATGTTTCTGTCCAGTCAATGGTAAGAAATAGCACAGTACTGTAAGAGTATCTAAATCAAAATCTTCAGTGTACTTTTGATATTTCAATCAAAATTACATATTGTAAATTTATGTTATCTATTTCAGAACTTTTCTCTTTACAATAGAAAAGTATGAGCAAATCCAGGTCTAACAATGAAAGTTGTTCCAAGTATAAAAGATTCTGACATAAAATTGTAGGTATCACATTTTTAAAATACATTTTCTTGTAAAATGCTATCCACATAATAATTCACAATAAGCAGACATCTCCAAAGCAGTAGTGACAATACAATTTACTGGTTTATTTAGTTGTTTTAATGAATAATTTCAAGCTGTACCCAAAAGACTGTTGAATTCACTTGTGTCTAGTGAAGATTTATTAAAGTCAAGATCAAGAAAAATGCAAGAAGCAGGAAGGGGAGTGAGGTATATTTAAAATTCTCACGAACGTAATTCTTAATGGGCTATTTTGAATTTCAGGCATTACATTAGTGTCTGCACACATCTCATTTTATGGATTGCTTTTTTTCTGCCTTCTTAAAAAACAGTCTCTTTCAATCTCGTGGTTAATTCAAACAATGAAGGAAAAAGTTCAAAGGAAAAATAACAGCACTCTGATAAAAGAATAGAGGTCTGAAAACTAGTGTAAGACTTATGTTCAGCTGAAGAGAAAGCAGATGGTAATTCCAACAGTCAGAAAAGTAATTGTTAAATTGATATTCGTTTTACTGTTTTAGACAAGTATCAAGTAATTACCAGGTCATGAAACCATTCACATACATATTCGTCTTGATAAACTGGGAGGATTTGCAGCACAAAACTGTCTCAGAAAAGTTCAGCTGCCTATCTCCATGGAAGTCACCAACCTGAAACACTGTAATGTACAGACAATTTATTCTAAACTGGAAAGTAAAAGCAGCAGAAGAGATCAAAACTACTTGCAAATCCCCATTCTTAAGGTCAGCACTCAACAAAATGATCATCTATTACTTTGAAGAGTTAAAAGCTGAAATCAGGTACTAACAAAACCGTAATGCTCATGTACATGACTAACTACACACAGCTTGTCACCTAGATTTACAACTACCAATGGACAAAAAAGGGGAAGAGATCACTAAAACAAGTCATCCAGCTCTCCTCAAGTCTTCATTTCTTTCTAAGGTTAAACCCAGCATTTATCTTTCTCTCTCTCCAGATAATAGCTGTTTTAAGGTAAATAATGCCTTTTTTTTTTTCTTTTTTAAACATAGGGTATAACTGTCGCTCTTTGGGACTTCTAGGAGCATGGTAATTTTTTTCACACTTTAAAAATTAGTAAAAGAAGAAACTACAAAGTTCAGTGCATTTATTACTCCTTTTAGAACAAAATTCTAAAGATCTCATAAACTGAACAAAACAAAGCGATTTTCAACTTCCAGTGAAAAGAAACTCCATGCACAAAATAGTTTTAGATTACAGAACCCCAGAACAAGGTTCTTCAATGATATATGTGGCAGGAGACAGCAGTAATAAAGTCAAAAGGGGAGTTGCTGACTGTATGCACACAAGGGGAAAAAACAACTGCAAGAATAATAAAGGACTGGAATGGGTATTGCTATGAGGTTGTTGAATCTCAAGACTCAAGTGGATAAAATCCTAAGTGAGCCAGTTGGAACTCAACATTGACACTGCGCAGCACAAGGTTGGACTAGATGACCTACAGAGATCATTCTCAACTGGAATTATTTTGATTTACTGGGCTGCCCAAATGTACCTGTTTTTTCTCCTTTTACATTGTGACTGAGATTAAGATAAGGATAAAGTACTGCAGCAAAACACTTTTATCAAAGTGGCAGAATCTGGTTTAAGCACAAAACTAAGATGCATAGCATATTTGTTTTTATCTGTCAGAAGGTGACTGAAGTAGAGTTTACAAAAATTTGCAAAGACAAATATTTTCCTCATCAAACAATAAAAAAAATAACTTTGCCATAAACCAACAGACCTTCCTACAAATATTTCTGACAGTGTCTTATTAGGAAAAATTATGGTTTAACAGAAATGAAAGTCTGCTGTATGAATAAGAGATTTTGCTACATATCCTACTAAACACCACAAGTGCCAACAAGCTTCTCAGGTGTACAAAATGGAATTCTGATAATTTTGGATATTTCACTGATCCTTATGCCAGCAATTATTAATCAAGGGAAGCCAATGAACTGCCTCCAAAAACCACTTTAAGTGGCGACTTTCTTATAATAAAGATCCAAAGTTTAAAACAGTTCAAAAAAGAAAACACTTTTTAAAAAATATAATAATACAAGTAAGTTAATGCTTTTTGAGTTAAAGATACTATGTTCCAGTAGGTTTAGTTTAGTTATATTTTCCTTAAGAGGTGAAGAACAGCTGCTAAATTAAGGTCCAAAAAAACACATTTATTTTTAACATTTGGCAAAGGTATATGGTTCTCCATACAGACATTTCAAAATGTATGTTGGAAATAAATATGAAATGTCAATATTTAGCATTATTCCAGATCCTTAATGAAAATACTACTTCTGTGGAATATTCTAAATATGTATTACAACTTCCACTGCACAGACTGGAAAACTGTAGGACATAAAATAAAGGTTTATCAGTAAGTACAAGATGAAGCAACAACTAGCCAGGTTGCCCCACTGGCCGTATTTCAGCACGTTTACTTTGACTTCTTAAAAAAAGTCAAAACAAAGCTTTTTCTCTCTGGGTTCTGATAACACTGACCTTCCGTTAAAACCATTGATCTGTTGTGAGTTTATTTTACAGACATTATTAGCCTAAATATTGGACATTATTAGCCTAAATATTGCAATATATGGTACACAGTCATGAAAAAACATACTTTGTGTGCAAGAATTTGTATGTGGAATAGTAAGATCAGTATTTAGAATTACTTGTCTTTCATGAGTCCTACTATATTAATGTAGAAATATCCCAGTCCTAAATTGGCCATTAAAGCAGTTCGCATTTCATCCACAGATCAATATGAGAGGTTTATTTTTATATAAGGATTTTATGTGGCTTTAAGACATAAAATGACCTTTTTCTTTTTTTTTTTTTTTTTGTAACTGATGAGAATTACAGATATTCTTATCTTGAAACTGCAATCATACATCCCTGTCCTATGAGGTATCTGGAACACATGTATGCAGATGAGGCAGTTAACAAAGAACAAGTTTTCATTTTTTACCAGTAACAGGGCAAAATGCGTTTTAATGTTTTAGCTAATCAAGGTGAACCTGAGGTTCCTCATCAGAATTCACTTCAACTTCCTGACACATGACAATAACCCAGTTATTCTTCACTAGTGCAACCATGACAGCTTCAGTGACCATAAGCCACACCAATTCACATGGGCATGGACCTGCCCCAAGGCACATTTAAAATTAGCTAATGTGTTATTTTGGACTTTGCTTTCAAATACATCTAATCTCAATGAAAAAAAAAAATGTATTAAAACTCTCTATGCCACATGTTCACTATTTTTTTGCCGGACAGACACGCCAGTATAAGCTATAATGAGTAATGAACTTGGACTCATGCAGCTAAAGCCCACCAGTATGGTGGCTACTACACCAGCAAAATTACCTCTGCAAGTGGTTCTTCTTTTGCTGGCACTAACAAATACAGATAATTCCCTGGAATAGGCTTAGCTCGAGCTGTCTAACGTACAAAGAGGCACTGGATGCCATAATAACTTAGCCATGCACATGAGACACTCAAACCTGACCTAAGAAAACCCCTTTAACTTTAATGTAGCTGTTCTTCTTTCGGTTCATCTAAAATCTGAACATATTTTAATGTAAGTGATCTTGCCAACCAGGATCATAAACGTCATACGTATTCCACAGTCTTCTGAATCAAGAAGTTATTTAAAAGTGATATTCATAATTTGGGGGATTCTTTCTATTTCTGAGCTTTAAAGGATGCACTTGCCAGGAACATGACAGCTGTAAATTTTTTGTAATGTGAAACCTGAGAATGTAATTTAATCTGACTGTAGCAGCTAAAAAACGTGTATGAAAAACAAACATTACAAGACTTCCAGTAATCTCAAATACTGGCAGCAATGCCGTAAGAGCAGCTGTAACTGAGGAAAGTTAGGATGGACAAAAATTTATTCACATTCAAAATAAATACGCTAAAGATTACTTTCTTGAAGTGATCAAAGATCTCTAAGATAGATATCTATGTCAAGCAACAGTGGCAATAAAATTATTTTAAAAAGAAGCACTTAGTGAGTAAGTGTGTGACTTACTGGGAGGCTTTTCTTAATGGATTTAATAGCTAGTGAGGTCTAAATTAATCACTAGTAATAGTCCTGACTATTATATTTTGACAAAATAAAAAGAATCTTATTTCAACATTTCTATTGGAGTGGGAAAATTAAGAAAAAGCAAAGGGAAAAAGTTGTAGGAAAAATGAGTCAGGAATAATTAAATGTTCTACTGCATCTTTTTTTCCCCAGAGTACCTGTATTTTCTTCTACTCTTTATGCAATCTAAAAAGGAACAAAATTGATTCAGCTGTCTAATAGCTTCCAAACAACCAGAAGCTATTCGTTTTTCAATTGCTTGTTACATAAACATATTTGCTATAAAAAAATCAGAATTAAAAAAAAAAACAACTGAAAATGCAACTGTAGTTTCAGAACACTCTATTATGAAATTAAAGGAATCTACAGTGTTTAGTAGCTTTAATAGGATCTGCCTCACATGAAATATGATACTACAGCTTTATAGAAGACGAACACTTTAAAAATATTTATAAATTTACATGAACATCATCCATATATACCATGATGCATTTCAATAATTATTCTACAATACAATGGGAGTGCATGCTCAAACAAAACACCTCAGCAGTATTTTAAAGCAGTAAACCACCTAGCCAATTTCTGTATGTTCTGTAGTTTTTCTAATCCACTCTCCCTGTGGTTGAGCAAAATCGAATTGCCTCTCACATTTGCAGACAGCTCTGTGAAGGTGATAATAGAGCTGCTCCCTGCTGTCATGAGGCAGGAAATAGGAAAATGGCATATGGGGCTAGAAAGAAATAAAAAGAGAACTAAACAAGAACAAAAGAGATTTCAACAAAGGACAACTATAACCCAATATGCTTTGCAAGTTAATCTCTTTTCATAATAATTTAACGTACTTAATAATTTATCTGCACACTTCTAAAACTCAAATGCTTGATATCAACTACTCTGTGTAGTTTTATTGCCCAAAACATTTGGAATAGAAATTATACTAAAACCCATCATATGCAATGCTTGTAAATCAATGCCTTCTTAGTACTCATGTTAAGGGACTGAACCTTTTCCAATCTGTTAGTAACTGATCTTAGATTTTGTAGCTAAAATGTAACATATAAAACAATGTATACTTGAATTACTAGTTGCAAACCTGTTGAGTGACACCAAATAGCAAAATATTATGACAGAATTATTATTGGTTATGTGTACTAACAATATCAAAGACTTCCAGCCTGTTTAAGGACTACTGATGCAAGATGAGGAATGAACTAAAAATGATCTTTTCATTTACAATGAGGTGGGTTTTTAAAAATTTTTATTTTTTAATACAATATAGGCCTCTAAAAATCAAGAACTTACACATATTTATAGTGCCTCTATATTAAATCTTACTGAAGTACCTTAAAAATAAAAAGCAAGCCTACCATACCTTTCCTTTTACACTCTGAATGGGATCCACCACCACAGCAACAGCTCTTTCTGATAAGGCTTCAAAGCTCTGCTGGGTATTGATATCTACACCAGACAACCAACAGCCAAAGCCAGGATGACTATGATACCAACCAACAACCATCTCAGGTCTGAAACAAAGAGGACATTGAGATTCTTAAAAATATAAACATGTATTGCAAGAAGAAGTAGGAATGTATCAGGGCATAAATTACGATGAGCTGTGAACAAAACACCTTGGTAATATTTAAATTACTCACCATAGTATGGTGAAAACACGGACATGAATAAATGCGACAAAAGAGGGCTATCATTAAGGGATACACATTAGCAGTGGTAGATCATGCTTTCAGTTTTTCACCCTGTTACCACACCTTCCCTGAACCAGTTTTTACCCTTTCAGCACTTGAGTAAATATCTACTCTTTAACTCCTTGGCATTGAAGGTTGAATTTTCACGGCAGAAAGTCCATTTCAGACATGGACAACGGGAACCAACGGTGGGAAAGGATTAAATATCAATTAAACCAGCAGTAGAACTAGGAACTCAGTCAAAAAGCAATTTGCACTGTTCTGTTCAGCTGCTGAGCCTTTTGCTAACATTAATTTTGAAGTTTTTCCCACAGTAAAAGAATTTGAGCAAGCAGACGACAACTGTTGAGAGGTAGGAGTAAAATAAAAATTTGTTTAAATACTAGGATCTTTCACAAAATTATTTTCCCTTTCTTTTCATTAAAATTGCTCGTGAAAAAGCTACAGCTTCCTAATTTTTTAAAATCTTATTTAAAGGGTTAAATAAAAAAATCAATCTTTTAAGCAGGTACTGTGTAGTAATCACCTACACTAAATTGAGCAGCATTCTAATCTTTCTGTGCAATAATCAAAGCTGTAGGTTTAACAGGAGTGACAGTCTCCTGACAATTGAAATGCAGGAAGGAGACTGAATTACATGCTATGCTACTCAATTTCTGGGCCAATTATTTATTTTTAAACATTATTAATAATAGCCCCTAGATCACTAGTTTTGCAGAAAGCCAGCTGTTTTTTCTAAAAACCATGCAGGGAGTACTTGTTACTGACAGCCCTCTGTATAGTGACTTACCTTCCAGTCTGTTTCAGCATATCCAACATTTTTGCTTGAAATACAGGATCCACTGCTTCCACACTGACACCCTGATTCAAAGGACAGACAAACATCATAGTAGTTGTACATAAAGTAATATTATCTTTTAACTTGTTACTTTCCATACAAAAAAATATTTATAAGTATCTTTTTAAAAAGGCAACCTGAATACTCTAGTACTACAAGATAAAACTCCCTTAAACGCAAAATACAATTTTTAGGAATGTATTTCAATGTGATTTTTAAAATACTGAAAGAAGATTTTGAATTGCTATGTAAGTAATCGCTACAATGAGAAAACACGATTAAATAGGCATAGGAATTTATCTTTTCCTCCTCTGTTTGCTCTGTTTGCTCTGCAAACAGTGGCCTGTTGTTTCTCACAAGTTCAGCCCTACAGATTTTATTCAAGATAAATATCACATATTGGCTTTATGCAGATTTTTATATTATGCACAGATATAGAATAAACTCAGGACAAAAGACTTTGAAGATTTAACTGATGTGCAGCTCTGAGTTACAAAGGGATCCCATTGCTTCTTTTAAGAACATTTCATTCTAGTTACACAAAATAAAGCATCATAAATCCCAGTTATGCCCCTTGATTAATCTATTTAATCTCTTTATAAAATGGATATTCTTACTCAAAATTAAAATACATAATTTTTTCACATCACAAAAATATCATTTAAGAGACATGTCACTAAGATCTGACAAAGAGAGGAAGTCTGAAGTATATCTAGTTTGAAGTGTATCTATAGCACCATTACAATTAAGCCCATGATATGCTTCTACTCAAACATTTCAAGTTTTGAATCCTTTCCCCGGCTCACAGTATATGAGTTCTGAAAGTTATCAATTTATAAATCTTACAAGTCATGTAATACCAACATATTTATTCTACATAAGAACATAACATCTCCATATATTGATATACACACTTCAGTACTAGACTTTGCTAAAAAAAAGTTTCGACTGATTTTTTTTAGTTTTACTGAAACCCTTAAATCCATTAGACTTGTTCGAACTATAACTCACACATTATACCTTCAAATTGCATCAGAGGCAAAGCACACAAAGCTTTCAAAAATAAATTTACCATAAGGAAAAAAACAAACAAGCAACAAAATTATCAAGGTCTAGATACAAAGAACTCACCGTTCCAGACTGTGGCATTGCAAAAACATCAATCACTCTCACAGTATAATCATCAACAAATTCTCCAAGCATCAGACCCATGACTTCCATAGGGACACCAGCACGACCATGCTTCAACATCTGGAATCAAGACCAAATGACATTATATTTTAACAGGAGGTTCAAGTTTGATTTGAAGTAGTTCTTTCAGCCCTTGTTGATTTATAGTTAATTTGCAACTTGTAGCAGATTTGGAAACTGTAATGAACTATAAAATAGTAAAAACAAAGCCAACAAAGCAGAACAGAACTAATTAGAGCAAGTTTCTGAGTGTTGCAATCAGTATTAATTTGTTTATAAAATTAGTCTGACCATCACCTAGGGAACACAAGTCCATAAACTTTGGACAGCTGCCAGGTGCTCTATCTCCAGCACTATACTCAGACATAGTACGCACAGAACACTTACTTTCAGCAGTGCAAGGGAAGAGATATAAACCTGTTCTGCCGTATCAACTGCAGGAGCATCTGTTGGTGGCCCCTATGGAAAGAATAAATAATTATTTTCTCCACCATTGTTATTCTGCAGTTTCAAAACATTTTCTTTTGTTTCCCATATTACAAAAGTTACAGAGAAATGCATGTATAACTGCGACTTTGTGGATTAGATGCAGTCGTTACAAACAAAACAAAAAAATGCACACTCAAACACTAAACACTTCTTTGCAGCACCTTCCTTCACTAACGTATTTTGTAAAAGGCCACCTAGAAATCATCCCATTTCCCCCCAAACCAAAGAACACAGTCTGAAGAGCAATCTTATCATCATCAGTCAAATACAAAACTAGCAAGTACTGCACTGGGTACAAACCTGTTACAAGCCATTCGGGCTAAGAGTCAGATAAGTTTCCATTAGTCAGCCTTGCTGCAATGCAAACCTTCATCAGCTGTAAAATATGGCCACTTCTCCAATTAACTATGTGTTTCTTACAGTGGTGTGAATGTAAATGCTGCTGGGCTAGCATGATTAACTGGCACCAACACAAACAGCAATTTCCCTTTGCTTCATCAGCTTTCAGCTAAAGAGGACTTGCAGATAAAGGCTATGGGAGTACTTTGCAGATACACTGGTACAGTGAGAGAAAAAATGGACCTCTGATCCCTAGGTGGAAAAGCTGTGAACAAAATACTTTGCTCTTTGCCTTATGAGTAGTTATTCAAAAATTAGCACAACTGTCCCAGGTGTGAATGATTGGTTGAAACAGGTTCTGTGTACTGCTGAAAATGAAAAACACAGGAGGCAGCAGTTTAAATGTCCCTTTTCTCAAGGAGCAAAAGAAATGTTGTTCTTATATACCGAATTCCACACCAGCATACCTCCTCACAGGCAATTAACAGCACATTCATTACTTTATTACAAAATTGTGTACAACTAATTTCTGCTGAAAAGACACAGGTTACTTCTGCATGAAGTGATGTAAACTTAGAAAGGCAACAAAGCAACTAGGGAGTATGGTAAACAAAAAAGATACTCCACATTAAGTTAAAAGAGGAAAACTGGTGCTTTTACACAAACATTTTGCAGATTTAGAACTTTGATTCCACAGTTGTAAGTAAAACTGGGGAAAAAAAAGGAAAAGCTTCAAATAAATTCTAGATTTTTCCCTGTAAGAGGAAATTCAGTACAATGTGCATCCACATGACATGAAACAGAAGAAAGTAATCAACACATGCCATTATCTCCTGAAGATAAAACCAGGTACTTAAGTAATCAAAATATTACATTTGTATAATAATTGTCTTTTCTGCATTTTTTCATTTTTTCATACACACAAAAACAACATCTAGTCTTTAGAATACAGACAATAAGAAAATTCAGTTTGGTTTTTTTCCCCCCTAACATCAACGAACACCTTCTCTATTAATTCCAGATCCAATCCTTATATTTTGAATCCAATCTTTGTATTTTGAAACTCATATACATGCATGGATCTGTGTCAACCACAGCTGCTTCATAATAGCTTCAAACCTTTATTTCCAACTTGGATATTGCTGACCATCTTTGTTACATTTGCTCTTCCTCACTTCTTACTACTCATTGCTAATTCCTGCCACTTTGGCCTTTTCAGCGGTCTTCCAGTAGGTTTAACTTTTCACCTGTATTCTCACCAAAGGTCCATTTTGCATCAACCTCACCCCTTCATCAAATATTTGTCTGGTGTAACCCTAGGCCAACAATGAGATGCTCCAGTGGAGAAGTGCTCCGCTAGCATTCATGCTGAAAAACTCTGTGAGCAGTTCCTCAGAACATTTCACAGAACCAGATGAATAGAGCACCTGAATCACTTACACAAAACTTTCTACAGTTAAATTGTTTGACTGTAAATCCTTAAATGCCCAATCATTTTCTGATGCTGTTCCTATTTTTTTCCTCCATATGAATGTCAGTTTACTTTTTTAACCATCTCTCTCCTGCTTTAAGTCTATTCTAATGATTCACTTTCAAGCATTCACTTAGAATTTGGAAAGCACAAAGACTCAAGTTTCCACAATCACTGCAAAGAATAAAGCCCAGATGAACTGGGTTTTAATTTTTAAAGTAACTTTCTAGTTTGTTAACAACTCCTTTTTTCATACATAAAGCTCTCCCAATATTCTATCAGTTCTAGACCAGAGATGGTCTACAGTGAGGGTAATAATACAAACTCAGTAACCTTCAGCTTTAGGATGAACAATAATACCCATGCTGTGATCATCATACACATTCTACATTTGTTCCAGATTTTGTTTAACATTTCACAGTAAGCAACCTTCCCATTATACCATTCAGTATTTTTTAAAATAGAGAATAGCTTAACAAAAAATCTCCCCCAAACTAGCGTAAGTAGTTCCATGATTTCTGGAAGGCTAATGCTGATGTTTGACTGAGACTAGCTTCTCAAAAATCAGGAGCTTGAACTGAAGTTTACTCTACAGACCATGGTTCTTGAATAGGCTCTCCTCTACGGAAACTCTAGTGTGTGTTAAGATCTGACATCCATCTTGCAGCTGAGGCATTAATCATGTCTCTGTCCCCTATACAGATGCCTCTGTAAAATCAGTTAGGAGATTCAACACTTATGGGGAGGAAACAAAGACAAACATTAATGCATTTTGTTTATGTAACATGGCAAATAAATCACCTTTAGTTTAAGAGAAGGTAGGAAGTAGAGCAGGGTGTAAACCTACGGTATTAATTTCTAATATTTCCTTATGATTTCTATATTCCTTGGAGCTTCCAAATGCTCATTTACCTTGGTGATGGTCCAAAAGAGGGGATATTTAATATTACTTCCTCAAATCTTTACACATTCTATGAGATAAAGTAGTTTCTGTATTCAAAACTTAAGTCAGAAGTCCCCTTGCCAGTTGCCAGCACTGATAGTCAACTATTTATTTTCAGCATAGGAAATGTTACTAATTCATAAAGGAATGCTTCATTGGTGTAAATCAACTTGCTTAGCTTTGCTAGGTTGTTTTGGTTTTTTTTAAGCCATAGTATTCACTGTGAATGATACTGCATGCTATCTGTGTTTAAATATACATATATAAAAATGACCACATTAGGAGGTATCAACTGCAAACTTCACTGCTCCACTTTAAGCACATGTCATGAGACAGTAAAGGTACTAAAGAACAGCTGCCACTCTTATTGTGCAGTTCAACCAATTTACCTGAACTCATAAAAATTAGCTAATGGTGGTATACAATGCAGGTTTAATAATTCTCAGTCATCTTTTAAAAACTCAGCACATACTCAGTATGTCCTTGGTCACTGATGCTTCTTTTGTGTGACCTCACTAACTCCTTTCCGTCTGCTCCATTCTCCTTACAGATTTTAATTACTAGCTAAATTATGGGAAAAGTAAACTCATCATTGCACTGTATCAATTTTGTGTATTCGTTTTCATGTTAATATTCCTTCCTTTGTTTTGAATACAGATTAGAATGAACTGCTCAAAAGAATACTGAAATTCAGGAATTTTGAGGAGAAAATGATCCATAGGTCAAGTTTTGCATAATTTTTCTACCAAAGATAAACTAAATTGCCACACAAATTACTATAATTACACATTTGTATTTCTACAGAAAATGCTAAAGCCAAAGTTCATCAAATTCTTAACATAAAACCTTTAAAGATTTAATAAATAAAACCAACAGAATAGATCTTGGGTCTTCCAAGTAGTTTACTTGACTTTAGATGATGCCATTTGAAAAAACAGATATTTGGAAACTGGAACCAACTTACTTCCATCTCTGATCACCTTCTTTTCCAGAAATGGCTGATAATCTAACACAGCCCTGGAGTGACAGCCCAAGCTTCTGCATGTTAGTTACACAGTATGTGGGAGCTAGATATGAGTTATATGTTTTGAAATCTCTTTGGCCTGTTTCTGCTAGTCTTTCACAGAAGTTTATACATTTCTTTCATCCAGAAAAGAGGAAGAAAGACTTTAATAGCCAATCTCTACATGGAGGCAAGTATTTTACACTGACCCTCCACAGCATGTGCTATTACCACTGTTCATAAACTTCACTGCCTGCCAACTTTAACAAAGAAGCACCATCCTTACGAAGCAGAGTACCAAATTAAATTAACTGGTGTCAGGAACCCAAACAAGAAAGCATTTCTATCTACAATGCAAAAGATCTGCTGGTATTTTTGGTTATATTATGGTATTCGAAGGACTGACAGTTATCCCGCTTGCTCAGTTTTCAGAGACTGTCCATCTCACTGCAAAACAGCAATTGCAGCTTTATTGGATTATTTGTCGGGGAACTGGAGAAAAATCAGATTTGGAAACTGCAAGGAATATTGAACATTCTTTTTCCCAAGTATGCCTGCATAAGCTGGATACAGTAATTATTAAAATTTAAAAACTGCTTAAAAAATACTTTTATGTGCCACTTACTGGAAATGGATGTTTATTCTGAATCATCTATACTTACTGTCAGCCAGTGAAATGAGCTGCCTGATGGCCAGCCATCTCATAAAACCCAACCAAACTCTGGGTTTGTTTTTGTTTAGAATGGCAGAATCCCAACTTCAATAATAATTGATCAAATTAAGTTAGCACTATTATAATACTTTTTTTTTTTAGTACAACTTGTAATGGAAAAAGAATCACATGCAAGTTATGAACAGAAAGTTGAACTGTAATATTAAATTATTCATGATACTATTTTTGTTTCAAACAGTTAAAGAAATGATCCAATATAAAAAGTAGCCCTTTACTTGGGCAGCCCTTGTTGACTAAGTGTTAAAGGCATTTGCCATTCTAACAGGATAAAAACTAACGCCTTGAAGTGTTATCTACTCAGGCCTTTTAGCAAATTTGTTAACACTTTTAGGTATATTACTTCACCTTTCTCTTAGTGTGAACTGATATCAATTATTTAGCCAATTTTATTATTAAATGTGAACTAAAGTGTCATTTTAGAGCACTGCTCTTTATTTGTACTATTTTACATTTATTCAAATAGGTATAGAAGGTGGACTTGATTAATTACATGAGCAACTGAGAAATAGTCCACAAATGGATACATTTTCCATTGTTTAAATGGATCTGACACACTGCTATGGTGTCATGCTAATAGCACAAAAGATGATTTTAAAACGCACCATTGCTGTTTCAAAGAAACTCGGTTTTGCAGGGGCAATTCCAATAAAAACCCAAAGGCAGTGAACTAAAGTACTGTAGAGCACATCTTAGCTTTAATGCACCAAAAAACATATTACTGTGTGAAATATAAAAATGCTACAATCTTTACTACTTTTTTTTTTTCCAATTTATTTTTGCAATTGGAACAATTTAAACATGAACATAGGACATGCAAGCAAACCACGGCTGCTATAGTGTTTTCTTTCTTTCCCAGTAAGGTAAGAAAGAACCTTTTAATACTTTAATTTTGTGAGTATTAAACAACTAGTGTGAAAAACAAGCTGCATGTAAACTATTTCTACTGCCTCTGCTTCAATGACTAGCTGAGGCAACCTGTTATAGGAGGTGTTAATTGGCAATAGGAGTACAAGTCAGAAGCATGTTCCCCATCGTCCTAACCCAGCAAGGCTAGGTCATTAAAGTGGAAATGAATTCTTTCATGCCGACTTAACCCTTTCAATACGTATTTTCAGCTGTTATATCCAAAGACAATTGAGATAGATTAACTAAAAAAAAAAACAGGACAAAAAACCCCTTGCATCACTTTTGAATTTAAATAAGAATTCATCCCACACATTTTCTTCATTTCCTTTCTCCGCCTCCTCCAGAGCAAGTGTTTCAGGTAAAGATGACATTTTCTTATGTAGGTAAGGGGGAGAAAGGCAACTGAGGTATAAATGCAAAGACAATCATTGTAAAATAGTAATTTACCACACTAAGGATGCATGGAGGGATCAGAACACAAAGAAAGCTTAAAACTACAGTTTTGTGTAGGTAAATTCAACTGTGTGTGTATAGTTTGTTATGAGGGAAAAAAACCCATTCCAGACTACTACCTGCAGAGCAGGCACAAACATGAACAAGAGTGCAGAGGAGGCACAGGTATTAGGGATAATAAGACCTTACAAGTTCACCAGAGTACCACTGCTCTTCTCTACTTGGCCTTTGTCACTAAGTGGTACAACCTGGTGATATAAATAAAAGATTTCTTAGATCAGCATAGTGCTTTTTACACATTGCTAAGCCTAAAAATCTAAACAGAATTTGGATTGTGGAATAATTTTTTGCTGTACTGAGACAATACACTTACAGAAATTACCAAGTCATGTTTCATCAGTGGATGTGGCAAAGGGAGTAAACCATACTCCTGGATCTCAATGGTTCTAGCAACTTTGTCATAACAAGCACCAGAAGCCATATATTGCATTTTCTGCAGTACAGGAAGTTAACATGATCAGTCATGACAGAGAAAATTACTGAGGTCATAAAAAAATTTTAAAAATCAGAGTTCATTAAAAAAGGAAAAATACATTGTTTTGCACTGTGAATCACACAGTAATTAGTAGGAATTTGAAATTTTATTGCTATTTTCAAGCTAGTACACACGCAATTTTGAAGTTAGATCCACATCAACAAGATTAGACTTTGAAACTAGCATTATGCCTAAACAGTTTGTATGTTTAGGTCCATTTTTATACCAATTATAATCAAGCATACATAACAGACCACAAAATACCATAAGCCTCAACAAACAGCCTAGATTTCTCGAAGGATCACATTGTCTTCTTACACCATATGTCAGAAGAAATAAAAATTGTAGTAACATGTTTAGTCTCAAAGACTCCAAAAAGGACTAGGGATACTAGGGAAGTACTGTGGCATCAACTGCTACTTTAAATTGAAAACCTCTGAAAAAACCCCCACCTTAACAGACCAGATAAAAACTGTCTCGGTATGTTTTACAAAATTCTGTCTCCTAAAAAAAGTTTATCCAGGTTCACATTTACAACAGAACTCCATAAACAGCAATGTTTATGCCGTTTGAGATACGTCTCCCTGTATCTTCAAAAACCAAAATTACAGAACACAGAACTTTGTATAGCTTTGAGCAGTTGGTTAAACGGGTTGGGATCATAAGTTTGCCAACACCTCTTTGGTGCAGAGCCAAGACGTTACTGCTTAGCTTTTCTGCTTGTTTGCAGTTTTAGTTTCTGTGGGGTTTTGCGGTTTTCTTTTGTGTGTGTGTTTGTGTGGTGGTTTTTGGTTTGTTTTTTGGTTGTGGTTTTGTTGTTGGAGTTTTTCTGTGGTGCTTTTGTTCGTTGTTATTATTTGATTGCTTTTAATTAAGCAGAACTTCAAATATAAATAGTCTCCAATTTACTGGGACACTTGGAGAGCCTGGTTGGAATTTCAGTTAACAAAAGGAAGCCAAAGTTTAGCTTATGTTTCTATCCTATCCATCTATTAGCAATCTCTACTGCACTCTTAACAGTTTAATGGAAGATGTATAGTAATTCACCAGTGTGGGCACACACAGGATTTCCCAAACACTCATAGAATGTAACATGTTTCGCTCATTTAATTGCCCAAAACTTTTTTCTACAAAAAAGCCAGTACTACTGTTTTCCAACACTACCTTCGAAAACATTGTTGAAGACAGAAGCTTAAAACTTACTAAGAAAAAAATATTTACCAGATTTGGCATCAAATAATGCTAACTGAAGTTCTTTTGAGGTCCGTTAAGTTTAATTTTACTACACTGTACTTTACAGTCATTCTATTTAGTCTAATTTTTCTAGAAATAAATATTTATTTCCCAATATTAACACGCATTCACGCTCTAAAATTACTTACATAAATCATCTGGATGCAATTTGCAGTAGTTAGACTTTCTGCAATTTTCCCAACACAACTGGTGCAAGAAATGGCTATTTAAGTGCCATCTTTCCTGGTTCAGTGTTTCCTCTGTCTTTACCCCATATAAGCTACAAATTCATTGAGACGCAAGGGAAGATATGCTGAATCACTGCGTTAATATTCCTCATTATCAAACACAAGGACAATTTGGACTAGATGACCTTTAAAGGTGCCTTCCGAGCCAAACCATTCTGTGATTGTATGACAACGTTATGATTAGTAAAAAGCCATAAGATCAGGGACACAACAAATCCTCAGTAACACTCTACATCCTTTTAAAAGGAACTATTATTTTTCACAACCTCAATCTACTGGAAATAAAAAGAAAATCCAAAGCCCAGTTTCACTCCAGAATAAAACCAGGACTAACCTGTTATCTGTTCCTATCAGATTTACAGAAGGTAGTGGGATTTAGAACCAGGAGCCTCAATGCACATGACAAGTCAGCATTTGCAGATTTTTGTCTGCCTCCAGAAGTCTCTAATGCAGATTTTTAATTACCTTATTCTAGACACAGTTCTGCCAAGAAGGCAAGTACCCATCAGCAGGTGTTACCTGAGATCACCCTAAAGTACTCTTTGAGCAGCAAAGGATTTCACTCATTATGTAGAAGAATGCACTGAGTTCTATATGTCTACAGGTTCTCTGTTGTGAAGAGCTGGTCCTGTGGATATGAGCAGGTGAGCTGGAGACTCAGTAGCAATATGTAGGAAGGTTGTTTGCAGCACTTGAAAAACAACCAACCAACCCTGCCCAAAACCACACCACTACTAACACAAGAACACTTCAAACTTCCAGGAAAAGCCTAAAGAGGACTCTTCTACACAGCAGGAAGCAAACAGAAGCCCTTGTTCCAAGGTGCTGGATAGTAGCATTGAAACTTAGCATGGGATTTCAGAAAGAAGATATAACTTCTAAGAGAAAGAAATTAAATCAATCACTGTAAGGCAGCTTACAGAATGGAACATTTCAAGTTAATAGGTGTAATGCAAAAGGCACAAGGATGTCTCTTCTTGTTTAGTCTTTTTTTCCTCATGTTCTTTCTCATTATGGCTACACTCATTTCCCTCTCCAAGCTCCTTTGCCTCTTCTGGATAAAGTCGGCTGGACTACACTGGCAATTAAATCGAGGAGAGAGAAGCTAATTGCCTAATTATTAGAAATATGAAAGTTTAAAATCTGAGGCCAAGAGAAGGCAGCTAAAAATGGTTGCTAGAGTAAAATAGTAGATCAGAGGAAACTGATAATGCTCAGACACAACCCACTAGCTTTTTTAGTTTTATGTTTGTTTATGATTAAAATGTGAGGTGTGTCTGTAGTGCAGCCATCTTACTCTAAGACAGCCTTTATAACACAAAACATATACAGGGTTTAAGTACAATGATATGACTGCTTCTAAACCAATTCTATCATACTTCTATACTCTGCCTTTAGCAGTCTCCAGCAACTTTCAAATAAGCCTAGCTCGACTCATGTGTAAGCAGACCTAGGCCTAAATGTGTTATGAAGCTTTTGCTGCACAGCCTTTCACTAAAACACTAATCAATGCAATAAAATACTCATCCCAGACTATGGAAGTAAAACAGCATACTTGCTATATCTAAGGTGGTTATTGTCTCCTTAAAGCAAAATCATATATTTTGGATATATAAACTGATGCTAAGATTTTTTACAGGAGATAAGGTAGGCAATTGATTAAGTCTTCTTAACTTCTTACGGAAGTTGATGTCAGATGTTTTTAAAGGATGAAAAATGCTTGTCACTGAGAACATTTTTTTATTCTTTAAATGGGTTGATAGCTTCCAGGGAAAAAAAGAACTGGAATAAACCACCCAAATTGTACGCCATCTCACCTACCGGGAGTTACACTGGAATTCCAGAAATAGTAACATCCTTCGTACTTGAGAACTTTGCTGGAAAATGTCTCAGAAGCAATAGCACAGAAATGGTGCACAATTTTAAGAGCTCTAATTCAGATTTATTACCCTGGCAGAGAATTCTCAAAAGGCGTATCTGAAGTGACAAATACATGTGAGATGCAGACAATAGTGTATCACCACAATTCAAACCATACAAAGCATATACACCCAGGAGATACAGAAAGGATAAAGTAGTACAGGTGCAACAGATACGGAGGTACAAGAACACTCTACAGCTTTTCAAGGAAAAGAGAACTTCATTAAAGACAACACATTTGCACCCTTCAGATTAACACACAACCTGTTTCAAGAATCAATAAAACAAAACAATCTTCAATAAGATGTATGCTTTGTTCCTGGTTGAGTTTTTGGTGAGGAGCGATGAGGTGTCTGGGTTTAATTTTGGGTTTGAGTTTTTATTATTGGTGGGTTTTTTGCTTACATACCGAAGATGTAAGATTCAAGAACAAGTCATGTACTTCAA
This sequence comes from Pyrocephalus nanus, assembly GCA_038380795.1. Lineage (NCBI taxonomy): Eukaryota > Metazoa > Chordata > Aves > Passeriformes > Tyrannidae > Pyrocephalus > Pyrocephalus nanus. The sequence goes on along the minus strand of CM076267.1, from coordinate 17,197,464 downwards.
GAGACACATCAGCTTAATGAAGTAATCTGAGGAAATTTGCATGTAATTGTTAACTGGGAATGATGTACACTGAGCCTGACACTTCTCTGCCTGCCAGAACACCAACTCCTATGCAGAAGTCCTGCAGAAGAGTGCACTGTATTCTTCTCTAATAACCATCCTGCCTCGATCAGCAGATGAAACACAACTTTAGATTAGCCGCAGGTCTCCCAAGTTCCTATGGTGCCACAGATTTACTAAATGGGATAAGCATGTTCTAAAAAACTCATGATCATACAAGGGGAAAAAGGTTCCACAGCATCAAGCAGTGCAATGCTTGAAACCTCATAATCAAAGTGACAGTTTTCAAGTGCCATTTACAATGCCCTAATCTGGAAACATCCCAGCTAACCCATCTGATCAACTATTTCACAGATGGAAGCACTTGATGGCTAATTGGCAAGTCCATGATTCAAATAAAATAGCTATCTGTACTTCTATTTTCTATATTCCAAGTCAAGGTGTAAACACTCCTTATAAGATACAGGTCAGTTCTCTGTCTCCCCCTCCCTTCCCATTTGGATTTTTTCCCTTCCCCTCTGTCATCAAATATGTTAATTCAAAAATACAGAATGAGTTTTATTTTTCATTTATTGTACTAGAACAGTTGTCTGCATGAACAGAGCACTGTAAATTAATATTTTCAAAAATCCATCAAGTAATGAAAAATTACTTCAACAGCATTTTTAAGACATGCCATTGTTTCACTGCTTCCTACCACATCTGGATTCAGCATGTGCTAGCACAGACAAGAACTTGTATTGCTTGGACTATTGTTCTGAAAGTGATAGGCAGAGAAAGCTCGGCTAAAAATGCACTTAATTTGCTCACACCCTTTAACAATACTCAGTAGGACTGCCTAATAGAGGCATATGTGGAACTGATTTCACTAGCAAACAATAGTTCAGCGTACAAAATGAAGAGGAGTGTTACTCCAAATTCCTGCCTGCTACATAAGTAGAATGCTTTTACGTACCCCACAAAGCCTGTTAATTTGTCTGCAGCAAATGTACAATGCAAAGTACAGTACTAAATCACTCGTGAAATTCTGTGGCAGGCAGTATTCCAGGGGGATGAACAGGGAGAGATGGAAATGAATTAGGAAGAGAAGATAACTAAAAAATAAACCCAACATGATAAGGGGCAGGAGAAGAAAGAGAGATGACCATACAAGCGAAGAAAAACAAGAGCATTGCAAAAATCTTAATTTCCATTAACTACAAGGGAGGGAAGTAATAAGCATTTTCTTTGGGACATCACAACACTTTCAGTCTTTAACACTTCCCCTACATCTTTTTGAAAAAGCCTCTGTGATTGGTTCATCTTATGCATTTACCACAAGAGCAGAAATTCAACACAATTAGAGGTTATTTCCCAGGTGTACAACACCAGTCATGTAAGACAAACAATTCCTGCATGAGGAAGTGTTCCAAAGAAGTTCATATTTTTGGCATCAAGTTCAAAACTAAATACAGGTACTTTCCCATAAAAAGAACACATAGTTAATGACCAAGTGCAGTGTCAGAAAATACTACGAATGGCTTATGTAATGCCAAAAGCTATAAGGTTCTCTTCCCCCTTTCTCTCTTGTCCACCTGCTGCCCCACAAAGACAGCCCTTTTGTCCACCTATGACTAAAAGAGAAGAAATGGCTCAAGATTTCTAAGCCACAAGTCACTGGAGGGAAAGCTTATTGTTGAAATACCACTTCAAGACTACTTCCTTAATGATTTGTTTGTTAGCTATATGATGACAGGCTTAGGGCAGCTGTGATTTAGCACTGACCACCTCTGGACAAGTGAAGGCCAATCAGCCACTCAGTAGCATCCTGAAGGTGCAAGTAGTAAGAAAAGAGAAACACAAGTTCAGTAAAAGTAGTTCTCAAGTGGAATACAGTACACCAAAAGATTTGAATAGAATATTGCAAAAACATTAATTCAAAGAGCATTTGTGACAGTGAACTGGGACAGTTTGGAAATGAAGAAAAAAATAACCAAAGAAACCTAAACAAGATAATAATCTCAAGAGGTACTTTTACCAAGGGGAAGGAACCGAGTAACTACAGCTGAAGAAGCTAAAGCACGTCAATGAGAAATAATGCCCTGGCAGAGATCAGAAAAGAACTGTGCTGGCCAAGCATCTGCTGTTACTTTAACATCAGTTACAGAGAAACCAAACGGACTGTCAGCAGACCTTATGTGATGCAGTCCTCCTGCTAAGCAGACCCCTAGCTACAAGCAAAAAATAATGGCCAACTTATGTGATAAAACTACTTTGAAAATGCCTCTTTCTACCAGACTGTACACACAGATGATTCTTATGTTAGCAAGAATGACTCACTCAGATGTTTTTACTATGTTCAACCTTTAAAGCAAAAGCTCAGAACAACTGTGACACAGCAATAAGAAAAAACAAAAAGCTTTGTACAGTTGTTTAAAACACTTTAGTGAAAAAACAGTAATAACCGTTTATTTTCTAGCACTACCAAATTTATCCAAGAAGTATCCACCTTCTCTCTAACTCAAAGACATCTGATTCCCTCTGGACTATCTCTCAATCTCAATTACTAATCAATTCATATTCAGAACAGAAGTGACCTTTGAAGGTCCACTGAAACATGGTACTTTAAGGACATAAAAATACATTTTTTTAAAAGCCTTCCTGCTGATTCAATAAACCAAAAGACTACAAAAGTAGTCAAGACATCCAGAGCAAGCAGCAACCTGTATAAAGAGCAATTCAGTTTTTTGCCTTTTTTTTTTTTAATCCAACACATACTCATCAACTCATTTAAGAGACAACTCCATATTTAAACAAAAACAGAGCAGCTTTGCAGGCCAAAGCTACTAGAGGAGTTCAGAGCTTCTTCTGAATGTTATATTCTATTGTCTGACACAATTTTCTAGCAAACTTTAGATGAAAAATTCAGAAAACAGCAGAGAGTTAACTGTAAATTTGAAAAACAGCTTTGATATGCGTCAAGTTCAGAGAGGACTAAGAAGTGAAAGCTTGAGAGATTAGACTGCACAGATGTTAAAAAAATGAAGAGTCATGAAGCAGGCTGGCAGCTCAGAGGAACAAGAGAAATAACTGTTTAAGAAAATGAAACTAAAAATAACTGAGGGCGGCTTGAAGATTCACTAAGAGAGCGTGAATAGAATTTTAGCTATAAAAAGGAAAAAAATTATGCACCAAAAAGTTACAGCTTATTTGGCAAAACACCTAGAGTTTGTAAATCCGCCTAGAATATTTCACCAAATGCTTCAGTATTAAACCCTCTTTGTAGTTATACTGGACACAAAGGCACTACACACAAAGAAGCTCTGGTTTTAGGAACTTCAGTCATCCCAGAAGCAACATGGCACACACATCATGAAGTCCAAGACACACAGAACTGATTTTTCCAGAAGAACAAGAATCTGAATTCTTGATTTAGAACAGAGCCCTGGAGGCAGATGAGGAAGGCAGAGAAAGGCCAGCTACTGCAGCCAGCCAAGACCTCAAAGGAAGTAACACTGGAGCCCGTTCCTTAGGGAAATAACTCTTCCTACAAACCTTAAACAAAGAAATTCCTAATTATTTTTTTTCCCCTGTATCCACAGTCATCAGCACCATGGAATGAGATCAGCTTGGTTTTATTTTTGAAGACTGCTGGCCATGCCAGTTGACCAAGGAAAAAAGGACTAGGACTTGTAGTGGCAGGAGAAGCCATACAATGTGTGAATAGGTCTTTCACTGAGGGACAGCTGCCAGGGAAGCCTTTTTGCTGCGAGTAATGTTACAGTAGTGAGGACAACAGTCAACAAGAGAAGACACAATAAAACACACATACAGGTAGCTACATGTACCTAAAAGTGATAAATTCAGCTCAAATTACCTCTTGAAATTTATATATACTTCAGTATCTTGTAATGCCCCATCACAGTGTGATCCAAGGACTGAAATATATCATTTATGAAGAAGCAGTGAATACGTTCTGCCATTTAGAAGACTCTTCATGTTCTGAAATTCCTTATTATTGGAAATTGATTTTAAAAAAATTTTATGTGTCTCCAATGCTTTTCAATTCAAACTTTAAAATGTTCAGACACCAAATGAAAGGTTAATAAATGTTATGTAAACTCAGCACAAGAATTCATACTGACTAAAAGAAAAAAAAAGGTCAGGCTATAACAACGATTTGCATATACATAAACAATTTCTAGAGTCAAAGATTATTACTATGAACTACGGGGGTTTTTTGATGCTGCTTTTAAATATAACAAAAGAAATATTCCAGAATTGCTTAATATTAAAGATTGACAAGCTATATACTCACCTGTCCGAGCCCAGGCATACCTCCTCCCAGTCGCAGAAGTCTATCCATATTTCTAGAAAAATAGAAACAAAGGAAAAATGTCCCCAAGCTCTGAAATGTTTACTAAATTGCTATCTATATAATTCACCTTCAGTCACTGAGTATGTCAAAAATATTGGTGGTAATTACAACACAACATCAGACTTCCTGTTAATTAACACCACATATTAATTCAAGAAGCTGTCTTCCATGCTAATTAACAGACTTTGTTTTATTGCTTTGGTTTTGGGTTATCCCCATTTCTGAGGACGAGCACTCTTGTCAAACTTCTCAAAACTTTCCTATCATTCAATTAATTGGGGGATTTTTGTTGCTTATGATCAGCACCTACAACCAGAAAGTTCCTAAAACTTATTAGATATACAATTGAATTTACTTCAATTTGTTCAAAAATCATGAATAAAAATGTTAAAGTAAGGATTTTAGCATCCTCATTAGTAAGTTCTGCGCTAATTAACTTACAGCTTGTCAGTTATCATCAAAACTACATGTGAAAGACACTAAGCAGATTATGGATCTCTGAATTAGCATCAAAAGCTTTTTTTAATGAACTCATTATACTAAAAGAAATACTGTAAAGTAAACATTTAATGTGTATATAGTTAGAAGACTAGTGACAGTAGAGTCACTTAATACATTTCCAGTGAACCCAACAACTGCAGCCTCAACTAACAGTTAATACTTTCTTAAAGCTCCACTGGCACTGTATGAATTAGAAAGGAGTTTATTAAAGGGTCAATGGTTATCCTTTTTCACAGTCATTGAAACCAAGCTTCTTTATTAGAGGCAAAAGCTGCACACAATACATATACTCTTCCATCCTGAACTACAATAAATTCCAAATCAAGTTGTAGGATTTCCTGGGAAAGGTTAAATTGCTGTTTAAAGCTATTATGTAAGCATATGTTAAATGGCTTCAATGAAACAGTCACAATGTTACCATAAATTAACGCCAACTACATTTCATTTTACCCTGTGTGGTAGATACTCCTTTGAAACACACAATGATTCATCTTCTGTGACACTAATGAGGGCTGAAGAGTAACTGAGAAGTAAATTTTAACTACTAAAATTATTATTTTAATCCATCATGTTTTTAAGAAACTCTTGGTCTCTACAACTGATAACCATAAAACCAGGCGTTCCTACAATTACACAACTTCAATAAATGGATGAGGTGCATTACCTATGTACATTCAAGAAATAATATTGAATAACAAATATTTTAATGCAAGTGAAAAGCAATAGTTAGTACTAACTAGTTAATATTTTATTTACACAGTTTATCCCAGTTTCTAACTCAACAGAATAGTACATCATTTATGGAAGCATATTTTGCCATAATAAAGTTGGATTAGACTACTGCGTTTAACAAACTGATTAGTTATCAGCAAAACTTTACAAAAAAACTCATGGCCTTACCCAGTTGGAGAGATGCAACATTTCCCACCTAACTATCACCGACTAATCACTGAACTGAGATATTCAGATTTTCAAGAAAGCAGCACAAACAGAAAATCTCCAAAAAAACAGTTCTAGATGCACTGCAAATTGTTTCACTAGCTCCATGAGTTGACTCTGGTTAGAATTGTGGCAAAGAGTACTTTACTTGCCTATTTGTAATTGAATGTTTTAGTAGGTTATAGCATATTTGGATCTAAACATATTTGTTTACTCTGTATAAACATCTGAAGAATTTAGGTTAGCAAACCAAATCAAGGCCACTTTTAATTTTTGTCAATCCACTGTATCTAAATATTATTTCAGCCATAAATTCCATTTATGAAATAATGTTTTTGTAAACCTTAAAACAGCTTAAGGAAAATTTTTAGACCTTAATTAAGATAACTTAAGCCTTCATAAATAAAGCAAATACGCATTTCTAACCTGGTGCTTAGCAAGAGGTGATCACAGATCAAATGTGGCAGCAGCTCCCAATTTTGACTGTACAGATGACACCAGTAAGTCTCTTTCCTATACAAGGAAATAGAAAGAAGAGGGGAGAAAACCAATAAAATTCAGAAACAATAGCCCATATAAAAAGAAGCATTATATGGATGACCCTCAAAGGACAAAACATCATTGAAGAACAGCCCAAAGAATGTTCCCTGGGTTTTCTTTTTCCTTTTACCATATATCCCTTGAAGTGGTATATGCCACATCTTGCTCAAGTATCCATAGCACTGAAAGAAAGTTCCAAGATTCTCAAAATAACATGGAAGAGTATTTTAATAATCCATTTAAGCAATTTAAAGCTAATCAATTGTTTAAAAAGCTGTTAGAAACTGAAACCATGGTCCTTTTCTACAATTTTAGAAGACCTTGCCTAGCTAAGATGACCTAAGCACCAAAGTTATGAGTAGTCTGCAGGTACAGAGAGTTTTGTTTATTTCTGCAGGAGCAGTTCGTGTGACTGGAAAAGTCACAGAGGTCCTGTGTTTGCCTGAATTCAGGTTGAGAAAGGCTGCTTCACATTCAATTTAGGAATTAAAATTCATGTTATCATTCTCCCAGAGAACACTGCCCACTAATTGCATCCACTCAATCATTTGTAGAGCAGTGTTTTAAAACAGATCTGTGAAATGATCTGTGGCCATGATTTGATAGACATTTTTTTCAATGTCAGTGTTAACATAAGGAGCAGTGGGGAAGCTGCTGCTGCTTACCAACTTGATGCTGCTTTCTCAGTACTGCCAGGACAGCCATTTGTGCAGCCTTGCAGTAAGCTGATAGGCTAACAAAAACGTTGGTTTTAACCCTGCTCACTTCTCTGAGAGGATTCACACTGCATCCTAGAAACAGTTGTCTTGGCGTAACAGAAAAAGAGGTCTTGGAAGAGCTGATTGCTTCTAACACTAATCCAGACTCCAGAAGACATTTATGTCAAATCATTCTTTAAGCTGAAGATGCCCAAAGAATGTCTGGGTTTGGGGGTTGGTTTTGAGGCTTTTGTTTGGGTGGGGTTTTTTGTTTTGCTTTATTTATTAGTGATTGAGGTAATTTGACAGAGACCCTTCTGAACCTTATCTCAAAATAGTACAAGAGCAAAGAAAGATGAGTTCACCTTCCTGGAAAGTTAGAGGAGAAAGAACAAATCAGAGTTTGTCAGTGCTGACAGGTTGGGGTGGAATTCCACGGACAATTCAGAAGAAAAGTGACTACACTTCTGAGAGCTTTGCAGAAGGAAATGATCCAGAAGAGATCACATGAGCCAGGACCACAACAGCCAGCAGCACAGGCTACAACAGAACTGGATCTAGTTCTTTAACTGGGCTTAAGTTACAACCCAATGCACTTTTAACAAGCTGACCACCCAGGCGACTTGATTCCCTTCCCTACTTACTACAAGGGTATTAAGGAAACAGATCTCTGTGAGCTTGGTCTGTTCTCCAGGGAGGCACACAGCCTGGTCACCTATAGCTGAGATTTTTTCCTCTCTCTCTGCTACAAAGTGCAAAAAGTTAATTTTGATTATGCAACTTACCTATTGTTTTTTTCCCTACATTTGCACACACATAGACACAAATAAAAGACAGAAAAGTAAACAGTTCACAGTAAATCTCACCTCCTTTCCTTCCAAAGTCAGCAGAGGTATTTATATAATCTTTCCTCTGTCTGCAAGGAAGCGTTAACAGTCTCTGTTTAAAGCAAAGCTTTAAGGAAGTTAACACAGGTATCAAATAGTTCCATATCAGGAAAATGCAAAAGGACAGTTATAATCATCATAAACTTGCAGCTTAGTGCAAGCAGGATTTGGATGACATCCACTCATCACTGAGATCATTATGGTAACTAGTGGCTTTAAAAACCAAGTTCAGTAGCTTCTCTGCTTAAGAATGTCTATGACTGAAACACCTTCACTAAAAAATCTTGGTCAAAGGCTAGTATTAAAAAAAATCCATGCTTCCATTGTTGTAGTTTTCTTTTAACTCTCCTGGCCTCAAACGGTAAAAGTCTATGGATGTTAATAATGCAGTGAAGTATACACAGAGCATCTCAAAACTAATCTGAAAACAGAAATTTAAAACCCCATGTCTAATATTTGCTCAGAATACCACTGCTAGGTGACTGTAATAATTGGAAAGAGCTGCCCATTTGGAGGACTCTGGTTCATGGTTCAGTTGTTCACTGGTACTTTCAAGTTACTTAATTGTTGAATTTTAATAATGAAAACATTTTTCCTTAGGTAACATAGGGATGAAATTAAATAAAAGGATTATGCACAAATGTATATACACATGTAGGTATAAACCAATACCTACTGTGTTTATACTTGGCATGTTTCAGCATGTATTTTGAAATCAACTTGAAACATGATCTTAAATTACTGTATCTCTTTGCATGAGACACATGAGTTTCACACTACAGTGCACTATTTTTATCTAACATTAACACTCCCTGATGTGATCCTTCAATGAAAGACAGTTCTTCTGGGTTGGCAACTTTTGAGTTAGTAAAAAAACAAATATCAAAATCAGCTTCAACACACAGAAAAGAAAACACTGGCTACTAAACTGCCCCATTAGCGGAGAGAGTATCAGGCTCAACTCAGGTGACAGCAATTTACTTTGCAATTTTGTACACTGAATGACTTGATGCAAATAATTTCATCTTCGAAAATTCAGTTTCTCCACCTGAGACTAAATAATAAGCTTTGTACAAGCACTCCCAGGTCTCCTGTTGAGACATAGCAGATGACCAACAATTTTATTAACAGCAACTAAAAAAGCAGTTTAAGGTTTTTGCTGCAACTGTAACCATTTCAGCTTCACTAGGGACGATAAACAGCTACAAGGACAGTTGAGAAATTACATCTTGCAAAAAACATCATTTCACCAAGAAAAGAACAGGTAAAGTCATCAAACCAGAACAGATACTTCACATATGAAAAGGCAGAGAGGGGGTGGGGCTAGTCTATCTTCCTATACATTTTGTATGAAAAGAGCAAAAACAATATTGATGTTACCACCAGTTGTCAGTCATCTGTTAATTAAAGCTAAAGATCAACCATGTCATAAAAGAGTGCAGTCTCAGTAGTGCAAGTCCAGAATTACACAACTATTTTGCTTCTCTAACATGCTCAGTTCTATTAATCCAGATCCTATTCCAGGATCGCATAGACCTGAATCTCAGTAGACACAAGCTGGACTAGAAGGTCTGCAGGTTTGCTTCTTGGACTCCACTTTCTGACTTCCAGAAGTACAGCAAACCTAATTCTACTATGTTCATTGCTGAGTTGGAGTTACTGAAGTAACACAGACTACTCTAGAGCTACTAAAGAATACTCATACCAAACTTACAGGTAAGCAAAGATTCATTAACAAGTTGCATCACCACAGAAACCCACAAAATTAATTCTAATTTTATGCTATACAGAGAGTTCTATATGCTATATATATAGACTTCTCTGAATCGGCAAGTAAACACACAACTATTGTGGAACTATTTACAAACACTAGCTGTGTGTGTAAACATAACTATTGTGGAACTATCCACAACTGTTGTGGAACTATCACAGCAGTTCTCTATTATTCAAGGTATCCTCAATACCTGTCCTTTCCTAAATCATTCTCTTCCATCATCCTAGATGTTACAAGACAGTTGTAGATACTATAAGTACATACTCCATAATGCTTGTCAGGAGTGAATCACTTCCAAGAAAGCTTACAAACTAATTTATATGTTGGTTTATTTAATGGTAATTTTAAAGCATTCCTTAGTTTATAATTTTCTAAACCACAGATATCAAATAAATATCACTGACATGGCATGTTTTAACAGGTGATTTTCCATTAAGCTACAGGCTAAACCCAGTTGCTCAAAGTCACGCTAAGTGATTCAGAAGCAATTCAATGCAAGCCAATTTCTGAATTTCTTCACAAACACAGATATTTTTCCCTGTTTCAGTAAGGTCACAAACAGTGAAGACTCTGCTCAAAAGAGTCTTCTTCCAAGTGTACTCTCTACGCTTGAGGCAGACAGTACACCTCGGACTCATATGTTGAAAGCTTTAAGATGAATACAAACCTGTCAGACTTTTCAGCCTGCCTAGTACCATTTCAGTCATATACAGCTTTCAAACACATTTACATAAAACTTCTCTTTAAAAAGTAAATCCCAAGCCCTGTGGTTTTCAGTTTTTCCACAGCATATCTAAAACAAGTGCAACTGTAAGAGATGACATCAGCATACACCCAGATTTGCCAGCTGTTTACAAGTATCCAACTAGATTACATAAAGTTGTTCCAAACCTGATACTTAAGTCGGCTGCGTACTAGAAACAGCGCTGTTAAATTTTGTTTATCGCTCCTTTCCTACTTAATTCTGCATCTTTATTCTTCGCGTATCCCAGCCTGCGCTTTGCCCTAACCTCCCCTCCCTCTCCGGCTCCAGCTGTAACACTGCCGGAGATCGCGGCACCGCTTCGCCCCGGGAGCAGCAGCGCTGCCGCCCGCGGGGTGCCTCTGACGGGGCCCGGAGCGCACAGCAACCCCGCTCTCGGCGCTGCCGAACCACGACGGGCCGGGGCGGAGCCGGCCCGGCCGCGGGGCCCGCGCGGCGCCGAGGCCTGGCCGAGTCCAGCGGCCTCTCCCGCCGCCTTCCCCTGCCCGTTCGCAGCCGCCCCGGGGCCGCCGCTTTCCCGAAGCGCCCGGACCTCCCTGGGGCACAGCCCGCACCAACACCGGCGGGCCCCGCCGACACCCCCTGGTCGGTGCCGCCCGCCAGACCCGCCCCGTCCCGCTCCCCCCGCACCGCCCGCGTCCCCGCCCGGCGCCCGAGCAGCCCCCCCGGGCCGCGGGTCCCCCGAACACCGCAGAGCGGGAGCGGCCGCCCGGGCAGGCCGGGCCCTCACCTGGGCCGGAGCCGCCCGGGCCGCGGTGAATCAGCCGGATCTCATTCAAACCGAGCCCTTCCCGGTTCACAGGGCACCCGGCGCGGCTTCCGGCCCGCGGCCCGCGGGGAGGAGCTTCCGAAAGCGGAGGGCTCGGAGAGACGCAGGCGGAACAGCCACGCTCGAAACTGCTCCGCAGAGAGCACCGGGGGGTGCCTTTGTCCGCAGCTCAGGGCCGCGCTGCAGCCGAATGGCACCAGTGCTCGAACAGCAAGACAATAGGGGGGCAGAAGAACCAACGAATGTGTCATCGAACCAATAAAAGGATGGTTACTGTAATGGGAACGGTGCATGCACTCTCTCAAAAACAGTGTTACAGAAAATAGGAGGAGAGGACAGAGGACAGACAATAGCAATGAGAGTGGCCATATGCATAAAACTAGCAGAAGCAGAAATGGGAAAGAGTGAGAGTTTTTGCCAAACTAAGACATTTGGGACATAGTCCGACAAAAGCATGCTGATGAATTATGCAAATTTCTCTGATGCAAACAGAGAAGCAAAATGGAATTTCTGTTATCCTCATGTTAAGAGAGGAACAAAAACTCTTTTGTAAATTAAAAGAGGAACATACCAGGCCAAGGAAATACTTTTCCAGACAGTATGTGAGCAGGTTGTGAATCTCAATGCCTCTTATGAACTTATGGCTAAAACAATAAAAAATTTTAAAAGTTGATTGATATATAGTTACTGAAATATTGCAAATATTTTAGAAAGTGTTGGGAACACTTAAGAACCTAAAGCAATTTATTAGGACTCTATATAGAGTTTCTGCCTGAATGACCATGAAGAGCCCTGTGGTTTGTTTGAAAGCTCCTTTAAGAACTGAGAGTGTAATATTAGAAGATGATCAGCATTTTCTGCTCGCAGACCAACTACATGGAAGCAGGTGAAAAGATACTATGTTATAAATTATACATAAATAACATCAGATACAGACACTGTCACCACTTCCATGACACTTTAGCAGATGTGGAAGTTTTAGGTTTTTATACCATGAAGTATAAAATTATTCAAAATAAAGGGAGTCACCATGATACATGCTATTCTGTTTCTTAAGAGGGGCAACTTTTTTGAAAAGCAATATTCTTATAATGGTCTCTTCCATCCCTTTTTAGCTTTACCAGGCCGAGGGAATCACGAGAGTTAAAGTTTCCAAAAGATTCTTAAAAAGCTAAAGGTTTAAAATATAGTTTACATTTTGGGTCAGTCATTTTTTTTCATGTTACTAACGCGGAACCTATTACTGGAGTTTATTGCTGCACCCACAGCCAAATTACTCAGAAACAAAGAGTAAAAAAAAATCTATGTGTGTCTATGTGTATGTCTATCTGTGTATGTTTGGCTCAAACAGAAAAAAACTCGCACCCTGCTTCTAACAGGCTGTTACGTTCCTTCCTGTTTTAACCTGGCAAAACTTAGCCCCTATCTTGAGACTGTGTTTTGAGACTTGTACATGTCTTAATGTTCTCAAAAGTCACGATAATAATTATGTTGTCAAAGATTTTTGTTTTAGATTAAATTATTGAGGTAAAGAATTAATTTAGTGAACTGAAATGCTTTATATATTTTGCTGGTTTGTACCATGGTTTTGAGAGCAATCCTATTATTCCTCCATGTTCACTGGAATTCTGACTCCTTAATGAGAAATACTCATTATATTTCAATTCTCACTCTGCAGTCATGGGTCTTTAAGGAACTCTGCACTTCTGAAAAAAGAAACACAAACATTTATGAAAAGTGAGCATTCCTCTGGGTTAATATGCATAAGAAAGAAAAACAACATAGTTGCATCTTTGTGCTATGCCTATACCCACTGACTTAAATGAGCAGTGCTATTTCAACCCATTTGAAAATTTGGCCCTTCTCCTTTGAAATACAAAGTGAAACAGACTTTCATTGTTATTCCTAATTACATTTCAAGTCATAGTATTGACTTTTTTAATATATACATTTATTGAAATTTTATAAATAAGTATAGTTACAGAAGAAGAAAAAAAGAAAATAGGAGAAATATTTACATTAGAAAGTATAGTGAATTAATTGGATATATAGAGGCAGTATCATGGTTGGTACTTATGACAGATGGTATTTTATATTTTTATATAAAAAAGATATCTTCTTAATTGTATATGTCAAAGGAAAGAGACCATATGTTGTTAAACACTTCCAAATTGTCATTTAATCTGAAGGGCACTCGCTCGCTCGAATGCTACTGAATCCCTTATTGTTTTGGTCTAACCAGCATTAATCTATAGAAGATTTTATTTATTGTTTTGCAGTAATGCAGTGCTGAATGAAAATGTTCAAGGTTTGTTGCCATTTTCATTACTTGGATGGCTGTCATAAGTGATAAAAACCTTCCTTTGGCTGGACGCTTACGTTCTTCCTGTTTCCCCATGCTAACCTGTACTTGCTTGTAGTGAAGTGATCGACATGGATCAGACTTGATAAGACATCACACCATTTTTTCCTAATTCCTGGTGTATAATTTCCCCTTCAAGTCTCTTTGTGATTGGATTAAAGCAGCAATATTGCTGAGGCTCTGTAATTAAATAATTTAATTTTACAGAACTGAGTGAAAAAATTTAGGAATTGAGTGTAGAATGAGAAGAATGCTCTGAGAGATTGACCACAATTTTCTTGCAAATCATATATATATAGATAAATATAATCCTCGTTTGTGCTAGGACAGGATGAAGTCTTCAGGCCTGAGATATAGTATTTAAAAAAAAAAAAAAAAGAAAAAAAAGAAGAAAAAAAAAAAGAAAAAAATAAAAAAAAGAAAAAAAAAAAAGAAAAAAAAAAAAAAAAAGAGAAAAAAAAAAAAAGCCCAAACCCCAACAAACCCAACAGAAGATACAGTCTTAGAAAACCTGGTATTAGAATACAAGATGCACTGTGGATTGGACAAAATATTAGAGTTGTAGATAGTTTTATTTCTATGTTTAAACATGTAGAACAGAGTATAGGGAATTAATATACAGAGGGGAATACAAGATCTGATGTCATGCTTGTGAGGGAATAAGAATCAGAAGCACACTATTAATTTTGTTTGTTTGTTTGTTTGCTTAGAACTATGTTTGGCTTAGAACTATTGCTGAAAAAAAAATGGAGAAATAGTAGTTTCTTGAACTGCAGCCTTTTACCCCAGAAATGGACTGGAGCTCTGTCTTGGCAAACCTGTATGTGGGGAAATGGTTTCTTCTGTTATACTTGGCAAGCAGTCACACAGTTAGAAGTGCTGATGGCGACCTCTGTGACATCCCCAGCAGCTTGTACAATGCTTGATCAACTCCTTACTGCATACAGAGTAGTAACAGGTCTTGTCACAAACAATGAATAAAACTAACAGGATTAGTTAAAGATAGTATATAAGAGTGAGATTACTTTTTTTAGTCTTCTCAACAGTTCTACAAATCAGCTGCAGAAGGCTGTTAGAGGCTTGAAAGAGGCTTCATTAATCATGAAACATATGATTATTGAAAACCTGCAAACAAAACTATTTGCATCTCTTCCAGAGCACAGACCTGCCCATTAAAGTATGACAAGTAGAAACTCATCCTAATTTGAGTGAGAAGAATGGTAACAATATATTTGGATATAATCCATCCCAGTTTAGAAGAGAGAGGATATTAAGAAAGCAAACATCCCCTACAATGAGCCATAAACACGGCCCCACCCCACCTCCAGTTGGTGCCAAAAGATCTTGTTTATATTGGAAGTTTAAGTATTCACCAGCCAATACAAGTTTCATATACAGTCCTAAAAGAAACTGGACTTTTGTTTTTTATTTCTATTTAAAGTGATGTCTGAGTTGTGAGAACTATCTACAAACCATCTGGAGAAGATAAGGCCAAGAAAAAAAATCAGTCTCGCTGGAAATGCTTGTGTTGGGGGTGTCTATGGAAAATTTTTATGAGGAAACAGAAGTGGGTTTGTGTCCCTGGCAATTGCAAAGGTGCTACTCTGTGAGAGACAGTTTATTTAAATAACTGTGTAGAAGACTGTAAATTGAAGACTGTAAATTAAGGGAAAGGTGGTATGTAAAGTGGACGTACTGTGGGTTTTTTCTGGATTACTGTGGGATGGAACACCTAATTACTACACCTAATTTCTTTTTTTCTTTATTCATTGGGAGATTTTTCCCTTATTTGTGACACAGTAAAAATAATTTTAGACTTCCTTTAATACTAAGATATTTCTGATGTTGGACTGAAACATTGCTTTTAAAGGTGCTGTGTAACCGGTATAATGCTTTTCACCAATTTCGGGTAGTAAGGGCAAAGAAATAAAAACAAATTCCTTCTATGGCTTTGAATATGTTAGGGAGTAGTACAGACTAGTAGGAACAAACGTGTGGGGCTAAACAGGAAACCATTCTATATTTATTTCAGCATTTTTTACTTT
The DNA here is from genome assembly GCA_038380795.1 of Pyrocephalus nanus. Lineage (NCBI taxonomy): Eukaryota > Metazoa > Chordata > Aves > Passeriformes > Tyrannidae > Pyrocephalus > Pyrocephalus nanus. Next base: position 17,181,769 of record CM076267.1, on the reverse strand, counting down.
GGATAGCTATAATTGAGTCTCATGGAGTGAATGCCCATTTGCAACTGAATTGTATTAAGCATGTTTCTGGTCTGCCATTTTTCATATGAGAGAATCCACTTCCAGCACTCACAAATGGCAAATCAAAACACCAAAATGCTTTGATGGTTTCTCTGTAAGGCATACTCTGGATCCTAATTTAAACGATCATGTAGATGCATGATATCTATCATCTTTTTTTTTGGTGACAGGAATTAACCAACAGTACATAAAGACAACATGGCAGAAAGCTGGAGAAGAGTGAAATAAAACTGAGGAAGGTGAAGTTGTCCATACTGCTACACATGGCATGCCCAAAGCACTGGGTATATACAATATGTTCTATGGAGGGCCTGAGGGACCTGTAAACTGCTATATAAAAACCCATTCAGTGAATATTTTGATCCTCACAAGAGTGTCACTTGGGAAAGACACATTTTTTACAAGAAACCAGCTGCCAGATGAGACCATTGACCATTGTTAAGATCTTTAAAATAAAGCCAAGTAATGTGAATTGGAGCAGTTAACAGATGGATGAATTACTTGTGATATAAGTGATAACCAAGTCAAAGCAAGGTGAGAAAAGGACTTGACATTGCAAAGAACAGCGGATATTTGCAGGGCTAGTAAAGACTGCTTCCCAAATAAAAGTGTTAGCTAGTGGTGAAAGAACTGGAGTGTATCTAATTAAAAATGCATACCAAAGCATAAAGAGAGAATACAAGGGTAAACAAATGGCAGAGACCAGACTTGTTTTCAATAGATGTAAAATCAATCACAACATGGTGAAAAGGTCCTACACAAGAGGATCGGTGTCCTGTATACAATGAAAGCAGCCATTTTGCAGAAAATAGATTGCTTTCAACTCAACTTGTAAAGTTATGCCTAAGAAAAGCTATCCATGACTACGCTGCTGGACGACATAGTGATGATGACAACAGTGACTACAGTGACTTATTTAAAGTATGGTAGGGATGATACCATTCTATAAAATCAGATTTGCTGCTCAGCCAGAACATTTACCTTTGAAATTACCTCACAAACAGGGATGCAATTTTTAGATTCTGGAAATTCTCTGATGACATAGAAGTAATGAAGAATTCCTAAATAGCTTCATTCCACAGCTCTACATAAATGAAATAAATCTTTAGAAATTATATTACTCTAATAATCACAGAGATATAGCAGTGAATAAAGTATTTGCACTCTTGGTGCCTCTAGAAAACAATTTTCTGTTCATCATTTGTGATTTACCCTGTTACTCAGAACGTGAAAAACCTGTACTTTCTCATTAAATAGAAACTGGAGCTAAATACAAAATAATGTATCCAAATCATACATTGAATCTGTGACTTCCACATAGTTTTCAGACTTACGCAAGCTATTGGTCAGATCATGTTGACTCATCTCTTTAGGATGGTCTCAGTTCTTGCAGCCCGTCATGATATACCCTGTGGCATTTTTTCCTCTTCATTACCCTGACTCTTTCTTCCATGTTGTCCTTTGTAGAATTCTCTGCTATACTTATAAACATGAAAGCATGATGTCCTTGTTGTGTTTGGAAATTTTCTGAGATAATACAAATTATAAATAGCTAGCTAAGATAATCCTGGACATTCGTCCTCCTTGGTTGGTTTAGAAAAGTAGTTATTTTGTTGATTAAACATATACATCATACTTCAGGTAGCTCAGTTTGTAATGTGAGACATTGGTAGAAGGAAAAGGAAACTAAAATATAGCATAATAGTTTCTTGACTGTACACAATCTGTACAGTTGTGTTCATGCCTTGTGCTCTGTGTTGATCACAGAAAAAGTACTGGAAGTACATATAAAAGGTTAGTTTCATTCTTGTAGTACCTGAATTGTCATAAATACAATTTTTCAGGATGTTATTATCCTGAATAGGCAAGCTTCTTAGAAACATTGAGAGAAATGTAATTTGGGTAGGCAGGGTATTTGCAATCGCCAATAAACTATTCAGGTAAGGCAAGATCCTTATTTTAGCTATATTGGCTATGTGCCATAAATAAATACAGTAGCAATTTATCTCATCTCACTAGCTATCTTGATTCAGTTGATTAAAGGCTGTAAACTGACTTTAATTATATGTTGTAACAGTTGGTGTTTGGAGACCTAAATATTTGGGTCCATGTGGCGGCAGTTTGAGTCTCCATTGTAGAAAGAATATGAAGAAGCTCTTAGTACTGCCCAGATTTCTAATTTCAGCTTTTTTTTTTTTTACATTCATTTGCCTCCAGATTTTTTTCTTCATTTACAGAGTCGTGATTCTTTTAGCTTGACTATTAAACACTTTTTTTTTTTTCCTATCTTATTGCAGGTCCAGAGATCAGTACAAGCACCAATTGAACCTGAGCCTTTTCTCTGCAAAGGTGGGATGTGGAAACTGGGATACATTTCAGGTATTTTTTGCTAAGATAATCAAACAGTAAGACATTTTATCCTTGCAGAGAAGGTAGATGCAAATATTACACTTACACATGCTATTGTTTTATAAAATGATTTGCACTTTTTTTTTTTTTTTTTTGAGTTCCTGGGAACTAATGAGGCAACTCTCAGTATCAGGTACTTAAGGCATCATTGACCTGTTCTTTGAATAGTTTATGATAATTTTCAATTGAATTAATTTTAGTTAAATTTAAACTTTATTTTATTATTTTATTTCATATTTAGTTACTCTGCTAAAAAGAGTAAATATTACTCCCTTGTCTGTTCTTGTTGTTTAAGTGTTGTTCTCCACAGCCCTGTCTAAGTTATTATATTTTGTTTTGCTGATAAAAATGAGTCTAAATCCAGGTAAGAAGAACATTCAAGGAAAAAGTAAATACCAAAGCTTGTTGTAATTAAATAAAAAATTGAAACCAGATTATGGATAATAGATATTCATTAAGTTTTATAAATTGTTGTGTTGCTGGTATTTAACTTGCTGAGTGGTTAAAATGTGATACAATGCACATTCTTTAATTTTGGTTTGGAGCCTTTTGAAGAAAATGGACTTGAATTATTATAGTAGAGAAACATCTAAAATTGTCTTGAGACCACAGATTTTTGTAACCACCTGATTAAGCCAATGTGACTGTTTTAGTACCCTAGATAACTTAATGCACAGATCTAAGTGGCCAGTTATTGATACAGACTCAGACAATACTTCTGAGTCTGGTACATCCTTTTGATCATATTCAAACTTGATAGTAGCCCAAATCTTAAGGTTTACTTTGGTTCTTGTTGTATTTCCAACTATGTGTGTCAGTATATAGCAGTAGTTTTCAATCTCTTTTGAGCTGTGAAGTCATAAAAAATTTCATTCCTAGTGGACTAGGAATTGCATTAGAAACATAGTATAAGGACAAAGAATTAGTGCACAGGTCACAAAGTTAACATTAGTGCTTTAAAAATGCTTTGGAGTAATTGAGTAGTTTTCATATATATGTTTAATATATCTAAAATATAATATGATGATTCATATGACATACAGGCAATAGGAAATTTTGGGTGGAATAAATGCAACTGTTGATCTCAAGAGTCTTTTGTTACAGCAATTATACTCCCTAGAAACTACCTCATGGCACCAGAGCCTTATAATAGTATGTTTGTGTATTTAAATAGCTTGAAGTTTTTTACTAATGTTTATATACTTAAAACTCACATTCTGTACTTTCTGAGGTTCCCCTTCTCAGTACTTGTTCAACAAGCTAATACATTTTTTTCCTCCTTTCAGCTTAGTTTTATGCTCAGTATTGAGAACATTTCCCTTCTTCACAAAACTTGGACATAAAAGTTAATTAAAATACATATTTCTAATTTACCTGAAAAATATGTTTAAGCAAGAACGATAATATCCTTTAGCTATCAATTGCCTTTTATATTCAGCATCCTTCACTTGTTATTTTCAGGAACTGTGGATAGCCTCTAAAAAATCAATCCTTTGTTGCATATTTCTTTATGAGCACAGATGCTTACAACGTCTATTGAGTGACTGTAAATAACATCATTTTTAATTAGAAATGTGCTGATTTAAAACTGCCTGCTCATCTTAGCTCCATCTTTTAGGTAACTGGAGCTGCTAATTACTTTCAAAAACCCAGGTCAAATGGTCAGTATCTGAATTCATTAACCACTTAGTAAAATATCTCTCTCCCTCTAAAAGAGAGGAAAACTTTACAAATATTTTTAAAGGTCAAATTTTGTGCTGCACTCTACCCATCGACTTTGTTCTTGGCAATAGAGCTGAGATTTTGTAGTAGTGATAATACACAAAAAGTTAATATTCTTTAAAGGAGTGGTTGGTAAACTAGCTCTGTTCTTTTGTGTTGGAAGACAGCAAAATGTATTCATAATTGTGTACATAAGCAGTAACTTTAAGGATCTCCATCCCTCTGAAACACATTCAAAACCAGATCATTCAGATTTTCTCCATACAATCTTTTATATTTTTATTTTTCAAGTATGTAAGAGAAAAATAAATACCAGTAGTAATCATCTCTTGTAGACTACCAATGAATGCGTTCAAATAGGCATAAAAATTGGGTATAAAGCCCAGGTCTTTTAAACCACATCTTCTGACTGTCTGCGTGGAACACAATTTTTAAAGAAATATTTTCTAGTTTTAATTTTTGAGAAAACAGTTTGAAGCTATTGTAACTTTTTATCTTGCTGACAATGTGGAAGTTGTCAATTTTCAATTTGTATTTTTATGTGACCAATATTGTTATACACGAATACTTTAGTAACAATTTTGTAAATGCAAACCACTCTATCTTGAAGCATAAGAATGGGCTGCCCACTGTGTGAAAAGTAATCATGCTTCTATTTCTTTGAAAATACTTTTGATATTGCAGTTAGTTTTCAAACAACTATTAAAGTTGGTGAGCTTTTTACATTATTAACATGGTGTAGGACTTTTAATTTTGTGGTACTTCTTTCAGCTCTTCTTCATTTCTTGAGCATTTGTTAAACTTTCTTCTACTGCTTACCAGTAAAATTCTAACTGCTTTTGATACTTCTGTTGTAATTTGAACTTAGTTTCAGATGTACTAGGCTGATATGGATTATATTCACATCATCAATAAAGTAGTGTGAGGTTTTTCTTACTTTAGTTGTGTGTTGCTATAATTATGTGCAGTTATAATATAGTTAAGTTTTGATCCTTATTGATTCTAGCATTATGCTTTACTATACAAATAGAAAAAAATCTTAATATCAAGTCTTTCTTATGACAGAAAAAACAGCAATCCCTTATATTTTTTATATTTTTAATGAGGAAGAATACACTCTACCTAGATTTGAACATATAGATATATTGCTTTTTGAGGTCTGTCATTTTAGTAGTTGAAGAAACAGGGTGCTTTTTTTTTTTTTTCCAGAAGCTAAGAGTCCTAATTATGCTCTTTCATAAAGCTTACTAAATAACAATGGTTTTATTTTATTTTACATTGACTGATGCCAGTAGGAGGGGAAGGTATGTATGGGGAAGGTATGTATTATTATGTAGTATTGCACACAAACTTATTTCATATTTGCTTGGAGTATATGTTTATATTTCTTCAGAAAAAAATGGTTCAGATAGCTCTTCAAACACAAGTGTTTACTGTGAATAATGCTGTCTTTCCCTTCTGAGTTACAAATATGTTCAGTGTGACTCAATCCATGGTTGCGTAAACCATTCTACAATGCCCAAGGAACAAGAATCATAGAATCATTTAGGTTGGAGAAGACCTCTAAGATCAAGTCCAACTGTTAACCTAACACCTTCACCACTAAACCATGTCCTCAAGAGCTACATCTACAAACTTTTTGAACAGTAATTCCACCACTGCCTCAGGCATCGCTTGACCACACTTTCAGTGAAGACATTTTTCCTAATATTTTCCTAATATTGAATATAAAGCTCCCCTGGCATATCGTGAGACCAATGTTTGGTCTTATTGGTCTGTATTTGGTCAATATTGGTACTCAAAACTTAGACAATCCAGACTGGCATGATCAGCTCGGTTGGCAGTCCTCTTATTTTAGACCAGAACTGCCACTGTGTTTCAGCACAGCACATAGTAAAGGTCTTGGCTACAAACGGTCATCAAAATTCTATGATATTTTGTGTAATAGCCAAATGCTAAATTCTGCCTTAGTTAATTCTTCGTCTAATTGATTAAATTGGGGATGTTATAATTCATATCAACTAACAGCATGAAGATCTTTTTTGATACATTTTCCTTTCTGTGCAATAGACTATTGGAGATAATGGCTATTGAACAGGGGTGCATCAGAACAGACAGAATCATCCATCTATAGTGCAGTATGTAAAAAACCCAAAGCAATGGACTTTATTTTTGATTCAGATGAAAAAAAGTTAGATTGCAAATTCATTAGTATTTATTACCATTTATATTAAATATCTATGCTAGCTGCATGTGTTTGTTCCGCAAATGCTGGTGGAAAACAAGGCCATGCATATTCCTACAACAAAGCTGTTCATTGTATAATTTAGTTTTTAGCTGAGTCTGAACTTACTGCAGGTGAAAATAAGATGATCCAGATCTGTCAGCACTGATATACATGTAGGTGGTTCCATTATTATAATTTGTGAAATGCTCACAAGCTGTCTTTGTGAGGGTGCTTATATAGAGTAATGTATTAAAAAGAAGCAAGATGTTCTACCTTATGATGGCATTGCAGTTGTGCAGTTTGTGTAAAGTAATCAAATGTTTCTAAAATACACATGAAAATTATTTGAAGAGGAAAAGTGATTAGTATTATTTTATGCTTTTTTTGTGTAAGATAACACTACGTACTTTAAGAAAAAATTTCCTGCTTTTTTTGTGATAGATATTTTTCAATCAAATGAACTGATAAGTATTTATAATCTAGATGCTCTTTTCATGAGTTGTGAGTTACTATAACAATAACACCACTATTCTTATAAGGAGCACTGGTACTAGTTGCAGAACTGCTCCTCTCTTTAATAAAGAGTTGTTGCATTAATACTAGTAGAATTTCTAGACTTTTTTCACTATTTTGAGAAGACCATTCTGCTTTTTTCAAGCTTTTCTTAAATTGTACTTTCAGCTGTTGTTTAAATTTTCAATTGTGAGCTTGCATAGTATGTGTAATAGGTGTTAGAACCAGTCTACAAATGATGAAAATAAATTATTTGGGGAAAAAGCAACCAAACAAAAAAATAAAAACAAAACCAAAACAACCTCCCCACCACCAAACCCAAAAACAAACAAACAAAACCCACCAAAATTTTACTTCAAATATCTGCGTCTGATAAGCTTATTTTTAAAAAGTATAATAACATAGTATAGCTGAATATAATCCAGGGCTTTATAAGCTGAATTTCAGTCTTCTCCTCCCCATCACGTTCAGAACCATAGCAAAACTATGTTTATATTATGATGTTTATTGAGAATGGTTGATATACTTAGAAAGAAACAGGTGAGTTTTTTGACTCATGGCCCTTTCATAATGTCATTCTGCTTCATTTACTTCCAGTGAAGCAAAAAGGGAAAAAAACCCCTGAAATTTCACCAGTTTAAGTGTGTGCTCTTGTAACTGTAAGGATATGTCATCTTGGGGCTCTCCTTGAGGTATGTCGTCCGCATATGAATCCGTGTTCAAGCTTGAATAATGGAAAATGACCAGCTCCATGATCCAGTAAATTCTTTGTGAAAAGAGAATGAGCTGTAGTCACCTAAAATATGATATAGAGCATTCCTAATGTGAAAAAAATTGCTTGATGGGTATCAAAACAAGCAAGGTATTCCTCATTATGTGAAATTAAGGGCAAAAATATATTTTATCTCTCCCTGAACACAAAATACCTGCCCTCAAGCGTAGTCAACTACGTAAAAAATAAAGATTGAAAAATAGCTTCCAGTTGTGCAGCCCTTTTTATCTGTCTGAAACATAAGCATTGGAACCATCAAATTTTTGTATAAGTAGCAGCTCTGCTTTTCTCCTCTTTAGTTCTGGCCAGTGTGCCATTTTTGAGATATTCAAACAAAGAAACCACAAACCGCTAGTCACACCACAATACCAGCTTGTGTTTACATTTTCAGCTCTCCAGATCATGATCCTATTGAGTGCACATAGAGCGAGTGCGTGTACACGCGCCCATCCACCATCAGGAGAAACGAAACTGTAAACACAAGCTGGTATTTTGGTGAGGGCACACTAATATGGCGGTTGGTGGGGTCAGAAGGTGGAGGGTGAATTATGGATCCAGAATTTCCTTGTATTTTTAAGTCAGGCTGCTTGCACAGTAGCTGCTTTTCAAAATTAAATGTTCAGTTGTTTTATAAGACTAAGGGCTAGTTTCATTAATTTTAAACTACACATTCAGACTTGATGGATGAAAGCACTAATGCTTGACAGACTTAAACTGGACAATGAAGTATAGAGTATGTTATAGGAAGTTCTGCTTGCATGAGTGCAGGGTGGGCAAGAATGATCTCACAGTTATTACCATTTATGGAATTCTTTGCTGAACTATCTAGTGAATCATCTTGCTTAATATTAAGCTAAACACTAAAGACATTGTTAAAAATAATATGGTGAGACAAAAGTGACTATCTTTAAATTTGCAGAATCTAAGATATATATTTGAATATAAACTCTTAAAATATAGAGCACTTGATGGGTAGAGTGTAGAGATGAAATGTATTTAATTAGACATCTCTAAGAACTTCTTGATGTTATATGTTGCTTAATTTAAATATGCCTGCAAGTCCCTATACTTTTTTTTGTCAATGAAATGGTGTTATTTAACTAAAGCTAGAGTGGCTGAACAAAGCTTTTATCTGGAAAAGACTTCGTTTTGCTGCTGTTGCCATTATGCTTTATGGAAATCTCATATTTGTGACTATGTGATGTTGATAAGTCTTCCTTACTGACCCTTTGTAGCCATTTCATGCTGCCACCTCCTCCAAGAAGAAGAGTATTCCTGAGAGCAAAGTTATATTGCTGTTTTGGAAAACGGGACACTGGAATGCATGATCAAGCCATGGCCCTGATGAATAGAAGGGAGATAAGAACAAAAGGGATACTGTTGTCTTCAGAAGGAAAATAGTCTCCTTCTAAAATCAAACTAGTCCAATAGCTTTTCCTACGGTGAAAACAGCATGTCTTAGTTTTCAGTCCTGATATCATTTTAGCACGTTGTGTTACCAACAGTATTTCTGAGCTCACTCCTTTAGGCACTATATGCTGTTCTTTCTGCCTTAGTAGACATTTTAAAGCACTACTAAATAAATAACACTCACAGATACTAAAATAGCTTTTTCATAAATTAATTGAAAATTTAAACCTTTAAAATAAAATGCAGATGTAATATTTTTTCTCAAAAGCCATAAATTGATTTTTTTTTTTGTTGCAAGTTGGATTACTTAGCACACAATGCTCCTATTTATCTATCCTTAAAAAAAATTTGTATGTTAGAGGGAGCACAGTACTGAAAAAAACCCCAAACCATAGGCTTTACACTTTATGGAAATTACATAACATCTTAGTTCTTAGTACAAGTCTAGTTAAACAGAGTGGATGACGGCTGTTTACCTGCACTTAAAAAACTTGTGAAATTTGATATGTATATATTTTGAGTATTTGAAATTACTAACTAGAAGAGACTAAATAAAATAATTACTCCTTATGAGTAATGTGATCCTTTTGGAACAATAATATTCAGAAAAATGTAAGTCAACAACAAGATCAGAAAAGATACTACATACCTTTGAAAAAAGTAAAATATCAGGCTGTTTAATGCAATTAAGTAAGTCTGAAACTGAGATATTTTCATCTGCACCATTAGATAGTTCATAGAACATCAGAGAGGTATTAGAGAAAGATCCAAAAGGGGATACATTTTCCTTCTTAAGTCTGTCACATTTATGGTATTAAATCACTGATATTTTTTACAGGTAAGTTTTAAGTTATTTTCTGTGAAAAATCATGTTTTGATTTGATTTAATAGAAGGTGAGATTCTCAATGAAATCCATCACACAGTATTGAGAAATTTTCAGTAAAACCATGATAATTAGCAAGCAACTGAAAGCTTAGTGAGTTAAAGCTGTACTAGAATGACTTCGTAGTTGGTGGGAGGTCTTATCTCACACTCTTGTCTAAATAAATGGTTGATAATCTATTGTTTAAGCAAGTTTCTGTTCTGTCTCTTTTTTTTTACATTTAGATCCCCTTTTTGTCATGCTGGAAGGCAACAAGGTATGCCCCATTTTAGGGATGACTTCCATGCATCTAGACTTGCTATTTATTTCTGTGGATCTTTCATCTCTCTCTGACCTCTCTATTCCTGGCCAGGGAACCCATCCAACAGCAAAAAAGAACTTACCTTTCAAAAAAGTGACCTAGCCTCTCAGGTAAGAGGTTTCTTCTTAGGTGGGGCAAAGCAATGGAGGTGCACCAGGCAACCCATCAGTATTGCAATGAGAAGTAGCTGTGAGAAATCTGCTCAGCGTTTTTCCTAGAACTTATGAGAAAATTAGTTAGCAAGAAGTGATGACTGCAAATACTGCTAATGTTTCTCCCATGAGTGTGTTCTACAATAGTAGGTTTTTTACTACATTTTTCTCTAAATTTTGTCACTGTGAAATCTTTTCAGTCCAATCCATAATATTTTGATTTTGGCTTCATGAATTTTACTTACAAAGTTCTTCAATTATTATGGTGCCATATAAACAAACAATAGATTAAAATATTAAACCACTAAAATAATATAGCTGTAGTAGTAACTATAACTGTATATTTATTAGTATTATACAGCTGCAGTCCTGTTTTTTAGTATAAATTCCTTCTTTAAAACTGAGCAGAAAAAAATTTAAATTGAGAAGAGTTTATTTATGAATGCCACATCTGAGGGAATTGGCAAAGATCAGTCACTCTTTAATTCCAGTTTAAAATCCACCAAAGATAAAAAGCCTAATACTAATCTAATAAGAATAAAATTGCTGTATCTGATATGCAATTGAATGATTGGTGTAAATAGCAGCCACGAAGCCAAATCCGACCTGTACTTACTTTTGCCTTCTGCCAACACTCTGCTATGACAGTTTTGCTGTATTTATTAATAAAATTAATTATTAGCATAATTTTTACCTGTCAAACTGTGGATTGTCTTTCATATTTGTTATGTATGTGTTGCATATGTTTTAATGCAATATAAAGAAGAAAACTGTTTTGAAGTTTTATCTCTTTACGTCATTTCAGATTTTATGTTCAGATTTAGCAGTAGTACTGAAAATATTCTCAAAGCATATAAATAGTATATAGTAAACATTTTTGTAATGTATAAACTGATTTATACAGTGATCACAACACTCAATAGAAGATTACTTTCAGAACTATTTACATGGAAAATTTATTCCAAAACAGCTATTCTATTAAAAGGCTTTTACTGACATTTCAAGGTAATGTGATGCACATAGAAAACTGTAAAACATTTTTAAAATATGTAGCTCTGCATATACAATTAAATGTTTTAAAACTATTCTTTGAAAGGTCAAATTAAATCTTGCATAGGTAAAACTCAGTTCAGCATCAAGTATAATCAGCTGGAAGGCTCACATGAGGTATGCCAAGTGGCTGAAAATACAGTAGATGAAGTAAATTGCTATTACTATTACTATCACTGTAATTGATGTGCTTGGGTTTCTTTTTCTTGGAGGAGGAGTATGGATTGACTTGCCTTATGTTTGTTTTGAGGAAGTTCCTTCAGAATTAGATCTTATTTACAGTAAATCCAAGCCTGTGGTTCCACTGAAGCTGAAGCCAATCTAAATGTTGATTGCTGCAAACCCTACTTTTGGCCATATGTTACCACCGCTTTTCCTTGAGCTCTCTTTGCTATGCTCTTCTCCAGCATTTTCACTGGCACCTTCATTCATCTGACTTTAAACTGAATGTCTTGTGGCTCAATGGCCTATTACTAGTCCAGAGAAGTATATTTTATAGGATTTTTTTTCCTATCTCTCTGTCTCCTCCATGGGATCAGATCAATACCTATGCCAGGGAAGTATGCAACCAGGTTTGGGAACAAAACAGAAGCTGGATAATTTCTTTTTGATAGGAGCTTGATTTTAGACCAGTCCAGTGGTATTGTCAGGCTGCCCCCTGAATTATATTCTGCCATGAAACAGCTCTTCTCTGTGGTAAGGTGGTGGGGGGACAGTGGTGTCCAAACACTACTGCTGATGCAAGAGAGAAAGCACAAACACTTAGCACAAAACACAGTGGCAGCTCTGATGTAGAGCAGTTCAAAGTGTCATGAAACTGCAGCTTTACCTAATGAAGTCGGATAGTTGACTGCATGTTGCATAGGAATTGTCAGAATATGTTAGCCTTTAATTAAAAACAATATCATGTTTATAATTAAACAGAAATAGTGTAGTAATGGTTAAATGTGTTAATTTAGGATGGCACATTAGAACAATTTAAAATTAGTCTTGTAACTTTTTTTAATTATTGTACAATAACTTGATAATTATTATTAATAATAATGTTTCATAAATATTTAAGAATGGGAATGTGAACCCGATTTCTTTCACATCCATAAAAGTTCTGTTTCTCAGTGCAGTATTAGACATACTTGCAAATTCCCTAAGACTCATGAGTGATGACATCTTAGTATAAAATTGGTCTCTTAGCTATGTGTTATAGCAAGAGACCCCAGCAGATTTTAAACATTTAGATCTGTCTTCCATCAGACTTCCTTCTTCTTTAGGAATGTCCTGTTATTGCACCAATCATTCCAAGACTAGCAGTACTTCCAAAGTGAGAACCTTTAAAAAAATTAACATATAAAGACTTACTTCCAAAGTATTTACAAAAAGAAACTCAGTACCTTAATTTGTATCGTATTAGATGTGCAATATTGCATCGTTTTAATTGTCCTGAAGCATTGTATCTAAATAGTATTAATGAGGTTAATATCCATAAGAAGACAGATTTAGAATCTCATTGCTAAAACTGGTCAAATAATTCATAATGAATTATTCACCTTGTTTTTTTCATGAACTCTTGGTGAACAGATTGTGATTTTCTCAGAAGGATTAATTATTCAAAGTTATTCACCAAAAAGTTAATAATTCTTGGGCTCAGTTTCTTGGTGAGCAATACATTGTGAACATCTGACCAGCTCCAGTATTGCAGATCATACAAAAGTGCGATTTTTCCTACTGTGGCCTTTCCAAATCAGTTCAGGTCTCTCTGAGGTGAAATGTTTATAATACCCTTTTTTTCTCATCTAGGGAACTGCTCCTTTAAATCTGACGAAGATATACATTAGCAGTCCTACAACTAATACAATATTGTTCTTGCCTTTCAGTTAGTAAGTACTGTATGCTGTATTATGCCTTTATTTCCCATTACTTACCCTTCAAGAGATGATTAATGGCCAGTTCTGTATGGATGATGTGGCTTTATATGTTGAATTGTACATTCAAAATTTTCTTAGAACTATTGTTAAAAATGTTCTGTGTAATTGAATAATACTGTAAATTGCTTATCTAAACCAAGTGAAATAATGTTTTAATATTATCTGTTTACTATTCTGTAGTGATTTATTTGTCTCTCAAATATGGAAGTTATTTGTCTCCACTGTGATCTCCCTGCCTGCAAAAATGTCTTCAGTGAAATGGCTACAGTTGCTGGAATAGCCAAGGATAAGCCATATTTTGCAAATATTATCTAGAAATGTTGGTTCTGTCCCACCTCAATTTCTCTCTCTTTCTTTCCTTCTTTTTTTTCTTTCCTTCTTCCTTTTCTTTTCTTTTTTCCTTCTCTCCTTCCCCTCTTTCTCTGTCTCTTTCTCTCAAAATCCAATTCTGAAAGTTGACTCTCTCTCACTGAGGAGCAATTCTGTCTTCCATGAAGGCAATATTCTGAAGAATGTTCCTGTGGCTCTTCTTTTATGGATTTCTCATTTGTTGTTGTTGTTGGTTTTGGTTTTGGTTTTAAATTTGATAGGTAAATTGGTCTACAGTGGTCAAATCACATCCTTCAAATGCAACCATATAGTATCACCTTTTAACATTGGGATACTCTATAATACTAAAATGCTTAAATGTTTTAAGGAAACAAAAGGAAGGAAACAGTCTTTTGCATTGGTCTCACAAATCAAATGGAAACAGCCAATATAGGTAACCTACTGTGACTCTTCTTTTACCGTCACATTTAACTCATCTCTTTTCTTCTTCAGCCATTGCTGTTCACAGCTTCTCTTTAGTAATGCACGGAGAATGTACTTGTAAAAGTACATTCAATTATCTGCTGCCCCAATGAACTGCTGTTAAAGTTGAAGGATTGATTTCTGCAATGCAACACAAAAATTGCTACTGGTTTGGTGGACAAAACTCTGAAATTCACTGTGAATGATTTGTCTTTCTTACCTGTTGTTTCAGGACCATGGAAGAGTCCAATAGTGAAATATTAGAATACTCAAAGTGAAAAGCAGTTCAATTAACAGTAAAATAAATTTGTTATAGTTCTGCTTCCCATATCCTACTGCCTACTGCCTTCTTCTCACTATCCCGAGTGATCCTGAAGTTACTGCTATATCTTGAAACCTCTGAGACATTCTCTGTTCCTCTAATGGGGCATCCCCAGAACGTTTTTGGCTTTTCCCCTAACCTTTAGTTTTGAATTCTGGCTAGAGAATAGTCTGGTGAGACCGACATGGTGAGACTGGTCTAGCAGGTCGTGTAGGTTTTTTGATCAACCAGTTGTTGCCAAACAGAGCAAATAATGGTTGACTTCTTTGTGGCTTTCACATTATATTAGTAGGCTTATTGTTACTTATAAAAATGGGGGGGAAAGTCAGTACGTTAATGTGTATTTCTCAGTCAAATTGATTGAATTTTGCCAACAGATTTAAAAATTATAAGGAGGCATGCCATAAACCCCACTTTTTCTTTTTTATCTGAAGACCAGAATTTAAAAAAACACTATGTCATTATCTCCTAAAGGGAGATAAATGAACACATAAAAATGTCTAAGAGCAGAGTACTCAGAAAATAAAAAAATATTACTGTTTGCACAGTTGTATGTTTACTTATATCTAATGCAAACATTCCCAGATAGCTATTATGTGGAAACCATACCCAAAGTTGAGAGAGGTTGTGTTCTACAAGTCCAAATGTTACTGAACTCTCCAAGCAGTGCCTGCAGTTATATAGCACCACATATTTTCCAGTACACCGTTTTAATCAAGTGAGCTCAGGATGAAGGCCTAAACCATGTTCTCATTAATAAAGAAAATAATCACATTATTTTTCTTCTGAATTTCATGGATACAGTTGATTTACATGAAACTGTAAACATCAGAATTATTTTGATTAGGTTATGGCTTACATGGTTTGAAATTATGTGTTCAATATTATCTAAGCCTGTTCTTTAAATTTAGCTGATTAATGAGAATTATGTCATCATTAAAACAGAAGAAGCAAAGGAGTTGTACAAATGCAAAATATTTTATTTATATATACACAAACATATATTCATGAGAAAGCTTGGAGGCCATTCTTTGTCCAAACTAAAACTTGAAAAGTAAATGATTTCATGGGAGAAATTATCAGATCCTATGATATTTCATATACATTTTGGGATATTGATGTGGGTAAAAAGTATGAAGCTTTAAAACAAACTTAAACTACTGCACTTTTATATAATGGCCATGTTCTATAGATTTGTGAGGCACTGGAGAAAATAAAAGAGTGGATCAACAAGGGTGTTGCAATCTGGAAAAAGGCATCACAAGTGATAATTCAGACAAGCACTGAGATGGAGACCCATCTGTATGTAGATATGCTTGTTGAATATCCTATACACAGATTTTCCTGTCTGCGTCCAGCTGAATTGATACTTTGGTCAAGCTAGTCTTCCTTTTGCTGTGGTCAACTTCAGGTGAGGATTTGTATCATTCTGCCTTTGGGATCCTGGTATTTCAATGAAAATTGTCCCTCTCAAAGACTTTTTAAGAATTTGTGAAAATATATGTGTATATATTCCAGTTCCAACTCAAAACCAGAATGCATGGATCTGTTTATATCTCCGCTTCCCCCTAAGTTGCGCGAGATATCGATTGGATAATGGAATAGAACAGAGCAGAATTAGCCTCTAAATCTAAACGTACATTCCTTGCCTGTCGGAATTCCCGGGTGCTGTTTGGAAAGCCGCGGTTGGACTGGGATGGGGTGAGAGGAGGGAGGGGCGGGCCGGGCCCGGGGCTGTCGCGTATCCGCGCTCCGGGCTGGAGCGGCGCCGGGAGCGGGTCCGCCCGCAGCGCCCGAGGAAACAGCGGCTGGTGCCGCCCGAGCAGAGAGGCGAGGCGGGAACACGGCGGTGTTCCAACTGAGACCGCAATTACCAAGGCAGAAAATGGAAGGGGATTTGTGCCGGAGTGTATGTGGCCGCGGAAAAAGACGGCAGAAGTGGCGGTGGTCGGAGGCAGCTCCCGCCGCACGGCAGGCGCAGCACAAGCCGTGCCGCGCAAATCCTTTCCTGAGGCGCCTGCCTCTGGAGAGGAGCAAACTTTCTGGCCTGCCTTCGTGGAGAATCCTAATCCTAAAAACGATTAGATATTTAATTGTGAAAATCAGACTATTAAAAATTCACAGATTACCGAAAACAGTAGTTAATCACCCCACGCCTGCCGTAGAAGAGACAGACAGACACTGGGGAAAGCGCTGGGGACGGGCTGGTGTGAAATGCAGCAGCCTTGCAAGCCTTTCCAGCTCCAGCCTCCTATTAAAAGAAAAGGATCATGTGAGGATTCTTTGAAAGGCGATGTACTGACTAAAGCAAGCAACTGCATTAATTGGGATTCTTGTATTCATACATGCTGGGCTAAATAAAGCAAGCTGGTTTGCTGCGGCAGGCTGGGGAAAATATATAAAACTAATCCTTTCAATTACTTTGTCGGTGATTAGAGTATCCATAACAAATGCGCGGTCCTAAGAGTCCTGTTTAGCACGGAACATCTTTTGAGGGAATAGGACAAGCGTCCTAAACAAAAAACAAAATTACCTAACTCTTTTATATATTTTTAATTTTTTATTTTTTTTTTTTTTTAACATTTGGTGGGAGGCGGAGGGAAGCGCGAATTGCCACGATTCCTTGCTTTCGAGAGTTGCAGCTACAAGGTTTCCCCCCCCCCTTTTTTTTTAAATCCCCTGAAGTTAACTTTCATGATGGAGACAAACTCGGCAGGACAACAAAGCTTTGATCTTTATGTAAAGGAAGACAGTAATAGAGAGAAAGTCTCTCTAGAGGGTAATTATTCTTTTGCCGCTCAGGCAAGAAGTTCCCTGTCACTGTTAAGGTTAATATTAAGGTAGCTCTGCTATACTTTCCCATAGTAAAAAAACCCAAAAAACAAAAAACAAACCCAACAAAGCACCAAAACCAAAACCCAAAAAACCCTCAAACAAAACAAACAAACAAAAACCAAAACAGAAAACCCAAAATAAAACCCAAACCAAGGGGGGGAAAAAAAGCACCAAAAAAACCCCAAAAACAAACAAAAATCAAAAAAACCCTCCCCAGAATGTTATACTATTAATTGCCAATTTGCATATGTGTGCAGCTGCTGTTTTGGCTCCGATCTTCCATCCGATAAGCTTGCTGGAGGTATCACAGAGCACTTGGCAGCTTTCCTATTTGAAAAGAAAGCCTTCCTAACTACAGAACAGCTGATAGTCTATCAGTGATAGACCCTGATGGCGTGAATTACAATTACACTACTTTTCACACTAAATCTGGGTGATAGCTACTTGGAAAGAAGTTTCATCATTTTTTACCACAAACTGGAAAAAGAATTACATGGTCATGCTGTGCTTTTAAAGGCAGTTTGGTTCACTTTTGTCTATTTAACACCTAATTCCGAGGAGTCCATAGGCATCTGGAGATCTGAACGTCGCGTAATGAATTCACTGTTTAGATGGGAGATTTTTTAAAACTACCTCAAATTACATTTATTAACAAGGCGAGCAGGAAGTGTTAGAGTTGTTAGACGCTTCATTTATTAAATAATTTGTGGATATTTTCAGTTGTCATATCCAGAGTCATGGGGGTTTACTTATTTTTTAATTAGCAATTCCAAAACAATGCTACCGCAATTTAACAATTCATCACATAATCTGGGGCTGTTCAGTTCAGCCACTAATGCTAGATAATTCAGATTGTTATTTTGATCTGTTGATAACTCATTTTGTTGTGATAAGAGAACTGCTGCCTTGAAATTAAATGGCACGATTTCCTACGGACCTTGTTGCGACCTAGAAGCTAACTATATCGTCTTCGTCTACAACTTTATACCTGGTATAGCAAAGCAATAGTAATTTTAAAATGTCACTTATTTGTTTTCTCACTTCATGATTGGTCCTTATTTCACATTAGTGTGTTTTGATACACCACTGCGGAGGAGGAGGTGGGGAGAAATGCAAGTGTCAAAGTAAATTTAATTGTACGGGTAAATCACCCACATTGCTGCCGAGGCCACAATGTCTAAACTTTTTCCTTTGTATGTCAGAAAGTTAATTTAGCGAGGTGCTGCCCTGATAGTAGCTGCTTAAATATCTTAAAAAGGCATGGTGGAAAGCCTGACTCCTGACGTAGCTAACCTAAGAGAAAATAGACTTTGTTTTCCTTTTTTAGTTGCTTGCTTTATTAGATTTCTCACTCTCGCAGATTATCCAAAAACTACCCATTGATTGATCGCCCGTAGAGCTGCATTTGGTGTAAAGAAAAACTTCACAGCTTTATTGGCTCCCAGGAGACAAAACAAACATAACAAGATATTCGTATTAATACAAACAATGCAACAAATGAGAAAACCATCACATTTAAATAAGACTGTAAAGTCAGTCCAGTGTACATCCCAGCCTCTGATATAGCAGACATGGCAGTTCAACTATTCACCAGCGCTCTCAGGCACGGGTCCCTATGGGAGTTGCATTATTGCTCACGTCATTGTGAACAGTTAATCTAAGGAAATGCCACCAAATAAAACTTTAAGAACGCAGTTTAACGGTATTTTACTGCAGCTTTGCAACTGCAAATGTAAAGGTTGAGATTAGTCTGTTTCTTAAAATATATTTTGAATGGGGATTTTTTGTGTGTGTGCATGCTTGGACCTGGAAGCTGTTGCTCATTTCTTTAGGGCATCATACATGTGATCTTAAAAATGTGTTTCTTTTGTGAAGAGACAACGAGAAGATTTGAACTTTCTGCCATTTCTTCTTACGACAAAGAAGGGGATGTGTCCTTTTAGCCTTCGTTAAAAAAATCCATGGAACAGTTTTATTTTTAAAGAAAGAAACTTCCCCTCCCAGCAGAAACACACCCACGCACTCCACGAACATTTTGTTTGAAAGAAAGCTAATGCCCTCTTAGCTTCGTCTCAGGAACATCACAAAAAGAAAGGTACTGGTTTTGAGGACAGCCAGCTAGCAAGTCCACTCTCTGTTATTTCTTACAAAGTCTTTAGCAAAAGACACAACCAGCCTGTTGCATAGTAACATTTTCTTCACCAGCATTTTCTTATAATAACCATTTTCTTCACTCTTTAATGGAAAAGTCACTTAGGCCCAGTGGGAAATACAGACCTTCTGAAATGCTGTGAGAGTTTTATAATCCATACTATCTTGCTACCCTCACACAAAAGGCTAGGTAATTGCTCTTCTGGCATTCTGATGATACCTTTTTCTGGTGATCTCTATGATAGACTAACTATATCAAAGTGAAGCTGGATTTGGTGGCCATATGATTACCTTGAATCCCCTAAGAGATCTGATGAGTCTGAGAATTGTATCTCCTTCCAGGTCTTGCATCCATTTTCCACAGGATGGCGAGGTCAAAAAACACTGAAGAGACTGCCTTTTCTTTCTGGGTGGTTGGTGTCAGCGGGCATTTCTTGGCATCCCTGCTATTCTACATGAAAGATGGAACAAGCATACACTTCAGTAG
Source organism: Pyrocephalus nanus (assembly GCA_038380795.1). NCBI lineage: Eukaryota > Metazoa > Chordata > Aves > Passeriformes > Tyrannidae > Pyrocephalus > Pyrocephalus nanus. Next base: position 17,161,760 of record CM076267.1, on the reverse strand, counting down.
TAATAAATAAAAAAGTAAAACTAAACTAACTTTATAAGAATTTGTAAAGCATACAGCATTTTCTTCTCTTGGAAGAGGCATTCACGGGTTACTACACATCTTCAGAGTTGCACTTGCAATCATGACATATAATGCCAAGTTATCACTACACAAAGTAAATTTTAAAATGACAAATCTTAATACCTTGCTAAGGTGTAGGAAGATATTTCATAACGAACTGATATAACATTTCATATTACTTTCGAGCTATGTATTCTTTGCAAATTTTCTTGCCTGAAATGCATATGTGCGTACACAAAATAATATGGAATAAAAACTTTGGAGAAATGTAGGGAGTAGTGTGGTCAAGGAGATTTCAGAAATCATGCATAAGAATGCAAGGAAGTATTAATGGTGGAAGTAAACCTGCTGTTCCCCTTCCCTGGACAGAAGGGGGGCCAAATCTGGTGGCTTATGCTGGAAGACTTCTATCATTTTTTGAATATTTAGGGACACTGAACTCCCTGAATAAAGAAATCAGATGAATCTGTTCTAATTAGGGATATTCCTGTTGCTACTGTCTTGTATCACTTGAGGCAACTGGGACTCTATAAGTAACAAGCTTATTTGATCTGTATTAACTGCAGTTAAATGGACACATGGATAAGAACTCTATTAAAAAATCAGTGTATGTGATTTTGGCTGCTGAGCCTCCGTGGGCTTTCACATCTCTGATGGCATGGAGCCCGAGGTTTCTCTCCAGTGATCCTATTGAGCTTGGACGTGGCTTTTACTACGCCCCCACCCTTATGTCCAGAGTTATGTACATATTTCCACATATTAAAAATGTAGTCTACACTGCTCGGATTTACAACACTATCAAAGCCTTTGCGGAGGTATCCATCACCAGGTCTATGTGAGCTCTGAACGGTATCACTCCAGCCAGCTGGTTTCACTGGGCTGGTTCCGTACTGGCAGAGAACTTGCATAAGTCTACAGTGATTTTTTTTTTTTTTTTTCGTGCTCACTTCGCATTCTGTACCTCCTCCTACAATTACCGTAATCCCTTTAACCCCATAGAAACCTCCAGCACTCGACTGTTGATAAATTGGTAGGTCGGATGGCCTTTCACCTGGTAGTCACCGCTGGAAAAAGTGCTAATGGACATTTGTAGATAGAATTGTCACCCGACCGCAGGTTCAGTTTCTGCTGTGCAGGCACGGGCTTGTCACACAAAGGCTCGACTCCACACCCGGTCTGTCCGTATACTCTTTTGCATGCACACTGACCCCAGGAGTAGTCGCTATTTTTTTTTTTTCAGGGCAACTGTTATAAGCAGATGTTCTAACAGTCTCACAGTCCGCAATCTCAAGGACTTGTTTCATTCCATTATCCCGTGCACGTGGAGTAATGCGTGTACAGGAGGCTTGTGATGGCTAGAAGGACAGTTGATCAATTTAAACAAACAAGGAAACAAAAAACCCAACAAACCACCTCCCTCCCCAAACAGGAAAAAAACAACCAAACAAACAAAAAAACCACAACACAAAAAAACAACAAACATCAACCCCCAACCATTATTTGTCACTCTTTAGCTGGTGGTCAATTACAAAGAGGAAACTTTGAATAACTGCGCGTCAGCAATGTCAGGAGGGGCGGCAGTGCAGCTGTACGGGCTGCCTTGTTTCATCCGTCATTACCTAGCAAATGAGCCGACTAGCTTGTGGGCAGGTACAGAAGCACTGGCAGGCAAGCAAGAGAAGAGATTATTTTTGCATATCTTCTGTGAATCTCCAGGGAATTCGGTGGCGTTCCTTATCTCAAGGATTTGATGCTCGTAATTAAGAGGATGGCATCTTTGGGCTGGAGAATTCCGGAGAAAATCATTTTCACAGCACCTAGAGGGCTTGATGTCGTGCTTGATGACAGATGGGAAACCTTTATGAAAGCTCTGTAACCTTTTGCCCTGAGAGACTGTACTTTTGACACTGCAGAATTGGGAGGATATAGATGTTTTTACTCGGGTGATAGTGTGGTGATTTTTTAAAACAACGAGCGTTTATTAAAGTATTTTAATGAACTATACAAACAGCGAAAACCTAACAAAGCTTGTGTCACTGCTGAGAGCGAAAACATAACTATTAACTATAGTGTTTTCTTATGGACACTCTTACATTGCACAGAAAAAAGATGTAGGAAAAGACTAGCAGATAAGATTTCGTATTTCATTTTTTCAGCTCATAACCTCAGGAATGTCATGCCCCTTCCATTAATCCTTTTCTCAACTTAAAGATCCCTGTGAATATGAATAAAGTTGTATTTTAAAAACGAAAGGAAGAGAGAAAGAGAAAACAAGACTCATTCACATTCTGAGTCTGCTTTCTGTCTCACACGTATTACATTTCACAAAACAGATAGAAACAATAGAGCTTATTAAGAAAAACTTGTTTTGAATGGCAAATTAAGCATAATGAAAATACACACGTTTTTACAAGTAGTTATTTTTTCACCAATTGAATATTTTAAACCTTTCTAAACTATATACTTGTCTCTGCAAAACGTTTTTCTTTTAGCTCGTTTTTACCATATTACCTTTCTATACGTGCCTATTTAAAATCTTTAATTTGGTCAGCTTAGAGACCTCTATAAGCACAGCACCTTTTCTGTGGCCAGGCAGTAACCAATAGGGGTGGCCTACCTACCCCGGCTATTCATGAGCAATATCAGTGTTGGTTTCCAGGCTGAACAGGCTGATGTATGGATCAGTCCACACTAGGGTTTCTTGGGCAGGAAAAAAAGTTGTTATTATATGCGAGAAGATATCTCAGCATTCATCTTTGATGCAAATACCTTTTCAGTGCTGCACAAAACATCAAAATAGATGTAATACTTTGTGGCCAGTTTGGAAAAATATGTGAAAACAAGAAACAATCCAAGAATCTTTTAATGAAAAGTAAACTTGACCTAATGCAAACTCACTTCTTCCTTTCATCCTTCTGTACAGTTAAAAAAAAAAAAAAATCACACAACAAACCAGCCAGATAATAGCAAACACAAGTTTTTACCTCCATTCCCCATATCTCTAAATTCAGAAGCACATAAAAAAGGGCACAGAGTTTTTCTCGAATTTTGCTTTCTACTGTAAATCCAGTAAATCAGTCTTCCTGATATGCACAAACTTGTGTATCTAGTATATAAAATATCTTGAAACACAAAGCACTCAAATTTCAAGCATTAAGGTGGACTGCATTTTTCTATTTCTTAGGTATTGCAGCGATCTGGGAATTTATTTTTACAGCCTGAGATGTCAGTATGCCACAGAAGCATGAAAATCTCACCATCTGTATGCTCATGGACAATCTCATCAAGTACACTCAACGACAGACTTAGAATAACAAAATTTAAATGCTATTACTACCGCCTAGCCGTACATGCACTCAAATCTATTTTAAATAACATTCAACCTGAGTTATCCTGCTGCCTACCTCAGGCCTCAATCAGTTTATTTCCTTTCAGTGTTTCCTCATCCCTGTGAATCCTGCTATAAACCAGGCACATGCTATTTGAAATAACATTTGTTAAATTAAACGTGAGGTTACACACAGATGCATATAATTTAATTTGGCCTGGTGCTGATCCATAACCCAGTTAAGGTTCAAGAGCTGAGCAATGGCTTCACCTGGCACCTTACCTAATGTGCTGGGCAATGTCCTTCTGGATATGTGTTACTTGTCGGTGCCAGGAAACAAGAATATGTTTTAGTTGGAACTCTGTTGTAGCAGACACTACATAGTTTAGATTAACTCCTTTCAGTAGTACAGCATCAATGTGTTATTGCCTTAACATAAAACATACAGATTATGTAAATCTGTAATAAATACTATTTTGAAGTGTATAGTAATCAAAAATCTTTCAGGGCAGGATGGAATGGAAACTGAGAAATATTGGAGAGTAAACATTCCAACGCTCATTCCTCTGCTTCTCCCTGGTAGAGCGGAGCACTCGCTGTAGCTGGGCTGCTAATGCTCCAGCCCTAGGGTTTGCCCTGTGAGTCCTGCAGAGCATAAACTTTCTGGGAAAACTAGGGCCAAAATGATCCCACAAAAAGCATTTCCACTGTCTCTGCAGACCTTGTTGCACTGTTTATGAAAGGGAATGGTTTTTCCTGGTCTGAGGGAAGGCTAGCCCTTTTTATACCTCCTCACAAAGTGCATGCTGTGTCCGTGGAGACATTTAAGCTTGCAAGGCCAAGCAATCCAAGAGGCAAAAGGCAATGGTGGAAGAGAGGCCACACCATTTGCTTACTACATGTTTAGCATTTCGGACTCAAGTGCCTGTGTAGAGCTAAGAGGGCAACGGAGCCCCTGGATCCATCAGTAACTGGCACAGCTCTGCATTTCCCTCACCTTTGTGAGCCTGGTCTGGGGTGCGGCAGTAGATTGTCTTTTACCGGGCAACCTGCTGCGCTGCCGGCTCTCGTCCGTCCTCTGGCGGGGATCAGGGCGCCAGGAGGGCAGCCCAAAGAACCCGCAAGACTTGTACAAAATGCTCCTCGTCTCTGCCCCTTGCGGGGACTCATACTGACGGGCTCCTGGCAGCCTGGGCGCCGAGGGCGAGGTCTGAAATCTGCCACTGATACCCAGCAGCCTGCCAGGTCCCCCGGGTGCCGCCAGCCCCGCTGAGCGGTCCCGCTGGAACTCTCTCTGGGTTACCACCCATGCCGGGTGCGGTGCCGCCTGCTGCGGAGGGGCCGGATCGCGTAGGGCTTGCCACGCGGCCAGCGAGAAGGAGGGATCGCGGCAGGCAGGCAGGCGGAGGGAAGGAAGGAAGGAGGCCGGGCTGATTAGCATGCAGCAGCGCTCGCAAGCCCGGCTCCATTGTTTTAACACCTCCCCTCTCCTCCGCGCCAATCTGTCACCGTTCAGCAGGCGAACGCTGCTGCCTCGAATGCTGCTCTTCTCAAATGAGACGGATAATTAGCTGCCCCGCACGAATGGCGCACTCTTCTCACCCCTGATTGCTATCACCTTCTTGCTCCTGGCAGTTTTGACACCTCGTAATCAGCCTGCTGCTTTTTCTCTTTTCTTTCCCTATTTCTGATTTTTTCTCCCCCTTCCTTTTTTTTTTTTTTTTTTTTTTTTTTTTTTTTTTTTAATGCAATCCCAGTTGCCATTTGGATTGAGACTCCTCTGTTGAGTTAACCTTGTATGATTGCGGGGGAAAGGGGAATGTACGGCAGGGAGGGAAAGAAATCGCCTCCTTTGAGTCTCATCTGCTAAGTGAACCATGGGTGCGGGGAGAAGCATCTCTCTTGATCCTCCAGTGCTTTTGTTCCTAAGGGGGAATAGCCTCTCCTGAGCAACCTCTGAATTAATATTATCTCTGATGGGGAAGGATCGTGTGTTGAGCGACTCCTCTGCTCAGTTAATGGAGAAAAGACTGCATTTCTGTTATCTGGTTAAATACAGCCATATGAGGAAGGGATTTTAGAAGTAAGTTCACAGGGCCAGGAAGTTCCCTCTTCCTCACAGTTAGGCAGGGAAGGAAGGTAACTTACTAAGCGTCTTGGAGTGAATTCACTGGTTTATGGGAGTTGGAAGAGAGATCTGATTGGAGAGCGAGATGGCAGAGGGAACTTCTTCCCTTCTGATTCTAGAGAAATAAGAGATCTCAGTTAATGCTCTGGTGATTTCTGCGAGATCTTAAAAAACAGAGGACTCGTGGAATCTGTCATAGGAGCGTTTTTCTCTCCTCTAACAAGCACTGACAGTCTAATTACTGGAACTACGAGCAGCTGTCGAGTTAGCCAGAGAGACAGAGGAGCTACATGTGTTCTACTCGGCCGCCGGCACAGAGCCCTCGCAGCAGGCTGAGGCAGCCGTACCACCGCAGCATCCCTCAAGAGACTTCCCGATAGGAAACGGGAGCGGTTTTTCCTCGCTAGCGCTCGCGCGAACGCTGGCTGTAAGCAGGGGGGTTCACGCGTGGCTCTCCGTCAGCGCGGGGAGGGGTGACAAGTCAACACTTACGGGAGCCCTGAAACTGCTCCAGCCCCAGGTCTGCCCCGGTAGGGGCTCCGCTGGTCCCGAAGGAGGAGGCATTCGGTAGTACACCTTGGCACGAGTTGCCTGCTCTTCCTTTCCTCTCAAGTTCCTTCCACCATATTTAATCTTTTTAATGAAATTTTACTTCCCATTTGGATTCAACCTCCTCTTGTGTGGAAGAGGGAGCAGAGGGGAGGAATACTGAGCCTCCTCTGGTGAGTGTAATAAAGCAGATGTCCGTGCTGGCAGCAACAGCCTCCTCCAGGAAAGCTGCATAAATGGGGCCCACTCAGGGACTGCACTCGCCTCCCACTTCGAGTCGCTCACAACTGATTAGCGTGATACTTATTTATTTATTTATTTTAAAACTAGACTGGTGTCCCTCGCAGTGGTCTGATCGGTGAGCCTATCTGGATGCCCTCAGGCAGCAACAGTTTTACGCACGCAGGATTAAACAGCTTCCTAAGACGCCGCACCAGGCAGGAGCTCTCACAGTGGGAGATGGATTGGGTTCTGACGGACGGCGAAACTTTGGTCAACCGTGTTCCCCCCACATCCTCCCGCCCTCTCCGCTCTGCCCGGGCTGCAGGGGACCCCAGGCCGCTTCCAGCAACAAAAGCCGTGGCCCCGTGCGGGGATTCGGGCTCGGCGCGGGGCTCCCTGCTCTGCCAGCACAAGGGCTCTTTGGGAAAACGCATCCGCGCTTGGAGGGCGGGGGAGAAAAACAGATGACTTTATTTTCTTCAAAGGTGATTCGCAGTTTGTTCATCTCTTAATAACGTGAGCTTCTGAGCTCGAATTTCACGGTTGAGAGGACGAGTCAGTGTTGTGTGTCGGGCTGGACGGAGATGTGCGAATCACCTTCTCTCCTCCCAAGCCTGAAACTTCTGCCTCTCCTGGGAACCACTCCCAGCCGTGCTCTCTGGGGAGGTACTTCACACTCCGCACGGCGAGTCCAGGCCCGAACATCGCCTCTTCAGCGCTGGCGACCGGCGGGGGTGTACAGCTCTGAACAGTAACAAACTCTTTCTCCAGGTCATGTAGCAGACATGCACTGTTTATTACAGCACACTCTGTTGACAGCCCATCACAAACATGACATATTTAAAATAGAGAAAATAATTACCGAAAAATCCATTTTTAAAAATTATGCAGGTGTTAATTCTTCCAGAAATTTGTCACCTGCGAACAAATCTTTAAAAAGAGAAAGTGTTGTGCTTTGCTGCTATGAAAATCTTAATGCTAATTATCAAATATCAGGACTAAACCCCATATTCAGTTCAAATACAAAAAGCAAGCACCCTTTATCATTAATTTAAAATATTTGGTACCCCCCTACTTTTTGATATCAAGAAATCCAAAAAATGTGCAAAATTTATCAGACTGCAATGTTTCAACTAAACACAAATTTTAATTGCGTTGAGAAAGCCGCTAAGCATAATCAGGTTAAAAATGAAGTCACTGAGATTTGGATGATTAGGTTTTTGCCTTTGCTTTCTAGTCTGTACCAGACTTGAGTAATAGCATTCATAGCAGACCAGAAGAAAAGGCAAATAATCTTTGGTACTATTAATTTTAGGGAAAGTTTAACCTTTTCTATCCTTCATACTTATATAATCTTTTTCCTGAAAGCATTTTTAGTAATTATTAATGCTAGAAAGGTACGCAAACAAGATAAGTTTTTTTGTTTTTTTTTTAATAACATGTAACAGATATTCATAAAATCAGTACTGTTACATTTAGGAAAAAAAAGATCATTTATGTGCTGTTTTTGATTACTCTCTCTAGTAAACAGTTGTTCTGGAAAAGTCAGCCATTCATTTATGTTACTAGTGAACAAGGCTATTCTAATTTTGGCACGCCTGGCATTAGGTTACCGTGATAATTTTATAAGAATCTGAATTAGGAGGTTAACTCTTTGAAGTTAAATTTGGAAATTTTATAATAGAAATAAAAAATTAAAGCGTACTTCTCTTCCTGTTTATTTCAAGGGGAACATATTCACATAATTGGATACTGTGAAAATACATCAGTTTTGCAAGTCATATTAAGGCATTAATCCTGCAAGTCTATACTCATAAATATAATCATGACTTTGGGCCTATCAGGAAAAGATTAATTGGGAAAAAAAAGTGACATCAGTCTTGAAGTTAATAGTGAAGCATAACAAGCAATAATGTGCATTACAGTACGGAGTGACTTAGTTTCATTTTACCTTGTCAAAAAACAACTAAAAATGTGCTTATCCGACAAACAATTTCAGTCATGAGTTCTTGTTACAAGAAGTCTTAATTCTTAAATTCTTAGCGTATCTATTGAATAAAAAAAAGTATGCAAAACCAGTGAACCATTGAATTCTCATACATTAAGACTGTACTTTAAAGTGGGAATTCAGATGACGAAGAAAATCTTCCTTAGATGTTGGAGATGGTGGGAAAACTTCTCGACAGAATTCACATATTCCACACTGATTCAGTTCAGAGTCTGCATATGCTTGTGCCAGCAAATCATTGTCTTGAGGCTGCCAAATGAGCTAAAAGAAACAGAAAATTATTATTGCTGTGGTTTACAATGTGGTTTACATTATGCTGTAGCTTATATTTATATAAAAAATACCTATCTCTTTAAACTAGGTATCCTTTACACCTGCCTCACCAGAGACATTAACTAGAGAGTTCTCATTTAAAAAAAAAACAAGACAGGACTTAGGTTTTTTAAGTTCTGTAAACACACTATCCTTGCAAATACTTAAAATACCTTGGTGTCTATTAACGATAAATATTACTATCAGCAATAGTCTGTAATACCAGTCTGATACATATTAAAGCTTTTCTTCAACTTTGCATTTCAGTATTTTACTGTAGAAGTCATTGGACATAACAGCCATTCAACAGAAATGAGAAAATACATTTTTACCTTAGAATAAAATGTTTCTTGTACAGAGTAAATATGATTCATACTTTATCTCCATTCTTATTGACATATAACTAGCTTTCATTTTACTGACAAAATTATTATAGCAGTATAACGTGGCTTAAGGTACTTATTTCCTCTCACTGTCTTTTACTGTAAATGTGTCTCAGATCCTGGGTTTGGGATTCTTTTTGCCATGGCAGCATCAAACTTGCTGGGATCATCTGATTATATATCCAAGCATTCAGGAAACTCTGTAAACTATACTGTATTGGGTTCAGCAGCTGCATTGCTCTTGGTCCCTGAGTTAGTTAAAGCCAGCAAGTCTGTTTATCTGTCATTGGGATTCAAGGCACTTAAGTCTGGAGACTAAGTGTGCACTGTTTAGAATCATACCAACTAGGAACCAAAAAGTCTTCCATCAGTTTTCAAAGTAAAGTTAAAAATTCAGTTTCATTACTTTAATATTAGGGACACAAGATCAAGTAAATAGTTATGTTATATGGCCAGGACAATTAGGTTTTGAGTAAACTGAAAACCAAATGCATACTGCTGTGACTGCAAAGTAGACAGAATGGCAGCAAGCTGGTATGAGCTCTATGTGGGGATGGAACCTAGAAGAGAAGAGCGCCCTACAGGGTTTTTTTGGCTCAGTTTTCTTCCCTCTTGCTTCACTCGCACATGGAAAGGCAAGCAAGAATACTTTAGAAAGCACTTTCTTTAGAAGTTTTAAATTTCTTGCTACTGATACTTACCCAAGATTTTTAATTTTCAGCTCTTCCAATTTCATCATGTCAAATAGTTAGAATCTATTCTTTATTCCTCCCATGATAACCCTCTGTACAACTAATCTGGCTTTCGTTGTGCTTAAACCTTCTTTTTAAACCACCCTAAACTTCTTGGGAGTCAATTTCCTGCCTATTCGGTATTTAAACAGTGTTTAGCTTATCACATAGCAATAGCAGACTTACTGTCTTTCATTATGGTCAGCAATCCATATAATTAAATTGACTAATTAGTAATTAAGTGCAATCACACCACTTTTTTTTTCAGCTCAAAGAGTCTACTTATTGTATGTTGCTGGTGTAAATTGCATATTAAATCTATCTAGACACTGACACACTTAAACATAAGTTAACACACTTAAACACACCACATAAATGTGTTTAGAATTACTTGTTTCTGATATGATGTAAAGCATAATTTGAAAAAAAAGATAAAATAATATTGTAAAAGTACTATTTGTCATCTTGGAAGCACAACAAGGGGAGGTACTCATACAGCAACCCACAGATGCACTAAACTTCCATTTCTTTCTTGGAGTGCTAAGCATGTACTTAATATAATTTTCAGAATATTAAGCAGGTGTTTCATTTCAAAACCATCAATATTCAGATTAAGATTAATAGACTATTGATTTGCTTTTAAAATCATGAACATACTTAGTAATATTTCTGGTGAAAACAACCCCCTCAAACTGCAGATAAATACAGATAAGCACATGCATCTATATGAAAGTCTCAGTTAAATGTAGCCTGTAAAATCCTAGGTTCACTAATATCCCTGTTTATTTTAATCTGCTGCTCTTTTCAGTCACGTTTTTTTTTTTTAAATTACATCCTAAGAAAACAGTACTGAGTTTTTAGATTTAGTATCCACATAGAAGGAAAGAGCTAAATTTATTACACCAACTGAGAACAGTTCCAAGAACTTACTGTTGCCAAATCTACTTCATTTATGGGGTTTTCCATTTTATAAGTTAACATATGTAGTAAATACTTGAAAGTTTTATCTACACTAGGAAAAAAAGAAAGAGGTATGTTATTCCTTATTGGGGCTTCACCACTGGAAGGGATGATAGAAGCTGAAAGCTGCATAACTACCCTCAGAAAGGTGGTAAAAATGCCAAGAACAAGTTTATACATAAATTTTGCTAAGGTTAACACAGTGGAAAGGGCATGTATACAAGTAACTTTTAAAAAGCATTAGTATTTTAATCTACATATATATTATCTCTGAATCAATTCATTAGCACAATTAACAGTCAGAAAAAATATCTAGAGCTAAGTCCAATTCACTGGGAAAAATGTTTTAAAACCTATTTTGAATGCTGCTGAATAAAGGTGATGGATCTTTAAATAGTGACATACACAGATGTACATTTAATGGATTCTAAAGTAATATTGGCTTGTATCGAACAAGCTTGTAGATATAACATTTTAATCAATGCAGTGCTATTGTAGATATCACTTACAAATACTGAAACAGTTCACCATTAGCTTTTTATTTCTCTGAGTGTTAGCATTAGTAATTTTTTCTCCACGAAGTATATCATTCACATTTTAAATGATGGCTCCAAATTAATTTCCTGATTTTGTAGAAATACCAATGATCAAAGGCTTATTGCTATTCAACCACTGTTCTGTACTTTTTAAGCTGCACACTCCTCTATCAATTTATAACCACACACCAGCTGTTTCACTTGCTGTAATGTACAATGCAGGGTGCCATCTATTGAAAAATGAATACACATACTAACTACTAAAAAAACAAGCTGGAGAGGGAATACAGGAAAAGAGGGTAGTAACAAGCAATGGAGTGAATGCTTCACAGCTCCACTGCAATTCTGCTGGCAATAAAGTAACTGTTTTAATTTGTTTAACTCAGTCGCAACTTGAATGAGGACCCAATGAAAAATAAAGAACAACAAAAGCTGTGATTAATAAGTTAGTATAGAATTGAGATCTCCTATATTACAAATAGATATTTAAAATACCTTTTGAAAAATCAGGCTTATAGCTTAAAATATGATGAAGAACATCAAACTTTTCATGCTTTAAAATTTTCAAGCAAAACTTGTTTGTGATAGAAAATTAAACTAGACTGGGTAAATTTTAGGAGAAGAAAATATCAAAGCTATCACGTCCTACAGACACTTTCCACATGCTAGTTTTGCATGTTATGCAGTGGCCAAATGGAGATGTAAAGCTCTTGTGCTGCACCTACCTTGTCACTAGAAAAGAACACAAAACTAAATCAATGTAAATAGTAAAAAATATGTGAAATCCAGGCTCAGAGAATTCCTAAATATCACTATTTGCTTATTCTTGAAAATCTGTCCTCTCACAAGGTGCGAGAAAAGCCACAGAAAAAACCAACCAACCAACCAACCAAATTGGTCTATAAAGCTCCATAATTTTGCCAGCTTCCAACTGAGACAGGATGTCACACAAGAGAAGCAACGTATTCAGAGTTGTGAGTGTCAGAACCTGCCAAAATGTTTTACTGCATTACAGCAACTGGGCCTTGTTTTCAGAAGCTGCCATGGACTTAAAGCTACAACTGAAATTCAAGCCCAACTTACCTACATAAACCTAAAATAAAGTATTTTAGTGAACTTTCCTTCATTTGAAAAAATGCTTTCCTCCTACGATGAAATAATTTAAGTTTTCTTAGAGGGGAGGAATAGGGTGTTGTTTATACTTCAGATTAAGATAATAAGTAGCATAGAGGAAGTATTTATCTGTTCAGCTTTTTAATTAGTCCATTTTTCATATTTTCTGCTGTACATGAAAAACAATTAAAACAAATTTGTGCCCTATTCAACTGAGATCAAGGGTAGAATGAAAGCAATCTAGAGGGTAACTTAGGATTAATGACAGCTTTGAAATAGATATAGAAGCAATTAATATCAAGATGAACTGAAATTTGTACTAGCATCCAGTGCCTATGTCTGCTTAAATTCCTGCCCTTTCACTGGAAAAGTGACTTGTATACATATACCAGTATTAGGAAGAAGAACTAACAAGAGTTATTGTCTTTAAAAAAAGACTGATGAATATAGAATATATTAATCCTGTCTCAAAGCTCTTTGCAAAGTGTGTGTCTGAATCATTACCATTTTTTGAAATGTTCACTATTTATAGATAGATACCTGATGAGGACCTCTGATGGTTGTTCCCGCAGCTTCTAAAGAAAAAATTGCTTCAGGTACACTCTGGTTTGTGTGCTTAGGTACAAACGTGAAACCACTGTCTGTTGTTTTTAAACATGGTATTTCATGAATATTTTCTATAGGCACGTTTGCATGATCTGAGGGGTTTGTTTTGTCAACAGTAGTTAAGCTTTGTAAAGCTGAGGTCATGAGATCAATACCATGAGCTTCAAATGAGTTAGGTTCCAATTTACTGAGGTTAGCAGCACGGTCTCTGTGCTCCAGGTTAAAATGATGATCTTGAAGCATGTTTTCAGCTATACCGGTACAAGAAACTGTTGGTTTTTCCTGAGTGCTCTGCAAGAAAGCAGAGTCATTGTCTGTAGGTGGAAACTTGACATTAAATTTAGAAAGTGATTCTACAGAGTTGTTGTCCTCATCTTGGCCCACTCCTCTTGGTGTGATAGATGTGATGCATGATGCACCTCTATTTATATCCTTTATAACCCGAGGCTTAAAAAGCTCTTCTGCTTGTTCATCAGTTTTATCAGTACACTGTATCGGCATGGAAAACTGTATTTCTGTGAAGAAAGAATGAAGAAAACATTAAATAGTCCATTGAAGTACAGTTATTAAAGACATGGTGCTGGGAATATTTTTCCTGAGGGGTTTTTGAACTTTTTTGTTTTTTTTAACTGTTACTTTTTTCTCTTTAAAATCAGATTGAATTCTCTTTTACAAATGAGCTCTGACACAAAAACTATCAGAACAGAATAAATGGAAATAATTATGTTCTAGTAATTCTATTTTTTTGATTTATGGGTACAAACATTTTCATTTTAGTGAAAATTATGTTGTCCCATACTCTTAACACATACTTGCATATATTTACTGAAGTGTTCTGGCAGAAATAGAAGCTGGAACCCAAACCATTTCACACAGTGCCAAGAACATGCTAGGCACCATGAGCACGATTTTAGAAGGTATTCAGGTACCAAACTCCCACTGCTTTCCAAATTAGTTAAATATTTAAACTGAATAACTATTCAAAAATGGGACCATATTTTCACTTGTTTTGAGAATTCTCCCTTCATTTTCAGCACTTTATTAACAAAAATGATAATAATTTACATGGTTAATCCTAATCAGGTGAGAGAATAACTTCAGTACACATGGATTGTACAGCACCCTTCTGAGATCACTCAGATATCGCAGTAAAGTGGAACACAGAAGTAACAAAAATCAAACAGATTAAATCTATATCACGTATAGCTTTTCACACTGTTGAGTTAGGCAGTTCTTTAGGGAAACCAAAACCATCCTGAAGTACGTTGCCAAACACACATACTCCAAAATTTCCACCCCCAAATAAGAAAGTTATTAATGTATATAACAATACAGTTCAGACGTAGTAATTTGAAGCCACAAGATACATGTTAGCACTTCATGTAACAAAACATCAGTAATGGATGGCCTAAATTAAAAGAAAGCGCTGAAATCAGCATATTTTGCATCAGCTGTGTGAGTTTGGCAGGTGTTTATTGAAATCACTTAAGAGTCTGGTCCTACTATTCGAAAAGCTACTAGAGAATATGCACAGTTTACATTATATTAAACTTAAGCATTAGGAGACCTGGATATCCAGGATCTCTTACTGCTGCAACAAAAATCAAGCCTTTCTTTTGTTTTCAGGAAGTGTTGGATTAAGCTCTTGTCCCATATAACAAAACAGTATTCAAAAGTCTGCACAAGTAAGTCTAGAAAGTAAGTTCTCTGACTGTCCTCAGTCCGGCAGTTTTCCTCTAACAGATATGGGGCCAGAGACATCTTTTGAACTGACAGCTAAATTAAAAGCAAGCAAGTGCTGTCATTCACACAGTATGATGGGATATCACATGTAGTAAGTGCCTGCCTCTCACCCCAAGGGACAAAACAATTACAAGAGCCACTGATGTGATGACTGTCTTTTATAGCATGTGATTTGGAGCATTCCTCATAGAATGCCAAAACTGGCGGTGCTTTTTCTTGGTGAAATACTGAGCACCATGTGAACAGACTTGAAAAAGGCAGATGGTAAACAGTGGAAGTACTTCTATGTATGTGTAATTTGCAGTATTTTCAAATATAAAGCAAAGCTTTCAAACAGTTGAATCACAATAAGAGCTTAAGTATGATATTACCAGTTTCAGGTTCTGGCTTTATCTTAAATTTAATCAGTTGGTCTGTTTGTTCTTTGGCTAGCATACATATTCGATGACACTCTTCTTTCATGTCCTGGAAAATAGTCTCCAGATTCTCTCTGGAAGATCAAAATTGTAAATCAAAGAGTCAACCAATTCAGCTTGTGACCTTTAATCTAGTCACACCCAGAAACCAGAGAAAAGCAATAGTATAAGCTACTTTTCTTGGAGATCTTGTTCCTCAACATATGTATACATATTTTTGTTCTCCTCATAAAAGCAAGCAGAAAAAGGAAAAGAAAATGTTATCAAAGAGCTGTTTAGTCATATCATACACATATATATTTGAACTTAAGAACTGACTCTGCAAGGACTGCCCCCAGAAATCCAGCCTTTATATTTCCTTCATTTCCCTCAGGTATTTTGTGGAACAGTTTATCTTTCCCATGGGTACTGTTTCCACCTCATTCTTGGGAAAATAGGATTCTGCCACTATGAACATTGTTTTCTGTTGTTATCTGTGCACTTCAGACTTTGCAGAAGAAGGAACACATAAGCATTTGTTACTGTTCTTTCCATTTCTGTCTACCTTGCATTTTGGAGAGGGGCTCGTGAACTCATTCCCTCTCTGTTATATACAATATCATATGAATTTTCCTTTTATTTTGAGGGATTTATTTTATTATATCTTTTCCAGAGTATCATATGGCCATCTGATATTTAGTTATCTGCACTGAGAATGGTAAAAATAGTTCATGCTGATGTGAGTTTATTTGTCTAAAGGCATTTTGTTTTTCAGTTATTGATGCATCCATGAAATTCCATTGTGAAATTTCTATAAACTTACTGAGTAATTTATCTAATCAAAACACAATGAATTTTATAAAATTAACTTTAAGAATGAAAAAGTGAAGTTTGATTTATATTCTCTTTTGCATCTTTGTATCAAAAGACCTCAAAAGGGACTTTGCTTTAATCCAGTGAATTGTTTACTTCATTTATTGCTTATTTGTATAGCAATCAGGCTGTGTTCCTACTTCTGCTGTGCTCTCTTTTTGAAGAGAATGCCTCACAAATGTCTATTTGTATCTCTTTTGAAAAAAGGATTGGCAGAAGGAGTTAAAGTTGCTGCTTTTAACGTTCACATTCTGACAATTTTTTCAGATGTTTTAATACATAACAAATTATAAATGACTGGAGTTTCTAATCATAGCTTTAAAATATACATAGTATTAGATGAAGCAAGCTTAATTTGCTAGATATGTGTGATATTATAATCTTCCTAGTGTAAGATTACTAGTAATCTTACCAATCACATACCTCTTTCCAAGAAAACAGTAAAGTAAGGGAGCTATTTGAGAGCAGGGAGACAGAAGACAGGTAAAGGTTTTAATTTTTAAGATATAAATCAACAAAGACAAACAAATCTTTCTCGCATCACAGTCTTATTTCCTCTCCTTCTTATTCTAAAGGAGTAGTGAGCCAGATTAAAGATCCATGCACTTCACCTAGCCTATGTCTGAGAGTGGTCAAGATAGTGACAGGGCAAGAGGATAAGGAGACAGCAAGAATTTACCCTTCTTAATCCCTTAACACTCCCCTAAGCTCACTTTACAAAATATTCTACTTGACCTCAGTAAAATTGTTAAAAGTGGCATTACTGCCTATCCTATGAAAAATGCAAATCTAAGACTTTGGTCAATATTCTTCTGAAATCACTGGCAGAAGAGGGAATGCTTGCTTAGGAAATCTACTGCTTTTGGTCCCTTGGTCATAGCAGGGGCTGACTGGTTTCACCTTACAGAGAAACCTAGTTTCAAACTCTCTCATTTAGGATGGATCAGGCCAAGAATTATTTCCTCATACTGACTATCAGACCTCCTCCTGGCAGCACAGCAGGCTTCTCTGCTGTGCTGCCATCAGTTAATCCATTAAGGTTGTACATTCCTGTCTTGAAGAGAGTTAATGCAAGGGAGTTAATGCTTATCCAAACTCTGTTTCTGATTTCCAGAGTTTAACCTCCTGCTGAACCAAGTGGCTACTTTAATTCCTCCCAGCTTATCCCTACATACTTGTAAAGCCCCAGCTATGACTTCACATAGTTTCTGGCTTTATTATCTTCCCATGAGCTCTTTGACCTCTGATGCTCCCCACTCCCCACTTCTTCCCAGCCATTTCTTAAGATACTATGTAGAAAAGAGGGCCTTATTTAATGACAGAAAAGACAAAAGCAAATTTAAGAAATGCTGCAAAAGTATTTACCTTTCAGGCATAGGTGAAATACCAGAGATCCCTAGAGATAATTCAGGCTTATCTGGAACACCTTTCTTACTTTTCACCTTGAAGTAAAATATGAAAATATTGAGCACACATTAGCATATAAACTTTGCGCTTCACCTTGGTATGAATAAAAATATCATGGGGTCCTTCACCTAAGTCCTGCTGGAAGCTATCAAAACATTCAAAAAATGACAAATCCAGTTTTTAAATGTTTGTGTGAAATTCCTATTTTTAGTTTAGCAGTTTTTAGGTTAATGCAGTGTGGCATTCCTCTGCTCATACTCCATTGAAAGGGAACTGGTCCTAAGAATATTGCTTGACTGTAATTCTTTTTCAATCATGTATAAGGTAAGATTATGTATTTTGTGTAAGCTTGTTAGTGAGGTGTCCAGATATTTTAGCTTTTAAAAATCAATTTATTCACTGAAATTTTCAATGAGCACACCACAAGCTAATATGTCAGGAGCTCTTGCAGGTTTTTAAATAAGTTATTAACTTTGACTACCACCGTGTGGTTCACTCTAGTATTACATAGTTTTAAATCTACCAGGCATTAAGGAAAGTTTCTATAATAACCAGTCATTAAGCTGTAGTTCCACTAGAGCTGCATTACCAGATGGCCTGGGTAGTTCATATGTGCTCCAAATCAGACCTGAACTTGATCATACCTGCCAAATCAGCTGATTTATAAACCATATAAGCTTAGAAATCTGTATAAGCTGATACGTTGCTTATAACCACAGACCCATAGCCCACAGGTGTGTCTTACCTTGCACTGAAGGGCAAGTGCAGCTCTTGTCCACACATCTGAGCTGCCTTACACTTAGTAACATGTTTTACAAGTGCTTGCCATAGTAAGTTAAACAGTGCTTGGGACATCTAATAGCAACAACCTATGTGTTGCTGTGCTCCCACTCTTACCTGTGTTCACTTTAAATTAGCTAGCTAAAATATGTGTACATGGTTAGATTCACATCAATTACTCTAGCTACCCCACAATGACAGAATAGCACTCTGGATGCTATTCTGTAACAAAAATAGGGTGGCATAAAAATGAAAGAAATCAACTCAGTCTTGGTGAAAACTTCCAACTGAAATTTATAAACCAGAATTTATAATCTGGAGTTTTCACAAATATGAACATTTTAAAGACATAACATAAAATAATTAACATGCAAACCAACCACTATTAATGGTATTTAATGGTATTCCCTGAGTGCCTTAAACAGAAAATTTCCTAGTAATTATACAGTGCTGAAATTTAAAATATGCTTATTAGAATAATTAGAATAAATTCCAAACATTTCATGTTTGAAAGAATTTACAAATGTTTTGTCTTTTTCATTTTATCTCTATTTGGTTTCTTATCTTACCTCCCTTTTATACATTGGCATCTGTATACTCTTTTGTGCTTCATTTAATTCTTTCAATTTGCTTTTCAGATTTCTTATTTTATCTTCTTGGTTGGAAATAACAGATAAAAGCTTCCTTTCCTTTTGATTGCTTTTGTCCTCAAGTTGCTTCAATTTCATGCTCTCACTTTCTAACTGTTCCTAAAAAATAATTTTAGAAATACCAGGACAATTAATAGAACTGAGACTTGTGGACTATCACTATTCAGCAGTCTAGAATAAGCTAAATTAAGGTTTTGCAACATAAGTAAGGGTCAGTCTTATTTATTACATTATTATTTTTAAATTGATAGTAAAAGCCTTCTACAACTACACACAGATGTAACTTTTCATAGATGATTATTCAAAGCAACTGTATCTTCTGGATTTCTGAATGTCATATTAGCGTTTATAAAAAATAAAGACGGTTCAATTACTGTATAATTTAAATTAACATTTTATATATTTTGCATGTACAATACAATACATAAAATAATATTTCATGAATTTCAATCTTAAACCATTTCAAAGATGGTGATAATTCTGCAGCTGTCTTAATTTTTGAACAAACCCAAGAACTCAATAATAGAATCACAGAACATCTCAAATTGGAAGGGACCCATAAGGATCAAGTCCAACTCCCTGCTTCTCGCAGGACTATCTAAAACTAAACCATATGACTAAGAGTGTTGTCCAGACAGTCTTTGAATTCTGTCTGACAGGTTTGGTGCCATGACTGGCTTCCACGGAGAGCCTGTTCCAGCAATCAACAATCATCTCAGTGAAGAACCTTTTCCTAATGTCCAACCTGAACTTCCCCTGATGTAACTTCATTCTGTTTCCTTGTGTCCTATTACTGGTCACCAGAGATCAGCACCTCCCCATCTGCTGCCCCCCTTGAGGAAGTTTTAGACTGGGGTGAGGTCACCCCTCAGGTTCTCCTTTCTGAGCTCAGCAAACAAGTGACATTAGCTGCTTCTCATAAGTCTTGCCCTTTAAACCTTTCACCATCTTGGTCACCCTCCTCTGGACACACTCTGGTAGTTTGATGTCCTTCTTGTTTTGTGGCACCCAAAATACACCACAGTGCTCAAGGTGAGGCTGCACCAGTGCAGAGCAGAGCAGGACAAACACCTCCCTTGACCAGCTGGCAATGCTTCTCCTGATGAACCCCAGGATCAGTTTGGCCTTTTCGCTGCCAGAGCATATTGTTGACTCATAATCAACTTGCCCTCAACCCAAATCTCAGATCTCTTTCTGCAGGGCTACTCTCCAGCCTCTCATCCTCCACAAGGATTGTATTGCAAATATTTCAATCCTATAAAGATTTGTGAAATTAAAAGGTCTGGCTGACCTCACTTTAATGATCCATCTAGTAATTAATGGAATTTTTATGTGAGTGAATTTTTTGGAAGAATAACAAAACATTTTTTTCATATGCTCAAAGATAGTACTTGCAAAAATTTTCAAGACCAACCAACAGTTAAAAACTGCTGCTATGAATACCTTTTAGTTGCCAGTTTATGAAATCTATAGAAACCCTAATCAAGTGTCACAAAAAGTGTCCTGAAGCCCCATGATTGTCTCTGTGAGAGAAGTACACCCAGAAGTTAACTCTTTCAGAAGAATGTAAGTGAAATGCAGTGAGATAGTCTGTAGGCAGGTAGGGCAAGGTTAAGAGGAAAGAAGCAGCTAAGTGCTTTTCCAAGACCATGTTTTATTTTCAAATGGAACCTAAATAGGGTGAGGTTGTGCATTTGGAGATTAGGTAGGTAGGTAGGGCTACTCTACTTGACAATGACAGCCATGCAGGGGTGGTCCAGAGCTGATTCACTAAGACACCAGCTGGTTAAGCATGGATGTGTGTACATGTAGCTGACACAAGTTTTTAGCCTCAAAAGGTAATACTAGATGGATTAAAACAAAACAAAACAAAACAAAAACACAACAAAAAATCCACAAACAAAAACCTGCAGAAAAATAGCTTTGTAGCATTGGTTTTTAGTCTCAATTATGACTTTGAATAGTAAACCTACAGTAAGAAGCTTCTATGCAACTCTAGACTTGGGTGGTATCTCAGAGATCCAGATTAAGCCTCTTCTGCTCAGTGACTTCAAAGTACTGCCTAAAAATGGCATGTTATCACAGCAAAACTCCTTAATCCTAGCCTTTCTTCCACACTTTGCATTTCTAGCAGATCAAATTCCACTTCGCATTTAAAAAAAGCCAGGGGACACAGTTTCTCCCAAATTTTCTTTTGACAAAATCCAAACATGTAGGAAAAACCTTTCATCAAAGATAATGCCTTTGAAGAACAACTGTATCTTAAGGACAGTAAAAGAACTCTTTCACTGAGCATGTGATACAGCATAATTTATGTTTGGTAGTATTACAGCTCCAATTCCCGTGTGGGCTTTCAAAAGCCTTCAGATAACTGGAACCACTGCAGCAATGGCCAGTAGTTCTCTTCCATTTCTCCCGTATCCCCTGCAGGAAGTGAGGAAAAGATTTAAGTAAGCAGGTAGAAAAGCCACATGAGAAGAACCATTGCAACATGTTGCAATGAGGACATATCAGTACATACTGATGGAAATCATTTTTGTCCCCCATCAGGATACCAGGAAAAGCACTGGAGAAACCTTTCAGGATCTTTCAATAATACAACTGTTTATAGCTTGATGATCTTACAGTTTCCAATACTGAGTTTGGTGTTTTGCAATGATATGATAACACTTATAAAACACTTAATCCTGAAGTTTATAAAGCTGATGCTTCATAAACTTTATAAGCTTTATAAACTTCATAAGTATGTCACACAGGTCATACCTGCTCAGTTAAGTACTTTGCAACACACTGGATCTTTTAAGCATGCTGGTATTAGCTGCCAGCAAAGTAGTTAAATACATATTATGAACAGATCAGTGTATTTTCTTTTGGAGAGGCTTTATAGGACCAGAGGATAATTGAACTTGGAAGGGACCTCAAGGGTTCTCAAGCTTCTAACCAAATCAGGGTCAGTTACAATGTTTGATCAGATTACTCAGTTCAGTCTTGAATTCCCCAAAGATGGAGACTGTACAACCTCTCTGGGCAACCTTTTCCAATGTCTGGCTGTCCTCACGGTGAAATATTTTCCCCTAAGTCCAGTCTGAACCTTTACTGTTTCAATTATCCACTGTCTGTTATCCTCTTGCCATGCACCATTGTTAAGAGCCTGGCTCCATCTGCCTGCAACCTCGATGTAGGTATTGGAAAACTATTAGCTTCCCCTGAAGCTGTCTCTTCTCCAGGCTGGACAAGTTCAGTTTCTACAGCCTCTTCTCATGGGATATGTACTCAAGCCCCCAGCCCTCAGTGGAGCCTCTGCTGAACTCTAGTTTGTCCATGCCTTTGCAGTACTAGAGTTCCCCAAACTGGATGTAGTATTCTAGATGCAGTCCAATGAACACTGAATAGAAGAAGATACTCACTTCCCTGGGTGTGTTAGCTGTGCTCCCTTTAATACAACCCAGGAAGCTGTTGCCCTTCTTTTCTGTTAGGATATGCTGCTGGCTCAAGCTCAGCTTGCTGTTTTACAAGATCCCAGCTCCTTTCCAGCAGAGCTGCTTCACAACCACTTAGTCACCAGTACTGCAGTAAAGGCAGGTCCTTTTATTTTTCCCTGAAGTGTGATATAATGACCTGTTTCAGTGGCTTCCTAGAACAAACAAATGGTCATATGGTTTTAGGGAAAAACACTATTCAACTGATGTGAACTGTAAGTGGTCTTAAGGAATATTAAGTGTAACTTTTAACAGTTTATCCACAAACTCTTCTTTATTATTGGGTAGAGAAAGATTAAACAGATGAAGCAATAGAAGAAAAGGCTACTGATACCAGAATTTTTTATATCTGGTAGCAGGGCCTAATCCTATTGTATACATCATACCAGCAGCAGATAACAGCTAAATGTATGAAATTATCAGCTAGCATAAAATCAAGTACAGCTTTCTTCGCATTAAAGATAGGAAACAAAGTGACAGCAGAGAAGATGGTATTGGCTGGAACATGCAACTCTGCAAGACTGCTGCAATAGCTGCTCTTAGTTATGTAAGTCATTTTAGGACCTTAATTTAGAGCATAAAGATGACTACCATACATCTGCCATTCCTCTGTTTATGTCCTGCACAAAAAAGAAGACCTAAACATTTATTGCAATTTTGTATAAGATATGCATCATTCATTCCTGACACAGAGTTTCCTCCTCTTTTTCATGGCACAGAACACTCTGACGTTCAAACTCCACACAGTGTTTAATACTGAAATTCTTGAACCAGGAGAATGTGATCATGAGCATGTTGTCTTGTCACAGGTGTTGACTTCAGCTTCATGTTTTATTGAGTTTATAAGAATTCTGATGTCTGACTGTTCTAAAAAGTAGAAGCTTGACATTGTCTCATCTCTAGGGTTTTCTGTTTGCTGGGCAGCTTTGGCTCTGAGAGAGTAACCAGATCCAAATTCTTCCTACTTAAAGTCTAGCCAGGGTCTCAAAACCAGGCAGCAATATAGGGCCCTTTAGTCTTCTCAGGCAAGTGACTGAAAAAGTCTCTTAATCTTGTTTATA
Organism: Pyrocephalus nanus; assembly: GCA_038380795.1. Taxonomy (NCBI): domain Eukaryota; kingdom Metazoa; phylum Chordata; class Aves; order Passeriformes; family Tyrannidae; genus Pyrocephalus; species Pyrocephalus nanus. The sequence continues at coordinate 17,138,436 of CM076267.1, read as the reverse complement.
TTTGGTACTGACTAAAAAGCTAATCTGATCCACTCACCTCTTTCAGTGAAGACAAATGCGAGCAAAAAAAAATCCTAAAACATTTTATGACACGCAGGCAACAGAACTTGAGAACAGCATATAAAATACTTAAGTATGACCAACTACTAGAAAAAACACAAAAGACAGCCCCTCCCTCATCTTAAACCTCCAAAATTTAAGCTCTAATCATGTACCTATTAAAATCAATTCAGGATTCCTATTCACTTTACTGCAGGACAGAATACAATCCACTGAAAAATTCCATTGAACTTAGCAAAAGACAGTTTCAGAGGTATCTATAAATCCAGGCTCTCCAGCCATAGGAGAGACTCTGAGGAGGCTGTAAAGGACAATGGCTGCAGGCGTAATTTATTTGGTTCAGAGCATAATGTGGATGGAGTATGACTAGAAAAATACAGACTCTCAAATAGAATATTTGAACTTCCAAATTTCAATACCTGAAAAAGCCAATACTTTATTGAATTAGGTATAAGACAACCATATTGGGCCAGTGAGGAGATGATGGATTTTTGATCTCAGATGTCAAATTACAATGTTTAGGGGGAAAAAAAGTACAAGGAAACAGGAGACATTCATGATACATCCTTTAATAAATTCCTAGATCTTCTTAGGAATAGTTTCTATGTATTTATTAACTCTCAATAGATTTTTTGTGCATGAAGTTGCCCAATTTTCCCTTGAGGCACGAACTTCCACTGGCTGACTACCTATTCTGTGGGGTTTTTTTCACTTTTACTTCATTTATTGAGAAAGACAAAGGAATGGGAACTCCTGGGTTTTCCCCAACTTATTTCACACATTCATTCCATGATGTTTATCCATCATACAAATTCCTTCTACATTTAAGAAGTACAAAAATTGGCAGCTGCCACAAAGGCATATAAAGCATTTAACACAATTCAATTAATTTTTCATCATCTTCAACAGGAAGTTGGAGTTATATGGTTCTTCTCCCTTGAGTTTATTCAATAAAATGTGAACTTGTGCTATGTATCTTACTTATAGCCAGTTCATGAATGGCATGGCCAAGACATAGCCAGAGCCAGCAGAAGTGCATGTGCCTCTGCTGTGCTATCTGGACAACTTTGTATCCTTTTGCCAGGTTAGTGCAAGTTTACTAGACACAATATTGACCATTAGGGTCCTCCTCGCATCAGAAGGATGGTGTAAAGTTTCCCAAGTGCTTCTGCAGAAGCCAGTTTTTGTCCAGTCAACATTTTTCCTCAAGCTCCATGCTCTCAACACAGAGTAAGAGAGCTACTACATTCCCACAAACAGAAACTTAGAGTAAGCTGGGTCAACCCAACTTTGCATGGGTTTGAATCCCTACACATCCCCTCTGAAAAGACCTTATTTATATAGCACTGTGCCTGGGTTTCAATGCAGACAGACTGTCTAGTTGATTCTGCATAGAGTTATATCAGTAATATTTCTGTTCAGGGCACAGAAGCAGAAAAATCCAGATGAAATATCTATTGCTGAGAGGTAGCTGCAGTAAGTGACTACACACAAAAATATGCAGATAAAGACAAATAATGTACATTCCATTAAGAAAACAGTTCCTGAAATAATGATTCCAGCTTCTCATGCACTGCCTATAATCTCCTGTACAGCTCACATAATCTCAGTGCTTGCCCATGAGAAAAGCAGATAACGCAGCTTCTCCTTTCTCCTACTCATTCTATTGACTAAGTTACTTACAACTACTGTTCTTTAGCAATCATTCAGAAACAAGAGTATGAAATATTAGACTTGATCAGGTCTTCATGCACAAGTGCAAAGCATAATTTTTATCCAACTCAAGACAGCGAAATACAAAAATTTGTAAAGATGTTCCATCAAAGAATTAACCCTTCAAATGTGTTCTAATCCAAATAAATGCAAAGATTTGAAAGAAATGGCATCTTGTGATTACAGATTCTAGTGCAGAAAAATTATATAGAGACTTTTCTAAATAGAAAAGGAGTGTATATATAAATATTTTCTAGCGGTATGTTTAAAATGTTTGCAAAGGCTTAGTCTCAAATGAGATTCCTTCAGGATAATTAAGCAAGCACCAGCAATCTAATAAAATTACTTTGCAATTAACATTTCTGATAAAAAATGCATTTCTCTGAATTTAGCATAAGTAATTTGTTTGTAGCTCAGGTTTAGGAAATAAATCCTGAAATAGATTCTTTTTAAATATAATGCCTGACTTCACACAAGCGTCTATTTACCACCCTTACAAGGTCTCTGCTATGGAGCTACAGAGATTCATATTTAAAAATAAGACATTTTATGTTACAAGACTGTTCTCAAAAAGCATGAAGTGACAGGATAAGAACAATGCAACTTTGTGCATCTCTGTCTTTTCTTAATATGTAAAATCCATTTAAGTCATATTCTGCACTATTGATTTACTCTTATTCCTGTTACTCTCAATAAGCTGTAGTAAAAATCTCAGTGTTACTCCAGTGAAGAGAGGCAGAAGAGACATTGTCTTAAACCTGGCTATTTAGAAAACCCAAACAAATCAGCAGCATATCCGGAGCAATGGACGGTTCACTTTCCACTCCATCACTTTTTGAGTGCAGGTTCTCCATTTCTTGCAAAAATACAGAGACTGGTTGCATTGTGAAATCATCTTGTAAGAAAGAAAAAGCCCTTTTCTGACCACTGATTTTGGCAAAATAAGAAATAAATAAGCAAGCACATTCCTACTTTATGATCAAAACTATTCTAGGGAGCTTGATGTCCAAACAGAAATTTCATTGTGAAGGATCAAAGGTACATGCTTAGTTCACCTAAACAGACTGCAGCATCACAACACTAATGCACTTCAGGTGTAGCTCAAAGGGACCAGTAAAAATTTCACTTACCTCTTAGGGTCTCATAGTATAATCACAGCACAAATGTGAACTTACGTTAAATATATTGCAAGTGACTGTACCTTTAATAGTTTTTCTCTTTGCTTTGCTATGTTCAGTTTTTCAGAGAGCTGGCTAAAAGGTAAGTTGAATGTTTCAATGTCTCCATGCATCAGAATGTAGGGATGTTCACTACCTTAAATTACAAAAAAAAAAAAAAAAAGGTGACTATCACTGCATTTTTCACAGCCAGTTTATAAGTACAAGTAAAATCCAGTGAAGCTAGACTTACTTATATTAACTCTTTCATTTTCTTTGAGCAAGCCTTCATATTAAATAAGCAAGAGAAGGCAAATTCAGTGCTTGGAGACAATGCAAGACTAAATCAGCAATAAAGGATGTACATGTACTCCTAAAAATAAAAGTCAGCCACTTTGCTAGTATTTATGAAAACCAGGAGTGTTAGGCTAGTGTGAATAAATATTTAATGAGCATGGCAGATTAACACATGGTTACTTTGACTCTTTTCTCTTATTTGTGTAATACAGTCAAACAGTGAAAAATTATCCATCAATGACTATTTGATTTGAAAGAGAATTACCTGCTTGTAAAATCTGGTTATCTAATAAGACTAGCATCACAAGAGCCATCTAACATAAAAGACATACAATCATAGCACTCACATCTAGAAGAACCTGAGATAAACTTATTAACAGATGTGTAAAATTAATATGTAACATTTTTGTAATTCTAGTGAATGATTTGAACCCATATTTTCATAACTTTTATTGGCTTCAGTGTAAGCAGGTTCTACCTCTAAAGAAAATCTCACCATTTCTTGAGGAGGATAAAGAGAGACCCCAGAAGTGTTGCATTTTATAAATAGATCTTGAAACAGCACATTTGTGTTAACTCTCACATTCACAGAAAAGTATGATACTCATTTGAGATATGTATATTGTAAAAACTGAAGAAACAAAGTCAGAACTATTCATCAGAGCAACACAGCATAAAAAGCAATAACGTGCAAACTGGAGTACATACCTCTATTAGCATTCAGAGCAGCCAACTGTGATTTCAGTTTTGCAATAATGCTGTTTTGAAGCTCTATCTTTTCCTGCTGTTCACGTATTTGCTGCATGTAGTTTTCTGTCTGCAAATACAATATAATTAGCATTAATCTTATACTGTTTTGACTAGGGGTCTCCTACTTGGCATATAAAAAGCAGCTCTGATTTTTAAAGAGAAGTGTAGTTGTGGTCCTCTGCATGAAAACCTTTGGCAAGTTCTTATTTTTGGGACTGCACTGATTAGAAAAGGTATTATAGGAAATAAATCCTGAGTTTTAGTAACTGTTCCAACTGTCGCAGTGGTAAAGGGTAACTTTTAAGTCAGGATACTTAAGTCAGGCTTAAAATTAAAATTTTAGTATTCTTCAGAATGCTGGTCAGTTAGTTTAACTATAGAAAGGAGTAATTTTCTTCCTTCATATTTGCTTACAAATTAAACAAAAAAAGCTTTTAAAATGATATTCTGTAAATCATTTTGACTGCCTATGAACAGTTTCATCCGTTTCTTCGAATGTAGTGGACTTGTTTTTCTACCCTACATCAATGGGATAGGGAGAAGGCAAGCAAACAGTCCCATCCTGTATCTCCTATACTCCATCTCCTGCTATAAACAGGCCATACAGTCTCTAATAATACTACTCATTTTTCACCAAAGTGTATAAATATTGCTAGACAGTCCATTAATTGAACAACTGGCCAGGTGGTAGGAAGATGCTAATATTCAAAACTATTCTTTCATTAGAACATGCCTAATGCTGAAGTTAGAGCTGTGCTAAAAACAAGCAAGAAAACTTGCAAAATCCCAACAAGAAAACGCTCAGGAATGCATCGATTTTTTCTGAAATTAAGAATGTGTCAATTACTGAACAGGTCACCACCTGTCACCACCTGGGACAAGACGAGGCTTTATTCTCATGTCTTCCAAAGTTTATTCATATTGTTATCTAATTCTCAAATCTCAGCCACATTTAAATTCCATACCCTCCTACTGTCCAGTGTGTTTGTCTGTAAAGCAGGCAGGAAAAAATCTAAAAGCAAAATTTATTTTAAAAGCCCAGGTAGTAGTTGTACTATAAGAGTTTATTAAAAGAAAAAAAAAAAAAAGTGATCAAAGAGCAGTACACTCCAGCAGCTAGAAGAGACCTCATGAAGCAGAAAAATCACTGAGAACCAAATTGAAAATGTACAACAGCAATGTCTTGTCAACACTTCTGTACAGAGCACAGACATGACAGCTAAAACAGACAGAAGAGAAGATGCTTTTGACAGCCAGTGTGCACAAATTATTCCTTGAGTCAGATGGCAGCAACAAGTTACCAACTAGAAGATCTGCATGACAACCAACCATCCATCTGTATCAAACACCATCTGGCCGAGATGACTCTGGCTTCTGTGTGCTTGACATGGCTCCCAGCTCTAGAGACTGGCAAAACAAGTGGCCTATCGGTAACTTAAGTAGTAAACTGTTAACAACAGCATGGTGGACAATCCAAAAGAGTGTGGAGGCCACACAATGAACAGAGGAAGTTGCTAGAGTAAAGCACTGTACAAAGGTCATTCAGAAGACAGAAGTTTTGTTTAAAAAAAGCCCAAACAACACAAACAAAAAACCCCTCAAGTAATTACAGTATCGATTTTTCTTGAAAAAATACTTTTGTTCTTTTTCGAAACCATAAAATTAATATCTGGAGAGTTTGATTAGGACAAAGATTTAAACTGGTAGTAATCTTTTATCAAAGGCTTTAATTTTTAATTTGTGAACCAGCAAAAGTGCACAGAGAAATCTTTCAAGCATTTAGTTCACTTAACAATTATGATCTCACACTTCTCTGGTTTTCTTTCAAAGACTTTGGAAGGGCTATCTGATCTTATACTCGATCTCTTGTTTCTTGGGCAGAAGTTTCTTTCACGTACTGTTAGATGACTCAGGAGTATTAACTTTAATACTTTTTGTTCAAATAGTTAATTGTTCATCATAGGAGACAGAACTTAAAAGATCCCTTAACATTCTAAAACGTCTTGCCTTTTGTTAAGTTAGTTGCAATTTCAGCACAAAAATCACACTACTTGTGCCTGTCATGTATAGAAATCTACAGATTTACAGCAGCACTGCTGCAAGACTATGAATAGAGACAGACTGCACAGTGGATGACTGCACACATGACTGACTTGTTATGTGTTCTGTAATGCCTTGGCTAGTTTATTTTGTCATGCAAGGAGATGGCAAGATCAGGCCCAGATATCACAATATTCTCTAGCAGACCTTTCCCTGCTCCCAGTTCTACTACTGCTTCCATAACTCGACACTGACTACGGTTCATCTGCCCCTGAACAAAGTCCCAGCCTACCAGTTCTACAAATTATCAGCAAGTCCTGTAGCACCAAAACCATTCAAGCCTTCCTGTAATAGAGGTTCCATTGCTGGGAAGAATATGTATGATAAAACTACTGTGACAAAGCCAACCCCGATAGCTTTGCAATATGTTGTCCTACTTGATGAGAAGTTCAAGAGGAGTTTTGACTGAACTAATGTTTTCTCCACTAGACTAAGTAAAAATTCAAATGTGCTCCTTACTGGTGAGAATGCCTCCAGAATCTGTTACTTCATAATTACAGAATAATTGTACAGATTATTATTTTTAAAAAAGGAATACTTATTCTAGCAACTTTCAGGTATGCTTGCTGTACACATTGCAACACAAAAACTCTGTTGTCCTAATAGCTTGCACAGTGCTTAAAATATTAGAGTCTTTGACCTTTACACCTAGTAATTCATATGGTCTATCTTCCTATTAACACGAAAATGGTTTAATTTAAGCTATTTACATTAATAATTTAAAAATTAATTTTTAAGAATGCAAATAAAATTTCAAAAAGGTAGTTAAATTTATATATATATATCTCTGCTGTTTACATTAGAAGACTTCATTAATCCTCCAAAACAGACAACACTTTGCCCACTTTTAAAATTAAAAAAAAAAAATTAATTCAAGGTCAAAACCCAGAACCCAGCTACTAAATTCGCAGCCTAATCAGTTACTCTGCAGTGTACTGGCCTGGTTTCATAATGGCAATTTACAACTTTAACAGATGCACTAAAGTCTACATAGCTAAAGTGAAACTGAAATCTACATATACTACCATCCTCCACGGGAAGGACGGCTGCAAAGATAGAATTCAGAACCCAACACATACTTTTTGCTGTAGTTCTTTCACAGCATGGTCCCTATCCATGCATGCTTGTCGATAGGCTTCATAAGCTTTGTTAAGCTGCTCTCCAATGTTTTTGTCCATAATTCCCAATGTTGTTTCATCACTAGAAAGATGGTGGAGTTAACAGACCTGAAAAGTAATCGGAAGGAAAAAGAGAGAATGCTAAGAAACAGAAGTACGTGACTAAAAACATAGATAGCATGATTTGTACTGATATCACATTCAATTAATATGTGCAGTATGTTTGACCATTAACTCACATAATAGTTTGAATTGTAGCTCTGCTCACCTCAACATTTAATTTTATGTCCGGGGCAGTTTTAAACAAAAGCCAAACAAAAGGTCAACTCTGGATCAAATTCTGGATGTACAGACTGTGGAAACATATGTGTAGTTACAGTGTTTAGGACTGAGATATAAAATTGGTGCAGATTACTAGTTACCTGATTTTATGTGATCTCCAAAAGTTTAAGGTTTACATAATTGAGAAATAACAGACAGTATTAATAAACAAAACTAAACGCAGCTTTTGGCATTAAGCAACAGAAAGACAAAAGTTCAGTAACAGTAGGTTACACAAACCTATCCTATTCTATGCAATATTTGAAAATGGCAACACAAACTACACTACAAGGTGAATTAAAACATCTTTTATCTAAAGATAAGCTATACTAACCAGTAAAAACTAGCAAGACTTGGACCTTTTCACACTATAACACTAGTAAACATCACAGACTACAGTTTCAAGAACTTTGCAAACACAAGTCCTTTGCTTCTATGGTAATATATGACATTAATTTTAAGATCAAAATTTATCATAACATAAGTACAGTAGAGAATAAGTTAGTGAAGTCTCAAAAAAACCCCAACAAACCAAAAAAACAAGGTACCAGCATTAGGGGAAAAAAAAAAATTAATAATTTCATCTCTCCTGGTTTTTAAAGCTTGGTTATCTCACAGTAAATGGTGTGGACTGCCACTACCATCTCTCACTATCTTCTGGGATTATGCATAAACCACAGATACTGTTAAGGAAAGTGGTGCAGTGAGATGAGGATAAGCCAAGCAAGAAGGGTATGAGAATAATTTGTATTGGACCCTGGTCAAAATTCTGAGGATTGCAGCTTGAAGATTTTGCTCATGTTTTCTGGCTTTTGAATATCTTCCCTATCATAGGGCTTGAATATAGAAATGTGGTTTGACTTTCCTAGAAGGTGCAACAGACTACTGTAGAGACGTCGCACTTTTCCGTCCTGCAAATTTTAGTTTAACAGTGTGTTAGTACTGCAAAAGCAATTGTATCTCAACTCTGGCATGGCTGTCCTTTAAAAGAGGCAAAGTGAATTCTTTAACAACTTGGAATCATTTAGAGATCCTTTGATGTGACAAGCATTACTGAAATCCAGGTTTGTAAATTTCGCATAAAATGCCTACGTTGTTTCACATAAAAGTTCTGTTTGTTTTGACTTGTTGGTTTTGTTTGTTTGTTTTCCTAAACACCAGTACAGTAGTTTATAATCGTGGGTCCCTGCATACTGTCTCAGAGCGTTATTAGTTACACAGGCTACTTCAGCCACCCCCTTTCTCCCCCAAAGGGTATCCCTTCACTAAATGGAATATTCATTCTAATACCTGGGGCACATCTTTAACTAAATGGGTAGGCTTTCTTTCAGTTTCAAATGAAGGACTGTTTTATGTAGTTCAGTGAATAAAATCAGATATTACATCTGCTTTCAAGGAGAGGTGCTAAACTGCAGAGGGCATTGTTATGGCTGAAAGTGACTGAAAGCGTGCTCTCACTTTCTTTAAAAGTCTGCAACGTTTGCATCAGTGTTGACTTTGTACTTTTCTGAAATTCTCCACTGACACTTGAAACAATTTACCTAGTAAACAGCATGTCTTGTACATATAAAACGTAACTTAAAAAAATTAGTCCTATGGGATTGAAAACACTGTTCAGATACCAAGAGAGAATAGGGCTCAAAGTTCATAGAAAATGAAGGTATTCTTTCATTCATGCAAATTCAAATCTTCATTTGAAAAACAGTATTTAAAATTTATACCTAATTTCCAGTCTTACAGTCTTATACTTACTCACTGATTGAGACTGGGATCATTAACAAAGAGTTCTACTGTCATCTGGACTGCTAGTAATTGATCCAACAGGCAGAATTGTAGAACTGGGCCTGATTTTCTACTTGGTAGGGAAAAATAAGGAGAATGGTAGCTACTTTATTGATAGCTCCCTAAAATTCAGACTCCATGCAGTAAGAAAGGGTCAACAAAAGTCATTACTAGCAACACTTTAAGACAGAACTGTAACTAGAAGAATTGGTCCTATATTTTCTCCACACCCCCTAGACACTAATTTCTGCTTCCACCTCACCCTTCCCTTTCTTACAGCATAAGCAACCTTATAGGAAACCGTATCAGCAAACCAACCCAGTTTAAAACTAAATACTAAAGGTGTTTTTGTTGCGTTAGTTTTAACCACATCAAATCCACAGACCACTTCAAATGGCATGATAACACAAGGAATCATGCACAGGAGCAGAAAACATCAGCAAGAGGCAGACAGAACTCCTGTGTTCAGCAGCAGCAATGGCTTTGAAACTGTAACACGAGGTCACAGTTATGTAACAGTGATGTAAGTCTGTCCTGCCACAGAGAAGGATACTTGGATGTTACCCTATCATCTCTGGCCACGTATTTTTGCCACTTACTTGTACTGGTATTAGCACTTCTATGCTACACAGCTGAGTATGCCAAAGTAGCTCCCTACTTCCTCAAAAAAGCAAGAACAACCCCCCTAAAAAAACAATTTTGAAATTAAAACTGGAGCTCGCTCACTGCAAGGCTGCTGGAGCACTACTATCAGCACAAGAAGGCAGTGGGAACATGAGACTAGCCGTGGGCAGGACTGCCGCAGTCTAGATTTAGATTGGATTAAACTACTCTGTAGTCACACCCTGGATTGCCTGTTGCTGGAATAAATAACTGCTTCTTATGGTATATATCTCATATCCAGAACTCCTTGCAGTTAGAAAAGCTGGCTCCTTTTCCTGCTTCTCCTCCATAGGCATCAATATTTATCAGGGAATTTGCCAACTGTTCCTTGTCATTTACCCTTCTCCGTACATCCAACTAGGAGGAAAAAAACCCCATCCCAACAACCCTAAAATAAAAAAAAACCAAAACAACCCCCAACCCAAAACATCCCCCTATTTTAGCCAGACTTAGTTATGCTATGCTTCAGTTGCTGTATTCCATACATTATTGATCCCAAAGCTGACAACTCTTGATCTTTAGCAACTGACATTCTAGATATTCATTAGATCCTAAACACTTTCACAATCATTAACAGCAATATGTAGTCAGTGGAGACATAGCAATAAAAATTGCTGCATTTATTCTAAAAGGGGCAGAATTAGAGGAAGAGATTAGCTCCAGAGCTTGCCCTGCAATGTGAATACCTGTGAGTGCTGTGTTGCTGGGGCTATGGCAATGAGAACTAAAATTTCATATCTGGGCAAAGACTTGAACACTGGAAAACAACTGGGTATAGTAAATGTTGTAAGACAATCTTTTAAGCAAACAAACCAAACAAAACCTGCAGATTATCTTAAAATACATGCCTCAAATGACAAACATTTTGCTGATATAGGTGGGAAAAAAAGAAACAGTTAAATGAATATACTGAGTCAAATGCCAAAAAAGCTCCAACACAAAGATTAGCAGCATATTGCTGCTGCAATCTCAGCTCCACGCTCACTAGAGGCATATGACTTTTTTTAATGCCTCAGGAAACACCTTAAATTCTGAAAAAAAAAAGAGATTTTAGCTAATCATGTGTACATATACACATTAACTCGTAATACACATGCCTACCTCTCATAGGTTCATATGAGAGATGAGAACATATGTGCCATCCAGCAACAAGTACTTCTCTACATATTTCTGCCTTCAGAACGGATTTTTTCAATGGAAATATATTTTAAGTTACACTGCCATCATCTTGGGAACTGGAACTTTTTTCCCCCCCTTATTTTTTCTTAGTGGACACAATTCCTGCTTTGCCCGACTGCGGGATGGGTCGGGAAGAGAGCAGGAGCCCCTCCTGCCACACCAGCGCTACAGGGGGGCCGCCCCTCAGCGCTCAGGGAGCGGGACGGTGATTCCCGGGGCGCGGGGGTTCTCTCCCCCCGCCGCGCCGCCGCTGCCCGCGGGCACAGCGAGCGCCTCTTCCTGCTCCTGCCATCGCCGCCCGGGCCACCGCCGCCCTGCACCGATCCCGCTGATCCCGCTGACCCCGCTCCCGCCGCTCCGGGAGCGCCTCCGCGCCAGCGCTGCGCCCCCGGCCCCGCTCCCTGAGCCGAGCCGAGGGGGACCCGGCGCCGCTGTCCCGCGGGGGGCGGAAGCGCAGCCCGGCAGAGACCGGCCCGCACCGCGGCCCCGGGCCCAGCGCCCGCCGCTCCCCCCGGGCCGGCGAGCAGCGCTCCCCAAAGCCACTCACACTTACGAGCGCCTCGCGGAGCCCGCGGCCGCCCCCCGCACAGGGCGCTCGCTCCTGCCGGAGCGCCTTAACCCAGGAACCAGAACCGACTTCCTGCCGTGCCTCTCCCCGCCCTGTGACGGGGCGCTGCCCGCCGGGTCGGGGCAGGGCAGCGGCCGCCGGAGCCGCAGCGTTCGCCACCCCGGCAGCGTCCAGGTGGCCTCTCCGCAAGGATGGCAGTATTTCTGCTTTCCTCTGCCTTGCAGTGCCTCCTCTGCCTGGCCGCAGCCAGGTACCCACCTCAAGCAGAATCCGTGGCGCTCCTGACTTCCATAGTCTTTCCCTATTTCTATCTTTTCGTGTTTCAGAGTGATTTGTAAATAATAATATTTACATTTGTAATATACTTTTCATGCTCAGAGCAGTTTCTGTCTGAAGTGGGGTTTTTTTTAGGATACTACTAAGGTATTTTTGCCCCTTGCACTTATTTCATGCAGGCAATGAATTTTATACATAAGAATATAAAAAAAACACATAGTTTTAATTTTGCTAGTGCTACAAGCCGTTCTCTCTTTAGGTCACATGTATAAGTACAACTTTTTTCCCTGAAGGTGTGTAGGAGGGCGGGAGCTGATGGGAAAACATTTGTTACATACTTGCCCAGGATAGTCAGAGAGCCAGCAGCAGAGAAGCATTACGTATTTTAAAATAATCTCGGCCGGCTCTGAACCCCAGTGAACATATCCACGCAGCCAGGCTGTAGTGTTTCTTCTGCGAGCAGAACTTTCCTCTTTGGCCCCTCACAGATCAGAACCCGTGTTCCAGCTATTGCAACCTTACCTTCCCTGGGTGCACGCTCTTGGAAGCCTGAGGACTGAGTTCAAACATAGCCACAGGAAAAGTGGCCAGGTGTTCTCCTCTGTGTTCCTTTGAAGGTTATTTCTACTGTAATTTACCTTTTCTGACAGATCTGTAACAACTATTTTAATCTGTTTTGGCCTGTGCTAAAGCTAAAGAGACTTATAGGCAGATGGCTTAATAAGCCTATAAATGTACTTCCTCTTTGGCCACTTATAGTAACTTCAAGTGAGGTTCTAATGAACTATTAAGGTTCAGAGACACATTTCCAAGAGTTAACACATTTCCAAGAAAGGGAAATTAAATCTTCTCTTTGAGAGATAGTTTTAGTTAAGGTTTCATTCAACCATGTCTTAAAGAAAAAAAAAAAAGAAACCAAAAAAACAGGTGGGCATAAAAGACTATGGTTGGTTGGTTGGTGTTTTTTTTTTTTTTTTTTTTTAATTCATTTCTATATGTCAAATTTTTATTCAGTTTTGGCAAGAAGTTATGTACTTAAAATTGAAATGGGTATCTCTGTAACTGAAATAAAACCTGTGATTTTTAAATTCAGATCAATGTATGTAAATATAATTGAACAGACACTATATTTAAACAGTGATAATACGCAGAAAAGTACAAGTGGGTGTTACCTGATGATAAACATGTATCAACTAAGTTTATAATTACCTGAATTCAAATACAGCCGTAACATATGCACCACCTCTGAAACACTATCATAACATGTTAGTCATTACAGGGAAAAAAATTCTAAGTTCTAATAGTGTACTTAATGTAAATTTGTTGTGAAGGTCTCAAACTCAGCAAAGCAAAAGTGACAACCATCTACAAACATGACTTTTGGAATCATATGCATTAAACTCTTAGTTCTTTATCAGTAATATTCTTTCACAGAAAGCACAAGAGAAGGTGGTCTTTCTTCTATCTTCATTATTTAGTGTCTCCTTTCCTTGCATTTCCTCCCCGAATACAATAAGATGTATGTAACAAGCTTTACAGTAATCCATCTTGATACTCCTAGAGACTCCCAACATTTGAATAAAATATTAAATAGAAGAAAAACACCCATGAAAATAATACACAGCCTGTATTGTGTAGCTAATTTGATCTCTAATTTTGATCTTCTAGAGTGTTTTCTGCTTTACAGTAAATTAGTTTTTTCCTTTTCTTTCTCACCTTGCTTTTTTTTTCTTTGTTTTTCTGCTTCCTCCTCTTCTGTCTCTGCATGGCCTTCCCTACAGCTATTCCAGTAACAACTTTCTATATTTTTGTCCCACATCGATATTTCACACTTTTATGTCATTGTCAAGACAGAATTGCTTTCCTATATGTAGTCTTCACAAGATAGCTGGAAAGAACAAGCATATATCAGTGTATTTAAAAATAATTTAGAATTTTAGGAATCTACTAATCTTAAAACCAGTTGCAATCTGGAGTTCAGGAGTGGTGGTGAAGACGTTCTTGTCTTTATTATTTTATTTCACTTTGTCTTTAGACTCAGAGAAAGTAATATTTTGACTACTTATGCTTAGAAACTTTTTTTTTTTTTTGGGTGGGGGCAATAACAAGTTGATACTTTTTTCATAGTGAAAATTCAAACTTGCCCTGAGTGGGTCAAGCAGCCTATTTAAGTACCTCACATGATCTATATGCAGCTTGCTGTTTGACATTACTTCTGAAATAGTATTTTAATAGGAATTTTACTTGATTTGTACTGGTATGTTAACAGTGTTGGTTACACTGTGCTGAGATCTTTGAAGAACTGACTGCTCTCGGGGGAGGCTGGTGTTGCAGCATCTGGCAAAAGGCTGTAGTTCATCGAAGGTTTCATCTGATTCCCTCCTACAACTCTATAAGCTTGTAAATACAAATTGGCTACTATCAGAAAGAGGTTAAAATGTTTTTTGCAAGTTATTAATGTAGCCATTCGTTCAGACACTAGGTGGCTCACGTCAGATGTTAAACCTTTTCCAGAACTTATAAACTGTGGTCCCAAAGGGGTGTACTGGGTGCTGAAGGAGTCTCTGCTACTCTAGGGTGTTTCCCCGTTCTTGCAATTGGTTGTTGTTTAACTAAATAAAAAGTGTGTTTTGAACTTGAAATGCCTTTCCTGCTCAGAAAAAGAATTGTGGTTTAATTTATCTGAAGTGTCGTTGCACCATAGTATGAAGGAAGATGAGGCTGATTTTTTTTTCCCCCCAACTGTGGAAATCCTAGTATATATTTTGCCGGTAGGTGGTCACAGACAAAGCCTGAGTTCCAGAAACTAACTAAATGATACTAGTCAAAGTGCAGACATACAGATTTGGGGAATTATAAGCAACATAAACATAGTGCCTTATACTTTTTCTATGCATCCAAATGCTGAAGTTGATAAGTATAATTTACTTACTGTCTTTATGAAGTGTAGGAACCAAAGGTTTGCAGTTTCTTTTCTCATCTCTTTGGTAAGAGTACATGAAATTTTTATGTTGCCTAGGAGGACTGTCAACAGGATTATGAAACGTGGTTTTGTACTTCAGTACTGCTTATGACTAATATTAGCTGGGAACTTCCACTGAGAAATACCCAACTGAAGAACTTCCTTAAATGCAACTGCAAGCAGACAGTCATTCTCTAAAACAGAGACTTTAGCAGAAACAACCTGCAAACTGGCTTTGGACCCAGTGCAACATTCCTGATTTCCATAATTAAGGTCAATGAGTTCTAGAGACTCACTACCTTGGAAAAAGTTTAGCCTTCATGAAAAGGAACAGTGCATGAACAGGCAACCCTGCATGCGTGGGAACAGTTAACATACATAGCAACTGTTGTACCAAATATAATACATGTTTTTTAATGTATTGTGAAGAAAAAGCCAGTGATGATAATGACACCAAAAGAAAGTAGCAACAGCTTTGTAAGACAAATGCTATTCCTCTATGTAGAATATAACCTGTATTACAAATACAGTGAGTAAAAGACGGAGAGTGAAATACTTCTCTGTGAAGGCTAGCCTGATTCTTAATTAAGATCCAAAGAAACTTAATTATGCAAACCCTTGAGTTCTGTTTAAGTTTTATCATAGTTGTGTATTTCCTCCCCTTCCCCTCAAACCACTGTATAGTGAAACTGAGTTCTGTAGAACAATGTAGGGAAAACTCTTAGCTTGGAAAATTAGTTTTCTCTAGCATGAATGCCTTTTTGCCACAGAAACAAATATTCAGGAAATTTAAGGTATAAACATAAATTCCTTAGCTCTGTCAGTGTGAAAAAGTGAGATATTTTGACATCATCTACATTACATAGGCCTTCTCCCTCTGTTTCTTGTTAAAATTTTGTAAATCTTGGTGCCTGATTTAGATAGAACTACATTATATTCAGTATCTAATTTAAGAAAATAGTTGATATGTGGAGCCTTTGCACTATATATTGAATGTTATTTGATCCCAAACCTCTATTCAGGTTGTCAGTGTGGAGTAAGAGTGGAAGAAGTCAAAGAAGATGTATTTGAAATATCACATTCCCTTTCTAGAATCTCTTTTCCTCTTCTGCAAAAGGGGAGCTATGTCGTGCAGCAAGATTCCATGGTATTATTTTGTTTCTGTAGTGTCATAAAATTCTAAAGTTTGGGGAAGAGGAAGAGACAGGTGCTGATGCAAAGCCATGAAGTTAATGGACTTGCATTAGTATACCTATGAAGCCTCTTGTCAAAACTGTTCAAGATGTGAAAAGTTTGGATGTGTTCAAGGGGAGATTGGACAAGTAAATACTTGAGAGATTCACTGAGGGAAACTGAAGAGACAGGCAGCATCAATCTCAGGAAGTTCTCTGACCTGAAAATAGCTGGCAGCTGGGAGAAGACTCTGAGGAAGTATTACATATGCTTGCCCTGTTCTTATTCTTCCCAAGGCATTGATTTCTAGCCACTGCTGAAGAGAAGATGGGTCTGGACCAATGTGGCATATGTTCTTATGTTAATGACTTCATGCTGATACAAATGTGTAGGAATTTCTCTATACTGAACAATCTCCTGTAAAAGACAGGATTCTGTAGAAGCATAGGGAACATTACAATTGCAGAAACTCCAAGAGATATAGGAAAATCCATTCAGAATGATTTCCTATTATTTTAAAATATCCATTTGAAATCTGAAACCTTTGAGCAGGTTTATTAAAGATAACCAGTAAGATTTATCAGGTTTCTCAAAAATGCTGTTTATAGTTTGACTATGTTTCTAGTTAAATTGTGATGACCAACAGATCAACTGCATAATATCATTCTAACTGCTCACAAAGCTTAACAGAAGGTATGTCTATGTAAATACACAGCAAGGTGACCTTCTTGATTGGTGGATTGAAAACAGCTCTTGAGAAAAAGGCCTCACAAAGAGTAGTAGAGAGATTTTTTCCATTCTTTAGCTGGAGCTAAAGATGCTAAATGCTTTAGCAGCATCTAACCATTGAATGCAGTTTATTTAGTGTAGGGAGTTTGTATCTCTCTATAAACCAGTTTATGGTATCCTAGTTAAAACTGTACAATGGAATAAACTTCCCAGGTTTCCTCCTAAAGTAAAATTTAAGAAACAGGTGGTAGAATGGTTCAATCACGTTTAGTCTTTTAACAAAACCACAAGTCCTCCTTAAGTATTTTTACAAGATAGAGCAGCTGAATCCATATCTATAATATCCTGACACATGGAATTGGTATACATTTCCACATTTTTCCTTCAACGTTATTTGATTGTATGTTATAGTGGCATTTGAAAATAAATAGTTCTGTTTATCTGTACAGCAAAAAAGTATTTTGGAATTATTCATCTCTGTCTTGTGATAGAGTTGTTCTAACTCATGTTAATTTTTAAATCATTTTATAAATGAAAACATGGTTTTGTGACTTTAGCAAAGTGTTTTTTTTGATTTTTACTCCTAGTCTTCCTTTGACAGTTTAGTGGGTCTAAGCTTGACTAATTAGAGTGGTCAAGACAAAGTAAGATGCTCAAATGAATGTTTCTGTAAATCTCAAAATGTATCATTGCAGTGAAGTTCTACAACCAAGTAAACCCAAAAGATTTGAGCAGTCAGACTGCTCAAGTTTTAACTAAAATTTCTTGATATCTGCATACACCAAAGATGAATCAGCAGCGGAGCCTGCTGAATTTTATGGTAAATCTTTCCCAACTTTAAGCAAAGAAAGCTTGAAGCCATGTGCTGTGTAGTGGCTCACCATGTTTTGACACTGTCCTTGGCTGAATACAGCCTCATTGTCTGTGATGATAAGTGGCGTAAATGACAATAAAAGTTCAGACTAGCTTCTTGCAAATTACAATTGTTCTTACCATGCAGTAAACAGGAATAAGTGTACAAAGGATAAAATAAAAAAAAATTAAAAAAAAAAAAAAAAAAAAAAAAAAAAAGATGATTCATTTTGTGTTCTCAGTTCTAATACAGAAAATACATCACTGGTAATAACTCTAACTTTCTGAAAGAGCTGTCACACTTCAAGATTTATTCCTGGTGAAGCAGGGAGAGAAACACATGATCAATGAGTTTGGGCCTTTTTGCATAATTAGTGGCAAAACACGCGTGCACACACACATGCACATACACTCACTTACTTTGTCTGGCACAGCTTCAGTCTTCTTATTCACCAACTGCGAAGACATTTTCATATCTATAGCTGTTTCCTTCCAGGGAAAACACACCTGCTCTTGTACTTTGTATCTATTTATTGTTGGCTTTCTGGAAGCAAAAGATGCAAGAGAATTTTGGCTTGTATCGAAGATCTGAATAACACTGGGATAACTCAAAACAATCTTGTAAAAGCTATTATACATTAATTTCTCTGTATTAATTATCAGTTTACATCAGCAGATACACACCAGGGGTCTAGAATGAAATGTTCTAAGTGACATTTTGCTCTTATTTTCTGGCTTTGTGACATTTGGAAATAGTCTTAGTTGGCCTGGTTTTGACCATTGCTATAGTGTCATCATATACCTGAAGGTGCTCCTTGATTGCACTGCATATGTATTAAATTGAAAATGGCAGAATTTTAGACAAAACTGAAAAATCATTCCCTGCAACAGTGAGTATCAACTGCATTTTAGATCGCAAAAGGAGGTCAGTCAAAAAGAATATCAAAGAAAGGCAACTCTTAATATGAGGAAGAAAACCAGGAAAGATAAAGTCATAGATGTCAGGTTAGTTGGGAGTAAGCAAATGAGGTACCAGAGGCCCTCCTTCTCTAGTACTCAGCTTTACCTTTCCATTCATACTCTAAAGTACAATCAAACTGACAGCTGTCTCTAAACCCCTGTGTTAAAATATTTGAACTATCTAAACTATGGCCTGGAACTAATAGACGCGACCTTAAATTTCTTCTTCAAATTCTTCAGAGGTAATGGACTGATAAAGTACTGTTCTATCAGTCCAACCCCTGATACACTTGTATCTTCCAACCTATCTCTTCCTGCTTTGCTGACAAATGATAGAGTAGCTAAAGACAAGAATCACAAAAGGAATTTAGGGTTATGGTACCAATGGCTTCATGGAGACTGCTACAGCCTCTGGTATATAACTTTGCTGCACAGAGTAATGGGGCTTGCTGAAAAGCAATGTTTTAAGCATAGCTGCTGTCTCTGGGTAATATTCTTTAGTGCTCAATCCTTTCTAGTCACATCTCCTGGAGAAGAGAATTAGATTTTGCATGGACTGATTGGGGCAGATAACAGAGATTACAGTTCTCTAGTCTCATGGCTAAAAAAATCTTTGTGTTCCAGTCTCCTTCTAACAATATTTACATGTTTTATGGCATAGTAGGCAGTAGGTCATTCCCACTTTGCTGCTTTTGACAATAAGTTTTGCTGATTGGTTTTCTACTTTACTGGTGCCTAGAACAGCCCTCTGAAGATACCATCCTTGCCAAAGGCAGCATCAGCTTTACCTAAACCATTTTGAACATATGTTTGCCTGTTTTGAAGATCTATATTGGTGATAAAGATTTCACAGCCTCCCGAGGGACCTTCTGTTCTTTCTTACAGATTTTTTTTCTAAATCTCTAATTATTCTTCAGTTGAACCACATTTTCCACAAGGTATACTGAACAAACTGGACAATATGATCCAGCTGAGACTTTCCAATGTAGTTTTCAACAAACACATGCTGGCTGTTTTATATCCTTAAAACAGAATAAAAACTTAAGCTTTTAAGCAAACTTGTTCGATTATTTGCTCCAGTATTTTTTTCAGAATGAAAATAAAGAAGAACAGTATGTAATTTCCTGATTTCTCCTGTTCTCTGCTCTTAAAGATAAACATGACATCTGTCCTTTTTCTTTCTTTGAGAAGCTCATCTGCTCTTGAAGACTGTTGCTAATGGCTCCGAAACATCTTTATTCTGTTCTCTAAGTATTCTGAGAGGAATTTCTTCAAGCTCCTGTGGTTTGAAAGTATTTTATCTGGGCCTGTGTTCTGTCCACTTGTCTCTGATACTAATTATTTTAGCCAGCTGATTGAGGCTGACCCTTCTAGTGAAGAAAAGTAAAAAAGGTATCAGCTTTATTGATACCATCTCTAATCATACTGTTTCTCCGCTGACTAGCAGATCTCTCTTTCCTTTGTCTTTGTCTTGCTACAGATGTATTACCAGAGTAGATATTTTTTCTGTCTTGCCATTTATCTCATATTGACTTTTTTGATTATAGCATCTTTTTTACATTGTTGCATTATTCTTTTACTCCTCAGTAACTTTATTGAGTTAAGGTAGCTAAAAAAGCCTTCCCACTGTTATTTAGCATTTTGTGATTTTTCAAAGCAAATTTCTTATTTCATCACTAGCAGTGGGGTAGTTTGTGTTATCTCTTCTCTTTCTAAAGGAGATGGAAAATCTCATAAACTCCAAATTTTTTTGAGGATCAAAATGATGCCTGCATACTGGATTTAGGACATAAAATGTCTGTCTAGATCTAGTCCTGACTCACTAGCCAGAAGTCAAACTATGTGTTTCTGTTAGAGATGGGTCTGAAGCACAGAAATGTGTTGCTCACATCAGTGGCTTCTGATTCCTGCTTAATTTTTTATCTGATTAAAGCAGGATTATTTCCTTACTATCTGATTGGTGTAGGTTTATTTTATGCTAGCAAATTTCCTTACTTACCAGTTCTTCTTTACATGCCCTTCATTGTCCTTGATTATTTCTTCATTGTCTTGTGGGAAAAAAAAAGAATTAATGAAATAAAAAAAAAGTTTCAGTATGTATTTTTCCCATCTGGTTAGTCCAGCACTCTTCTTAATTAGTAAAATGCCATCCTGTCAGATTCTCTCCTGCCAGGAAGTCATTCAGCTATGAAATCACTTTTTCACCTCCATCGTATATTTTAACATTTGAAAACAGCAAAACTCTAAGATATTATATTCTTTCTTACAACAGAAAAAGCAAAACCAACTACAACATTGCTAATTAAGTGTAGTTTAGGATTAATTTGTATTTAAACAAGGCCTCATGGGATTTCAGAACATGTACCCAGAGTGTCATAAAAATGTGTAACAACACTTCTCAATTAATCATTCATTTGGGAACAATTCAAAGCAGCCAAATAACTACAACCTCTTCCTTACTCTTTCCCTGAAGTTTATGTGATGTCCAGATTGCTTTCCAAGTCCAAAGGTCGGTTCTTTCTTGTTTTTGGGCAATACCAGATCAAGAACCACTGTATTTCCTTTCTTGAGTATTAAGCCTCTTTTTCTACTATAAAGATACTTAAAGATGATGTATTGTCTATTAAATCATGTCTAATGTTTGAATACATCAGTTGTGTTGCAAAAACATAATTATTATAATTACTGTGTTCTTTTCCATTGTGCCAAATGGAATGCCAGCCATTTTAAAAGTAGTGTAGGGTTTAACTATTTTATCTTTGAAATTATTTTCATATCAATAAAAATGTTTAAATCAGTTCAATACCATCTTACTGATTACAGATAAGAAGGTTAATAAATGTTAAAATTAAATGTTCTTTCAATAAAAAGAGAACAATCTCAAGGAGAAACCTAAACTACATTTGTATTCAGAATAACTAAACATATAAGTAATCATATTTGAATAGTTTGTAAGCAATTAGGAAACACAGGAAAAACACAGTTACAAACCTTCATGTACAATTTTAAGTAGAATTTGCTGTATAAAAATTTAATAGGAGAGAGTTCTGTATATTCATGTAATTTCAAGGTAGGTTAATAGCATTTTTCTCTCTTTGTTAATTTTTGGGTAACTGCTACAGAATATATAACAAAAATCTGTTTCTTTTGAGATCTGTAGGAATTTCTGCTTTTACATGGAAGTAGTCTGAAAATAAATATTATCAATAATTACACTAACTGGATCTTTCTCCCAAAGTATTCTGACTCCTCTCTGGTGTGGACTTTTTTCTATTTTCTGGACAGCTGGAAGGTGTGTTGAGTGACTTTTAAATAAAATGGAGCAGAAGTAGAGAAGGCAAAGTAACCTACTGAGAGAATCTTCTGTGCATAGAACTCACTTCCCTAGGCATCCATTCCTGCTTACTCTTGGGGTCTCTGAATTAAAAAGGGCATTCTTATGCAGGAACTTGTACTTCTGTGGAAGAAAGCAAGGGGAGACTGTGACGGTAGCTTAGTGAAAAGTATCATTGGTTCTGTAGACGTGACTGGTCCAAGGTGTGAGAAAGCTGGATGGGATCCTTGTATAGAGATTTTAGGTTTTAACACTCGTATCCCAGCAAAGAGTGAAAGAAATTGTGGTTTCTGTTCCACAGTGTAGCTTGTGAAAAGTAGTGATAATTGAATGATACAAATTCTCTTTGAGTAAAAGTCAAGTTGGCCTGGCTCCACACTATGTTATATGAATGAAATGCCAAATATAATGCTAGTTCAACATAATTCTTATTTTTACTTCAACCCCAGATAAAGAAACTGAAGATGCCCAGGCACTACTTTAGTAACTAAGCAAATCTTTCTTCTTGTTTCCAGCAACAGAACCATGTAAGACGTTGGTATTTCGGCCAGTAGGCAGAGACCCAGTGATTATTCCTTGGTTCCCTGAAGCTCTCCCCAGCATATTTACACTGTTTTCTCATACTGAATTCACTCCAAAAAATAAGTATAGCAAAGCCAGTATTTTAGAACATGGAAACGACCCCCCACAACTGGTCTTTATTAATCACTGTCTCTTTGAACAGCATTTGCTTCCCTAAGTGTTTGTCAGATTTGTGCCCCAGGCATGCATACTCAAGAAATAGAGTTTTATTTGGGTATTAAATAACATAATACACCTCATTAGTAATAAGTTGCTTTTTCTCACAGAACATAAGACTTATTAAACATGACTGTTGGGTTCATTCAATGTCTAAACAGCACCTTGCTGCAAATCCAAATCTACTTGAGCAGACATACAGTAAAATGCCCTGGGTAATATCATATCATTAGGAATAATGATAATAAACAGTGATAACGAATCTTCTGGTCTCTTTTATATTAAAAGAAATGAGTGTAATATCTCATATTACAGGAAAAAAAACAGTAGTTGATGAGAGGTTAAGATGGGTATATAGTATAATGAAAGTGGTTAATTATAGAGAGATGTCAGACACTTTCACTCCTATTGCCACCTTAGGTGACCAGCTAATGTCCAAGGTATCCTAGAAATTGTCCTCTCTATTTGGAATTTTTTTGCCAACAAAGCTGAGTAATGCTAGGTAAAGCTTCTTTTCTTTCAGCATGCATTGATATTTCTGCTCAGTCTTTTTTCATTCCTTCTGGGTCCTCCTGTCTTCATATTTTCCTGCTTATGGCTTAGAGTCTCTCAGTTTTTGCTCTGCTTTTGCCCAGACTCCACCAACACTCTCTAACTCAGCTACTCCTTCCTATTCTGCTTTGTATACCTTAGAAACCTCCCAGCCTTTTCATTCCATGGCCACTACTACTTTTCCTGGTTAAATACTTCACAATAGCTTGTATATGTTCTAGCATATGTACTGTTGCGTGACAAACATCAGCCCCATAGACTGGAAGCATTAAAACCTTCCCCAGTGCTTGAGATGAGGAGACAAGAAGATTTTCCTCTTTTGCTGCCTTAATAGTTTAGTAGAAAAATACATGAAGTGGAAAAGTGGTGGAAAAGTAGTATGGAAAACATGAATTTACCTGCCCTTAAAGAGATGAACAAAGAGGAAGAAAAATAATGAGATGATTAAAACCTTATTGTAACAAGGGATTCCCAGGTACAGACTGGGGTATATGTGGCAAGATCTACCTGTATGATGAATCTGATTTTTCAACCACCAACCTGAAGGAGCCATGACTGTTGCCAGCTTTAAGTTCTTTCCAAAGAGTGGCTGCAGTTGTAAAAAGACAAATCCCACTTCCAAGATGCAGGCTTGCTCGACTGTAAGAATAACAAAGGATACCTCAATGTGGAAGATTTAAAATGAAGAGTCTTGAAGCAGATTTTAGCAGTGATAGAAGGTAAAGAAAGGAATTCTTGGGTTCTAGCCTGGATGGTGCTAGTTACCTCTCTGGCCATCCTTACCTTTCCCTGTCATGCAAATTTTCCATTATTCTATTTCTTCCCCTCCACAACATTCAGGATAATGTTCAAACTGAATCCTTAAATCCACTCAGCATCTAGAATATATGAGATGTTTTTCTAGCAAAACTGTTCTTGTTTAAACCTGTAAGTTTTCAAAACAAATTGACTTGAAAGCAAACTTCTATTTACACTGTTTGGATGTCTGGCAGCCCTAGAAATGTCAGCTTGGCAACAAGGGTAATGAACATACAATTATTATATCACAAGCTTTATTTATTTTACCAGATTTCCTTCTCTTCCTCATCTCCAACTCTCTTTTATTCTGACTTCTGAATGTATTTGGCACTAGGGTAATGTTAAAAATAACCCTAAAACCACCTTGGCTAAGATTGCTTGAGCAGCTTCTGAGAAAACAAGATCTCACTTGAAATTTGGGGGAGTTTTTTGATTAAAAAAAAAAGCCACTTACCTTAAGCTTATCCAGTTCTTTTGGGATTTTTCCTCTGTGCTGCAGGTCCCATTTCCCTATTATTTTTAATTTTTTCTTGCTAACGCTTGGAGATGAGCATGCATATATTGCTAGTAAGCATGTCTCAGCTTATGTCTACATGAATAATACAAAAGATAAAAATAGGTTACTGGAAAATACAAAAGCACTAAAAGATTTGAAATGCTGTCAAATACAAAAGGTATTTTTGGAAATTATTAAAAATGCTGTCCTCTTATGACATTAATTTTCATATTTTTATATATATAATAAAAGAACATGATTCATTAGACATATAATTTGGCATTTGGGCTCACTGTAAGTTTTTGAATATCAAAAACATAGAGACACCACCTCAAAAGTTTTTTTAGCACATGCGTTGAACAGAAAATTACAGATGGTGCTTATTTATTGCTCACAAAATGTCAGGTTTGTAGTTTTCCAAATAATTCCCTTAAGTTACCTAATTGATTTCAAGACTTTGTGGGTCATTGGACAGTGATGAAACCCAGAGTTATTTAAGTGTAAGGAATAATACAGAGCACTATAAATTTCATATGTGGAAAATATTCTCAGGTTAATCAGATTTTGCATCAACACGGTCTTGTAACTTGCTTTGTCTCTTGCCCATTCATAATTTCATAATTACCAATTGACAATCCCATAACTTCCTTTTGGCAACTCAAGCACAAAAAGACAGTGTATAGGAGACAGGAGCATGGACAGAGTATCAGGGAGGAATATGGAAACATTGCTTGGGTATGCACGGATGGAATTAGGAAGACCAGAGCTAGAGTTGGAGCTGAAACTGAGAGGAATATGAGCAGCAAAAAAACCCCAAGAAACCAAATAAACTTGTGTGGGTACACTGACAGCAGCTGGAAGACCCAGGAAAATGTTGCCACCTGAAGAACAGGGCAAGCAGTCTAATAATGTGGATGAAGGCTGACACCAGTGATGTCTTTTTTTCTGTCTTCACTGGCAAAGTCTGCTCTCAGGCCTTGCAGGTCTCTTCCCAGCAGCAAAGTTCATGGCAGAAAGTTACTGTCCACAACAGGCAACTGAGTCAGAATCAATTTGAGTAAACTGGACATATGTAAGTCCATGGAACAGATGGGATGTATCTGGTGTTGCAAACGTACTTAGTTGCTATCATCAGTGTGAGGCCTCTCTAAAAATCTTTTAAAAAGTCATTAGGGAAAGTTCCTGCTAACTAGCAAACAGACAAATATTACGTCTATCTTCTGAAAAAGCAAGAAGGAGAGTTTGGTGAACTACAGACCAGTATTCCTATCCAAAGTATAGGAACAAGGTATTTACAAACATGTAATTTATAAAGAGATAGGATAGTGTGTTCTAAACATTAAATGTTCATAAGTCTTCCTTATTGAGTTTGCATAAATAGATTTGAGCACTTGATTTTCTTTCTGTCATGCTTATTCCTGCAAAAATTCCTTTGAAAATATCTCTACTTGAC
This sequence comes from Pyrocephalus nanus, assembly GCA_038380795.1. Lineage (NCBI taxonomy): Eukaryota > Metazoa > Chordata > Aves > Passeriformes > Tyrannidae > Pyrocephalus > Pyrocephalus nanus. The sequence goes on along the minus strand of CM076267.1, from coordinate 17,112,405 downwards.
AGCTGGGTTTCACACTGAGCCTTTTCCACAGAATATTGATGGCCAAGGACTACAAACTGAAGACTCGTAGGTGGGCATCAGCTTGGGTATAACTTGCCCTTGGAACTATGGATTCATCTCCTGGAATTGTCTAGAAGAAAGTGAAACAATTTAATTTTGGTATTTGACTTAATATTAACAAAGCAGTGCTAACAAGGAGAGAGGGTATTTTCTATTTTGGTTTTAAATGAGATACAGTTTACCTTCTGCTTAAGAGATGACAGGCTCTGGTCTCCTTTATCTCCTTTTCTGCATTCCTCTTTTTCACCAGTGGTGGATGGACAGAGCAGCACCTGCAACCTCAGTTTATCTTTCCTTTCTTTTGGCAATAGTCTATGTGGTTTTTCTTAAGAGCTAAGACAGCCTCGGGCTTGCTAGGGTGCTTTATGGTGAGCTTCACATTATTGAGATTGATGATGTCTTAAATTAGTATTTTCCTTTAAATTTCTTATACTGGTATTCTAGACCTCAAAATCAGGTAGTTCTTACCAAAAGGCTCCCTCCAATACTATTGCTCCCTGACTGAGGCAGTGAGCCAGTATTTGAGACCTTGTGTGACTGGTTCTTACATAAAGGTATTAATTAATGTTTAAGAATGTTTTTGAGTTCTTTGTTTTGTTTTCTGGTCAGGTAATACAAAGTCTTTTTTTCAGTGAAAAAGAATAAACAACAACAGACAGTTTGCTAACAATTTCTCCATTTGACTTCTCAGTTATTCCTGCTCCCCTTTGACTCCCTTCTAAGGTCTAGCACATGACTGTCTCACACTTTGCTGGCCCTTTTTTTGCCCTGTTTAAAATTTGCAGCAAGTCCAAAGAGGAACCTTGGCTTATAGAATAACTGTTTATCTGATCTGTGTACAATCTAGTGCCATTTGTTTCCGTGATAGCTTCTAGCTGCCTCATTAAAATGCTTCTTCCAATTAGGATAACCAAGAAATACCTGACTCTAATTAGGTTTCTGTTTGCTTGCAGATCAAACACAGGTTTGAAGGCTTTATGATTTCCAGAATAAATATATGCTAAACATTTCTAACTCACAGAAATGTGCATAGATTCCGCTTCCTTGCAACTAAAACAGAAGTTCTCAATTCCTCTTCACTTTTTCTGGTTTCTTTTTTTCTCTCCTGTAACTTAATCTGCAATTTAAGATGGGTATAATCCCTGTTTTGAACCAGACTCTCTCCTGATGTTTGTTACATTCTCTGGTCTCTGCCTATACCCAGTGTACCAGTATTGACAATGATAACTTCTTTTCTTGGGCACACTGTGAAAGGAAGGTCTGTAGTTTATTCACAAGGGAATAACAACATTCTGAACATTCTGTTCACTGTGTCATCGAATTTTTGGTCCTCTCAAAAAGAGGTATTTTTTGCCAAGTTCCCGCATCATCACTGTCATCTGACCTGCACCTTTTGTACTAGCAGGGAAACCTTCAGGCAGATCACCAGATCAGGCTATCTGATTTGCTCTGGTCTTTTCCCCCTGTACCAGTGAAGCTACTCAAAAGATTCCATCAGTGTCCAAGCTCGAATGATTGACTTCACAAGATATCTGATAAAGGTGTAGTGAATTTATTGTATGATAGGTTTGCCTGCTATGTACAATCGTTTGATGACTAAGCCGCCTTTGAAAACATTTCCTTTGCACTCATCAGGCCTCACATTCATCTATTAAATATGAATTTTACTGTAGAGAGAATTCTACATGTCAATTTGTAATTTCCTCTCAGTACAGCAACTCATTATATGATTTTATATTTTGACATTTAGAGAACTTTTTTCTTATTTGCAAATAGCTTTCTATGCACATCATAATATAGGCTCTTACTGATTCTCCATGACATACTCTTGGATACCGCTATTATTTCTGTTATCTGCACTTGAAGCCAAATAAGTTATTTAGAAGCCATGGGATTGGGACATTAGTTAAAATATTTAACTTGTTCTGTCAAAGTGGTTGATTCTGTTATCTTTTCCAGGTAAGTAATTTTAATTTACATGATTAAGCTAAATGTAAAAAAAGGATACTACATTTACAAATCTGTGATCAATATATGTGTATATTACTTTTAAAAGAGAAAAACACCTTGATCACAAAACATGGTACTCTTTCCTCATCTAGAGGATTGTGCTTGTAATGTTAAAACTTTTTGTACCTGTTTTTCTTCAGCTTCAATGAACTAGAGATTTTTAGGGTCCTCTGTGTTAGAATAGCTGTGAAGCATGTTTTGCATCTACATTTGTGTGTTTTAACTCAGAGAACTCTGACATGTATCAGTATTTGAGAGACTGAAGATCTCCTGTCCTATTTGAAGTCACACTGTTTCCATGAATCTTGCTTTTCTGAAGCTTCTGTCCAGCTGTAGCAATATCCACTTTTCAGGTGCGAAAGTATTATTAGAAAATACTGTTGAGATTTGAGTTGCCTTTCTATATTAAGGCCTGAAGTTGTGACAGGGGAGGTTTAGGTGGAATGTTAGAAGATATTTAGGTTAAATATTAGAAAACCACCCAGAGGGTGATTGGGCACTGGAACAGGCTCCCCAGAGAAGTGGTCACAGCACCAAGCCTGACAGAGTTCAAGAAGCATTTGAACAATACTCTTGGGCACAGAATGTAACTCTTGGGGATGGTCCTGTGCAGGGCTAAGGATTGGACTCAATGGTTGTTTTGGATCCCTCCCAAATTGGCATATTTTCGGACTCAGTGAATGTCATTAGCATTGCAAAACTACCTTTTTTTTCAGCAAAAGTAACACAGAGAATGAGTGGCTACATTGGGAAGTCAGGGTTGTGGGTATATGCTGAAAGGAACTTCTACAGGAAGAGGTGTGATAGAAAGAAAATCTATAATACAAATGTATTTGCATAAGGTTAATAATTATTAGAGAAAGACTTTATTATGAACCATGGATTTTCATAAGAAGCTGACCCATTCCTTTAGAAATGACATGTATATTAGTGCCTTTGTTTCTATACTTTGAATGGGAAAAGAAAGCTAGATCTTGAATACAAAAAGCCCCCAAAAAAACAAACAAAAAAACCCCAAAAACCACAACACAAAAACCCCAACAACCAAAGAAACAAGAAAACCCCAAAAACAAACAAACAAAAAACCCTATAAAGAGCAAAAAGAACTGCAGTCTCATAAGATATAAGAAAAAAAAAGAATCCATATCTCACAAGAGGAGAAGAGAAGAAAATTATACATTCTTTGATGAAAATAAAGTTTCACATGGTCAGCGTCTCTTTTTTCCAAGTGATGTGTTCAGGTCATATCAAAATAGTTACATTTTCTGGTGTTTCATCTGGCATAATAAAACATTACAGGATCTGCCCCCATTTCTCCTATAGCACACTTACTCGATTAGTCCAAACTCCTTTACTGAAATCTGGTAGTTCTGGCATATGGGCTGCCAGCTGCCCATAAAACAGTGGTTGTCTTCATTTTACAACAGGAAGAAAGCCTTTTTAGTGAAGCATTATACATATATATATATATATATACATATAATCAGCATGCCTATTTTTATTTGCGAGTTCACTGTACAAATCTTATCACTCAACACATCTAGATTTTAGATCATGAGTTTTGAATTGTTTTGTACTAAACAAAATGGAAATGTCTTTGCAGCAGTGTGCCTCAGCTTAAGATGTCATGTTCTGACTTACGAGAGAGAAAGGAGAGCATCATACCTATCTCATAGCATTCATCTCAGGCGACCAAGGGATGTTTCTCAAATACTGAGCCAGGAGAGGTAAATTCAGGAAAAGCTGTCTGACCAGAAGTATTGGTAGAAGCTGAAGAATAATGGTTATTGCTACTATTTGCACAATGTTTTAAAGCCAGGTAGCCCGGAGAGATTTAAAATTCCAATATTTTTGCTATTTCTGGCTAATGTGATTCTTCTCTGACTTCTTCAGTAAACCATCCATAATAGTCACTTAGAAGACTGTAACATTTCTAGAATATACAAAAAATAATGAATAATTCTAATACATTTTCTTTTTTTCAGTGACTGCAGAAATCACTGACTGCAGATATAAACTACAGAGCTTTGTGTTCTTTGGTACTGTGATTCTATCATCTGTGATACCGGATATAAAACTTTTAGTTACATTTCCTGTTCAGAGACTGTCAAAAGTTTCAGAATGGCAGATGGGTTAGTTTTTTAGCCTACAATGAGAAGTAAAAAGCAGCAGTACAACACTATAGGTTTATGTATTTTTTTACTGATATAACAATTATTGAAATATTAATATCTATTAATATCTATTAATTAGATTTATTAATCTGCACCTCAATAGGTCATGGATGTTCTTGGCCTCTTTATTTTTTTATCAGATGACAGTCTCAACTGCTTTTTCATCTACTTGTTCTGTATTTATATATTTTAATCAGATTTTTAAATGGATGTCATGGTCTAGTGTGATCATTCAAAACATTTACATAGGAAACGTTTTCCCCCCATATTTTAAGAAAGTAGAACTAAAAGACTCTTCCTTAGCTACTGCATTCTTATACTTCTTTTCTCTGAAATTCTGTGAGATAAACTTTGCAGGAAATTATTCTCTGGATTTTGTATCTTTAGAGATACGTGATTTGGAAATCAAGAACAGAAACAAGCAAATCAACTCTCAGGCTCATTTTCTTCCCTGGAAGTGGGAATATTAACATAGCAGACCCAGGCAAAAAGATGGGATACAATGAAGAAAAACGATGCACCTCTGTAGCATTATACTTACAATTACAGAATTTTTTAGATTGGAAGAGACCTCTGAAGGTCATTTAGCACAGTCTCATCCTGAAAACTGAGTCCAGTTTGCAAGGAACTCATTTAAGTTTCAAGTATGTCCAAGAAGTGGCAATTCCACAACTTCAAGCAGCCTTTTCCAGTGCTACAATACTTTTCTAAATGTCCTAACTATGCCCGTGCTAATACAGGCTTTGTCACCACAAATACACAACTGATGACTGATGATGAACTTGGTCAGCAGGATCCCGCGTCCTTTTCTGCATAGATGCTGTCTAGCCGGTTGTCTCCTGTCCTTTTCTCCCTTCCGCTCTTGACTTCTCTCTTCCTTTCCCAATAATATTTCATCATTTGCTTAGTTGTTGCTATCGTTGTTTTTGTTTTGGTAAGGTCTACTAGTCCTGTAAATATAAACTTATCATGCAGGCCCTGTCTTTGTTATAAAACTTCCTGCTCAGCCTGTGGGGTTGTGAAGGACTGTAAGGCCTGTGAGTTTAGTTTTCCTTGGTGAATCTTCCAAAAGGTGCTGATCCTGAAGGATCTCAGCCACCTCCCTGGAGATTAAATGGAGGCCTTGTGTCCTCTTGAACAAATACATAAAAGTTCTGCAGGTGTAAAAATTATTTTTGATTTGAGATGTAAGAACAAATTAATTAGGTTCTAGAAATAGTCCTTGGTTTCATCTTGCACAATTCACCATGTATGTATTTTGTACAGGTAACTTCTAGAGGTGTTTAGGTGATCCATCTTAGAAACTATGTAGGAAATACATTCAGTATAACCACTAAAACCTTCAAAACAGATTTAGTTATGGATAGGATAATGTGGACGGTGAAAACATTATAGGAATAAGAGCGTTTCATGTGCAGTAGTAGCAAAGGAGCAGAAAGGCTATTGAACTAATTGTATAATAAGTTATTAAAAGAACTGCTATGGTGACAGATGGAAATAAACACTGCTGCATGAATAATAATCATGTTTTTTCCTAACCAAAGATCAACTCTAGACATTCTGTCTGAATTAATTTTGCTTTAAATTAAGAGAAAAAAATAAACAGAAAACAAAAGAATGAATTAAATCCCTGCATATGTCTCCTCTGTAATACAGTGTATTAACTATGCTTCAAAAATGGAAGCGACCCTTGTGTACAAGACATTTAGAAATATACTTGTATATGACATGAAAACAGTGAGCAATAACATATCTCATTACACCAATAAGAATTCAGATAATAATTACAGCTAAAAAAACCCAAACTGTACCAAAACCGGCCCCAGCAAAAAACAACCCCAAAACCTGTCCAAAAGATGTATTAAACACAAGAAATAATTACAAGAAGCAGAAGTATACAAGTATACTCTATATAGAAATTATGGTCATAGGAAAATAGAGGACACATACTGATACCTTTATGTATAGTAGTACTTCCCCTCTCTCTTTTTAAATAAATGACCCTCACTTTCCTATTCTCTTCCTCTCTTCACATTTTCTTTAAATCAAATTAAAATTTTCATGAAGCTCAGTATTGTTTTCTGTGTATTTGTACAGTTTGTGAACTCTCAAAATCTGAGACCTCAAGTGTGCTATCATAACAGAGAGAAGAATTGAAGTAGTAATCATGTAACAGAGCAGGGGGGTAATTTTGTAATTTTTATGTAAGTGTAATTCACATTGAATTTGAAACAAGTTCTGCCAAAAAATTATGAATACAGGATTAGACGAGTGGTACTTCAAATCATTTCTGTGTCAGTTCTGTTTTCCAGCAGCTAAGGTTTATATGTTGCCTATTTCAAAATAGGAACTTTTTTATTTTCCATTTTGTAAATCACTAAGCATCTTCTTTGGCCTAAATAAATAATGAGTCCTAAAATAGATATGTCCCCCAGACTCTGTCTCTCAGAAGTATGTACTGCTCTTATTTATACTGTTAGATGGTTCAAGTCTGATTCGTTGTATTGATGTATTGTTAGGTCTTTAAGTGTGTGGGGTTAAACACCTGAAACCGTTTTAGTTTCTGAATCTCACAAAGCCAGTCCTATTGCAAAAAACGGGTATCTTTTATACCCAGAGGTCTGAAACAATTGTATATCTTCGCAAACTAATTAGCATGATTTTCCCTAAATGTAGCATATGGTAGATGTACTAGTAAATGTAACTTAAGATGCCCTTTTTATTGCTGAACTCTTAACTGAGCTGCAATTCCATATACTTACATTATTTTTATACGATAGTAATTACAATTCCATTCATATTTTAATATTACCTATAACAACACCAGCTCTTTTCTCTAAAAATTTTGTCACAACTATAATTTACATTCAGCTGTAGATTCTGAAAGCAAACAAATACAAGGCTTCTCTGATCAGTCTGTCCTAGGGTAAAGATTCATATGGGCTCCACTTTCAGTGTCCGTACAGCGAGTGAGTGAGGGAGTGTCTTTCAGAGATATGGCTGCAGAACAGCAGTGCATTAAAGCTTGAGAATAGCTCTGGGGACGAACTAAATGAGAACTGAATCCAGTGTGTGTAACTGACCCTCCGGAGAAACGTAGCACTGTGCTGAATCCCAGCTGGGACCAGGGCACTAAACTGTGAGAATTAGGTACTGAATAAATATAAATTACTTACTTATCTTGTACAAGTCTACCTCTCTAATGCACATTTCACTCAGTAAGCAGTAGGGAAGTCTCACACTACTTTTTTTCATTGTAGGGTTCAAATGTTTTGTTTGTTCCTTGGTAGCTCTTACTTTAGTGAGATTTTTGGAAATAAAACCAGGCTGTTTCTAAGATTTAGTTATGTAGTCCAACAGAGTTTTATGGGTACTTTTTATAGATATTTAGACATGCTAGAGATGTAATTTTGAGAAACCAAGAGTTTAGATAGTCATACAGTCACTGCAGGCTATAAATTATCTCTCTTTTTTTTTATTTTTTTTTTTTTTAATAGGAAAAGTCTTCATTGCTATCTAACACCAGAAGAAACTTTTCATGTGACCCTGTAAAAACTTTTTTTTTCTCCTGATACTTCTGATTTTCCTCTGGCTACTGCTTCATGCTTAAGCTCTTGATCTAATTTATATAGATAGTTCTTCAGTACTAAAAAATTAACTCTGTACTGCAATGTTCTTTATACATTTACAGCACATAAAAATGATGAATAATACTATAATCTCTCAATGAACAGCAGACTTTTATCTAAGCTTTTATCTAGATTTTTGGTGAAATCAAAGGGGAGAAATAGACTTTTGCCTAGCTACTTTACACAGTAAAGAGAAACCTCTTGCACCTGCATTAACTCTAGAACAGAAAATGTTCTGGCTTGGCTCCAAGTACTCTGAGCAAACCCTTGACTATAACTTTATATGGTGGGAGACCAGTTTACCTCAGAACTGACATACTTTGTCTCTCCCTTTGGAAAATCCCAAATTACAATGTATCTTTAAACTATAATTTATGAAAACGTATATTTCAAAGGTAGTTCTGATAATCTTCAGACACATAGAAACTCAAGAGAAGGTTGAACTTAAAGCAATTAATCAATTTGTTGGGGGTTTTTTGTTTGTTTTATTTTAAGTGTCTGTCAGAGTAAACTCTATGGGGGAAAAAATCCAACAGAAAAGAACAATTTAGTGACCACTGTGATTTCTGTTAAAAAATTATAATCTCTTGACTTTGTGTAGACACACTTGACACCCACCCATTTTAGGATTATCCCACATTTAGCACTGCTAGTTTCTGCAGTTTCTTAAGCCTCCAATTGCTATTTTCTGCACAATAAAAAATTCTGTATCTGTAAAGGCGCCGTGACTTGAATGATCCATTTGCAATTAAAGTAGAACTATAATGCATTTTCCCCACCTCCCACATACCTATTTTTACCACTTTCCTTGTTCTGACTCACAGAAGATGTGAAGAGAAGTGCTGAGGCCTTGCCTAACATTCAGTGTCCCAGGAAACCACTGCCCTCCCACTCAGTTTGCCTCTGCACAGAAGGTACTGTGAGAGGAAGCTACTGCCATCGCGTGCTGAGTACCAGAGTGTGTCTTTACCCAGCATCTAGCTCCTAATAGCAATATTGAGTCCTCAGGACTCAGTACATTACTACTAGTTCAGAAGTTTATGCTAATGTATCATATCTACTAGGTACCGCAATTTTCAGAGAACTCTAGGAACTGGAAACTGGGAGAAAATGTTCTTACTATACACAGATCCCACAAATGCAATCACAATAGATGGGACACTATCTTTGGTGAGTAAAATAATGAAGAAAGGGACAGCACACTTACATCAATGTTAAAGGAGAAAGGCTGTTTAAAAATCTTCATGTCTTTACATTTGAGGTGTTTCCCTCCCACACCATGTTAGAAGTTTAGATACTCAAAGTTCCTAAATTTCAAAGTTTCTCAAAGAAACCTTTTTTTCTCCCACTCCTTGCCCATCCCAAGAACTTATGCTCTATTTCTGTGTTTTAATGTACAAACACTGAAAAAAGAAGCAGTCCTGTAGATTAGGGACCTATACGCAGGTCTCCCTTCTCTGAGAGAAATAGTCTCAAGTCAGGTTCCTGCTCATAAGCTTCCTTCCTGGCTCCTAGAAACTAGCAATCAGCAGGAATCATGCAGTACCTCAAACACTGTGCTCAAACCTCGGAGCTATTCAGTGGAAATGAAAGTGGTCTAAAGAAAAACTCCTGGAGAGGAAGACTCACCTTATAAGCTAATTTCTGGCTTTATATTTGTCCTTAACCATTCTTGGCTTTGAACTGTTGTGAGTGGTTTGTGTCTACATATCCAATCCAGCCCAGCCCTAACCATGGATATATTCTGAGACTCCACAGTCTGGAACAGCTAAGCAGACAGGCTATATGGTGTTGAAGTCGTTCTGTGGACATGGGTAAAAAGTCATTTGTATTCTCATACCAAGACAGCAAAGATACATGTTCAGGTATGTATTTTTGTAACATTTTATTGAGTCTTACAAATGGATAAGTTGCTCTTATCAAGCCAATATATAGTCACATTACAATAATGTCAGGCAACTTGAAAAGCATACGAAAAAAATATTAACCACTTCAAGCTAAAACCACTTTGAAAACCAACTTCATGGAAATGGAGTGAACTATATACAAAATATAATGTAAATTGAACCATGAAATAAAAATTGACATTTCTTTAATTTAAAAGTTATTGTGCTGACCTTTCTTTCTAACTATGATATATCATTAATTCTAATTTAAGTGGTTTTTTCTCATTTACTGATGATCATATGTATCATATAGCTATTGACAGGATTTTGGACAAGAGGTGCAGAAGACCACATCAGATGAGGTGCAGAAGACTACAATGTTGCTTGCATATTAAATTTAATATATGCAAAATACAAAAAACCCCAAACCTAAGAATGGTCCATATTAGAGGATGTCTTTGATCAGCTAAACTATATTATATTTATAATGTGGAAATTTTTTATAAAAATCATTGACATTTAAATGTCTTTGCTGATATGTTGCATAAATACTGAACTTCAATTTATTTTTTTTTAGCTTTTCTTAATTTTACAATTAAATGTCTTTGATGAAATGTCCATCCTCTGTACTTGCAGAGCATAAAATGTACCAAGTATACAATGTTTTTATCTCACTGAATGACAAATACTATCACCTGCATTAAGGTGCAGATCTATTCTGCTACTTGACAAAGTAAACCAGGATCACTGTGTCCCAGTAATTTCCACTGAAGACTGGAAAAGTCCGTGTTTTTGCAAGTTGAAGCTGGAAAACAATGTGCACTTCTTGGCAGAAGGGAATAGTATTATGGAAATAGCTGGTGTAGTAGAGGACTATGTCAACTTATCAGGGCAGATTTTGCAATATAGAGCTCTGGTGTTTGGTCCTATTCATTAAAGAAATCGAAATAACCTTAAAAATATCAAAGACTTAAAAGCCAGTTTGTACTGCCACAGGAATTTCCATAGGAACAGTTGTCATGTTTGCCCATTAAAATCTCAAGTCTCTTTCTTCCCCTAATGTCCAAGAGTGTGTATAATGGAGTCATATGATTATGATTCAAGGCTGGATATGGGACTTGTAGCTGAGCAAGTCACTTCTGGGAAAAAAGCTTTAATACTAAGCTGCTGCTGTGGAGTGTACCCACTATGTACCAGAATGACTTAACTGAGCACAGGGTTCTGCCAAGTACCAAAAATTCTTTTGTACTTTAGTGGAGCACCACAGCTTCTCCAGAGACATTCAAATTTACAGAATCATAGACAAGGTGGGTCACTTTACACCCAGAGGAGTTCTACCCATGAGGGTTACATAAGGCTGGATGGCCTGGAGGGGGTGACCAGCTCCCTGAATCTCTCTCTGTGGCAAATCTATAGTTCTCATGAAGTTCTTTGTTTTGTGAAGCCTCTGCACTGGAGAGACCAAAATAATTATTTTCTTCAAATATATGGGGCTGACTGTGTTAAAAAAACCTCACTGCATATGATCTATTTCTAGCTGCTTATCATTTTTCAAAATCTTAAGTATTACTGATTTAACTATTAGTCACTTAAGTAGCAAACGTCTTCCTCTTCCTAGATTTTCACAACTGTTTAGAAAATAATTCTAAACAGCAGTCATTTATTAGAATAACTCAAGGGGGAAAATACATCATTTTTTCCTTCTAAACTGAATGGAATTGCCTTTATTCGAGATGTGAAATGAATGATGAATTAGGGCAAGGACTGAGAATTCGATTGAAACTACACTTTTTGACATAGTTTTTGTCATCCCTCTGAAAATCCTTCTGATTCTGGTTTAGTTGTAAGCATTCTGGCAGGTTTAAATATTTGAATACATCTTAATATAGAAATCAAATTGATTTATTTAGAAATCAAGTAAATCAACTGATTCTGTCATGATGTCTCTTTATGATGACTGGGCTACCATCCACACAAAATGACTGTTTATGTTGTGAGCTGGTGCACTCGGCCTGAGATGAGCCCACCTTCTTTGTATTTAGTGCAGTCATCTTCCTCTCATGATGTTTTTGGTCCAGATATAACACCTACTATCCTTGTGAACATTAGGGAAGAAAATACTGGATTAAAAATTGAATGAAAAAGGCAGTAACAGCTGGAATAAGTGGGAAAATTGTGGACTGAAGAAGGAAATGTAATGAGATTAGCAGAAAAGGAAAGCTGAGAGTACTGGATGGGGTGCGAAGTGATTCACAGAAAAGTTGCACACTCAGTACTGTGTTTCTTAATAGATATAATGTTCTGTCAAAATTTTTAATCACAAATCACTTGATTTTCTTCTTTATGTTTACTCGAAGGGTGAAGGTAACACTGCTTTCTCTTTCTGGATTTGCTGTTCATGTGCATTGATCAAATTCTGTATGAAGAGTTGAAGAGAACTTCAGAGCTTCCTTATATTAAATACAAGTGGCTGTCTTGTTATGCTGATTTTATGGTTACTGGTATCATTTGTTACTTAAAATTCGTGAGATTGCTCAGGCTCAAATAAACTTTCCTTCTCTGGCATATCAAAGAAATTGGACTGAAATGCTGTTCCAATTTACAAGATTTAAATCCCAAATATTAGTGAATATTTAATTCGTATAAATTACAATGTACACTCTAAAAATTAAATGTTTCAAAGAATGTAATTTGGTTATATCTGTCAGGACTTCATGTCCCATGTGCTCCTCCTTAAAATCAATGATGCAAGAGCTTTACATATAATAAAGCGCAAAGAGAAATACAATCATACTCGCATGTATTCCTGGCCATTAGAGCCTAAACTTCTTAAAATTTGTTTGATATTATAATAAGAATGTGAGTCTTATCTTTTCTCAAGGACTTGTTCAGAATTGGAGAACTGGTGAAATGTTGATATCACAGGAGATTGATGATAGAACAATTAAATAAAAAAATTTTAGTTACATGTCCTTTTTGACCAGAAGGAAAGGATGTCATTTGAATAGTGTAGAGAGTAAGCAAAATCAAAAACCAGGAGGTAGAAACACAAGAATCTTTTCTTTTTTTTCCCATGTTTTGTCTTTGATACACAGAAAAAAAAAAAAAAAAGAAAAAAAAAGAAAAAAAGAAAAGAATAAGAGCAATTTAAAATGGAGATTATACTTACAAAAATTCTGATCTTGTTTTGTATATTAACAGTCTTTTAAGACTTGGCAAGAGTGACCCTGACCTTGAAGTCAGGTTTAAGCAGAAAAATAAATAAATAAATGCAAAATATACAGAAGCACCTAATCTTTTAAAACAGTATGAGGGATATAGCTGTAATGTTTCAATATTTTAAAACTGCTTCTATCTGAAATGGTTCAGATCCATGACTTCCAAGTCAATACAGGAAAGCACAGAGTGCCTTTCTCTTAATTCCCCTCAATTTTGAAGTCTAGTTGTCTAACTTTATTAATGTAAAGTATATAAGGCAAAGAGAATTTGCTGCACATACTGAAAAAAATTGTAACCACAGAGCCTATCTCTTTATTTGCCAGCAGACTGACCTGAATTTTGCAGAGCTGTCGTACTTGCCTCTGGAATTCAACAAAAATAACTGCAATTAATATTTTTTTCTGCCATATGCCATCTTACAGTAGCAGACTATTTTATTATTACCTTGTTTAAAATTAGTTTTTTAATTGATGAACCTTTATAAAATAAAAGCATTGTTCATGGCTGGCAGGAGGTGTATAAACAAATGTATGAAGACCAGTTGCATTCAATTTTAAGACTTGGTAACTCAGATAATTATGCAGAACTAATTAATTCAAAATCTGTTTATCAACAGTAGTCTGTAGCTGCAGTATTTCATCCCAGAGGCATTAACAAAGGCTTATCACCTGCTTTCTTGTTGCATTTTATCTCAAAGGCAAATCGATAGGCAGAGTATGGAAAAAATGTCATTCCCACAACTAACAGTTTACAAAACTTGCAAGAACTTTTAATATCCATTACCAATTAGTTTTTCTAGGCTGAAATTAAGATAAATGCTAAAGGGAAATGAGATGTGCTAAAACAACATATATAGAAAACATATATGAAAATGAAATTCGAAATACAAAGAAATATTTAAAGAATTTAAAGAATTATTTAAATATTAGTCAATTGTTCTTAGCAAAATATTCACCATGTGCTTGTAAATGTTGTGAGTGAATTAAATATACCTGTTGAAGAATTGTGCTGATGCTACTGGGTTTATGACTGTCATTTTTGCTTCACTTCTGGTATTTCACACAAAATTTTTTTTAATGTTGTGTTTTGAGGCCCAAGTTACATTCACTATTACTTGTACTTCTGTAGAAATGTTAAACAACAAAAGTAGAGGTATACAAAGTGCTTCCCATGGGTGTTGTTTCACATTTTTCTCCAAGTTTGTTGCATATCCTAATATGAAAATGGTTTGATGCCTGATACTTAGTGTATGAGGTCTCAAACATTCATCTAAGAAAATGTAGTTCTGAATCTGAGAGGTTTGTATTTCTGTTCATGAGTATATCTAAAGCATTCTGAAAAAATATATAAATCCATATTTTTGTAGATCTGAGCTGCAGAATAGCGAATGAAGCTGGCTTCCAGACCTGCTTGTGGAGTCTTTTCAGCAAACTCGGTTTCCAGTGTCTTCCTAAGTACTTAAGTCTGATTGAGCCAATAGATTTGGCTACATAAGTACAATAGTTTCTTACAGAATCCATAGAAGAAATCCTGTTCCCGGTGAAATCAGTTACATAAAGTGGTTCCAGCATGACTCAGATACCTACAAAAGGTGACTCATGATCCTGCAGATATTCATATGCTCTATTTACATACATGTAAAATTAGTCATATACATAAATGTTGACAAAGTTTCAATCACTTTCAAAAGGCTATTGTGATAATGATTTTTTAAATAATCAAATCTTTCTCTACTTCTTACACCTGTTGGTTACTGCTTGTTAATAACTTCCTCCTTTTTGGAATACATTTCCATTCTAGAGAGACCAGGGCTTATATATGTTTATTAACAAAATTGTGGGCTGAGGTACATTTCTAATAATATTGCCAAACCATATCTAAACAAAGTTTTTGAGTGAAATGTAATTGTTTGGTCAGTGTATTCTAGTCATTGATTAGCAGTGGAGAAGAAAGACATAAATACAGACTAACAGGATTTTATTGCAGGTGTGAAGCACATTCTCTTTTTCACATAAGCCATATTTATTTATATAAGCTATATTTACTTATATACTAGTTTAAAAATTATGGAACAAAGCATACCAAGAACTATGCTCAGTGTAATATACTAAAAATTCAGCAACAAAGAAATGAGACAGTTCCAAGAGTACATTGTATTGCCTGCTCACAGGAAATTATAGGTAAAGAGAAGTGACAGTCAAGGGTTAAATTACGAAATTTTGCAATTTATTTCTCATCATTTATGAGATTGTTAAATGTCAGAAAGTGGACTTTTTTTTTTACTATCAGTATAAAATTGAACATACTGTGAGACATAAGGTAGCAGGTGTCTTGGCTCTAAACTATCAAGTCTGTGGGCATTCTGTTATAACAGGTGCTCCAAAAATTTGAACAGATTTTAACAAGAGCTGTATGGGCTTTTTAATTAGCCTGGTTACTCAGCATGTGGAGAAAGCACTAGGTATGTGCTTAAAACACCATTGTATCTTGCAAACAAATGTTTCTCATACCCATAGTCATTCTTTTGGTTGTTATCTTAAAATTCCTTTCTATCTGATGCTGGCATTTGATCCTTGTATTCGTTTTCCTTATAATATATCCTACCTGAAAACAGTCATCATACTAAAAAAAAAAAAAAAAAAAAAAAAAAAAGAAAGTGTTGAATAGCATATAGTCTCCTCTTTGAAGTAAGAATTTAGAAACTTGGATTTACCTGATACTTAGCTGTGATTTTACTTGGCAATATAGAACTATGAGAAGGCACACCAAAAAGGAATTCTGTGCTCTGAATGTCTTGGTTTTAACTATGAAATGTCTTCACTTGCAGTTAGGCTTTTCCCATTATTATTAAGTACCTCACAAGATTTTTTAGAAGAGACAATGCAATAAACTTTAAAATAAACACAATATAGTAAAAAATGCTTTGATTTTACAATCAGAGTGATTGATTAGATATAAATTTATAGATATGATTTGAGAAATTACTATGAATGTATGACTATAACATGTAACACAAAAATAATGCCAGATAAGTTAAATTGTGTCATAATGTTGGTTTAAAAAGAATAAGCCAAAGAAAGTCACATTACAGGGGGAGAAAAAAGAAACAAAATGATGGCTTACATAACATTTTGTGCAAACTGTCCTGTGGTGAAAATTAAGATTTTAATTTATAGATCTATTTTCATATGAAAATGAATTTACTAGTTTTGTCCGTAATACTGACATTAGTATCTGCTGCCAGTATTTATCTAGAGATCTTTGCATGTTTTGTTGTTATAAAGTTTAGTATTGCACATCTTAAATTACAGAAATCAAGGTTGGTTTTTTTTAAGTCAGAAGAGATTGTTGAGAAATTATGTGGAGGATTTCACACTTGAAACATTTGTGTCAAAATATCTTTAACCACTTGGCCTAAGATTAAAAATACCAAGACACGTTTTGATCCATATAAAATGCACACTTTTTAAAGTGTGCTTAGTTTAAAAAATGCTTATATCTGCATTTTTAAAGGAACTTCTCTCTTACATAAGTTAATGTAAGAAATGTACATTTTATGATTTCACTGTGAGTTCAGTCTCTTTTCTTATGCTATTATTTATTTGCTCAGCAGTAAGAAACACAAATATGGCCAATCATCATTTATTGCCTGAAGTAATAATTATTCTCTTAATATACTTTTTTACTGTGCTTTTTAAAATTTAGAAATCTCAACCAATTTACAAGCTTGATGGAAAACAAAGATGGGGATATATTTATGCTGTAAATGAAAGGAGTACTTATTACTGTGAATGTTAGTTTGCAGAGGTAACAATAGTGATGAAAACAGCAGAAGAACTGTTAGCATGGGTTAGCCCCCAAAATCCCTATAGACTTTATAATCTGTTTTCTCCTGGAGGATGGGACCCTTGCAATTGCATTTCTGTGAGGTAACAAGGATAAGAAATGCAAATTGCAGTATTGTATATTACCATTGTAGCTGAAACTATGACTTGAGCATTGGTTGCCTTGGGCACTAAGACTGCCTTGATTTCTGGATCCTCCAGTTCCCATCACCAGCTCCTTCTTAGGCTCCTGTGCTACATAACCATGTCTCAGTTGTGCCAATGCAGTTGATTGTGGATTATAAGGCAGATTTTCCTTTATTTAGAGAGTGGATATGTTAAGCCAATAATGCTGCTGCCTTTAATGTATTATCAAACTATGGTCACATTTTGCTGTGATAATATAACCTACATGCAAATTAAGTTTGTTGCAACTCTAGAAAATCTGAAAACCATTAAATGCATTCTGAAATGACAGATACAGATAAAACATCTTTGTCAGGGAGACTTTGAAACAGCAATAACTCAGAAAAAGTAGACTTCCTCTTTATTACCATATTTTTTCCCTCAAATAAATGCCTTCCTTTCACAATTTCAAGGGCTCAAGAGCAGTGATCACTTTAGCCTTGTTTTCTAGATTCATCATGTTATCTGAATAATCATGCAAATTAGGATGATTAGAGTATCACCCCTGCCGGAGGATGATTTGCATTACTGAAGTGCCGTGTAGGAAGACTGTAATGAGATTCAGATAGTAATGGATGAGAAATACAACAAATTAAACTGAAGGAGGACAGCAATATAAAGTTAGAAATCATTACAGTAATAGTAACTAACAGCAACTATAAAATGAAACCTCATGGAATTGCAGCAACCTATTTCTAAATTTGATAGGGCTAGTCACTCAATCAGAATAAAAGTAAGACTTTTTTTAGATCTGCAGTTAAAACTAAGAAACCCTGTTTGTAAAAACTTAGCTATCTTAATATAATATTTATCTTGTAAATGTGGCAACTCTAATTGGGTTGATTGGATATTACATTAACATAGATGTTAAGTACATGTGATGAGTAAAATGTTGGAAGGTGATGATTACACTTTTTAAACATTTGTAGTTGTTTTCTTATGTTAAGATTGATTTTGTATGAGACAGATATTTGTACTAGACATAAATATATAGGTTGATGTAAATATAGGGAATAGTAATATGTGCAGAACATCACCAGTGTTAAGAATTTATTCTGTAAGGCAAGATTTGAGAAAGGCTTCAGCTTTTATAAGTTAAAAGGAATAAATATGGCAGATACAGTTGTGTAATAAACCCCATGAAGCTGCATGCCCCATCTAGATAGCTAGAAATCTAGGTAATCTATTTGCCAGTGTAAATTCTGTGTATGGCAATTCCATTAATGATTATTGAAAATATTACAACTGTAAAACCTTGTAAAGATTTAGGACCAAGTTGCGAAAATCATTACTATTCTTAGTGATATTAATAGTTCCATCAGTTTATATAAGCAAAGGAGAGCAATATAAAATTAAATTAAGGCATTCATTTAAATAATTGCAGGATTATGTCTTTGAAGAAGCTCTTGAAAATATAACTAAAACTTAGCTTGTTGGGCACGAGTATGCTGTTTTCAAAGAAAAGTCAGTAATTCCGTAGATCACTGGAAGAGATATTAAAGGATGCGCTTCACAGTCATTACTGTTTATTTCCCACTGAATTTCACCATCGCACTGACTGCTCCTTTTCAGGGACACATAATATAGACTTGCTAGCATGTGCCCAATTTTGGTAAATTTCAGCCTGACAACAGCTCTTAAAGAAAAAGTTGTGATGGTGAAGAGCAGAAAAATTAAATGAAAAATGAAGAGTTAAGACACTAATTACAGTTAATTTTTTTTAACATTTAATTTGGCAGTTCTCTTTATCTTTTATTGTGCAGTGTATCAGGTCAATTAGGATTCGGTTGATCTTGGAGTCAGTTGACAATGCTGTTTATAATTAGATAGAGGAAAGGGAAAAGGTTGATGTTTTCTCTCTCTTCCTCATTAGGACTGGCTGACTGAGCCAATTTTATTGCTATCTTAAAGGCAGTTAAAAAGGTCATGTGACTGTTTCCTAAATGAATTGTTTTGCAAAATAGTGTTGTCTTTGTAAGGATACTCGATCGTTAGGATGGATAAACAATTCTTATTAAAATTTTGAAGTATGCAATTCATCACTTTAATAGACAAAGAAAAGCATATGAATTGTTTTAAGTTTCACACTCTTAGGTGGGAACTGCAAGGATTTGAATTTTAAACAACTGTGTGCAGTTCTGCAGAATCTGAACGAAAGGGTTCACAGAATCAACCCCAAATTTAGTCTTGAATTTTTATCTTTAACAGCTACTAAACAGTACTTTCTATGAAGCAATACAATTGATATGAATAGTGTCAGAGCTTTAAAATCTTTACCCTTGTGCCTCTTGATGGTTGTTTAATAAACATTCATGATAGCACTTGCATAAAAGTATTGAATTACTGCATAATATTCTAAGATCTGTTAGCAGGTAGAATTGACATGCATTTTAACAGCCTTGAAGCTAATTTTTTAAATTAGTTCTGCATACTGCTGTGATATAATGTAAATAATCTTAATTAATTAATATTTTTGTAATTTTAGACATAATTCTTCTGTAATTTTAGACATAATTCATCCTCGTATAACTCCCTTTCATCAAAGTTTCTTTGAACTATATGTAATAGATCCACAGAATCTGTTAATATTGCAATACTTCTTTCATGTTTAGTGCAGCTGTGATTCCACTAAAGTTAATTTAAAGGTGGAATGGATATTATTTTTCAGAACATTCAGTTCAACGATTTAATAATGTTTTTACTTTCATAACTCATTTTTGATAATAAGCAATGCATAGGCATTTATATAATGAGTATTATATCATACATTGTAATAATACCAATAGAAGATAAAAGACAGTAACCCTCTAGTTCAGTAATTTGAAATGAATGTAAACTGACTTTTGAGAGCTCTTGATAGAAAAAAAACCCCAAACCCTACAAAAGATAAAAGAAGAAAAAGAAGAAACTGTAAATGAAACACGAGAGGGAAAGTCCCAACAGTTCTAATTAAAGACATTTCAACGTTAGAACTGCAGCATCCACCCACATGTCATTCTCGCATGACATGTAACAGAAGATCACCAGTTCTGTCTTCCTTGTACAAAATATTTTTCCTATAATTGTTTATCAATACCAGCAAAAGTGAGAGTTTTGTGTAATCATGTTCATAAATGGCACAGAAAAGCAGTCATTATAGTAAATCTGCATGTAAGAAAAATGTGATTCTTAAATCAACTTTCAAGAAACGCTGCCAGCCACCTATTATTCAGTATTTTACTGTCTTCACTGGTTTCCTTCATCAAGTAGGAGATAAAGGAGCAGCCTGGAGAAGGTAACTAGCTCATTGCATATGTAAAAAAAGTAAAATGCATGCTTCCTTTATTTCACTCAGAGGACAGAAGTGAAAACAAAAAGCCAAGCATATTCATGACAGTGGCAGATGGTGCCAACCTTGCACAGCTATTTTCTTTGATTATTGGCTACTTATACTTTTAAAAATGAGAGACAAAGCCAGAAAGCTGTGGTTCTAGAACAAGCTAATGAAGTCTCACTGACATAGGTCATTGTCCTGAATATCATCCAGATTTGTTTTGGGTTTCTATAGAATTTTTTTCAATTTCTCTTTCTTTGTATTTTTTCTAGGAAACTGCCTAAACTAAATACAGATCTCATTATATGCGCACCAATGTTAGACAGAGTTTGAGATAAGGTGGAATAAATTTGCCTGTACCATTTCAGAAAATATTAAATTATTATATTCTGTAAGAACTGCCTTTTTTATTTCAAAGAATTATATTAAACTAACAGTAGTCTGTATCTTATTAGTTTAGCCATTGTCAAAGTGTGAGAGTGGATTTTGAATTGTGAATATCCAGTTATGAGAACTATATGTACTGTGCCGCATCATATAGAACAGCTTTGAAAATAAAGAGAATGCTGAATTCAGAATGGAGCCATTTTTCAAAGCATCTAAGTAAACACCAGGAGGTTTTTGAGTAATTTTATTTATTTTCTTTCCTGCCCAGAAGATTTTGTTTAGTATGGTCACAGTTTGATGCATGTTTAATGAAAATAAAAGCTAAAGCCAAGTTAGAATGAAAGAGAAATTCTACTAAGGCCCCATTTGTGATTACTGATTCTAACACCCTTTCAAACAAGATAAGTCCAATGGAGAAATGGACATCTTTTCAACCAAGTGAATGAATTACACTGCCTTTACAAAGGATCTAGAGAATAGATAGAGTTTAGGGCCACAGCACTGAGACCACATGATGTTTTTCCTAGCCAGGAATGTGAACAGTCAGACTCTTCTTAAAGATTAAATTTCTTTTGCAGCAGTAGAAGAAAAGTCAAGCAAACACGAATGGATGCTGAGCTCAGGGAGAGCCCTCACTAACAAAGAAAAAGTATCATTGTTGTTTCCAGAGAAGAAGAAACATTATATACAATTTGGATTAGTCTAATAATGACAGCTGAAGAGATTTTTATTGCCATGTAGAGCCACTAGGATTTGTAATTCTTGTGTCTGAAGCAGTGCTTTACTGCTAACCACATTATAAACCTGTATACTTACGCTGATGTGACTGTGTTACAAAGGAGACTATTTGCGAAGAGAAACATCAGGCCACAGAACCTATGATTCTTTAATATTTGTTTTGAAGTTAGAAAAGTCTGTGAGATGGTTGTATTTTAGTCTTAACCAGTTGCCAGTTTTGATCACTTGTGGTCACAGAATGAAACAGGGTCTTGTAAGTGATACGGCTTCTAGAAGCTTATACCATGCAATACATCATCTTCTAAAAAGTAGCTCAATTGTAACAATTCCAACTTTAATCTCATTTTACCTCTTACTATAAGAAATAATCAGTGAGCTTTTAACATAGAGATCCTCGTATAACTCCCTTTCCTCAAAGTTTCTTTGAACTATATGTAATAGATCCACATCATACAAATGTGTCTAGCAAAAATTGTAATCAGGGATTTAGTTTCATATTCTGGGATTCATATTCTGGGACTGTGCTGTATTGTAATTTACTATTGTGTCCATCTTTCCTCATCTCTTACCACTGTTAGTTATGGGCAGTGCCACCTTCCCAAAGTAGGAACACACAGAGGACAATTTTGTTCAACTTGCCCTTGCTATCCTAGTCCTGCAGCCTGGTTTTTAAGTGCTTGCTAATCTTGGTTGGCAAAGCAGAGAGAGTGTGTATGGATCCTCTTTACTTTGCAATTTTAGATGTAATAAAGGAACACATGGCTGAAAATGCAGTAATGCTGATTCCTCGAGAAACAGAAAAGGTAAGTGGTACCTATTCATCGTATTTTTTTGTTGTTGTTTAACATCACTATAGTCTATTTTATGCAACGCTATTGAAAATTAATGCATTCATTTTGAAAATTGTTATCCTCCACTAAACAAATGTACACAGGCAAAGATACAGTACAGAGAATTATCAGAAAACCTTGACAACAAATCTACCGATCTTCCCATCCCAAGCCTATACAACATGCACTTGACTGAGATGGAAAAGGCAAGATGGGTGACAGCCCAGACACAAAGAAACACAAGTGTATGTATTAGAAATAAGCACATGTAAACCTTAACACTAGCAGGAACTTGGTGTATTTTTCTGCAGTTTCTCTAACTTAGTAATTTCATTCCTGCTTGGGTTTTTTTCTTTGATTTGTTGTGTATTTCTTGATTCTGTCTTTTCGTATGTGACTGTAAAAAGGTCAGTCTAAGACAAAGAAAGCTTTTAAAGCATTTTTATATATAGGGTTAGGCCTGCCTTATAACACATTCTTCCTGAGCAAAATTATCAAATAGTTGTCCTTCAGCTATTAAATTTAAAAGGGATGCAATATTCTTAGAGTGACTTGAAATAGAAAATTTAAAATATCAGAGGTAAATAATAGTTAGCATTAAATTTTACTGAAGACTTCCAGAAAATGCATTCTAGAGCAGAGGGAATTACTTGTGAGTTCTGCTGATGAAAAAATATGTTGACTTAGTATCATGCATATTGAAGAATGTGTGATAGAAAGCATGGTAATCCACAATTCATGAACAGTGAGGTAGTGATAATAGACATATTCACAGAATATGTATACATTCAGTGAAGATATTATATATTCACTATCTAGAAATTCATTGAAGAAGAATGACTTTACATTAGACAGCAAATCATAAAGTACACTTGCCTGGCCTGCACTTATATTTTTGAGGCACACAAATTCTAATCGACTTGCATAAATAAAAAAATGCAAACTTTGACCCTGCATTTTTCATGACCTTTGGTTCATGTCAACTTTCTGATAATTACCAGTGTCTTTGAATAGGAAAACATATGCAGTCTATCTCCTTGAATCACAGAATCACAGTATTCATTAGTACATAGTACCGGATGTTGAATAAACAGTCCCCAGTCCATAACACTGATAATGTCCATATTACTGTTGCTAAAATTAATGAACCTCATCTGAAGAGCCATTTTTTTCCTTTCCAGCAACATAGTGGATCTGGGAAAAAAAAAAAAATTAACAGAAGCTTTTATGTATTAAAACCAGAGCCAGTTGGCTGCCTTGGTTAGGGAGACCAAATGCCAGCAAACCCAAAATCTTCATTTGCTTTGAAGACCTCATGCTGAATGAGAAGCTGTTGTTGAGTGAAAGATATTCTTTGCAAGCACATTCATTTTCTTCTTTTTGAACTCTCAAGGGAACAGAAAATTTAAGCAACAAATTATGCCTGTCCATTTGAGATCAGAAAAGCTCAGAATGTACACACTTAGAAGAGTGAAGTTGATCAAAATGAAGCATTGAAGCTATGAAAATGTAGAGACTTTTGACCCTGTGAAATACTGAGTTCACTGAAAAACTACACTAGAAAGTTCTTGATGCAGAAAGTAATTTGAAATTTGTTTGTATTGAGCTCTGTGCTATTCAGGAGATTGCTTTACAAAGTGGTTGATGACACTGTTGCTTGTAGCCCTTGATGGATAGTTCACGTAAAACTCACAAAGCAAGTGTTTCTCAGCATGTCCTATCAGCCACTTCTTCCTGAATGCGGGTGTTTAGAGGTTCAAATCCAGCCAGCACAGAAGGAGATTTCTTTATTATGCACAACTGTGTCCCTGTGTTGGAATAAAAGAAACAAAAAGTCATTGTTCTTGGTAACTTGGTATGTAAAAATATTGCCAAAATTGTATATTGTTGCCTGTATGTGTTAACTATAGTTATCTCTTTAAATAGAGCTGTACTTTTTCTGCAACAGGAATTTATTCTAATACTTTTATACTTCTCTTTCCTTAGCAGTATAATAACTACTGTGTCATATATATAGAAATTACTCCCAAGAATGTAACAAGCAGGATTCACACATTTAAATGATTTTTTTTTAAAAAAGCTGAACTGTTTCCAAATTCTTCTATCCAAGCATCACTTAAGAAACTGTTTGTTCAGTTCAGTTTCATCTCTGCAGCTGCCAAACCACTTCAGTTCTGCCAGCTCTGCTCTCTGATTGCAAAATAAAGGGTGGTCACTTCACAGTGTATGCAAGAAATATTGTAATTTTGTGAAAATTATGACATTTAAGAAATCTTTTCAATAGTAAATTGTTGGGCTATCCTGCTACTTGCCTATTTAGCAAAACCCAAAAAGAATCTTTTATATTCACTTCTCCATACTTTCCTATAACATTAGTGAATATAGTATACTGCGTTTGAATTTTGTAAGACTGAAGCACTTTGCTGCAGCTTACATTCAAAAATATTTTTGGTGCATAATAGTCTGTCAAAACAAATCTGTTTTCCTCATTTTTGTGTGTGCACAAGGGTGTCCTGACTGCTTTTTGTCCATCTCTAACAATAACAATAAGACAATAGTAATTGCAGAGAATAGCAAAGCTTTTCTTTTTTTCCTTTTTTCTTTTTTATTGCATTTTTTTCTCCTTAAAAACAGAGGATATGTGAAAAAATGAATCGAATAGACCCTTATTATATGAAAGATGTTGCTACATAAATGCATTAACCATTTTCATAGCTTGTGTCTGAAGATTGGGGTCTCCTGTGTCCATACTATGTACAGAAACACAAAGGCATAATACATAGGAAACCACAACCTGTTTTATGAAGAGGAAATGCAAAAAATTACCTTGCTGTAATACCTTGTTACAAACATTTTTTTCAATTTTCAGAAAAGTAATCTCAATGGTTTACTAGTCTCAAAATAAAAGGTCCCCACTTGATGTAAAATAAAATACATAAATATATGATATTGCTTTTAATCTGAAATATACTTTATAGCAAAACAGATAGGAAAAACCCAATATGTTTCTTACTTATATTGCTGAAGTTCCAAGCAGTTTTCTTCTCATGAAAATAATTTGCCTGAGCTGAAGAATAAATTAAAGTGTGCTTAGAAATAACAATGGAACAAAATATTTGAGGGGTCTGGGGGTTTTTTTTAAGCTGTTTCCCCCCCAGATAATAAAAATATTTAATTTTAAATGGTGATACTGAAAAGTTGTTAGAAATAACAAAATACTAGGACACACATTTCTGCAATATAGAAGCAAAAAGAAAGGGGTTTACTGTGATTTTTTTAAAACATAACAAATGTCAAAGTTAGAATTGTTACAGCATTCTGATTTTTTCTGTGACTAGTATTTTATCATATTCAGGGTATTGTTTCTATCAGATCGTGTTCTGTGTTTTTCCCATCCTGACCTGTATTTTGCTCGGTAGGAAATCTCTGCTGAGAGAGACTCACTATGGGGTGAGGAAACATTTCAAGGGCTGCTTTTTGTTCACCTTGCATTGTCACTGTGAAGTGTTAAAACAAAGTGTAAGGCAATACCACATCATAACAGTCGAGTATTGCACCCACTTCCAACTTCATGTGTAATTTACAATAATTCTGAATTAGATCTAATATGAACAAAAATTACAGAAATAAGTATTACACTTCTTCACAGAGAATATTTTTGAGAGGTACAGTCAGCTTTTTCTTCTTCATATTAACCTCATAGACAGTATTTTATATGATTATGAATACTGAGAATCAGAAGAAATACTATCATGCCTCTTACACGGGATATTATGTAAACATTAGCATTTGTTAGTCAAATACTATTTTCTCATATACTTGTGCAGACCCACTGAACTGAATAGATGCAGAGATACGTCCTTTAGCAAATTGTTAACCCAGAGAAATATATCCTTTGCAACACAGCTTCATGCCAATCGCCACTTCAGTAAACACTGCCACATCATGATGACTGTTCTCCAGGAATTAGCAATGAGTTTGTTTATAATCAAGTTTATCAATATTTATAAAGTACTGTACTTAAGGGGATAATATATTGATAAAATACAGTTCTAAAATGCATTACATTTCCACATTATATTTAATGGCTAAAAATACATGTAGTGGGTGTGGAGTAATAGGGGCCATACCCCGCCCCCACAAACAGTTTCTTTATCACCCCATCTGCTACCCCAAATGCTAACTCTCAGGAACACCACTGCTTTGCAGCATGTTTTATTATTCAAGCCTTGGTGGGAGGAGAGCTGCAGAAAGAAAGTGTTAACTGTAGAGAAAGGGAGGGTCAAACCAAGACCCAGAATAAGCTATATTGCTCCACTAATGCCAGGACAATGGCACAAACTTCCGCTGGACCTGAACTGGCTACTAAGTACCATTAGATTACATTAAAACCTGCTAGAAAAAAAAGGAACAGTGAGAAGGAGGTCTAAACATATTTGTCAAAGAATTAATAAAGAGGCTAAAGGTATTTACGTAGGCAGGGAACATATGGAAGAGGAACAAGGCAGACTTTAAGAAGAAATTATTTAGCTTCATTAAAAAAAAACCCCAAAAACCAAAAAACAAAACCCAACAAAACAAAAAACCCAGAACAAAGATAAAGGCTAGGGAAAAAAATAAATAGAAAGTTTACACGGTTTTTGTACTGCCTTTCTATTTTTCCAAAAGGAAGCAGGAGGTTGGGGCCTGATCAGACAGAAGTCAAGCAAAGATTCTTTTTGCTTTGGATGGGGTACTTTGGAAAGAAAGAAATGCTGCTAAATAAAGATCAAATAGTGATGAGTGTTAATGGGGGTTTAAGAGACAAAGCGTCCAGTTTGAAGCACTTATTGGCGATGTCTACACTATCATCACTTGCCAAAAACATTTCCATCACTGTGCAATGGTTGAGATTTATAGCTGACTTCCAGCATTTTAATCTAACCCAGCTCAGAGCAGGTGAGGAGATGGTTGAATGTAGCTCTTTGAAATGATTTTGGGGGCCACAACATTGTTCATAAATGTAAATTAAATTCAGTAAACAATTTAATTTGAAAAAAGTTGGGGGAAAAGCAAAAGAAGGTGAGAAAGCTGAGTGGTTTTTTAATATATTCACAATTATAAAAATGGATTTTTTTTTAGCTTAGAATTTTCCCTTAAAATTTGATTTCTAATTAAAATAAACTATTAAATGGAAGAATCATGAAAGGGAGTTAAATGTCTTAATTTAGGACAACTGAAATTGTTTAGAACAACACAAAATTAATTATGTTTCTGGTTATGGGATTCATCTGTCAATCTGAAAATTCCATTATTTATACAGCTCTCAACTAGGTAATACACTTATAGCCAAAATGACTAGCCAGTGTTCTGCATCTCACTGGCACATATCTATTAGAATGTGAAGCTGGCCATATGAATCTTATTTTCTTTAAAAAATCCCATTAAAAAATTTACAATGATTACATGGAGATCTTCCTTGAACTGAGTTAGAACAAACAAGATATAATTTTCATATTCCCAATTTCAAGCCAGACAATGTTCCCTGAACAGATACTCTATTTCTTGGTTACTGGTTAGCCAGGAGAAGTTTATAATTTGCCATAGTAAGTGTATTTATTTTGTGTTTTGTGTTTTGCTTATTTGTTTGCTTTGTTTTGTTGTTGAAGTTGTTGTTGCTTTTTGGGAGGGGGGTTGCTTTTCTGTGTATGTGTGGGTTTTTGTTTGTTTGGTTTTGTTTGGGGTTTTTTGTTAGTTTTGTTGATCAGTTGGTTGGTTTGGGCTTTTTTTTTTTCCTTGGTTGCTTTCTCCCGTTTTTAGTTGTTATGTAGGTGTTTATAGACTGACCTTTGTGCTAAATGTACAATATACACCAATAAATCCAAAGGCCACTGGTTCACTGAAAGGAAACTAGTTCCTGACCTTACAGTAATTGTTCATCAATCTGGGATGGCGAGGAATGAAAGCATCTTAGCAGAAGATGTATTTTCTCATATGTTCTTCTCTGCTCCTGTAGAGGCTCTGGAGAATCAGGGAGTCTTAGACGATGAAGAGTCAAGGTAATGGTCTATTTCTAGTGCAGTGAAACTGAATTCAAGATAAAATAGACAACCTATATGTAGAAAAACCAGAGACTGGTATTAGAAAGTATAGAAGATTGTGTCTCGGTGTTCAACTGAATAGGGTCCTGTTAATTTAGACATGCTTCAGATCCTTTTAAATTGTCTGTTACTGGATAATCAAATCCTGGTATAATCAAGTCAATTTTCAAATTTCCAAGCTGAAAGATTCCATACAGTATACTCAGCAGTGATCCTTTATAAGGTACTATAAAAAGCCAAATTCTGTTTTATCTGTGTGGCCTTTCCTCAAGAAAATTTATGTTCTCTTGCTGGTTGAAATGTGTTAGCTGACACTCTTCACCAGAAATGGATGTGGACTGAGTCATGATCAAGGATGGGATATCTTATATTGGGATGGCTGCGGTAGCTCCCTACCCACACTGCAGGAGCAGTTCAGACTCTGATGTAACAGCTACAGAATTGCAAATAAGAGCTTGGCATGTGTGTAATAAACTTTAGCAGTTCCAACTACTGCTTTGCGAGAAGCAGAGCCAACTCTGTAGTCAGGGTAGGAATCTCTAAGAGAAGCAAGAAAAAGAGGGATGCAAAGCACTGAAGCTGCCTGAACTGAAACTATCCCCACTTGTGAATCAGATCCCCATGGTGCCTTGACTGTTGTGGTGGG
Source organism: Pyrocephalus nanus (assembly GCA_038380795.1). NCBI lineage: Eukaryota > Metazoa > Chordata > Aves > Passeriformes > Tyrannidae > Pyrocephalus > Pyrocephalus nanus. Next base: position 17,083,423 of record CM076267.1, on the reverse strand, counting down.
TATCCAGTAGGACACTTTTTTACAAACAATGGAATAATAGAATAATATTCTGTTATTGCATAGATGAATTGGAGGTGGCAGAAAAAACTATTTTTTAACTTCATACAGTGATATTGCACATGTAGTGTGAGATTCGAAGTCCAATGACAAATAAGTTTGGCACTATAGGGAAAGAGTTCTTGTAGTTACAAAATTAAGGAAAATAATAGCCCATTGTCTCAGAGAACAGCAGTATGGTTTTACGGGAAAAGGAATAAGTACTACTGGACACAATGAGGCACAAATATAGTTTTTCAAAATGTCATTATCATGCAGAAAAAACATGCAACCGCAGATAATGACTAGAAAGAACTAAAGCCTCCCTGGTTACCTGGAATACTTACGTGTGACATTCCCAGCTCAGTAGGGAAGGACTAAGACAACAAATTGTCTGCTATCTAATTGTCTCTTGGCTCAGCTTGGAAAATGCAAATAGAACTAGACTGCAAAAATTGGTTCAAGAAGCCCTAACAGGATATCAAGCACTAAGCAGTATACAGCAGATGGTAAAAAATTTTTAAAAAGCAGTCTTCTTGAAGTTCACAATAGTCTAAGGAATTATAAAATGGCAGGTGGAGCAGGAAGTATAACAAGTTATGAATTGTCAATAATTTACTTTTCAGTGGCAATGAAACTGCTCTTGAAATCACCTTTTGGTGTAACCAAAAGGTTATGGAGATACACAAATACCTCAAATGAGAACCGCCACAAAGATACAGCAACTGAAAGAACTATGGAGTAAGAATGTAATACTCTGAATTAATATTTACAAGTTAATACAGAATTATTTCTGGTCAGTGCTGAAAATCTTGGACCTAGATGCATTTAAAAGGATGCACAAAAGAAACACAGGCTATAAATCAAGAGAATCAAGCAGCTACATACTTAGGACCAGATTCAGTAGCAGAGCATTATTATCAAGATCATCAGTGTCCTTCATTACTGTACAAAGGACACAAAAACTATTGCCCCAAGATCTTGACGTTTACAATCAAAATAGATACTGTAGAAATACAGTATTTGTTGTAGGGGGCTACATTTGAAGAATACATATTGATGCAGAGGGCATGATGTGACACAAGCAGTTCTAGATTTTTACCTGCTCTGAATGAGTATTTTATTTACCAGTTACCTCTGCTGACTTCTTCACTCTCCAGTAGAACACTAAGGAAAGTAGAAGTATAACTCTTACTGACACATTAGTCATAAAAATAACCATTCTTAACAGCAAGTAATAACTGTTAAAACTGTTGAATTCACTACCTCCTGTCCCCTTATCCTCTCACTGTGGTAGACCACTGTCTACTTCCCCTATGCTTAAAGTCAGGCATCCTGTCTTTGGTAGAATGGACATACTGACAGCAGAACTTGAAAAAAGAAAGTGAAACTACTGTTCCAGGCTGATAAAAAGTGAATGGAGAATGTTGTATAGTTTCAAGGAAATGGAAAATAAAATTGGAATATAATTACCTTAGGTACTCTGCATTTAGATAGCCTGAAACGGTGGCATCAAGGACAGATGTGAATTTTCCCATTCATCTTTATGCAGCACTAACTGCAAAACATAATTATGACAACTTTAATGCTAGTGGTGTTAACTGTTCTATTTCTGAATCATATAACAGATACAGTGCATTATAACACCACTTCAGTACTGTTGAGCTTCTTTGACAGGTGATAGTGTTTCATCCCTCTTTAATAATTACTTAGAAAAGTGCTGCTGGAGCCCACAGAATGTCCAAAAGCAGAAAGGCACAAGGAACAATCTCAGAGTCAAACATAAAATTGCTACTTTCAGATCTCATTCCTAGACTTTAAAACAGCTCATTGATCTCTGATATCCGCTTGTCATAATATTGCTTTTCCACCACAACACAAGTCTGGTAGCTTCAGACTTCCCTTCCCCATTCTAATCTTCTTATAAGGTCAAAGTATACCAGTTAGAAACTAATTGGAGACTTTAAAAAGAAATCCAGCAAAACTGTACTGCTGATAAGGAAGATTTTCTCACAGCCATAGCTTAGAGAAATAAGCCTTTGAGGACACCCCTGCCAAAAAGAGCTGAGACTCTTGGTGGGCTTTTCAGAATGGGTATGTTTGGAACAGCAAGAGTTAAGTAATAACAGAGAAAAATAAATTCTCTCACCTCATCTTCCTTAATTGTAACAATAGTAATGTGTCAAAACCATTGAAGTCTTCCTGCTCAGTTAGCTCATGAGCAGAAGACAGACAGCTTAGCAACCTCAACGTGGCAAATAGAGAGGAAAAGCACTAGTTATTTGGAGCATTGGAAGAAATCTCACTTATGTTTTCTTGCTGATAACTCACAGAGAAAAAGATTGTTCTCTTTAGGTAGCAAAGTCTCTGCTGCCCAAAAGATTTGTCAGAGAATACGTAAGAGGCCGTGTCAATGAAGAGAAAATTTTAGGTGATTCCTTTTTAAGTCAGTTGTTTGCTGTCCTTTCCACAATGTGGTGACTTCCTTAAAGACCACTTTTATATATGAAGTGTGTACGTGTATATATGTATTTATACACACACGTGTAAGTACAAGTAAATATGTACCTCTTAGAGATTCCTTGACTTCTCAAAAATTGCAAAAGAAAACCAAGGTACTTGAATTTAGTAGGTGGAAAGTGGCTTAGAAATAGGACAGTTTACCAAATTATGGTGGTCCCATCCCACAGAATGTTGTCCTTTCTTTGCAAGCTGTATAAATTCAGCCTTCAGCTACATTTCTAACTTCAATTCCTTGTCACATTTCTCGTTTCTGTCTCTCTGCTTAGCCAATGACAGCAGTGCCAATCCTCCAGTTGTTAAATCTATCTGAAAGCTTTCCCCCTCCTACTTTATATCACCCTCAAAGTGATTTTTGCAGTCTCTCCTCCAGAAAGAGTGAATTTGAACACAAAGACAGAATATTTGAGCCAACGAGAGAAGTAAAAAGAGAATCCTTGAAGTATTTTCTTTAACTCATCTTATCCTATGCACATTACAGGAAGGAGAATGTCCCTTTAAATAGTTTGGGAGCCCTCTAGTGATTCTTCATGTCTTTCAATGAAGAAATTATGAGATCCTTCCCCCTGCTAGTGCACCTCGGGGTGGAGAGGCCTTTCTACGCAGCTGATGAACCCAGTGTTTGCCATCCCATCACGCCAGTGTTAGTTCCACAAATCCTTAATGTGGCACAGAAAACCTGAATAAAATGTTTTCCTTTCCTCAGTCATCCTTGTTTGTCCATTTAATTCATCGTTTATTCATCCTGTTTTGCAACATTGCAAACTCTGGGAGATCAGAGACTTAAATCTTGGCAGCATTTTGTCTTGGTTTGCAAAGGACTTTCAGGGCAGAACCCCAAGTACATGTATGCCAGTGTGTGCTGCAAACCCTTCCTTCTGAGCTGTCAAGAATTCGAGTGGAAATCCTGAGCCTTCAGATTATGGTGAGAGCTGAACCTTTTGCTGTTCTGCCATTACAAACCATAAGCTCTTATAAAATATATTTTTAGGAGTCCTATTGAATCGCACAGTATGTAGCATAATGTAATCAATACAAGAAGCTGCATATAAATAATCTGTTTGGATTCTCACACATTTTAAGATGAGAGAGGGCACCATTCCCAGCAGTACTCCCCCCCTCCCTCAGAGTTCACACCTTTTATGGGGGAAAATGATTGTAAAGTATTCATTTAAGCCAATAACCAAAGCTTATGTTATTCATTTCTCGGTGATATACATAGTGCTCTTTTTGTATACTATTAACTGCGGACATATGTTTTTCATTTGACTATGTTACTTACACACACAATTCTTTTAAAAAATATGTAAAATATAACAGCTGCTGCAAAAAAAAATATTTTTAGATCTCTGAAGTGCCTAACGAGCTGCAGTGCACAACAAAAATGGTTTGGTCTTTGTAATGTGCCCATAGTAAAATACCAAGGAAGAGCTTGGTCATTTCCCTGGTAGGGGGCGAAGTTACACAGTTCTAATATGACAGTTCTTTTGTGGGGTGTATTCGTTGGCTGTAACAGCAAGGTCTTGATCATTCACTGCATCAAAGAAATGATACAAACAATGGATCAGCCAACTTTTAAAACAGCAGTATAAAAGCAATTGTAAAGGCACCAACTGTATCATCTGAGCTCTGCTTTGACATTGCTGTTTTCTGATGGCAAAAATATACCTATTTCCTGCCAGTGTAAGTGAGAGATTAAGGGGTAAATATAGAAAACCTAAAGTTTGCTTTGGATTATAACTTTCTTCTTTATGAATTATTGAATAAATCAAATATCCTTGGTTCTTATCCCAACAGAGTGTGATGATTGCTAGCTTGAAAAAATGTAGCAAGAGCAAACGTTGGCAAGAGTGAAGCATTATAATGTGATGTCTACAGAGATTTAGAGATAGGGAGGATTGTCAGTTACAGTCAATGCTATCAATATTGGTAGAAGATATTTAAACTGTAATTCTACCTAGATTAAGTTACTTAAAAACAGTATTTGTGGCTTGAAAACAACCTGTGTGAGATTCTTTCAAGGAGATAATTGCACCATTAGTTAATACATAGATGCAGATTATTCCATTGCAACACATTTGACTGCTACCATGTGAGGGAATGGCAAGTATGGAAAACTGCCAAAACTGAATGTCTTCTTCCTTCTCTTCCAGTTGATAAGACAGAAGAACTAAGATCCCTTTTTTTGAAATCATTCATATAGTATCTGGAGAACAGGATGAGAAAACAAAATCTTCTTTATGAGAATCCCTGTCATACTGTGGTAGAGAACATACTGGGGAGGAAACTGCTACCAGAAGAACTCTGACATTCCCAGCAGCAGCTGCAGCACCATTCTGCAAATTTTCTGCTGCAATCTGATGGGGAGCCATGGTCTTTACTTGCACCAGGCCCTGCCCTGCCAGGTTCTGCTTATACACCTTGCTAAATGTCTAGACAGAGTTTCTCATTCCTTTGTTTCTCCTTCATATTCATTGTTTTAGTCTTGATGTTTCCAAAGCGTTAAGTCCAATGTATTCAAAGATGTTCTGGGTGTTCAAAGATACAGAAACAGTGTGACTGAAGCACTTCCATTCTGCTTCAAAGGTGTACAGGGTGTACAAAATTGCAGAGAAAATGTCCTTGAATCACTTACAGTCAGTGTTTATCACAGGAAGTTGCAGTAGTGGTATCCAGCTGGCTTTCCACTGATTTTCAAAATGCTAGTTTTACAGCAACAATTTTACAGTATTAACTTTAAAATTTTTGAAATGTAGCTTATTCCAAAGCTTTTGCTTAGTATGATGTGGATGCCAAAGTTTCCACAGATCAGTCAACTTGACATTTGAATTCTCCTCCCACAAACTGATTCTGATGTTGCCCTAGAAGTGGAGTAATCAATCAATTCTAATTTTTAGAACGGGAATATGTCTCGGGAAGTTTGATTTTACTTGGAATCTGAAGGCCTGTGTACATTTTGGCTATATTTATTTCAAAAAAATGGATCACTGTTTTTGCATTTTTCATACCGCATTTTTCAATATTAGTAGCACCCTTTACATACTTCCTCAAAACAAGCTCTGGTGCCTCTGGGATAATAATTATTTTCTTTCATGTCTGCAAATTTATGTGTTGCATGTCTTCATAAAAGTTGTTTCTTATTTTAGCTTTGTATAAGAAGTATTTAGTCAGTAACAGTGGTAACACAGCATTTCCTGTAAAGTACCAATCATACTGTATAGCCATTTCTGCCATTGGGCAATCTAGTTTATTGATCATTAGAGATGTAGCAGAAATTTCATTGTCAGGTTCTCCATTATTTCATCAGTAACTACAGGTCTACAGTACAGATCCAATTTTTTCCTTAAAATTGCCATCCTCCTAAGAAAAATTTCACTTAGTATTATTATATGAATTTCATATCTAAAATTGCATAATCAGACAGGGAAATTCTTCACATTGAATGATTAAGTGGATGTCAGTAAGTGTGTGTACAATCCTGCTGTGTTCAAAGATGTAAATTTAAAGGACTGAAACTAAAGGGAAGGCAGATTCCTCAGGGAATATCTGCACTGTGCAATTCAATAGCTCTGAACTAGTGCTGACCAACCTAAAAACTGACCAACTACATTAGCATGATTTCGCACTTCAGTAAAACCTTTGACTCTCAGTAGTAAGCCCCGGTTCCAGCTCAGTGCCATGGTGATGCAGCCATGATGCTTTTGCTTCCAAAGCAGGAGTTAGATCTGCTGTGCTCTGTTGTGTGGCAGTCACTGAACTCTGGTACACTTCTAGCTGATGGAAAGTCATCTGTGATCTTGGAATTTGTGTGAGCAGGTTTTGCAATTATAACTGCTCTGGAAACTGTACATACAACTGTACATATTGGTTTCTTTGTCGTCTCAGAACACTGAATGGTAGATCAACTTGATTTCAGTGCCAAACACACATGCTCTAGTAGTATCACTCAACCAGATACCCTCTCAAGATAGAGACAAAAATGAGATAAAGTTGGCTATAATTTGGCTATAATTCCTGTGAAATTTGATAAACTTCCATCAGTGATCTAGTGTGTGTACTTAAACTACATGATGGACTTCTTGAACAAAGTTAGAACTGTATATAACCTGAACTCAAGCTTACACACTTGTTTGCACGTGTCTCTTTGCAACAACAGATCTTTGGAAGAAAGTTTGAGCTTAACAGTGGAGTTCAGGGATTGTGTTTTCCTGTGCAGATCACAGCTGACTCCTGTGCAAAGGAGTATGATTGCACCGTGCTTAGGAGGATAATGCAGAGTGGTTAGATTTTTAAAATTAAATGACAACTGATATTTTGGGTTTCTTTGTTTTGTTTTGGGGAAAACTAACTGCCTTTGAACTCTGAGTGGCTTTTAGATTTATGTAAGGAAAGCAGAAAGGTAGGAGAGAAAAACTTGTGTTCATGGGATATTTCTCGGGACTTCCACTTCATGAACACCATATGCGTTGAACTTTTTTCTAAGATACAGTAAGACAAAGGGAAGCAAGCAAATACTCTTTATTCTCAGTTTAGCTTAGAGGAGACACAACAGGTGTGAGAGATGAATTGGGTTTTGGGGACTGAGAGTGCAGGCTAACACTGCACTAGGGAGCAGGCGATAAGCACTGTGTTGGGTCAGTAACGCAGGTCCCTCTGCACTCACAGGTTGGCCCAGGAAGTTCCTGTGCTGTGCAGCTTCTCAGGAAAAATTTGTGCTGGCAGAAACTGTTTAGTCAGCACTGACTCTCCTGAGTAAATTCAAGAACGAGAAGGTCTTGCATGGTATTGGAAACACTGCATATGAGACTGGTGGTGAACAACAGGGACACAGAAAGCTGGGACAAAGAAATCTCCTTAATTTTAGCAGTACTGATGCCAGGTTTCTTCAAGAGCTGCATTTTAAAGCAAGGTTGTTGATTTTATTACAATTCATTCATCTTAAAACAATTTATGTTTGTTTAGACAGAATACACTTTTCTAGGGAAGAGGAAAGATGTAATTTAGAGCACTGTCAAAATAAGTAGAAAAACTAGTCATCAAACAAACAAGATAATTTTTGAACTATTTCTCTTTTATAAGTTGCTTTATTATAAAATAATAGTAAAGACTGCTGCTTATTGCTCAGCTTTTCTGTCAGCAGAAATGAAATGCCACTTCAGATTTTGAAGTGAACTTACCCAATGCAGCCAAACATTTGGATATAGGCCTGGAATGCAGGTAGGAATAGGAAGTTGCAACTGCACTTCAGATTCAGAGGTTCAGAATTTGAACAGTGGGCATATTTGTCTCAAGGAGGGAGGTTAGGTTCTATGATCATTTGGTAGTCCCATGTGTGCTATGATTGACAATCTGAATGTTATTTAGGGAAACCATGGTGATTTTAAAGTAAGGTCCTGATACACCAATGAGATTTGGAGATCACTTTATGGTGAAAAGTAACACATTTTAGCCCTGTGAACCAGAGTCTTACACCTGTACCACTTGATCAGCACTGTGTATTTTAATTGTAAAGCTGCAAATTATTTGCTGCTCATCTCCTTACTTGAGCTATTGCAGTTGTGATCCATGGAGAACATCCTAACTGGAAATTTTCTTAATAGAATTTGTGGCTGGTAGGGAATTTTGCATCTCTGACATTTGATTTCTTCAAATGTTTCTTAAGCTGTCACCCTGTGAATTTGGGTGTCTATGTATTGAAAGGGTTTTTTTTATTCCCTCATCTTTGCACATCACTGATGTGCAATTTTGAGCTGTAAAAGTAAACTATTGTGTAGGGCTTTGCATTTGCTGTGTCAGTTATTTAATAGTATATTCTCAGGACTACCAAGGGCACTGAAAGATTTAGGCAAGCACTTTTACATCACACAGCAGCAAAAATCCCATTCTATCATGTAAAAATGCAGCAAAGAAAATGCCCCAAAATATTAGCTGTATAAAGTATGAAAAACTTTATACCACCTCACAAAGACTGTCTTCTGTCTGTTCAGAGCAGAAACCAGATAATGCTTTTCATCTCTAAGTTCCCCTGTATGTTGTTTTTAGACTTATTACATTATATCACCATCTGTGCTACTCAGATTTTAAGTACAATTCTAGATCTGCATATTTTAAAACATGAATTTATAGCTAAATGCCTGAGAGCCTCAGTTGCACATTCTCCATGATTTTGTGCCATATCAGCATACATCAAGAAGATACTCCCTGCCCTCCAAAGATAAAAGCAGAGACATAGGACAGAATGGAAAAAAAAATAAAAGGAAAAAGAGAAATAATAAGATGATGTTAATAAGCAAAATAGTTTTCAATTTACTAATGTTGATCTATTTGTGTGCATCATGACAAAGGAAAGCTTAAAAATTGTGAAGTATCGAAGTTGCTTAAAGCCCCATCCAACCTTACCTGCAAAGTTGCCAGGGATGGGGCATATGCATCTTTTCTGGGCTGCTTCAGAGCCTCACCACCCTCCCAGTAAAGAATTTCTACCTAATATCTAATATAACCCTGTCATCTTTTAGTTTAAAGCCATTCCTTGTTGTCCTATCACTGCATGTCCTTGACAAAAGTCCCTCTCCTGCTTTCTTGTAGGCTCTGTTCAGGTACTGGAAGGTGCTCTAAGGTGCTCTCCTTGGAGCCACCTTTTCTCCATGCTGAACAACCCCAATTGTCTCAGCCTGCCTAATAAAAGAGGTGCTCCAGCCTTCTGGAGCACCTCATCTTTGTGGCCTCCAAACTTGATCCATCAGGTGCTTGTTCTTCTTGTGTTGGGGGCCCCAGAGCTGGATGCAACACTCCAGATGAGTTCTCACAAGAGCAGAATAGAGGGGCAAAATCACTTCCCTCAACCTGCTGGCCACACTGCACTTGATGCAGCGCAGGATATGATTGGCTTTCTGGGCTGAGAGGGTACATTGCTGGGTCATGTTGAGCTTCTCTTCAACCAAGACCCACAATTCTTTCTCAGCCAGGGATGATCCCAATCTTCTTCACTGAAGGAAAGATGTGTTGCTGTAAGATTAAGTTTATAGACCATTCTCTTCAAATATTTTGTACATGGTTTAAGGCTGAACTTGTTTATGGTAAGCATGAGTAACAAGTTCTTCAGGCTCTATACAAAGCAGAGCAATGGAATTTGCACAGCTCTAGGTTTGATCTACTGGGCAGTACCTTGGACTTGGCAACACATTTACGAAGTCATATGGCCTTTTGATCTGACCTGACTCCTGGTTTGCTGTGGAATACAAGCATGCATTTTCTAGATGATAATGAGAACAAATACTGTTTCTGTTTCTACTCTCCTGCACAATGCTGTTAGTATCATTCCTCAGTGCTGCCAGTATCATTCTTATTCTTTTTCAATGTATTTTAAAATATCCTTACTGAAAACTGATCTAAAGAGAAAAGTCATATATAACACCTGTCCAAGACACTTCGCCCACACAGTGCAGCAAGAGTCTTTCCAGTCCTGTCCAACTGAGTGAGCAAAAGGATTGTTTTCATTTATACTGACTGTCATGAATACCTGAGAATACTAGTGTAAGCCAATAACTTTTTTTGTCTCTGTTTCCTGCTGGTGCTGAAAAAAACCCTATGGCATTTTCTGTGCATGTCCCCCCAGGCAGCTTTTAGGTCTTTTGCTGTATAAAAATGATGCAGGACATTCTTACACAAAAATCAGGCCTATTTTGAGCAACTTCTTATAAGCACTTATCGATTTATACCATACCACTCAATAAAGTTGGAATGATGAATATTCCTCCACTTCTTTCCCTGTATATTGATGCATTGTAACCAGTGTGAAAGTTCAGCTGGTCAGCTGAAACCAAAAACTTGTAAGATTCCAAGGCTGCATTAAAAAGCAAAACTTATATAATTTTAACTGCCAGACGTGTCTGATGACTATATTCCAAATATTCATAGCTCTATCATAAATACATAGATTTCCACATATTTTTAATAAATGAATGAAAATACCTTTTAGGGAATAAAGTGATATGTTTTAAAGGCATTTGTTTACTTTTTCTGTAAGCTCCTGAGATGGCTAACATACTAGTTGTTAATCACACCATCTGTTCAAGCACTGTTTGACTAAATGAATCAATTCATACTTTTTCTTCTTAAAGCAGTTTTTTGCAGAACAATATGTTTGTGTCTATTACCCCATCATTTGGCAATGTGATATGAGATATTTTAATTTTCCTATTTATTGTGCAAGGATTTTCAATCTCCAAATATTTTTTTTTAAATATGCATACAGCACAGAAAAGCTGTGTCTATTGATTTCTGTAGCATTGCAAACAGTGGAAAAATCTGTTCCATTCTGCTGTCAAATTTCAACCATCTGATTATATTTAAATGAGTTATTTCAACATGTTTCATTTGAATGACCGTCACACGAGCTATTCCTCCTACATACCGAAGATGGCAGTGGTGCACAACCTACCCACCCGCGGGCCTGCAGCCCCCAGGAGGCCGCTCAGATTTTAGGTGCTGGTTCCAGGAAACAGCAAATTAGGGGGGGAATATCCTGCAAATGGCAATGACAACCTTTTGTAGCCTTTCTTGTCTCAGTTGTCTCTAGCGACCTTACATTCGCATGGTTCCAACCAAAATTCGAGATAAATATGGAAACTGGAGCTTGAAATAAATATAAAACCGAGTTTAGAAAAACTGTAACCAAACTGTTTTAAAATTTGCATTCATATGCAGTCCCTAACTTCAATTGAAACAAAAAATCATCAATTTCTGTGCATCAAATCTTGTTCATTCCTAAAAGCTCATATAAAAGGCTTTAAGTTTCGAGTGACTATGGGTAATTTCTAACTCCCCAGAACCCTTGCACAAATATACTGAGATATATTCCTGATTCTTAGTTTACCTTAAAACAATGTTTTGTAGATTCAGAAGAGGAATGCTGTGCTGAGCACCACCAAGAATCTGAAAATTAGTAAAATAGTTTCTGAATAAAAATAATGATTGAAGTCACAGTGTTAGTACAAACAAATAAAATGAAAATAAGTAATAAAATACCTTCAGTATAATGTAATGAATAATTCTGAAACAAAATTGGCTGAATGACTTTCTAATAAATTTTTGTTATCATGGAGTAAACATACCTTGACACTGCAGTGGCATCAGAGTTAACAATTGTTCCTAAAGGCTATGTCCTATTTACATGGTCACTTCAGAAACAGTAAGTCATTTTCCTCACTGTTGTGATACCAGTGTTCAAGGAGTTTGCTTTTCAAGAAAAGTAACTCTGCTCTCAGAGGAAAATATCTATATATTAAAGACAAAAATTGTTCCAAAATTGTTTCTCATTCATATTCTTTTGTTCCACTTGAATCTTACTTTTGTAAATTCATAGAGAATTAGGTTACCTTGCCAGACTAGTCTCTGAAGGATTGCATACTAGAAGAGAAAAGTGTTTATTAAGTAATAAAGAATGATGCTGAGATGATCTCAGTGGAGTCTTCATCTCACCTTGTTTTATCTGGTTTTATTTATTAATGATTTGGGGGTTTTATGTGTCTGTGAATGATGTCTCAAAATTTTCAGGCTGTAAATTGTAACTGGTGTTGTGTTGTGCCAGTGGAATAGAATTGTCTCTCTGGATCATAAGTAGAGATGAAATCTGTCAGTAATGCAAGCATAAAGAGGTGAATATACTGAGGAGTAGTTCACTACATGTGAACTGCAAGCCAGTGAAAGGTATGAAATAATAGATGTATTGTTTTCTCAAGTGTCCTCGTAAGGTGATAATTTGCTTATTTATTTTATAGAAGGTGGAGCTTTTGTATTTCATTTTAACTACCAGCTAACATTAGTCTGCTTTGAAAGTATTGCACTAGTCATTGTGAGATGATTCCTCTGAGAAAAAGGATTATTTCTTAGCATCCCAAAGACATATGAAGACATTCTTTCACTGCAAACCCTTTTTCAAATCTAAATATTTAACACTCAGCAAACTTGATCCACTGTTGCTCTGAAAGACAAAGCTCATTTGACAATGGTGGGACCCATCCTTTCAGTCAGAGAAAGCCACTTTATTAGTCTCACAGCTTCATTTAGGACTTGCTGAAGTTTCGGGATGAACCAGCCACTCATTCCAGTCTCGGTAGTATTAATATATAATGGCATTTATTTCATGTCATTGATTTATTCTGCTGGAGACATGTCATTCTCATGTTGTTGACAATGAAGGTGTTTTATGCCTTCACCACTTCTAATGGCTCATTTATAAATACAGAGAAAGGAAGGAGGAAGGGAGGGGGGAGGAGGGATGGCCATATACTTCGTAGGCCTCTGGGGCATGAAGGCAGTTGTTGTGGTTCAGTTGTGCTCTTGGGGTCAGCAATACCTTATCAAGTATATTAAAAGCAGCACAGAGGGCAATATTGAAACTGAAGTTTTGTTTCCGGTTTTAAAGCCCTAGAGAAGCCTTATTTTGAATATCTTCCCTGAATTCTAATTCATCTCCTTCGGAAGTATGTGTAAGCTACATCCAAGTATTTTAATTGGTCTGTGTTACGTTTTACTTTTTTGATTATTAAAACCTTGATTTTTGATTTTCCAAGAACTTTTCAAAACTCTATGTCCTATCCATTTAAGGGGTTATGGAAATTGACTTTTAACAGTATACTTTTAAATGTGGGTGTAAGGTAAAATTAGTGAGTCATTTGTCACATCAGATCACTGAGAAGCTCAGGTGGAGCTGTGGCATCAGGATGAAACTGCTCCTACACTGCTTTATCTGGTTAATTAAAAAGGATATCTAGGGGGTTTATGTCAACTTGAATAATGATGATGCTTTTCTGTACATATTAGAATTCTCCCTGAAAAATCTAGTAAATAGCATTGCCATGTTGAAATTGTAGATTTTATTCAGGAAATAGATTACGTCTGCTGTTTTGAAAGGGAAAGACATATGATTTTCTTCAAAACAAAAGCAATTCTGAGACGACTAAACATTCTTTACATTAAATGTACCTTCTTTAGGTTAAATATCTGAGAAATCTGACTTCCTTACCATTTATATCTCTTTTGCAATTTTCTTTTTCACTGGGTGGAGTTGTTCCTTAAGAGTTCAAAATGTTCTTGATCTTTTTGATTAGTCAGTATTTAAAACTATCAAATCTTGAAAGCATAAAATCTTTCATAATGTAATCTGACATCCTTATTGTTTTTATATGCTATGAGCTGAATGTGTGCAGTCCTTATTCATATAGTTTATTATTATCTCATAAATAAATCTCAGCAACTACTGTGAAATAATTTTTTAAGTGTGCATGTAAATTTTTTTGTACATAAAAAACATAATGTGAGTGATTACTTTTTTATTGCAGATCTCCTATAGACCTATTACAGTTTTTTTCTGAAGATTTTACAATAATGATTCATTTTCTCTCTAAAATGTTAGTGTTCTTGAGATAGCCATTTTGAATCCATAAATTATTTAAAAACCTTTTAAAGATTTTTAATCAATTAAATACCATGATTTTTTCTGAAAATTGGATTGTTTAAATTTAAATTCTATTGCTTTTTACAAATAAAAGCAAGCATTAAAACTAACAACTTCAGGGGGAAAAAAAGGAACAAGGACCAAAACGAGATCTTAAACATTTTGAGGACTTTGAATTATTTAATATTGTTACAACATTATTAGTCTTAGATGCCTGTTAATGTCAAGTTAGGAACTAAACTACGTCTAATTATATATGACAATAGTACTGCATTTGTATTAAAGAAAGCTGTCATTAGTCTATATAGATTATAATTATTTTTCAGTATTTTTTCTTTGAATTTTGTACTGTAGCTGACTGGGAAGTGGAGACAAAAGTGAAAATACCATCTAACTGCTCCTAATGAAATACAGCAAAACAGAAAATGCATCTTTAAAATTTTGAGGCTGTCTGCATTGAAAGCTAGATTGTTGAGGTCTGTTTCTATTACTCCATCTCCAAATCTCTAAAATCAAAGAATTTGGAAATCTGTGTAACAATTTCTTTTAATACTGGTGCAATAACATGAGATGTAAGGAAAGATGTTTGCTATGAAGCATGTCATAGGACTGATGGAGTGCTTGGTCGCAGGAAGAGAACGGAATCAAATTGAAATGTATAATGTTCCTAATGATAATTTGATATTTTATGCTCTGAAACATAACAAATATGAGGAGTTGTTATTATTATTATTGTGTTTAGCCCTGGCTTTCTGTCCCATGTGAAGGATACAATACTTTTTGGTAAAAAAGAATATTATGAGTCACAAAATAAAGACATAACTTTGTAGAAACCATATTAAATCTGTTCTGGCAAAAAAGTTGCACCCTTGCTATTTTTGTGAGTTTTAGCACAATTGCCTTCAGAATCATTTAATATCAGATCCTCTTTACCAGACAGTGTACTCAGGAAGTAACTCACAAGTCCAGTGATCTCTAAAACTGCTGTGCTGATGCTATTTAGTAACATCACGCTGCTAATTCATTACATGTCTTCCACTTGTCTTTAACTAGTGCTTAGATGGTAAACTGAATGTGCTTAAATTATGTTTATGGCAGATTACAGGGGAATAAGATGAAGAAAAATAAAGAAAGGAGAAGATGAATGAGACCATACAACACTACTTTCATGATGAAAATGCTTTGTCAGTTAGGCCCATGCAATGTCTGATTCTCTACCATCTTCAGGCTGTACATACTTTGCTCTTCCCTGAATCACATATTTGTTCATTAAATACCATTCTTTGTGCTTTTGCTCCCCTAAGTACTTTCCTCTGTTGTGGTGGAAACATTCTAGCAGCTTGACAGTCTCTAACTTTCAGTTTTCGCCTGTTTTAGAGGACATTCTTGAAGTATGGTGGAAGAGAGAGGATTCAATAAAAAGCAAGTATTAACTGCTTGATACAGTCCTTACAGACACTGTTAATTACATAGACTTATTTTCATAACAAAAGGGTTATGCAGAGAATTATTTTCAGTCAGTTGCTTTTTCCTGTATTAGTTTGCATGCAAAGTTTTTCCTTCTGTTACGGGACGTTGAAGAATCAAATCTTTTATACATTTTATTTAAACACTGTAAAAATATTCAATTTACAATTTAAATTGATTACATCTCAAAGCAGAGAATAAAAGGAAATAATGATAGCAGGAAGACTTGTTTAAAAAAACACTGCAAATGTGGTGATGCATTATTCAAGGATGAACATTTCCTTCATGCAGTGCAGGAATCTGATAAGATCCTGGATACTGTGAAATTACTGCAACAACAATAATGCAATTGTATTAGAATTTCACCTTTCTTTGCTGCCGTTGCTTTGGCCTCTTTAATATCATTCTTTATTCATTATCTTAGAAATGAAGTCTATTGTGGACTTCGCATACCACCCCCTCTCTATTTTCAGACCAACTTGCCAACAGGTTCTAAGTCCTTAAGTGAAACTGGTACAGGACATGCAGCTGTGGGACTGATCCAGGCTAGGCTACATAGTAAGACTTATGACTTTTCTAGACTCTTCCACCCTAGACAAGAGTGGACACAAAAATAATGTTTCAGAAGCATAACAAAGAAGGATGTTTGGAAACAGGTGTTGCAGTAAAGAGTTGTTAATGTCTGGTTCTGCTAACAAAGACTTTGGCTAGAAAGGTAAGAGGCATGACAGTGAAATCATCATTTCTATCAGGATGGAGGCAAACCCAGATCTTCAAGGCTCAGTAACACGACTGTCACGATTGCCTGTGGCCATTGGATTTTCTGTTATCAAACCATAATTGTGAAATACGACATCTCATGACATTTCAGGCAACGCTTCAGCATTCATTCTTTTCCTGTAAACCCCTGAATAATCTGCTTTTATGTAGGGAATTGAGCGGAGAGAGACTAACACTTTCCCACATACTGAAAGCTACTCCTGTGGGGTTTATATGGTCTGTAGAAAATGAACACAAAATTCCACTTAGTTATCATTATGTTCCACATGAGCAGTATCCTCTAGGTCTTGTTTTAGCCAGACATTTTGATAATCCCCTCCTCAAAGGATAACCTAGAAATGGGGGTGTACCTATGCTCGGGGCAGCACTGTATTTTCTAGAGTACAATATGCATGTATTATTTATTTGTTATTTTCTGCTTACTTCCATTGTTTCAGTAATAAGTATTTCTAACTACTTTACAGTACAGAATATAAAATCTATATGAGTTTTAAATGCATATGTTTTTGCTTCTGTTCTTTTGAAAGCAAAAAGTTACGCTAAGTCAGTTCTATATTATTACATCCTCTCTAGGGACTTGAGTAAAAAAAAGTCTATGAACCATTGCATTAAATCACCAGTCAATGAGGCCACTCACAGTACATAAACCTAACTGTGTTCATCAGTCTTTTCTGGGTCAAGGCAAAGAATGTATTCACTTGCCAGTACTGCCTTAAAGACAACTTGGCAAACAAAAGGTTCAAGCACAACAAGAAAAGCATCATTCTTATGAAGACACTTGACATTCCCTGAAGCATCCACACCCAAAAAAATCAGTCCACACCTGAAAAGCAGACTAAACTAAAACCAGTTTAAATATATTCAAGTAAGAGAAGTACAAATATTTACAAATATTAAGCAATTGTTCTTTGTACTTCTAATTCATCTGTTTGCATTAAACTTAAATACGCAAAGGTCTCTCAGTATCACTGAGAAAACTGAAAACTTGATAAGCTCTGAAACTCGTTGTGTTCACTGAAAATGTGTAACTGTAGGTGTGTAGTAATTCTGAAGATGTTGTTGTCTTTTCATACTTCAGGTTGTTCCTCATGCTTCATACACAACGTAATTAACCTCCGGTTGAGAACAACCTCTGTTTTTCATTCAGAACATGAATCCTTTCAGTACAGCTAACATACCAAGTGGATTGTGTTAAGAGTGCTTGTATATTGTTACAAAATGCTATTGTTTTGTACAGGTATTTGTACTACAGAGTATATTAATGCGAAAGAATAATCTATGTGCCAACGTTGCCAAGTTACATGTTGAAATATTAAAGATACATAAAAATGGATCTGCAATGGAAATGTTGATTCTAAAGAAAGAGACTTAAATGGCTGCTTCTCTTTGTCTTTTAAAAAAATAACTACATCTCTAAAACACAAGCCGTTTTGAGAAAACATTCTATACATTCAGCTTATCCACTGAAACTTCTT
The DNA here is from genome assembly GCA_038380795.1 of Pyrocephalus nanus. NCBI lineage: Eukaryota > Metazoa > Chordata > Aves > Passeriformes > Tyrannidae > Pyrocephalus > Pyrocephalus nanus. The sequence continues at coordinate 17,065,687 of CM076267.1, read as the reverse complement.
ATACTCTGTAGCTGTTTTAACCACTGAGCTTAAGCTTTATGTTCTTATAATGCATAGAATGCTTTTTTTTTTGTTTGTCTTTAATATTTCTGATTGTGATACTGGGAGACAGATGAAGGAGCTGGAAATCAGGATTTCTTGAGTTGTTTTTTTCCATTCTCCAGCCCACTAAATTGGCTTCTCTGAAAAATATTATTTAGCTATCTGAATTTAAGAGAACAGTTTAGCAGGTACCTAAGAGATGACACAAGTTTTGAGAGGGATTTGTAAACTAAGGCTAATGTGCTAACTGCAGCATTTAAAATGCAAAATATTTATACTAAGAATTGGGAAACATTTTATTGTGGTTTATATACTCTCTGACATTTAAAGAGTTGCTTCTTTTTCTGCCATGGAAATGCCATGTAAAATCCATTGGATTGAATACAGGTGATATTTTTATATTTCACCTGTGTGAGATTTGTTTGTTGGCTTCTTTTGTATTCAGATTATGTTTCCACTTGATTCTTTCCCTCCAATTGCCTCCCAATTATCTGGGACACAAGAACTCATGTTTATAGAAAAGTGGTGAGGAAAAGTTTATCTAGTGTGATAGAACTAGTATATAGTTGTGTTCTAGGTTCATCTTTAAAATTCTGCTCTCATGGTTATCTCATGGCTCAGCTGCTGTGCCTATAGAGCCAAACTCTCTGCCTCTGTGGGGTATGTTGGCAAGCACATGAGCACACAAGAATGCATTTGAATAACCTTTGAAAAATATCCTTGCAATATTTATACATGTGTGGTTGGAGAGATGTTCATGGCTCCAGACCTGTTCCTACATAATTTTTTACATAAAACTACATTTCTCCCTACAGTATTTCAACATTTACTGTCTTGAATAAAACAAGATAAATATTTTTATTTTTATTTCCCTGGAAGGTTAGAATATTTTATTTATCTTTCTTCAAGTTGAAGACAAAAAGAAGCGTGAGATTTCTGAGTCAGAATCTATAATTTAGAGAAAGATGAATGAATGCTGTTTAAAACTGTATGTAGATATGGTCACTTATTACTAAGTTCTCTGCCACTTTCTTACATGAAATTACTTTCTTCTGATGCTGATATGAACAATTCTTTCACTGATGGGCAATCACTGCCTAATTTAGTAGGAATATATAAATACCTAAATAAATTTTAAAGCTGTAAATCTGTTCATGGCCAGTTAATTTGGGCAGCACTAGAGATAGCCCTGTGAGTACTTCCCTGCCAAAATGCAAGTGATAGTTAATATATATACAAAACTGAATTTCCCAGAAAAAGAAACATAGCTTTGGTTATAGTCATGGTTTGTTTGGGGAAAAGTAGACAAACTGATCACTGCTCTTGGGGAATGCTTTAATGGAAATGACATTAATTTGATCCTTTAAAAGTCATTCAGTTATTAGTTAACACAAGGGCTATCCAGTAATGTAGTATTAATCGTTAGGTTATACACCAGAGCTTCCAGACACTTAATGCCTGGTGTTAGAATGTAATTCACATCATTTGCCTTCAAAAACAAAGGCCATTTCCTCTCTTGAACAAAAGGGGGGTAGCAGCACAGATCCCAGGAGACTGTCAGGCAACAAAACAGCTGAGAACAGCTGAGAACATGGCAAATTTTGCTCTAAACTGCCTATATTTTCATTCCAATACCTGTAAGGAGCAACTACTTTGTTCACAGCTTTTCACCTAAAGTTATTTTGCAATTGTTTTTCACTGAAAATCAGGAAAGGGTACAATCCTCTCTTAAATTTTGCTATTGGTTGTGAATGTTATTTGAATAATGCAGTTTAGTCAACAGGTTAAATATTTTGAAATAATATTATTTCAAAATTTGACCTAACACTTTTAAACAGTTGGTTTACACCTTCCAGCAGTGCACATTCAAGTGAGTTTCACTGTATTTTCCTTATGAATGGAATAGATAGTAACTCACACAGTGTCTCTAACTAATAGATAAATGAGAGTTGTTTAAAATGATACCTGAACAGAAACAGTAAGTTTTGTTCTATGAACAGTGGTTGATGTAATGACCAGGATTTATTATCTTTCTATGAATCAATATTTTGATGACTTCCAAAAGAAGAGGAAAACATAGAAGCTTTCCACTAACTTTCATTTAAGGTCTCTTGAGGACTCTTTTGAGAGTGCACCCTCAGCAAGTTGGCAGATGACATCAAGAGGAGTGGTGTGGTTGACACACCTGAAGGACAGGATTCCGTCCAGAGGGACCTGGACAAGCTCGAGCAGTGGGCCCATGGGAACCTTATGAAGTTCAACAGGGCTGGGTCAGCTGCTGCTATCAACACAGGCTGGAGGATAAAGGCATTGAGAGCAGCCCTGCTGAGAAGGAATTAGGGGTATAGGTGGATTAAAGATTGAACATGACCCATTAATGTGCATTTGCAGCCCAGAAATCCAGTGCTATCCTGGGCTACATCAAAAGCAGAGTGGCCAGAAGGTCAAAGAATGTGATTCTGACCTTCCACTCTGCTCTGATGAGACTCCACCTGGAGTACTACATCCAGCTTTGGGATCTCCAACAATAAGAAGGACATAGACCTGTTGGAGTGAGTCCAGGGTAGGGCCATCAAGTTGATCAGAGGGTTGGAGCACCTCTCCTGTGAAGACAGGTGGAGAGAGTTGAGGTCATTCAGCCTGGGGAAGAGAAGGCTCCATGGAGGCCTTATTGTAGCCTTCCAGTACCTACAAGGGACCTACAAGAAAGCTGGGGACAGACTTTTCAGCAGGGCCTGCTGCAATATGACGAGAGGTAACTGTTTTAAACTAAAAGAAGCTCAATTCAGATTAGATACAAGAAGGAAGCTTTTTACAATGACGGTGATAAAACACTGCCTCAGGTTGCCCAGAGAGGCAGTAGATGCCCCATTCCTGCAAATATTAAAGGCAGTGTTGGATGGGGCTCTGAGCAACCTGATCTGTTTGAAGATGTCCCTGCTCATTGCAGCTGGTTCAAATAGATGACCTGTAAAGGTCCCCTACAAAAGTCTCCCAGGAAATTTGTGGCAAAAATATTTCCTCTGTTATGGCACATCACTGAAGATTCTAATTCCAGATACCAAAAATTGTTGATAGTTACTGAGTTCCCACTTATCTCTTGAAAATATTTTTATTATTATTTTCCAAAACTCTGAAAATAATTTTCTAACATGAGGTGCTTTTGGCATGTGTAAAGGACAAAGAAAACTAGGCTACATTCCTTATGTGGTTTTTGGTTGGTTGGCTCCTTTCCACTGATATTCCATGGGGTGAGATAAAGGAGGCCACACAAAATTGACACAGATTAAAGATTTTAGATCATTACGATGATTGTGAGTAACTTTCGTAACATTCTGCACATCTTTTTATCTTCCTCATACTTTCTGTTTAAAATCTTACAAAGTTCTTGAAATTTACATTAATGAAAACACATTTTTTCTTCAGGAATAACAGCATTGCATCTCCACAACTCACTAGGAAGTAAAAAACCATACATTCAAAATAATGTGCAAGTAAAAGATGCATTTAAAACCATATTGCTACATAATAGTCCTGTTTACAGTCTTTCCTACAGCTTTTCTCACAGAAAAATGCAGATTTGGATTCTAACTGGAATAAAAATGCCAGAAAACTTTGGCAAGAGGATGGTTGCTGCATACTTAGGGATATTGCATGGAGAAAGAAATGTGTTTGTAATTAGGGAAACACAGAAGAGTTCTGATTACATCTAAGAAAAGCCAAAGAGAGTAACTTTCTGAGGGACAGACCACGTAATCTTAAATGGATGAAAACTCAGCTTACATTATAGTAGTTAAAGAAAGTACGTAGCTTCTCACTGAGTTGCTTTAACAGACCAGCTACTTCAGAGTCTTCTATAATCCATTACTAAATTGATTTTTGAATTAAAATATTCACATATTTTGCCCTACAAGGTTCAAAAATGTTCATGAGTTTTCTCTTAAAATCTCTGAGTAATGGTTACAAAAATTCATAAAAACATTCTGCTGAAGATAGTTTAATCTATCTACTGAACTCATTGTTCTAAATAGATAAACCTGACTATATTGTGTTTTTAAAAGTGTCTAAACTTTGCTTGATTTTGATGAAGATTTAAATTGAAAGTAAAGTGCTGCTGCTTCTTCTCAATGGAAGATTTTCATATCTACCTGACCCATGCTAACCAGGCACTTCTAAATAGCATCACTTTAAAAATATTTTAAGCACTCGGTCTGACTAGTTAGAGTTAGACTGTTTAGTCTCACACATTTAAACTATGAGCCCAAAAAAATTTTACAAGCTAAACTTCTGAACTTGGAGAGCCAAAGTAACTTAGATCTGCTGAACTAACAATGGCACAGAAATGTCAGCATAAGCATTATCTCTGTGAAACAAGTTCTGATTGAGGGATGTTGATAGATTGCCTTTTATATCTGACCAGCAGACAGGTTGTATGGAACTTGGGACAGCACAGATACCTGCGTTTTGAGATGGTTTGAGAAAGTTAAAGCTTCTGAGTGAGTTCCTTGAAGCATTCTCTGCTTAGACATGAGACCATATTTTTATGGCACACAGCACTAACAGATGTGGTACTACAATTTAATTTACTGTGAATAGCCAAGTTTCATCAAAGCACTATTATTCTCTGAAAATGTCTGGGGAATATTAAGCCCTTGACTTTTCAAAATATAATACTCAGGACTGACCTCTTCCAGTTGCTGCTTTTCTGATGATCATCTTACATTACGAATTTCAGGTCCCTATTCATTAGGGTAGTGACCAAAAAGCTTCTGAGCCCTATGCCCATGGTACCTGAGGGTCTCACTCATTGTTCTCATTGTTGAATATGCAAATATGTGAAATCATTCTTTTTAGAAAGAACAAGTGAGCCAGTGGAAAGTGAAGATACTTCAGTCAAAAAAAAAAAAAAAAAAAAGAAATTCGTGTCTTCTCAAAACAGGTCCATATCAGCACATGTAACAGATCTAGAGTTTTAATTCATGTTTATGAGAAAAACAAATCCCATTACCTTTATATAAATGCAGGAGAATCTGTCCGGGGAAAATGGCAGCAGAAGAGGAAAGTGAATGAGACTGAAGTTCTCATCTGCAATAGGTGTTTGCTTTATATGTTTGTTGAAGTCAAATAGGTAGCATTTCTGTCCCTGGAACAAACTGTGTCTAAAAAAAGGTCTTGAAACACCTTATTTTCTTTTCTCCTTCAGAACCATAGTATACTCAATAGCTTAGCTAAAGGGACACACCAATCCTAGATATTAAATCCCTGAATCCTGAACACATTCTTGTGTAAACTTCACCTGTGAAAGTCATTCTTACTACAAAATAAAGACTAATATATTGACATTAGGTACCAAACCTGCAATCATGTTTGCTAAGCACAAAAGAAAGCTTTTTCTTCATGATAAATTTGCCCTGAGTCCCTTGAAGAATGTCATGGTATGTCAGCATATAATTACAAGAAAAAGCTACTGTACCTTATGATTACTTCTTTAAAACTTCCTCCTAGGGTTTTCCTCTTGCACAACATACACTTGTTTCTCATCACAGATCTATCCAGCATTGCTGGGCCAAGAGTGCTCCCAGTTCTCCACCTAGAATGGAGAATCATGGATGAAAGCACAGCCCTTATATTGCTGTTCTGAATGCTACAAACCAGACAAAATTTGTGGGACTACTGTAGTTTAATCTCTATGTTGACAGAGTCTTGTTGGATTGACTTACCTTTGGGAAAACATTTTTAGGTTTTCTGAGTGTTAACTGTACAATACATGATATGTGTTGCTGATATTTTTCTTATTCTGTAACAACCCTAATATTTCTTAGTGGAATTGTCACAATGTGATATAGAGATCAATTGGTATAAAGATGTTTTTCAACAGTTGTGATTACTTTAAAGGATATTTTGTAAGACGTTTGTCTGGAAGCATTTAAAAGCTAATACAAACTCACTGTTTATTTTAATCAGTCAATCATACTTTTACTTTTTCTCAGTATTTTTCTTCCGTTCTAAATTTTTGAATCTTAACTGTTCATAGCAAATTTTGACTTTTCCTCTTTCTTTACCCTTCACAGAACAAATCTTTTGGATCTTTTAGGGTGTTCAAGCAATGTTCTGACATACATTCAGAATCTCTTTACACCATATTCTTCTTTTTTTTTTTTCTTTTGTTCTCGATTCAAATATAAACAGTTACATTCCCTTTACACTTAAAAATAAAATAGTATATAACTATTAGTTTTTCACAGACTAAAACAATGCTTACAGTTTACTGAGATCTGAGTTGTAACAGGCCCTGATTCAATTCTCAGAGATATGAAGAGGAGTATCATTTAAGTAAAAACTGAACTACTGTTCTATGGTGAGGATGTCCTGATTTTCAAATGCATGTACTGAGACTTGCTGACATAATGACTACAACGCATAGTCCTTTTTCAAAGCATTTAATCACTTCATTATATGTTATTTAATTCTGTATTAGTTCTTTTTGATATTGTAAATATCGACATGCATAAAAGCAAAGCAATAGTCAGTTGAAATTACTATTGCTATCATTATTCAGAAAAAAGTATACTCACCACTGCCTTTAATAGACCTTTACCTGAATAAAAGACAGGAAAAAAATCCTTTTCATTGCAACTTGTAAAATCTTGGAACCTAGTCCTTAAATCTGTCCTCAGTTGCAAGAATAAGTACTGAGAATTTAAATTGCATCAAACTGAAGGATGCTGCAGAAACATGTTCTGCCCTGTTTCTTAAGTGCTATGAAACAAAATGAAAACACTGTCTCTAAATATTTCTTTCTATCAATCTTTAGTGGTTGATTAAATATTTGTGCCATTCAATAGCAATTCTGTAGAGCAGGCTCAATGCTGAGAAACTCACTGAAGTGCAAGACAGAGTCATATCGTGGTGAATCGTTGTTAAATTCTGCTTATATGTGCGAAGGCACAGAGCAGTGTGTACTGAAGCACCATCTCCTAGATAAAGATATGATTTATTTTCACTAAGAATTTCTTAATTTGACAATAGTCTATAAACAAAACAAATCTGGTGTGTGAGCTTTTCATATTATTTTCCTCCCTCTGGATATGATTATTTGCTTAGAAAAGTTCTCTGCAGTCTGTTTTTCAGGTGGGCAGTATGCTTGCTAGCCATGACCTACTGCTGACAAGATTACAGTCTACAATATAGACCGAGGAAGACAAATGCCTTTTAACTTGGAAATGTCAAGAAAAGCTCTACTGTTTTACTGGTTTATGACCTTCATTATGGCCTTAGAATTGAAAAATCTTTCTAAACTCCTACCCATCTGCTCCAAGTAAAGCAAATGTTTGTGCTGCTGCTCTCCATAATCCCCTTTTCCTTTCTCCCACATCTGCTACTGACCAGGCCTTTTCTTCATTGTAATGGGAGTGCTTAGTTTGAAAAGACACAACATATTTGAAACTAGAAGATGTCATTGTTATTAAAACATTTTACTTATGCTCAAAATCAAGGTTTAGGAATCTTCAGATTCCCTCAGTGATTTTGGGCAGCTGACTCAATCCCTCCATGCTTTAGTCTCCTATTTGTAAAAGGGAATAATAATATCTAATTTTAGGAGAAAAATAGTTTTGCTTTTTTTGATTGAAAGAATTATTTCCTTACACAAAATTAGGAAATAATATTACCTCATTAATCTTCCACATATTGTGAATAATGCAAGTATTTTTTAAAGTAAGAATACTGTCTCAAAATGCGTTAAAAATTATGTATGAACTGCCATGTTTTGGTTTTGAGTGTACTGTACCTTCTGCTCTTTCAGTCTTTGTGGACAGTGCGATAGTAAAGTAGTTGAATAAAAAGTACCAGAGATTTCCTGCTCTTCTGTTGAACACCAGTAAGCTCTATGTACTGTATTCTGCAAGTGCAAAACACAGGAGTTCTCCTTACCATCACATTCATTTGGAAGGCCACATGTCTTGAGAGAAAACCTATTAAGGCCAGTCCATGTACGGAAGCTTCTATTGGTTTAATTATATAAATCACATTTATATGACATGTATAAACACTACACTGCACTGTATCTTGGCAGGCACATGTTATTCAATTTGCTTCCAAGATTTCAGGTTGCTGAGTGTCACGTATTGCATGCTCCAAGTAAAATGCAAAAAAACAAAGGCAAAAAAATTGCAACCCTCTCCCCACTCCCATAGGTATTGAACCTGGGTGTATTTGGCTTTAGGATTTCTGGGATTTTCTTACCACTTTGCCAAGTGGAATAGCCTTAAAAATGGCTTCAAATGAGAGGTTTTTAACCTAAATAAGCATAGGCAGAAGTGGCTTAGCTTGTCAATGCATTTTTTTGGAGTAGATCTTACCCTGCACCTTCTTGTTTCAGTCCAATGAAGGAGAAAGCCACAGATCCTTTGAATTAATTGTTCCTGCTTTCAAAGGACTTGTTTATACAGCAGAGTAGACATTCAGTGAGTTGTTTAGAGATACTTATGCTATGGAGATGTGACTTGTTGCAGAAGATGGGAGGACACGAAGGTCACTTGACTTCCAAAGGCCTGAACAGTTGTGTTGATAACAAACATGCCATTCTAGGAATGCATACACATACAGGGTGGCCAGAACAGGCTACAGAGTTTCTACATGAAACTATGTGAGAAAGTTATTCTGTCTTCCATTTCAGAGCAAACTTTCAGAGAAACCAACGTCAGTATCAAAGGGTGAGACTGCAATTACACTTTCGGTTGCTTCTAGCACTGCTGGTGCATTGCAAACCTGTTTGGTTTCAGCATGACAGGGTATGGCAGTGGTGGTAAATGTTTGTGGATTGACAGCTGGCCAGTGCATACTGTACCTCTAGAAATGCATTAGAAACAACATCTAATTTCAGGAAAGGTTTACAAATACACTAGGATCAGAATCAACTGCACTTGGAATTCCCTCCTTCAGGTGGGTGGTCTGTACGACACCTATGAAGGGAACACTTGAAGGTCACCCAGGATTACAGGTGTATGAATATGGGTTTGAGACATACTGGTAAGATGGACAGCAACAGGCAGAGGAAATTACATGGCACCAATAAGGAAAAACCAGTGCTTGGTTTTCTCCCAGTAGCACTGTATGAAGAGTGTCTTGCTGCCTGTGACTGTATGGATGGCAAGTGAGGAGTGCATTTGGATTTTCCTGTTCCTGTCAGAAATGGATAGTTCCTGAACTGGGTTCATAATGTGGAAAATAGGAAGTTGTAAGGGTCAAATACTTGTGGTAAAAAAAAAAAAAAAAAAAAAAAAAGTAACTGGTAAGGTAGATAAAAGCATTGATACAGGCAATGTATCATAGTGTCTGTCATATTACCACATGGTACATATGCCCTTATTGTAGCGTATTGCCTCTCTTAATACCCATTGCAGTTAATTGTAGTTGAAAAGAAATATCATCAGAGTCTGTATACAGCAATGTGTTATGGGATAGCTTTTATTTATTGTAGACAGATTATGTGAGTTATGCTCTACCTGATACTTGTTTTAAGATTATTTTTTTTTTAAGATTATTTTGTCCCCCAATTCAAGGGACATACTGAAATACAGAAGGCTGAAAAAGCTGTTTTTAATTTTGTTTAGTGACAGATTTTGCATTGTTTTAACTGATTGTTAAGGCTAGATTCTGGGCAATCAGGTCTATATTTTGAAATCAGGTCTATATTTTCTAGGAGGAGCTTTACCCTCTTCCAATTCAATATTATATAACAAACTTCAGCCTTCTAAAAACAAGCGAGTTTTATGGTCATGTTTAAGCTCTTTTTTTATTCTTTATCACAGTGCCTGCCAGGAGTTGAGAGCTGCAAGGACTATTGTAATCTGTAACTAAATATGTTGCTGCTTCTCATTCTTCTTTCCTTCTTGATTATAATTTAAACCCCCCACCCACACACACACACAAAAACCCAACCCTCCCAACAACCACCACCAACAGCAAAACAAAAATAAAGCCCCAAACTTTCTAAGGAAAAGGTATAAATATAATGATTTTCAGGGAAATGTATCTATAGTAAATGCAAATTATTCTTTTTGTTGGAAGTGCCACTGTGCAAATGTGCAGAAATGAGCTGAACACCTCAGCATCAAGGCACACACAAGACTAGCCAGTTCCTTTTTCAAAAGTCCACAGGATTGTCCTTTGACATTGTGTACAGAGCACATTTACAAATGAAACCCTTTATCCTTCTAGACCTTTTCCTAAGTATTTTTAGCTTATGCAACAGCATCTGGTTTAAAACAGGAAACAGGCTTATAGCTAAATGACTTTTGCACATAAATATTTAAGACTCTATATACTGAAATGTGACACCACAAGTTATCATTTCCGGTGTGCAACCTCTTATACTCAGTTTTATTTTGGCAGATATAAAATACCACAGAGACATGATAAATGTAAAGTCCTTCTCAGGAAACAAATTAAGTTCTAATATAATTTTGGAGTGCTATAATCTTAGAGCAGTATTTATGATTTTGTTGAACTGCCATTTTTTGTTTGTTTGTTTGGATTTTTTTTTCCAAAGTTGATCTGCCCTTACTTTTACTTAAAAGTTTGGCCTAGTCTGCTCCCTCTTTAGGTAGTGGGAGTTTTGCTGTGGATTTCAGCTGATAATTTGTATTACAGGAATGCCTAATCAAATAGTGTAAATTCTCTTTATTCATGGGATATCTACAAGTCTTAGGAGGTACATTAGCCAAAAAGCATAGTTACATTATTCTGGAATTCAGTGTTGGGGAGGGAGAGTTATAGTACGGAAGTAAATGATCACAGTGGCAATTGACATGTTTACTATACTAACTTTTTTTTTTTTAATGTCTCTTCTCAGTTGTGCATCCTTATCCCATGCTTATATTTGTAGTTTTCCTCAGGATATGAACTACAAATATCTTCTTCTTCTAACTGGCCCACTTCAGCCAAATATCCTGGCCTGTTCTACTGCCTTTCCACTGGTCTCAGATGGACATTCTTCTTACTCATAACTTTGCAGTGGGTAGCAGCAGGCCTGGTAGAAAACAGTTTGAAAGCATGCAAAATCTCCTACATGTCAGGGCTCCCAGATTGGTTTCTCCAGACTCTGGAATATCTGAAGAGATCACTGGCTAATCGCTTCAGGTTAATCTTAATGAAGGTGTTAGTAATAATGAACAATTTAGTGGCTAATAAGAACTTCATTTTGTACTTGCTCAGTACAGGAGGGATTTTTAGTATTACGTTCTGTTGCATGGATATTATAAGATGCATAAAGAGCGGTAGGCCTGCCACTGAAGCACTCTTAAAACACAGATATACCTCAGACAAGGAAACGATTGAGAACAGTTGTTCAAAAACGGAGTGGGCTGCTTGAAAGGAAGCAAAGGAAAAATGAGAGGATAGTCATGGACACCTTAAAGGAGGTTGGGTGCACAGTGTCTAAGACTGAGAACAGGGGAGGGGCCCATGTGCAACAGAGCAGAGTTAGCTCCGATGTAGTAGGGCTCTCAGCTATGAGCAGCTTTACTCAGAGCTGTTTTTCCACTCCAGTTTTCTTAGACTTAGTCCTACCTGCCTCCCATGGACCTAGGAGACATGGAAGTTATAGAAAAAAAATCATTTATTTTTCCTCCACAGCTGGTAGTCATGATCAGAAAAAGGTGTCTTTTAGAGACAGCACAAAAGGATGTTATGGTCAGAAAGGACGATTCCCTCCCTTTCCAGAGAACTTTAGAGCCCCATCAACTTGCTATTAAAGTTTTGAGTAGTTCAAGCTTAGGTGCAAGCATTTTTAGGAATACTACTTTCTTTATGCTGTTTCTAAAAAACATCACTTAAAAAATCTAAGGAATGCACATTCTTAGCTTAGTACATCTAAGTATATTGGTAACAGCAGGTAGGGATGGGCATGCAAGGTCTAGGTACTCTAGTAGTCTGATACAAAAATCTAATAGATCTATTCAAACTACATGAAGAATTTGCTGTCCATCTTGATTTAAAATGATAGCCTTACTTTGAACAATGGTTACATTTTATCAGTATAGGTTTATTTCATAAGGAAAAGAAGTTCTGAAAAGTTTATAACCTCTTATTTTTTTCCTTATTAAAAGCCAATGATAATTGTGATCATACTGATTTGATTTTTAGCATGGTAGCATTTTGAATCAAATTTTGAAAAGAAGTAGTAACTTCTGTAAAATTATCAATGAAAAAATAAAATACTTTCAATTTTCCTGTGGTTTTCATTTAGAGAAAACTTACATGGAGTAAAAAATGACCAGCTGAGTTTATTTGTGATGAAAACAAAATTTTTTTAGATACATAAATCATTAAGTAGACTATTTTTTAATTATATTTATTTTTATCCTCCAGGGGAACTTGTATGTCCAGCAACTGAAGACAAGAAAGAAGTCAGTGTCATGGCTAATTGTTTTATACCTTTCCACTAAATTTTAGCAGATCTGAGCTTGAACACTGCCCTTTTCTTGCTCCACACTGGTCAGATGATAAGGATTAATTTGCTGTGACCTATTTGTTTTGACCTTGCTATGACCTTTAAGCTTTTTTATCCCTTTTCCTGACACTGTCTGTCGTCTACCTTGAGCAGCCAAGTATAATTTCAAAGCAGTGTTCTGTAGGACTCATAGTTTTATAGCACAGTCATTCCTTCCAGCACATAAAAGATCATTTGCCTATAAACATTGTTGATGAAAATAAGAGTAAAATGGGTCCGTTTTAAGCTTCCCAGATTATGCCTCTGGGTGAATGCTACAAAAGGACTGAAAGAGGTGGTACACACTCTTTCAACTGTTTGAGTCCATTATTTAATTTAATTCCTGTAGAGATATTTGCAGATACATAGGAACCTCTGTATATATGATATAAAAAATGTCCATTGTGGTATATTTCAACAGACTGGGCTTCATACACTTCCTATGGTGTTTAAAGATATTTTACTGCTAAGTTTTCACTCTTCTGTTGGAATTTTTTAATCCATCTCTAATTATTACATATGAGCCATATGTATATGTTCATAGATTTATAGAGTTCACACCTGGCTTAGACCCCTATATGTATTCCAGATTGGTTTTGACCTGTAAATTTTTTCTCTTCTCATCTTTAATGATCCTACTTGCACTTTATAGGGCAACTCTGACCACTCTGCTTTCACTTTGTAATTATAGCTGGAACTGAGCATTTTCCAGTGAACACCATTTGAGTTTTCTTTCCTTTTACCATGGCAGGTGATAGTTGTAACTTCTCCAGGTTCCATATTGCTTGTTTACTATTCAAGAGGAGCAGAAATCAGAACTTCATGTTTCTGGTGAGGGAGGCTCTTAGCTGTCAAGTGAGATGCAGTATCATAACATCCCAAACTGTTGATCTCAGCAATGTCATACTGTATGAAGAGAAGAGCTATGTTGTAAGAATAACGAGAAAATGGCAGTGCCCTAACAACTAAACGACTTATTTTCTTCAGTTTTCTAAACCAAAGTCACAATGATATAATACAGCAACTCTGAATAAAGCGTCTTGGGACCATGATTAATGCAGCTGTCCCAGATTCATGCAGATAAGGTTTACAGACATACACAAAGTATGCCCACATGCTCCCCCATGCTCCCTCATAAAATCCTTTACCTCACCACAAACCCTTATCAACTTGTTCTACTCATCTCTTTGCTGAGCTATAGATTAGAGGTCTTAGTCTAAAATTCCCATTTGTTTCACAAGATGTCCTGGCTGCACCATGAATATAGGAACATCCTCTTGGGTCCCAGTGCAGCAGAATATTTAAGCATATGCTTAGCTGTAAGCACATATTTTAAGTTCCAGAAAAGTAAGAATCTAATCATGTATTGAATCTGAGCCAGAAAATACAGCACAAGGCATGTGTAAGTAAGTGCAAACAGTTTGCTCAGGTTTTAGGGGTATGTTGAATTACTTTTTTTTTATCGGAAATGCCGTATAAACAGAGCCAGACTAAGTTTTGGGCATGGATAATCAGAACAATCTGCAACGGCTTCCCGTCTGTGGCTAATGGGATGTTTCTCCAAGCTTTGTCACCATGGCAAATACTTTTTAATACACAAACATTTGCTGCATTGAAAATCCACCCACTCTTGTTGAAAGATGGCCAGGTTTTGTAAAATTGCATTCCAACTACCCTGCTGATTTTTAAGATAAGCCCTTTCAGTTAACATTCCATGTGTCTAACAAAAGATGTGTGAAAAGCACAGTTTATAAGAACACACATGGAATCTTTACAGTTTCACTGTTCTCTACTTTAATGAGAAAATGAAGTTAAAAAGTCTTCTCATATGTACATGCATGCAAGCATGCAAACACAGTTTTATTCACTGGTTTTTTCTTTTTCTTTCCTTCCCAACCCTCAAAGGGACAAGCCAGTAACTCCATGCCAAGTTTCCATCTAAACTTAACTTCCCAGTTCTGGCAGGCATTCTGTGAACATCTCGTGTATTAATGAGAAATTAGTCTTTGAGGTTTCTTAGTCTTCACCGAGTGAAATGCATATGCTAGGTAATGAGGGATGTATTTAGTTTATCAAAGTAATTGCTCTTAACTTTTCTTCTTGATTAAATATGAATATCTAGTAGAGTTATGATGAATCTGTGATGTTCTTAAGCACAACACAAATAAAATCTAGGTGTTTTCACTTGTACTAAGGCTCTAGGAAGAATAATCTGTCCAGCTTTCATTTTCAGTGCCATATGGGTCTTTAATACCAGTAGGAAAGGTCCAAGCATTTACATGAAAGAGACATATCTGAGAAGAGATTTCAGAGGACATTTTCAGGAAGGTATGAGCCATAACAGTCCCAAGAAAAAGACAACTTTTTGGGAACTTTTGTGAAGCCTTCCAAGCCTTTAACTTGAAAGAAAAAAAAAAAAAAAAAGAGAGAGAGAGAGAGAGAGAGAGAGAGAGGGGAAAGAAGAGGGAAGTGAGAAATGTGAAAAAGAAAGGAAATCAAAAGACATTCCACTAATTCAAAACCTTCCGGTTTGTTCTTCAGGTCTACATAGGGAATATTTTTCTGAACTGTTGTGGGGTTTTTTTTGGCTAACTTTGACCCTTTTACACTTCTTAGCAAAATCCCTTGGCAGTTTCTTACTGAGTATGTTATTCTTCTGCCCTTTTAAAAAGTATTTACTTCAGATCTGACTAAAGGGTAAGTCTCCCTTAATGTTATCTTGCTAAACACAAGGGATGATCTGGTACAGGCCTATTCACATCCAAATGTTTCATACTTCCTTCACTAAAAAAATAAATTGCTAAGGCGCTACTGGTACACAAAAGGTACTGATCCTTACATGGTAAGCATCTCCAAATTTCCACAAAAGTATTTTCATAAAATTCCTGGAAAATCTCCAAGAGAAGATGCCACATGAATGTAAACAGAATTCCCCACAGTTCTCAGATACTTGTTGTTATCTTCGTCCTTTTGAAGTATCATCAGAAATTTCTCAAACAGAAAAGATAATAAATTACTCTGCTCACCCTATGAGGTCACTGGATGAGCTCATACTACAAAGAAAATAGAATTTGGAAGCCTGACACACAGTTTTTAGCACTAATGCAATTTAAATTTTTATAGGAAGAATGGCATCGTATTTTCAAAGCTGTTGTATGGTTTCAGACCAATTGGTTTGAGATTTATACTCACTAAAAGGAAATCAAAATTTCACTTGAAGAAGGAGGTGTGTGTATAACTAATATCATGTTCTCAAATTTGGCCTGAGTAAAAGCAGACATGGTCTAGCGGTGATTTTAAAAGACTAGCTTTTTCTACACAGGCTGGTTGTACCACAAAGTATTCTTAGTAAACTTGCAAATTCAGTAGCTGAGGCCACTCTGGCAGCATCCTACCTTTTACAAGCATGGCAGAGGGAGATTTGGTTATTAAACAAATATTCTCCCCTGGGTGTGTTACTTCTCAGATGCCATCTATAGCAGGTCCCTCATGCCCTAGGACCTCTTCTTATTCTCCTGGGCTTCTTGGGGGCCCATTCACAGCCACTTTTGCTGCTAGCAGCATAGTGCCTTCAACAGAGTTACTCCATGTGATTTCAGCATCTATAAATTACTTGCTGCATGGGGGAGAAAAAAGAAAAGTGGAGCTGTGCAAATGATAAAAATAGTGGATATTTTGAATTAAATACATTCTGGAACAAAAAAATATTTTCTGTCCAGCCGGGTCACAACACAAAGATTCAAAGCCAATTTAAGTCAAAGAAAAGATTCTTGCTAAAGCTGGTGAGCTTTGCTTGAAAACCTAAATCTACTGCAAAGAGATTCTTGCTTTCTGATGTGCACACAGGTGATCCAGGAATAGGAAAAAATCCTCTCTGGACTCAATTTTATCCAAAGCTTTAGTGGCAGAAAATATTTCAAATTAAATACTGTGTCTTTGTGGAGCAAAGTTGATGCTCTAAATAACTTAATTTCAAATATATTGAACTTATGACTTTACAGGTCACGTATAAATTTGTGAATTTAGCCTAGATATCATAAGGTGGACTGCAAAGTGTCTGTGTATTAGATGCTGGCAGGCTGGTTGTTGTGTCTAAATTCTGTATGAAAGCTTGTAAGACATTTACTTTCCCAATTCAGTATGGAGATTTCTTTCAAGAGAAAATATAAAAGTGTAACAGGAAGCAAGTCAATGCAAAATATCGAAGTCTTTTAAAATATTTAAATAATATTAACACTGATGAAATACTCATTTCCTAATTGCTTTGCACACAAAATCTTGGTCTTACTAAGGCCTCCAATAAATTGAAAGCAGACTAAGACAAGCTTTCATACAAGAAACATCTGGTTATTTAAGTTTCCTTCTTTTAATACTAATTTTAACAACTCCCAAACGTGGATAGAAATACTACCTTATACTTTTGTTTAAAGTTCATTTCCTGTCCCTGGGATATTTGCTGACCTTTTAATGCTGGCCATTTTGCTTTTCACTTTCTTATTCCTATTCTCATTGACTTCATTCCATTCTTGACCTCTCTTCCCCTCAAGAAAATTAAATGCAGTCCAAAACATGTTGGACACCAATTAGTTTTACAGCTCGTCTTACCTCCCCTCCTGCTGCATTCTTCAGTTCATTGAGTCCACTCCTCTTTTATACTTTTGGTCTTCACAAAACTTGTAGCCCCACTGCAAAATAAACACTGCTGGCATGAAATTAAAGCCTTTTTCTCTGCTGTTTTCTTCCTAGTAATCAATATCAACAAAAAGTGATCACTAGATACACAGGGAAAAATCTGATTAACTTCTACCTCTGGCTTTTGAAAAAAAAAAAAAAAAAGCCTGCTTTCTTTTCCTGTAGCTACAATATGAGAGAGGTCTATGGCACTTCACAACAGTAAATCCTGACTAAACAAAAAGTAAGAATAAAACTTTCTGTATACTTGCAGAGATTAACTTTGTATAGTTAAATTTACTTGTTCAACTCTTAATCATTAAGGTGTTGGAACAAGAAGAACATGTTTTTCTTTTCTTATGAGAGAGCATAGTCTTTCTTGTAGTTTAAAAGAATACTATAAAATATAAGCATACGGAATACAAACTTACATTTAAAACAATTATTCAAAAGTTAGACATATTTTGCACTTTTCACTGGTAAAAATCTGCTGTTTCAATGTGGTTATCAGTAGGATCTTGCCTAATAAATCTTCTGTTATTGGCCTAAACCATAATTCAGTGAGGCACTTACTAGGCACATACATGGCAAGGTTCAGAATATTGCTGCTTGGGTGGAAATCACTTCTCAGCTCCTGACAAAGCTGTTCCAAAATAGAAGATAAACAGGCATTTATTTAAATATCCTTCAGAAGTATACCTTGTGACAATATGGCTCAGATAAAATATTGTAGACAAAATCCCTGCAATTTTGGGGTTTTTTATGCGGCCACAGGTCTTACGAGCTGTCCATCAAAATTTTTTTTCAATTTCAGAATTGCAAGACTGGATATGAAGCATGTGTACATGTAAACAGTTTCAAATTTTTAGAGGTATTTTATATTGTATGTTATGTATATTTTTATAAATATGAATCATACATATCTATATCTATACAATAATATTTCTGCCCAGAAATAGCAATGTCATCTTTTAAATCTCTGCTCTTAATGATACTTGAGAACACTTCTGTCTCAGAGCTTATAGCTAGCCTAAAACAACCTGCTTTTGGTAAGAAGAAAAAGTAGAACTGCCAATCAGTAGTTCTTCAAACTTCTTGTTAAACTGAAAAAGCTAATGATATTCACTTTAAAGTTTTAATTTATTTTTGGCTATGTGATAATCATTGCCTGGACTGATCTGAAGAGGAAAAACAAGAGTTCCCTCTTCTCTCTTAAAGAATCATCCTTCCCTTGGCTATAAATAAATCTTATCTGCGTGAGCCAGAGAACACAGCTTTTATTGATTTATTTTCTTTTTCAGCCATCATGTAATGTCTAAACACCCATATCTAAGCCATAGATTATTCAGGAACTTTCAGTATTGTTCACAATATAAACTTTTCTTTGTCTACACTTGCAAGAAAATTTTATGACTCTTGAAATAGATATTAGATCAGTATGTTTCTGTTTGCTATAATCTTTGAAATAGAAAAAAACCTCTCTACTAAAGCAGAAGTGGTCTCTATGCAGTAGTGTTTCCAGTTTTAGGGACATTTTATTTTGCTTTCATAATTAATGCTCTTAGTGTCAAACTAAGAACTATAACTCATATGATTTTGCAAGTACACCTTTTAATTTTATATGCAAAGTATCAGTTTCATGAGTGAACTCTATGTTTTAGAAAGCAAAGTGATAAGCATTAGGTGCTGGGGGTATGTATTTCTGATAGAGACTACTCCAATTTTTATTTCTTATTGTTCTAACTGCAAGACACTATTTTGAATTATTATTTCCACTTGCTACATATTCTGGTAGATTTAGGACAAATTAGACTGAAATTCATATTGACAGATATGTGAAATTCAGGAGATACATTTTATTTTGACTTTGAGGCAAAAATAATAATAAATATTAAGAAAAATCTCACTTTCAGTGTAACATGGCTTAGTCTTCTCCTTTCTCAGGAAAAAACCCCCAGAACTAGGGTTTTGGCTGTACAGTGCAAAAGTTCTTTCACTGTCAATATGCTGATTTGTGATACCTATGGTTCTGCTCACACATTGTTAAGCAAAATGAAATCTTATAATCAGATGCAAGCTACAAAGGAAAATTGAAGTGGTGAGAATTATGCACAGAGAAGGAAGAACATGCCTCAAGAAAGTGTCAGTGCACCACATGCAAATGTTATTTACCTTTGGGGCATACAGACGGTTATAACTATACTAACTCACACTATGATCCTAACAGCACTTCTGTACTTTTGAATACAGAATTAATTCGACATAGTTAAATGTGTTCATGTCCTCATAGAGGATTATAACCACGTCTCTTTCTAAAAGATTGCAAAATCCCCCCAATATTGTGCAGAAGTCTAATGGTGACTTGTGATTCTGCTTAGGCACATTTTTTTGTCAGAATATTATTCACATTGCTCTAAAATTTGTCCTATAGTCATACTATTTTTAACTGCCCAGGGCAGTGGATGGTGGAATAACTCAGTAACGCAACAGAAGAAAATATGAAAATTAAGCTGGGGGAAAGTACTCTGTGCTGACTTCACTGCTGAGCGAGAAGCACGACACCACACGACAGGGAAGAAGGCTCAGCTCTCTGCTACACTTAGTGAGCGGATCATATAGCAGGTTCCCTTTCAGGGTGGCACAGTTAATCCACAACCCAGATAATCCCTTACTGGTAATTGAGAGCTGATTATGTTTGGTGACCTTCTGTACTACCAGTGCTATTTCCTGCATCCTGAAATTTAGCTTTCCCATACTGGTAAAATTCATGGGCACATATATCACAAATCAGTCACATGAATGGTAAAGATAAAATCTGCAAAAAAAGTGAACACACTCTCCCGGGACAGCAAAGATTGGAATGAACAGTAGACTCTCTCTATTCCCTGTGTTCACAGAGAAAGAAAGACATTTTCAAAAATGAGGGTCCCAAAAAGTAGTCAGTTGTGGCATAAATTACAGTTTAATAGAACAACATTTCTTCCCCTAACAGTGAGATCATGCTATAAATCACATCAGATTGTATTTTTTGGGTTAATAATTTTCTTAATATGAATAGGCAAAGTGTGATTAAGAGAAATGTATAAAAGAATATATGTATGCGTTGAACTCCTCCACTGTAATTTTTGAAGGATATGTTACAGTGAAAAAATCAAAGCAGCAATTGTATTAGATAAAGCTCAGTGAAATCACTCAGTTTCTTCTGTTGAACTCAGAAAGTGGAGAATGGAGTTCTTGTTGTGCAATCTCTTTTTTACCATTCATTTTTTTTTAAAACAGATATAGCAGTTAGAATGAAACTCTCCCTCCTTGACTTTCAAAAATTAGGATACATTCCAAAAATATAAAATGTAGCCTAAGCTTCAGCATGGGGGTTGCAGTCCAAGATTAGCTGTTTATTTGTATTAGCCCTTTATTTTCATAGTCATTTTCTTTTTTTCCATTTGAATGACTCACTTTTATTACTTTACTCTCTGGATGTTTTACTCTTTTCTTCCATAGTACTTTAAATTTTTCTAGAGATTACCTATGCTACATGAATCATTCATGAATCTGGGGTGCAAAGCTATGCCTAAACAAATTTAGTCCAATTTAGAAGTCCCAATAGAAAGGAGAGCGTTCAATGGAGGACACACTTGCATTGCTGTGCTACTCTCACGTCTTGCTGCATCTTCCCTGTTTACACAGTTAAAGGTTGTACAGTTCTGACCACCTGAGCTGTGATCACACCTGGTTCATTCTCTATAGTCCTAAGGGTTAAGGAATTAATATTCTCTCCCTGACAGCAGCCTCCAGGCATTCGGTTCCACAAGGGGGAAACAATTCCAACTTCCCTAAGCACTGCCTGTCTTGAGGTTGCAGTGTAATAATATCCTCATATCTCATAATACCCTCACTCTACAGAGAGTTTTCACTTTTTGTTTTCATGTCTCACAGTTCTACAGACAGTCTTCCTAGCTCACAAAGCCAAGTTCTGAGGGAAATGACAGTATAATTTAGTTTTTATGTGGTAATGCAGTTGGAGAAGCAAGAAGAACAGGAAAGAAGTATTTTGGTATGTGGTTTTTGAGAACCAGAAATTTCACACAGAAGTGTTATCCATCTCACCTTCCTTCTCAGCAGCGCTAAGAATGTTCTGGCAATATTTTAATTGTTGGAAAAATATATTTCTGTTGAAATCAAACTGTTTCACAGGGATATCTCCTTTTTAAAAAAAGTTACCCAAGAAAAATAGAAAATGTATTTGAAGTCTAAGTCTGTAGTTGTGTGAGATTTTAATGTCAAACCCAAACTGACAGCATGAAAACAAATGTGTGACCATGCCAGAAACAAATGTTTTTAGCATTCATTTAAAAATAAATCTTATTATCTTGGCTTGAAATTAATTTTTATATATGCCCAACTAACTTGGTGGATGGGAAATTTGCCTGAGAATGTACAAGAACATGCTCCTGAATGACATTAATTATTTAAAATAAAAAAACCCTGAATTTACTATCTATACATAAGCCTATTTTTACAAGAAACCTGTGCTTGTACTGGCACACATCAAAATATCTGTAAAAACAGTGAAGGGGACATGAGAGTGACAAATGTGATACTTCATAGAACTGTAGAATTTATGGCTCACACTCTTTGGCACTAATGATGTTCTATGGCTCTCCATAGTGTTTATTACAACCCCTGAAGAGGCATCACCACATAATATTTCCATTTTTTCATTTAACTTCCATTTCAGAAGAGTGCTTGATCTGATGAGATATATCTAATGTTTTCTTCCAGTTAAGGAGAACTTCATTATCCCATATACAGATAGGGACAGATAGCAGATTAGGAAAGCCAGAGATGTTTAAATTCTACAAGACAGAGTCTTAGTTGACTGCTAAACCCCATATTTTGGAATGGTACTGGTGGAATCCCTTAGTGTTCAGGAAAAGATACCTGAGGTGCATTAGCAAACAACAGTCTACTCTGTGATTAGAAAGGGAGAGCAATTGAGTTTCTAATGAGAGGTTCACAGGATTCAGCAAAAGGGATTCTAGCACAGTGATGAACTTGAGGTTAACACATAATACATTTATACATTTTGATGCATTCAAAACTTCACATGAATTTGTGAGCCCTATGAAGCATGATATAGCCAACACATTTGATATGTATGCCCTTTAATTTAACTACAGGACTCAAGGGAGATATTTTGGTCCTGGGAACTGAGATTTAAAAGATTTGGGGATTTGGGACTTGTCTTCTATTTGCACCATTTTTCTTTCAGAATGCTCCCCCCCTTAGCACTCATCAACTAGGAATAATGCTGCTTAGTGCTTGCAATCCTGACTGAAGTTCAACAAGGGAAAGTGCTGAATTCTGCATCTCAGATGGGGCAACCTCAGATGTACGTACAGACTGGGGAATGAGATGCTGGAAACAGTGCCGTGGAAAGCAACCTGGGGATCCTGGCTGATGGCAAGCTGAATATGAAGCTGAATATGAGTCAGCAGTGCCCTGGCAGACAGGAGGGCCAACCATGTCCTGGGGGGCATCACGTAAAGCATCACCAGCCAGTCAAGGGAGGGGATTGTCCCACTCTGCTCTGCACTGGTGTGGCCTCACCTTGAATATTGTGTGCAGTTTTGGTCATTGCAATATAAGAAAGATATTAAGTTCTTAGAGAGCATCCAAAGGAGGTCAATGAAGACAGTGAAGGGCCTTGAGGGGAAGCTGTATGAGGAGCTGCTGAGGTCACTTGGACTGTTCAGCCTGGAGGAGACTGAGGGGAAACATCACTGCAGTTGCAACTTCCTTGTGAGGGGCAGAGGAGGGGCAGGCACCGATCTCTTCTCTTTTGATGACCAGTGACAGGACACAAGGGAATGGCCTGAAGTTGTGTCGGTGGAGGCTTGGGTTGGATGTTACAAAGATGTTCTTTCCCCAGAGGAATTTGCGGATGGTCTGTGCAGGGCTAAGGGTTAAACTTGATGATCCTTGTAGGTCCTTTCCAACTTGGCATATTCTGTGATTCTCTGAGTATAATAAGGCTGGTCTCCTTCCTTAAGTTCACACATAAATAAGATATTTGATAATTGTGATTTTAAAAACATCATAGCTATTGAAAAGTCATGAAACTGTCTTAGAACTGCACAGTCATTAACTTAACAATACTCCTTAAGAAGACCTAATGGAAAACATTTTGATCATCTAACTAGTGATTGTTTTTATTTATGATGAACATCTACCAAATAATACAGGCTTGGGCCTTGGAAGATATCATTTTGAGGGGGAAAAAATCCCCATTTCAGATTGAGAGAAAGTAGCCAAAATGAAGCCTGTTATTGAGATAGATAAATAAGAGTTTATAGCCTTTGACATAGATTTTGTGATTCTGTTGTAACAGTTCCTGAACACTGAGGCAGATTGTTCCAGCATGTTCAACTGTACTGTACAAGTAGAGCACAGATATTTAAAGTATTTCACTATCAGTAAACAGAGGTAAACTTCCATAACCAGATTTTCCAAAACCAGCAGCCTCTGCTGACTCCAAGATGCATTTAATACTGGCATTGTGTCTAAGAAAAAAATTTACTAAAACAATCTTACAAGCTAGCATGCCATGCAAAGGAGTTCCACTTTTCTGGAAGAATACTTTTCTCCACTTGAGCAGAGTGTTGCGTGATTATCTTAGGTGAACATGACATTAAAAGAGAAGGTGGGCGAGATTATCTTCTGAAAGCTTAAATGAGAGGATGGAAATGTGCTTCATAATAATGAGCATATCAGCACTGCAGAGTTACTTCAGGTCATTGCCGACACATATGAGCACATCAACTAGTTTTCTTAAGGTGTGAACCCTAAATTTATACCAAAGTTGTTTTACACGTACTGTGTTCACCTGTGCATGTCACTGGGATTTCTGTGAGCATATGCCATGTACTCTGGGAAGGATAGTGACCTAAATTTAAAAAAAGTTTTCTACATTTCCATTGCCAATAAAATTCTTGAATAGGTCTGTTTTCCTCTGGGCACGCCGGGTTTAACTAAGGAAGGTACCGCATTGCTGTTCAGGTGGATCAGCCAACATTCTGACTGCACAAGATTAGATCAAATGAAATCTTCTCCAAGGAACTGTCCAACTGTCCAATTATAGTTTTTGGCTAGGTAGAAGCCACACCAAAATAAGGATATGGATTGATTTTGAAATTAAAACATTCTAAATTCTTGTGTGAATTGGATTTTGTCTTCAGAAAAATTAGCTATGCTGATTCCAAATGATTCAGTGGTGTACAGAATATCTGCAACATGAGGTTGTGTGTTCATGACTGTTCACTTCAGCATTGATGACAGTGGCAATAGACAAACAGTTTTTAGCATAAAATTACTAGTGCAAAATCACTTCACTTACATTTATGGTACATAAATTAAAAATTGGAAACTCAGGAGAGACAAAAAAAGCATAATTTTTTCTCTTAGTCTTTAGGTTCTCCACTAGTTAAAAAGTTTCAAAATTGAAAATATTTATATGTCTATATTAATAAATATTTTAGTGTCTTATCAAAATTTGTTATAGTAATATAAAATTTTGCTAAGTATGATCTGAGAAGTATCATATCATATCTTGACTTTTCAGCCTACAGTGTTTCGTCACTGAGACAGCTTTAGGATAAAGCTAAGATATCTTTTAATATAAAATACATCAGTGCTTATATTTTCAATATTAAAGACTTAAAAGAAATGGGATAGCTGTCACATGTTTCTTCATACTGCTATTAAATTTTTTCAAGTTTAGAAACTTAAATGGAAGTAAAATGTATGTAAATCAGTAAACTCTTAGATTCACAGAAAGCACATGCTAACTTCCCTGTATGTATTTCAGATATCAGATCAAAAGCAGAAATTATCAGTTCCTTCTTGCCAGTCTGTGGTCTGCCTCTGGACACTGCCTATGTATTCCTTCCCTAAAGCTAAAGCAAATACAAGAAATCCTCATGGTAGAAGTTTCTCTCTTCTTCATGTACCATATCTACCTTGGTCATTTGACATATTACCACTAACTCCAGGGTATTAACCAGGCCTGGATAACTATGTTAAACTAGATTTAATTTAATTCTGGAGTTATTTATAATCTAAGTTGGAATTAATTTTAGAATAAGCATAAATGTGTGAATGCATTTTTTGAAGATTTTCAACATACAAATCTGAGATTTTTTCCAGCCGTGCAGAACATCTATAAACCATCTTCAAAAATGTGACAATTATTTCCTCCTTGTAATTTTTTTTCCCTCTGGTGGTGCAAATTTGTATGTTTAACTGTAACTGCCTGAATACATTCCCCAGGTGTTTGCTGATAGGGAGAGTCTCCTATGACAAGCACCTGCTGTTGTAAATGTGCACAGTCTAAAACATGAGAACCCCTGAAAGATAATGGCTTTTATGTCATGTAAATTTGGAGGTTACACTGCAAACTCTTCTAGCAAGCTTCAGTACTGCAGATTTTTCCATACTCACTCCCTTTTAGAAAAATGGGCCCCAAATATCTGGTCTGAATTCCTTGCTTAATGAACTTACAAGGAAACTTATGGAGCAATGGAATTAAAAGATTAAACCACAAGCCACTTGTACGAAATCTTTAAATGACTTACTAAGCATACAGTTTACATAGTAACTGAGTCTGCAGACTCACTTGTTATTGGAGAATTCTGAGACTTGGGGTTTTTTTCTGCCTGGTTTGACTGCTTTGTTGCTGTGTGGCTGTTAACATCTGGATGTTACAAAAGAACAAGTCAAAAGATAAGATTACAATTAAGTAACAACTATTTGTTTGGGGGTTTTTTAACTACTTCTTAATTAGAGAGAAAATCCCCTTTATTGTTAACCCACAGGGTAAGAATTGAAACAGCGGTATCACATGATCAACAGCATTCTTACTCACGTAACTGATTGAAGTTTTTTGTATACTTCAGGCATGCAACGCTACACATGACAGTCTTAAAAGACACAGGGATTTGATTTCCACATGCACTTAAACGTCTGCAGCAGGGTGGTTTTTAAAGTTTAAATATTAAATATTGACAAGAGTGAAAGCAATTTTTACCATTAACTTCTGTACGTGCTTTTGTATCCATTGCCAGAACATGGGGTAGGGAAAAAAAATCTTATTGAAACACTGCAGGAGGCAAGTATTTTTCCCTGGATAACTATGAATTAGTGGTTTGGCACATGTATGAAGAAACAAGTCATAATTCTGTGGATGATTTTCAGTTTGTCTTCAGAGTGTAAACTATTTAAATTTTAAATTTTGATTCCATAAGCTGTGCCTTAGGCTTGGTCTCCTGTTTTTATTTATTTATTCAGTTCATATGAGGGCGAGAGGGAAGGGAAGCTAATGTTTCCAGCAAGGACTATGGGATTTCCCTCCTCCAATCAGAAACAGGAAGCTGTCTGTCAGAGAGCTGGGATAACACATTTTGCCAGTGAAACAAATAGAAAGAATAAACAGTTAACAGTGTTAGGATTTTGCAGTTCAACTGATTAGATGTGGGCAAGTTTAGTGCTTCTATAAGATCTAAATATATGATAATGACACTGTCTTCCGAACCATTCCCATGGCTGGTGTTTGTGGACAGTGATGATTTGGTATCATTGTGGAATGGGTAGATGGTCCCAGGCTTGATGTGGGATCCAAGTTTGATCTGCTTCCAACAAAGTACCCTTCAGAGCACCAGCATGCCCAGAGTGGGCACTTTAATTTTTATACACTTAAAATTTGCCATGTATACCTAGATGATGATGTATTTTCACACCTGGTCATGTTGCTGAAAAATCAAGCTGGTCAGAACGAAGTACAGAATGAGAACAGGTTGCTAGCACAGCTGAGGGATGCAACTGATCACCTGGGAAACTCAAGAAAAAGTGGGGAGTCTCTGGCCTTTGGGGTAATTTTTTGTTTTGTAAACAAGCTCATTACAGAATATAATCAACCCTCCCAGTATTTGATTACCTTTTGTTTCCACGTCCTACAAGCAGGATTGTGGGATTTTTTTCTTACCTCATGTGATAACTTAATCACTGACGGCCCGTCCAGTTGTGATGTATAAAATTTTGTCTGCTTACTGGTCAGCAAAACTTGAGGTGAATTGAAGAATTTATAAATATCTTATATTTAAATTGGATGCTGGCAAATTAATATAAAACTTCAGTGAAACTTCATAAACACAGAGAGCAATGAACCTAGGTACTGTGGGATTTCCAAGACAGAACCTTCACTTTTCATCTGTTTTGGAAAACCTTATTTCTGCCTTGTTTGGTTCTTGCATATAGATGCTTTTCACTTAAGTATTTCTGAGGTGTCAGTAGGAAACACCTGGCTATAGACTAACCTGCTACTTAACTAGCAGTGCAGGTAACTGTGGCTCTTTGAATAGCATTTTGTATTAACACTTGCCTTCAATAGGAAAAAAGTCACATTTCACCAGAATGCATTCAGCAACAGGAACAAAGGCTGCAGTGAGAAAGACTGTCTGTAGAGGGCTAAGTAATTAATAGAAACACTTTTTTCCCCCAAAATATGCCAAAAAAGTAATTGGAATTTTACAGCTGTTTAATAAATTCCTTCTTGAAGCAGAAGGTTTAACATTTTCCATTCCTGCAACATTATCTGCCCAACCACTTCATATTAATGGATTGGTCTTACAGAGAAGGTACAATTATTTTTCAGTAATAATTCAAGTATTTCAAATGAAAGAAGGACAGAAACAGAATTCAAACCTACTAGTCAAACATTTTCCACTTCAGGACAAAAAAAACATCATGTGAAGTGCTCTGCATTTTGTGCCTTAAAGTAAGTAGAAACCCAAAGGTTCTCTTTACAGCAATGTCAGAGCATTTCTTGTTACGTAGGATATCAACACAAACTGGCTGCAAAACCTGTTAAATCTAAAGTTACTCTTCAGAATTGTCAGTAGGGTTCTGATGTGAAAAATAGACCATGTAAAGCCTTGCAGTTCCAAGTACTTCCTACAGCCATCTGAAAAGCAAAGTGGTCTTCACAGATTTTGAACTATGCTAGAACAACTACATGTGAATCAGGACAGATGTAAGGTAATGCAAAAGACCATTGAACTGCAAAAACACAGGTTGAGAAAGGGGAATTTAGGCAGTTTTACAGAAAGGGGCTAAGGAGTTATTTTGGATTGCTACCAGTATTATTCAATATCGTCATTTGGGTTAGAAAAAGGCAGACATCATGCTGGGATGTGAAAACAGAATCGTGTCCTGCAAGATGTGGAGGAGTTCTGCTCTCCTCAACAGAAGCTGAAGAAGTTAAATGCAGAAAGCATTAGCAGAAAAGTGGTAGCTGAAATAATGCATCCAGCTGTAGATATCAAGCTTGTAGAAATATGGTGAATAGTCAACATCTAGAGTAGGACAATGAGGTGCTCAGGTTCAAGAAGCATGACCTAAAAGGCAAACCAGAAAAATATGAATTTATTTGTCCAGAAAACAGAAAGAAAAGACAGCTGGTAACGATGTAACATATACTTCACAGCTGCTGTGAAGAAGTAGAATCTGTTCCAATGTTTGTGAAGGGCAGTACAAGAAGTAGTGATCTTCAGATGATATGTTATAATTCAATTATTTATTTTAATAATAAAGATAATTAAGGACAGGAATAGACAGGTTGGCAATGAAGTGAAATCCCCTTTATTACGAGTTTTCAGAAATGATGTTAGTTAATTCTGACTCTGGGCAGTGCAGTAGCTTTGATAATCCCAGTGTCTTACTCAGCCCTTGAATTCTTTGAGGTTCTAAGGTTCTGACTATCTGATAAGTATTTGGGGAATATTAACAAGCACTGAAGTGTGGCTGATGTAAACTATCAGGCAAGAAAAAACAGATACAATAAGGGTAGTATGGGATTAGTCCAGTCTTCTGACTTTAGGAAGAAGTCACAGAAGTGATGATGGGAGCAATGCCAAAATCATACCAGAACTGACATAGCCCGTGTCTTACTGCACTTGAATTTTTCAAACAGAATAAAAATTCTAGTCTTAATTATTATACACAATTAAAATAATCTGATAACTTGAATGGATTTTGATAGCATGCCTGAACTATGTTAAGGATGCAGACTTCTGAGTTACAAATATCAAATGCTCTTGTCTAAAAAACCTTTACAATGTAGGTGCCATATATATGATAGTTTCTTTGTATTTTTTTCCAAGAAGACAACTATTCAGCATTAGTTCTGCAGTGGAATTACATGAAAAGCAAAAAATGTTATAATGATATACCTTGAATAGTAATTTTTTAAATTTATATATATAGGTATTTATTCAAAAACCCACACAGTCAATACATAATCTATAACAAAATTTGGCAGTTGTGCTTTATACAAGAGTTGATATCTTTCATCAAATAGCACTGATGTACTTTGCATGCTATGTGTGCTTAGAAAAGCCTTCTGATCTGTGTTTGCCTTGCTCAGGCATAAAGACTGCATTTTTGATTTTGCGAGCATTAGTATTTGGAAGTATAATCAACAGAGAAATGTTCAGGTTTGATAAGTGCTATAAGATTTCAGTAAACATGTCTTCTCTCAGAGAGATATTGGAAACAGATAATATTAAGGGAAATTTTACTGCTTGGAAGCCTGATCTTCAAAGAGAATATTAGTAGAGATTGAAATTAGAATGGACATTTAGGGATATTAAAAGCAAATAAGGCTTCAACAGAGGCTCAAAGATGCAATTAAATTATGGAAATATGCACAAGTTTAATAAGTGAAAACATAAAATACTTTGAGATAGAACGTTGTATAAACACAAGCTTATTGTTAAATTAATATTTGGAGTTAGGTGAAATATTTTGGCAACATTTAAATTGAAAATTCTGATTTATCAAAAGTAGCATACTTTGTGAAATCTTTCAAGGACTTTTAAGCTTTTTAGCGAGAAAATACTTTTAAGAATTAAAATGAGTTTAATTTCAGCTACTTCAAAACAGAACATTCTGAAAGTGTCTTGCATTAGTTTGTCTACTGGATACAATTTTAAGGTGGTCACATCAAAATGGAGTATTTAGATTTATCCAAAGTATTTTTCTGCATTTTCTTGTGATGAGAAATTTGTGATATTTGAGGTTTTTTAATGTATTTGTATTATGCAATTTGTTTCCATTGCAACCCTTAAAAGAGTTTAGAACTTATGATATTTCTGCCAAAGGATAAAAAAAAAATCAAGTCCCATTTGAGTGTTTTAGAGTATTTTTCTTTAATAGTATTAAAAAATAGGTCCCATAATAAGAGTAAATAGTGATTAAATTTAAATACTTATTCTAAAACAAATAATTAAACAATGCACATGGATTATGAAAAAACTTATCTCTTACAATTTCTAAGGATAAAATACAAATTGGAAACAAATAGAATGAGTTCAACAAGCACATGTACATTTATGAACAAAATGCGAAGGTATTTTTAAGTATGTCCTTTTCACATATCTTAGAAAATTATTAGGATTCTGCCAGCTGGCATTTTTATATTGTATTGTAAAGTGTATCTGATGACATATATGTTTCACCAGCAGTTAAAGGATAACAGCATTTTTCATTCAGTGACCACCTACAAATACATTTTTAAAGATACGGGTTAGACTGAGTGCATTAGTAATCTAATCATATATTTAGAAAATGGAAGATTTGGCTATGCCTTGTCAGCTTTGTGTGGTCAGAAAGTGCAGTAGTGTTTTACACTGGAGGATAAAGACGTTAAGGCCCCTTTACAGAGACAGAAGGAAGGAAAGAGTAGGATGAAGGTGAGAAAAAAAAAAAATCTTAAGTACTCATATATTTCAGTTATTGTAAATACTATGGAATGAAAATTTCCATTCATGAGGCTCAACTTTTCTCTGCTTTTCACTCCTGTTGAGTGACTCTGTCCTCAAAACATTTCAAAATCCACTTAAGTTCTGATTTCCACCACTCCAGGTACGTGGCTTGGGTGAGGAACACAGGAAGTTTAAAGCGTCCTGTCCGACTTGATAGCTGCTATAGGGATCAGCTGCACATCAGTATGTCAAAGAAAATGTGGAACTGGATGCAAGTTGTGGTGAGAGGAAGTTGATTTTTCTCTCTGTAACATTTTAGTTAATACAAGGAGAGCACATTAATTCCTCTGGAGTGAAACTAAACTGGAAGATGCACAACAGGAACACATCTAATACACTTCAACTGCAAAAGGATGTTTAGTTAAGGGGTCTAAACTGCAGATAATGCAAAGTAAAAAAAAAAAATGAAACCAAACAAAACCAAAAACCAAACGAAAAAACCCCTAAAACCACAAAACCCCCAAACACATAAAATACATAATGCAACTTCAGATCTCTTCAACCCCAGGTATTTGACCCTTCACTGTTTTACCACAGTATTTACTGCTCTAGACATAGTCTGAGAGAAATCTACTCTCTAATTAAATGGTGGTACCCCCTAGTTGAGGTTTGAGGTATAATTTAAAGCTGTAGCAAGTATATGGAAATTATTGTTGAAGGCAAGTAGAATTTTGAAGGATTGACCCAAATCTCATTAAAGCTGCTGGATGATTCAAGCAATTTTAGGGAGTTTTGCACTAGATCTAGAAGCTCCTGGCCTTGCTGCCTGCTGTTGTCTGATTGCATTCAATAATCTTAGAAAAACAGAAAGAGCCCAGTAGAGCCAATTTGCTGTATGAATCATCAATGTCAGTAGAGAATGTAGTCATAACTCTTACTCACACGGATTGCTTCATTTAACAAAATGTGAGTGAAGATTAATATATATTCCCTCATATAGAGGAACAAATAGCATGGAAACATCTGAAAAAGTAAAATAATTCTTAAAAATTCTCAGAAGACTCAATAGACATGACTGACTTTGACTTAAATAAATTCTTTTTTAGATAAACCAATTATTTTGGAATTCATATATCTGATATACCAAATATTTACTTACTATTAGTCTCACAGTGGATGCTTTGATAACATCTTCACAGCATATTCTCTAGTAGGTCTCTGTTGCCATGCTTTAGATAAGTTTCTGAGAAGGATATGAAAAAAAAAGAGTAAAAAACCCTACCAATAGCCATGTACCTTGTTTCATCTTATTTCGGAAAAGCAGGACTTCCCAGACTTCTACCAAATCAGTGCAGACACTTAGTCTAAAATCTGAGGGTTTCACTCTCATTGCTGAGGACAGATACAGCTTTTTCTACTTGGGTCTCCAAGCGAACAATAAAATTCCCATCTTCCTTGGATTAAAAAGACAAATGAGCAGTAGACGTAACTAAAGAACTCATTCTGTTGTCTGCTCCCATAAAGTCTCAACAGAGACTTATTTGTCTGTCTTTGGAAGATGGCACCCTCAAGCCAAATGAGTCCTCTTCGGTTTTTTCCCCATGTTTAGCTCCCTTCCCTCTTGTAGCATATCTTCATCTTGTTCCTTAACTAAAGAGCATCCCTTTAAACAGCTCTTTTTACTGATCTCTGCTGTCTGCAGGGATTTAGCTTGGGTTTTGCTTACTCCCCTACCCAGTCTCCTAATCCCACCCCAAGAGCAGAATGAAAATTGTACTCATTTTGGAGCAATTTTTGCCTTCTGTGGTTCCATCTTGAGACTCTTCTGCTTACATCACTCACAGGGAACAACCTTCCTTTCCTGGGAACCATTGTCACTTGTGGTAACCATTATGGTAACAGTTTTAGTGCTTCTTCACTCTGGAGTGTCAGCCTATGAAGTGGCATTTCTAGCAACTGAAACCTATGTAGTTGAGTGGGTAACTACATTGCTCTCACCTCCTGCTGGGCTCAAAAGTCTTCTTGGGGGACCATTGGTGAAATCTCTCCAGAGCACTAAGTTCTATGGTCAATTAGGATAAGCCATAAATCCATTCTTGCCAGTTCTACCTTTTCAAGCTTTTTGTAGACTCCTGTAAGGATTTTTACATTGATTAACCTTCACCTTTGGGTTAAATATTGTCATTGCAAGCTTTGGCCAGGAACTTAAAAATTGAGGTCAATTTAATCAGTTAATTTAGCAGGTGTGAGCTAAAGACCTCAAGTGCCTTAATCTAAACACAGTTTCCTCTGAGTACTTCTTCTCAGGGGCAAAAACTGATTTTATCCTTTGTATTGATTTTTCCAGCATTCCTAACTTTCCAGTCAGGGTTTAAGCAGTGCTCTTAGCTAAAAGTCCCAGGTATGTTGTCTTAAGAATCAGGTAGCATCAGAAAACAGTCATGCCTTGTATGTTATGTTAAATATGTACTTTTATTTGCCAAGTATAGCCCTTCCTTTTATTTGCATTCTTTATCAAAAGATGTTTCTCTGAACCCTCTGGTTCACCTTGTTTTGCTGAAGGTGGGAGTGTCAACCTTTTACATTTGTTTAAATGCTCTGATGGAATAGATGATACTCAAAGTGGTTTCTGTGGTATCACTGTTAGTACAAGGCAGGTAGGTGTTGCCCAAGTTTATATAAGAAATTTATGCGTACCAGACAGTTCTCTTTGTGATAATGAGGTCATATTTAGTCAGCCATTTAGTAAAAGCATAACCTTTCTGGGTCAATGCCAAGCTGCCATGTTTCCTAGTTATTTCTATAATGTTGTTTCTCTACTTTCAAATTACACAGGTCTACTCTTTTTAACAGACTCTTCTTACTCTTCAGTAAGTGGTGGAGGCACCATATAGCTGAGAATTGTTTATAATGAATTAGAAACTGTCCCTGTATCTCCTTTTCTTTTTCCCCATGCACTGCTGTATTCCACAATTTTCGATTCCACCAGTTGTGCCTCTGCAGTCAATAGATATAGTATATTGCTCAGGAAAAGAACTACAATAAGAATCTGGATATTATCCCTCAAATTTCTAGGGTATTTGATAGTTATTTGTATTATCATGAAGTAGGAAATAAGTACAATTGAGATACTTTATCATTTAGGACTGAAATCTGCTTTCTTTTAAACCAGTGGTGGAAGTTCGACTGCTTTCAGTGAAATGACATTCAGGACATATGTGGTGTAAGGGCTTGAATTTGTGGGTTTTTTTCTGAATTTCGTATGCATTTTTGTTCTTTCCAGTAGAGCAATATATTGCTCCTTCTCTTGTTGCTATTGGCACATCTTGGAAGTAAAGAAATGGAATCTAGTAACTTATTTTCATCCAAATAATCTACTGCACCTCTTTAACAAGATTCTTTTACTATTTCTAAGAAATAGTCACAAAATCCTAAAGTACACAGCAGACTCTGAAGATAAGAAGGCAGAAAATACTTTGCTTTAGAGGAATACTAGTGCATTTCAATGTCTTAATGATCTGTACAAATTAGATTTAACTATCTGTGACTATAAAGGAGATCTCTCTTGCAATTAATGATGAGTTAATTCTTCTAAAATATTTCCAGCAAACCTTTGTCATATAAATAAGTTTTATGTGTAGAAAATGTTAATGATAAGGTTTCAGTAATGTCTGAATTATGTAAAAATGTAAATACATTTCAAAAAAGTGGTTAAGACACATATTTAAAGCATAAGCACCAGAAGTTTGCAGAAAACATAAAAGAATGTTCAGCCTACTGGACTAAGGCTCCTAATTTCATCCAGCTTGATTGTCTGGCCAATGTTCTCATGCTTCCTATATAATTAATGGAGAGAAATAGCTTTCTTTCAAGGCTGATCCACAGCAAGAACCTAATTTAAGTGTTTGAATTGCCTCGTGGAAGAACCCGTTTCTTTCCACTGACTCTAAAGAAACTGAGCCAGATAAGCTAGGTTCATCAGGTTTCATTAAAAACACTCTCTTTCCCTTTCCTAAGAGTTCTTTTGGAACAAATGAGCTTATTGAACAGAAAGATATACCTATTTTGTGAACCTTCCTTTGAAGTCATGTTGTTATCAATGGCACTGGTAAGACAACTACTGGTGTTAGCAGCTAGTAGGAATTCTAGAAGGGATTTTTATGGAACTGAAATACATAAGCTGAAAATGTCTTCTTTTTCTGCTTCTTTGTTATTGTTGTTATTAATTCACACTTTTCCCATGAAGCAAGTGAAGCAGAATGATCCTGCCTTCTCTTCATATCTTTATGATTTTTTGGTACAAAATCCTTCTCAGTGCTTCTTTATTTTTATAGTGTAGTGATTAGTGTAAGGAAGAGTTTGTTTACCTTTTGATTCTGTTATAAGACCTCCTTTTGGAGAAGAGAGGGAAGGTATAATGAGGAGGGAAGGAAAGCAGACAGCAAAGGATGAAAATTCTCTCAGAACCCACTTTTTGTATCTAATGGTGTGAGGGTGGTTGTGAAGCAGAACACAGCACACTGGCACTTCAGATGTCGTGCCAAAAGTTACATTAAGTTACAACATTACTGACTGAAAACACATCTGCTTTGTTTCAGTGAACTTGGCTAAATGCTTCTGTCTCCTCTCTAGCTCCCTCTGATGGAAGTATCTCAGTACGTGGATCTCCGGATGTGACCGTAACACTTTGTATTTTCTGAAAGTCAAGTCAGATCAAACATAGTATTCAAAGTATGTGAGCTAAAATTTAAGTTTTAGGGAAACCTTGTAACTGTAAATAACGCCATGGGCAAACGACCAAAGTATTATTACATCTCTTTTTCAGTAGTTTTAAGCAATAAGTAGTAAATGCAATAGAAAGCTTCACTGGGATGAGAAACACAGCTTCAGAGTGTCAGCAATCTGTCTTTACTCTCATGAAGATGTTAAACATTGCAGAACAATATACATTCTCTTCTTATCTTCTTTTGTTGTTGTCAAATATTTTGATTTGTTACTCAAGAAGAGAAAGAGGATGTTTTGGAAGGATGGTAAACTTAATTAAAAAATTTTAAAAAAGAAAAGAAAAGGAAAGAAAAGAAAAGAGAAAAGAAAAGAGAAAAAGAAAAGAAAAGAAAAGAAAAGAAAAGAAAAGAAAAGAAAAGAAAAGAAAAGAAAAGAAAAGAAAAGAAAAGAAAAGAAAAGAAAGGAAAAGAAAAGAAAAGTAACTAAAAAATAGCCAAGTGCCCAGCTATTAAGTTCTTCCTTTCTGTTCTGAGTCTAGGATTTGGAGACTTTTTCTTTGCTTCAAAATTAGTTTTGTTCTTTGCTACAGACTTTGTTCTTCTGTTTTTATTTCCTGCATGGAACTGGCTCCTTCTTGTATCAGTCAAGTAAACATACAAAAATTTCATGCCTGTGTTTATCCTATAAATTATGCGACAATACTTGAGGAAAAAAACAAATCAAACCCTGTAAAAACTCTGCTTTTTCTTTTGTTGCAGAATATCCTGTTCCTTCTGACTTAAGAAAAAAAGAAAGTGCCTAAGACATCAGTATGATGTGTCTCATGTCTGACAGCAAAAATTGTTAGTTTTTTGATTTGTTGGATTCAGAAGAGGACAGCAAAATTTCTTGAAGTCAGCTTCTCTTTACACAGATTCTAGGTCTCTCATATTTAAACGTTTCCTAAATTAATATCAGCAGATATTTAGCTGGAGATTATTAAAGGAATGACCAGCTGGCTTATTGTTGGTGGACTTATCCAGGTTGGCTGTGCAAGTGAAGGCCCAAACAGGCCAGATGTTTTCCATCATAGCACACTCTCAAACTGCTGTTCTTATTCCTGAACAAACCCCACACATCAAGCAGTAATCATGCCCTGATTTCTGTTCTAATGCACACTGCAGCATGAAATAAGTTACATTCCATCTTGTTGACACAGCATGCTTTAGCTGCTGGTGTGGCAAGTTGTTTCTTCACTGAAGCTGAACTAAGAAATGTCTGGCTTTGTTAGACAGATTATCTTATTACTGTTTTCTTGGCAGTTCCTCACAATGGCACTTGTATGGCACCATGAGAAAGTGAAAATCCAGAGCACTGAAAGAACATTACCGAAACAAATCACAAACACTTCCAAAAAGTTATTTTGGGACAGAAGTCAGGGACAATATCATCTGTTCAGTAACAAACAGAGGGTTAACTTCATGTGACTACATTCAACTTCCCCAGTGTTGGAAGAAACAGAGAGAACTGCCATAGCTCAGCTACATTCCCTGGACTGTGAAAAAAGGACATTCTCTAGACATCCTCCTCAAACATAACTCTTTATCCCTGCTTTTACCTATGTGTACTTTTTAGTCTAACTTTGCTTCCTCAACGTCATGTAGCTTAAACACATGGGAGCAATCAACGCACTTGGCTAGTTTGCCTACCTATCTTTTTCTGCCTTTGACCCCAAAATTCACTGTTCCTTCTTATATATCAACTCAGCTCCAAGAGGAGGTCCATAAAACATTCTATATCAGCTTAACATATGTAACCTAAGAGTTTAGGCACTCTCAGAAGATAGAAACTATAATTTAGCTTACCTAGGCCAAAAAAGCACTGACATTTTTACTTTCTGGCCACATTCTCTAACTGTTCTGTACACTACATTGTAAAAAATATCTCCTTTCTGCTTCTGCTTTCAGAATAAGTGGGTATTTTGTGTAAAGTGAAATACATCCTGTGTATTATGTGTCTGAAGTACTGTTAGGTTGGGTCATTGAGGAACTTGGACTGAGAACTCAGGCACAGGAATGCTTTATGAGTCCCAAAAAGAGCAGACAAGAGATGGATACCAAAAAATCATTCCCTTTAGCCAAGTTATGGCCAAGTGTTGGTAATATATAATAGTAGCATTAAAAAAAAACCTGATGAAAAACCATGGTGTTCTCTTGCCCTCTATTCTTCTAGTTATGCTGGGTATTTATGAACTGGTCACTTGGTATTGTTAGCTTTCATCTGCATTTTCATGATTGTAATTTATTGGAGAGGAGAAGTGTTCGGGGTAACCATTTGACCTTTTTTAGATTCATCAATTTCTACTGCACTATTGCAAGGTACTGGTAAAGTGGAGATAAAGAATCTTTACACTTGTGTATCAGTTGTCTTATACAAGTTTATGTAGTTGTCTTCTGCAAAGTACATTGAAGTTGAGGCTCCGAATCTTGGAGTCCTGTGAAAATCATGCACTACAAGTCACTCTTTCCTAGACTGTGTGAGGGAGCTGCAGAATCACTCAGACATGAAGGGGAAATTTATGAGTATTGGTTTCCTCCTCTTGGTGATGGTTAGAACTGAATCTTTACAGTGGTAACATTCTAAGAAACTGAACATACTTCTGAGGACTTAGTTTTTCTGACTGTAAGGACAAAATGTATTGCTAATAAGGCTAGAAAGTAGTGGATACTTTCATTGAAGTAATTAAAAACAGACTGTGGCACCTGAGACTCCTTGCTTTACCAGTACCTGGAGAAATAGTCTCCATTTTCTATTTGCATAGCCCTTCTTTCACTGCTGCTGGTATGAGTGTAAAATAACTGTAACTGGAGGTGGTCTTTCCTTCTGCAGTTATTGGAGGAGCAGAAAGTCCACCTTTACAGAGCTCTCTTCCTTTTTGTTCTTCTTTCTTTTCAGTGAGGATAGCAGTAGGTCAAGGTCCAATAAAGCCCCTTCAGAGGAAGATATAAAATTTTAAAAAATTAAGGAAAGCGAAGTTTGCTTTCTCCATCTCCAAAGGGATGGAGAGTAGGACTACATGGCTTAATAAGTAAAGAACTCGGGAAACCAGAGGGGATCCCAGTTCAGGGTATAGTGAGAACGTGAAAGAATCCCTTACAGAGCCCTTATCCTCTATTGAAACATTTTAACCCATCTGCTATGCAATCTCCTTAACGCTCATCACTCTCTGAAAGTACCTTTCCTCTCTCATTCCCCCACCCACATTCCACCACCTGCTTCCACATCTTCTCTTAAAGGGTGCAGAAGTCTGATGCAATTGAATCCAACTCGCGTAGAAGTTCCAGCCTGAGTAGTGTACACACATGGATCAGATTTCTGGATCACAGCCTAAGGCTGAAACTGTAGCCAAATATTTCCTGCTTTACGTGAGACCCCACAGCACACGGCTGTGTCCTGGAACAGTGCATTAACTTGGCAATGTTGCAAGTCATGTTTCTCTTTAAAACTAATTTTCTCCTTTGAAATATCTATTGAAAATGGTATTACCTTTTGATTGATTGATTGATTGATTGATTGTGGTAGAGAGTACTGGTGGTAACCCTGTTTGGCTTTGTGTTCTTCATTTTACTTTGAGAAAAATGTAAGAGAGACTCCACAGTTTCCATTACCAGTATTTTTCAGCTGGCATTTCTGTGTTGGTGAACTCTGAACATTCACTGCAATCCAGAAACAGCTTATTCCATATTACTATTTACAGCAAATGCACTGCTCACACTGGGATTCAGGCAAATTTCCTGAATTTGTATAAAACAGCTCAAGAAATCTGGACTGCTAAGAACACTGAAGGAATCCTTACTACATTCAAGAACTGCCAGTCATGTCATTGCTGTTTTACTGGTCTTTGTTTTGTTTCATTTTCCAGTGTGCTTGAACACCACCAGCCTCGGATTTAATCTAAGAGCCTGTGTCTCTGTAACATTCTGAGAACTGATGAAATAGAGCCCGGAAAGAGCATGTTACTTAATCTTTGAGAACAGATTTATTGTAGATTTTTTTTTTTTTTGGTTTTTTTTTGTTTTTTTTTCAAAGTGAAGCACTAAAATGAAGTAATCCACACTGAGAGTTATTCTGGTATTGATTCTAACAGAGAAGTTATATTACATCTATTTATAAACGAAAGTAAATTTTCTGATTTACTATCTGCTTTCATTGAAATGAAAAAGATTTGAGGAAGAAAAAAGGGATTTTAGGAATGATTAAACAAAAAAAGTTACTTTACATGCTAATTACCTTTAAATCTGGAAATACATATCTGAAGGACAATTATGTTTTTGCATACTTCAAATTGTTAAGTAATATAAACAGCTAATATAAAAACTTAATCTTTAATTGTCAGGATCAGCCAAACTGAGACTCATTACACTTACAATTCTAGTGGCTAGGAGATTTGGTCTATCATATTATTGAAATGATTTAACTGCAGAAAAGTTGCAAAAGTAAATTTTGGGGGTTTAAAAAATATTATTTATATGATAATATAATAAAAACTAGTTATCAAGGTAGCTCAGAATACATTACAACTGTTTGACTAGAATTAAATCTAAGGGCATTTCAGCATTTTTAGTACAAGTGTTTTAGGGTTATCAGCCCAAGCTTACGAGTTGAGATTGTTTGCAAAGAGAAGCTAAATTTCCTGATCTTTTCCCGTATGAAAAAGGGGAAAAGAAAATACCCTGGAGACTTGAAAGGAGGGCTGTAACTGTGAAGATTTTTCCCTCAAGTTCCAATCTGACCTCTAGGCAAATCCAAAGCAAGTTTAATTCCAGGAACAGCAGATAACTAGCAAACTCTCTATGAATCAAAAGCTACAAAATTAGTATATTTATACTGTCAAACAAATCACTTTGTTTGTCCCACCACAGCAGGTACTAATGTTCAGTTTGTTTATGGAATCTAAAACTCTGTGGTTTTGGACACCAGTAAAGTCAAACTTGAAATTTTCCTTGAGTTAAAATCAATTTTGGATCACTATCCTTTCATGAATGTACATCTTTAAATAGATTTCAGATTCCTGTGGCTAGATTCCCTAGACTAAATGAGCTGCTTTTGGCAAGGAACTTGAAATAGATGAGGAAGTGAAAGCTTTAAAGCACTTGTGGTTCCCTCCTCTCCGAGCTGGCTGAAGTCAGTCCAGTTCCAACTCAGTGTGCTCAGATGCCCCTGACCTCCAGGAGCTATTCTGGCAGCCAGTAACTGATGTAGGCAAAAAGGCAAGAGCTACTTGCTTTTCCATGTGAAAAAAGGGCATGAGGGGAGACCTGGGCTAAGATCTTGGCCTTCTCCCTAAAAGTTATCTTTTTCCAGACAACAAAAGACCATTAATAATCTTCTTGTACACAGAGAGTGGATTAATAGAGAGAGGAAAAAGAACTTACTGTAGACTGAACACAATTTTGCATCAGTTTTATGAAGAAATTTGAAGGGTGAGAGGATCAGCAGGAGGATTTGCAAAGGAACAGATCAGATGTGAGAATGATGTTAATGGTAGAAGAGGCTGGTCTAGTTTACAATAACATACGTTGCTTTTAACTTGCTGTGCAAATACCTACAGCTCATGTTTGACAAATGAATGCTGACTATAATATACTTGATTTTGAATGCCTTGGCTTCTAGGAGCATCTAAGAGGACAGATGCTTAAATGTACTGAACACAATGACTCCGTAAGTTAAAGAAATCTTTCCTTGTGTGAACTTATGAACAGCAAGGTCCCAGGGTGTAAAGTCTGAAATGAAGCATTGCATCGAGAAATCTCACCCTACCTGCTTTGGTGTCTCTGTTTATATAGTAAATATTTTTATATAGTTGTATACTTCCACTTAGGTTGTACACACTTTCAGTTGTACTTGAAGATACTTCCGATATGTGCAGAAAAGGACTAAAAATATGTGCTAAGTATGTGACAGCTGCATACAGTTGTTCTTAACTCCATCTGCTAAGCTGACAAAAATTGTGTAGTCTATTGTGTACAAACTGTAACCAACACATTAGTGCAGTGTTTGTTGTCCAAATTTAGGTGCAGAATCTTGCAATGAATCCTAAACCCTTTTTGTCTGAAGAGAGAAAAAGGAATTAGATACAGACTAATAGATTACCTGTTGACTTAAAGAAACTGAAACAAACCATGCAAAAACTTTTCAGTGGAAATTAGTATATGCATTGACACAGAAGTTTCTCAATATTTTGGAACATATATCTCTAAGGAGGTAAAAAGGAAGAAAAAAAGGTAAGTAAGTAATAATGTTAGAATTTAAAGAAACAACAACAACAAAAAAAAGCTTTTCAGAGACACAACCATTTCTCTATCCTTCATAGGTAGAATATAGATAGAGAAAAACAATCTTGAAGCAAAAAAGTAGCTTCAGTTAGATTCATAGTCTCCCTCACATTTTTTTTCCTTTAAATTTGATTTATCCTTGTGTTTATCTTTCTAAGGGCTTTTAAAATATTTGAACCATGATTTGAAAACACAGAAGGGTCAATAATAAGTAAATGTCTTCTTTGTGGTGGATATAACTTTTCTTGAAGGTTAAAGCCCAAAGCAGTATGATATGTAAGCTAAATTCTTTGCTATTTTTGATATGCTTCTTATTTGTTAGCTCGATTATCAACAGCAATGACTGAGGGATTGAATGCAGTTAAAAGCACACAAAGCTAGAAATAAAACACAACTTCTCTTGAAAAAAAACTCTTAAAAATATATTTTTTTTTCTAAATTTAGTGTATCAGTTTTCTACATTTTATGAAATGAAAGAGCAGAAGGGTCAATGAAACGTTGCAGATAGGGCATTAAAATATGTTTTCCTCTCTCCACAAGGATGATTTTTTGCACCATGAAGTGCATTGTGCAATGTTCCATTGCAATGAAAACTATAGATTTCTGTGGCTATAGGGCCTCAAGTTGAGTGAGAGATCATCAAAATTCTGCTTTGCTCTCTGATGATTTTGTCAAGCAGGATCTGTTCTGCCAAAAGTGAAATGGCCCCTGCTCAAGCTTTTCCACAAATCCAAAAGCATATAGACTCTTTTTTACCTACTTTGGTGGTATAGTAAGATATATTTCTTCTGAATTCTGCCCTTTCTTCCTCTTTGGTGATTATGCATTTCAGCTCACATCCTTCTGGACAGTGATCTCAATTTATTTCAATTCAACTACCATCTGCAACATGCTTAGCATTTACATGCATCTTTTTCCATTGTGGTAGTAGGAACACATGAACATAGAGAGGGAACTACAGGCTTTGGGACTCTGCCCAGAGAAACTTCAGTGGCAGAGTCATCACATAGTGTAGATAAAAAGGGGTGAGTGCATGGAGTGGCTGTGACTTCATAGCTTGCAGTGAGAGCTCATCCACCCTCAAATGACATACAAGGCAGGGACATGCCTGTATGAATAACTGCTTACTGTTACTTCCAAAACATGCTTAGGTCCCACTAACATTCTCTGAACTCTCATTTAATAAAACTAAGTTGATTTTATCAGGAAAAGGAACACAAAGCCTCTCAAACCCCAACTTTTTACGTGCTCCTTTGATATTGAGTCTACTAAAGTAATTTTACCAAATGAGGCTTCTAAAATAGACTTGTCAGCTGTTTATGCAAACATTGAATCTAAAATTAATTTTCATAGTTGAATCTCACATCTCAAAAGAAATTAGAAATTATGGAAACAGTACTACAAAACCAGCAGGCTTTGCAAGTCTAATTTAAAGATATATTATATAAATTAATTCTCTCCACGTTCAAACCCCTCAGTGGAGCTTGAGTTCCACCAGAATAAATCAACATCGCTCTGCTGGTTTCATCAGAACTACATTGGCTTATTCCCATTCAATCTCAAATCTGAGAAAGTTTAGATGATTAGCTCATATAAATCACTTAGGTCTTTTAAGAGTTTTGTTGTAAGCTTTTTTACAAGTCCCAACCCTAGTTGTTAGCTGCATTTTATAGAGATGCATGCCTACAGTATTCCTGCCCAGATCTAGGTACCTACTTTACTTCCTGTATCATGAAAGATCATGAAAATCCTTCACTAAGAGAAGAAAGATATTGCATTTATTTCATGACTTGTGTCTTTAATGTAGACCACAGAGACTCATTAGCAGAAATGAATTTGTCAGCTGTGAAAAGTTTTCTTGTCATTTCAGTCAGATTAGACAAGAGTCTAGCATCAAAGTAGGTCTATGAATATGTGTTTTTCCAAGAGTTCTGTAACAATTTAGAAACAGTTTTAGAAGGATATCTCATATAAGCTCCAGCTCGTAATTCGACTTGGTAGTGATTTCCAATTATATTAAATACTTTGAGCATAAACACAAATGTTTCACTCCATTCAGGTTATTTTAAATTTTTTAGTCTGATTAGATGTTTATTGGTTTCCATAAATTAATGACTACTTTATTTACTGAAATAAATGCAAACAAAGAAACAGTTCAGGCTTCTCATATATTAGATTTAAAAGTCACCCTCACTGCAGTTTTCAAAATCATGTGAGAATAGTATTGAGTTTATGGGATAAAGTAGTTGAAATTTTAGTAGACAGCAGAAAATTTTCTATTTTGGATGAGTTTAGATAGTCCATCTTAGACAACTGTCAATGGTGCTACTGTGCTACACTGTTATGTTCCTACAAACAGCGAGTAAAAACCTCAGATGTCGAGTGTCATACTTCTCAATGGTTTTATCCTTATCAAAGGTAATAGTGTATGTAACTTTCCTAGGCGCTAATCCTAAGAACATGAAACAAGAATCCATTCCTCTCCTTGTTTTTGTGATGAGTTGTCAAAATCATGTATTTGAAGTTCTTAAACAGAGAGGACATACAAAAATGTACACATGCTTTGAAAACCTGGCCCGAGCTATTTTACTTTTGTCTCTTTGCCAAAGAA
This sequence comes from Pyrocephalus nanus, assembly GCA_038380795.1. Taxonomy (NCBI): domain Eukaryota; kingdom Metazoa; phylum Chordata; class Aves; order Passeriformes; family Tyrannidae; genus Pyrocephalus; species Pyrocephalus nanus. The sequence continues at coordinate 17,021,014 of CM076267.1, read as the reverse complement.
TGCTAGCTATTTTCAATGGCTATTTACAAGCCAGAGGAAGTTCCCACCAGATTAGAACTGTTTTAAGAAAAGTTTAAATCGGGCCCAAACCATTCCACAGCACAATCTTTTTAATCCACACATACAGTTCTTGAAATTATAAAAAGAGTTATTTTTTGATAAGAAAACCAAACTCATTGAACCTATATAGTAACATGTCTTTGTCAGAGGCAGTTGTTACAGTCCCTGTGGTTGGTAATGTAAACAAAGTGCTGTAGGTCTGTTTTGATGAAAGATTGGTCGAATAACTATCCTTTTGCTGGATAGTGGGAAATGCTTTGGAGAGCAGTTGTAAAGATTCTGATATCATTTTACTGTGACCTGAGAAATGAAACTGGCTAAATAAACAGTGAGTAAATTTGACCTACCTTTAGTCAACTGTTATATAGTGTAACTTTATTAATCTGGCTATAACTTTAATTCTTTGTCCTCTGCTATTTTTTCCTCTATGGTAAAGTAACAAAATCTCTGTGATTCTTGAAACAAGTTGGAAAAATAAACTCGAGACCTGCTTTTGTAACCTAATGAGCACCTGAAACTCTATTAATTTAGAAGAAGATACAGTCCTTGTTCCCATAGGACAGCTTATAGTAAGGATGTTGAATATATCTTGACTGCATGACATATGATCAGGAAGAGTAATGCCAAAGATGAATAGAATTTCTTAAACAGATTGCATACTGTAGCCACCAGAAGAGGAATTATTCTGCTTGTATCTGATAAAAAAATTTTTAAAATAAGAAGCATAAACACGAGCTATGTGTATCTATGTATGTATATATGTATCTATCTAAATACCATATTGGAAAGTGCAAATCACATTCTTTGACAAAGTGAATAAATTCAAGGAACGTAAATTCTTGGGAGATCCATGGAGACCAAGAGTACAAGCTACTCAGAGTTTGAGGTTGTCTTCTGAAGCATCCTAATTTTAACACCTTGAAATCAAAATATTCACATCTACTATACATGCTATCTGAGCCCAACTCATGTTTCATCCTTTGGTTTGATATTAAAAAGGACACAAAATGTCAAAATTCTGTTATTTCTTTCACCACTCTCATTAATGAACTCACTATCTCACAGCTAGAAGGATACACTGAATATTTATCAATTACTTTATTAATCTTCTTTCTTTTATCTAATAGTTCAATTGCCATCACTTAATGTAAATGGCAAAGAGCTTCCTCTCCTTTTAAAAGTTTTTCAAATAATTTTATCCCATTGGGATTCTGTGTTCAGCACTGATCTTAACTGAGGGAAAATGCTGAATTCCAAACCAATGAACATTCAAGCTTGCAAATCAGTGATTAAGAAGTGGAAATATATTTATAATATATACAAGATCACTGGGAAAAGTTCTATTTCAGGACAGTACACTTTTCTGAGAAAGCTGTCTAACACAATAATTTTTGTGATTACACATTGCATAAGTAACATGCATTGTATATATTTATATTAAAAAGTAATAACTTTTTAATTAAAATTGAGCTGAGATACTTACAACCTAGCACTGTTTTTTTGTTAATTTCTCAAGTTGTGCAAAATTCACAGAAGACTTTTGATATAATCCTTCAAGTTTAAAATATAAAATATGTTATCTTACAAACAGGTACATTGATGTGGGTCCCATGGTTCATATTTTTAATGTTTTTTAAGGCCAAATTCTGATTTGCAATTCTATTTGCATTAGTGCAGTTTCACTACTGTAAGTTGGTCCCCAAACTCTTCAGGCTGTGCTGTTTCTACTGGGCTTAGAACAAAACTTAGCAGCTCAAACAGGGCAATCCCTGCTGTCTGCTCTCTAGAAACTACCAGAAGGTCTTTAACATCTCTTTATCTCTTTGGTAATCCGAAGAAGGCCTGCTCTCTGACACCAGTCTAATAGGCTCATTCTTCATCACAAATCAAGATGAGTCTTCAATCTGAAGAAAAAGCCAACACTTGCAATGAGTTAATGGCAACATCTAAAAAGATTGTGTCAGCTCATTAACTGTATTTATCTGGGCAGTTATTCCAGTATGAATCATCTGCATATAGGAGTACCAGTATATCTCTGTGTGCATATCTGTAAGGAAATCATTCCATTACTGATATTTACATTAGTGGAATCTTTGTATTTTTCATATCCTACCTTATTTTACCCAATTCTGTGGTAAAGCTAAATTGCAGTAAAGCACTTGTCATGTTGCCACCAAGACTCACTGTCTAGCTCATCTCTGTGAAAGTTCCACAGTCACAAGCAATTGTTACGCAAGATCTGATTCCTGCACTTGCAGTTCTCACCTTGCAGTGAGATAATGTTCTCAGACTGTCAGTATTCACACACATCCACCTCAGGGCCATTTCCCCTCTCTTCTTATAGCATATAATGGAGATTACTTACTGCAAGTTGCTCTGTCTCAGAACTCATTATTCTTTCTCAACACTAAAGAAAGCAATTGTTTAAAAGACGTTTTCTCCACTCAAAACATCTTCCACTGAAGTGGAGAGTAACAAGCACACAAAATCACTTGAACCACAACAACTGCTGAAAATGACAATCTAGAACACCGGGAATGACAAGCGTTGTCTTACTTTCTCATACTAACTTATTCTTGCAGGCATTAGAAAAGTTTCCTAAAAGTATAATCAGGAGTCTTATGTGGCCATTTGCAAAATGAACTGTACCTGTCTCTGTCTGATTCTAGGAATTATGGAGCGTATTCTTAATAAACTGTAGGTATTATGCAAATACTGAGCTATCATCAGTGGGAATGAAATTCAAGAATGGTTTTTGAAAAAAAAAAAAAGCACTCTGTTAGAGTAGGAATTCTTTTTAGGCTCAGAAAGTCCATTTTCTGAAAAGGATCAGAGAGGAGAAAGACTCCACAGATTTATGACTCTTCATCTTTCAATACAATTTTCCAATGTAACATCACACGGAATAGCTGCAGCATAAATCCCATTCCAATTTTAAATGTATTTTCTATTTCCAAGTTAATACATTTTGTGCAATCTCAGGAGGTTATATGTTTATATTCTTATGTCTTCCTCAAGAGACAGACACCAAGACCAGGTCAAACTCCAGTATTTTAACTAAGACTCTAAGTAACATTTTGTGTCTATTCCTCAGTAAGCAAAGAGAGGTTTAGCTGAATAACATTGTGTATTCCTATCCTGTTACGGCTTGAATCCCTGTAAGCTGTAAATTCCACATATAAGGAATATTTGGAACTACACTCAAAAGGCAAGAAAAACAGACTACAATAAGCAATATGCAGACTGCATTAAGGGAGCCATTTTAAAAATATGATAACTCCAGTAAATATCAGAACACTCCCAGCTACCAGGAAGCCCACTATTAAATTTAGATTAAAGAATTCCATCTTTTTCGAGAATCATTAGACATACCAACAACAACCATAACATCAACCCCATCCTATCGCCTTGTTGGATTAATTCTTGGAATGTCTCCAAGCAGCAGGAGAAAACAAGCACAGTGATGCTTCAACAATTTTATATTTGCAACATTTTTTCTTACGGTATCATCTGAAAGGTACATTTCCAAATTCAAAGATACAAATTTTGTACTCTTAGTATCCTTATGACAATTATCATAAGCACAAAGCATGGGGAATAACTGTCTTCTATTTACCCAAAGCTGCCATGCAGCAATCCTTGCCAATTGAGCAACTGTTAGTGTGGCATCAGCTTGTGTTTTAAAAACATTCACTCCTGGATTCTTACATGAAGATCCTATTTTATCTGTGTTGATCTATTTTCTCTGCTTGCTACCAAGATCATGAAGATCTTGAGCTGGGATTTTATCTAATTTCTTTTTCTCAAAATAATAAATAAAAAAACTATAAAAAATAGTATGCCAGACTTCCCATTATAAACTATAGTTGCTGAAGCATGAAGGGATTTTATTTGTAAAGTTCAATCATACACTTTTATCAAATACAAACTATAATAATGGAATGTTCCTATAAATGTCAGCACTTTATCATCTTTAACACTCAAATCTTTTAAAGAAAAAAGAAAATGAAGAACACAAAGACAAATGTTGAGATTAGCCAGATGATCCATTTTATGGACCAAATACCATTTAAACAGAACAGTAGATAAAACATTTTAAGACATTTTTATTTAAACTAAATAAAATATTTATGCAGGCAAACTTCTGTTGAATACAAGGGCAAGCATTCATCAAGTCCCACTGCCTGTTTTCCTCAGCTCAGTATTATGGTAAGCAAAACTGTGAGTCATAGACCAGGAGCTTTATACATGTTTAGTTATGTGGGTGGATCCTGACACTGATGTTGACTTGTCACAGCCAGCTGTCTTTGTAACCTATGGAGTAATCACTGATAAACTCAAAACACAATATCCCTTATGTGCCTTCCTGGGCAGAACCTGTATATCCTCACTGCAGCACAGAGGCCCCTTCTTAAAGAGATAGGAAGTTTTCTAGAAATAATCTCATAGTACTGAAGATCTGCAGTTTAAAGTAAAAAAAAAAAAAAAAAAAAAGTAAAGAAAACGGATTACAGGTATAGTTTTTTTTCCCTGTAGCAAAGGTCAGGTATCCAATCTGCCTCTTCTAGACCCTCTCAGACTTTTGACAAGAGCTTATCTGTATTTGCTATTTACAAAAACATGAATGAAAACCAGATTTTGTGGTGATCTGAATGCAAGTTGGGATATTACTAAGTCAAAACTCTGTTCAGATACTGTTTGCACTGCAGAAGAATACCAGTTGCCTTAGTCTGGGTGAGCCTTTACTAACTGAAAAGGTAGTCCATGGAAATGAAACTGCATTTTTTTAGACTTGAGTCAGCCTGGGTCAGGCAATACTAGATCCTATTAAGTTACAGAGGTTTTCCTCATATTATTTACTAATGTATTGCTAAATATATTCTCAGATCCTTCCTGTTTGTTTTGCTGTTTTGTTCTCCTTCAGTTCTTCTTTCTCTGTGTTATCTTCATCATTAAAAATAAATTTCCTATATTTTCTCTTATCTACTACTCATGCAAATCTCTTTACCTCTTACCCATCCAGTATTTCCTTTTCTATTTTCCTTTTTCTTAGATTTCAAGGTTCTTTCTTCTTTTGGTTATTCATTCAAGTATTTTCCTTTTTCAAAGTTTCTCTGTCCACCTTCTCCATATCTCTGATATGAACCTCTTCTGCAATTTGGAAGGGGTAGTGTGATTATTGCAATTGTTGAGATGCTTTTTCTGCCCATTCTTGCACATTTTACCCTTTATTTAGTGTGAGCAGGTGTCACTTACTCAGTAAACCATAGGAGAGGAGAATCTGCAGAGTGGTTGTCAGGGTCCACACAGAAAATGTTGTCAGTTCTTGGCAGTGTGCTGAATATCTATGCAGTTAACAGGAAACAATACAAGGATATATGTTTCAAAAAACCCCTCCACCCCAAAATCGCAAAGGTAAGTAAGGCAGCGTTCTCGGGTTCCAATCCTGTTGTTAACTATCATAACTTCACTTTCAGTAATGAATCCCAGGCTAACACCAGCTTTGGATCTGACCTGAGGTTTGTTCCACCGAGATTTTGCCAACTGCTCCTTTCCTCCATGCCCAGAGTATGGTGAGCACAGCTCCCCTTCACAACCCTCAACAGTTGCTACACAGACAGGTTCTGACTGTGTAGGAGTTCCAACCAGAAGAGAGTGCCTCTCAGAAGGGCAACAATCTTGCACAAAGCTCCGTATTTTTCTGCTTCCAGGTAGCAAACTATCTAGTTCCCAGTCAGCCAGTTTAGAAAGAGCTTAGATTTTTCTACTTGACAGCACAGAGCTCTGTAAAAACCAGGGAAGCCAAGGCACACTTCACATTCTCCTCTGATACCTGCTTCATGCCCTGGATTCCAGGGATGGACATAAAGGCACTTTAGCCAGAGAGTATTCACAGTAACAGCTGCTCTCATCCATGGTCTCTGAGCACTGAGGGAGGGCTGCAGGTTCTTCAGCGTTCATAGTACTGACATTAGTCCTCAGAGTAAACAGCCTCTTTCTATTACTCAGACACTGATCTCAGAAGTGCTATTCCTGCCTTTAAAGGTGTTAAGAGCCATCATCTCTTTTAAAGGAATATTGTCAAGTTTTTTTTACCCTCTCAGATAACTTATGTTGAGCGTTTTTGGTTATTACTTGCTTTGGCAGTAAGTTTCTTTTAACAACAAATACATGCAAAGACCCAAACATCATAACAGTAACTCCAACGGCATTCCTAAACCAAATTGTATGTGCGTATTCTTTCTAACACAAACTTTCACTCAAAGCACTGTTTACTGTAGGGCACAAGTTATGTTGGTTTTGTATTTTTTTGACAACCTAAATTTGCATGTTATTTAAATCAGGGAAAGAGAAATTTCCCAGTGTCCTTGGTTTTTGAAGAGGTAGCAAAAATTATTGTTGAAAGAACTGGGTTTTTTGCAGGAAAAAGCAGTCATCCAAACTGTTTTAATAATAATTTAAAAAAAAATTAAAAAAGGGTGATTGGAGACTCAGCAGGACCCATATGTAATAGACTTCCCATGTGTGCATTTGTGACCTCCAGGGCTGCTTGTTGTAATTTATTGTACCTAGCAATGCTGCCAGGTTCTTGGAGGGAAAAACAAAACAAAATAAAGAAAACCAAAATAAAACAAACCACCAACACAGCTAGTAAAAAAATAGCAGCTTGTTTCCTCAGCAAAACAGATGAAAAGGAACTAATCACCTCAATCTTGTTCTGCCTATGCAGGCTACTTGGGGATAGATATTGTTGTGTGTCTCTGCCCTCAGAATGGAAGATATATCTAAGAAACATCCTCTCCAGCCATAACCAGGGATTCTCCCAGCAACTCTGTTTCTGTAATAGGTAAATTATGGACAACGATGCAGGGAGGTTTGTGGATGTGAAAGACAGCTGCTGTACAACATGGTCTCTCCTGTTTCTTAGTATATTAGTATATTTACTACCCTGACAACACACACTCTGGAAAAATATAAACAAATGTAGAAATTATAGTAATGAGCAAGTACTTGGTAATCATACTAAGCCTCTTGCTGTAATCAGAGATATGTGTAAGATTTTGCTGTTGGCATTTGACAGTGACTGCAGTCAAACAACGTTTTCTTTCTGTGCACTTGTGTCCTATAAGAAGGATGTTCTAGTAACAGTAACTGAGTAACAGAGTTGGTATTCAGCATTTGACAGTTTAAGACGGAATTTATTCTTGCAGTTTCTTGAGTGCATAGCAATGAAAATCATGCATCAGCCTCATGTAAACTAGTGCAATTTTATCTATTTTAATACATCTATATACTGAGGGTATAGTTTGTCAATTTAATCTAGACAGAATTATTTCACTTCTCATAACCTAATAATGATTTCTGTATTAGCAACTGTATTTTATTAGCATGAGACATCTTTTTAAGGATCAAGGCCAAAACCAGAATTATTCTGGTTATTATTACTCTGTTATTCTTCTTATCAACATTCAGCTTTCACAGGCAATTACAGCTTATGCATATTTTATATCAAGTATTTGGAACACATGCTGATTGTGTAGTACTTGCTCAATGCCTTGTAATATCCAGGAATGTGTATGGCAGGATACAGTATTGTGAGTCTTACAGTATGAAAGAACCTTTTTCTCTTTAATAACTTTCATGAACCAGCATTTTTTTGCTCGATGACCATGCTGTATCTTGTTTGTTTAAATTATTAAAGATGAAAAAACAGACGAAATATTCCTGTTTGCATTTCTTATCTGTCCTTAACAGGTCCTTAACAGCCTGCCTCTGTTAAGGACCAGTTCCAGGTATATCAGTAAAACAAGTATGAAGAAAAAAGAAAGTCTTCACCTTGATCCTTGAACAGCAAACTAAAAGACAGCTTTTATTTTGTAACATGAATGCTTATATATCTTGGAACAGTATGGCCCCATCAAATTTATCCCACCTAATGCTCATTTTTTATATGTATATTAAAACATAATTTTTTTCACCAGTGTTCAGAATGCTCTCAAACTCTGAGAATAGAAGGATGTCCACAAGGATTGTGGAGACACAGCGTCTGAAACAGCTGAGGATCACGTGGTACCAGCTGCTCTGCCATCTTTTGATTATGACTCAGCTCTTAAAAAGAAAAACTAGGGTTGGGTGGCATTATTCTAATCTCCAACTTTGCCTCAGCAAAAGATTTGTCGGTCTCAGGGTATCCACTTCTGCCCCTTTAAGACTTCTTTCTATCTTCTTTGTGCTGTCTCAGCAATGTTCAACAGAAAGAACTGGAGCCAAGAACTTGGATCAAGATGTGTAATCATGTTTTGAATTCTACTACACTTTTGGCTTTAGTAGTAACTCATGGTTGAGGGTTCCACAGCTTAATCATAGAATTTCGTTGTCAGTCATCACGAAGATCAGTAACTTAATGAGATTCTAGCCAAGCCCAGGAAGCATTTTAAAAGTGTTAGTGATTTTTGGGAAGGTTTTATTTAAGAAGCAACAGCTTTTCAAGGAAAACTTTTCAGAGCTTTCATTTATCTTTATCCAAATTCAGTTTACTGTTCTAATTTCTTCTTATGAATCTCCAGCTAAATATTAATATAATTAAATGGGGAAAGTCAGAATACAAATGAAGATGTTTTTATCATTACCTGGGCACAAAGTGATGGTTTGGATGTTCTTTCCTGCTGCTTTCAGGGGGGCAGGGATGAAACCCTGAAGCCTCAAAAATGACAGCAAAGCTTTCAGGGACTTTAATAGAAGTTTCCCAAGACTTAAGTTACTTGATAGAGCTATACATGAGTAACAAAAATGTTAGAGATGGGTAAATGAAGCCATTCATCTAAACACCTATGTGTGTGCAGAAATGCCATAAAACTTCATTTTTTGACACATGGCTTTCAAATTCAGTTACTCCGCAGAAGTTTAGGGCAATATATTTCAGCTCATCATGTGTTCTGTAGGAGTTTTCCTACGCAGTATTTTAGAACTTTTAATGTTCACAGTGTCCTATGAAAATGCTTCTTTCAAGACTGAAGTTTGCTCTCCAATCAAGGAAAGCAAGAAGTGTAGCAGACAAAATCTCCTAAATTCCTTTTTAACTCCAGACAAATCTCCAAATACATGGGCAACAGCTTCAAAATTTAAGCAGAAAATTTCTCTTGTCAATGAAGTTACAATCTGCTGACTTTAACTTTTAAGGACACATCTTGAAGGAAATCAGTAACATATACCAAGTTATAGTTTTGGTTTCAAACTATAACTTTGTACTTCTTTCACACTGCACAATGGTGTTAGCACTTCATATAGGAGAGAGCTCCTGTATTAAAAAACTTCCAAAGGGCAAAGTTTTTGTATTCCCATTATGCTGGTGTTCTCCTGACACACGGTTAATTTCACAATGAGATTATAAATTGTGGCACTTTTTTCTAAATTATATTGTGGCATCTGTGATTCAATTGAATCAACTTCCCTATGAAAGCCAGTCATTGGAATTACAATGTGTTTGTTGCTTGCAGGGTTGTGTGAATGCAGTCACAACCATTCCACTTTATCATGACAACCCAGAGCTCTGGTGCAGCACACCAACAATATGCTTCAGAAACAACTTTTCTCCTCTGAAGTTCTCACCATTGAAAAGCACATATGTATCTATTAATTCATTTTCTAAGCAGACTTAAAATCTATCAAAATTAAAGCATAACTTACAGTCTCTTGTGAATAACTGAATAACTCGGTTCAATGTTAGGTCACAGTGGAACATAGACTGTAACAGGAATATATAAAAGCTCTGAAGGGAGCAAAGAGACTTTATTCTGGAATGGTGAACATCGTTGCCAGAGTAACATAAACCTTGTGTGTTTTCACAAGGAAATGAGTCACTTGTTTCTGTTGGCTGGAACTCTGTTTTCTTTTAATTTCATATTTTAGCTGCCTAATATATTTTGAAAGAACCCTAGGATTGCAGTCTTCAGACTAAGATACCCTGTTAATTAAAGCAGAGAAGAAGGGTAGCATGCTAATTGCACAGAATCAAGAAAAATTGATAGTAAATAGGACATTCTCACATGTATGAAGGACACCTTTATTCTTTCCTAGGCCAGTTCTGTGAACTATTTACATGGCTGTGAAAAGAAGACTCTTTTTCACATGTGTATACCTGTATGGGTACTTAGATTTGTGACTTGGGCTCTTTGTGAAACTGATTTGCAAGTTCCCTCCTTGCAGCTGTGAGTCTCATACTTAACTTAAGGACATGAGCCCTACTTGTTATCAATGAACAGACTATATTAATGTTAAAGCTGTTGGACCAGATACATATGAACTGTGAGGCAATATTTCCTTTCTTTGGACCAGCAATTCATAATCAGCAAGATTGTTCTCCATTTTAAGTGTTAAGGCAGCACCGAGCGTTCTCACGGAGAATTCTCTCACCGTGTCACCCTTTTGTGCTGAGGCGTCCTCACGAGACTTAAGATCAGCACAGCTCATTCTTAAAACATTTTCTATTTTCTCCTCTTGCAGCTCCAGGCTATGGAGATTGTGCCAAGCAAAATAAGTAATACAGACTGTTTGAGCAATTCTCAGCTACAGTGGATTCTCTGAAGGAACATAGCTGGCTGGTACAACATAGACTACTTTATCCTGCATGTAATTTGGGCAGAAACTCCATATATATCTCTTCACTATTACAGCCTTAAATGGAAGTAGCAGAGAATGGGGGCCAAATATATTAAGTTGAGAATTATAGTATACATTATGAACTTTTTTGGATGGTATAAATCTTTATGCATAAACGTTGCACACTTGTGCATGTATATGTGATGGTTGCTACATATGAGCAATTTTAATTCCATGTTGCACATGGTGCATAGGTGTAGCAGATAATAATGCATTTATTGCATCACAAATTCCAACAGAACAGTCTCCAGTTCCTATTGGTAAAGATTATTCAGAATGCAATGATTTATGCTTGGATGGAAACACTTGGAGACACTGAAGAGATGCTTAATCTGTCCTATTCCAAAACCAGTATTTCCATGCATATTCTAACTCACCTGAGAATCTCAAGCCAATGTTTATTAATTAAATATTGAGTATCCTTTTTACAACCTAACAAAAACATAAACAAGTATTTTTAAATAATTTCAGTGATGAGTAAAGGAGAAATGGAGAAGCTAACTGATACTTAAATTCATCGATTCAGGATGATTGATTCAAGAGAAAAAAACAGTCCTGGCCTAAACTAGGATCTTACATCAACAGTATAGACATGGGGAGCTTGTTAGGACTTTCTAAGCATATTCAAAGTGCTCTAAATCACCAAAAGCACAGCAGATGATATTCAGATATGTAAAAGTGCAACTGAAGTAGATTGATGACTGCATCACTAAAACTCTTGTTAATTCTGAAATGTATTATGCAGAGTAATTAGGGATGGGTTAAAAAGAAAATGCAGAAAAGGCAACTTATAATATTTGGAATACATCAAACTCCTCTCTGGTAGACTGTTTTCCTCACCAAAAGGTGGTTTAGTGTAAAAAAATTGGTGGAGAAACAAAATAAGGAAATAAACACTTTATGTGCAAGTGCTGGAGATTCGCCTTCTCTAATAAAAGGTGACTACTGATAGATGTGAATGTTTAAGAGCAACATTAGCTTGCAGTCTGTGAAACATGTAGCTATTAATTTTGTTGTGTCTTCCATTCAATGGCTCTGATCGACTTGATCAGTGGATACAACTAAGCATTTTGACAGCTGCAGGTGTTATAAAGTTTTTGAGTACCTTAAAAACAAGATAGTTGAGCTATAAATTTTAATCAGGGTTTTTACTCTTTTGTTCTCTCATTCTCCTCTGTTCAGAAGGGTGGAGGAATGTGGAAAGTGCATTGCAATTATATATTTACTAATCCTACTAATGACTATTGTTGTGCTGCTGTTGGTATATGCCCAACATTTTTTATTTTGTGTCTTCTAGCCACAGATTTTCACATTTGTAATTAATCTTTTCCTCTTTCTGACAGAAACTTCTTCTATGGTAATCCAGAGAAATATGGAATCCATTCTTACAACATAGTCAAATAGTTCCTTTGACCATTTCAAAATAACTAGTCCAGAGGTCTTTAGATGTTAAGACCAGAATCTTGAATTCAGCAGGGATTCAGTGCAGGAGTGTTTTACCAGATGGTTTTGCAGATTTTGAAAACATTAAACAAAAATAAATTAGAATAGTTGCCATTATTGGTAATTACATTTAGGATCAAATACAATTTGGAAGTCTTGTTTTTTGAAGTGAAAACCCTAAAACAGAGATCTTACAGATCTCCCTTAAAATGTCCAGTGAAGATCGTTTACCTCAGGTCACAGCTGTCCTACCTACATCTATTCAGTATTCCTTATATGTTTACATGAGTGATGACTCATGAGCACTGGGAAGAGAAATCTGTAAGAAATGATGGCTTATCTCTTTCCACATGGCTTATATCTTTCCACAGGTACTCATTTTGAGGATTATGAAGATAAAAAGATTTTTTTTTCAGTATTTTTTGTGGGGTTTTGTGTTGGTTTTGTTGGTTTGTTTTTTGTTGGGGCAGGGTTTTTTTGTTTGTGGTTTTTTTCTATTTATTTTTATTTGTTTGTTTTATTTAGTAACTGCAGTCCTAAACCAGAAGGGTCATTCTAAATAGTATCTATCTGCTGATTTTCTAGCCACTAGAAAAATAAATCAAGAAATTAGCCAAACATCAGTTCACTGCTGGTCCCTATACAGAGCACCATGTAATCTGAATGCATTTTAGTAGAACATACTACACTAAAATAATACAAAGGATGTTAGAAGCATTTACCTGCATCCACACATCTATTTATCTAATTATTTTATTATTAATGTCATATACCTTTGCTATTTAATGACAGACTGGGCCTCCCCTTGGTAATTTCACTTTGTTTCTAACATCACTTTTTTAACATCATTTTGTTATAGTCCCACCATGTGCTATCAGTACAATATTATCTGCTCTAGAAAGCTCATTATGCAAGTGAAAGGTAGAATCATGAACAGATACAGAAAAATGTAGCAGGAAGAACTGTAAGTGAGATGACAGAGGCTCCAGCACTGTCACTTATAGGTGTTTCTGATGGTGCAGGACTGGTCTTGGAGCAAGCAGACCCAGAGCATATCAGTTGAGTCACTTTAGATTATTGCAGTTCATCAGCTTCAGTTTTGGGAAATAAAATTCAGGCACTCTCGGGTTCTTTCCCATCCTGCTCTTAGTCATATTTTCATGGGATACTACTTTTTCAGATGTGTATTGTTAGTCCTACTATCAGTAGGACAAACAGTCCTACTGTTGATAGTCCTACTATTGACCTATAAAACTTCAAGCTAGAACTTGATTTTGCAAGTTGGTCCCTGAAAAACATTGCCAGCCTTGAAATACTCCACAGAATGAAATTCTAAGTAGCCCTGCAAAAGAAATTGATAAAACCTTGCCAGATTTTAGATACTATTGCCAGTGTCTTCTTTTCCTACTAGAAATTTGAGCTTACACTGTTCAATGACTTCTGCATTGAAGTTCTTTATGGTTTATACTGAGAATTAGGTTTTATTCTGGTTAGTAGTATAGCTACATCAGACATTGCCATCTTGCAACATCATGTCTTGCCCTCCACAGCTTGCCCTTACTAAAAAGCTGAGTAAACTCTCCAAGTACAAATTATTGTTTGAATCACCTAAACTAGGAGTTTTCAATGATAAAATGATCCAGCTGACAAACAGCAGGAAAATCTACAACCTTAACTGAAGTAGTCTTTAGAAAAGTCAAAAAGACCATTTAGAGAGATTCACTTTTTCACATCAGGAAACAGTTTTCTAGTTTCTAAATCATATTTTTCAAGGACAGATGTGAAAAATAGGTAAATACAGCTTCCAGAAGGAGCCTGGATTAAATAAGCTGTCAAAAACTGATATGAAGAACCACAGTATGTTCCATGAAATCAGTCCTCTGAGAAGAAAAAGTAGTGCTTCCTGTATATCTCCATATCACTTTTGCATAGAGCTAAGCAATTACTCTTAATCAACTTAGAGGTTTGTATGTGTTTGTAGAATATATTTTTATGATGATTAGTCTTTTATGAGAATGAATGATGACTTGAAGAAAATCAAGGATGTGCTAAATTAAAGATCTCCCTTCTATGCTGTCATAAGAATTTTCTTCAATGTTTATAACTGTGGAGTTGGCACATACAATATTTCTGATTTCTGAGAAAATCTGAAGTTTGATGGCCAAATGGCAATGATCAGCGTGCATCCCTTTCTTTTTCTTTCAGTGATAGTTAGATTTCTGTCTTTGTGGCATGGAATGCAATGTAAGAGTAGCTATCAACCAGCATTTGAATATGAAGCCAGTATAAAGTACATGGTTTTAATTTCCACTCAGGATAAGCTATTGGATAAATTGCATCAGCTCTTAAACCCAGCCTGGATTTAGTCTGCTGTTTACATACTTAGGTCTGCGGTATTAAGTAAAGGGTTCCAGTGAAAATCAGGACAGAATATATATTTATCCTTTTTACTCTGTCACATTTTAATTTGGTAGTTTTAAAAAGAAAGGAAGAAAAGATATTGTTGGAATTTTTTCAGTAAAATGAACTTCTGTGAGGATGAAATGTTTCCTTTTCAGTCTTCTGAGAATAGACATGGAGTAAACATGGACAATACTGAGCAAAGCCTGGTCTATGCTTAGAGGACTGGAAAGAAGTTTCTTGTCTTTGTTATATGGTAGACCTTTCATGTAATTACAAGTTAGTCTTTAGTCTGATGTCTAAGACAAAAGAGTGCTCTGAATGAGTTTCCTAAGTCATGAATTCAGATGTTGCACTCAGTGAAGTAACAAGATGTTGAATTATTTTAAAAGAATAGCATTCAATCAGAATTTAATTCCTCATTTATGCACAGTCACTTTGTTTTCATGGAATTACACAAATATCAACCAACTAACCATTACACTTTACACCATTAACCACATAACAGTCTTAAAGAGAAAATTAGCTCAAGACATACAGAACACTGAAGTCCTTGGCCAAACTTTGATAGAGTAAAAATGGATGCAAATCTTAGAGAAGCTGTAACCCTTTCCAAGGCATATTAATTTCATATAATAGCATTTATGTTGGCTTATAAGCGTATTTCAAAAGAGGGTATTGAAACAAAAAGAAAAAAAAAGAACACGTAGAAGCAATTATTGGTGTAGTATATTGTAACACTTTAATGTTACTGTAGTTTCTATTACAGGTAGTTGTAAAGCTAAAGCTAGTTTTTCACATTCTTTTACACAGCAGTTTGAAGTGTCCTCAGGATTTCGGAATCATTCAGACCTTGAATTTTAATATTAATTTGGAAATTCTGTGAGTGGGATGAGATGAAATGAATTGGATGTTTTACACCTCTCTTGCTGTGTATTTCTTCTTTGCCAAACTTCAGGTAATTAAGCCAGTTAAGTCCAGGAAGCAGGATGACAGGTGGTTCTGTGCCCCCTCTGATGAGCTGTCCTACTTTTTAATTGTATCAGTTACGGGAGAGTAGCTAATAGCACTTCATGCTAATTTTTGCTGTCCTGTGTAGATAAACCAGCTTATATTCAGAAAGAATATAGCTAGGTTTTTTTGCTTGATACTTCATTGCATGATGAGGATGAATCTTTTTTGTCTTTCCATGCAGTATAAATGTTAAGTATTTTTTTTCTAAACTCCTTATCCTTTTCATTTTCAGTCTCTGTACGAATTTATGAGATGCTTCAAACCCTGAGCTGTTTAACTTTCTGCTGGTCCCTTATACAGAACCTTTCTACTGACTAAGGGAGAGTTATTGGGATTTTTTTCTCATGTTGAAGTCCACAATTGTTCATTTCAGAGGTTCTTCATCAGATAATGAAGTATTAACCACCGTCTAGGATGGGATAGCTGAAGCACTGGACCATCAATCTTACATGGTGTGGTAAACCTCACATTCCACATCTCTATATTTTTCAATGTGGAAATTAATTGTTTGGTACAATGTTCCTTCCTCATGCATATACTTATTAGTTAAAAAGCTGATTTCCACTAATTAGTGGGTACGATGAAAAGATGTTTTTACTAATTAGTTCAGCTAATGAAATTGTCATATCACATTTTGAATGTTTGTTCCAGTTCTTGGACGGGACTGGAATATAAGTTTTTAGTCTTCTAGAACATGATAGTCATAAAGCTCCAAACAGACTTGGAGCTGCCTGCCTTCCTCAGTGATTTATCAGTGACCTTACTTGTAGGCTGTCAGGAATAAAAGAGAGCAAGAACTCCAGGCGAGAGCACTCTGTTTGATGTAGCTTACTGGTTGGGTAAATTTGCTCAGGAGGGACTGGTTCCACAAAGAGGCTGGGCTTAAATGGGACTGAATATTTACTTCGTGGAGATGTCAAAAAAGCTAAAGAGTAGGTACTGAGAGCTCCTACCCTTGCTAAGGCTTTCAGGTGGAAATAGTTTTCATAAAGAGGGAAGGTATTCCCTTTTCAAACAGCCTGTAATATGTAGCTTGACTTTATGCCAAAAACTAATTTTTCTTTTTATACGAAATGTTTTAGAAATAAGTGTAAGGCAGCTTCTAATTAGATGTGTCTGAATGTGCTGCATAGTTTTGTGCTATTAGAATGCCTTATTTTATTTTTCAAGAAGGAACCACTAATGAAAAAAAGCAGCTATAGTAGCCCTTGTGTGCTTCATAATTTCAGGAACAGTCAGAGCAATGCTGCAGTAATTTATACTGAAGTTTGTCAAGAACTACAATTCTTGGGATGCCTGCAGGCCAGGCCTGCAAGGGTTTCCTGCAGGGAGGGATATTTTGAGCATTTCCGACTCCCATCTGCCCCTGTGCTGGAGGGAATACTGTCCACTGGAACAAAAAAGTCAAAAGCAAATACCTGTTGAGTGTCAGCCTCCAAGTCTTCTCTGCCTTCACTGATGGCATGTTATTTTAACCCAAGACCAGTGGCAGCTGATGATAATACTTCTGGCTGTGAACCCTGGGGATGAAGATTCAGAATATAATTTTTACTGAGCCTAATCTGGTTGCTAACCCTGGGCAGTGGAGGAGGGGAGGAAGGCAGGCAAACTGCTGAGAACACCCCATACTGGTGTCTACTATCAACCCAAAGGATCACCAGAGTTTTATGAAAGGACTCTTTTGTAGTCCTATTAGCAGCAACACAAACAATTTCAGAAGCAAAACATAAGTCAGTGGTGCAATTTCTAACCAAGATTTACATAAGTATAACTATTGATCCCAGGGTACCTTATCTGACTCTGCATCAGCTTAACAGAATTAATTTACTACGCTTGTTTTTCATGGAACATATTTCAAATGTTATTTATAGAACACACTGCCTTTTAATTGCTTGCAGTTTTTAGAATACATCTTCTTTTTATACCTGCATAAAATATTTCATTGCCAGTGCTGTGGACTTCCTTGGGAAAACCCACATCACAAAAATCAAAGGAGACATTTAATAACTCTTCTGATATTAGACCCGGAGAGAAATACTTTTTGTTCCTCCAATACAGCCAGGTTTCTTTAATGGCCTGTCCACATTCCAAAACCTGCATTTATGTGAGAGATTATATCATAAAAAATGTATGCAACAGCTTTGTTCTAGGAATGTGAATTCTAAATAGCAAACTGCAGTAGCTACAGTACCAGAAAGCATTTTCTTAAGAAAACATTTTGTTCATTTCATGCAAGAAGCTTTCACAAGTGTTCAGAAAAGAGGTCATCTACCAGGTATTTTTCTCCATCCTTTTCAAGCAACTGTTCAAGTGTAAGTGTTAAACATTGCTGGGTTCCTGCACTTGAAGAGCCCCCTAGGGTTAGATTCTAAAGCCCTTTCATGGCCTTTGTACTCATAAATAAGGGATTTGCTGCACTTTAAAGCATATCAGATCACAGTGAAAGTTTAAATTAGCATTCACTCCAAGGAGAACACATTCCCCAAACCCTTGTTAATGTACACCTCTTGGGTACATGTAAAGATTGAAATGAGAGGCTTTCTGGACACTGGGCATTTTCCTCCTCTTCTCTGTCCCATTTTGCTCCTTCTGAACTGCTAAACAGCAAGATAAATGCTAGAGGGAGCCTGCTATATCACTAATAAAAGAGTTTTATATTACTGCAGATATACCACACAGGTGTATTTTGTCAATTTGTGTAATAACTCGATGGCAACCGATAGCAAAGCTATTCAAGTGTTCAGATCCTGTTCCCAATTACCACTGTAACAATAATCCATCCTAAAAACTATTAGCAGAGTCAACAATAGGATGTACTTTTACAACCTGAGACTAAAGAAGTAATAATTATCTCTGAATCTCCTGCTTTGAAAAATGTAGTGGCCTGGTCTCATTCTTTCAGTTTTCCTTCTGAGGATTTTATTGGTATGCATTTGCAATAAAGTGTGCAGTAGGGTGTATCTGATAAGGATATTTGGGGCTGGAATTTTCAGTGGCTGCACAGTGAGCCTCACAATGTTAGACTTAGATTTGTAAATGTTTTCATCCAAACCAAATTTTCAGAATGCAATTGAAGTGACTAATGCAGCTGAGAAGATTTGCCAGCCTATGCATTTATGACTGTACAATTCAGATATTGTTTTGGAAATATTTACATTAGTGGATAAAGCACAACGAGAGTAAGAAGATAAAAAAGCCTTTGCAGTGCTCTGCAATCTGCTCTCCTCTGAGTACAAGCCCACCCAGACTGCAGCCAGGGGGACGCTGTGTAGGCAACTAACACAAGGCTGAGCTGCAGAGCATTAACTTAGCTAATGGTTTCTCTTCTTTTTGGTGGAACATTCTGGGGTTTTGTGTGGGGATGTTTCTCAAAGGGGGAGAGTAAATCTCTTTCTTCATAGTACCTTCTAATTACTCTTCTAGGTCACTGCTTTGAATTTTTGATCTTGGTTAACCTCAGGCTCTAAACACATTCACTTCCACTCATAGGCAAGAAAATGGATGAAAGAGGAATCCATTGCAAAATCTGCCTTTCTCCTGGTGGCAGAGGAAGGGCAGGATAGAAAGAGGTGGTGTTACTGGTAAACACTTGAAGGGGTCTCGTTTATTATGATACAGAGATATACAAGAACCTTAATAGATTGGGTTTTGCAGATACTGAATTCTAATTTTGTTAATGATATTCCTGTATCTAAATACTAGCAAAGGTTTCTTGGCTTTTATAGCATGTTTGCTAGGGCTCCCTGTAGCTGGAAATTGGAAAAGCCAAGTTGTGATATGAAGTAGATATTCATGTATCTGTCAGTAACTGGTATTTTTTTTTGTGGCTCTCAAAAAAGTTCAGGCTTATCCCTTTTCAAACACTGTAAAGCTAAGGGCTTTGGGCATGACTTTCCACCTCCAGAAGTGAAAATTGCTTCTTTTGCCCCAGGATGGTAAAGTTAGAGAAAGAGGGGAATTAGAAAATAATTATTCTATTTATTCACTGAAAAAGTAACCTCCTTCTGCCGCTCTGAGTTTTATTGTTGCTTTGCTTTCCTCAGTGATAAGTTTCAAATAATCCAACCTGAGTTCTCTCCTGCCATGAAGCAAATATTACAAGCAGTCCTGATTCATTGCTGTGATAACAGAAAAATCCTATTCCTACTTAAGCTGCTGCAGTGCAGCTTCTTAATGCAGTGTTACGAAGAAATCTCAAAGCTGATTTTTGTCCATAAAGGAGAGAAGTTACCATTCCTTTGTGACAAAAAAAAAAAAAAAAAAAAAAAAAAAAAAAAAAAAAGGTGAAAAGTGCTTCTATATGATGGTTCCTCTTTTAAGGTGTAACTAAGAAGAAGGGTCATTACTTAGGAAATTGGGCAATTTATAAAACATTGTTGAGAACAGTAATTTGAATGATGAACTGCGTCAAAAGACATATTATAACTGCAACAAATGGTGAATTAAATAGAAAGTGCTTGAGGGCTGTGAGTTGGAGTTTAGTCTTGGAATATTAATTAAAATGATAAAAGTAGGTGGCATTCCTAAGAAACAGCTAAGTCTATTGGAACAGACTAATTCCTATTATAAACCTGCTGAAGACACGTGAGTCATCCAGAGTAAATTTGGCTCACTGAGTAAAATGCTGCATCACTACTATGGGAGACAGAGCTGTACCTATTGCACCAGGTGAAATTAAGGAACTCACAAGATGCCTAGTCTTACCATAATGATGAATTTTCTTTCAACACTTAAAAAGATGGAGATAGGACTGGGGAAAAAAAGGCTTGCTTTTATATGGTATCTTGTTTTTCCATTGCAGCAGGGAAAAAACTGTGTGAAATGGCAGTTTCCTTTTAAGGCAAGTTTTACAGATTCTTGGTTCAGATTGTTCATTCTTTGTCCAGTCTTTTGAAGATAATTTCAAATATAATAAATTGTACTCTTTTCATTTTGATTTTGTCATTATTTTTACAAAACCCACAAATCATCCGCAGAAAGGACTTTGTAATCTTGAACAGCTCAGTGCTGATGCTAACACATCTCCATAGTAATCAGTCTGTCATAATTAACAATCTATTCTTTTTTGCTTTTCTCTTACAATTGCCTCAAGATAAGAAGGACAAAGGAGCAAAAGTGTGGAGAGAAGCACAATCAGAATAGTTTATTAGTAGGAAATAGTCTCAGGTAAGGATTTGCATACATTTTCACAAATCCAAAAGTATTTGGCATTGTGTGGTGAATGTGCAAGGAGGAAAAAACTGTGTTCTCTGACTGCTATAAAGTTAGTTTCAAATGCTTTCTTGGAAAACTGCTCATAATATCATTCTGTCTCATCATAGGGTATTTGCCACTTCAAATGTGAAAGTGTGTATTCAAATGGTCCCTCCCTCTGGCACATACCCAAAAAGTCTATCCAGAGCCCTACTCATGGTTAGCGTAGTGTAAAATGGGTCAATTTAACAGACTTTAATTGGATCAGTTTTCAACCATGAGTAACAAATATGGGTCTCTTCTTTTTCACTTAACTCTAATTGCTACTTGCCATATAAAACATGCCTGCATCAACTTGAATGCTGAAATACAAAGCTGTTGCTGTAAACTGAGCACCTCATTCCGAAAAGGGAAGTCTAACTGGTTTTTCAGTAGAAAGCATAGAAAAGCATTCAACAGTGAGTTACTTAGCTCATAAAAAGATTAATTTCTACTTACATTGATCTCTATAAAAACAGAATTGTCTTCTCTCAGCTACTTTTTAAAACCTCTTGTTAATTCAAGCCTACATAGTCCTTGGTGGTGGGAAGGGGAAATGGCTGGAAGATTGCTGATTATCTACTTTAGGATGACTCATTCAATATGAGCAACTATGAATCATGAAAAAACCATCTACAGGCAGTACCCAAAGGACTTAATATCTTCCATGTTACTAGATGTTTCTAATGTTTTGCATCAGTGTTGCTTTCTTCTTAAAAGCCAGAATGCTCACAATACTGCATTGAAAAATTGCAAGTTTAAAAATCGCACAGAAATATTTATGACACTAATTCTCTACCAGTTACCATTTCATGGGCTTTAGCCAATCTTTTGAGATTTTTGTGAATGTAACCTTCAAATTTTTTAATAGTAAAAAGATCCCTGGGCAACATACTATTATTCCTTGTGCAGATAGGTCATTACAAGATTGAAACTTACAATGCATCACCCAGCTACTTCAGCTGGCGTAGGTGGTAGCAGGGTGCTCCACCAGATGGCAAAGGGACAATGGCAGAGTAGGAGAGTAGCTCAATGGGATTTATGGATGTTGCTAATAAGAGAGGAACGGTGAGATTTTAAAATGTTCAGGTTCATACTGACTTCAGCACGGAGCATCCAGTAATGGGTAACAGTCAGAACAGAATACACACATGCTTGATTTCTATTGCTATTCCAATCTCTTTGGTGTACTTTGACATCCGAGCAATCTACCTAATTTCTTATTCCAGGCTTCATCTTTTTCTTTAGACAGTCCTGTTTTTCCTGATGTTACTTTCTGGCACTAATCCCATAGTTTCCTAGCCCTTCTGGTACTGCTTGTACCATTCCAAGCTCTTTTGCCTCACCTCTCCCCCTCTTTTCAATTTCTTCATTCATAATTTTATTCTGGTTTCTTCTGCCTCTTCCTTCACGTCTTTCCTTGCTCTGGCTCATCATCTCCTGCCTTCAGGTCTCTTTTTCAGCCTTCACCTGACATTCAGCCTAGTTCACAAGTGATCTCAGTCTACTTGTCCAGTCACTCTTATCTCAATATTCTGACTGTATACACAGTCTGAGTGGACTGTAATCTATGATGTCGCCAAATACACCTGAGCTGTTCTATTGCTTTTCTCTTATCTTTCTTTCGTCATTTTACTTACTGAAGCAATCCTATTTTGGTTGGTTCTACCTTGAGGTCATTCTCCCCCAGTCAACTGATTGCCAGGTTTTCTCTATTCTTCTTAACAACTTTTTGTCTCTGGCTCAACCAGTCTTCCTATGTATGAATTCCTATTTCCATTTACTCACCCAGTCTCGGTATCACCAGACTCCTTCCTACAGATTTTCTTCCCTCTTTACCTCCATACGCTGCTTGATATTCTGTCTGCATTTGGATCCTGCAACTTCTTGTGCACGTTGTGAATGCCAACAGGACAGCCTCAGAGAAGGTAGCTCACCTTACAAAGACACCATTCCCCAAGGATCCCTCTCCTGCTGTACACGCAGCTCAGTTCATACGATTCTCAGCCCATCCCTGAGTGCACGTGAGTTACCTTAAATGAAGAGGACAACCAGGAGTTGGCTCTGTGAATTTCTTTGGTAACCTTTTCTCAGACAATCCTGGAGCACGTAGGATTAAACTTTGGTGGAAGAGTTTGCAATGCACGTGCAATAAATCTGGTATTTGCACTCTGAACATAGGGCACACAGTAAGAGTGTCAGCAATGCTTGATGGCTTGTGTGGTAGTGGCTGCTCAGCGCAGGTCCCCAATACCCACAAAAAGGTCGCCATAGTACTTCTGAAATACTCTATATTATTTTAGCTAAATGACTACTTTATCTTAGGGAAACTTTATTATGTTAAGAAATATAAATTGAAGTTTCCTCTTATGTACCTGTTTGTTTAATTAGTGAAATGATTCATTTTAAATACCCTCATCTGTGGTTATATAGTAAACACTTTTATTAGTAGAAGTGTGTACAGAACATGAGAAGCAAGAGAGAACACGGAGCAGACCATTAGGAAAAAAATAACATCCTACAACATGCCAGAGAACCTATGCTCTACTTCTGAAGAAAATTAATTTCCCTTAGTCTACTAAGGCTTCCTGTATTCTGAACATATATTCCCTGAATATCTTAAGTTGCTATAAGTCTTTTATGCAAGCATGCCTAGATTAATCCTAAATGCTGTTCATGTATAGCCAAGCACTACATGATAACTAAACATTTTGTTTCTGATAGTGCCCTTTTAATGAGTTGCAGGTGCCACAAACTTCATGTTCCTTTTAGTGCTTTATTGCTTACTAGATGCAGTAAAACAGTTGGCACGCTGTAAATTATCAAGTGATAATTATATTCATGGCCTCAATACAAGAAGAAAATCCTCTGTTAAGAACATATTTCTTCCAAAATGTGGTAATGAGATGTGTTGCACCTCCTAAGAAGAGCTTGCAGGGTGACTCTCTATTTAGAATACTGCAATCACAGTTCTATTTTCGGCCGGCATCTCTATGGTCAGAACAGAGAGTGACTCTGTACTCCCAAAAGTGTATTTCTCATTCACTATACTCTTTAATTTTTACTCCTCCATTAATAGAAGGTGGTTCTGTGGTTAAAATTGGAAAGATGTGATATTTTTTTAACAGGAAGGTATCCATGTGAATTTTTCATATGATTTGATTTTTAAATGTTGAACTGTGAGCTACAATAACCTGATGGCTTAGCCAGGCTATTCTAGTAGTTTTCCACTGTTCCAAATATCTCCTATATGTAAAGACTCCATGACAGCCACATCTCAAATGGTAATAATGTCTCTGAATAGCATAGGATGCTTCCTATCTCTAATAAGCTGCTTTAATACACCAGTCATATAATGATGCTCATCAGTACAAATTACTACTGCAAGGTCAATGAATGTTAATATGTTTCCTTCAACAGAACCTTGAAAAACAATATAATCCCCTCCTCCTCTCTAACTAAGATAATTCCAGGCTGAGTACTGTCCTACAGCAAAATAAATTAAGGAATATTGGAGTGTGTGGTTATGCTGAGATTTTATAACAAAAAAATCTCAGAATTCCCATCAAGTGTTATAATAGTTATTAGTTTTTAATGGTTTGTATTAATCTGTGAAAATTCTGTGATAACTGTAAGCAACTAGAATAATTAGGGAGCAATATTCACAGATTTAATTTAAATAATTTCAGTTTTAATGTTTGGAATCTTCCTCCAGGATGAAAAGCTCTACCTAAACAAACAGGCACATAGGGAATATGTAATATTACTCACCATGAGAGAGCTGCAATAAATTCTGGCTCAATCATTAAAGAAATTGGTGGTTTAATACATTTTATTCATGTATTTTGGTGAAGCTACTGTCTATTTTACCATTTTTAAAACAGATTATCTGATTTCCTTTTATATCTTAGGTATTTTTTGTTGCTTTTTTGAAAAATATAGATGTACACTGAAGCTGAATGTTAGCCATTCCATATGCAGGCACTAAGTCATGAAAATTTTAAAGCTGTATTTGGGAGCATCCCTATTTAGGACAGTATGTAAAAAATAAGAATAAGTTCTGAACAGGAGCCCCAGCACAGTTGTTTTTTGTGTATGAAACTTTAATTCAATATTGTCACCAAAAGTTGTTTTGCAAAGAAAAAAGGTTTTCTGAATATTCTGTTCTGTTTTCTTTCACAGCTAACTTAGCCACCTGTCATATTTGTAGCAGATAATTAATTTCAGAGCATACAATTAGTCTAGCTAAGAATAGTCTTTGCAGCATACTACCTTCTTATTATTTCTTTATCGTGCTTCCCAGCCCATTGACTCATTGCTTCTCAGCTACTACATTTACATTTTACTCTTGGGTGAATCCACAAAATAATAAAATGATAAGATAACAGACTGACACTGCTCATTATGTATTGTAATAACCATAATAAGAGAGATAATCATATCACGCTTATATTTCATGCATACTTCATTGCCTTAAACTCTGGCCCATGCTCACTGATGATTTGTTGGGGTTTTTTTCTTGGTGTTTACTAGAAAAATTTAATGTTAAAGAAAAAATACATTAAACAGTAATGGACAATTTATTTGAAAATAAACCTAAGATAAATAGGTATTTGAAAAACACTTCTAAAAATAATATCTTTACTTAAAATTATATTTCATCATTAAGATGATAGACAAATTAATAAAAATCTGGTTTACTTCATAGCATATATTACAGATACAAAGAGACTCTCATGAGAACAAAAATACATAAACCATAGTGTACTGCTTTTTGCCCAATACATAATTCATACATGCAAATGTTCTGCAGATATTTCACTATAAATATAATTAATTGCTGCAGATTCACAGATGAGGCTGTGTGGCTGTGCATGTACACAGTGCCAGCCACACTCATTTATGCTGATTTCAGGCTAGAGACTCCTGTGACAAGCATAATAGGTAAAGAGGGGGGAAAAATCAGTGTTTAGAGACACATAGAGTCATGTAATATCTCTGTAGACAACTCCTTACAGAAATGACAGCATCCACCAAGGAAATGATGAAAGTGGCCTGAGGTAAATAAGGAAAGGTCTCTCATACTAATAAATGCATGTTACTATGTAATATTGCATAACATTAGCATACTGCAATTTAAGTTGAATTTATTCCATTGTCACTCAGTAATTATCTCTTTATGCTGCTGCTGATTATAAACATTGGGAAAACACCGAAAATGGGGGAAAAAAGTTTTAGTGATGATATTTGTTAATGGATTTGCAAAGCAGAAGCTCTGTTGCTTTTCTTATGGAAGCTTTTGTTATCAAAAGCTACAGAAAATTTTAATTATAGTCTTGCAAAATGGGGAATTCAGTTTGATAAACATAAACATAAGGGCTGTTTGGAAAATTCCAAGCAGGGAGGAGCTATTTGGCTTTGGAGGAGGGAAGCTAACACATGAGATGATCTAATAGGCCTCTCCTTCTCTATAATGTGTGATTTCATCACAGATAAAACAAAGCAGCTGTCAGCACCAAATGAAATAAATTATGTAGTAAATAGATTTTACAGTTATTTCATAATCTTAATATCAACACTGTAAATACTTAATCATATTTTTGCTAAAAAGTGAGCAAGAGCAGGCACCAAGAAAAAGATTCTTCATTTCTATCTGGATTTTCAAATTATTATCTAACATTGAGTCAAAAAAAAAAAAAGGGATATTGCATTTAGTGATTTATTTCCTATGGCATAATCAGGTGTAAGGGATATGCTCTGAAATTTCATTACAATTCCATCATCAATTTATGTATCT
Organism: Pyrocephalus nanus; assembly: GCA_038380795.1. Taxonomy (NCBI): domain Eukaryota; kingdom Metazoa; phylum Chordata; class Aves; order Passeriformes; family Tyrannidae; genus Pyrocephalus; species Pyrocephalus nanus. The sequence continues at coordinate 16,994,409 of CM076267.1, read as the reverse complement.
GATTAAACTCTGAACAAGCTGTTGAGTTCCTAGTCCTTAAAATCAAAATAAACACCATGATTTTTAAAAGTCTGACCACCAAAGACTTCTGATGCCTTCATCAGGAAATCAGTTAATCCCTTTTGAATACTAATGCATTCTCATAAATATTTAGAGATCATATGTTACTACCCAGTTTCTAACAAAACTCCAAATTTATGGCAGTGTCTAAAAATTGATGCCCTAATAGATTCCTAGAGTGCAACTTTTTTGAATATTTATGATTGCTGTTCTCTGTCTTGTCTATTTCTGTGACATAAAATTTACAAGAATTCTCAGACTTATATCTTCACTAGTCTTCTACAGTGTTTGGATAATACCTTCAACTTTGCTTTCTATACCTTTTCTAATTAACTTAATGGCTATATTTAATTTGTTAAGATTATCTTATTCATTATACTTGGAGATAGGTTTGATAGACCAGTATAAGCTTCAGTTCCTTCTATTTAGGTATGACCCAGTAAATATTTTTTCCTAACTCTTTTAGTTTTTCATAGTTTATATTTTGTTCAACTTCATATATATTTTCAAGTTTTATAAATTCAAGCACTTAGGTTTCTGAATGTCGGGGTTCCCACACATTTGGCAAAATCTATCACTTCTGAAAATCCAGTTGATTTTCACATCAAATCAAGAGGATACTGGAAAAGGTAAATTCATTATGTTTACATACAAGTTTGGAGAGGCCTCCATGCCTAATGTGTTGTGCAGAAGAATGCATAAATATTTGTACATGAATGGGAATTCTCATAGATTAGAAAAGCCAAAAAGTAACTGAAGAAGAAAGAGATACTTTAGTAAAGGTTTTTTTCAAATGTTCATGATTATCAGTCAACTCTCATTTTGTGGTGTGACTTAGTCATTGCTTATAGCTGGGTTATCTTTGGTAGGAAGAAAGAAAGCTTCTCATGTGTTTGTTTGCTTTTTGTCTTTTATTCTTCCTGCTTTTATTTAGACATTTTTTAAATTCTAAGATTTTGAGAGTGTTAGTGAACCAACAGAGAGAAGAAACAAATGAAATTAGGTGAAGTTGCTCCATATGAATAAGAAAATAAGGGGCCAAGATAAAAATTTCACAGGTTAAAATTTCCCTTCAAATGTAGTAACTTGCTATTAGCAGAGAATGGTGATTGACATGAGTTGATATACGACAAAAGAAGGGGAAAAAAAAGAACAGAAAATAAGTATGCACCTGCCTCAACCTAAGTTGGTCACAAATTGTTTTCAGTAATGAATCTGTTTTCTTTCTCCCTACAGAATTTGAATAACCACTATTTTCTTTAGAGAATTTTCTGAGCATGGAAGTTAAACACCGGAAATGCACAGATTTTTATTGTTTTCTATGCAAAATTTGTTCTACTTGTGTTGTCTTATTGGATTGTTTCTCTGGTTTATCAGGCTATTGATGCTGTCTCCATCTTTAGTAGCTTAAGCAAAATTTCCCAGAATTAAACAGGATTCAGTGAATCTGCTCTGCTTACACTGATATTTCTGATACAGTATGTTTTAGAAGAAAACTCCAGGTTTTTTGTGAATTGTTACTTAGAGACAAAAAAAAAAAAATTTAATCATTTCACCATATACATCACAAATGGTACAAAAAGCATCCAAAATGAATCTCAATTTTTGCTGAGAAATGAATGTAAAATTTTTGCCAGGTTCTCTTTTTCAGTCTGATTCCCTGAAGAAAATGGAAAAATCCTCAAAATTTCCCTTGGAATAAAATCCTACCCACTATTCTTCAACACTCAGAAGCTTATTGCAAGTGAAGATGTGTGGGCACATTTTTTGTCCATCAACATCTCTGTTCTTGCTATAAAAAGTTGCTTACTACCATCTTTCTCTACAAATTGACATCCCACGGGCTCTTCTTGTATATCCTCTGAAAAGCTGCAGTACTTGCTCTTCTACTTTTACCAAGCTCACAGAATGCGTAGACTAGTATCCTACTCATTATCTCAAAAGATTTCTTAAGATCTGCTTAATTACTCTCATCTTGTTATCTATTTTTTTCAGCTCTAAAATAAAATAAAAAAAAATTCATCAGAAATGTGAGTTAGAATGACCTGTCTCTTGAGGAAATGCTAATGTTAGAAAATAGTCATAACTCCACCCTGCCTTTGATTATTGTTTATTCTTCTTCGGTCACTGCACATCTCATTAAGATTCTAAGAGCTCACTTGTTCTTTATAAACACCATAACTAAGGTACTTAGTTATGATGTTTATACTAAGCCAGGAATCTTAGCAAAGAGTTGAGGAGTAAATGGACAGAAAGACAGATCTGGGGTTTTTTTGAAAATAGATCTTTTTCTAATTTGGGGTTCATCAATTTGCTCTATCAAAGAGAGTTACTGCAGAGCAACCAACAGAGATATGAAAGATTTTCCTCAGGAGCCACAAGTGCTTGTTGAATCCACAGAAAACATTAGACCAAATGGCAGATTTAGCAAAGTTTCACTGATCTAAATCCTATGCAGAGAGATGCTAGAACTAACTTGCTCAGAAAGTGCAAATTTTTTCAGTCTGACTTCATCAACTGAGCTTGTTGCTGGACCATGCTGAAGCTGAGCTATTCCACTGAAGTAAAATTGAGTGTGGTAACTAGTAACAGAGGTTCATTGCTCTGTAGAAGAGCTGTCTTTGAGTATATAAAAATAATTCATAGTATCACTTTTCACATATGAGAATTTATCATGGTCTATATTGTAGGTAGGTTCAGTACAATTACACTGCTATTTATCATGGACTCATCACAAATTCTAAGGACAACTGAGAGGATCAGCACTGGTCTCATCATTCTTGGTGTTTGGTACCGAAGCTGATAAGCAACATTTTCTCTGAAGAGCCCCTGCATGCCTTGGGGGTCATCAGGAAACAAAGTTCTGAAGTTGTACCACATGTGCATTCCCTAGTAATTCTTGGTGCTGGGGCTGAAATTGTGGAAGATTACTTGAAATTAGGCAGAAAGGCAGAAATCTCACCCATCAAATTCCAAAAGGTTTTATGAAAATCAGATTAGTAGAAAGGAGAAGGAAAGAGACAGCAAGAAGTGCCCCCAGGCAGGGAGAGGCTGCATGATGAGCTCAGCAGTGATCAGTCCTGTTTAGCCTGTCACTAGTCAGTCAGCACGCCAATGCTGCCTGGCCAGTAAGCACTTTCTTGACTTGAAACCAGTGGCTGGATATTCTGCCTCTGGCCAAAGCAGCAGATGGAGGCAGAGGAGTACTCTGGAGATAGTCTCTGGGAATGAGTGGCTGGAAACGAAGTAGGAACTGGCTTTATCACAGAATTTGTGTCCCATAAGGGACATGGAGCTGGGTAGCTGGTGATGAGGTATTTCCAGTGCTCAAACACACAGGTAATAAAGCACTGGTAGGTGTGCTTTGATGGAATACTTTGAATTTTATTTGGATTTTGTTCAAATATATGCAATAATAAATTGCTTTGAAAAATTTCTCTGTTTTGTCCTCTTCCTACCTCATCATTCTCAAATTCTTCCACTTTGCAGAAAGACATAAATTCTGTTGGTTTTCTATTCTATTCTATTCTATCTATGTAGAGATCTCTGTGTTAAAATTGATCCGGACTTCATGGCTTCAATTCTTCCTACATTAATGGATTTACATTTGGATCTCTCCCATATATGAAAGCATGTGTACCTACTTTCATAGTGTGGTGCATAGCTTATTCTCCTCCAGGGCCTTTGGGAAGTACTTTACAAAGGAAACTATCACTGCACAGTTTCTAAGTGCTGTAAGCTGTTAGTAAGAGAGTAGTGAACCAAGGACAGCTATAACAGGAGAACATGTCTTTTTCAGCTTGAATGAAGAGGCAGAGGAGCTGTAATAGATTCACACCTTCTGTGTCACTCATTCTCATTTATCTTACATGTTCTGATGTGGACACAGTAGCTTTGAGTTATTCTGGATTTTGCCTTCAATCAAAACGAAGTCAAGTACTTTGCAGCCCTGAATGCTCACATGCTCTTGAAAGAGCCCTCTACAGATCTGAAAAGAGGTCCACACCACATAACTATAAGGTTTTTCATCACTGAAGAGCTGTTGCAAGCTAAAAAGTAAGTAAAGTACCTCAGGTTTTCGCAGAAAGTTCTCTTTATCCTTGAGAGGGTAGATGCCTGTTCAGAAAGATTTTCATTGTGGTGGATGAATCACTATACTTAATTCCTATACTTTATCATTGAATTATGCTCCAAATTTCTAGTGGGCTGGTCAGGATAATGTGATGGATAATGACTGACATTTCATCCTATTCCCTCTTCACCTGTTTCTACTCCTATGAGGATGCAAGGGAACCACAGTGTCAGCATTTCTCCCTTCCATTTCTCCTTCTCTCATGATCAGGTGGAGATTTAATTTTTGTCGCTAACAAAATTTGATGAAAGCATTAATTTTAAATGGATGTCAGATGTAACATATGTAGATTTGGGTTTGTATATTGTTCTCTACTTTTACCTTCCCTTCTTATCCCATCTGTTCTGTGTCTGGGCTAGATTGTAATCCTTCTAAAGGCAGAAATAAAGCCTCTTATAAAAAGTGTCATCAATATGTAGTGAATAATAATGATGACGTAGCTGGGAGATCAATTACTTCCTTACTGTTGTCATTCCCTATGTGTTTCTATTGATATTTGCCTTGTAATGTACATAATTTGGGGTTTTTTTCCACTATGGCCATTTATTTAAGCAAGTTTTCTGCTAAAATATTTACAAGGCAAGTATTTCTCTGCTGTTTAACAGTTTAATGCATGACACTATTGAAATTAAGGAGAAACTACTAATTCAGGATAGATTTGTGTTGTTTAAATTGTTAAAAATCATTGTAAGTTTATGCTTTATTTATAATCAGTCTTCCACTTTTTTTTTTCTTTTTTTTTTCTTGTGTTTGCTTTTATAATTGCCTGAGAATTCTTAGATTTTGCTGGCGCTGGAACTGGCAGCACCAAAATACCCTGATAAGGGCGTTTGTGCAGTACTTCCTGCCTTGCCAAAGTCAGGAAGTGTTAACACCCCTGCAGAAATTTCACAAGCTTCATGGTCCAAAGCTGTTTAACAAAGCCACTAGATTTCTGGATGCTAAATGCTAACTGACGTGTTTTTTTTTATATTTGCCTACCATTATCACTGTGCCTAAAATGATGCCAGTTTGTCCTCTTGAACTGTTGGCTGCCCTTGAAGACTAAAACCCTTATTTATTCTTTCAGTAGCACAACTACAGCTCATCAGCTTCCTTGCACTTTTTATCCAGTGTATCCCAATCCATTTCATGGTAAACCATGAAATATGCATCTCAGGAAGTCACACTTAGTTTAGGCTGAGCTTGCTAACTCTTTATCTGTGACCAAGGTAGGTCACTGGCAAGACAGTTAGGATGAGGCACTGTTGAAAATCTTCCATAAGTGTAAAACAGAACTGTCAAACATGATGGTTTGGAAAGGAAAATCTCTGTGCAGCTCTCTTTTCCCTCTAAGTGTATAGCTACTGAGAAAGGGCAGACAGCCCAAGGAACATTTATTAAGGAAGAAATGGGTTGTGAGAATTCAGAAGTCCATAGCAAATTATTACTTTGAACACTAGTGCTGATTATAAATGTTTATCAATAAGACTTACAGTACTCTTATTCTGAAAGAGGTTTGATGGAGTTATAGGCTATGCAAAATGGAAGACAATCCAGTATTTTAGAGCACTGATTTTTACCTTTGCATGTAAGACAAGACTTGATAGTGAGATCATTATACCATCTATCTGAGAGTACGTGTTGCAGCCTCTTTTTTTAAACCAACAAATTAGTGTTTCGTCTCTCCACTTGAGAGAGAGTAAGGTCCAATTTAAGTGTTTGTGTGTTTGTGAGCATGTTTAAGTGAAAAGGGAAAGAGAACATTTTTAGGTGACAAACTCGCAAGGAAAAATAGTTCTTTCTCGATAAGCTCTGCCCCCATCCCCACCTTTTTCATCTATAACTATCAGAAACCAAACTCCAGAACCAAGAGCAAAAGAGCCTGATGATACTCTCCCTGAAGGAGGGAGTCATTACAGCAACACATGAGACTATAACATCAAAGTGACTGACACAGAGGAAAGAAAACAATTTTTTCCATCCTGTGTGAGCTTAGGTGCATAAAGCAAAAGCTTTCTGGGATCCTGTGCTCCATCTTCATGGTAGTCAATATATTCCCAGAGGGATGAAGTTCAAAGTCTATTACATCAGCTTCCTCTTTTTGAGTAAGCTCCTTATAAGTTGTCTGCTTAAGCAGATTTTCTTTATGAAAATGGTACCTTATTCCCTCACTTTTTTCATATATTGCAAGCATCTACATTTTTAAAACCTAAAGAACCTTAGCATAGGTGGTCCCACAGATATCTCTGATCCCGCAGCCATTTATACTAACCTAATAGGAATGGAGTCAAAGCAAAGGATCTGAGATGGGGAGATAAACAGAGGCAGGGACAGCAGCATGGACATAGCTGTGGAAGTAAAAGTAACTGGGCAACTATCACACCCATGAAAAGGACTGTTCATAAGAATTGGATCATCAGGCACAAGGTAAATGACTAATGTCAAAAGATTTGTAATGCTTACATTTTAACAATAAAATAAATGTTGCTCATGATCCTTCCTAAGCCATATTCTCAGCTTCCTGAATGTACAAGGGGAAGGAAAAATTGAGACATAAAAATTGACTTCTGGATTTGAACCATGCCATGATGAAATGGCAGACTGAAGAAAGGTCATTATGAAGGTCTTGTCTCCGAGCAGCTTTATGAGCAACTGTGAACGAAGCCATGTCTTATCTTGTCCTTTGATAACCTGAAGAGGCTAAGCTTCAAACGTGAAGTCAAATATCAGCTTTCTTCATGTAAACATGTAATTTCTTGGAATTTTATCTTCTCTGTTTTGAAAGAAGTCTCCTCCCTGTTTGGAGGCCTTTTGAATCCACGGTCTTCAGCCAGACTCCTCATTTCATGTCCATGTTCATTTATGCCAAATAGAATACCCACACACAAACGCAAATCTACTAACATGCTCTCAGTTGAGTTGGTTCATAGATATATTTTACAAAAGGACTCTGCTTTTTTAGGAATGTCTTCTCCTCTAGTATCCTACTGAGAAATTGGTTTAAATCTCTGTCTTACTATGTCCTGCTACGAATTTAGTAAAACTGTAAAGAAAGAAAAAATGGTGTTTAGAAATAAAAAACAAGAAATCAAAAGAACAAAGCAACCTATCCACTGATTTTAGAACCTGTATTTTAATTAAAATTTTTTCCCTAATTTTTAAATTTTTTGATTAAAGTTTTGACTGGTAACAAGAATCTGTGCATTGTACTAAAAACTTACAGCCCTGTTTAAAACCTTGTATAAATATATGAAAAGATATATGACAAGTTTTCTTAGTTCTGTTAAATACTTATGTAAATATATTATTAACAATTACTAATTTCAGTTATTTTAATTCAATTTTTCAGTTCTCTCAGATTAATTTTGTTTCCTTTGTGGGTATTTTGAATACTTAATTGAATTCTGAGATAGGGAGTATATTCAGAGCTGGTCAGAAAACACACAATTGATAGTTAAAGAAAATTCTAAAATGTATGATATGCAGCACCAGTGATTAAAACAAATAATATGACAGAAAAATATGAAAAGATAGAAGGGATGAATAGGAATCAAATGTGTAAGTTGCTTTTCAACGTGGTCTGCTGCCTCTTTAAATAATAACAAGAAATAAGGAACAAATTTTATTTAGAAGGCAGATGATATCCCTGCCCCTGACAGGGGCGTTGAAACTGGAAGAGGTTTAAGGTCCCTTCCAGCCTGAATCATTCTGTGATTCTGTCGTCATGGTGGTATGTGGAAAGACCAAAGTCTGGAAGGCCAAAATCTGGAAGGCTTACAGAAAACAGTAACTAATGGAGCTGATAATAAGACAGGCAATGTGCAGTGCCGTGAGATCTACTGAGTGCTCCGTACCTCCAGTGGGAGACGGAGCATGACACCTCGGGACACCCCGGGAGCGAGGAGCACCTGGCACTTGGCGGCACCGAAAATTTCAGACGCCAGAACTGGAATAAAAACGGTTGAAATTGTGTTTCTCCGAGTACTTCGGTGACGGCACCACGTGGGAGAGGACTTTTGCCGCTAACACGTTGCTGTGTTTCCCGCATGGAACGGGCAGACCCTTCGGGCCGGGATCGCGTCCCGCGGCCGAGCGGCAGGGGGCGCCCCCGCGGCGGCGGAGGCCATGGCGGGCCCGGGTGCTGCGGGTCCGTGTCCTGCGGGCCCGGCGCTGTGGCAGGGCCGGGAGCCCCTCCGGTGCCACCCGTGAGGAGCAGCCTTGCAGCTCCCTCAGGGCTTTCCCCGAGCGCACCCGCACGTACGGGGAGCCGGGGGTGTCGCTGGCGCTGCGACCCCGCCGTCAGGGCTTGGTCCCCACTGTCACACCCGGCCAGAGGCAGCGCCTGAGGGAGGCTCTTCTTGAGGCGTCGGGAACACACCACAGAACCGTGTGCGACTTTCCGAAAATTCTGCACTACGGCTGCTGTGACACATCTTGGTGCTCCTTGGGTTATGTAGGCAGTCCAAGGTTGTAAATAAAGAAGAAATCATAATAAACTAAAACTATAAAACCTTTGAGAATTCCTACCGTATTTGATCAGCCAGTACTAAAACATGAAAATACAAAACTATAAATCCTAAAGGTGATGGCAAGGTTTAGCAAACACTTGCTAGTCTCTAAGTCCTCTGAGAAAAAATGATTAACAGTCTTCTTTGCTAGAGATGTGTTGATTACAGCTCAGACTTTGGCTTATTTATTTACAGTTTTTAGGTCCCCTAGGAACATTTGTTTGGAGGTTTGATATCTTTGTGTCTCCCCTAATGAAAACGGAAACAGAAGTGCTTTATAAACATCAAATTATACAAAAAAAGAGTCAAAATTCATAAAATGATGCAATAAATACTGCTAGCATCTGACAGAAATATTATCCCACGATCAGTGAGTACTTCCTTAAGTTTCTTGGTGAATTAAAGCCCCAGAGACCAGAACTGCAAATGCAATATTTTTATTTGGATAACATTCCACCAAAATAAATACAGATTGGTTTATAAAGAGTTGTTGTGAAACACAAGATCTGGAAAGGATTTTAAATGCTAAGCACATTTTGCTGTCTGTTTGAAAGGCTTTTCTGATACAACAATGTTTCTAACAGGCCTGAAATCCTAAGAAAGGGAGGAGTTATATTAAAATGAGACTCTGATAGTTTTGGAACAAGAAAGATACAAAACATTTAAATCTACATGTGAGATTTCAAAGCTTTTATTGGTGTAATCTCTTATTTATATAAGGAACAACAAAATCATTAAGCTGGTCCTAACCGGAAGAACTAGCCTTGGAAACACAAAATTCAAATTTATTTATGTTTTATATTCTAATATATATTGTTATTTTATTTCTATTATTTGCATCACAATTTAAGTCCTTTATAATCTTGTAACAGTCACATAGACTCTCCACATCTCAGTTTCATGTTTGTGAACACACTAAAAAATTGGGTTCAGAGAAGTGTTGTGACATCACAGTACAGTAGAAGGACGGGATATAAACATCCTAAATGTTTACAATTAATGAAAAAGGGTTTGTCTTCTCTGTCACACTAAGATGTAAACTGGTATGTCTTGAAACAGCACAAAATGGACCAAGAAGAATCTCAGTTTATCAGATTGACACTTTTCCTCTATTGATTCTCAGAAATAAGAAAAAACTTTTTAATCATCTAAGAAATACACCATAACTGGGACATCTAGATGAGCCGTGCTCTTAGTTCCACAAATTCCCATCAGCATTACCATTACTGTCTCTGCCAAACAGAGAAAAATAAATGAAGTTGCTTAACTTTGCTTTGTCAGTGTTGCATGACTTGAGGACTATTTCAGCAGGGCTTCCACAGCAGGGTCATCAGCTAATATGAATCACCCCAGCTGAACTGAGGAGTTGACATTTCATCTAGACCAAAGAGATGGATTCAAAGCCAAGGAGAAAGCTTCCATTTTTACAGTAGATCAAGGGTGATGACACTTTAATGGTTTTTTGAATTATGCAGTAGAGACAGTCACCTGTTAGCTCTGATGATGTATCGCACTGTAAGGGTCAATTTGCATACACCGGAGGCTGAGTGTCCAGCTTTTACAAATAGTTTGTGATAAACATGATAAATAGTGAGTGAAACTCAAACACATGAACTAATTCAAAATGGCAATGTGTTCTGGTCCTTTTGTGACCAAGATGTTTTTTTTCTGTGTACAGAAAATCAAATGAAAAGACCACTGATAGAAATATGTTGAGATACATACTTTAAGTGTTTGGCTCATATGGTAAAGGATTTTTTAAAGTTTATGAAAGTGCCTTATTCTCTAGTTCCATTAAATTACAAACTTAATACATCAAAAATGTAGAATCTAATATTGTATATTTCATTAAAGGTAAATTGCCTATGCTCTTGGACTTAGTCATGTGCTTTCCTAAGGAAATTAGGCTCATGTAATTGTTTTGCCTGCTCACCTCCTCCTTCAGCTTCCCTTACACCTTCACCCTAGTGATTGTTGAAGCCTTCAGGCACTTTCAGTGAAAGGTGATGGTGGAGCAGAGATGTCACAGATAGGATGGCCCTGAATGCTGCATGAAAATCAATAGCTCGGAAAAGGTGAGAAAGCTGGTGTCCTGCTTGAGAGCCCCACAGGTGGTGTTCAGCCTGGCTATCTGGCCAGCCAGCACTGGAATTATATCAACTACCTCATACCTGGGACTGCACAAGGGTGTGAGGCAGCTGAAGGTGTTGCTGTGGGTGATGGAAGGAGTAGGAGGATTTTGAAACATTGGAAAGACTTGTTAGACACTATATAAGCTGCAGAACTTGTCTAAAATAAAACTGTATTTGTATTGGAAGGTAAACATTTCATGATTTGGAATAGTTTTATTCAAAAAATGGGAAAATTTAGGGGTATTTTAGAATAGAAACCTGAGGGATGTATCCTTCACTTGTCTAAGATGTGCCTAAAGACAGAGAAATGTGTCCCTAAAGTCTATAGAAATAAGATGTCTGTTCTCTAAGTTTATTAAATTTTTAATTTTTATTCGCATGGCAGGGAAAAAAAAAAGTTTGTTTCAAATTATCTACAAATATTTAAAACCAATGGTTTGAGTTCTAGCAGGACCAACTGTGGCTGGTTGGTCAAGATGGCAAAAAGACACCCAAAATTGTTCTTATTATGCTGCAGCCAAAGGAGGCTGGGCTTGATGTTTGGGAAGAAAGGAAGGAATGACAAATACTGCCCTGAAACGGAGATGAGAAAATGAAAAGGAATGTCCTAATGAAAGAATTGTAGCTGATCAATATTTCATAGAGGTACAATTATTCTGCTCCTTCCAAGACTGTATTAGTAGAGGCACTCCAGGGTAGTTAGGAACTGCATGGGATGGAAGTTTCTGATAAATAATGTATGAATAGAGGTGGGATTCTTAACTACCTCCACTCTAGAGTGAACACACTCCTGTAATACACCTCATTTTTGCCATCCGTGAGAAGACTATTTACATAAAATGTACATGTACTAAATAGATCTATAGAGCTGGACCAACAAGAGGTGCCTCACAGGTTTCACAGTGAAGGCTGAAAAAACCCCAATAGGTTTCAGTATGCAAACATCTCTATCAGCTGGGCATCCTAAGGTAGAGTAAACCAAAATATAGAAAACATAGAAAATAGAGTGCTTATATGAGAAAAAAGTTTTCCCAGACCTTTCTAAACACAAGGCAAAGGTTATTGCTGGCAATCAGTGTACCCAAATTCATGGTGATGTGTGTAGCTGCAAACACAAACTGTTTTCATGAGCAATCCAGTGATATCTTTTGTGAATGTCCATTGACAATAGTGAGAGCATTGCCTGATGCACGTGAAACCATGAAAGGGAAAGCCCAAATGCAGAAGCATGTTAAATGCCTGTATGTTAGTGCCAGTTAAATACTTCAGTTGGACAATCTTAGAATAGTTTATAGCCCTGTAGATTTTACAAAAGTGAACTACAGGGACTGCAGCTGTCAGGAGCAGCTTAGCTGGTGCAGTGCCTGGCTCAGCTGTAAGGATAAACAAGGGCACACTACATTCAGCAGTGTTCCAGGGAACTGTTGTTACACCAGGAAAGCCACTGTAAAAATACAGAATTATAGTCTCTCTGTTGAAATAAATATTTAAGAATTTGCTGAAAGAGTTAATAGCCACTAAAGGCAGAGAGTTGATTTAATTGATGACAACAATCAAGTGCTTTTCATCTTGGTGGCCCATTAACAATGGCCGTTTATTTAGCCTTTGTGCTTGAGTGTGGCCTAGTGCGACCTGAATTGAAGAGTCTTTCATTTGTGTTGCAAAGCAGTCAAGGCTACGATGGGGCTAAGGGTGGCATTACAACAAGGAGGTTTTGCAAGTAATTGGAACAGTGTGTGTTAGGGGCGTGGGGAAGAGCAAAGAAGTTACTGGTGGAGCACTTAAACCTAGCTGCATTTCTGTAGGTCTAATATGCAGTTTGAGGATGTAAAATAGATCCTTGGCTTGTTAGCATTTGTATGTGGATTAGGACAAAGTACCTGGTTTCTCGGCATCCACAAGTGCTGCATTGCCGCTGCTTCTGTTTGTTTTAGTCCTCTTACGTGAATTGCACTAGACAGATTCCTAGCAAGTGATTGTGGTGCCCTGTGTTGCCTACAGACCAAACGCACAAGGCAGGCAAAGAACGGGGTGAATGTTTGACACAGTTTGCTAATGGGAAGTAAGGCACAGGGTAGTTCAGCGACTTGCTCACCCTCTCACCCATATGCTGTGGTACATCTGGTTTTGAAGAAAGATATCCCAAGACCCAGTCAGTATCAGACCAGAAAAAAAAAAAAATCTTGTTCAAATATTCCTGACCGTGTCAAAATAATAACGATTTCAGCATAAACATGTCTGTCTCTTTCAGCTTACCCAGTGCAAAGACCCCAGATGCTGCAGAGTACAGCAGTCCACTAGGTTCCTGAAGTGAGATGGATTAAATAGATTTCCCTCCTATTCTGCATTGCATTTGACTTTTTCTGCCTTAGGGTAGAACTCATAATGTCTAAGTTAATCTGTAAAGCATAAATGGGCTTTCTCTTCCAACACTCTTAGAGTCAGTGCATAACTAGTGATTGGGCTCAACTGAGTTGCCCTAAAATTTCTCAGACATGGCAGCACATAAAGTGTTTCTCAGGCTTTTGCAGCAACAACCCAACTGCATTTTCATCATATTTTAATCACTCCTGACCAATTAGAAAATATTTATGATGAAGAAGTAATGTAGAAAAAATGTAGAATTTAATATTGTTCCATCAATAGTCAGTGAACTCTGGTCATGGGCAAAATTATGGATTTCTGTTTTCCCTAACATTCACAAAGCCACAGTATCCACATTTGTCCTAGTGCAGTTTGTAGGAAGTCAGCTTTTTACTCTGTTTAATATCTACACTCTTTCAGAACACAGTTCAGTGTATACCTTCCTTCTTAATCCTAAACCTTGTGTGCTGCATAAATGTGGGAAGCATTTTTAACCTTGTATTTAGTTATGAAGGCAAGAGTTAGTACCACCAGATGGCACAAATAGTTTCAGTTTAAAAGTGTTTATTTGCCCTTGCAATGAACATAGAAAAAGCAATTAAAAGCCAACATTTTCATTAGTGTGAAAAGTTAAGAAATTAATTTGGTTTAAAGTTTCTTCTGCAATGCCATCCTGTCTGTATTCCACAACTTGCATTCATATTACTAAGTTGGCTGAATAATCAACATATTAAAAAGGCAGAAGCAGAGATTGCCTTGAGTGATGCTAAATTTGATTTTTTTGGCCCAAGAATTCCTCACTGATTCCTTCTAAATACAGTAAACACCTTAAATATAATTTTAAAAAATGAAAAAGAATACCGTAACCAAGGGTCGTGAAAATTATTCCAATAAAATAATTAAATTTTCTAACCTCATTTTAATAAAAACTGAGTATTATTTGCAAATTCTCATTAATCATCAGTGGGATCACTACACTGTAAAAGTTTTCAGCATTAAGTTGCAGTCTTATTTTTTAAATTCAATGATAAATATTAAACTATACATTTTGAACTTCTGTGACATCAGCTTTGCAGATACTCCAATGGAAATAGATCTTTAATTAGAAAATATTCTGTTTGAAAATGGAACCAAATTGGTGTCATCATTATATTAACAGTGAAACAGGTTTGGTGATGAGATTAAGCTTAAGAGCAAAAGACCTCGTTTGAGAAAGTTCTAAGTCTCCGCAAGGAGAGATTGGGAAGGAATTTGGAGATCAGCTTTAGCTGTTGCAGTTGAAATCAAATACTCTCTTAGCCAGATTTCTTCTTTCATCACTTTCAGGAGCCGTTGTGGCAGAGTGTATTGCTGCTCCTCTTGCTGGCAGCCATCAGCCATTCTCAGTAACTTGACACAACTAAGCTGGAGACTGTTGCAGTTGTAAAGGCTGGAATGATATAGGCTGCATTTCTCCTCATTTCCTAAAGATTTTTTTTTTCTTCTGGATGCTTCTCTCCTCATTCAGGATTGCACAACATACTTGTGACAACCACAGTTGCTGTTTACGTGAAGCCGGATTCTAGAAAAACACTCTTCTATTTCCAGATGGCTTCAGTATAATATGTTTTCTTTCAGATCTCATTCTTTCCTTCTCCTCAGGAAAATCCCCACAAAATGCATTCATCATTTACCCGTCCTTATTTCTTCTTCTTGCTTATTCTGTTTTTCTCAGAAGGAAACTAAGTGTACTGGCACCCGAAACCTGTCAGCTTACGAGAGGCCAGCACCACATTCTTTGTAGTTCAACCAAGAACTTCAGACCACAATCTGGCAGTTCTCAAAGCAGTCTATAACAGTATCCTCACGTATCTGGGCTGTAGCAACACATTTCCCCATGAAGCTCTGAAACTTCATTTCTGCTATCCTTTGACCATGGACTACCTTGAAGCCATATCACCATATTACCACGCATGCTTCAGAGATAATTGCAGCCTGTATGCTTTTTTCACTGCATAAATGCCAGTAAACAGAGGACAGCTGACTTTGACCAAGGCCATTTCAGCTTCTCCAGATACACATTCTTAACCCCCTCAAATACCTGGTATTTCTGTTCTGCACAACTTTTCTCTAAGTTTAATCTTTGTCCCTCCCACAGAAAACTACCATTGTGGGCACAAAAATGTTACCAATCTGCATGCTTTCTGTGTTCATCCTTCTTTTCAAAGTCATTCAAAGTTATCAAAAAAAAAAAAAAACACAAACCAAAAAACTTATTTTCAAAAACTTCTTATCAAAAAACTTCTTTTCAAAGTAATTCAAAGTTATCAAAAAACAAAACAAAGCAAACAACCAAACCAAACCAAACTGGCCAAACCTAACCAAAATTCAAAAGCTCCCGTGTCTTTCCTAAAGGAAAAGCCTTTTCCTAAAAATGCAACTAGTTTCTTAATCTGCGCGGATCATAAAGTGCTTATGACTTTCTTCCCTGGAAAAAAACTTTTAAAGCTGTCTTAATGGCTGGCCAGGAGAGCTGCAATGTCTTTTGCATAATTGTCCTCTGCTCAGGTGGAATTTGGAAGAATATCTACAGTTATGTCTCATTGCTCAGCCTGCACCAGGGATTCATGGCTGTACAAAAGCTACCTTTGCTATCGGTCTGGCATGCTTGTATATCCTTGAGGGTTTTAACCTTTTTTTTTCACTATTATCACATTTAGTTTGGCTGATGCTAATAGACTCGGGAGTTTTTGTGGACCTTGCATACATGTTTTATTAATCAAACAATGCTGCAAGACAAAAATGATGGTGATTAGTGTGACAAAGAAACGGCATCTGCCTAATGCTCTGAGGATCAGTTTATCTTTGGTTGAAAAGAGATGGATTTGTCAGAAGTAAACCACTGGACTAAGTGGGGTTTTTACAAACAACAGTGGACTATAGTGTGCTGCCAGTCCCTACTTTTGTTTGGGAAATTAGCTTTCAGACAGAAAATATTCAAGTGAAAAAATATAACTATTATTGACTAGAACAGGGATGTTTCCCTGGTCAGAATGAAGTGTACTCAGCACCGCTGGCTAAAGTACAAATTTAAAAATGTGCAATGGGCCAGACAGAGAATTTGGTCTGGTTTTGTGGTTGCTGCTCTGTAAACTGATTTTAGCACTGCAGTCCCTTTTGCTCCCGGCAGATAAATGGACCCTGTACCGCCAGGCAGAACCGAAGCCAAATTTGGTTTCCCAAAATCGTACTCAATTCTCCCTTCCAGACTGCGTCCTGCACCACTGCTCGGCAGCGAGATGCACAAAGAGCGAGGGCGATAACAAAGCACAACCCGGCTAATTAGGTCAGAGCTGAGTCGGGCGCGATGCGGCCACTGCAGCCCTCCTCCTCCTCCTCCTCCTTCTCCTTCTCCAGAACGTGGAAACCCCCCGCTTCGCTCCTGCCGGGCACCGCAGCTCTCGCCGCTGCTGGAGCGGCCCTTGAGCCAAGCAGCAACTCGCACCCTGGGTACCTGACCCGCTGCCGGATCGGAGCTGGGGCTCGCCCCGGGCTCCGAGAGGGGCTAAGCGCCTCCCCTCGGCCCCTCTCCCCCCGCCCCTCCGCCAGCCCTGCCCCGCCGCCTGGCACCGCCGCCGCCGCCGCGCCGGCCCCGAGCGCTCCCCGCGCCGCTGCCGCTGCTGCTCCTGCTCGGCCCGGCCGGGCGGGGACTTGGCAGGAACTCCCGGGGAGAGAGCGAGAGTGCCTGCCCCCGCCACCGCTCCGCTGTGGCTTTTGGGTGGAGGAGGAGGAAGGTCTGGGCTCGGCCGAGGAGCAGGAGCCGCCGCCGCCGCCGGAGAGGAAGAGGCAGGAGTGAGAGAGAGAGACGGAGAGGCGGCTGGAGCCCCCCAAAGTACCCCCCCATCCCTGCACTGCAGGCTACATTTCCAGCTTCATGGGCAAAGTGTGGAAACAGCAGATGTACCCCCAGTACACCACCTACTACTACCCCCAGTATCTGCAGGCGAAGGTAGGGTCCGGCACGCCGGGCGGCGCGGCGGGTCTGGGGCTGGCCCCGCTCCGGGCGGCCGGCCAGGGCCGAGCCCGGGCGGGGGCTCCGCGGCTGGGGCACGGCCCGGGGGAAGCGGTCAGGTTGCACCAGAGGGACGGAGACAGGAAAGAGCCGGCAGCCCCTTCCTGCCGCCCGCCGCCGCCCCGGGAGAGCCCCCGCCGGGCTCCCACCCTTTCCCCTTGCTCCCGACCGTGCCGTCTCCGACCTGACTCCTTCCCTCTCGCCTTCCCCCTCCCGCCGGCAGTCCCTCCTCTTCCCCGGGGCTCTCGGCGTGTCTCCTCCTTCCCAACCACGTCCTCGGCCACCCCGGCACAGAGCGGAGCGCTGCGGGCCCCGCTCCCGCTGCCTTCGCCCAGTGCAGCCCCTGGAACGCAGGGAGAGGACCCGAAGTTCAGGCGGCAGGGCCCGGCTGGGGCTGCCATGGCCGTCCTTCAGCCACCCTGCGGCGGGGGTGCCGTGACATCCCCAGGGGTGGCAGGGCGTGCTTGCTGCTGCGATGGGGATGGCTGTAATTCCAGTTAAATACGGGAACTGGGGAAGCTGCTGGACTCGGGTGGATACTCATTGTCTGTAGAGTTGGACCTTTGTAAGCTGCCACCTCGCAGTTTTCAAACTGGATTAAAAAACGCATTAAAGGTCCAGCTCCTGATGGTTAATGTTGTACACGGGTAGTTGCTGTTTGCAGGAATACTGATGTTAGCAGTTCTTGTGGTGGTGGATCTCCACCTTTTTTTCCTTTCTCCTTCAAGTCTGTAAGGGCAGCCAGCCCCACTGCTCTAGAAGCATCATGCTGCAAACTGGCAGATGCAGAGGTGGTTGCATCAGCTGTCTGGAACATTTAGCATAAGCCTTTCCAACCACCAGTGTCACTCCTCACAAATCAAAACAGACCCATATGAGGCTTCAATGTGTGAACTTTTTTTAGAGGTTATAACCGTGGTGTGGGGTTTGGTTGAGATTTTTTTTTTTTTCCCTATTGAAGCGTCTTGCCTTTTTGGCAATGACAGGACAAGAATTCCCTTCCCTTTATCTGCACACTTGATAGGCTCTTCTTTTTATTGTGTTTGTGTTACTGTATTGTGAAATGTATTTTATACTGCTTGGCTGAAAAATAAATTCAGTTTGACAGTCATGAGACGTTTTACAAGGCAGCAGTGAGGAGGCTTTGAAATGTGCTTTCACATACACAGAAATTGATAGAAATGTGATGAAGGTCTTTAGGTGATTTGAAATTACTAATCTCTTAAATGTCTAATTAACATCAAGCTAAATAGAACAGACTATAGCCATTTAAAGATTGTGCTACAGAGTAATCACTTCAGTACTGTTTACATATATCTTTTGAATGCATTATTTTGAAGAAAGGTAGAATGCCTAAAGGACAGCCTTTTGCATCACTTGGCTGTATGACTACATAAATATTCTCAAATGAAACAAATGTTTTTATTCAGCAACTTTTACCTTCACAGTTTTGTGTGGCAATAGTAAGTTACAAACCAAGTACATAGCGTGGAATATATACAAAGCAATGTTGTTTGGCTGTTTTGACCCATAAATAATTGAAGAACGAGTTAAACTGTAGTAGCTAACAGTAGTTAGTAGAGAATGATCCTAGAAATCCATGATCCTGTGAGAAAGCATGGTGGACTATCTTTTGAAAATGTTTCCTGTACAGATAATTTAATATTGATTTGTAATACAGTCAATGATATCTTCAAAGCCTCTTGTAGTCTTTGCTTTAAAATGATACAGCCTGAAATTACATTGCTCTGTTTCAGCAGAGAGAACACACAGCCATTTGATGTACACACATGAAATGAAATATCTGGGATCCAGTGAAAGTTTCCTGTTTTCATAGATCTTGATTTTATAAAAGAACTAAACAAAGAAAGGTGTCTTCTTGGTGTAGATAAAAGGACCTGCAAGTTTTGATATTCAAATATGCAGAATCCAGTAATACAAGGATTCTTCTCACTTTGGATCTCTCTGAACATGTAGAAATATTAATTTAATTCATAGTTTTCAGCTATTCCATTCTTTGGGCCCTAAAACAGCCTCTTGTTCACTACATGAACTATTTCAGTAATTCTGGAGAAATCTTTGTTTTTTATTAAAGATGAACGATAATAGAATTGAATAGCCTTTACTGAATGAATGATAGGTAATGTTACGTGATGACGGTGGGGGAGGTAGGAGATTCTGAAACTAGAAGTTTTGCTTCTTATTGAAAAAACGATGGAAAATCTGCTGACTAATAAACTGCAAATCAGTAATTAGGAGGTGACAGGAATTGCTTGAAGATGGAGTTTTTTCTGTGGACAGCTCAAAAATACTCATTAGAAATTGCATACATTCCTAATGGATCTTTAGGTTAAAATGTTAATGTGGTCAACTATTTTAATTGCTACAAATATGTTAGAGATTATAAAAACAGATTTTGTGTTTGACTGTTATGATCTTCACAGTCTTATTCATGAAGTATTCAAGCTGGTTCAGTGATATATTCTGGGAGGAAATACAAACATTTGCTGTGATTCAGCACCTCCCTCCCCCTAGTCTTAAGATGCTCAGCATCAAAAGAGATTAGTGAAACCATGGACTTAAATTAAATGAACAAAATTACCACTGGAAGAAGGTGTAAGGCTTTCAATACGAAAATCATTCTGAAAATGAAAATAGTTTGAAATGGCTTTAAGTTGAAGCTTGTAAAACCTTTATTTTTGAGATTGCCACAATTTTTATTCTGGCAAATTATATGTTTGACATATCTGTAAAATTTTTGTGTGTCCTCTAATGAATGTATGTTTTATTACAGTTCCTATATTGTAGCTTTGTATGGCTTGTCAGAGAGCATCAAAAATATTTTTCAATTTCAATGGATGATTCTAATGCTTTAGGTATTTTTTAAATAATATTTCTGTAACTTGCTTTTTGAATTTCAACTTAGTTGTATTTCATTTCCGTACTTAATGTTTTACTTGTAATTGAGAGATTCTGTATTTAAATATTTTGGAAAATGATGTTCATTAAGACTGTATGTGTTTTACTAATGCTTAAAGGCCTGTCTGCCCAGGAGTAAACCCTGACTGTGCCAGGCAGAGTATTTTAAAGTTTAACAAGACAAAGTGCACATAAACAAATACAAATGTATATAGACATCTCTAGGCCAAAATTTGTTTGCTTTGGTCAAATAAGAAATAAGAGTGAATCCATGCTTTGTTTCCCTTTACCAAAATATCAAATGGAATTCAGGGTCACGATGCACACAACAGTTTACAAATAAATGGTGATAACTGGCTGTTTTACTGTTTTTTTCCTTGGAGAATAATGTGACAATATGATTAATTTCACTAACAGGCTTCTGTATCATAAAGTTCTTTGTATAAGAGAGAGTTAGTAGAAGATGGCAACATTTCCTATAGATAGCATGGTTTATCTGAAGTGCAAGCTTTTAATAGTCATAGATAATACTTATGTGGTACCTGAATTGTATTTATTTTCTATGGTATTAGGTAGCAGCAACACAGAAGAAATGAAATCCTGGAATCTTGCTAAATTATCTTAGAGTGGGCTTTGAACTTTATAATTTGGTAGCTACAAAACTGGTGCCCTGGCAGCTCTGAGAAGAGCTAATATTTCTAGAAGTTTGTGTAGGTTTGCAGGCAAGACTGTAGATTGATATAAACTGTTGTGAGCAGGCAGATTATACCATGTCAAAAACTGTTTTTCAGGCTGTTGAGAGCAAACTTTAAAATGGGAACATTTAATTTTTATCCAAACCTGTTGATGGTAGAGTAAGAACAAAACAGATATGAAATTTTATTATTAGGAGACATTGGATAATCTGTAGTTGTGTCAATGTATGAAGTTAATAGACTGATATAGAACCTTCTGCTTTAGATGCTTCTAAAGCAAAGGAGGTTGGACCTGCTAATTGTTTGCTGCTAATGTATACCTTGGCACTGCATTCTGTACCAAGCACAAGTCTGTCACCCTTTAAAAAGTTTTACTATCTTATGGGCTGATTTTAATCAGCATAAATGATTACTAATCAATTTAGTCTGATTTGTTCTGTATGCACTATGACTGCAAAACCTGTACATAGTAAAAGACAAGTTTACAGTAAAACAGTACATGGTTGGATAGAAATAATTTGCACACTCTGTATTCTTGGAATTTCTATTAATTGTCCATAATTGTGATCTCTCTGGTTCTTGGCTGGAGTTAGAAATCTATTAAAAAAAAAAGGCAAAAGAAAAAAAGCACAGATTAGCTGCAAGCAAACTTTTTGTCTCCACACAGTTACCTGATCCTGTAAACCTCCTCAACCTCTTCAATGTGTTCTCTCCCATTCCAGCCAGGCTAGGATTTTATTGTGCAACTACCTGAAGAATTCTTTCCAAAAAATATACTATATTGTGGAAAGAAAAGAATTGTAAAATTTATCCATTTTAAGAAAAATTTGAGAGGCCTGGTGGTAAAGTAATTCCTCCAGCTCTACAAAATGTACAACCAAGGGGATATAAAATAGGGAGATATGAATAATATTACCTAGAAAGAGCATTTTCTCTTTTTCCAACATCCCAGTCCAAAACCGTGAGTGTCTGTTTACATCCATCCATCAGAAAGACCACTGGTCACGATGATTGTTCTATGTAGTTGTTCCAGCTGGCTTGTTTTGTGAGGGACATCTCTATCCTTGTCCTAGTTATAACTACTTTTAAAGTTTGGTTCAAGTGGCTTGCTATGAACTAGAAATATGCCCTTCAGAAAGTATTTCTAGAAACTCTTACTAGAATAATTCTTAAATATGCAAAAGCCTTTCTGGAAATGGGTTGAGCAAAGTTTATGCAAAGCTCTGCAAATGTCTGTCCTCCTTGTGTGGAATTACTCCAGTTTTGAACTATTCTGTTTCAGAGCGTTCATGATAATTAGCGTCAGATTAGCCACCTGGGCAAATATGCACTAGAAGCAGGATGTAACCAGATGCATTGTTAATGGTAGTGACTTCAGGAAGGCTTAAACCGAGATATTCCATGCTGGGAGAACTGCGCTGTTTGGTGGTGTCAAGAAGGATGTGTGTTAATGTATCATGTACTTTAATGTACATCATTGTAACTATTTAAATAACTCTGATAAAAAAACATGAAATGTAGACACACTTCACAGCATCATCGTCTTGAAGACTAGCTTCATTGAAGTCAACGTGAGTTTTGCCTTTGTTTTCAGATGAGCAACATTTCCTATAATGTTGATTTATGCTTGGGTCATGCTGACCATGCTTAATTTGGGGTGATCTGAAACGGCATGATGGTCGTAATCTCCAATTCAGAGGAGCAAAAATTAGGGAGTGCTAATAGATTGTGTGATCAGGGCTTAAATCAAGGAGAAGTAGCAATGGCATCCCTAATGTGCTTATTTTGTAGCTTTTTTCCTAGGTAATCTTTTAAAAAGAGTTATAAAAATGCCACAACTTTCCTCCCTTAATCCAACCTCTGTTGAGAGATGAATGGTATAAATATACATGCACTAGAGACTGATTTTCCAAATGACAGAGTAAAAAATATTTCTTCCACTGAATTAATGGTAAAAATTACAGGTTCTTACTAACTAAAAAATACAGGTTCTTACTAACTTTGTAATTTCTAGAAGTTTGAGACTAAACTCATCCCTAGAGTTCACTGTGCTTGACGCTTAATTTGATACTGTGTGATTGGCGTCATTTTAGAAATGTCAACAAAATCTTGGTCCTTCTCCTTGATTCTGTAGTAGCTTTACTGCAGACATATGAGCAGATCCTTAGTGAGTTGGTCTTAAGGGACTGACTTTAACAAAAAAGTGATACACCAATATACAACTTGAAGTAGAACATTCATTCAGTGCTTTTTTCTTTTGTGTTTGATTGTTAACACCCTCCCCAGGCACCTGGTTTATTCCAAAGGCATGTCTGTGAAGTTTATATCCAATAGGTAGACAACAGCTGTAGGAGACCAGAATTACACAATCTGTCTGATTTGTACTAGTGTATTTTCTAACTTTACCTTCAACGCACAATCCCAAGGCACTCATGAAAGGTGTGCAATAAGTTTGTAGAGGGAGAAGTTAATTTTCTTTGAATAAAATAGTTCTTTAAAGAATGCTTGTTTTTTTCCCAAAACTCAGGTGAAACTCTTTATAATGACTGTAGTTTTTTCTTATTCTTTTTAAACCACACTTGAGCATGCTGTTTAGATTCATAAACTTATTTGTAAAGGGAACCCTATAGTTCAAAATACTTGGCTTCTAGTTACAATATAAATCTTTAGATCTCAAGGATGAAATTTCATAAGAGCGAATTTCTAAGCTTCCACCTAGTGTGGAAGGAACAAAGAAAAGGTAGGCAAAATTATTGACATTTGCCAATGAAGAATAATGTAGTGTAGTAAGGCATTGTTTTCTCTATCTATTATTCTATAAAACAATATCTTTAAGAAACATATCTATTCAGGATATATATCAAAAAACCCCAACTTGGACTTGATTTTTCAGCTGCTGTGAAGTCCTAGCAACAGTTTGAGCTATGAATGTTGATAGTAGATGCATCACTCTTACTCAGAAAGGTAATTGATGCTGCTAATCCTAATGAAGGACACTTGATTGTGGTAGTAGTAAAGAAGTTGTAACAAAGGTGTAGTATTAAGTAGGAAATTAGCTTGATACAGATACATATTTCAATTTCAGTCTTCCATAATCAAGAGTGAATACCAATGGTTATTGTTACGGTTATCTAAGCATATTATCTAAATCTAAGGTTATCTAAATGTAAGCATATTAATGGTTATATGCTTAGATTTAGCTAAAATTATATACTTCTTTTCATTGTATTATATAGACCTTTTGTGGCCTGTGCAATGTAGTGATCACAACTATTTCTACTGGAAAAACGCCTGCTTTGCTAAAAAAGTGAAAAACGTTGGGAAAGCATGCTGACAAAAATCTCTTTTGAGTTTAATTAATTTCAGTCAAAACAGACACTCAACAGATTAAGGTCATATTTACTGTGGCCAATAGGTGATAATTATTATCTGACTTCATGTATCTTCTTAGTCTTCCTCAGCTGAAAATACTGAGATCTGCATTTAAATGTAATTTCAGTAAGTTCTAAGCTGAATAATGTTACTGCAAAATTGAGGAAGAAAAAGAGCTTGGACCTGAGTATAACCAGGTACCATGACTCACTTGTTTCATGGTGGCTTTTAAGCACTGTGCTCTTGTTCATGGTCTGAGGTCATAAGAGCACATTTAGTCTCAATTGCTCTGACTTGATGAAAACATTTCAAAATATATTTAAGCTAAGTTTCTGAAATCTCAGCATGCATGTAAGGCCTATGAAAAGTACTTCAGAATCATTCCAGGTAGATAAGCAGAGCTTACTAGTACAAAATGGAACTCAAAATGTTTGGTATGGCTCTTGTGTGTGGAGAGGGAAGTATTAATCTTCTGTAGGGAGACAGAGTGAATGGGCTTCACTTTGTGGATTTTCCAACAGGTTAAGAACTGAATTCCCTTGCTTGTCTCTTGGCAACACACACTGACACAATTTCTACAGCAGTTTATAGGCCATGATAGTATCTGTGACCTCTTCTATCCCTCAGGCCATAGCTACATAATCACTTTAATTTTACATAACTATGCACAGCAGCCAAAAAGGACAGTCTTGTCTTCCCCCATTGCTCCCAGCAACCTATTCCTCTCCCTTCCCCTGCGCTGGCACAAGCATTCGTATGATCGGTCAGTGAGCTGAATCAAGAAACCAGTCTGGCTGAAAACTAACCCCAAAACTCCCACCTGTGATACATTTTTACAGTGGAGCAACTAATGTGATACTTAAGGAGTTGGAGATTTGCATTGCTATAGGTGAAGTTGTCTCTGAGAAAAGAACATCTTCAGAGGCCTCACTTTTGTCCAACAAAGTGGTGTTGTGTAGCTTTTCTAAATAAAAGGTTTTCTGGGGCCTTGGCCCACTGACCTCTTAGGTTACCAAAATCTGTTGATTTCACATATATGCTGATAACTGTTAACATAAGTTTTCTATAACTTTTTCTTTTGTTGTTTTAAATTGTGTTAGATGTTGGTTCGCTAAGTGTGTGCTAAGGGGCAGACCCTTTTGAGTCTGTCTTTCATTCTGAGGACCAATGATTGTGGAAGTAAGTGTGAAATAATTTGCTGAGAGGGCTTAAGTTAGGTATAGGCCCAGGAGGAGAGAAATAATAAAAAGTAAATGGAACTTCCAGAGGCCTTTTAGCATAGTGTTACATCTAACTTTCCATTTTCAGCACAGTGCAACATTAGTATTTTATTTCATTCTGGGGAAAGAGGGGAGAAGGCTGGCACTTCAAATTAGCAGCAGTTGCAGAATTAAGGGTGTTAGTGACTCATTTGGAAAAGTACTAGCTAAAACATTCTGTCTCCAAGAAAAAACATTAAAGAAGGGTTTATGATACAAACTTTGAATTTCATGAATAGTGTCAGTGACCCTCTGGTTTCCCCTGGGCAGCTTTCTTGGTTAGTGACCGTTTGCATTTGACAATGGCATATTAAAGTGAGGAGAATAAACAGGCACATTTTGGAGTTATTGACAAAGAGTAGTCAAATTCCAGTTTCTCCGAACACAGGGATCCTGAATCATAGAAGCAGTTTCTTTGTTCTTAGTCCCAAATTCCTTTCCCCAATATACTATTCTCACTGCTCAGGCCTTTTACTGGATCGTATACTCATGTTTAGGTTGTACTCTACTCTTTTCACATCTGTATTTCAGTGAGTTTTTTTCCTTTTCTGAGAAATATGTATATTTCCCTGTTTTATGCCCAGGACCTACAAACAGCTTTATTCAGCTTTAAGTAAAGAAGCCTAAGGGGAGATCTAATTGCTCTCTAAATGTATCAAATGAGAATGTATAGACAAGGTGGAGCCAGACACTTAGTGAAGATGCACAGGGATAGGATCACAGGATAATTCAGGTTGGAAGAATTGTCAGGAGCTCTCTAATTCAGTTTTCTGCTCAAATCAGGGTCATCTAGAAGATCTGACCAAGTTGCTTAGGCCATTATTCAGTCTGGTCTTGAAAGTCTCCAAGGATGGAGATGCACAGCCTCTCTGCACTGTTCCAGTACTAGCTATTTCTAATAGTGATTTTCTTTTTTCTCCTTATGTCCAGTCTTAACCTCTCTTGTTTTGACTTAAATTATTGACTTATCGTCACGCCATGCACCATTGTAAGAACCTGGCCCCTTTTCCTTGATAACCTCCTCAGAATTTTCCATTCTATAAATGGAAAGCTGCTATTAACTCCCACCAAAGCCTTCGCTTCTCCAGCCTGAAAAAACCCAGCTTTTCAGAGAGCATGTGATCCAGCCCCCAGCCCCACCCTCCACTAAACTCACTCTGGCTTATCAGTGCCATTTACTGGGGGCCCAAAGTTGCATGTGGTATTCTAGATGGAGCCCTTCAAATAGTGGGAAAATCACTTCCCTCACCTGAATGCAGCCCAGGAGGAACACCTTACTGCCAGAGTGTGCTTATGCTTGGCTTGCTGTCTGCCACAGCCCCCAGGTCTGTTCCAGCAGAGCTGCTCCTCAGCCAGTGAGTTCTCAGCTGATATATCAAGGGACTCCTTCACAAGTGCAGCATCCACTGCTCTCTTCTTGTCTTGTTGTTTTATCATAGAAGGGAATAGGCAATAGGATGCAACACAATGGACATAAGTTGTGACATGAGAAATTTGTAATTAGAAATGAAGACATATTTTTTTCACCCTAAGAGTGGCCAAGAACCTGAACAGGTGCTGAGAGATGTTCTGGAATCTCTTGGAGAGAGTAAAAAAACTCAACTGGACAAGGTCCCAATCAACCTGCTCTATTTGAACTTGCTCTTGGAGGGCAGCTGGACTGGATGACCTCCAGTAATTCTTTCCAAACTAGTCTCTAATTCTGTAAGGTAGGCCCTAGTATCTATCCATCAACATAAGAGGCTCTGAAGAAACTGTTACTGTTCCTTCCATGTTCCATCATTGTAAGCTATGCTATGGAATTTGGAAAGGAAAGGTATAGAAGGAAATCCCTTTTTCTGTTTAACAGAACATGATTGTATAATGCATGTTATATATGCAAATTCCCTTATCCCATTTTAGCAAATAGCTTGTTTAAGCTGCTTAAAATTTAAGGTTTTAGGTTTGTCTATTTGTTTGTTTTTCTCCTGGCAGAACATTATAGAGCTACAAAATTATGCTGTAAATTGTGACAGACTGATATACGTTCTCATACCAAACCACCTCTTTAGCCTGACATTTCTTGTTCCTGCATCAAATCTGAATGTGTTGATAAGTTTTTGTCTTGACCATGGATTAAAAATTAAATAAAACAATAATTAACCCCAAAATAAATCTTTCTTTCTAAGCAGACATTATTTGGAGGAACAGCAGAGTATTGAGGAAGGCAGTGTTCTGACTTTCTAGGAGAAAAAATGGGAAGAATTAGCATGTTCCTCTTGCTTTTCACTGACAGTTTTGCTATATCTCACATGACTTCTCTTCCAAATTACAGTAAGTTCATCAACTGCAGAAGCTATGGATACATGAAAAGCTTCCAAACCCACCCACCCAGCTTCTTTAGCCCGCTCTGCTTTTATTAGCACTTCTTTCCAGTGTCTCTTATATACTTACTCCCCCAGATTTTCTAAGGATTTTCAATGGCACTTATAATAATAGGAACTCACATGTTCCCAAATCCCAAACTTAATCTTAAAGATGCTGCTTCTACTAGATCTTTAAAAAAAATAAAATCACAGCTATGGTTGTCAGCCAGATGAGAAAAACATGTAAAACCCACCAAATGTCAGTTCATTTTTACGCTGCTAACTAAATAATCTGATTATGGTTGTCCATTAATTCTGAAAATCACGTTTCTTGTTAGATGCCAGGATATATATTTAGGGACCCAGCACTGGATTAAGTTGGCCTTAAGATGACTTTTGTGGCCAGAGAGTTGCAGAGACAGCAGTGTTGTCACTCCAAGTTATTTTCACAGAAAAGAAATTGTCCAGCTGAATATGTATTTATTTTCTCCTTTTTTCCTGGAGTGTTTACCTTGATGATGACTGGGCTATCTGAACATTAAAAAAAAGTGCAGATTTTTACAAAAATGTAGAAGGGGGGGGAAGATACATTTATGCACTGGGGATGTTTTTGCTCTTAGGGATTTTAAATGCTATTCTTGAACTTTTGTTTAGTTGAGAGCCTAGGAGTAGGGGGGAGT
Organism: Pyrocephalus nanus; assembly: GCA_038380795.1. NCBI lineage: Eukaryota > Metazoa > Chordata > Aves > Passeriformes > Tyrannidae > Pyrocephalus > Pyrocephalus nanus. The sequence continues at coordinate 16,965,910 of CM076267.1, read as the reverse complement.
GTAACTAAGCTTCTAACACTTACATGCTAAGTAGCCATGCTACTTTCTGGGATAAGTAGCAAAATACCATGGTAAAAATGAAAGGAGAATAACAGAACTTTACTTTGCCATGTTGCCCCCAAAAGAGTCAGAAAAGCAACTACGCATATTTTATATTTGCTACCCGTTTCTTCTTTAAAAATTGAAAGTGGAATTTTATGTCAGATGAACAACTGAATAATGAACAAATGAGTTATAGATACCTTTTTTTACTCACATGAAATATAACGGGTCGTTTTCCATGCTTACTTACACTCTATTCAGCTCTGTCAAGGTTAGTATAAATGAGTCCTCTTTACTGATATTTATATGAAGTTTAGAATCATTTATATGCTGAACAACAGAACTCCTGGCATTTCCGTGACACACCTTTTTCAGAGTAGGAATTTATCTGAGTGTTGTCTTCCAAAACGTATTCCATCTTTCTCATGAATGGAAATCATGATGGTTTTGTCATCCAAGGGAGGATGCTGCACATCCCAGTGCACTGGGAATGATTGTATACACATACTTTTAAAAAGTGTTGGGTACATAGTCTAGTTTAGATTTACCCACCAGTTGTAAGAAAATATCCACAGTTGATTCAATTTTCTTGACTGAGTAGTTAGTGTTATTCTTTGCTCTTTGAAAGTATGTTGTCTTGTCTGCAAGAGAGCCTGTGTTTCAAGTAATTTGGATACTGGGCAATCTAATGAAATATGGATGTGTGTGTATTATTTATAAAATATGCTGGCTTGCTGTCTATATAATGAAGGCATTCATGTGTAAAATAGGCCCTAGTTGTGATTTTTTAATAAATTAAGACCTTAGTCCTTCTCTTGACACTGTTACTGAGCTCCATGTGTTCTCTAATTTACATGTCCACAGAATCTAGTCTTTGCAGAAAAATCATACACCAGAATCTTACTTTTATGTCAAGCACTAATAAACATTTTAGTAATAATTTTACTATTTGTTTCATTACAGCCTCCTATTTTTCAGTTTAAATGATCTGCAAAATCTCCAGACCATACCAGACAGCATATAGCTTTAAAGCAGAATTCTGGAGCCTCTAGATGCCTTGGAGACAGTGCAAAGAAGCCTTGCTGGTATCCAGGGTTGTACACAAGTTAGAGCAACTCTGGCTTGCCTAATTACTGGAAGATGTCAGGAGATAGAGCTGGGATTTCTGGGAGTAGGAAACTGAGAGCCATGCCTGGAAATGAAAAAACATTTCACAGTTCTAGTGAGAATCTTTTGATAATCGATACTTATAGGAGGAGCACCTGGAAAAGAGGAAAGTCGTGTCAGGATGCCATAGAGATAACAAGAGAGAAGTAGTCTGGGTTCTGTAATTTTATATGATATTGGCTTCACTGAAGCAACAGGCACCTTTAGAAGCTGTTAGTCCTTACTCCCACATTGAGACCCAGAGCACCTGGTCTTGAGAGGGGTGGGTTTGAACAGAATGGAAATGGTTCCATGGGGCTGATCCAGTTTGCTTTCTCTGCCCGCAGGCATTGAACTTATCTCTGAAAGTAGGTTAAATAGACTCTTAAAAGCTGGCTGTAGACCTGTCTCTTGAGCCTTCTGTTGTCATTTGAGATAGGAAAAGAGGAAAACGTAACTGAAAAGTACAAAGCCAGATGGAGGGAAAACTAATTTTGAAAGAGGCAAATTGCTGTAGAGAACAGATAAGGAAAAAGAATAAGTGAAAAGAGCAGAGAAGAGCAAAAGCCCAATTCAGTGGAGAGGCTGTGGCATGTGTGCCAGAACATGGCATAAGAAGACACCTCCATCTGCCAGGCCATCCATAGGGAGTTGCATCTCCAACAAAAGGAGATTGAACACAGTATTCTGCAAAAACGCAGTTTGGGGACTGCTAAAGTTCAGCAAGAATGAAGGGTTATTTTTACAAAAACAATGGGCAGTTTTGGGGAACAGACAGGACCTCTGGGAAAGGCCTTGTTTTATACGGATTGTGAGAGGACAAAAGATGCTCATGGGGCAATTGTGGCAGTCATCTCTGCCTCTTAGCTACTGCAGCCCTGCTATGATAATGTAGATAAAGTTACAGAGGTAAACTCCTCAGAACTGAAGAGTTTGCCATTTATTTTTACTTCTTGTAGATTATACATCTGTTTTCTTATTACACCAAAACTGGAGTAAATGCAAGAACTTCCTGAACAGACTCTCTAGTGACGTGGCGATGTTGCAATTCTTTTTGGTATTTTGTATGTTCAAGAATTCTCTTATCCTGATAGGAGTGGCATGAATCTGAATCGAAGAAAATATACAATATAACAAAGACTAAATGGAGTTAGTATCCACTTAGGAGTCAGAATATCACTATTCTGTATCACACACTGCTCCTAGCAAAAGTGGCTAAACAGAAAAGAAACCCCGAAGGCACCCATCTCGATATGAAAAATCGGAAGAGTATGCTTGGGAAATAGAGCTCAGTTGAAATTATACAGAACGTCAGCTAAAATGAAACTTAGAATTTATAGTGACATATTTTCATGTCTTTAAACTTCACACATAGAAAACCATGCTTTCTTACATTACAGTTTTCATTGTTCATTTGTTCTGTTCGTACTTTGCCAGAACCCTTATGTTTCTGGTCATATGTCAGCTCAGAGGCTAAGGTCCATCTTACCAGCCTTGAGTGGATTCTGTATTAGGACTAGAAATAAGATTCCAGACTAATTTGTTGAGCAGAGGAGTGAGCTTTAAGATCATTTTTAGGGAAAAGCACGACCAAGAGCAGGTTAGAAGTGCTCAAGTCATCACCACAGAATAGTGTTTGCAGTTCTATAACTGAGATAGGATGATCTGTGTATTTTAACTCATATTGTTTGTGAAATGGCCAGAATCATTCTCAGCTGTGCTATGGCCTTTGGAGATGGTGGAGATCACGATATTCCAAAGGAGTAGCACAGAGTTTGTATTTTTTTTTTCATCACAGTCTACCTCTGTGGAGCAACACAGCCCAAGAAAGGGCTTCAGTTTTATGGAGAAGGAGTCACAAATAAGTCACAGTCATTTTGCACTTATGTTGTCCTGAAGCCATAACTACATCCAAATAAGAGAAGATCCTTTTTATTTTGTTCATGTTTTATGTCTGTTTTGCAGCTTTTGGTTTTATTTCTTTTTGTTGTTGGTGGGGCTTTTTTAATCATGGGTTATATTGGTGATGTTAGTTCTCAAAAATTATATAATCCCAGACTTTTGCGCATATAGTTTCATCCTGCATTTCTCTTGTGTGCAGTGATCCTCTGAGAATGGTGTTTGGCATCTAATTCCTTTATTCTGACAGCAGGGATCCTTGAGAGGTAACTGCAGTGCAAGCACTGGGCACAGTACTAGCACAGCAAGCATTGGTGGAAGGCCAGGTATAAGGATTTATTAGGTATTCTGGAACAATTATCCCCAAATAGTTTCAAGTGAGCAGAGCTTTCTTCTTGAAAAAGAGTACCCTTGTCCAAAACAGCTTAATGCACTTTCAAAGCCAGCTAAGCAAGAAAAGGCATTCTTATTCTGCAAGGTGATTGCCTTGTCATGGCGTTACTTGTAGATGTTGTTACATTTAAATCTGTTAATGTATGCACAAGGCTTCTGTTCCTGCTTCTTTCCAGGTTGAAGCTTTAAAGGTTTGATGATACCGAAGTAAACACATTGGAGTGTTACAGAGTAAAAGCTGTCAACAGTGCACAATATTGATGCTAACAAGATTTAGAGCTTGTCTGCACTTAAAAATATAATGGAATTTATAAGGAAATACTTTTCTGGAATTACTAAGCGTATTAAATTCCCAAATAGATGTTCACATATCTACATATCCCTGTCTGGGGTTATTTCATAGTGGTTCCGGTAATTTTCCAAACATAGACAAGACTTAATTAAGCTGACTCAATGTGCTAAACTCATGTAATCTAAAACTCTTTTAACTGTATTGTCCTCTAATTAATAATTTTAATAGTTTTAATTATATTACTAAATCCAGTAATAGCAGAAGTAAATAAAAGCAGAATGAATATTTATTCACTTTACAAAGTGAGCATTTTGCCTGCCTGCAGTATTCAGAACTGGGCTGCAGAGCACTTGGTAAAACACAGATGAGATTTCTCTGCATACTTTTTGCAAAGTCTCCTTTCTTGAGAATTATAAGTACGGAAATTGCACAGGTATCTTGAATTTAATTTTAAATTGAAAGGTTTCTAGAATGTGAAGTAATGCAAAACACAAGCACATAAATGTATCATAATTATATTAACATATTTAATTAAATAGTAGGAGTTTTATAAGTAAAAAGTTTTGTTACACGGAAGAATGAAGTTGCTTAGCTTTATAAAAACCACATTTACAATGATGTATGCATAGACTTTAATTTAATTACTTTAAGTGTTGGCATGAGAGACCAGTTCAGCTCAGTTGTAGCCCTCCAATTAAAATTGGAGGGGAATAGAATTAAATAAGTAATGCCGAGTAGAACTTGACGCTAAATACAGAAAAAACTCAGTTGTAGTGTGCAGCATGTTCTACTTTTGTGAATCTTACAGACTTCAAAGAGAATTGTGCATTTGCATCCCAGGGCAGAAATTGGCCATGTGCTTGGAAGCATGAAATCTCTCAAGGTAATACTTCATAACTATGGAATGTAATCCCAGGACTGATATGTAGCTAAGAACAAGAATCAAATTACACTTCAGAAATACTTGAAATTAAATATTTTTCTAGTTAAAGAGAGCACTATGCTGGGTAAGCAATATATGTTTTCTTTCTCTAGAGGTGCATTGGAGCATAAATATATGAAGCATTTAAATATCTGTGTTTCTATTTCCCGATCTTTATTGAATTTTAGTAAAATTTCTTCGGGAAAAAAAGTTTTTTTTTTTCTTGACTTCATTTATTAGTGTTTTATGTTTGTATCTGTTATTAATTTCTTTTTACATTATTCTTTTTTTCACTCCAATCAAGTTTGAAACTTCTGATTTTAAGCAATAATTTCCAAATATACAGACTTGATTCAGCAAGGAAAGGAGCAAATATCACTAAATAGTGGCATCTGCAGAGAAGCTCTCAGTGGTCTTTTATTAAAAAAAAGCTACTGTGAACAAAACCTAAATTGGTGATCTTTGGTGGTGGTGCATCTGAGATGGACAATAATTTCTTGACTATTCATCCTCACAGTGGCCCAGACCCTTGCAGGTGCACACGAGCAGTTTTGTCCTCAAGTGGACATACCTTCTGTAGTATCAACTCCACTCCCTTTTTCTGAATCCATTCCCAGTGCAAGCCAAAGCTCCATACTGGTCAGGTTTAGTGAGGGGTATTGGACTCCATCTGTCTTGTTTTCTTCCTGTGATGCTACTGCCAACCTAGAACATTGTTGTGCCAGGGAAGGTGATGATTGTGATTTCAGCTAAACAGCTGTCATATTTGGGGAGACCCTTCTCTATTGACTTTGACTGTTGTAAGGAATTGCTGAGGATCCAGGTAAACCTGCAGAGAGCAAATTCTTGTGGGAAACAGAAAAGGATATTTATTTGAAATCAAATAAAGAGTAAAGAAAAAGCAGGTTTTCTTACATTTGTTCTTTTACTTGATGTTCTGTTCATATGAGCCCTGGTGGTCAGGAGGATTGTCTCTGGAAGCTGAGTTTGCAGCAGACTGGAAGGTACTTGGCAATTGATACAGTTTATTTGTTATTACTCTTTATATCCTTGAAGCACCCTCGATGTCCTCTACACAGATCAGGCATCCGTTGAGATAATCCTTGGGTTTAAGATAGGTTACTACTTCTTTTAAAACTTTGTTGCATTCTATGCGTTCGATATCCTATGACTAATGGGTACTATTAGGGAAATCTCAAATGTTAGGGAGATAATGTCAAGCTCATTGGACACCTGATAAAGAACAAAGCAACACATTAATCTCAATGTTGAAAGACCTATATATACACCTCAGCTGCAACAGAGATGTTATTTTTTGCTAGTACTTTATTTCTATCAGTTTTAACAACCTTCAGCTCTACGTCACAATTCTTAAAATGCTTAGTCATGGGAATATCATTTAGACCTATTAATGTAGTTGAGAGTATTCAAATGGTTAAAAATTTGAAGTTCTATCTGACCTCTGCAGATCAAGTCTGAAGTTTTGCCTGTCTTTACCATAGCTCTGAATTGTCTAGATTCTGACAAGCACATCAATAAAAATTAAGATGTGCTTTACTTCACATAAATTTTTAGACATATATAGTGGGGGGTTGGAGAAATACTATACTGTGATTTGCATTATGTTGCAAACTAAAAGCCATTTACAAAAAAGCACATCTTGCAGTACTCATCTCCAAAAAGGGATTTCACATGAAGACCATGCATTTGTATGAAATCTAATGGCCATTTCTTCAGTGAAGTTTCACTGTCCAGCTGAAAATAAAATACAGCAGCACTTATGTAATAGAAACCTGGAACACTGTAAATTATGTCCTTTGAGCAATACATTAACTTTCTTCCTAAATTGAACTAAAGTTTAGGAATGCAGTGTTCTTTGTCTCATAATTGTCTGCCTACACACACCCAGTCTGCATTTCTTAGAACAACTCACCACTGAAGAAGCACACATGTCCTATATTTTTGTTCTCAGATGTGTATTTTTGTAGTGGAAGATGTCTTTACATTAACAAAAATAACTTCATAACGATTATACATTAGAGTTAGTGGTGCCAGTTTCATATTATTATGTGCATACATACTTGTTAGAACATGAATAATATTTTCAGAGTAACCATACATATTGTAGAACTTTTAAATGTTTTTGGCTCCATTAAAATACTCAACAACATATTTGTTGCATATGCACTTTTTTTCTTACTAATCTAGTATTGCCATTTGTTAGGCTATGATGAATATGTTCTCCAGACAAACTAACAAAAGACAATAGATCAGTTCTCCATCCAGGAAAACAACACGATGTAAACAGAATATTAGACAAGGGCTTTAGAGGACAACCATCAGTCTGTAAAAGAAAAAGGTCAGTCCGGTATGATGTCTCTGATGTACTTCAGAACAGGTAAATATAAAACTATAAAGAAAAGCAATTGTCATTTAAAGCTAAGCGTAAAAAGCACAAGCTTCATTATCGTGGTGATCTGGATGAACCTTAAACAATGTTTACTGTAAGGTTTGGAGAGTTGCCTAGCACTGGAGTATACACAATTAAACAACATAGCTGAACTTTTCTTTCATGTCAGCATACTGCTAAAAAGACCTTCATTGTACTCATATGATAATCATTCTTGGAACTTACAACATAAACAGGAGGAGAGAACATTGACTTGTAATTCTATCCCATGGTAGCTGAGTGCATTGAGGGGCATGACTGCATTTTCACCTGTACAGCTAAAAAGTAAATTAGATATACAAAATAATGGTAAGGGCATAGGAAAACCTGAACTCAGTTCTGACATGTGAATGTGTACCTGAATTTGGGAATTGCAAGTAAGGACTAATAGTTATTTAACATATTGCAAAATTAATTTTAATTAGTTTTGTGCAGCCTTATTTCTGTGACTAATCAGCACCTATATACTCATCCTTGCTTTGGTATAGTAGCCCACAAAAGGCAAACACAAATTACTGAAGGAATAAAGGAAAGTTAAAGCAACAAGCCAGTTGATAGACCTTGTAAGTGGATAATCTGAATTGTAACTGCAGTTTGGCATGTCGTTAGTCCCAGAAATACTTGTGTTTCCCATTGTAACACTAGGAGTTTCCAGAATCACCAATATGATTTTATATTTTTTCTAGTTATTTTTAGTTTTATTTTAAAAGAAATTATTTTGGATACCACTTTTGTATGGGTATATATCATAATAGTTCTTGTAGTGTTTGTAACTCATGTTCATTAACTGACCACCCTCAGTTCCTATTAAGCTGTTAATATTTATTTAATATTTATGTAGAGACTATATCTGAATGAACATTTTAATGAAAAGCTGTTAATGGCTGTTTGTAAAAATGGAAGTTAATGTAGGATATGAATTTAAATGTGTAGTATATGACTTGTTTTAAGTAAGCAAAGAAGTTCTTCGTCATATTCAGGTGGAACTTCCTTTGCATCAGTTCCTGCCCATTGCCTCCTGATTGCTTGGCACCACCCATTAGAGCCTGGCTCCATCCTCTTGACACCTTCCTTTCAGATACTTATACACATTGGCGAGGTCACCTCTCAGTTGTCTCTGCTGGAGGTTCAATAAGCCCAGCTCTCTCAGCCTTTCCTCGTAAGAGAGATGCTCTGGTCTTTTAATAATCTTTATAGCTCCCTAGTGGACCTGCTCCAGGAGCTCCACATCTCTCTTGCACTGAGGAGCCCAGAACTGGACAGAGCCTTCCAACTGAGGCCTTACCAGGTCTGAATAAAGGGACAGAATCGCCTCCCTTGACCTGCTGGCAATGCTTTTCCTAATGCACCCCAGGATACCATTGGCCTTCTTGGCCACAAGGAAACACTGCTGGCCCATAGAGAGCTTGTTGTCCACCAGAACCCCAGGTCCTTCTCCACACAACTGTTTTCCAGCAGATCAGCCCCCAGCCTGTGCATGGGGTTATTCCTCCCCAGGTGAAGGAGCCTGCATTTGCTTCAAATAGACAATGCTTTCTTTCAAATATTCTTTTTCTTAATCAGGACCTCTTGACCTTTGCTTTCTGTAGGAATAGTACTAATCCTGTACAATTCAGATAATCCCAACACTCACTCATCAGACATGAAAACAGATTTTTGTAGTATTTGTAGACTTGAAATTAAAATGTTTACCTATACAGTCTTTTCACTTTCACTGAGCCATTTTTATTGCATATAGACCAAAAATTATTCTCACTATTGTCTGAAATTGCAGTTTATTACAGTTATGATAGAATAATTATATTCTACTCTATACTAGAGCTGATAATGAGAGAAAAAAATAATCATTTTATATTGTCAAGACTCTCAGTCCCTCAGTGGTGAATAATTTTTTCAGTTTAAAAAAAAAAGCATCTCATTTGTCTGGACAGATACTCAGCTGGAGATCAGTGACATGCCAGTATTTTTGCTTTAAAATTTCAGAATTTAGGAATAGTGCATAGACTCTTCTGTGAGTAGTAGATAAACAATTTCATTAGCAATCCTATGGCATGCTTGCTAACAGCATTAGAAAGTGCTTCTCAAAGGAGCCCCATCAAGAAGTTTTTTTTGTTTGTGAATGTACAGGAAATGTATTACCTTTGAAATATATTTTCTCAAAATACTGTCCTTTGAATTAGGCCTTTCTGCCAGATGCAATTGATATTATATTGCCAACTGCTGCCAATTGATATTATATTGCCAGCCTTTCCCTCATATTTTTAATACAAGAAAATTCTTTCAATATCTAATGAGTTCTTGCTTTTTAAATTAGGTGGGGTTTGTATATCCTGGGAATCCAAAGAAAGGTCCTGGCTTGCAAAGTCCAATGAATATTTTGGTGTTGTGGGGTGAATAGCCACTGGGTAGACCAAGAGAGAAATTCACCATTTGCTAAATGCACCTGGTACACAGCTTTGTGCCTGTAGGCTGGAAACAAGCACCCTGTGGGGATGCCCTGGGTTTAGACGGCGACTGGTATTAGGTGTGCAAGAGCTGTAGTCTGAGCAGAGTAAAAGGAAACGCTAAACCTAAAGGCACATGGCTGCTGCACATCAGTAAAGTCAAATCTATGTTCATTCTGGACTGGAGAGGTTTCCCTGTTTGCTTCAGTAGGGAAATTACTTTGTTGCTATCTATGGGTAACTTCACCCATATTTCCACTAATTTGAATGGGCTTGTGCCCAGTGAAGGGAGAGAGAAACTCTGAAAGCCATTACATTTAGTTCACTTTCAATTGCAACTGCCACGTTTTCTTTAAGAGTAAGAATACTGTGCTACCCTGCATGTCCTGTGGCTGTAAAGAATTCTCTCTTAATAAAATTTTGATGTTTGCTAATATAAATCTACCTCCTTGCTGGCAGCACAGTTTTCTTCTAATAATACATAATGACCTGCATTTGTAGCTACTCCCTCTGTGTACTGGTGCCAGCCATCCTGGTGCAGATAAAGGCTTGTCACTGCTTCCGTGATAAACTTGTATTAACTAAGGTTAGAGCATATTTCATTTGTTATGTTAACTCATAACCTGGGACTTTGCTCAAAGTGAGTTTATAGAAAATAATTTGTACAAAATATATGTCTCTAATTTTTTTTTATTTTGAAAGAAGCTACCAGCTTATTTGAGTGTTACTTGTCTTTCAACAGTCACTTTAATTAGCTTTTTTAAGTAAATGAGAGGATGTTACCTGATATTTCAAAATGTGGACCAAATGTCTTTATGCTAAAATGATAATATGGCTGGATTAAATTTCTAAGGCATTCATTCAAACATTAGTGAAGTAAGTGCTGAAATCAAAAGATAAAATATAAATAAAATACGTCTTCTGGTAGATATTTTCTGGTATATATGTGGATCTAACTCATGTTGTTTTAAGGTGCAACAGAATTACGAGGTCCTATTTATGTACCAAAATAAGCCTAAAATGATACATGAGAAAAGCCCAAGCATTGCATTAGTTTTCTGCCCAGATCCATGAACCAGTTTCCCAACTGTTGTGATTATCTTAGTAGACCTGAAACATCCAATTGCTATACAATCACATCAAGCTCACTTCAAGCTCATTTCAGCTATGCAAATCATTGTTTCAGTGGAATTAATAGTCCTGTGTTGTACCCCAGAAATTCAATTACATATGTTCACTCAGTCTTACTCACTGTTTCCAGGGAAAACTAAAATGCATTTGTAGAACTTTCTGTCCAACACACCCAGACATGCAGGTTTAATTTTGTGCAAGTATTCTTTATTTGCATAGTCCCTAACCACTGATGTGATTGGTATTAGATAAATGAGGAATCCAGATACAAATCATACAATAGGCTTCCCTTCTAGTCATCCTCATAAAATCTTGATGCTGAACCTATAAATTGTTTGAATAGTTTTGGGTTTTCTTTTCAGATAAATTTTAAGTACAAATTGCCAGAATGTTGCTGTCATAAAGTCTTACTGAAATTTACTGAATTTACAATTCTTTCAGAAAGTTGTTGTTGTTTATTTTTTCATGGCACAAAAAAGCATGACAAAAAAGTCATGAGCCAGTTCAACTTGTAGACATAAAAAACCCAACAATCCACTATTAACCCATTAAGCTAATTTTGGTATTAAAAATTGACATCTCCAGACTCCATGCTTCTGTTTTTAACTTCTGCACAAGGACAAAAATGATTGTGGTGTGCATGTGAAGTGACATGAATTTGTAGTCAGAAAAAAGAACTATTAACAATAAACCTCCATGGATGCAGTCCTGAAGGACTTTCTTTCCAAATGTGTCTTGTTGTAAAGCACTGGGATTACTCATAGTAGTAAGGATTTGTTCTGGGACTTTTACAGGGTTGCCACCCAACCATTTTGTGGCTCCCAAGATATGCAGACCTTTTATAAAACACAGAGGAGCCGAAGAGTAAAAGGAAAGTACTTCTTTATATGTAGCATTACCCCTTCGGAGACACCAGGACGTTCAGGCCTTATGGTGTCATCACATTTTAAGCAGAACTCTCCAGTGCTTTCACAAGCAAGTTGTACTTGAGAACTGATGGCAAGAATATGACCCCAGTGTGCTGTGTGCTTGCAGGCTGAGTGGTGGTGGGAGGCCAGCTGTGGAATGTGGGAAAGCGGCTGAACTGCTGAAGTCATGCAGGGAATGTTAAATGTGTCTCCAGCTGGCAGGGAGCTGTGGCTTAAACACAAGCTCCAGGTCCTGGGTATTGCGGAGTGTTCCCAGCACCTTCAGCTCCTGCTGCCCTCAGCATGGCGCTGATGCAAGTCACAAATGGATCGAGAAGAAAATTAAATGCTTGTTGACTTTTAGGGGAGTGTTAATGGCAAATGAAGCGAGGCAGTGAGGGCTTAAACTTTCTTATAATGAACTAAGTGTTATGGTAGCCCAATCAGTGAGAAGTGTTGTCCAGAAAACTTAATGCCGCAAAGAAAAAGGGTTCTCATATTTTTCTCTCTTATATCCTTGCGGTATGGTCCTCTTAGAGAAAATACAATTCATCCTTCTGTAACAACCCTCTAAATTAGGAGGGTGTTCTCCCACAGCTTAGCCAACACATTTAGTTTCATGGTAAAAGCACCAGAGGCAGGGATTGACACCTACCTGGCATGGCAAAGGGAAGAGGGGGAGTCAGTGGGAGATGTGATGCAACTCTTTTTCTGGGTAGGCAGTTAGAATTTCCTCATGTCCTCAGTGTTCCTCGATTAGCAGAGCAGCTGCTGAGCATCCCCCTAAGGGATAGCTGCACACATTTTCAGGTGATTTTTTATCATGCTGATATCACTTTGTCTCAGCCCAAAGGGATACCATTCTGGGGCAAATTCTGCTGAGGTGTCAGCGAGGTAACTGCTGGTCCAAGGGCATAGGCTATGTAATTCCAGGTCTATAGAGAGAAGATATACCCTATCTGTAGATACACCCGATGTTGTCTAAAGGTATACAGAGTGACAGTATGAAGTAAAGCTGAGAGGTGGCAACCTTATTACAAATAACATAGAAGTTTAGAGAGTACCATCTCTTAAATATGATTAAATCAACAGTAGCAAATGGCTTATTACAAACAGCAGCATTTTACTGCCAAGCCATGTAAGTCCCTAGCAACAGTCCTCATCTGGAAACTCCTTGTTGCCTTCCTAATGTTAATTTTCATAATAAGATTACAGTTTCAAAGCATCAAGAGAAAGCACTGATGGGCTATTTTTCAGCTTTAGCTTAGCTAAAGGCTCCACCCAAGTAACTCTGGTCATAAGACATTTTCTTCTGTGAGAGTCATAACTCGGGATGTGTCACGAATGCCATTAACGTTGAAACAGACATGGGCTGAGCCTTTGTATTTTTAATCCTGACCACAAACCTCTTGACTGTGGATTAGTAACAGAATGTAGAAACATGAGAAAAATGCATTCTTAAACTTTTCCTATGCAAGCAATAATTTTAGAGGGTTTAGAAGTTACCTCTGATGAATCTTGCACAAATGTCAAACATTACTTTCCCCAGCTAACACACTCCCTCCTTGCCTAGTCTCTCCGTACTCATACACCTTCTCAGCAAAGGCAGCAAAGGGGACATCTGCCCATGCCTCTGCTGTTCTTTTGCAGAGTTTGCACTACCACTCAAGTTTGCTTTGCTTGATCATACATCATCAGCAGCACTGCTTCTTGGAGGATGGTGTCCCACCTTGGTAACTACAGGAGACTACCTGGAAGTAGTGAAGAAAGTTTGCTCTAGGCAGTAGGTGAGAAAGGAATATATCTGGGGCAGACATGGAGCTTCACTGAAGAAAACCTAGTTGGGAAAGGGGGTGAGGACATGGCAGCCAAGGAAATACAGAAGAGCAGCCACAGAAAGAGTACTTTGCAAGCACATGAAAGGCCACCTTCCAGCCTCTTCCTCAGTCTATCTTGCAGGAATTAAATTCTTCTCATAGTAATGAGGTGGAGGGCCTCGAAAGTAAATGTAGTGGTGCTGGAGTGTGGGGAGATGTGGGGGAAAAGGGTTGCTGAGCTGAGATACCACACGCAGTACTTGGAGCAGCTGAGGCCCAGGCATTCCCTTCTGCTCACTCTGCCATTTTTGGCAGAAGAGCAAAAAGGACACCTGGAGGCAGCAATACCTCAAATTACTAGAGGCAGTCTTGCAAATGTTCATCTGCCAAAGCCTAACTTGTAGTAAGAACATTCACTGCTCTCCAGTAGTCAACAAACAAAGTCATTGCTGTATGGTATCAATAGAAGCAGCTGGTGCAAGTAGTGGGTCTAAAGGAGATGAACGGGGAGACAAACATTAAGTGCTTGTAATTTGTGCTCCAAGGTCTGCAGCTCAGTCCAGATCAGTATCCTATAATACAGAAGATGCATTGTAAAACTAAAGCTGTGTTTTCAGATGTATTCTTTTGTAGCAGTACCAACTTTAAGCATCCCTCTTTGTTTCCAGCCATTCTTTCTCCCCTTATTACCCCACCAACAATGCCAGCATAGCTGTTAGTAGGGCCATACAATGAAATAGATCTGGGAACAGGTCCAGGTTAAAAATAAACAGCAAAAATGAATACCAGGAACAAGCAGGATAAGGGGGAAATGTTTATGCTAGCACTGTTGCTGAAAGAAATGTAAGAACTTTTGCACTATTGAATTCTCATTCACTGCTGGGAGAAAACAACCAATGATGTACAAAGTAAAACATGAGATCTATGTCCTGGCAGTCTGAGAAAAGCAATCACAATTATTATTTACCTTTATATCTTACGAAAGGGATTATATTAATGTGAGCTACTATTAATTTATTACACAAATGTTATTGCCATGTAGAACATGGCCTAGTCAGGCCCTTCTGTAATCTATAAGTAAAAAACGGGTTTCAGAAGTTAAATATTAAAAATTTCTTTTGTGCTACAGTAGAGGAAAAAGCAATTGTGAGACTCAAACTAAAATTAGAGAGTTTCGGAGAAAATCCTGTGCTATAGCATTACAGTATTTCAATACTAGAATTTGTAGTCTTCAGTATAAAATTGGCCAACTGTCATGATAAAAATCTAATGAAATGTATAAAAAATGGATATTTATTTTAATAATTACAAATTGAATGAGGAAATTAATGTTAAAGTATGGAAATAGGAGGGCAACGAGCTACCTTTTCTGAGTAAACATTAATGACCAGTGTTGTGTACAGCATAAGAAAATAATCCAGTCAGTCAGTCTGTCCTTACTGGTGAAATCATCATACCACAGGACATGAAATAAGTTAATAAAGTAAAAATGGAATGAGAAAAGCGTGTTAAATTTGGGAAGAAATCACATTTGCAAAGGCTAAGACAGTCTATCTAATGTATTTGTAAATGGGTCTTTTGATTCATGTAAATAGGGCATGGCACATGGTAGTTCATATCTGCAATTAGTTAAAAACAAACAAGAAATGCACAGCAGCGAATGACCAGGTGTACAGATGTTGAGATACCAGCATTCCTCAGGTACACAGTGAATCAGGGTGCCACAGGCAGAGGTCTTTTCACACCCAAAGACCTTTGCCAACTTCTTCTAACATCCCAACATCTTGAAGAAACCTATTTTGCCTTAAAGCATGGATCAGTTAATTAGTTCAAACAGAGACATATCTTATCTGTCTGGGGTTTATGCTTTATAAAGTTTGGAGGACTATCATTTATCTGGTAAGATGAGAGCTCTCTAAAGAAATTATTTTTTGAGTTCATTAAATTTGAAAACTGGGAATGGAAAGCAATGCATTTTGCAGTCCACCTGCAATGGAAAATTTTTAAACCACCTGAAATGGATAATTTTTAGACTTCAGTGAAACAAGAATTTGAGAGCATTCTGCTTCAGCCTGAGTTAAGTGTTTCTTTGCCCCAGTTAATTTTCAAGATTTTTGAAGCTCACTTAAAAGGAAGTAAGGATAATTTTGAAATGTTATATTTAAAAAATTTAATAAGAAAAAGGTCAGAATGAAATAAAGGGGCATACTGGCATATTGTCAATAACTGCTGTGAGGTTTGTTTTTGTTGCTGCATGGTGCTTATCCCTGATACCGATGGAGAGATTAGTTCAGATTTGTTGTGTTTTGTCTCTGGACACTCCTTGTGTATCCATGTTCCAGATCAAATGCCTTCTTGTATATTCAAAAGTCTGTCCTTATTTGCATGCCTTGATTTAGGGAAGATAGGGGTATAGCTTTTATCTTCCTGGCTAATAAAAGGGTTGATTGAACTACATCGCTGTAAGACAAATAATTCTTAATGAAGTGCTGCCTCTGTGGCCTGCTCTCATTACTTTTGCTTTTCATAGATTTTCAAGTAACTTCAGCAAAAGTGATATGGTTTCTGAGAGTTCAGTTTTCACTTATTTTACATCTGGCAAATTGTCATTTATAGTGTTCAAGATTTTAGAATGTAGTTAATTTATAAAGGCATGAATGATGTTGATAAGACTTTATTCCAATTGATTTGAAAATTACTTATTTCTCCCTAACATACCTAATTTCCAAGCTGATGTTATTGTCTAAAGTCATAGTAGTTAGTAGGAAGGCAACAAAGTTGTCAGTGTTCAATGGCTGCTTGTTGGTGATGTGAAATGAGATGCTGGTCTCAGCCTGTGTTTGTTGTACTTACAGAGGCCACTGTCTCAGTTGTCACCCTTCCTTTAACACTCAGCAGAGAGTTAAAAAAAAGAACTGCATACTCTTTCTTTTTGAAGCCAAACCTCCAAAAGCAGGTTTGAAGTAAACCCACAGGGAAGATGGGGAAGCTTCCTTTCCCACTGCCCACATTGTACCTCCTTTTGTGGAAATTGCAATCTTGTCATTTCCAGAGGTAATGACAACCAGCTTTGAGGTAGAGAAGGAAGGGATTTGAAGTTTAACTTCAAGATGAATTTAAGTTTTAACTTTGTTTTTTAGCAGTTAAGGACTTGCTTAAATTTGGATTAAAACCTTTTGAGATTTAACGTGAAAATCATGCAGTGCTGTGGCACAACAATTGAGGGCCCAGGCCAGATGCAGAACATGTTTTCTGTAATTGTCTTGCCACCAATGCCTAAGATTTCAAAGGCAATAAATCAGATCGCATTCAATGGAAAAAAAAATTAAAAATTGTGTCATCAGGTAGGTTTTAAGGTCACAAAGAGGTTGGGAATAACAGCAGCAGATTTCTTCAATACTACTTGTGCCCTGGAACAATTCACTACAGCTAACTTGGGAGCTGTTATTTATTCCCTATTTAGTCAAGGAAGTTTAAGACTAAATTACATTTATCTTCTGGCCCTTGTCAGTGAGGTCGAACATGGCATAGATGAGCAAAAGATTTTATTGTTAAGGTATTAAGACACTGAGTACTCAACTTGATGCTGTGTTAGTGAACAGGCTTTTAAAAACCAATCCACAAATGGGGAAAAGTCTTTAAAGCTTGCTGTCTTCTGTTCACTCATGAGGATAGCTCCCTAAAATGGTTACAGATGTTCCACCATCTGTATATAAGATTTTAAGAATTGAGTAATAGTAGTAAACAATAATAATATATATGAATAGTAATAATAGTGTTGAGAAGATTCATTATTTGTGGAGTTCTTCAAGAATGAAAAATGTTAAATAAACTATCAATAAAAGTTTTTGCATGTAATAAAAAAATATGCCAAATAACTTAGTCTGGAAAACAATTATCCAAAACTTAGCCTCTTTAGTCCATCTTTTGTGGAAAGATGAAACCCAAGATTGTTATTTTGTACACTGTGAAAACTGAGTAAGAATTAATGAGTATTTTATAATGCAATGACAACACATCATGTTCGTTAGCATGTAGTTAATGGAACTATGATATTCCTACATTTGACTGTAATATATTTTAATTTTTTTAAACATTCATGTACTTATATACTTGAATGCTGCATTCAAGCACAACTTCTGTAAAGCACAACTTTTAGTTGCATGGTGAGATCTGACATTTCAAATACTTAAAAAACAAAGTGCTATCTGACAGAGCAGACAACAGGCTTGCAGAAATTTGTACTTGAAAATAATGAATTCAGGAAATACCTTGTGCCTGACCCCAGCAACAATCTCTTCCTCCCTAAGAGTGATCTGTGCTCTGTGCTCCACAGTAATGGCAAACACTTAGGCTAGGGCAGGGGGGGCATGGAAAAAGAATCTATAGCTAATGTGAATGTCTCTTTTTTGTATGGATCCATATGACTATTTTTGCTTACACGAGGCAAAGTTCTTTACTTCTCTCAGGAAAGCTCTACATTCTGCAACTGAAGGCACCATTTTCTTCTCAAAGAATAGCCAAATGCATCCTAAAGCTACCTAGGATAGCAGCCATGACAGGATAACATTTTAAATCCAATCTGTCTCTGCTGTTCACCCACCATTTTCAAATCAGTATTATGCATTATTTCCATAATTCTTCTCGCCTCTGACCTGAGTTCTGCACTTTATGAGTGAGCAAGGAATCTATACTTAGATCAAGAGCGTCAGCATTATTTTATGTTGTGAACTTATCTATGAATTTGGAAGATACTGTGGGGTTGTTTGTTTTTTCTCTAGGATTGGTTATATCTATTGATATACCTCTGAAAGAAAAAAAGAAAATAATATATGAATATGTGTTAAAGAAACCCCAATGATTTGTTTTGGTGGACACCTTTTCCCTCTCCTTGTGAGGTTTGAACCAAGTATGCAAGAAAAAAAAGAATGCCCTTATTATTGCTTGCTGATGATTGTGATTTTTCTGTGTATTCCTAATCAGGAGACCCAGGGATTGTGACTCTTCATTGCCTTGCCCTCAAGAAAGTATTTATAGCAAAACAAAGCGGGCATAATGTGTCTGTTACCCAGAACCTTCAAATAAATCTAAATCAAATCTTCAGTAGTCTTCTAACTCTAGACTAAATGACTTCCAAGAGCATGGCGAATTCATGAGTCAGGTCCCACATCTCCCCCATCCCAGAGTACCTGCTTGACGTCCTCTTTCTAGTAATGGATAGCTTGGGTAGTCTGAAAATAATCAGGACAAAAGGTTGTTCCAATAATAACCAAGACAGTAGGAAGTCTAGCAGCAGGACCTCCTAGAACACTGCAATTCCTAAGTTGTCGCTTTAGTTAAAACATTTTTGTACCTTCAAAGAAATAAATCCTGACTCTGCATCTGAAGAATGATACTGCAACTGTGTAATTCCCTATTACAGGCAAAGAAAGTTCTAATTTGCTCTCCTGTTGCAAGATTGGCCTGTCAACACAACGTCTGGTTCTCTTGTCTAAACTAAAAATCTGGATTGGTCCAGCAGTATATATAATTTTTTTTTTGTCAATCAGATGCTGAGATGAAATCTAGTCTCCATTATTAATTTTTTTAGGCTAGAAATGCAGAGCTTTCTGTCTGGCAACTGCCTCCATATTTCCATTTTCCATTTTTCATATAGCCATTATCTATTTCATAATATTTAGCCATTATCTATTTCATAATATTTGCAGTAGCCTGCCAGATCACTTCAGCAAAGTAGATGGAAAAATGTTACTTTTCCCTATGTGCCCCTCACAGTTTCTGTTCTCTCTTGTTATTTTTTGCAGTTAAAACCAGCAGCAGTTAAACACAAATAAGATAACAGATTACTAGTATTTATATTTGCTTGTGTATTAGCTCTATATTTTTTTAGATTCTTCTGTTTACTCCTAAGTTGTATTTAATTATCCAAATTTATCAGCATATCAAAGTAGAACAGTAATCAGTGTGAAGGGAACAGTACTGGCTCCAGTTCTCAACTCAGCACTGCAGTGCAAGGAACTTTTCACTGTCCCACTTGAATATATCATTTGTCTCCCATGTTGACTACAAAGGTTTTAAGACACTACAGTAATGAGTTGGGGTGCTGTGCATTCTGCCATAATCACCAGAAGAATAGTATTGACCTGCTTTATAGTGTTTATACCTGTTTTATCCACTGTTTTGATGTTCTGCAATGATACTGATATTCAGACCTGAGGTCAAAAAAATAATTGAAACATTATTCCTAGTGGCTTTTTTGACCCTGCATAAACCAGTGCTTGTCAAACAACTATTGATTGCATGTTTCAGTAATATTTTATTTAGATGTTATTTCTTCATAGTAAGTGTTCTTCTGAAGTACTGTAAATATTCTACTCTCTCTTCTATGTTATGAGGAGATCAAAAGCAGTACTAGGTTGAGAAGAAGACTGAATTGGATCTCTCAAATACTGTATGAGTCAACTACTTTAAAAAAGATTGGCACAAACATCAAGATTCCAAACAGGTAACATGAAACACAGATAAAACTATCAGATGGTATACTATTTGGGTCATGCTACAAGTGTAGAAGCAGCACTGCTTTTAAGTCAATATTAATAACCAATACTGGATCAAATAAAAGGTCAAAGTACAGCAAATCTTATTTAAATTCCAAGGGTAAAAAAAGTGTTGCTAGAAGTGTATGCAGTAACAGGTTTTTTTTATAAATGTTCAAATATGAATGGAAAACTAACAGTAGATAAAGAGCAACTGTAGCTCTAATATCATAGTATTAATGCCTCCTTTTTTATTGATAGGTTCAAAATAGCTTTAAAGTATGATCCCAGGATTATCAGTGTATTTTACTGCAGAGAGGAATGAATTCACAGTGGAGGAATCATGCAGTGGCAGAAGCAGAACAGAACCTATATAGCTCTCTTGCATCCTATTGTGGTATGTTAAACACTAGACCCCTTTACCTTGAGTGCCCTTTTTTGCTAGGGGGCTCAAAAGCACAAACTTTAAACTATTTCTGTTTTCATCTCCCTTTTAAATTGGCTTTGGAAACCTGGATATTTGTACAGTAGTCCTTTTGTTGAGAGAAAATAATTTCAAAATTAGTGTACAGTTTAGAATCTGAGGAGTAGTAAGATGTGATCATGAAGTAACTGATACACAATTAAATGATAAAGGGTATTCCAAAATTAGCATTCTGTTACTGAAGTTTTAAGCAAATTGATAATAATATGGATTTCAGTGAATGCTACAATAAAAGCATGTATTGTCAAACTTGATATGAATAGACTTCAGTCTGTTGTCACAAATAGGGCCTTTTACTGCTCAAATCTATGTCTCAAGCTTTTGTGCAAAGTGATTTTCTCTTCCTTTCCTTTCTTGTAGCAGCTGTATTTCCTAAGGAGAAATGTTGAATGGGCAAAGCAGAAACTTCTAGTTCTGCTGTTAGTTCATTTGATAAAGGCAAAACATCTCTTCTGCACAAACTCGGTTTTGTGAAGGGGCTGTAGAACATTTTGGATGGATAGAAATAAACTGACAAATACATCCCAGGACTGTACCCAGTTCTATAGCTTTTTTTAGCTGATATCCTGGCCCAACAGCTGCCTCATTCCTGCAAATTGGGTGGAACCCTAGAGCTGTAGTGTGGAGAAGCATGGAGAGACCCCTCCAGTTTGGTGCATCTAGAGCTAACTTTGCCCCCACTCGATTCATAGGCAAAACCAGAATTTATTCTCTATTCCAGCGCATCTGCCAGGGAAGCCTCTCTAGGGTAGGGTTTGTGATCCGCATTCCGCATGCATGCGTGCACGTGGATCTTCGTTTCAGACTGAGCGTATGAATATAGAAAATATGTTAGGGGGAGTTTTGACTTCCACGCTATTTTTTAGTGCATTATGAACCGGTAAGTTTATATAAATACTGTGTAACAGTGATAGCCTCAAAACTTCAAGGTTGCTTTATATACTGCGATGAGTCAGTGACGCTGTTGGCAACGGAGCGGCCGCCCTGCAGCACTGGTGGCTGTGGGCGGGCGCTGGAGTGTTCTAAATACATCACATACAAACTTTCCGAATAAGTAAAAATGCAATTTCCCTAATTGAATATACTTTTATTCTTCCTATCGCTGGGAGTTTCGGGCTCCCTCTAGCGTGGTAATTTTAGCGTGAGGAGTTTCTCTCACGGGCTTGAGCGCAGGGAGTTTCACAGCTGAGAAACAAGATGGCTGCAAGAGGCTCCAGAGTTAAAACTCCTCCCGCTTTTGGCGCCGGGTGACTGCAATGAAGTCAAGGGGAAAGTTAAGGGGAAAGTTAACACCCGCTCTGCCCGAAAGCCGAGGCTTCGGCAGGGCTCGCTCCTGCCTCTGCTTCAGCCAGTACTTGCGAGGGCACTGCCGGGCTGCCCCCGCGCCCCAGCCGGGCGGGTTTGCCGCCGCATCCCGCGGGCGGAGCGGCCGCCCCACTTGCCGCTTTCCACTCCCGAGTCCCTCACGCCCCGGGCCCGTGGAACCCAGGGGTAATCTCCCGCGGCGGTCGGAAGCGCCGCACACGGACGATAAGGAGGCGGCCCGGGCCCGAGCCCGCCCCGGTCGGGGGTGTCGCGCCCCGCGATCGGCCGCCCATGAGCGACATATTGTAAAAGTCTTAAGTCGTATGATGATGAAAGCCATTTGTTATTAAAATGGGGAGCGTTTTAGGGACCTCGCTTACTCTTGATTGCTTCAGAGAGTACGTTTTGTTGTAGAAAAGACAGTAATTGGTTTCATTTTCCGCCCCCCCCCCCCCCCCTCGTTTTTTAGTCTGTTTTACTTCCTGGTTCTCTTCTCTCAAAGCAGGAGAGTCAGGAATAAAAGTGGATTGTTACCAGGTATTCCTACTAGTCTTCAATTTTAGTTTCCTTCGTTATATTTTTTTAAGGTTCGGATTTTTTTTTTTTTTTTTTTTTTTTTTTTTTTTTTTTTTGTGAGGCTGCTTTAATACTGTTTTTAATTATGCGTTTGGGGCTTATTTGACCAGACAGTGCCCTGCTAAAGCTCGCATTGCACGGAGAGGGTGTGCTTGTCATCCGACATGTGTGTAAAACACCCGGGGAGTTCCTGCAAGGAGAAATGGACGTCTGAGCTGCTGAATGCTGAATCCTGCAGTTATCTTAGCTGCAAAAGTAATTAAATTTGATTATTTTTCTTCTCATTATACCGGCACAAAATAAGAGTGGGAAAATATCACCGAAACAATTAAAACTGGCAGTGAAAAATAAGAGGTTTTTTTTTTTCTTTCCCATACCTCCAGCATAGTTACATTTATAACTGAGTATGTGTCTCTTGTGGTCTCGATTACATCCTGTGTTTTTAGCTGGCAGCGTTTCCTTTGCAGAGGCCCTGTTCTGTATGCCAGCATACATTTCTGTGTATATTAAAAGAACAGAATCTAGATGAAATAGTAAATGAAACTGCATTCCTTCCCCCCCCACCCCCACCCCCCCCAAAAAAAGTGGGTTTTTGATAGTAATGCTTGGCTCAAAATAAGAAGAGGTATATCTACCACTGTATTTCCTTTTGTAAAAGCAATGAATCTGTTAGCTTTGTGTTGTCAAAGAAGATTGAACAATTTGTTTAAGTTATCAAATGTGTTAAACAGACTTCTCTCCATTCTTTAATATTTAAATATTTGAAGACTGTATTTCTTTAGTAACATTTTCTGGAAATGGAGCTTGACTGTGAATCCTCACCTACAGAAACATTTTATTTTTTTTTTGAGTTTGCATAGAAACATTTTTGGAACAGTGAGCTCTGCTAACAGCTGTATTCAATCTTGAGTAAAATCACTTCCTGAAAAAAAGTGAAATTAAACTTAATATACAAGCTTGCTTGGAATATAATACCGTGGAGTTAGGGAACTTTGTGATTATGAAACCGAATCCATTCACCCTGCTGAGGTAATTTCTTGTAAATTGTACACTATGGAAATCTTTAATCAATGTCAATGTTTTTAAAGCCAGAATTCATATGATTCAAATGTGCTTTTTATTTCCCCTCACACAGAGAGTTTGGTGTGGTTTTTTTAGGGGGGAGGGGGGTTTGTTTGTTTGTTTGGGTTTTTGTTTTGTTTTTTAAATTTTCTGCATGGTTGTGTGAGGCAGGAGAGGAGAGGAGAGGAGTTAAAGCACACAGAATGGCACTCTTACCTGCCCCAAATGTTTGGCATCATAAGTCAGGTTATGAAAACCATGTGACTGATTAAAAAAAAATAAGTATTTTAAAGCTACGTTTGATTTTGTAAAAAGAAAAATTGATTAGAAAATCTGACCGTTCTTCAGTTTAACACCACAGTGTTACACAGAAGGGGTGGGAGAATCTGAGCTTATTTGCATACTGGTGTCACTCCTGCAGTTACAGACTGAAACCATGGAATAATGCTCAGCTCACAGCCAGACTTATGCCATTGAAACTGAAGCCCACCTTGCGGAGACTACACTGACCAGGGTTCAGGAGCTTCAGAAGGCAAAACAGAACCAAAAGCATCCATGAACTGAAGTGGCATGTTAGAATTGTTGATGTAAGTCTATTGCTCATCTGACTTCATGATCCAAGGCCTTAAGACAAGATCCAAAAGAACAAGACACCAAACCCAACGTTCACAGTTGTGTTTAATTTTAATTAGAGGAACAGAATGTTTGAATCCTCATAGAGGCTGAGCAGCTGAGTCAGTCATTGGGGCACTCCAATAAAGCCCTGCCTTGGCTGGTACCTAGTTCTGTGGGTACCTAAGGGTCTAAATATACTCTGCATGTATTTCTGCATTCAGTAGCTTGGAAGCAGAATTTAAGGGTAAAGATTCAAATGTGGTTTTCTTATATTTGGGATGAGTGCCATAGCACAGGTTAGAGTCTTCTTCCTTATTAGCATTTCATTATTTTACATAAAACTATGAACATGTTGATAACAGGAATTAAAACACATCCATGCCTGAATGCTCTAAGCAACAGGCACTAGGGTGGGGTGCGTGTGCTGGCTCCCAAGTTGAATTTGGGGTTCCTGTTTTTCCACCAAGGTGTTCCAAATATGTGTTCCTTTTGCAGCTCCTTGCATGTATGGCTTTCTTCTGAATATGTGGTTTCTCTTCTCTTTCCCTTTACTCATGGCATGAGTAACCTAAGGGCCTACCTTGGAGCAGGAAATTCCAGAAGGGGGAAGGCCACCTACTATGTGCTACAATAGCCAAGTGACTGACAAGCTGCCATTTAACTTCTCATGCTGTCAGCTTTAAAGAGAAACCCTCCTTTCAGCAGAGTTTTGCTTTAAAATCAAATTTCCTTTCCTGATTTACCAGGAGACAACAGGAAAAAATGTAATCTGAAATATTGTAGAATACTCAAAATTCTAAGAAAAATAAAATTTTTTGTGAGCTCTGACCTTTTTACTCTAGCCAACAGAACATGCAAAATTTCTCCTACGTGTCTTATTGTTTATTCTGGAAAGTAAAAAAGGTAAATGTTTTAACTCTTAACTGAAGTGCTCATATGCACAACATTTCCCTGATGATAAATCCAGTTTTTAGTAATATTTGCTAATTTTATGATTCATCAGTCTAGAGAACTTTCATAGCAAGTTAATTATCTAGTGTGAAGTGGTGGGGTTCCCTTAGTGCTTTATATGTATTTTTCTTTATTGTTGGATTATCTGATTTTTTTTCTGTGAATAATATAGATATGAATTGCAGTACAAGTATTTTTGTACAAAAAATACCCATTGAAATTTTTCTTTTAATGCAATTAAAAATAATTGCTTTCACCCCAACTGAGCTTGGTTATGGCAATTAGGGAAGCAGAGTATATCTTAGGGCTTTGGCTGCTCTATGGTTGGAACACCATATTTGTGTTGGCTTACTTATAAAATGTAGCTCTCATGCTCATCTGCTCAATGATAGAGCCCTCTTGGGAACAAAATTCTTTTTTTTCTTAGCATGATTCCTCTTTGTTTTATCCAAATTCGTGTAACTAAAATTAAAATTCGGACCACCCCGACCAGTTTTTTTTTCGTTTTGCCACCAACAAAAGAACTGAGCATTTTTTCCATTCCTAGTCTAAATTGTTAAGATCCCCTGAGGACCTTTGTTTACGGTGTCTTCTCATTCTTTTTTTCCTTGACATTCTCCCCTCCCTCCAGCAGTGAGATACTAATTAAAGAGAGGACACAGTGACCCTGGGTTGTTTAGAAGTCACAGGGGAGTGGTGGTGGCACAATGACAAAACCATCCCTGCAGGAAGTAATCAGGCTGGAGACCCAGCACAATACTTACTTCCATCACCTGAAAAACCCTTTCAATTTGGAGATCCAGCCCAGAAGCAGATTCATTTTCCCTTTAATAAAGTATCTTCGTCACAAACAAAGCCTCCACATCTCTGTGTGTCAGTCTGTTTAACAGGGTTATTATACAAGTACTGGGTTTTCTTAAATGTTTACTGAAAAATATTTCTCTTAACAGTTTGTAAAGTAAAAGCAATATTCATAATAGCATGTTAGCAAACATTATCACATTTATCTTTAATTTCAAGGAAAAAGTAGTTGGTTATCATTATATCATCCAGCAGGATTATGGTCTTATCTAGTATATAGGAATTTTGAAATTTTATGATAGCTATTATTACTTAATTACTAGCTCATTGAGACTTGTGGTGCTTTACAAGCACCTAGCAGCAGAGAAATCCAGGATCCATTCCAAATTAGATTTTGTAAACTGGACTAAAAAGTCACTTTGGGTTTACACCTGCGAAAATAACATTTCTGTTTGTCCAGAACTCTCCACTGCAGGGCATTTCCAGCATAAGGTGAAGGCTGGGTCCTGCTCCCGTGCAGCATTCCGCTGGCAAAGCCAGGGAGACTCTGTTGGTATGTTAGTGCAGCCAATTAGATAAATCAGCAGGCTCTAGCCCTAGCACTCAATCTTCAGCGTTATCTATACAGTTTTATCTTGTACCATAGAAGAATCCAGCCGATTTCAGTAGCTCTCCACTTGGGCTGGCCTGCGTAAATCAGATTGCAGCGTTGAAGCTAAGCAACATGATACCTATCATTCCTGTTGAATACAGGGGGGGGAAAAATCCCACTGTCTGGGAGCTGGATCAGACTGCAGTCAACATGCACTTTAAAATGCATAATTAAGGGATTTTTTGATTTTTATCTTTATGGATTTTTTTTTTTTAGCAGTTAAGAATAAAATTAGCTAGGAGAAACATTTAGAAAAGTCCTATTTGAGGTAGAGGAGAGAACACCATTGTGTCTTATTCCACAGCTTGAATGAGTTTAGTGTTTTAAAAGTAGTCTCTTAATGAAGGTTTTGTCTGTTCAGTTTTTTTAACTAAAAATTCTTGGAGGCATGGTTATACTGGAAAAATTGTAAGTTTTAGTGTGCCCATTTCACTGAGTATGCATCTCTGCAATAAGATTTACACTTTAACAATTAAACATTATCTCTTCAGGCAAATTTAAAGTTCTAAGTGTAATTTAAGTATGGTAAACATGAATTCATTGGATCAGTCAATTCCTTTTGCTTTCAGGTTAAGGGCTGTAAAACATGTAAGACAAAAAAAAAAAGTTAGCAAATATGGATTTTCAATTATTTTGTAAAATCTTTGACTATACCAGTCAAAATTATCCTGATCAAGTGTAAGGATTTATGTAAGAGTATTTATACTCTAGATAGCAGGCACCAGAATTTTGATAGCATTTGTTCTGGTTTTTTTTTTCATTCTTATTTTTTAATGACCTTCTGATCCCTCAAAACTAAGGTGCTGTCTGTTTAGACTGGCTAGTGGCCTTGCATTTTCAGGAAGGCACTATGCCCCATCACACTGAACTGTCTTGGAAAACAGATTATGTCCTTCCCTGCAGTGACTCTGTGACCCTTCACACTTAGCCAGAGTGTGAACTGTCTTTGTAACTAGAGACCCACAAAGTTACTGCTGTCTGGGCAACAGAAGAGAGCTAACAGTATCGAATACTATCAAAACCTAATACTGTGGTCAGATCTGTGCCCTGTGGGATTGTTTGGCTGCACATACGTGGTCCAGGGGTCAGGTACGAGCACACAGGAGCTGCGTTGCTGCTGCTGAGTCAGAGTACACAGTGCAGGGCTTATGACTGTAGAAGCAGAGCAGTACCTGGGCCCACCTGGAACTCCTCGCAGCTTCCTGTGCCAGTGCCCTTTTCTTTGCTAAATGCAAGCAGTGCTGGAGCTGGGTGGGATTTCTGGCACTACTAAAGGAACAGATTTACTGTTGCTGATGCAACAGTGCCCTGGGTAGAGCCATGGCAGACCAGCATCCTCCCATATGTTGGCTTTTTGAGTGTTTGGACCATTTTTGGGAGGCAAAGGTAGGAGTGAATGCAGTGACTGTCCAAAGCAAAGAGCCTGTTTAAAATGCGAATGCTGACCTTTAGGGCACCACTAGTGACTGTGAGGTTGGAATAGAAAGTAGTTGAAAAGGGACTAAAAAATGCCTCCATCTGGGTAATCTTCAGGTTCAGAGCAGTACAGATGTTTGAGATGCCTATGATGAGGCATACCTGTTGTTGGACTAAAATTGTCACTTCGAAAAATTTGGAAAAAAGGTGACGTACAGTTTTGTTTGTAAATAACTTTTACCAAGGAGAGTCCATTAATGCCAAGTTTTCACTGCATTGCATGATGCCGGTTGTGCAGCTTTGAATAAGCATGGAGTTTCCTTGAACTTGATTTAGTATCTCAGGGAATCACAGCATCATTGATTCCAAGTAAAAAGTGTCAGCCAGTGTTCTTATTGCACTGCCCATTTGACTGGATTGTTATTGTTCAGATTCCTTTCTGGTTTTGTAATGGCTGCATTTCACATTAAAGTTCAATGGTTTAATTAAGGAAATGACTGAATAGGAAGTTACTGTAACCATGATTTCAGCTATTGAAGAAAGATTTGCCCTACACGTGAGGAAATTTGTGAACCTAAGGTTTTTGTTAAATGTGCAACATCTCCACTTTGTTTTTTAAACCACTGATATCCGGATGAATAAATCATATCATTTTTCATCTCTTTGTGGAACTGTGTAAGTTTGTTTCCAAGCACATAGTATATTGCAGTGTCTTTCCCTAAATTGTGGTTTCAAACAGAGATTATTTCTTTTGCAAGTGTAATTGAAATCTGAAGACAAAATTAAGGACAGTCTGTGTTTGCAACTATCTCTTGAAATAAAGACATTTTATGTGGTGCTACGTAAAATCCTGAGTAGCTGCTTGCTTTCAGTTTTGAGGCTGGTCAAGGCTCTGCAGTCAGACTGCATCATGATATTGCTGTTCCCTCAGCAGTTGGGTGGGATGTAAAAGTTCTGCCTCCATTCCCAGGTCTAGCCAAGCCTGTTATGTGTTACAGCTGCTCTCTATATCAGAACAGTAGGAAAAAAATATATATGTATATCTATAGATTTAAATTGTATCAGTTTTCTTTTCCACTTCATAGCACACCCGCATAAACAGTTGATTCAGACCAGCTAAGGAGTGCGGTAATGTCTGCTTTGAAGGGTGGAATAAGTGTCTGGCATGAACGTGGAGAGGGAATGCTATGGCATGGAGAGACATCTTTTAAATCAGATCTGATACAAAAAAAGTAGCAAAGTCTCTGCACAGAAAAGGAGCTCACATCTACTCAAGTAGTTCCGAGTCCTCACTCTGCCAAATGGTGTGTTTATTAGTTTGATCAGCTACCAAATAATTACAGTGGTACAGTAAATAGCATTAAGTACTATCTGTCCTCTGAAGCCTGGAGTTTCTCATCCTGAAAAGGCAGGGCTTCCCCCCACCCCTCCCAGAATTTTTACTTTGTAGTTTACAGTTCATGAAAGGAACAAGGAGCAGTCTAGTAGTACAGCACAAACTAAGATCTGTAGTTAGATATCATAAAATAATTTCCATTGTAGGGTGAGCTGCCTGCAGGCAATTGACACTGTCAGTCAAGAACTAGCTGGTGGCTAACAAGAGGCACATTTCTTGGCTGTTTTAGCATTTTAACAAAGGGGTTCTAGCACAGTTTTGATTCAACTCTTAAATTTTATCAGGCAAACATAACAGAAAATAAGTAATTAGACAATTTTAAGCATTTAAACCAACTGTAGCTGAGGAATCTAAAATATATACTATAAGAGAATGTACTATTTGAAATGGAAGTGCTATGATAATGCACTCTAGAATCAATCTTTTAGTTAATTTAAAAATGCCTTTTGTTTTGTTAAAAAATTAAAGATTGTCTACATTGGTGACATTTCAAAGACTTAGCCTGATTTTTTTAGGGGAAATAAACAGATTTTTTCTGTATTCTAAATAGCATTAGTAAAAACTACAGCAAGAAAGCTCAACACAAGCTACTTGTTTTGTATGATTCTTCTTAAGTTGACTTGTGACCAGATTATTACATATTTTGATACAAAATACATATTTTATTGTTTAATTTTTTAATGAGGATGCAAGTTGGACTTTATTTTGCAGTTTAAGTAGTTTATGTCTCAAAGACTTTACTTCTCCTATTTTTCTCTTCCCTTCTGTGAGAATGAAGAAAGAACAATTCGGTGAAATCTGCCAGTGAAGCCAATGTATAGCCCACTGAATATAGTCACCAAGGGATTAATGCAGCTCTCTGTCTTTTTTTTGACTCTAAGCTAGTTCCTGCAAAATCATGTGCCTACATGATTTACTCCCATGAACCATCATATTATATGTTGTCACTAGGAAAAGGAGGTTTATTCTTTCTCAAGTTACTGAATACTGAATTAGTTTTAAGAAAGCCAAAGACCTAGTAGTGTCAAAAAAAGTGAGTAGTTTACTTACTGGTGTCAGGAGCCGCTGAAATTAAAAGATTTTTATTTACTCATACCTCTTGTCAGTACACTTCTAGTTGACTTAAGAACACTCCTTTTTCTCTGGGTAATGTCACTTGACTGCATACATGCAAGTGCAAAAGTTAATGATATGCTTACATAGTCTGAGGCACTGTTGGGAAAAACCCCTCTGTGGAATGAAGTAGCAACTATAGTGGAAATATAATGAACAAGGGGATTAAAATGGAAGCATTTAGGCATATTTAGATTTTCAAATTTCTTTTCATGTCTTTTAAATGATGTCTGTAATTCTGATAAAAATTCTTCTTGAGTTGTGAAATAGTGGGCCCTACTCAGAAAACAATCTGAAATTTCTTGGATGCAAAATGTATTTTTTCACTTGGTGCAGAATGTGATTTATATAACATCTCAGCTGACATGATCTGACATGTTTTTATGAATTCCTTTGCAAGGCAAAAGTGCCTCTAGTTGCAGTTTATAGTAATGAGACTGTCTGCTGTAAAGTAACTGATTACAATGATGGTATAAGAAGTAAGCATGTTTGTCTTTCCAAGCCATTACCCTTTCCTTGCTTCTGGAGTTGCTAAGCCTGTGTTCTGCAGCAATGGTATCCATAGGTGTCCAAAAGCATTCTGTTTGTCCAAACACAATTTTGTGTACTTCACCAAATATAGTCAGATGGTATTTTGGACTAGAGTTCAGCTAATTTGGTTAAATACTGTATCTGATAGGTAATTTTGAAAAATACAACAAAGCTGTATCTATAATTATGCAGACAAATATTCACATGAAAACTTTTCCGTGATCTTTCAAATAATGAAGGGTATATTGTGTCTTAGGGTCAAAATATGAAAATACCCAGTTGTCTTCATTATGTACTTCTGGATTACAGTAGGGGACAGCTGGACCAGGTCCTGAAGTGGGCAGTTGTTTACTCGGTAGTTTTGTCGAATAAGTAACAAAAACCTGACGTGCGTGCATGGGCACATGTTCACATAGATTCATGTTAAAATATTATTGCGAAAATCATCCAAATTTGCTTCCTGCTAGAAGATCATCTGTTTCCTCCTAGTAAGTAGTCATAGAAAGTTCCTGTAGCCATTTGCTGAAATAATTTTTGTCTCATTCAGCAAACACAGCTGGGAGTTTTGCTCTTCTCAGAAATGAGTGTAGCAAGTTGCACTTGCAAGCACGGAAACATTGTGAAGATCTGGTCCCTGGGGAGCTTAGTGCAAAATTCTTTTTTGAAGATCCCAGAATGGAGAAAATCCTCTCTATGCAGAGCTTCTGACAGAAGCTGCAATAGTGAGAGATAGGGGAAGGAGTTGCCAAGGCACTGAAAAACTTCAAAGAACACTGGAACGAGGGGCGAAAGTTCAGCCTAATTCTTGTGTTATCTGAACTCACTCACCCAACTCTGTTGCAGTGCATCTGCATAAAATGGCTTGGGTCTGGCTCTTGCAATAACCTCACTTTTCTGGAATATGACTGGAAATGTATTGTTAAAAAAATGGTTGCCAGTGAAAATGTTTTGAGTAAAATTCCATGAGGGAACACCTAGACTGAGAGAAGCCACCCAGCCTCCTCCCATGGTGGACACACACCTTCCCCACCTTGCCTTCTCCCAGCTGTGTGCTCCTGCCACTTAACTTGTGATGGTCTTGTTAGACACCTTGGTGACCCAGCTCAACTCCTTACAGTGGCAGAAAGAAAAGCTGCTGGGTTAATGATTTGAATCAGCAAGCAACAGAAACAGGAGTAAGCTTGAAACAATGAAGCTCAGAGCAGGAAGGGGGAAAGGAGCAGAAGCTTTTCTCCTTTTCAGCATCCCTCAGCATTAAATGTTTTGAGGAATAAACTCAGTAATCACAAAAGCACAGTATAAGTGCTTTCATTCTGGGTGAAACCTCGGGTCTGCTGGTAAGGCTCCTATTGATCAGACCAGGGTTTGATTCCAGGTTTTATCTTTGATTTATGTGCATTGATATTGGTGAACAAACTGGTTGTGCAGTATCTGATAGATACTTTGAATCCAACTCAAGAGAATGTGTTGAAAACAACTCTAAGAATCTATTTACTTAAATAAATGTAAAACTTAATTATAATGCAATGAAATATTTTCCCACCATGATTTGTGCTGCTGCCAGCCCATGACACTTAGTATGGCACATTAGTAAATCACTCTGTGAGTTACTCCCTGAAATAAATTGTACTAGCCATCTTGATTAATTTGCTGATTACTGAATATAAATATTCAGATCATATCTGAATTTTAAATTGCAGGAACTGAAATGATGACAGTGAAGACACTTGGGGTAGCAATGCAGTTGGTTGCTAGTTGAGCTCAGAGTGGAAGTGGCACTCCACAAAGCCTTGTTTGCAGCTGATGGATACACAGTGTGTCAGAAGATGGCTTTGGTGTTCAGCTCCTGCTTTTCACCTGTCTGTGGCGCATCAGTCATATACTGTACCTTCAGTTTACAGCTTCCTTGGCAGACTAAAATCCATGATGGCTGTCAGAGATATAAGCTGTACCAGGTACTTTAGGATCAATTCTATCAAGGTTTATGTGTATACTTTTATTTTAAAGATACTGAAAATGAGATAAGATTCAGACTCATTATTGAATGTTTGCTTAACTTCTGACACATGATCTTGTTTCTTCACTTTGTACTCTAAATTAGGTCATTAAAATCAGATTGTGTGTTATAAACAAGCATCTTTCTGTTTATATGTGATTATAAAACAAACTTGGAGGGTAAAGGTTGTAATTTTGAAACAGATAAAATATATGTGCCCCTTTGAAATATATATGGAAATTACTTTTTCACACTCCAACCGAGATGATGTAAATGGACCCCAGAGAGCTGGTACAGTGTTGTCCATGTACTCAGGGGAATTGGAGCAGTGTAAAGACTTTTGGAGGTCAGAAATGAGGTTAATTGACAGGGAAGTGTGTGAGGACAGGAAAAATTTGCACAGTGCATGTCCGTGGGTAGAGCTGTCAATTCTTCACTTGACTACTAGTATTTGCCGAACAAACATGACAAGACTTCGTTCCAGGGAAAGGAAAAAAAAACAAAACAAGAAGAGTCATCTTAGGACAACGATATTGTTTGGAAAGAGTGGTGTTTTGTGGATTTGTTCCAAGATACCCACATGTATACACCTACTGTACACAATCTCCAGTCCTGGCTTGTCGCTCCTGCTGGTGTGACTGCTGTCTGCAGCAGAGGTTTGTGGAGCAATGCCTGCTCTGGCTTTTTCTCAAGTATTCTTCAAGCCCATAGCTTGAGTGTGCAAGCCTGATTTTGCACTAGTGACAACAACTCCATCTTTTTTGATGTAGCGTATCATAAGTGACTTTTTCTGTCTTCTTCCTCTTTTTCCATAAAGAGACATTTTTGATTTAGTGTATGTTGTGATTCCAGCCTGCTCCCCGTGGCATTAGTACAAAATCTGCTTATAATGCAAATAGTGCATGTTTCAGTCAAGGCTTCAAAGTATACATTTCATTTTTTATATCTGTAAAGACCAGGTAAGAGTCTGGTTGTTTGTTTTTTTTTTCTCTAACAGCAGAGCACTGAAAAATCTGAAACTTTCATGGCCTTAGACAACAAGAAAACAACACGCAAAGGAATAAGATTTATGTCTGGCTGATTTTTGGTCAGACCTTCCACTCTAACTATTGTGCAGTGATTTATTTTGTTATTGTCATTAACTGTTCTCAATCTTTAAACGTATTTTAATTGTAGGAGTCTTTTAATTTTTTTTTTCTTATTTTTAAAATTCTTATAAAATAGTAACCATTCAAGCCTGATCCACATGATGAATAATTTCATCCAAAAAACCCAGCACACCAAAATTGAACATTTTTTCATTATTTCAATATTGTGGCTATAAAGAACCTCTTTTCTGTTTAAAAATCAGCAGATATAACCCTGCTTTAGAAATCCAGTAACTGAAGTTTTAGAAAAAATGTTTTTGTATTTCCAGATTTTGCTTTACCTTTTATTAATATTTGTATTAAAATTTAAATATTTAAAAATATAAAAAAACCAAACAGCTGCATAGAAGCATTGTTTCCTGACTTTGCAAATATTTTTGGTTTCTTCTTCTATTGTTCCCTAAATTTATTCTGCACAAAATGTAAAAATACACAGTCGAGAAAGCATGTCAAAAGAGTGAGCTCTTCTTCATAGTCTCACTTAAAAAATAAATATGGTTTAATACGATGTTGAACTACTTCCTACATAGTTAATAACAAAGCAGAAGAAGCAATATGCGTTGTCATTTTGGACAGACTTGATTATTTTATTCTACAATAAATTTGGCAACTGTTTACAGGCTTTGACTGCTTTATAGTTTCAAACAAGTGTCTGGCAACATTATCAAGCTAATGGCAGAATTGAGATCTTGAGGAGTCATTTCAGTTCATTCCACAAATGAGGATTGGATTTTATCCTGTGTTTTAATTACTGATTATGAGCAGCCTCCTTAAATTTCTGTTACACAGTAATCCTTTACAGTAATTACGTTTCATACTTGTGCTTCCCAGAATATACAAGGTATGTTTAGGAAGGGGATTTGTTACACAGTGGAAATGCTTCTATAAGGAAGTATCTTGTCGTGGCTTTCAAATAATAAATAATGCATTCCATAACATAAAATGCTGACATGGCATTAACAGGAGATTGTGTTGCTCTCTGTATTCATATTCTAAACACTAGTCATCAGTGAAGGAATGGCAATAATTACTTATAATTGTGCAATTTATATTAAGTGTCTTTCCAAGAATATTTAAGGAAGCATGGAAGGAATGAACTGCAAAGCTAAAATGAATAGGAGGAGTCAAAGTGTGTCATCAGAGACGCAACCCCAGTGGCCACAGCAGAGGCATTCTGTGAGCGCTGCAGGGAGCAGAGAGCTGCTCTTTTTTTCAAAGAGAGCTGTTGTATTTAAAGAAAAAAAACTGCAGCAGAGGTGATGGGAAAATCAGAGACAGATTGGAGGATTCCCAGAGAGAATGAGCTGATGAGTTCAAATAAAAAAAATCTGTTACAGTGATTGTGCACAGGTATTTTATAACGAGTGATAACATGGTGTTTTTGTTTGGGTTTTTTTGGTTTGGTTTTTTTTTTTGTTTTGTTTTGTTTTGTTTTTTTTTTGTTTTTTTTTTTTTTTCAATATTCTAATTTAGAGTATAAGTAATTTGGTACTTCTGTACCAGTGTTTAAAATGGTACAGCTGGAAAAGATTATTTGTCTTCCCCTTTTGGTTGTGATCATCATGGAGAGTAATTTCTTATTGTTGAATATATTCATGGGATTATTTTGAGGACTGCATTTTTAAACAACAGCTTCTCATTATGTATGCAATACCTCACTCTTAGCAGATCATATACTTCTGCAGAAGTCACTGTTTCCTAATACTTTTCTTTTTCTAATAAAAAAGAAAATTTACAGAAGATTTTATATAGAAAGTGTTTGGCTTGTTCACAGTATTACTATGTCCCATTTCTACCCACCTTTCCTCCTCATCCTCACTTAGCAAGATACAGATTTTTTTTTTCATTGCCTGTGTACTAGGAATACTTGAATAATAATAAAAACAATTAATCATGAGATTACTTATCTCTGAAGGGGCTTCCCATGTAATAAAGTTTACTTTTTTCCTTTGGCTATTAAAAATGTTTTTCATGCTTTCAGTTCTGAATCAATGAATTTAAGCTTAAAATTAAAAGTCTGGTTGTGTACGATGCACAGCTTCCCATACTCCTTTGTTAACACTTCGGCCCGAGTTTGATTCCTGGTCAGGGAAAGTCACTTTTTCTGACCTTAAAAAAATAATAATTTAAATTTTTAGCTACAGGAAATGCTTAGTATCTCCCGAAGTTCAGCCCTGCACACTGTTTCTTTGGCTTGCAAAGGGTATTTAAAGTATTTTTGCATAGTTATGGCTCAGCTTCCTGCCTACTGTGGTTTCTATCTTTCTCCGTATGACTGGGTGTGATGAGAGGACGGATGCTCAAGAAGTGAGCACTGTGGTGGAATCCTCTGGGTTTCCTAGGTCTCCTGAAGGTGGGGAAAAGAGTGCCCACAGTCACTTTTCTACATATGGGTCTTCAGAAGGCCCTGAAGGGAACAGGAGAGCAGAGTTGTAAGGACATTCAGGAGATCCAGTCTGGACTCACAGGGTTTTGCAATAGACTGTAAGTTTCCCTTTTAAAGTAGATCCAGTGCTGAGGGACCATCTGTCCTACAGAGGCACTGAATGCCTTAAGGGGAAATAGCTACTTTGTTTGAATTTTGAGATAAGTAAGAGAAGCCATGAATTTGATCTAGAAAGAGAAATGGTAAAGTAGCAGCTTAAATGTGTAGAACTGTTTTTAAAATAATTGCTTCATTTTGCCAGTCTACTATTTGTTAAGATTGATAAACATTACTGGAAAGATTCTTGAGTACTTTCAGTTGCCTCCAAGTTTTCAGACAAATTCTTTCTTTCTGTATTTACCTAGTCTCTCTGCAAATCTAAATTTCTGAACTGTACATTAAAACAATCAAACAAACAAATAAACTAAACAGAATATGTAATTGCAACATTGTAGTTCAAAAATGCACAGAGCTGCTCACAAGTTTTCCTTTTTTTTCTGAATAAGTAACTCTGGGTAATTTAAAGAAGCTCTGAATGATTTATAGAGGCACTCAGACCCCATAGTCACCTTTTTTCCTTAGGATCAAAATGAATTGCTCATTTATAATTGCAAGCAGTAAGATGCCTGGCTACCTGCAAGTCTGTTCACACCTGTTGTACACAGTTAATAACAAAGTCCGTGAAAATTGATTTAAATGATCACATATGTGTACATTTTACCAGTTAGGTGTCTCAATTTTGGGATTGCTAAGTGAGTAAGACTGAGAATGTGCTTTGCAAACAAGACATGCTTCTTGCATCCCAGAAAATATGTAGGGGAGTTGTTATCAGTACTTGAACTGATACATCACTGCTCAAGTACTGAAAAGTCCCGGCAATTATCTTGAGCTTTATTACCTTAATCTCAAATACAGGGTTGTACACAGAAATCATTTTCCCTATATTCTGGAGTAAGAACAAAGCAGCTTTTTCATATGAGCATAGGTTCAGATCGGAAGGGACTCTTTAGTCCAACCTCCATCCCAAAGCAGCATCAGCAAAAAGATCAGGTAGGGGTGCTTAGGGCTATCTATGTGCAACCTAGTCTTGAAAATGTTCAAGGATGGAGAGTGTACAGCCTCTCAGAGCAATGTCTGGCTGTCCTGATGTCCAGTCAGAAATGCTCTTGTTTCAATTTAGGTCTGCTATGCCCTTCTCTCCAGACACACTGCTGTAAGGAGTCTCTATATTCTTCATAACTTCATCATAGCTATTGGAAGGCAGCTATTTCCCTGTTTGAGACAAAAATGGACACAGATTGCTCAAGCCTTTTAAGAACAGAAAATGTTGATAGCCATATTAGCACTTTAAAAAGTACATCAAGTTTTCTTCACAGAAAATTCTGTAATGAGTCTTTCTATAACAAAAAAAATTATTCAGATACCATTTGATTATGATCTAGTAGATGTTTACATGATTATATTTGTTGGTGTGTGTTTTACTAATATGTTAGGAAAGGAAGTACTGGTAAGCAAGAGAGATGTGTCAGATACTGAATCTAAAAGAGGGAAATCCATGACCAATTCACGGGAAGCTGTGGGACATGTGACAGCAGAGAGGGCAAGACAGCAGCATTTCAGATACTGCTTTGGAATATTCTTGAGAGCCTTCCCTAGTATGATAGTGACTGAGAAAAAGCCCAATCGAGTATATAGTGTTTACATCCCTCCAGCCTCTTCCCTGGGGGATGGGGCAGGAAGAGGAGAGGGAAGGAAGCAAGGGATGATTGATGGGTTTTGAAAAGCTTTTCCCCGCGAGGGGAAGGTGTGGTCACTGTACGCATCTCCAGCTAACAAAGCCCTCCCGTAGGTGGAGCAGATGTAAGCTTTGTCACTCCTTTGGGGTGACTACAACACTGCTCAGAACAATATTGTTCTTATTTTTTGTTTGGAATAGAGATTTTAGCAGGGGAAGTAGCCTGTCACTGTTACAGTTTGTACTGCTTTAAGACGGCGCTTCAGCACCGAGTCTGACTGTGACATCTGTGACCAAGGGGCTGTAATAAGTAAGACCAGAGCACAGACTGCGTACTGTGTGTGGTACATCTTGAGAAGGCATGAGCATACAGCTACATTTCTGTCAAATTAAGCTACAGGTACATGAACATATTAAGCCAATATAATCTGATATTGCTGCCAAAACAAGTGGTCATATTCATCCTCTCGCCCCTGCCTATTTTTGCTCACATGCTACCTCTTCCATTACACTGGCATAAGCAGCAGCACAGCCACATGTTGAACCAGACAAAGGAAATGATCTGGAAGAAAATTAACCTGATCAGAGAAAAGAAAAAAAAAGGTTTCATCCAGAATTGGTTGCTGAACTGTTGCTTTTTCAGCAGTGATGCCAACTGATGTTGTTGTAAAGCAGGCATGAGGCCTTAACCAGATCAGGGAGTATGAATTTATCTTAGCATTAAGTCCCTGTGCTAGCATTATGCCAGCAGTGGGAATAAAAATGTTCCATGACCCAGCAAGAAGTTAGGGTAGTACAGACAGAACGGTACCTATCTGGCATAAAGTCTGCGGGTACAAACTTATTCTGTCCAACATTTTCAAGTGCCAGTGATCCCCATGTGTCGTCAGTGCTTTTCATTCAACACTAGCAACCCTTAAACTTGTATTATCAAATCAAGGCCAAACTGAATGAGATCCATTTTAGGACTTGAAAGCGGGAAAAAAAAGGAAAGTTATGCAGAATGTAGTTCTGCCAAGTGGCGATGCTTTCTTACCGTAAGCTGTACTCAGATGGGCTCTGATTTGTGGTGGCAATATATTAGGATACCAAAATACTTAGAGATTATTTCTAGGGAAGCGAATAACTGAAGACTGTGGTTTTGTAAGTACTAACGTTTTCAGATGTTATTCAGCCTTTCAGTAATGAAGTACCTGGCAATTTTCTGGTTTTTTCACAGCTGTTTCCCCTGGTCATGTTGCAGTGTGTGAGATCTGGGACACAGTAATATCAGAAAGAGGAAGAGAAACCAAAAGGTGCCTGATGATGCATGTCTGTGACAGAAGGCCTTCTGCAGAGTCAACGATCAGAGAGTCAGTGGCTTGACAGAGCTGTAGCTCTGGACTTTCTTAGAAATTAGATCACCAACATTGCTAGGCAGTGTAAATGTAGTATCTTAACAGTGCAGAGCACTAGTGAGTGAAGTTGGAAACTCCTTCTCTCTGAGTGTCGCAGTCTCGCTGACTAAGAACTATAACGTTTCCTAGGCCCAAATTTTGAGAAGAAACTTAAGAATTTCCTCTGTCTTCCCAAACGCTGCTTTGAGGCACTGGAGAGGGCTATGACCGGATGTTCCTCCCTCCTCCCCATCCCTAGTCAAGAAAAACTTGAGTTAAAGCCTGCGGTATTTATCGCTCTCGGAGCCGCCAGCCCCGATGTTCGGGGGGTACAGAACACCCGGCTCTCCCCGCACCGGCCGGGGCTCTGCGGGGCGTCCCGCGGCACCTCGGGGGTCGGGACCCCGCCGGGCGCGCCCCGCGGCGGAATGCGCGGCACGCGGGCCCGCCGCCCCCCCGCGCTCCGCTCAGGCGCGACCATTGCGCGGCACGGGGGGGGGTTTGGGAGGGGGGCGCGCCCTCCGCCCCGCTCCGCGCCTTCCCTGGCTCGGCGCCCCGTTCCGCGTGCCCCCGCCCCGCACAGGACGGGGCGGGACGCGGGCACCGCGCCCGCTGCGCGCACCCCCGGCGGGCCTGGCCGGCGCCCGTGCGCTCCCTCCCGCGTTCGGGGCGGTGGTTGAGGCCGTCGGGAGGTGGGGCCGGCGGGGTCGGGCTGGGCTGGGCTGGGCTGGGGCAGCCGGCGGCGGTCAGCGGGGCCCGTGGATGGCAGGCGGGGCGGCTGCCGCGGGGTAGGGTCGGCGTGGAGCGGGGCCGGGCGGGGCGCGGGCCGAGCGCGGCGAGCGAGGAGCCGCAGCCGGCGGAGAAGGCACGGAGGCGGAGAGCGCCCTGCAGCCCCGCCGCGCCGCAGCCCGGCGGCCGCCAAAGTTGCTCCCCATCCCGAAGGGGAGCGGGGGATCAGGCGGGGCGATGATCTTCCCCAGCAGCAACAGCAGCGCGGCGGGTGGCGGGCGGACACCGTATCGGAAGCAGGTAAGGGAGGAGTGTGTGTGGGTTTGTAGCTCCCCCACCTTCGCGTTCCCCCCCGCAGCCCGGAGGTGCTGGGGGAGGAGTGGGGGAGAGGGGTGGCGACTAGCGTAAGTTGCAGCTCGCAGCCTTTTCGCTTCTCGATTTACAGAAAGAAACTCTTCTTTTTTTTTAATATTTCTTTTTTCACTCCCTCTCACAAGCCGCGCCGTGACCTTGCCGAGTGCCCGGGCGGCCGCCGCCGGGTCACCTTAGCGGACGGCGCGGGGCGTGCGGGGCGGTGCGGGGCGGCCGCGGCCCCTCTGGGCTCGGCAACAGGTTAGGAAGGACCCGGTGTCGCAACAGCGAAACTTCGGGCTGGATGTTTTTCGCTCGGCATGAAATGAGTGAAGGGGTTTAGGCGCGTTCTTTCTTTCAAACAACCCTCCAGAAAACCGCCACCGCCCCTCGGGCGCGCCTCTGCTCCCCCCGGGGAGGGCACCCGGGGACCCTGTGACATTTTATGGACAGAGAGATCGCTCTGATAAAGCTCGGAGCATTCGCATCTATGGAGCAGTACTGAAAGAGGTATTTCTTTGTTTGTTTGTTTAGTCGCTGGAAATAAAATATTTTAAATAGTTGGATTACAACCTTGCTGGGCCGTTTGTCTTTGGCTTCGTCTTTTACACAGACACACACGGACTAGCACGCAGTGTTGCTATTAACATTATTACATTATTTTCTGCTTAGCGTGTTATTTTTTCATTGACTCTTTGATTAAAAAAAATTAAAAAAATCTTACTTTCAAGTTAATGGGAAAGCGGTGCTGTATGTGTGTGCCAGAGGGTAAATGGAGTAGAGGTCACTGACAAGCTCCCGGCTTGACAAAGCATACCAAAAATACTGTGGCAGGCTTCTTTACAGGTGAGGAAAAATCCTTCTGTGTCTGCTGCTCTTAGTAGTTGAAACAAATAATTTGACGGATTCAGTCAGCAATATTGGGGAAGTTTGCCCAATTTTTTTTTTTGGGGA
Source organism: Pyrocephalus nanus (assembly GCA_038380795.1). NCBI lineage: Eukaryota > Metazoa > Chordata > Aves > Passeriformes > Tyrannidae > Pyrocephalus > Pyrocephalus nanus. The sequence goes on along the minus strand of CM076267.1, from coordinate 16,924,315 downwards.
GGGGTTGGGCTACATTAAGGGCAGAAATAGCAAGTTGGATATCACTGCTGTGCACAGTGAACTGTTTCATATAAATAATGAGGAAATGGGCTTGGAAACTGTGAATTCTTGGTGCGTTGTTGGGACGGCACGTGATCTATGTGGCAGTGAAAGTTAGACTCTCATATTTTCTTGAAATTTAAATAAAAATTGTTTCCTTTCTCCTCCCCATTATCTTGTAGAAATATCTTTTTAAAAAGAATCACTGGTGTGTTATCTCAGCAGTGCTCTGCAGATGCTGCCCAGTAGTGGGTGGAGTTATCTTCGTATCTTGTTTTCGAAGTGTTCAAGTCCATACATAACAAAACATGCTTATTGTGTGTGCTGGTTTTGGTTTGTTGTTAATAACTTAATAAATGTCCTGTATACGCCCATGCTGATGATCTTGTCTGGTGCTCCTGCAAACTTTATAAATGAAGCTAATTTATCAGATAGTATTTTGTGCTCTCCCTTCAAGGACCATTAATCGATGAAGGCCCCTTAAGTGGCTGTGCAGTGTGTTGGGCACCGGGCAGGGTACTGGCAGGAGTGGAGGGCAGTGGGGCCAGGCCTCGTGCTGGCAGAGCTGTGTTTTGTGTACGGATGTGAGTTTGCCTGCTGGTCTGGAGCAGGCTGATAAGATGCTCTTCTTTTCACAGTGCACTCCTTAGATTCAAAGAGCTAAAAGGGCTGACTGAATCAGAAAAACAAACAGACCCTTTTTTCCCAATAGGCAGAGAAAGAAATGAATGCAGGGGTATTATGTGGGCTTAAGACCCTGGGTACCAAAGGTTTCTTTTGTTAGTATGTAGCTATTCTCTGCTCAAACACTTCCTACATAAGGAGCCAGGGTCTGTGCTTTTCTCCAGCTAAGTACATGGAAAACTCGTATTAACTTCCTTCATGTAAACTAAAGTCATTTAAAGATTGGCTTTCTGATTTCCCTTTCACTCAGACTTCACCTTCAGGGGTGAGCTGGTATCAAACAGTGCTGAAGAGTGTTGCAAGCCAAATTTTTCAACTCTTCATAGTTAAAAAAGTTAAGATTAAGTCTCTGTGTGCTCTGTGTAACCCATACTGAGACAACTGCATTGTAGTTGTGCTTTAGCCTGAGACACTAGGTTCTGTTAGGGTAGCAAAAGTTGAATTTCCTATGCTAACATCATGTAGTATATGAAGCTGAAACTGTTTTTAATTTAAAAATGAATTTAAAATCTTTTGAGTTGCTTGTGTGTCTCTCTTGTTATTGTAGTATATCTATATGATATCAGAATAACATAAGAGCACTTCATGTTTAGCACTGTTCTGTTTAATTTTTAAGAGTCTATAGCAGATTCTGGTGAAAAGATGAGTGATTAATTGATAAAATCCAGGATGACACTATCTTATTTTTAAGGCACTGTAATGTAATATGGATTTCTACTTTAATTTAAAATATTGACAAAATACCATATAGCTACATTAGGTCCAGAGCTTTACCCATACTTTTTTTGTTTTCCCAAATAACTATGTTTTGTTTTATAAACAAATCTGTGCTTATAGTATTACTCTTGCTACCTGCTGTGTCTACATTGTTGTAACTCAGGCATGTGGGAGCCAGTCAACATTCTCAATTTCATGTCAGATTTGATTGGATGGTGCCTGGTCATCTTCCCTCTTTTAGAGTACTCGTAAGAGTACTAAAATATGGTCTCTGAAGTTGTGTTTTCAAAAGGATTTCCTGTGTTATGGGCAGACAGGCATGTTAAAAATATTCCTACCAGGCTTAAAAGTTAGACATTGCTTAAATGAGTGGCAGCTCATCTGAGAATTGACTTGAAATGCAGATGCAGTCCTAGTTAAAGAATGAAAGCCACACAGTATCTGCAGTAATAACCTATCACAACACTCATGGCTATACATCCTTTCTGAAAAAGGTGGGTGTAAGGTAGTATTTTTACTAACAAGGTTACTTGAGCTATGCAAAGAATGCACGTCTGCATCCGTAATGCGAAGGAAACAAAATGACATACAATATCCTGCTTAATACAGGCTTTTTTAGCTCTTGGTTTGTTGAGAACAAGATGATTCTCTGTCCCTCCTCCCTCTTTTATTATTCTCATGTAAATCAGGAGGCGCTCCTCCGGAGTAAATATTTCTATATTCTGTAAAATTATCATAAATGGAAAATTAGGCTTTCTCCTGCCATCTGCTCCTTGAATCTACAGAGCTACTGCAGCTATTTGATTAGGGATTTTAAATCGCTCACTGCAGGGAGGTTTCTCTGCTCTCAGGTTTCTCAGAGAGGAAGGCAGAAGCAGCTCTAGAAGCCTGGGATGGAGGCGAGCATGGGGTCCTGCCACCACAGCCTGGGTGCTCTGTGCCTTTTAACAGCTTTGCCCAGTAACAGTGGCTCTTGTTACATTTTGATGACTGTAATGTTTATCTCACCAGGATAAGGAGATTTACATAGTTTGCTGCTTTCCAGAAGATTAACTGGGCGTAGCTGCACGTGAGGAATTTAACACTGATTTGATGTTTGGCCTGTGTAAGGAGAGACAGACAAAGGTTTTGATCAGTCTTTTTATGCAGCTCTGTTATCATCAAGTGTCACGTCGCAGGTTGGGTTTTATTAAAAGTTGAAGGTTAAGGTGGTTTCTAATGATGGTTAAATGAAGAAAACTTTTGCCAGACTCTGGCTAAAAATGTAGATTAGCTTTAACTCTGTCTATAGGTTTAACCTATCAAGAAGCTACACCTGTAATTCTACTTTATTATTTCTCAGTTGACATTGTGTGTGGTGTCTGTGTGTGTGAGAAGGCGCCTCGTTAAACTTACAAGAGCCCGGCACGGTCATAACTCAAAACATGCAGCTCCATGGAGCAGTGTTAGCCCAGAGCGATTTGCTGTGACACCTCCTGTGTGTATGGATGGTGCTGGGAGGAGGGAGAGCTGAGGAGTCTAAGATTAAACGTGTATCTTTGGTTACACAAATAACTGGGATTAGTGTCTTTTTGTTTCTTTCTTTCAGAACTATAGGTATTGTAATTTTGTACCACTGGCTTGCTTTGATAGTCTTTATTTCTCTTTACATTGTATACAATGTTAAAGGATCTACCTGGGTCTCATAAGACTAAACTCCTGTACAAAGTACCATCTGTTTTAGTTTTTTAAGTGCATCTGTAAGATTATTTGGGAAATTCTGCTTTATTGTCAAGGGAACAAAACTCCTCAGTCAGTGGGTTTCTATACTTGTAACAAAATGTGAATGAAAGAAATAAAAGGAAGCACGTTATCTTGTCAGGCATGATGTTATAGATTATGAAAAGTGATATGATTGCCTTATCTCTAGCAATTTGAAGATTTTGTGTAGTATTTCTAACAGAGTGAAGAATATATTTTTATCTCTTTGTAAGTGTTATTGTTCAAAGTATGTGTCTTTGCCGTTAAAATTCACATTGAAGGAAGATAGAAGTCTGTGTCTTGGACATCTGCTGTTTTGTTTTGGGTTCATTTTTTTTTTCCCCAGAACTTCCAACTGTTAAAAAAAATTGCTTAAGTTAACACATTTCTGAAGGGTTAGATCCTTTAAACTAGGACTGCTGGCAGGGAGGAGAGGGGAAGGAAGGAAGGGAGGGGGAAATCCTTTCCTGAGGGCTTGAGATGGCTCCTAAAACATCCGCACAGTGCTGCAACCAAGTAAATAAAAATGATGATCATTTGACATCATAACTGTTTTGGTCTGGCTTTTTTTTATTTTCCTCCCCTCGTGATTAAAATTGACCTTTGCTTGTTGCACAAGATGGTGTGTAACAGAAGAATAGGAAGAATATTCCTCCTAATATTCTCAGTGGAGAATAGGAACCCTTTTTACTGGCTTTCCCTCATGGATCTGTTTCCAGCTTCTTATGAATGCTTTTCTCCTTTTCAACATCGAACTGTTTTAAAAACATCTTCCTTGCTGGACACTGCGAAGGCTTATAAATCTGTAGTACTAATGAGTGCATGGAGGTGTTTGGATCTTGGATGAAGTGTTGGTCAGAAATTTTCTAAAGCCAACAGAAGCACATTTAAAAGTTCTCAAACCTCGTTGAAGTAATTGTGAGTTATTTTGCATATGTTTCAGAATTGCAGTGTACTGTGGTAATTGTAGCAGCCCTGCAGAAGTCACTGTATTTGCAGCTTCCTGATGCAACAGGAAAGGGAAGGGATGAGTTAGAAATAAAGGAGAAATGTGGAGGGGAACTGTGGATTAGATAAGCACAAGCCTCCTAACCCAGCAACTTGGAAACATACATACAACAAAAAAAAAGTGCTATAGGGGCTGGTTACTGTGATTAGCACAGCTTTAGCTCTGTTTTCCTCAAGAGACTGCAGTTAAGGCAGCATAGCTGCAGCTGTGTATTGACACAAAGTAGTTTTAATCTGCAGTTGAAGCAATTGAATGCTGGTGAGGGATTGCTTTAAACAGAATCAAGATGAACTAGGTTCATGTCTTTTGAGTTAGTTTATTTCTAGCAGTTTAAATGTAGTAGCTTTTGTTACTGTTTGTAGAAAATAATTTTTAACAATACAACTTTATATCAATTTGAAGACCTAACCTGTGCACTTAGATGCACTGGCATAAAAAATACCTAGCAAATATTTTGAAGTCTCATAAGCTCTTCAAAACAGAAATACAATTGCAATGCTTCAAAAATGTCTTTTTTGGAATTTGTGATATAGTATAAAGATATATCAGCTTTATGGTCGGTTGCAAAATAAATGCTGATTATTACAGATATGTACAAAATATATATTAGTATAATATATAATAATATCTTTTTGTTCATGTGTCCTCATAAAAGCTGTGTCGTTCGCTTACCCATAATTGTTTAGGAAATCACTGGTGTGTGTCTTATTTGTTTAAAGTAGTCTACTCTAGAAAAATGATGTGTCAAATAGAGAGAAGGTGTTTAGAATTTCCTTATTTAGTTGATAGACCTTTGTGAGGTTGCAGTGGAAACAAATAATGTTGCTCTGGGGAGCCTCATTTGGGCTTCGTTTTCTGTGGTTGAAGAACAGCAAAAAAACCATGGCAAGGTGAGTATCAAACTTAGTCTAGCTTAAGCCTTACCTGCTTGTGAAATTACATACTTCTTTACAGCAGCTAAATATATGTAACTTTTCGTTGTTGATTTTTGACAGTGGCGCTTTCACACCTGATTCTGTTTTGGTTTTTTTTTCCCTGTTTCTCTGCTTAGATGAGAAGAGGATTTATTTCTTTCCTTACTGTCTATTGTTTTCTGTTCATTTATATCTGAGTCTCTTCTACCATATGGTGCTTCACTTCAAGAAAGTGGAAACATGACTCCTTAGGTTAACTACAGCTCATATATTCTGTCATTTGGGTACTACAGCATAACAATGTTAGAATTCAGTCCTTTAGGATATTCAAGGTATGTGTGTGGCACTTCCATTTTTAGTGTGCTTGAGGAGTGAAATCTCAGGATTCAGGTGTGAGTTTGGATCAGCTACAGGGAGGTTTTCTCAGAATCGTTAGTCACTGCAGGCCACTTTTTAAGCCTGTGGTGTTACCAGCTCCCAGGAAGGCTGCTGCGACTTGGTGGAGGAGTATCCAGTCACCTTTGACTATCTGAAGCAGTGTTCATAGGTGTTTGACTCCTTTGAGATGATTCACAATCCTGTTTAGGATTCACTTGACCCACAGAAACTTTATCAAGTTGTGCCACTGCAACAGTCTGAAATCACTCAAAATACCAGGCAGGCAAGGGTAAAATCAAATGCAGATCCTTGTTTACAAACCCACAAACAAAAATATGTAATTCTTAAAATCAAGGAATGCAAAAAACCCAAACAAAATAGTGGTACAAGAACTGAAAGTTTCCTTTACCTTGTGTGCAGCCCTGTGGTACATAACCTCCAGTCTTCCCAGGGAGGCTCTGGTTATTGCCGAAGCTGTTGCCTCGAGTTGTGTGCAGAGAAGAGACTCTGATTTAAGGCTCTGTATTTCCTTTTATACTTAGCCCACTCAAAGATAAGGGGCAGAGGTTTCGTTTTATTTTTTTAAGTAGCTGATATCTCTCACTCAGTGTTGTTTCATCAGACCATAGGTTGTTTTTACCTGCTTTGGAAGTAGTGATGTCTGTTGGGCATTGCCATGTACAAGGCTGCCTGCCCAAGCTTTGGAGTTCTCTTCAGCTAAGCACTAAAGAGATGGTTGGTGTGTTACAAAGGAGATTTCATGCGATGAAATGATGAATGAACTTCAAGTCTTGTGGTGGTTTTCTTTCTTTTCTACCTATAATTTGCTAATAATGCTTTTAACAGAAGTGCAATAGATTTTTCAGTGGGCTACTATGGGACTGGAGTAAGACTCTGTCACTCCAGCCTCTGCAGGTGACTGGCAGCTGTGTGCTCCTTTGTGCCCACCTTTGAGCATGGCCATGGTGACCCATTTGGAACTGTTTGTATTGCTACACACGTGTGTGTTGTTCTGGCTTGGCTTACCTTAGCTAATCATTTAGCTAAGGTTTTAAATAACCTATTACAACGTGAAACTCTTCGAAGTACGTAACGTAGAAGTAACATACAGTACAACTCTGTGTTAACTGCATCTGTGCTGTGGAAGCAGAGGTACAGAGTGGGTGTGCCACGCATCTGGGAATACATGGCATGGCCAGGAACATGCCTCCTACCAGCCCAGGAAAGCAGCACCCACACTGGATAAACCTGGGCTTTTGCTGAGCACAGCACACAGATCCACTGATTTCTGTCCAGTATGAAAGCAACCACCAGCGGGACAAGATCCTTTGAAGTGTTTAGTGGTCTGTCTTTCAGAGTTCAAGAAGAGTTCTGAAAATATCGGTCTGAATTTTAATACTCTTGCTTATGCTAGTGCATATTTACATACCCAGTGGTGCCACTGTATGGAGTGAGACTGCTGACATAAATAACTGCTTATTGAGACAGAGAACCAGAAGACCTCTGAATTTCCCCAATGAGAAACCCAAGTTGAATAGTTTGGTGTGAAAGTGTATCCTTGGTTGGGGTTAAACTTATATTCAACAGAATCAAATGGTACTTTGCTTTAATATTATTCCACCCAATCTATTTGGCTTGCATGATCCTCATTATGATAGTACTTGTGCTTATTTGAAAATACTTCTGTGTAATTTGGAAAAAACATTTGAGTTAGGCTACTAACCTTTGGGTTTTAGAAAAAGTATTTCTGCAGTGTTTAGCTTAAACAAAAATATAAATGATAAAGCTTCCAATACACATGTATATGTGTAAATATTCCAGAATTAGGGACAATTTTTGAAATAAAAAACCCAAAAGTATCCTGTAGTACTGAGGAGCTATAAAGTGCATTTGAAGGCTTCAGTAACTTTAATGTTTAAGAATACCAAGATGCAATTCACTATATAGGATTTCAGTTGGTTGAAGGTGCTAGTTAAACTTAGGGCACACTACAACAATAATAGAAGAATGCAGGGGCTTTTTGGTTGTTCGATGTGCCCTGACAGCTGCCTCCATTCACAGTTACAATATTCTACAGTCCTTTGGAGGCTAATGCGAGATGAGAATGGTTAAGGAATTCATTGTTTCAGCATTAATGTCAATATTTTAATTGCTGTAGTGACAAAATCATGTTAACTTTGGAACCAGACTTTGTCAGTTTGCCAGCAAACATAGAACTGTCAGGTGTGGACTGTCACGGTCTCAGAAAGTCACTAAGGACTAAATACTGGCTTAGTCATTAGAAAAGTCACTCAGGCTTTTCATGTAACCATTCTCTATGTATTCTGATAAGTTGTTGAGAATTCCCTGCTCTGAAGGTCCTGACCATTTCATGCTTTCTGGTTTAACGTTTCTGTTGCAACTTAATTATTCTTAGTTTACTATTATCTATATATGGTTTTGTATTCCAATATATAAGATGATGGAAAGAAACATCTAGCCCATCTGTGTGTTTTATGTTTTTATCAAAAGACCTTATTCTGGCATGACATTTCCCTGTCAACCGTCTTTCAAAATGACTGAATCCATCTTCATCCTCTTCATTCCCTGAAATAAGTTCTATGTTGAGTCATTGTCCTGGGTGATAATAAAAGTCCCAGGTCAGCCACACCTATAAAGTTTATTCATAGGGATTAAGGTGCTGACCTGAAGTTCAAATTGTCCTGTCACCAATATTTTGGATAATCTTAGGTAAACTGTTATTTTTTGACTCCTGTCAAAAGTACTTGTTAATAGTAGTTTATTTTTTGACTCCTGTCAAAAGTACTTGTTAATAGTAGTTTATTTTTTGACTCCTGTCAAAAGTACTTGTTAATAGTAGTTTCCTACCTCTCATAGATTTTGTACAGAAATACGCTAACATCTGCAAATGGTTCAGATACTACTTCAATTAGAACTAAAGATCCTGAAAAAAAATATATACACACGTATACATACATAAATAGATGTATGTGTTTAAGTCTGTCCTCTGAAGCTCAGGGTAGAGCAGATTATTTAGAATGATAAAACTCCATGTTCAAGTTCTGTCACTTACTGTGTAAGTAGTTTCTTTGCAGTCTATGGGAATGTTTATGTGAATGCTATTGATATTTCCAGATTATCAACAATGGGAGAGTTCATTTTGCCAAGAAACTGGACTCGTAAAACTATCTAGAACTCTAGTTTTAGAAAGGAGTAGAAGTTGTTTTTCTGTTAGCATTAGTTAAGCTTATTTCTAAGTGGATGTTTGTTGTGCAAAAAGGCATAGTCAACCATGAATTGGGTTTGTTCCCTTTTTTTGTTCCATTTTAACTTCAAAATCCAATTAAATTGCATAAATTCAGTTTGATTTATTTTTTGTTTTAAGGAAATGTAATGCGTGGTCTTTCAACTTCATTTTACTGTGACTGTTGTAGCAAACTAATGATGGTGTACAAGATTATTAGTGTTAAACATCCAACTGTTGCACAGATTGATAAGCTTCAAAGGTAGAGTTTCTTCTAAGAAAAATGCAAATTCTTATTAAAAATGTGTTTTCTTGAAATTGTCCACTGTGTAGGACAAACCTGAAAGCAGTTGCTTAGCACTGTGGTTTTGCAGTAAGAAGAGGCAAAGTGATTATATTAAAATGTTAGCAATTATCTGGGCAGATTCTCTTTCACTTCAGTGTGAATTATCAATGCCAAGTGTACCTATTAAAAGTATTTTCCTTTGTCTGTAACTTTCTGATGTGTTCAGAGGTACGATTCCCCAGCTGAATTCTTGTACTAAGAACAAGAACATGACTAATAAAGTTGTGGATGAGCTGGGCTCTGTGCCCAAATGAACCGGTTTATTCCTGACAGGTGTTTGACACACTGTTTGTTATCTCTAGCCATACATAGCACTAGACGTGGTTAAAGTGACATGTTCCTTGACTGTCCAGAGGTGGAGGCTGTCTCACACAAAGGCTGTAGTTGTCTGTGCCAGCTGTGCTGATGCACGGCCTGCTGACCACACGGGCTTCTAATTACATTGGTGACTGTAGCTGTAAGCACTACTTGTGTCACCTCTGATTTTAGCTATAACCACTTACACACCTAGTTGGACGATTATCTGTGTTGCCAGGGCCAGTTCTTCTTGGCAGTTAATTTCTCATATATTTAAAATGTTGTATTAACAGTACATCTGGAAGCTTTCCTAGGCGTTACTTAATTCTTGTATTTTTTCATTTCAGAATTGACAGTGATTCATTGTGGAGTCAGACATTTACCCCAGCAGCTATTTGAATGCATCAAGGAATGGCATCCTGCATTTGCTCAGCATGCAGCTGCTAAATCTTTGTAGCTGAACTTCAGAACTAAGTTTTTCGATGTAAAATGAATTGCTTGTAATCATGCACTCTGAAGTCTCCAAAATTTTACTTTTAGAATAAGTCATATGGATTGAGATTCAGACATCTGAATGATATTCTTAACCACTTAAAACCACTCTTCTCAGAATTCAGAATCTGTCAGAGTTAAAAAGTAGCTGTATGAGTTAAAACAGCAGTTCACAAAAAAAAAGTTTATCTCTTGGTTCAAACCAAGAGTGACATTTCAAATTAGAAGGTGATATGTGAGGAAAATTGATGAGGGCTAAGGAATTGAGTTAGAACAGCTCTTCTGCTTGCATGATTCAAATATAAATTACAGCTATCAAAAAGAACAGGAAATTATAAGTAAAAGTCTTAACATGGGGGATTTTTTTAATTGCATGCACAAGGATTTTGGACAAGATCATCATTTGTAAAGAGAAAATAGGATGTTTTCAGCAGTCAGAAAATATTGGATCTAATAAGTGATAAGTATCTACCAAAACATCGTCCTTTAAAGAATAAGAAAAGACTGACTTGGGTTCGTTTCAGATAAGGTTATAAGGAAAATCTGACCCTAAGGCCAGAGCAGCATTGCTGCATGTGATATCAGAATTTTACTGACTTATAGGAGACAGGTTTGTGCATGCTGTTTGTTGCCTTACTTGTAAGGCTCATTTACAACCAGAGGCATCACGTGTGCTTGCTACAGTTGCTTTATTTTGTTTATGAAAAAGCAATGTTGGTTTAATTCCTGATTGTTTCACAGCCTGATGGTATTTTGTTACCTTTCATGAGTCAGCACCATTGGTAAAAGAAGCAGTCTGAACTTCCTTTTTCTTTTTTTTTTCTTTTTTTTCTCTTTGTTCTTTTCATTAACGAGGGATAGACACCAAAAAGGAGAAAGAGCGGCAGTGGGGTCAAGGCTGCTGCTTTTTGGCAGTAGTGTCTATAAAGTTATTCCTTGAACTGCCATCTTGGTTTGTGAGTCCGCAGTTGCCTCCATCGCACTTTGTTCTTCTCAGCCAAACTGAGGGAAACGTTGGCTTGAAAGCAGAGCTGCCAGCAGGACCAGCAAAGTCATCTTTGTTCTTTATTTGGTACTACACCAAAGCTAGTTTATCAGACCAGCAGATCTAACCACCAGTGCTAAAGCTTTTTGACTTCCTTATACCACCCTTTTCCTTTTCACTATCTGTACATCCTCGATCTCTCAGAAAGTGCTGTTTCTACTTCACAACTTTTATCGGGAGTTGAATCTCCATGTAAAAACACCCTGTTGGTAATGTTGCAAAGATTTCAGCTTTCTGTGCTGTTCTTAGTTGACCTGATGCTATGTTGAGGCCATCAAAGGTCAGTGTAGGCAAATCATTCCAAATGTGCAGCTTGACATCTACTGGGGAGTTCCATCAATAGTTATCTGCCTTTGGAAATCTTGCTCTCATTTTTATGGATGAATCTTTGGTTTTAATCTTACCTACCTTTGTAACTTCAGGAATTTCATCCTACTGAAGGAATACCAGTTTCTTTATTTATAAGGAGAAGCAGACTACTATTTATAAAAGTAGGCTCATGTGCTGGATTTTGCTATGCTGATTTTAGCAAACTCCTTGCTGTGTTTTATCAAGTCCCCAGATTTGTTGTGTTCACAGTATTGTAGTGAATTGCCTTAATGTATGACACAGCTCCTCATCTGTGCACCCTTAATCCCTTGTTCTTAGGACAATATTTGCATTTTTAATAACTTTGCATCAAGATAATTAGATTTACTAATTAGTTAGATTCTCTTACTACTGCTATTTTTAATTTAAATGTATTGTGCTCCTATTTGTTACGGCTTAAAATTCAAGAGTTTACCCACAGATTGTCTTAAATTGGTGTTCAGCAACTCTGTGCTTTAAACAGAACTGAAGTCAAGCTCTCTGAGCCATGGATGTAGATGTGCTGCCCAAACTGGCTTTCATTAAACAATAGAATGGTTTTGCTAGAAATAGCCTGGATCTGTTGAGACTGATGCTGAGCAAATGCTAACAAGCCTGTTTAATCCAAACTGAATGGGATTAAATAGTATTTGTACTACACTAAGAATTGTGTTCTGGAGTATCCTAGTCCCAGTTTCCTGAAATGATGCTGGAAAAATGATCTCTCCATTAAGCCTTCTGGTAATGAAACAAATGACTGGTGTATTAATGTAACATCTGAAACTCTCCTTAAAGAAATAAAGTAATGCTCCTTTTAATTCTTTTGCATAAAAACTGTCTACCTGGAGAGAGAAAAAGGTGTCGGAGGACATAATCACTCTGTATGGTGAGATGCAAAAGATGTACTGGCGGGAAATGTGAGAGAAAAATGCTTCCCTCTAACTTCTAGGAAGTTAAACAAAGCTACAGTTGCGGGTTAGGATTTTGGACATATCTAGAGACAAAAATTATTACTTTCTTGTCTTTTCCAGGAGAAAATTGTCCAAATGTCAACATTTTCCTACCACTCTTCATAGCACATGGTTTCAAGATAAAGGCTTGTGGAAGAAAAAAATAAAAAGCGTGTGATACTATCTTATTACTCAGTGTTCAAATAGCCTGTAGGTTAATTCAAGATTTGAATAGATGGGCTACACAGATCCAAAATAATATAGATAAAACTGCTTTATATGTGTATACTTGCACAAACACACTTTCAAGGGCAAAGGGGCAAGATGATAACAAATGAGAGAAACTATGAATATTTCTTGCTGCTTGTCAAGCTACATTCTCTGCTGCTAGTGTTTCCTGATCAAATGGGGGTGTCTAGAGTTGTCTGTACCATCTTAGCAACATTTTCTGTAGTAATGGCAGCCGCAGGATAAGTGGTGTTCGATATCTGTTTGAACCATTCATTGGCTGAATGAGCTTGTTTCCTTTTTTCCCAGGACTTAAACACAGCTGCTTTTGTAACACTAAACTGATTGTATTTTGTGCTGTGGTGCCTGTGCATGGGTAAATCTCTGTGTGCTACATTAGGAGAAAGTTGTGCAAATTGTTCTGGGCACGACAGACCGCTCCTTTTTTCCTGAAGAGCATAGGGTATCCTGTGTGTGACTGCATATTACATCATACATCTGTAGAAGATGGACCTTTAATGTCAGCTATGCTGAGTGTGCTGTAGTAAACATTTGGCCAAAACTGTTGGATATTGTGGGCTTTAAGTATGACTGTCTAATGGTACAAGATCATCTGTGAAAAATGTCAGAAGTAGTATGGTGTCCACTGGCCCCAAACATTTAGAAACAATTGTCCTTGCTGCTAGTGTCAGGTCTGCCTTCACATAGCTTTTTCTCAGCTTTTGCTTTAAATCTCTTTTGCTGGGTATAAGGCAAACTTTAAGCATTGCAGTATTCATCACCTTCATGTCTGTCCTCAATGCATGTAACTGCACTGAGGCAGTTGAATTAATGAAAATCACTGGTAAGTCCTACAGCTGTGTCACACCCTCACTGCGAGTGGTGTAGCCAGGCGCCAGTACCAAGGTTGGCACATGGGGTTTGCTACACTGTGCTCCTGAATGGGAAAATATGTGGGAAGCAAACATCTTAAAAACGATGCAGTTCAACTCCAGTTCTTTTCTGATGAGATTTCAGCTTCTAGGTTTTATTCTAGGAAGCCACGTCGAGTCTTGCGAGTAATTTAGAAGACTTTTGGAATGTCATTTGCAGTCTTATATGTGCTACCCGCAGTCTCGTTAAAATCCAAAGGAAGTTGGTATGCATGTTGCAGCATGCAAACCAAGCAGAGTTTGCTCCCTGGTACTCTGTAGAAAAGCCCAATGTTGAAAAGTTTTGCCAACATTATACACTTTTATCTCCTGGTCTGTCAATTCTATGCAATGTTGAAATGTATAAAACTTTTGGACAGATGTTTCAGCTTGTGTAAATGAATGCAGAACCACTGAGTGAGGGTGGAACTAGGCTGATATGTACAAGTGCAGAAAACTGTCACCTCCATGCATAAGGAGACTGATGATTTTAAAACTTTATACTGATCTTGCTCTTGTTCTAAAACTGGCTGTATTACTAATTTAATAATACTTAGCTGCTTCTGTTCAGTTTGGTGTTTTTGCCATGGAGGAGAATCACATTTATGGATGTATGGTCACCCTGCCATAGAGAAATACAAGATCAGTGTCAGACCATATACATGTGTGTGTATATATATATATATATATATATAAAACAATCTGTGTTTGTGTGTATATAATGTATACATACACCACTTGCAGCAACATTGTCTGAACCGTGGATTCCTCAAATGTCAAAATACTATGACAAATTTAGTACAAACTTAGTTGAAATTTAGTTGATAGTCACTTCAACCTTTGGTAAAATAATCATAAAAGTATCTTGTGCTTCCCTATTTTGTGACTGTAGTGTGTAGAAGGCAGTGGGGTATGAAATGATGAAGTTGTATTTAACACTGTTAGTGTTTCTTGAATTAGGTATGTGCTTTCCTAGTTCTAACTTGAGACTTGCTTTAACCCTTTACCAGCAGCATTGTGTATGACCTCTTTCAGTGTGTTGATTGTAAGAGTTGTATCTTCTGCATTTTATCCTATTGCAGAATATTAAAACCTTCTTTTTCAAAGTCACTTTCTGAAGTGAGTAGCAAAAAGATGAATGGAATTTTCAGCTCAGCACAGACCATGCTGACCTCACTTCTGTGGCAAATAATATGAAGGACTATGGAAATAATTACAGTGGATTGACTAGGAAGGACAGTGATGCTCGGAGTATGCTTTTCTGTTGTTTGGCTCATGGAGGAGTCATTCGTTCCCATGGAAAGTGATGTAAGATGGAACTATTCTCACTGAAATTGATTCAACTGCAACTTGACATAGGCACATAAGCTGTTGAACAACAGAATTGGACCTTCCTGATATTAGAATTACAGTTACCTTTGTGGTACACTTGGGCAGTATATCCACAGTGTCTTCTTGTTTGCTGATACTTCTACATTAGTTAGGCCTGGAGACACAGAAATCAATTAGACGCTTAAAGAAGGTAAAACATTTGCAAACTGAGTAGGAGGGATAAAATATCTAAACTGATCTGTTCTGTGAAGCATAAATTGTGCAGATCAAAGAAGCCTGTTCATGGGGTCATCTAGCTTCAGTCTTAATGATGAAGTCTTACAAAACTGGCTTTTTTTACACTTTTTTTTTTTTCTGACATGCTACCTTTCCTCAAACTGGAGATACCGGCTGTGGTGAAGAGGATGTGGTCTGTCAGAAAGGGAATAAGATTGAGGAATGTAGAAGAAAGGGCCAGAGCCAGCTGCCTGAACTGTTCTATCAGTGTTGTCAAAGAATAAAGCAGAAATAGACTGGGCTACCTCTTAATACTGGCATAACAGAAAAACGGCCTTGCCAGAAAGAATGTATATTCTCTTCTTTAAAATAGAAAGAGGGATTCACAGTAACAATGCTGCTGCTACGCTGGGTGCAGTATGCTGCCCGTAAGAAATCAGCAATCATAGACAAAGGGATTTTGATAGGAATTGACTCCCTCATGCATGGTCGGGCACAAGTTCTTCAATTTATTTAACTTGAATAAACATAAAATGACATAGCGGATCCCATGTCAGCCAAAAGAGCCATCTGTGGTCTAACCCTGTGACAAACAATATAGCAATAATTCTAATGCCACCAACAGTGTGGAGTTTGCCAGAAAAGCAGATGCTTCTTTTGACGTGCATCTTCAATGTGGTGCTGTTTCTATCCTATAATTGCTGTCTATGGAGTGAGGGTGGATAGGAGTAGCCAGATGAGCAGAATGATGACATTGTAGTTTTTGGGGAAAAAGCCAAGAGTTTGGAAAATAATAAAAAATAATAATAAAAAAAGGTGAAATAAAAACCTGCAGAATTCTCCTATGTGCATCATGAAGCCTGTGACACTTTAGTAAGAGACAGTACTTGCAAGAGTATATCAGAAATCTAAGGTCCAATGCAATATGAAAGAAGAGTAAATAATACTTCAGAAACTTCTGTGTGGAGTTTTTAATTTTTCAAAGGAAAGATTTCCTTCTCTATTATTTAAAAAAACTAAAGATTAGCCAAGCATACTTTTTTTTTTTTTTTTACTGTACTACTGTTTTTTTAATACAGATACTCAAGCATTTCTGAATAAGCTGAGGTTAGTATCTGTACTGTGCTAGTTTTTAACTTAGACTCAGCAGCAGCAGCTTTATGAGACATAGAGACTTAGCTGGACTAACCACCAAAATACAGTAATGGATGACATCCTTAGTAGTTAGGAGATGGCATATTTACTACTTTATGAAATTAAAAATGTAACTACCTACACCCATAAAAAATATGTATTTTAACATCACAGATAGAAACTTTTGAAAGCAGCAGTTTTCCTTCACATTGAGTATTGTCTATGGCACCGATTGTCGACACTGGAGGTAAAGGTTCACAACAGGTAGTGACAAAAAAGTTGAACAAATGACAGTAGATCTGGAGATCAGAATTCTTCTCATTGAAAATCTGTCCTCTGAACAGAAGTAACTGCCTTGTGTGATGCAGGAACATTGTGCTGCCAGAACTTAGTCTTGTGGGATTTACTTAGAGAAATGGTTACCTGTTGTCTCATATTTTCCTACAAGGGACCCAAATAATATGCAGAATAAAGCCATGTCTCTCATTTTCCATACATTTAAGTCCCACTTCTTCCCATTACCCTGTAAATGGAGTAAGAGGATAATGAGTATTATTTTTTTCAGATCTCAGTACTCTTGTTTCCAGGTTCCATAAATAAGAAAAAAAAAGAAATGCCATTTTTCCTTTACTTTTTATTTATTTATTTATTATGGGAGATGTCTGATTGTTTTTAGTTTTATTTTCTAAAGAAAAAAATTGTAGGAACTTTGTTATCCTAATCAGAGCAGTATCTTTTACTTTGAGATATTAGTGCACCTTCTGGTCTTCAGTTTAGTTTAGGGTAACTTCAGTTCTTAAGAGGGGGTTAAAAACACAAAGGTTCAGAAGCATGGTGAATTGGAGGACCAAAGAGGAGGAGTAAGCAATAGGATTGATAATGCCTTTCAGTGTGCCTTTTGCTCTTCTTCCTTCCCTCCCCTGACAGGGCACACTGAGAAGCGAATGAGTTTATTAGCTTGAGCTCCACTCCAGTCCACACTTCTGCTACAGAGTGCCTTAGAAATGGTCTGGGAATATTTCCTTTTTTTGCTGATGGAAATATCATGTGGGATGATGTCAGAAGTCTCAGTCAAGATCTCTGTATATTTACTGCTTCTGCCTTATTCACTAAGCTGGTTGCACTGGCAGGGAAAAAAAAGTTAGACTTTCTTATGTTATCTGTTTATGACAGATCTATTCTGTCTCCTTTTTTTTTTTGTAATTTTTTTCCTCTGTTTCTAGATTCTTGTAAGATGATTGTTCAATAATTTGCTGCAGAATATTTCCGGGTATTGAAGTTGGGCTGATTGCTGTGAAATTCCCCGAGTCTTCTTCTTCCCCTTTAAAAAAAAAGAAAAAAAAAAAAAGTGCAAGACATCTGATGGATGGCTGACAGGGAGGAGAAACTATTTATGGGAATTCTGTATGTGCCAGCTGCAGTTTGGCTGGACGGTTTTTTAACATACTGGGAATTTGACAACTTCCATGAAGTAATATAATTTCCTGAATAATCTTTGATTTTTCATGTGTTTTGGGCTGACATCTGCAGAGGTTTTAAATGGAGGTAGTGAGTAGGAGTTTCCTGTTTAATAAATGCTAAAGCAGAATCCTGCATACAGTGAGAAGGGACCACTATGAACCTCTTAATGCTGTGAGCACTAAAATAGTCATCTGTCTGGAAATGTAAATACTACAGTTCTCCACTTTTCCCCTTAAGCCTCAAGACTTCCTTCCCTGCTGCCTTCAAGACTTAAGAAACCGTCCACTGCCATTTCATGGAGTCTGTTGGAAATATGGTCTGTGCCACTATGTAGGACCTTCCTGCTATCGTATGACCCAGTGTGGCCCATCTCCCATCACACAACCTGAGACATGAAAAGCTTATGGAATAATTTTTTAATTAGATTCTGTAAGTGCTGTCTTCTGAGCTGCCATTGAAGTGCTTGTGAGCTGTGTGTGATTTGCCAGCTCTAATGTGACCATCTGTGGTCTAGGCTTAACTATTGCATGACACAGATGCAATAACTGTGTTAGTTGCTGTTTCAGGTGAAGCATTTTTCCTACCATCAATATCTTGAATGTTTCCTGTTGTGGAAAACATTGTAAGATTTTATACCTTGCTATTAACATATATCAACAGATGTGTAATGCAAGGGAGAAATTTTGTTATTATTTGTATTCAGTGTCATGTGTTGGACTTGCTACCTTTCAGGGGCTGGCATAAGCCATTAGTATTCAAGTTAAGACTCTCTAAAAATGGGTGTGTTTTATTTGTAATTTGAATCCTCAGGCTGGAACAAAAACTTTGACGTAGTCTAAATATATATATATAAATATAAATATATATAAATAAATACTCTTTGCTTTCTGGATCCTGAGCAAAAGCCTTGGCTGGTTTCACTGAAGGAAATAGGCCTGTGTATTTACTAGAGTCAAGAAGGAAGTTGGCAGTGAATTCATTTGTATCTATTGCTCCATGAAGGGCTAACCACAAAAACATGTACATGGTTTTTTTGTCTGTTTGGTAGATCTTAGTACCATGTTGACTTTCTTCAGGTATTTCAGCATCTTTACTTTCTTTTTAGATTCTTTTAATGTGAGCTAGCTGTTTTATTGTTGCAGCTTGTTCAAATTTCAGAAACTAAACCTCAAATATTTTGCTTTAGGTATGTCTATAATTCAGTCATGGCTGGGGCATGGGACCAATGTATTGTTTCAGGGGATTATCCAGGAAATCCATGTATAAAATTGAGAGGGAAGAGGGATGCTCCAATTCACAATGAGCAGCTGGAAGGGAAAAGGATTCATAACTTATGCAAAGTAACAGGACATAGCCCAGTTCAGCACTCTCCTTGCTCTCCTTTGTGATACCTTTTGTGCTGTGGTATGCCTAGTTTTGTGTATCCAACACCTTTTATTTGTCTTTGGATTAGGGAAATCAGTCACGCACTTAAAAATCCCTGACATGGGATAAAGTCAATGGAGTAGGTGAGTTCCTGGGAACTTTGACTCTAGAAGAGCTACCTGAACCAGAAGGAGCTTCTTGCGTTTGTTGCTTACTCTGCTGTTACCACCTCTTCTGCCATCTCCAAGTTAGAAAGGTTTTTTATTTTAGTAATAATAACGAAAAAAACCCAAACCCTATTCTTAGAGAAAAAATCTGTTCAGATTTTGTTTGGGTTTTGTCATATACTTCAGTGTGGCCAGGATTATGCTCACACTTTTTCAAGTGTCTTCATAAAAAGAAAATAGATGTTGAGATTTGTTTCATTACTAACAGAAGATTTCTGTTGCATTAAGCTTTAATATGTGTAATTTAAATAACATTGGTTCTGTTTCCTTTAAAAATAGGAAAACGTGATATTTTATAGCAAGCTGGAAAGGTTTACTTCTGTACTTTCTGTTGTTAGTAATTGTTGCTTTCTGGTGAGAACCAGTTTAGTCCTGCTACTTCACTGTAGGATCTGAGGAAAGGAAGCAAAATAACTCAGTGGGGAGAGAGCTTGAGTTATAGTCAGAATAGGCTAGAGGGGAAATTGTTAGGAGCATCTGAGCCATGACTAAGGGTTTATGCTAGACTTTGTCTTGTTTCATTACTGATAGAGCCACTCCTCATGAAGGTCTTTTAAAAAGGAAGCTGAGAGAAGCATCTACTCATTTGTGCATTTCTGTATTTCAAGGAAGGGCTTCTTAAAAGGCTCCGAGAAAAGACATTGACTGCTTTCTTGGATTTTGTCAGAAACATTTCTCATCCTTAATGGCAAGTTGGTTTAAATTAGTTGAAACACAATGAGTTTGTGAAGAAAGAGAATGTTAACTAAAAAAAAAGAGTGACAATAATTTTATTTAAAAAATTTATTTAAATTTTATTTTCATAGAATCATGGTGATATATCCACCTACAGGTTTTACTTTCTTTTGTTTCCTTTTAGTATGGAGAAGACTGTATTTAGAAAAGTAGTTTTCATTGGACTTGGCTGTAACATACAGGCAAGAAAAAGAGCATAACCCTCTATTTTTATCTCACAAAGTTCCTCTTAAAACTTATATTTTAAGGAATAGAATGCAAAGTGAGGGGGCTTCCCTATTCAGTGTGATTTATTTTTTGAGTACTTAATTTTCCACCTATTTATTGCAGTCCATCATTGTTGTCATTCCAGCTATAGCATTTTGGGCCTAGTTCTTTCATGCCAAGGTATGGAATGTTTAGAAAACTTTTTTGAGAGAAATACAGGGCTGGATCTTTGGATGTTTCTGGGCTGTCTGTGATGCTCTGTGACATGATGTCGCTGTGCAATGCCAGCCTTCACCCACAGGGTCCTGAATCTTCCCAGAACGTAATTGCTTCTGCTCCTTGTGGCTGGAGCACTAAATACCCATCATCACCATCTAAAGGAAGATGGACTAGGCTTGGATCCTGGGTATGCAAATAGCTCTGTATGATCACAAAAGACGATATCCATAGTTTCAGTCTTGTGCAGTAAACCAGCCCTTGCTGGACCTATTGATTCTTACTGTGTCACTGGGAGATCATATTCTTTACCCACACAAAGAGAAGTTAAGGTTGGTATTTTAAAGGAGAAAAAGGGGGCAAAAACTCCTCAAGGTTTTTCCTGCCTGAGGAGATTTTCAACAGGAGTCTGGACCTCCTGAGATACTCTTTATACTGGTATCATCCTGAAAATGCTTAGAAAGCATCTGACTTGCTGAATCTTAGTGTGACAAGTGCTGACAGACTGAAGAACAACAGTTGAAGAATGTACCCTAAGGCAGGAGATGTGAATACAGCAGCAGCAGCTCTTTCAGTTTCTACTGGTTGACTCATGTCCACTGAGAATTTGACTTGGAGAGGCCTCCAGAAATTCAGTTTTGCTTGCCATTACATTTCAGGAAAACCATGAAATGGAATAGTGCAAGGCACTCAAAATGGCATCTCTGCCGCAGCCATCGGTTTGCTGGCTTAGATTAGGTGATCAAGGTTTAATGTCTCCTTATCTAAAGAAAGCTGATAAAGCAATTGTATTCATCAGTGAACAGCCATTTCTGTTAAACACTTGGAGTTCTTCTTTCTGCTAGGGAAATGATGTAATTCCAAACAATTTTCTGTTTCCTGAGCTGTGCACAAAATGTGTCAGTGTCTTGCTCACGAGGTATGGCATCTTCTGTTCTCCTTAGCCCTTGCTTTCATTGTGCATGTAAAGCTCTGTTTTAGGTAATTATTAAATAAATGAAACAAACAACTCCCAATTTAATTAAAAAAAATCCAGATTCATGTAATTTAATACTTTTTATCACTGTTGCACACATCCACAAAAAATATATAATTTTTATGTCACTGCCAGTTACTGAAGGTTCTGTTTCAAAATGCCACTTAGGGAAATCAGGGAGGTTAGGCTAAGCCAGGCAGGGTAAGCAGGTCCTTGTAACTTAGTCACCTGAACAAAGCTAGGAAAACCCTAGTGACAAGATTGTAATATTATGAGATGATGGCTAAATCTGATAGTTAATGTATGCTGCAATTTATGGTTTGAATTTAGAGTAGATTTACAAGAACTAACTCTGTTGTTAAAAGTCACGGTACTTTTCCCATCAGGAATTTTAGCTGAGTGAAGAAACTCATAATTAAATGCCAGCATGTTGTATAACTTCATATACATGATCTTTATATACAGTCTCTAACACAAAGAGACTTAAATGGATTGCTGCTATAGTGATCATGCTCTGTTTTGGGACAGTTGTTATCCAAGCTATCTTCTGCTTGTTGAAATTTCCTCACTTCTTTGGTCTGAAGGCAGCAACGGTCAGTATCTCTCACTCCCCAGGTCAAAGGAATTATTCCATTTTGGTTTGGTGTCTTTTTTTTCCTGTTGACAGCAAAGAGATTCTTCTCCTCTTTGGCAGACAAAATTCTGCTCTGACTCATTTCCAGTCCTTAAGCGTAGAGTGGTTTATAAGAAAGACAGGAATGGTTCGTATGAGTATATTCTCCAGTTGTTTTTCAGTACTGGCAATTAGTCTCATTTGAGTTTTATATTGAAAAGAAAGCTCGAACAGACAATTATTATTCTAAGACACTTAGTGGGGACTGTTCAGCCAGTGAGCTTTTCGTTTTTTTAACAAGTACCTGTGGTTTTCCCACTGCTGCAGGGGCGCTGTGGAGAGGGCTGGAGGGAAGGTCCCTCAGAGATCAGGCAAGGGTGTTGGAAGCTCCTCACAGCTGGATCCAGAATGGGATGGGGTGATCATACAGCAGAGAGCAGATGGGATGATTATTCTGTCACTGGCCTTTTTTGCTTAGATGTTTGTTGAAGGTGACAGGAAGGAAACTGCTGGGTAGAAAGAAGAATCTTTAATTGCTTTTGGGAGTTAAAACGAAGGAGGAAATGGCAAACCAGTGTGACAATAGTATTTCTTGTGAACAGGAATTTTGTCCCAAGAAATAATGGTCTCTTGCTTAGATTTATTTATCCTATCCTTGTGTTCAGTGTTTTAATTTAAGATGCAATGATTAAAAAGAAAAATTAATGAATGTGTTTTTGTGTATGTTACAATATTGCAAATTGTTGTGAGGTCCATATGACAAAAACTTAAGAACAGCTTTTGATGTGGATTTGCAGCAGACACTACAGTTTGTAAAACAAAACTTTTCAAATTTGATTTCAGGTTTTAGGCAAAGCTTTCAGTTAATGTTTGTGAAAGCTGTTTCTGAACAAACAGCCCCAAACTTTGGCCAGGTCTCCACTGCAGAACGTCTTGCCAGCGAGCACTGTATCAGCCAGGGGTGTGGAAAAAAGTCATACATCCTCACTGTTGGCAAAAGCCCAGGTGTGGATGCAGCTGTGCCGGCAGAAGAGAGCTTTTATCAGCTAAGCTGGTGTTGTTTGGAGAGGTGATGCAACTACACCAGCAGAAAAACTCTTCTCTTGGCGTGCGCTGTCAGCGTAGGAGGCTCCGCTGCGACTGCGCTGCCAACCAGCCCTTTGCAGCAACAGCAACTGGAAAAATAAGCCCCTTTGAACAACAGAGGGACCTCTATAATTTAGTTTTTACTAGTAGTTGTCGATGAAGAACAGAGCGGAAAGAATGATTCAGATTTTAAAATTAAGTTTTAATGTAAAAAACATGTTTAAGTTGTATGGCTTTAAGCTGTCACTGGCCCTTTAATGGCTGGCTGTCTGTCATTGGGTTGCAGGCTTTGAGAGTTGCAGTATGCCCAGCATCTGTGTTTCGTAAAGCCTTTAAGGCTTGTAAAGGTATGAGTGTCTGTGGAAGCAGTGAAAAACCTTCTGTCTGTAAACTTAGGAAGACAACTGTAGACCCATTTACATTCTCATTGTGTTTGGATGTGACCACTAGCACTAGAATGTCTTCATGTTTAAATAAAAGCTTAAACTTCTCAGAACAGAGTGTTTATGTATTACAGGCAGACAGAGTTAGGATTCCTGCTCTCTCTACACACAGGCACACATTTTCCTCTCCTGCCTTTGACCAGCTGGTAACAAGATTTTACAAAACTCCAGTTCTTCATAACATAGAAAAACAAAGATTTTAAGAGAAAAACATTGTAAGAAGTAAAAGCAAAACCAAACCAAAGCTACTGAAAAACTTAACTGAAGCTCTTAGCCTTCAGTTGTAATTACGAGTTTAGATGAAGATGGGTACATGTATGTTGAGTTTTCTGCCAGCTGTACGTGTGTGCATTTCGAAACCGTGAACAGAGTAGTTTTGCATTTGATCACTGTTTGCATTTTGAGAACTCCACTGAAGGCTTTTGAAGAGAATATCGTGCCAGACTAAGTTTGTTCTGTTTGGCGTGAAAAATGTTTTGAAACTAGTTGCTCTGTCATTCTGCATTGCTTGTAACCCTAAAAACAATTGCCTGGCGTTACTGGAAGCAGAGCGGTCTGACAGTCTGATTTGTGCTGCTATAGTTAAAATCCGTCAATGTTTCCATTGCAATCTTGGAAGAGAGCATTTAATCTTTTCCCCTGGAAGAAATTCTAGATCAGTGTTTCAATTCCAAATATAAATATTTTGGAAGAGATTTGATGTTTCTAAAAATCTTTATTAAAACCAAGCAAACCACAAAAATCTCTAACCTTATGGCAATGAAATATTGATATTCAGTTTTGAAATATTACATGATCAGGAGTGTGTTTAGTTCTTGTTGGTAACTTTCAGTTCAATTAAATTAGGCAACAACAATGTTACTGCTTATTAATGTTGATTTTATAGCAAATTTTGCAGTTGGCTGTTCCAGGCCATTATAGCTGCATAATAAACTTTGTAATATGCCAAACTGGAAGATTTTGAAACCTTCCTAGGGAAACACAAAAAAGAAACACAAAATTATCATAAAATATCTGATAAAAGGCATGCCTTTGTACTGTTTTCCCCTCACAATTTCATTCCAGTTTCCTGAGGTTATGTCCAAAATAGTTCACTTTTCTTGTGTATAAAGATTTTAGTTTCATGGGTGCCTTAAACAGAGGTGAACTCTAATGCTTTCCTCTCTCTCTCTTTACATTCTTGCTCCCTGCCTTGTGATAGCCGAAGCCCTTGCATAGCACAAAGCCACATGTGGTGTACCAGATCAGGGAAGATAATTTTTTGGTTCAGTCTGAGGCTGTACAACTGTTTGTACTAATCCAAAGAAAAGGGTGGCACCAGGGCGGGAACAAGTGAGCCTACACCGACATATGTTACGCTTTGAATTTTTCCCCTGTACCGTGCCTTTCCTATGCAGTTCACAGGGCGGTTCTTTCTATGAGCTTCTTGAGCCATGGAAGCTCAGGCTTTTGCAGGAAAGGGGCCACATGCAGCCAGCTCAGCAGTGAAAACCATGTAGTCAGAAGACGTTTACCAGCAGTGGTAGTTCTCTAGTGTTTTGTTAAAGTATTCATCCCTTACAACACCACAGACCTGTTCACAGTACTTTCTGTACAGTATCTTGCTATACTGTTGTTAATGCAAATGATTGCTCTACTGCAGATTTTCTCTAGGATGCTTTTATGTTCCGTTAGGGTCTGATTTTAAGAGCAATAGCATTAGATACCTTGAGGACTAGGTAGAAGTAATTATGTGGTTTTCTCATTTTGAAACTTGAAAATTTTTACCATTGTATAGAATCTTTTTCTTGACAGTCTTGAAGTAATCCACAAATATGGAGAATTGGTGACAGTATGAAAGTTCTGCCAAAGCACTCAATTAACTTAAAGTCTGGTCCTTAAGCTATCTGTGCTTAAGGACTCTATTTAAAAAAAAAAATAAAATAGCAGTATTGTATGAAATACTAAAAGCCATAAGAGATAGAAAAGACGCTTCTTATTATTTTTGTATTTTTGGGTAGATTAAGGAAAGAGCATGGTCCTTGTGTCTGCCACAATTTGACATGTGATACAGTCACAGTGATATAAATTTTATAATTGCTGGAACCATGAGGAACAATATCTCCTATTTCATTTTCACATCAGATGACACAGTGAAGAGTGATAAAATCCTATGAGTAATATTCAGTGGAGGTTATATATAATTTGACCCTGTACCATGCATTGAGAATGCATCAAATGGTGGTTGGGTATATTAGAACGTGCCTGGGAATCCTGTCCCAAATGTGGTGTGAAAGCAGTTGTTTTTAAAATCCATAAGTTCAAACAGATTTAACACATTGCTCCAAATGGTAAACAGGTTACTGTAGACTGAGCTGATGTGATGTGCATGCTGTGATTGCTATCTGTAGTTTACTCTAACGTGCTTTTTCCTTTGCAGCAGTCCATTGTACCAGCCCACCCAATGGCTCCTCCTAGTCCCAGCACCACCAGCAGTAATAACAACAGCAGTAGCAGCAGCAACTCAGGATGGGATCAATTAAGTAAAACTAACCTTTACATCAGAGCACTGCCTCCCAACACCACTGACCAGGACCTGGTAAAATTATGCCAACCGTAAGTACTATGTTTAAATGTAAATTATAATGTCATACCTTTAAAGCTTTTACTAGGTATACAAAATGAGTCTTTGGATTATCAGGGAAGAAAAACAGATTCATGAACAACCAAACTCATGCTGTGGTACAGTGGCAAGTTTCAACTTCCTTGGCAATCAGAAGGAAAAGATTGTTTGGCACTTTGGGAAAGCAAAGAAAGTGGGAATACAGCGGTGAACTGAAGCAAACCATTGATTTCACAAAAACTGTGATTACTCATATTGCTGCCTGATGTTGTTGAAATGACAGATAAATTAAAATTAATACCTAAACATGAAACTTGCTTATAGGAACCTGCAGAGGAGTTCTCCTCTATTTACTGCTAAGATAAATCTGTTGATATAAACTCCTCAAGTAATTGTTCTGCATCATTGTAAATTACAGTGTGCATTTGAAGGCTTATCCTAGTTTCAGACTAATTTTTGTCTGTACATTACTCCACAATTATTTTTATGATTTTTTTGATCCATGTAAGAATCTTCTCTAGTGGCTGGAATTCTGGGTAAACTTGGCTTAACATAAGGTTTTCAGGCAGTGTTGTTAACATGAGATTTTTTTGCTTGTGTGAGTTACTGGGTTTATTTTTTAATTTTTAAAGCAGCACATGCCTCTTAGTTACTTTTAAATGTGGGTCATACCTCAAGAGACTGTGCAGTTACATTGTTTATACACTTTAAAATTGCCTTTCTGAAATGTTTTACTAAACTTTTAAAATTCCTAGTACTTCTGAAATTCATAGTGCTCTTTCTGAATTATTTTGAAATCAGAAGTAGTTCACTAAGTTTTCAATACTACATGTAAGAAAACATCAAAATCTATCTTGAATGAGTGGACAATAATTAAGATTTGTATATAATGCTAATGTCTGAGATTCCTAAAATAATGATACATTCCATTTAGCAGATAAATAACAAGCAACATACAAGTATACATCCTCAAGAGCACAACACAGCTAAGAAAAATTGCTAGGAAAGCCTAGTAAATCTTTGATCCCAACTTTAATGGAGTACCTTTGTTTTTTAATATTGCAAAAAATCTGATACGTAATTTATAGAGAAGAATTCTTAATGTATTTTTTAAAAAGAATTTGGACATTCAGGACAGTAGTCACATAGTTTTCCTCCTAGTATTATAATAAAAGCTACTTGCTCTCGGGTCTTTAAAGAAAAAAAATTTGTTTTATTTGCTCATTTTTCCAACAGCAGATTAAATCCTTGTGTTTTACAGAGGAGAGAACAGATTATCAATCTGTGAAAAGATTTGCTGATAAATTAAATGTTTTTATAGCTTCCCATGTGACAATGACCTCTTGTAACTTGAATTTTAGTTGCAAACACATATTTTACAGAAGTGGATTTTTCCTTCCCGTTTTTGTCATTTGAACTGATGAAGTAACCTTGGCCTGTGCACTCATGTTATGTTAGGACAGAGGTGGGAGGTTATTTTGTACTGGAGCCGCCCAGTAACTACTATTTGTGCAGTGGTTACTATAGCTCCTTAATCTTTGTGAAGACATTTTGGTTTGCTCAATCTCAGATGTCATCAATGTATGAACAGCCTAGAAAAATGTACGTTCAATTCTTTGCTGTAACTGGTCCTCTTCTTCTTGGATAGCCAAAGATTCTAATTTTGTTATTTCTGTTCAATATGTAATTGTAGTTGTAACAGTGTGAATTGTATAAATAAAGAACAGACAAGAACTGCAGCCATGAAACTGTTAATTCTGATGTGAAGTTACAGTAACGTGGAAGGTTATGGCATTTATTCCTGTGAGATATTTCTCTTCTAAGAATCTTACTTGAGAGGAAAGGAAGCCCTGTCTCAAAATTCTCCATTTCTAATAAGGAACTGAGTGAGATGTCCTGAAATTTTAGGGTTGGCCAACATAGTCCCTTAGCACCTAACTTGATGTGGCAGTAAGATAGAAATGACAGCACCCTGTTCACAGAAGCTCAGTAATCCACTTCTATAGATCATGGAAAGTTTCATATGCAAACTGTTCCCTTCCTACAAATCTACCTAAACTTTTAGGACATAGAGGGCAAGATATTCTTAAAAGTGAACCTGCCATGTTCATTGTTTAAGCTGAGACAATACAAAATAAATGAAGAATAAAATCTTGGGCACACTAAAGTCAGGAAAGAAACTGCTGTTTACTCTAAGTCTCTGAAATATTTTCATTAGCTGTTTCCAAATGCCTAATATTTTACTGGGAGGCTTCAGAGTAATTTTAGCTTCTTTTCCCCATATAGAGTGGATCTTGCTGTCCTTAGAGGGTGTCTGCTGGAGTGCTTGATGCTAAGAATGAGTAGAAAGGCTGCTCTGCATGTTGTAGAAATGATCTTTCTAGCTGGCAAAAAGCAGCTTTCAGTGGATGTACAGAAAAAGGTCACTGGCTTGTTTTGTGTCTTTTGGCTGATGTCAGACAAGACAGAAACACCTGTGGGTTGAGGAAATGATGATTGAAAAACATCATTGTTACTGCAAATACCAGAAACATCCCGTCTGCAGAGATTTTTCCCTCTGATCATCATGGACTTGTATCATATACAAAAAGTTATTTCCAGTGATGGTTATTGTAGAGAAATAGTGCTTTTGATAGAATCCATCAGAATACAAGGTAGAATAATCTATAGAGTTCTTTTGTGGGGGATCATGTTATACTGTGACTTTTATTTGCTTTAGTCAGTATTTGCTTTAGTTCTTGCTCATGACAGCTAGCAGTGCTAATTTTGGCCGTGTTTTAATTTTGTTTAATTATTTTTGGTGAATCACTAGAGAAACTCTTATTAAGTTATGGAGGTGTTGGGCATGCTCTCCTGTTTTAGCACAGCTGTGCAGTATTTATGAACACAGCAAATGTTCATCATCTTTGTGGAAAAGTATTTTCCTGGCAAGAGCACAATTTGCCAGTATATGTCTCTACAAATCTGTCTCCACCTTCATCTGATTGGTTCTTTCTGTTCTTCTATTAGCTGAAGCTTTTTCCCTCTTTTCCAAGATGAAAAGAGCAGATTATGTTTTTGTTGTGAGGGCTTACTTGGGAGCAAAACTATTTTTCAGACAATATTATTGGGTTTTGTGTGGGAAACAAAGCTGCCATATTTCTGAACAATTCATTCAAACCTAATCCTGCTACTCCAGTTCTGTGTTGGGAAAACAAATTTCTTCATATCAGTTGTGCCAGAAGCAAAAGTGTGGGGAATAGTAAAGTAGGTATAATGTTTGTCGTAAGGATGTCGTAACAGTCAACCCAGAAGCAGAGGAGTGTTGGGGGGGACACAAGGTGAGTCAGTCCTGGCCATAAGAGCTTTCCATCAGGTATGTAGGAGTAGGCAAAGCAATCGATGCAATGGCCCACAGACAGTGTCTGTTCTGGGGGAGGCCAGGCAAGAGCGATCAGCTAAACAGGACGAGAGCAGAGGAAAGGAGCCAATGAGCATGGTTTGGGAAAGCCTGTAGGAAGCTTGCCTGACTGCTGTGTGGTTTCTTTTCACAACAGTATAGCACCATTGCGTGAGATCTGCTACATTGACCAAGCCTCTGCCATGAAGATCTGGTTTGACAGGATTGTTGAAGCAGTGGTAGTCTCAGCCATGCCTAATTGTTCTCCCTTCTCCTAGTGTGAAGGGATATCAGTATCAATACTTGATATGCTTCCTTCAGCTATTACATTGGGTTTATGAATATATTATTTATGCTTTAATTGTATTTTCTTATTTGGTGATTCTTAGATAGTAATTTCTTTTAACTCATTTAATATCTGTATCTGAAGATACAAGAATAAATCCATTCCAGTTATTCACTTATCTGATAAGAGACTTACATGATTTGGTCTTAGCAGATTCAGTCAGGAGTTTGTAACTTGCTTTGACATGTTTTTTAGGTGTTTTCCAGACTCTCACTAAGCGCTGTGCTTTGCTGAGGGTGACCTTTATGCTGAAGCCACATGGTTCCAAAGCCCTGTGCTTTCCACCGTCTTGCTTATGATTTACTTGCTAGCCTGCAGCGTGGCATCTCTGTAATGCTGAATTTCTTCAGAGACCTGCTTTTGTGACATTTACATCATTAAATGAGGATGATGTAGCAGACCCTTCATCCTCCTGACAATCCCCAGTCCCAGGGTGAGATTTCAAGCTTTGAGGCTTAACCCAGGTCTCCTTTATTCAGTTCAGTATAAATCATCATGCCAGCCCACCCTTTGGTATTTTCCCTTCCAGGCTGTTTGCTCATACTGTGCTCCTTGTATCAAGCTGTTTGTAATCTATATGATATTTCTGAAATTGCTTTTTGATCTGGACAGTTTCGCTTAGTCGGTCTTCCTCCTTAAATTATCACTGTATGGTTGTACTGTGCATTTTTAATGGGATTACAACCAGGAGAGGAGCTGCTTGTAGGGTAACAAAATATAGAATTACCGTGACAGACCACTGTTCTGTGCCAGGAGGGTCAGAAGCCTGCAGTGGCTGCCTTTGCATATATGTATTCTGAAATTTTGTCTTGTTTAGGGAGTATTTTAAGGGTTCTTTCCTAAATATTCAGCATCATGAACACAGGCATAGCTAAAACAACTGCCAGGCTAATGGTTTTTTTTTGAAAAATTTGAGCCAGATGTACTATACACCTTTGTTTCCACTGCAAAAGAACTTTTGGTTTTGAAAGTTACATACTCTAACGTTTCCCTATTTTGAAGCAAGATCACCTAAAAATTGCTTCAATTCCCTGCTCTTAATAAAATACATATTTTCATTAAGTCAAGTGATGTCCATTAGCATATAAATGTTTCCATGTTCTTTGCTTGCTGTGTAATTGTGACCTCTCCCCATGTTGCCATTTCCCATCTCCTTCAGACACACTCAGGACTGAAAAGTGGTGAACTGGAGCTCAAACATTTACTGTAGCAGGGAGCTGGCAGTGCTGCTGTCACTTAAGAGCAAGAAACTTGCTAATTTTACTCAGCATATCTCATTAGAAAAAAAGACGAGTCTGGACTTCAGGAAATGCTCTGACCATCTCTTGCATTTAACTCTTTGGGAGATTGGTCTGGGCAGGGCGGTGCTGCTTAGTTCTTTCTGTAGCACATGAATTCAACCCCTTTAGATAGATGGTGTGGGTAGGGAAAAGTTGAATCGAAGGTTTCAAATCTAACGTCTCCAATTTATTTTGAAGTGTTTTCTTTTGTTTCTCCTTTATTCTCCATTTCCTTGCATTTTTCATTGGATTGATAATTATGTGGAATATGATTTCATGTCATATAATTAAATGTGATGCATCAGTGTCTCGGAAACTGTTCTCTTTGAGAACAGTGTTAACACTGATTATTTTGGAGCAAGAGCCTATCTACCATTCTTACTTTTTCAGAGCAGAAAGAAGCCCTCTGCAAATTTCTTCTTTTAGAGTGTTATGTAGGCATTTTTTAAAATAGTAATATTGTGTGCATCTAAATAAATATCACCAGGTTTACAGAATGTTGTTTGGTTGTAGGAGGAGATAGATTCTTTAGTAATTGAATAGCATGTGATTTGTAGTGTTCAGTTCTGTATGTTACCAGCATCGTATTTTTCTTTATTCTGTGTTGAAGGACTGTGGCATAGTTTGGGGGTTTTATTATCTGCAGTAGATTTTCCTTAACTTCAGTTTTCACTCTATGTTGCTTTTCAGAGCAAACATACCACCAAGAATGGAGAAGGTGTGCTCCCTAGATGTATTCTCTGATTGTGCCAGTGCTGTTGCCTGTGCAGGCACACAGTGGAACCCAGTGCACTAGTGCAGAGAAACACCCACAGGAGCTTCAGGACCAGAATTTAGTTCTGCCCAGCTGATGTACCCAGTTTCTCAGCTAGACAAACTGTTAGAGGAGGGGTTACATGCCACTATGATTTGTAAACCGGCTCTGCTAACTTTTGTCTTAGCTGATGATCTTTTAAGAGGTTGCTGTCAAAAATAGATAATTCTACAGCTGAAAAGAAATTTTATTCATTTTTGTATGTTCATTTTGCCAGATGCACTGGAAAGACATAGGCCTGATATGGAGGCTGAAATGCTCCTTTTCTTTAGGGTTTGACTTCCACTGTCAGTGGCAAGGCATTTGCAGGATATGCCACGGGAATTGTCATTGGCCTGGAGACCGGGGTGTTTGGTTTAAATTGTCATTTCCTTTATTGTTTAGCAGCTCCTTTTGGCAGTCAAGTGTCTAGCTTGGCGTGATGCAAAGGGAGACTCTCTCTCTTCCCCTAGTATTGGTACTTTATTTAGTCAGAAATAAAATTCAGACAGCTTTACATTCATGGTCAAATGAAATCCACACTGAAATCTTCTCTGAGAAGTTCTGAGTGTTTTTTTTTTTGCAATAACACCTTCTTGTAGAATGTCGTTAGGGACCCATAGGTATTTTTGGGGAAATTATAATGGAGAGAAAAGTTAAAAGTTGTCTATTCTAGAGTCCTGTCCTTTGGACGCAGATAGTCTCTTGAGATGCCTTGAATTTAAAAAAAATATAGTTTTAATTTTTCTCTTTCCATTTTGTGATTAAGCAAAGATTGAAGTTTTTCAAACTCAGTATTTCCTTTAGCCTAGCAGTAATCAGCAGTTTCCCTCAGTACATTGTTTAAAAAACAAGCAATACAAATGCAGATGCACGAAGGAACTCTGTGTTTGCCCTGTGCTCGCAGATGCAGAGATCCAGTGATTGCACAAGCTCCATCTCCCCTGAGAGTTGAGAGTTCTGTTGCAGTGTGGGGCCAGAGGAATGGTGATCCCATGGAATTTCCTTGAGGAAGTGGGGGCGAGGGAGGAGAAGAGAGTGGAAGGAATGTTTCAGCCGCAGCTGCTTGTAAAAGAAGCACTAGGAAAACAGATTGGTAAAAGTTACCACCATTGAAGATCTCTCTTTGGAAAACAAAAAGCTGATTTGGTAACATGGAGCCTCCAAAATATGTGAGCATTTGCAAGCCTGCAGGTATTTGTTGTGTACGGAGATGCAACCACAGAGCTGCAGGAAAGAAATGTCCAGGGGCAGCTGTTGGAATGCCTTTGATCAGGGTCCCAGTTCCAGCTTCCCCAATGGCAGGGACCTGACGCAGATGTGAAGTGATAGCAGCAGTAATTCATTGGAATAACCAGTAATTCAAGAACATTTTGAAGAGGATTGTTTAATTTCAGTGGACTACTAAAAATGTTAAGTACTAATCAGGCTTTTTAGTGGGTTCCATAGTGCCAAAAACTGCCCCTTCTGTCGCAGACTGCTTAGGCAGGTGCATCAGTCATAAACCAGCTCAGAACTGACTCAGCTGAGAGCCCAAGCTGGTTTCTGCCCCAGCATGCTTACACTAAACCTGCCCTTTTCTTCAGAAAACCATTCAGTGTAGAAAGCAGGATCAGTATTTGCAAGAAGATTCTTATATCCAATGTCCAGTATCTCATGTGATTTCACATAACTCATAGAAATCTTATGAAATCTTGACTTTGTTTGCTCTGATTTCTGTAATGTTGGCTCCTTGAAATGAAAAAATGAGCCTTCTGATGTTGACACATTATAAAGCCAGTAATTTTTTTTGGTAAACTTTCAGCCTTTTTTTACCCACATTATTGCCATGCTACATTTAGAGTTGACAAGGAAGACCTCCAAATACTATGCAAACCAGATAGTAAATATTTATGTTTTACCTGCAGCATGAAAGCAGTAGCAAATATAGGTGAACAAGTTAATTAAGACTCTGCTACCTCCACTGAAACTTATAAATGAGGGAATAGAAAGAAAAAAACCCAGTGTTTAAAAAACTCCACAAAATGTTAAGTCTTGATCATCAATTGTTTTCCCACAACTCCTAAAATTTTACCCAGTTTTGGCATTCAATAAATCTCAGCTGCCTCAGTTTAGTTTGAGCAGTGCCTTACTCAAGGCTCAGACTAACTGTAGAAAATTAAATCACTAAAGTGTTGTTGAGAGAAGAATTAACATTTTGTCATTTAAATATCTGATCTTTGCAGATAAATGTGTGGTACTTGTGAAAAAAAAAGTAAAATTTAAATTTGAATGTTGATAATGATACATAGACGTAGGGCAAAAAACCACAAAAACTCGAAAAGACTTTGATTTGAGGTCTGTTTTGACACTGTTACTTGTACAAATATTCTACTTGAAATAACCTGTGAGGGTAGAGTTAATCATTAACAGAATCATTTTCAGTGGAAGAAATATGCTCTGATTTTTACTCCTATCCTGCCCCTTACATTTCCATTTCTTCTCTTACTTTAATCTCTTATTTTCCCAAAAGAGGAAAATTATCCACTAAGATGTGTGTAACTTCACTTTTGGTTACAAATAATAGCATTTAATTAACTGATCATTTTGGCCATCTTAAATGAAATATGTTAGTCCAAAATGTGTGTTCTTTTTAAATGTTTGTTTTCCGAGTTCTGTGTAGTTGTGTAATTTTACATACTATCTTTAAAAGGCAGTGTGGAACAGTATTTTTGCATAAGAGAAGATTGTGGACTTAGGTCTCACACATTATTAATATTTCAAATACTAGTGCTGCTTTTTGGTTTACATGTAGTCACTAATAAGTCAATTAAAATATCAACGATTATTCATTTGCATTAGTGAGGACTATTTCTTTAATGTCTGAGTGAATGCAATAGTGAAATAAGCATTAGGTTAATAAAAGATCTAAAATCAAGAGGAAAAAAAAGCTTCATGCAGAGTAATAAAAATACATGAGAAATCTCAAATCTTTTATTTGCAAACCCTTAATGTCAGAAAAAAAAAATATCTAAAGACCTGAAAAAGAGCCAAACTACTTATTTCTGGTTTCAAGGACTCTGTTGAAAGAGTAACTGAAGAACTTTTGAAGACTGGAGACTAGCACAGTTTTATAGTTCGGTACATAATTTTATTTAGTGTACATGTAAAAGCGCAAAGGAACTGGTATGTTCAAAAACACCAGTGGTGTAAAACCAGAAATGCTTACCCATGCCTCATAGATGATGGCTGCCTTGACTCAAGCTGTGTGTTTGCAGTGTGCTCACAAAGGCCAGATCCTGGAAAACACAGAGCGACATCGGGACCCTGCCGCTCCTATTGCCAGTGCTGAGATTTAAAACCACTTACTGCTCCATAGTGTGAACTTAGGATTTATTTGATAGCGAGGGCTGAGAATTTCAGCCACATAATTGCACACTGCCAGATGAACTCCACAGTCTCTGATTCTTTCTTTTGGCACTGTGTTTTCTTCTTTTCAACCTGTAACTGTGCAGTACCCCAGGCAGAAACCTCCCCTGTGTTAAGTCTGAATGCCTTGGCTGAGTTCTGGAGAAGCCATTTGGCAGAGAGAAGAGAGATTTTTTTCCCTTCAAGGCCTGAGGGTATCAGCATGGCGGGGTATCCAGCAGAGCTGGCGTAGCAGTGTGCATTTGCTTTCCCGCGTTGCTGTTTGTAGTACTGTGATCTGGAAAGGAGTGTTTGTAAATCATTTGCCTTCCCCCACCCTGCTCCACCCCTGGATTCAAACGCTTACATTTCCCATACTTGAAGCTACATGTTTTTATTGTGCAGAGGGCTTTGTCTTAGTTTTATTGCTAAGGCTTTTTTATTTGTTGCCAGAAGTCTGTGTGATACATTTTGAAGATCTCAAATACTAGAGGGAAAGTCTTGCTCTATGATCCTTTTTGTCAGTGATGGCTTACAGGGCTTCCACGGTTCAGAACAGAGGTACAGTACTAGGAGTGAAAGACCATTAGCCAGGACTGCTGTTGAGAAGGCCATCATCATACCAAGGCCTCAGCATGAATGTACTTTTTTAATGTAAATTAGGATCAAATTTTTTTAAACATCTTCCAGATATTCAGAGCTATGACATTATAAAAATACACCAGAATCTGTCCCAGTCCTCTGTTCTTCCCAAGTGAATTGCATATTACTTTGTTACGTGAGGAATTCTGAAGGTTTTTTCCACACATTTTATTTATTGCTTATTCAGTTAAATATTTGTTAATTCTCTTTGAAGTCTAGGACACTCACTCAGGATTATGCACTTTCGCAGATGTCATTAAATATTTTGAAAAGCGTGGCCCTCTCAGGAAGAGGGCACAGCCCTGACTGTCACTGATCTATTGTTTCTCAACTAACATTTGAACTGAGGTTGAGATGGTAGTCTGAGGAGCACAGGCTCACTGTTTTGGATGTAGCTGAAAGATGAGCAACAGCAAGACTTGACTGTCAAAGTTAACTGGTTACTGAACAAGCATCCTAGTGATGTGGGAATATTGTTAGTTTCTTTATCTCGTGGGATTAAAAAAAAAGTTTAATTAGAAACAGAGCAGAATACATCTAAATATATAACTGTTGAGCTAGATGCTTAATTTTTTTATAATCTTATTATAATATACTATTAAAGCCCTTCTGGAGAGGGCTTCAACTGCTATTCATATCACCACAACAAAATTAGGGAAATTACTTTCTGTTTCTCTGTATGAAAATTTTCAAGTTCCTGTGATAGAAGACATGTTAGTGCCGTTAGGACATCTTGGCTTTGCTCCTCATTTTCTGGTAGTTACTGTGCCTTTTTCTGTCTTTTCCTTAAGTGAGGGACAGGGAAGCAGCTTGAAGTGCAGAGGAAAGAGTAAATTTTAAAAATGTTATATTATAGTCAGGAGGGAGTATTTTTGAGACCAGTGTTTTCATCTGCTCATTAATGTCCTTTACAAACTTGTGCGTTGTTCAGTGGAAGAGAATTTTCAGAAATTTTAATTTTTCCTCAGGAATTTAACTGGATTTGTGTTTGGTCACCGGTGTTCTGCTTTCTCCAGGATCCTAAAGTTGACTTGTACCGAAGATGTTTGACAACTCTTGAGTGCAGTTCCTTCAGTGCTGGAGGAAATGTGAGGCTGTTTCTCTCAAGCTGCTTTCCTCTAGTGGTAGAGGTCAGCATTTGGCTGTGGCAGTTCTCCTTTATTTTTTTGGCAGGCAGTTCTCTGACATTCCTGTTACTGAGATCATCTCCACTAGGGCTTTCAGAAGAACATCTGACTGGGGCTCAAATTTTTTACCTTCTGCTGTTCTGATCGTATAGTATGTTGTAGGAAAGGTTTCGGTCCTTACCGTTAATAATTTGTTTCTAGATACCTTTTGTGAACTCAGAGATCTATGAATTTGTGGTTTCTTCCTTTCACTGTGATTTGGTTTCATGTTGAGGGTGTGGATTCTTTTAATCCCAAAGATAATTTAAGAGAATAAAAGTATCATTAAATTACTGCAGTCTGAGTCATACTTAGTCTGTGAGCTTAGTTCCCTGGCTTTCCCACACAGCATTTCCGATATGAGTGAGCTGAGGGTGTGCAGGAAAGACAGTAGAGTGACCTAGATACTATTTAACTCTTTACTAATGGTGGCTTTCTGACACTGGGTGTAGCCACTGCATTCTTAGGCCTTTTCTATGTGATAATTGTATCCATTATATTTCCCTTCTTCTAAGTGGTTTTCATAAAAGGTATTTTAAGATTTCTATTTAAGTTGTTTTAAGCATCTTGTTTAGTTAAATTGATTGGAAAAATTAGAAAATGAACTATTTTAAAATCT
This sequence comes from Pyrocephalus nanus, assembly GCA_038380795.1. Taxonomy (NCBI): domain Eukaryota; kingdom Metazoa; phylum Chordata; class Aves; order Passeriformes; family Tyrannidae; genus Pyrocephalus; species Pyrocephalus nanus. Next base: position 16,886,748 of record CM076267.1, on the reverse strand, counting down.
GAAGTGTAGGCATTGAGATTCATTCTCAAATAGAAGTTATGGCTTCTTTCGTATAGTACTTTATCACTTCTAAGAGCAAAGTTCATTCTACTGCCCTCTTGTAGGCAAAGAAATATTCATATCAGGCTCTTTGAAATAAAAAGGTCTGTAAAGCTCAGAAACACTTTGCCCACGTCATACAAGCTTCTTTGCTGGCATATGTTGAATCTGTTTGAGAAAGGTGGTGATACAGGACTGACTTCACTGATTTTGTGCTTGCCTGTCAACTTTGCTGTCATGCAGTGTTTGATTTTTCTTGACTCTATGTAAGAAGGTATTTTTTGACTAGTCCCTTCTGTAGGATCTACTGATGTTCTGGGTTTATGGAACTCCTACCACAACTCATTTAAAGAAACTTTGAATCTGCTTAACGCAGATTCCATCCAGGCTTGCAGTTGACACAGCCAACTGGAGAATCCCAATTTTCACTGAGCCCAGTTGACTGAGTCTTGACTCAACCCTTTGCACAAATGCTTATACACTGGGTTTTTCTTGCTAGGCCAGGATTAACCTCCATTGTCTGTACTTCACTGTGAAGCCCAGTGATCCAAGTGCTTTCTTGGGCACACCTCTGAAGTGAAGTCTGGGACATTGGACTTACCCTTCTATGATGCTATTTGACCTAATCATTATACAGAACGTCACTGGAGATGGGGGTCTGGGGATCACATTGGTTTCAGCCAGTTTGGTCTGTTCTCCATGGCAGTCTGGAGTACAGTGTGCTGTGACTGCAGGACTGTCTGCAGCTCAGGGCTGAGTGGGCTGACTGTGTGGTGGTTCTAGAAGGCTTCACTTGTACTTGGCTAGTTGCTGTAGTGATGAGATCAGAACAGGTTAATGATGTTTTTAAAGAAAATGGTATATTTAAGCTACCAAAAGAAAATTTCCATGTAAGTATCTTTTACATACTCTTTGCAAAACTGCAGAAATCAAACTCTGCCTCCTGCTTGTTTCAATCAATATTCAAAAGACCGTCCAGGCAGTGTGAAACTGAGGAGGTGTCACCAAATATGACCCTGACACATCAGCCACAGAGGTTGCACTTTAGATTTTGTGTTACAGCTTATGATTGCTCATCTATCTAAAATTTGGCAACAGATGGGTAGTATTTTTTTTAATGCATAACACTTCTCTGTCCCTATCTCAGCACTTAATACTACTGCAGGCATCTTTACAACAGAGCCATGCAGTTACAATCAATAATATGTGAACTGAGGTTTCTGCTCAGTAACATACAGCCACTTAAATGGCCTTCTGAAGTATATTGACCCCTGGAGAGAACTACTTTAGTACAACCATTTTCCCTGTTGAAATGGAGATATTTGCTATTCAGCACAGCTGGGACTTCAGACTCAAAGCAGATTCAAATAGGGATAAAGTCTACATGCCATGCTATTAGGGGGACAAGGCCTCTGGAAGGTTTAGTATTGGTTTTGAATAATTTGTCCATTTAGTGCTGTTCTAATGATTGACATTAAGTTACCAGAAATTAAAGGAGATAATACTCTGTTTATTGTACAGAGTCTTCATTATGAGGTGTTAATTCCGGTATAAAATAGCTATTGAAAGTAGGATGTTACTATGAGTGTTTCATAAAAGAACTACTGTTAAAATGCAGTTCAGAAAGACTGGAAGTTATTTGAATGTATTGGGTTTTTTCCCCTCTTCTGCCTTCCAGACAAGAGAGAGGCAGTCAACAGTTTCCAAGATGGGGTGTTAAATTAGTGCAAGATAGAGTTAAGAACAGGCATCTTTGTGTATAAGATATTTTAACCTAGCTGGCCAAGTCTTGAAGTCATCCTGTTGGCTTTGAGTGGTCTTAATATTACAAGACCAGAAGGAGAACATACAAAATACACTGAAGTATTTTGAAAAAGTTTTCTATGATAGGCATTATTCCAGCAACCAGACATCTTCAACACAAGAAAAAGCATTATGTATGCATGTACATATAAATGTATGTGATTTTTTGGATGTATATATGTAATTTGCACGGTATGTGAAACAGGTTTTTTTTAATAGTTCAGAGTTGACAGATGGATCGGGGCTTAGGAAACAGGATGTGGCTGAAAGTGCCCTTGTACTACAGCAATCTCCAGTGTCATGGTTTTCAGGACTTTTATGGTTTATTCCATGGGGCGTCATCTATTTAAACTGTGGGTATAAGACTTCTTTAGCAGCTTTCACTAGAAGTGAAATTAATATGCAAGTATTAATTAAAAAGTAACCTTCTGCAAGTATACAGGCTTGTAATATTAATAGATATCTGCCTATCTATCCAGAGAGGATGTAATCTCACACTAGCTAAGACTGTAGTTGGAATAACACATTTTGATTTATACTGTTCTGACTAAAACAAGGGGAAAAGTATTGGGAAGCGTAGATAAATGATTTTATTTTTTTATATAATATTTCTGCCTTTTCCTTAATTCCCTTCCACAAGAAAAAGAAATATGCTTAGGAATAGACAAAATAACAGACAATCCATCATACGCTGACAAGGACTGACTTTGTCTTCCTTGGATGGAGGAGGAGGAATTGAAAAATAAAAGGTCTTCAGGTAGAGAGACTCAATTATGCTCCCAAGCTGATCTCTACTGTTTAACACAGGGGAGAAAAAAGAGCTATGAATAACAAGGACTGCTCTGTCATGTCTTCATAGTTTTATTCTTTCAGGCTGTTAGTGTAGGCTCTACAAAATCCATGAGGCTGAAATTTGCCAGGATTTATGGTTGGGTGTAGAAATAGTGCCTTGCTTTAAGATTAAAACAGCTAGCAGTGGTAAATCAATACATGCCCATCTGCAGACCTGCCATGAGCTTGGCTTATAAATACATATTAGCATTCATCTGGGTAATTTCTCATCTTCCCAAATCATTGTCTTCAGTAGTGATCATTTTTCAGTAGGAAAAAAAAAGGATAAAAAAAAATCACTAGACATTAGAAATAATACTTCAGACTTGTAATTTTAACCTTTTTGGTGCTTTCTTATTTTGCTTGCAAATGAATTATTACTTAAAAATCTTCCATGACTATGTAAAACTCTGTGCTCCCATATTTTTTATATTCTTTCTGGGAGCCACAGAAACTATGATAATTTATTTGCAAATAATATTGTTTCAGGTTTTGCTTTCAGTTGTGTGTTAAATGCAGATTTTTTCCAGTGCTTTGTTCTTAACCTAGGCACAATTTGTGTCCATTCTGTAGCATTATGGTAAGGAAACAACAGGGTGAGACCATTTGCTTTCTGAAAATAACATTGTTTTGTTCTTCCATCTTGTAACAACAGGAAACTTTAACCTCCTCCCATATACCTGAATAGCCTTGTCAGTACTTTTATATGCAAATTGCTGCAGAGAATCTAGATTGTCCTGTGTTTTCTTAAGTAAGAATAATTGTAGTACTAAAGAGTGAATTAGCCAAGAATTCTGAATATCTTTGAAATTTTTTTATTTTATTTTTTTTAATAAAATCTGGATTTTCCAGAGTTTGCTGTGCTGAACAGGATGCTGGACAGTTCAGATTAGGAAGCTCAGCCTGCTTTGTGAGGAAGGCATTGAAAGGCAGACGTCTTGATTTTTCGGATGTTGCAGCATTTACTGATAACTTCTTATGGGGATCATCTTAATATGTTAGTTGATTTCGGATAATTTATGACAATTCTGAGATTTATTGTTTGTGACTATCTGAATAACTACAAATGATTTTCATATGAATGTTCCTCAGTTCCACATCTTATGGTAAAACTTTCTGAAATGCTTTCAGTCGAAGAACAGTTAATGTAAATTACAATATACTATATTAGCAGTAGAGTAGTAGCAAATCAGTTTCTATACTGTTCAATCTGATTTGCACACATCACTTCATATTTAAAATATTTTTCTCAAAAGAACAATACCGTATAATTGATAAGAGAAACACAAAGTGGTCTTTCACTCTTGTTGCTCATCAAACTCAGTAGACCATTGGCAGGAAACAGCACTTTTAATGTCAACCAGCACTTTTGTCCCTGCAAACAGATGTCTGAAAACCCAAGTCTATACAGTTAACACATTTTAAAATACTTCACATGTATGTTTTTAAATGGGTAAAAAAAAAACCCTCCTAAAAGTGTAGGCAAAAATTAGAAAAAAAAACCAGGTTTAGCTCTCCTAATCTGTAGATTTCATAAACTTAAAGATTATGATAAACAATTTCTTCTTCTGAAAGAACAGACATTTTGTTTAATGCATTACTTTGATTTTTATTTTCTTTTTCTTTAGTTTAGGAGTAAGCAAGCTATGGTTACTTAGACAATACTTGCATTTCAAAGTGTGTCAAAGAGGCAAATCTGTTTGTGTTTCTGATAGGTTATTTATCCTGCTTAACCGATAAACTGTAAAGTAAGAAGGCTACTGAACTGACAGCCTAGCAGATGGTTCAGAGATTATACTAAATCACCTCAGCTTGTCAGAAGTCAGGTTGGGTTACTGCAGGGGCAGAGGCTTCAAGAAGCATTGAATAGGATCATTTTTCACAATTTGTTACTTGGAATTCCGTTTTTCTTTGTAGCATGTGACATCTTGTGTCTTCACAGTTAAAATGGCTATGTAATCAACAAATTTAGGACCAGTATGTTAGTACCCTGGCTTTCATAAGAATCATTAGGATGATGAGAATGTTTAGGAGTCAGAAATATGAAAGCTGTTCTCCTATGCAGGGAAAGATGTCAGCTCTGCCACTTTAGCTGCTATTGCTCTCTCCTTTTACAGTGTCTGGAGCTATTGTGTTGGTTCCTCTCTACCATAAAGTTGAGCATTATTTTCTTGCTAGCCTATGAAAGATTAAAAGGCAATTAAATGCCATACATTTAGCAGTAAAAATTGTGTTGCAGCTGAGCAAGGATAGGCCAAGATTCAGGGCTTTGACAAAAAACTCTGCTCGAAGAGAGGGTGATTATTAACCATAGCTCTGCCAACTATCTCAGTGGAGCAACTGAGACTACAGGTGCTGATAAACTTTTCGGGGGCTAGAATGGATGTTACAGATTCACCCTTCAGAATTTGCCTTTTTTTTTTTTTTTTTTTTTTTCATTAAACTAAAAAAGCCTCCAAACAAACCCTAATGTAAAGATTTTATACTTAAGTTTTTTAAGATCTTTTTAGATCGGTGCTACTGCTGTTGTGTTTTTTCTCAAGGTAACATCAGCTGAATTCTTCTTGATGCCTGACTGGACATCAAGACAGCCTTCTCCTCCAACTCTAAAAACTCTTTGTGGTGTTTTGTGTGTGCCTGTCTTAAGGGATTATTTTTAAATTTTTTTCCCCATGATTGTGTCATCATAGGACTGAAGAATAATTCCCTTTTCACATATTGCAACATTCTTAACCATATAAAATAAAACTAAATAAACACACCCTCACATTTTTGTTGACTTAAGACTGACAGAGAGAACACCTCTGCAGGCAGTTGTTGGAAATGTGTTCATTTACTACACACTAAAAAGCCACATTAAGAATGCTGCTTTAGTGTCAGCTGAAATATGTCTGAAACATTTAAAATGCCTGGAGACACTAGTACCCACAGTCTTCCTTGGCTGTGCTAAATGAAAGGACGTTGTACAGTGGGTCATGCTTTTAAGATAATCAATTTGTTGTGCAAAAAGGAGCATACTAATTGAAAAACCTTTGCAAAAATGTCATAAAAATAGCCTTAGGATACTAACAGGACTCTTTCCCCTTGAATTTCAGTCAGCTTCTAGGAATGGATAGAGGTTATTCCCATCTCTACAAAGCAAGAACAAGAGGAAGCAAACATTTCCTGATTCTAAAATCATATCTTTCCTGTCCCCACAACTCATCTTTGTCTGAACCAGGAAATAACTACTCTTGAGAAAAACAAATTGGGTAGCTGAAAAATAATTATTTCCAAAATAATTTTCTGTGTGTCTCTTGACTGTCCACCAGGATTTTGAATTCTTGCTTATTTTTAGCTTTAAGGAGTATTTACATTTGTGTAGAGCTTGTACACTACAAATCAAATACCTATTCATAAAATACTACTTTTTATCTGTTGAAATTAATACTGTCAGAGAAACTAAGGCTTTTGTTCGCACTTTGCCAAATTGCATATGTCTGTTTTGCAAAGCCTCTGCTCCTTTAAAGGCAGACAACTGTAAGAGATGAGAGAATATCTGGGTTTGCATCTGGTTTTACTGCTTTTGATAACTTCTCAGGGAAATTTGGAATTGCAACCTACTGAGCCTGAATAAAAAATTATTTGTACCAAAGTAATAATAGTTTGCATTGGGCTGATGTTGGTAATGGCATTGGTAATGATGATGACGACATAGACTCTTATCCGCTGATTCTTATGGAAAACACAAATATACAAAATTTAAATGAAGAATTAAAGGTAGAGTGCTTATGAAGAAAGCATTCCTGGTCTTAATGAAGAATTTACAGCAGTATGTGAAGCCATTGATCTGTAGAGATTTTTTTGGTGGTTGGTTGGTTTTGTTTGGGGGATTTTTTTTTTTTTTTGCTTTGGTTTTTGTTTGGGTTTTTGTTTGGTGTTTTTTTAAGCACACAGGTCTCAAAAGTAGTCTTTACATTAATAGACACAATGTAATTTTCATAGTTTTGTAAAGAAAAAACAGTAGTTGGCTTTTTTAATAATAAATTCTAATTTATTTGGAGGTATTATTTATCTCCCAAGTAAAATAATAAAAATTGACAATGAGAATTACTTGGATATTTGGATATTTTAAAAATACCATCTTTCGCTCTGAGTTACCAGAGAGAGTCAAAGGGACAATTAGTAAGAAAGGAGGGAACTAGCATTATGTCAAAACCATATGACCATTTAATAGCATGTCATCAAAGCAACACTTTAATTTAGGTTCATGAGGAAGTTCTGTTTTGCACATCATGAAAAATATGATCTAATGCCTGAAACAGGGCACATCTGGTGGCATTGATTAACCCAGTGCTTGAATATCTGAAGCTAGTCAAGGAGATTTTACTGAACCAAATAAATCAGCCAAATCTATAACAATCTATAACAACTCATACTAAGATAGATTATGGGTACTCATTAACTGTGAAAATAAAAATATGAAAAGTATAACTTCAACTTTTTATGTAATGTTTAATTATGCTTTTCTTGATAGATACTCCTTATGTTCCACTAGCAGACCTTTAGGCCCATGATGGCCATAAACCAGCTGAGTTATTCCAAAGAGTTTCTCAAAGAACAGTGTGTCTTCCAACAACAGAAAACAAAATACAGACAAAATGTTCTCAGCAGTGTCTCCTTCTACACTACGGCATAGATGTGGTGAAGAAGAATTTAAAAATGGAAACCATGTGGTTTGATTCTGTTCTCCAAACTCAGTATTCTGCTGGATTGAATAAATTTCTTTATCCAGTTTTTGTAGGAGAACATTTACCCATAACAAAACAGCAGGATCAGAGTAGGCTATTACAAGGACTAGCAGTGTTGTATTAACAATTATTTTCTGAAATTCCCCTTATTGGGAAGTCAAAAATTTGATACATAGAGAAACAAAAACTCCCTGCGTTTGGCTAAGCTTAAAAGAGAGCAAGAGTTTAAGGTTCAGTACACCAGTTTCCCAAAATGCAACAGAGAGAGGGAGGTATGGGAGCCAGATAAAACCTTTTGTGCTGCTCTGAGCTTGGTTTTTGGATCCAGGGGAAAAAATTGCTAGGGCTGATTGTTTCCTTGGCTTTGGTGTTGGATTAGAAGTGCTCTGAACACTGGAAGATCTGTAAGGAACAGGAGACGACCGTACCAAGTCAGCTCTTACTGACAACTCCCTTGACTCTTTTCCTCAGTTCCAGGGAATTTTCTTTGCTCCTTTTGCACCAGGTGATAACTTGGCTTGGCTAGTAAGACCATCAGTTTCACATAAATGTTTTGAGTTGTAACATTCAAAATAGAATACTCTGTATTTGGGGAGGTGAGGATTTATTTTAAAAGTTGCACATCACTAATTTGCAGAACTCAGTGTTTGTTATGTGCATTTATTTAGGGTCATACTGAATGACAGCATGATTTCCTTTCAAACAGGAATTTACTGCATCTAGAGTGTGTGCAAGGTGCCCACTGACCATGTTGTGTGCTAAATAAGGCCATCTTGAATAAGAAAGGGGTTTTGTTTGTCTTTTTGTTGTTGCCTCTTTTATTTTTAAAACTAATTTAAAGACTAAGTAGCCCCACCTGCATGTGCTTTTTAGTGTTGCAATTAATATATAGGAATTGCTTTGGAAGTATTTGCTTTGTGCATTTTGTTCTTGTTATTTATCCCAGTGTAAAGTAAGACTTATTTTGATGAGAATCTATTCAGCAACTGCATTATATTTTAGGATTAACTGATCTACTCTCCCACATGACCCTCCTTGCTGGATCTGCCTGTTTGTTGTGTTCTCTCTAGTCTTTGAGTCACTTGGTGAGAATGTAACCCCTACTGAAATTTTGGTATTCAACCAAATTCTCTTTCCTTTCATAATTCCACCTTAAAGTGAGTTCATATACTCAGAATCACTTACATGTTATGAAATCCATGTCTGGTTTTACCACATGGCTCTGACTTTTAAAAGTAAGAGCATTGCATGGAAGGCATTGATAAGATGCTAAGATGTAAAAATTAATCTAGAATAAACACCGAAGATATGCAGCATTGTTTCTGCATAACAGAGGAATTCTGACAGCACTACAGTAATGCAAGCTGGAACACCAGGATCTCTAGAAATGCTCTTTTTATAACTGGATTGGACTTAGGTAAAGAAAGAGCACTGCTCATCTTCAGCACAAAGTTCTGGACAGTTCAGGGTGGAGGACCTGACCAGCAATAAAAGGCAAGGGCTTTCCATGGTAGCAGAGTTCCTTCTGGCATGTTTGTGTCCAAGTCAATGTTAGATGGCAGAGAAACCCTTCACAGCACAAGCTGGAAGATAGTTTGAAAGGAGTCCAAAGAAAAATATTGTGAGCTTGGTGGCATAAGGTATATTACATTAAGCTGTTGTGGTCAAAGATTTGAACAATTCATTCCAGACAAACCTTATCTCGCTGCCAGTTCTTACTGTACCTCCCCTAATGCACACACAGATAAGTTCTTTCAACACTCAAAAAAAAGCACTTGGGGCAGAGAGTTCAAGCGACTTTGTTCCCCATTCTTTGTCATGCTTATGATGGCATCTTACCACCCTCACATTTGCAAGTATGTTCATTATACCACCAGATGTACAAAGGGAAAAATATAAACAGTGGTGAGGTTGCCAAAATTAGGCTTCAGAGATGTTTTACATGTCAAAAGTATCTCTAGCTATTTGTAATAAATATGTCAGGGTGATTGTTTGGACTGGTTTTGACCATGTTGCTGAACAGTGTGATTTTAAACAAGTATGTGGTGATGCTTTGCTTCAAGTCTTCCACTTTGAAAGTATCTTAAGACAAAGCTATAGTGCTGTGTTTGAGATTCACATTGCCTGGCAGTAGATTTTGGGGCAGATGAGCAGATGAGGGTTATTCTTTCATTTCTGCACCAAGAGTATGTAATGGGCAGTGGTAAGTGTTATCCTTTTAAGCAGCAATACTGCATTTCTTCCTAACTTGGTTTTGAACAAGTTTCTTCATCTCCTATCCAGATAGACATTTGTATTGGTGTTCTGTACTGTAATGACAGCCTGTTCACAGGCTGTTACTGGGCATACCCTTTTTAAACCCATACCCAATGCACCCCGCAAATATTAACCTGCCTCTTACCCAAGCCCTCTCTTTCTCAATATGTGAGTTGACATTTGTCCAAGTGCTGTATAGAAAAGAGATGCAAAGCTGAAAACATTTTCCAAATCTCCAAAGATAATTCAGACTGAAGAGAGAGTATGTTAAAAGCACTCAAAAAAAAAAAAAAAAAAAAGGAAACTCTTTATTGCTGCTGAACATTAATTTGATATTATTTTTGGGACATAAATAACACACTTAATAAGAAATACCTAGTTGCTTGTCACTAGCCAGATTAGCAGTTATTTCTCAAGACTGATACTAAATTTAAAAGAAAGCATATTTTAAAAAATTGTTCCATGGGCAAGGGAATGAGCGATGCTAATCACTGTAGAAGTGATTCTGCCAGCCATGAGAATAGTGTTCTGCTGTAGGTAGGAAGTCTCACCAAGCATGCAGTAGGGCTGTGGAGCTGGAGAGAAGCCTGAGCACAGAGCCTAACACAACTACATCTACCAGAGCTTTGAGAGGAATTTCCATCTTCAGGCATGACCTAACATCATACACATCTTTGCAATATAAATTTTCTCTTGCTTGCTATAATCCTTTTTTTTTAACCAGATGATACGTATCAGTTTACATTATGACTTGGATGTATTTTATACCTCATTGATTTCTGCTGGGTCTTGATTGCAGTGGCACCTGACAAATTGAAGACAGGAGACTGTGTTAAAAGCAGAGTATTAGGACTGTAGAATTCAGGGGGAAGATAGTAGGTTTTTGCAATGGTCATCATTTGAAGGAAGTACTTGGGAGGGACTGCAAGGAGTAATTTCCTCTGGTATCAGATCACATGTGGGGAACAAGGAGGGGATGCATCCCTCTGGCCAGGGTCAGGGTGGGTAAACTGTATTTCTGTGCCTCGTGGCATGAGTGGAAAGCTAGCACATGGGAAAATCGCGGGAGAAATCCTGGTGATAGCTGCTATTGTTATACTGGTTCCCAGTTTGTTCCTAGACTCACACTGCTGAAAATTTTTGGCAGCCTTCCATGGTGGCTGGTTATGCTATCTAGAACAATGAAAAAAATCACTACACCATTTTGCAAATTGGAAGGTGGTCCACAGATTTGCTGTAAAGAACAGACATACAGGCACCTGTTTATGGGCTGGTGTGTGTCAGCATAGAGGGGCCAGTGCAGTCCACAGCCAGCCCTGACACCCTGACCCAACTGGCTGAGTTACTCTGCTTACATAGATACCCAGTACTGTAGTTTTTCACCACCGCTTTCTATGCTTTTAAGAACTGAAACAGTAGCAGGGACAAGATCATCCTTTGGTTATGTAGCTTTTCTCTTTAAGAAGCTTAGGGAAGCTGATAGGATATGAAGAATGCTGGCTGTCAAATGTCATGCTGGGCCCAAGAGACCTGAACAGTTTGCTTCTCTCATTTACAGCATGTGCTTTTACTCTGGACAAAGAAAAATTCTGGAGAAGTTTTGACTTAGGGATTATAAAGCTTTCTAAATTGAATAACTTATTTGAAAAATAAGTGGCACCAATAAGGAAGTGCTCCAATTACTAGGCACAATTTCTATAGCTTTATTACAGCTTCTAAAATGGTATATTTAGGTATGCCCTGATTTTCATTGATGTTTGTACATTTTTAGGCTATAGATGGATAATTCTATTTTATTCTAGTGTAGATACAGTTTCCGATAAAAAAAGAAAGGCAACACCTTGTGGCTTGTGCTCCTGGTTTACTCCCTTGCAACCATTTGAAGCCATGCAGTAGCTCATTGAATAAACAGAAACTGGTGAACTGAAGTTGGTCACAAAGATTGATAACTACACTGAAACTTGTATTTAAATGTTCTTTAGGGGGGGAAAGTACTTTGCAAGCGAACAGTTATTTGAGTACTCTTAGTGAACTAAGCTTTATTTATTAGACTTCTTATGTATATTTAGAAGAATTTTATAGAGAGCTACTGCAGAAATTGAGTGTGTTGTCTTCTGACATAATGTCTTCTAGAAATGATACTCACTCTTTTGCAATTATATTAAGCAGGTAAGCTGGCAAAACTGTATTCTTCTCCAAATTCCCCTTCCTTATACTTATAACATTTCTCGTAATTTTCAGCTCATTTTGGTTTCTTGTACAATGATAAAGAGCCTTTTAGTGCACAGTGTGTAGATATACCTGTTAATGTAATAAGTTACATTATATTCTCACTTGAAAGCAAACTCCTGTTGCATCATTTCTCTCTTGTGTGCTCACAGCGCTGTATCAGGTGTAGTTCACAAGCAAACAGAGGAGGTTGTGGGTGAGGAGCTTGGGAAACCTGTGATTCATTTCTGATTCTGCTGCTGATGCAGGCCAGCAGAGTTCCTGCTTTCAAATTGAAACTGGGATTTGTCTTCCAAGGGAAATTGCAAGCTTTTACCGGCAGCAACAAATTCTACTCAAAGTATGATCAAAATACTCCATTCTGTTAAATTTTGCAGAGTACTTCAGGAACAGCAATTGTTCCTATAGCTGGGCTTGCTTCTGCAAGTTGCTCAGATCTCTGTGTGCTCACCTTTGGGCTACGTAGCAAACTGGTACCTGGGCTCATCAGTTACTGAGAAGCTGAGGAGCAGGCAGTGAGAAGAAGAAAATTGAAACTTTCCTGAGGGATGTTCTGGTTTCACTTGAAATTGTTTATATTTACAGAAATTTACAGAAAATTTTCTGCCACGTTGTTCATCAGCTTTCATAAATGTTGCACTTGTGACTTTCCAGAGCAGAATAATATTTAATTAAATTTAATATTTTTCTGTTTGTCAGTTGAGGTTTTGTTGGGGTTTTCTCCTTTTTTTCATTCATGTACAGTGTTAGCTAGCAAGTCTAGCACTGACAAGGCAACTTGTCTGCTTTAATTGGTCTATATACTGAGAGAGTCCAAGCTTCTGTATAAAATGTGGTATCTTATATGTACCACGATTTTAACTGCATTGTATTCTTTTCTATAAAGCACTTTTTTTCTGGCCTGCTTTGTGATTCTGTTGTGCCACTTAGAATATAAAGTGAATAGAAAAGATCGTGCTTGAAACTGTTGATCTTTTTTGTCATTTCCATCTAAACATAAGTTTTTATTACATATAGTCTATATATTGTTCAATTTTGCATAGAGTAGAGGATACTAGGGTATATAATAAGGTGATTTGTGTATCTGTTATAATAGGATGTTCTTTTCTCATTTTCCTTATGTATGTTTAATACATTTTAGGTATGGGAAAATTGTATCCACGAAGGCTATTTTGGATAAGACAACAAACAAATGCAAAGGTATGTACACTTGCCTTGATATTCACCTGAAAGTCATAATTGATTCTATAAAATACATTAATGTTGTATTTTAAGTGCTTGCTACCTTTTTTTTTTTTCCCCTCTCTGTTCTTATTCCTAAACTAGTCTTATTCTTGCCCATGGTTGGTGTATTCAATCCATTTGTCTCCAATGGAGCTGGCAGACAGCCTGTGTCAGTGGTGCAGCCAAGCTGGAGTGAAGTTGACATGCACAGTGCTGGCTGGCAGTTCGCCTCTATTTTAAAAACAAAATTGGAGTTAAAAGCAGCTTTCCCCCTTTTGCCTGGAGAAACTAGGGAAGCTTACAGAAGATCATTCAACTATACTAGGCATCTAAAAAATTATACATTGTGGAAATAAGCTCCATTGATTAGAGTAGCTTAAAGCAGCACTTAATTACATGTTCCAGTACTTTAACTGTGTTTTGTTATATGCTATTGAATGTATTGGAAGCAAAGAGAGGGTTCGTTTTCACCAAAGTAATTGCATCTGGAAAAAAAATTAGAACTCCTTTAGATAAACTGGATACATCAGTTCACTGAATTTCATCACTTATTGCATTTGCAGCGAGATCATATCCCAGCAGGTGCATGGTGGGAGAAGGAGTGGTAGCAGACACTGAAATACCAGATTTCAGAGTTTCTTTTTTTACAATTAAGAGGGTAATTTCTAAGCAAAGTGAAGTATTAAGTCAGCTGATTTAGTGATGTTTATAAGCATAACGCCTGTGAATGAGCGTAAAGATGATAGGCAGAGGGAGGAGAGTTCATCATTCATTAAGCCACAGTTTTTGTGCAGAACTTGGAAGCAGTGCAGGGGCATATTGCTTCAGCTCCCCATCTTAAGAACTTAAAGGGGCACTGACATTTCAGAAAATGAAATTTCTAGAAATTTTTCCTAGCTTGTATGCAGGTGTCATTGTGTCTAGGAAAGTCAAGATGCCCTCTTCAATTATTTTAATTACTTAATGCTTGTGATTGCACTTCACTGATTTAGCCTGTCCATTCCGTCAGTTCCTGGAGTCTTCAGAAGTCCTGTCAGTGATACAGAAATTCTCACATTAATGCTGTAAGAGATTTAAGCTGATTTTTCCAATACAGAATTTAAATGTCATTGATGAAAAGTAGTAGCTAACAGCCTGCTTTGACACCATACTGCAAGGTAAGACTCCAGGGAATCTTGCTGCATGTCACTGAAATTGTGATAGGAACATAAGTAGGCAGAATGCAGATATCTTACTGGAATTTAACCAAAAGATTGACAGCATCTCTGGCTTTTGCCAAAAAACACACCATGGCACTTAAAGTAACTGGAACAACAAGCAATTGAGTTTATATATCATCTAGAAGGTGGCAAAGCCAGCTTTGATGGCATGCTTGGTGTCAGTAACTTTGTATTACACCCTGCAGCGTGTCGGTGATAACCAAGGCTGCCATGGGTATGGTAAGCTAGTTTGGGGTATGGGAAGTTAGTCTTGCCTTGGCTGCACAAGACTTGATGTGAACTAATTCACTTTGTTTCATGTCAGGATTTAACGATCCATAACACCACGTGTTACACAAAACAATATGCTGCTTTCTTCAGCTTCTTGGCAGGATAAGTAAACCTCCACTGATGTACAAGGCTGCTTGAGTTGTTTTTCCCAAGTTAAGAACTTTAAAGCTTGTTCAGTTACACCATTACACAACCTTTTCTCAGTATAAATATGTTTCTTCAAAATAGTATTATATTTTGAAGAAATATTTCCATTTTCTACTCCTCTAGAGGTGTTGTTTTGTTGTTGTTTTGTTTTTTTTCCTTTTAACCTAACCTGGGCATTGGAAAGGGATTTCTTTAATACTTGGGCAGTTCAGTGGTGGAAAGGAAGGAGATTGAAAAATGCACAGTCAGGTTTGCAATAACATCTAGTGGAATTAGCTTCTAAACTCTGATGGCCTTTTGGTGAGCTTGAGCATCCAGTTCTCTGGTTGCCTTAAAAATCCCAGCCTGTAAGGTCAGTGTCTGTTAAGGCCAAGGTATATTGCAATTTGGACATCCTAGAATCCATTAGTTATATATTGTTGTTCAGAATAAGAAATGAAGTTATTGCAGATGTAATTTGTTTGAAACTTGTGGTTTATTTTAATATTTAAAGATTGCATTATATGGCATGGAAAATGCTTTCAGGACAATTTTTCACATTCTTGTTTCAGCAACAATGGGAAAAGTAATTTGTTTTTACTGAACCTGGGTTTTCACTCACTTTTTAATTTTAACTGTCTTTTTTGTATATACAATGAGGTAACTAATTAACTAAAAATTGGATAGATATGTGTCTTTTAAACTAAATTCATCTCCCAGTTTTGAAAAAATGAAATATGACTTAGACTTATTCATCATTTATTCAAATTGGATAAGAATTTGGTTTAGAAAAATTAACAGATGATGCTTTATTTAGTGATTTCTGTGAAATAAATTGCTGTTAGAAGATACATACCAGATAGCACAAAGCAAAGCACCATACTGCTTGTTAGCAATTTGGCCAAAATCCTGATAATTAAGTGGGCATGGAAATGGATTTGTTCCACTAGAGTAGATCCTCACCAGTTCAAGGTTCAAGAACTGTGCTAGGCTTATTTTTTTTGTTTTGTTTTGTTTTATTTTATTTTGGACTACTTGAAGAACCTAAGAGTTCAAATTGGTTTCCCTCTTGATCAACAAGAAAATTACATTAAATAATAACTCTGCCAGTAGCATGGTTCTTTGATATGAAGTGTTTGATTATAAGCTGGTTGCTCTCTTGTTAATTAAATGTTTTCTACTTCAGGTTACGGTTTTGTTGACTTTGACAGCCCAGCAGCTGCTCAGAAGGCAGTTTCTGCTCTAAAGGCCAGTGGAGTTCAGGCACAGATGGCAAAGGTGAGTTAAAATAGCGGGCTAATTCCTGCAATGGGTTGTGAAGATGGACGAGCTTGTATGTTAGCAGAACATGGGCAATGTGGAGTTTCAAGTTGCAGACCCTTTACAGAGAGCACGGTCCTCAAGCCATGTGGTATTTTAAGGTAACAAAATGGAGGCTTTTGACTGCCATGACCCAGATCACATTAACTAATGAAATAGTTAAATTCTCCAAACTGATCTGGTTGCATTTATCAATTCGTTCATGATAGTATTTTCCATCAGCTTCATCAAATGAAATTTTAGCAATACCTTGTAAGAACTGCAGCGGGATTAACGAGTTAGTTTACAGCACAAAGGTATGAAAGGTTTTATACATTGCCTACTTGTTACTGAGATTAGCAGCATTGCAGTTTGGGGATAAATTTTTAAGCACAGCATGGCAAAATTTAACCTTTGGACTTTGTTTCACACCTTCTGGTATTTTTTTTCTATTAGTGTGAGTAAAATTTAAATCTGACCATTCAAGATAGATGTCTTGAAATTCCTAACCATCTCTTTGACAATCTATTTCTGCATCAGGGCAAAACCAAGAATTATTAAAAAACAAAGAATTGAGATCTATCTTCTTTTCCTCTGATTTTTAATGATCCTTGTCTCGGAACCAGGTTATTAGAATTATGTGATCTTCAGAGCAGTGCTCTTTTGTCATAAATTTCTCAAATATATAAAATTAGGATGATACATTAGTAATGATTTTGTCATGTACTCTTGTTGGGTCTATGGCCTGGTTCCAAAAGAGTGCCATAAACACCTCAACAAATTTATTAACTATAGAAAATATTACCAATATAATCTGTTGATACCTCTTAAAGCAATTTTTTTTTTATTTTCAAAATTATATTCTAAATAAAAAAAATTAAAATCTAGTAATTAAGTAGTAATCTCAGAGGCTTTTTTATTAAAGTAGTCTGCTGCAGGTCTAGTAAATCTTTTATAGTTATCCATTAGGTACAGATTTTTTTCAGATGAGATATTTTCCACAGCTTCTCAACTGAAGAGAACAGTTAAGCTAACAACATAAATGTCTTAGGATGGATTCCAGGGTAACAAAATGGAAACCATATGTTTCATGCTTAATGCCTGTTTCATTACAGCAATGACACAAACATACATGCTCACGGGAAAACACTTGATTTTTTTTTTTTCTGTTTATAAGGTTTTATGTACTTAATAAAGGCCTTTAATTAATCTTTAGGTTTTAGGTAATCACTTTACAATATACACCAGATTTTTCAAAGCCTTTTGTCTGCCATCTTATGGATATGATATCTAGGTAGGAGGGGCAAAAAGAGAATGTGAAGTCATGTAAATTCATTTTCTAACGAGCTTTGATGTCTGATTTAATTGTCTTCTTGAGTAGATCAAGAAGCTGGAGTAATTAATTATAGTAATCTAATGAATAGTTTCTTATTTTTTTCCATGGTATATATTTCTGACTCAAGTCCTCTGACAGTTGCAATATTGCTGATATTTCTTTCTGTTAGCATTAATGAAAAAATATGCACCAAAATACCCAACAGTTTTGACTGACTTTTCTGACATTGTGTCAAGCATTCTGACCTGTGGGAAGTCTGTAACTATAAAGTTTGAATTCCAGTGAAATTTGTTCTGCTTCTTAACATGGGGAGAGTATTTGAATTACTAAAGGGACCAACTCAAGGAAGAGTACTACAAAACAGTCACTAGGGACTATGAGTTTAGATACTTTGAATTTTGTCCATTTCAAGCAACTGAATTTTTTTTTCCCCTGGGCAGTGTTGCTCTCCATTTGTCTGAAAAATCATATCTCCACTTAGATGCTCCAAACTTGGAATGGCCAGTCACAATTGTTTTAACAAGATTAGTAAATCAGACTCTTCACATGCAAGACACTATAAGAATTTGTGTTTGTGCATTTAGTATTTTATCCTTTTGCGTGTTACCACCTGTGCCATGAAGTGATGGTCTTGCAGTGAAACTGCTCAGGCTTAAGCCTGAGTGTCACAGAGAAAGATTTGGAGAACAGTTTCTTGGCTGTCTAGCCAATCAGTGTCCTTAGTGACCACTGCAGCTACTTCAGTTTCAAAGAGGAAATACATACCTGTTGGCAGGATTAGTCCATGGATTTATCCGATGTTGCGATTACTCTGTGCCCAGGGTGTCAGGCAGCAGCACAGCTCCTCAGTATTCTCACCCACCTCCCAGACATGGTGCTGGTTCCTGACCCGCAGCAGCTGACGGGAGGAAAATGTTGTTGCTGAAGCTGCGTTGTGACTCTGGCTGCCGTAAAGCCTTCTTTGTGGTGTCCTGCTGTAGCTATATGTCAGAAGTTCATCTACAAATCCTAGTTTGGTGGAAGTGGTTCAGATTTGTACGTATTAAAATTTTTGTTGTTTGTTTTATAGAGATGACTTTGAATTGTAATTACATTCTTTTTATTTTAAATATAATAAATAATGAAATTACTACTGTTACTATTATTATTGCTGTTGTTTGTGAGCTTTTCCTATCTGTGGCGTAAGATCATGCTGTACTTGGCAGTCTGCTTCCAAGATGATTTGGCTTTAGAAAAATCTAATCCTACCTGATATGATTTTGCTACTGCTGAGCAGATCAGGAGGGCCTAGAGCCTGAAATATGGCTTGAGGCCAAATCCTGCCATATATGTTCCACGGGAGTTGCTGTTGGTGGAGAAGTGGCCACCTCTCAGGAAATGTAACAATGACGATGTTGGCAATGGAACCCCGTGTCAGTCCATGACTTATGAAACTTTGTGTCTTCAGCTATTCTGCTCTTTCTGAGACCTGAATTGGGAACGCTTGACTAAGACACAGCAGCCTGGGATGTGTTTTGCTTTGTGCTGGTTAACAGTATCTTCTGGTCACTGCTGAGACAGAAATGCCTCCAACAATTCCTTTTGGTCAGAAAATGTGGCTAAGAGCTTACATAAGATGATACTGCGTGGCCAGGGGATGGGAGTAGCTTTTGGATGGAAATTTAAAATGGAGTTAACAAGCTATTGTCCCTCTGCTCTCTTCTACTTGAGGATTGCTAGTGTTAAGTCCATCTTTTTCGGGGTATAAAACCAGTAGCTTCTCTCTTACTCAAGAGATAAGGTATGGAAAGAGCAGATACCTGTCTTGCAAGAGTACTGTTATTTCTAAGCTAGTTAGTAAGTAGTGTCTAATTTTTATTTTCATTAATTTTAATTTATTGAAATTTCTTTTATTAGTTTATTGTTCTTGCTCCTAGAGGAGTACTTTCATTGTAAACCAATAATAGTAAGTTCAAAAGCCGTGATTTTGCAGAGCTGTGCAGTCTTAGATAAGATTAATAGTAGTATTGGAAAGCTCTGACCATTTTCTTTTTTAGAAAAGTTATGGTTGCTGTCAGTGATTTTTCTGAGAATTCTCTTCCCAGCACCCCCCAGGTGAAAGTGAGATAACTGTAGCTTTCTACACTGTTCAGAGCAGACAGAACGTGACTCTGCACAGGAAAATAGATGCACAGAGAAAATCTACTGTATACTGGCATTTTGAATAGATATTTAAAAACTGAGAATCTGTAAGGGATGTTTTAGAAATGGTGAGATCCAAATATTAAGTAGATATGAGACACCTAAATTCTTATAGGCTTTTGACCTCGAGTTTAACGTAAAGCATTCGAGTAACTGCCCAGACCAAGTTCTGTCCCTTCAAATGTTATTAACTGAGTTCACCTGTAGTTAAGTGAAGCAACTATGTTTCAAATGGAAAGCTGACTTTATTTCTGATTCTTCTGGATGTAAACTGATGTGTGGATATAAAAGGTAAAAAAGAGCTACTGAATAAGAATGGTTAATAAAACCCACAGTTCTTATCTTTCTACCTAGTAAACTTAAGCCAGTAAGAGAATCATTGTGTTTGCAGCCCAGATAAAGTCAGCAAGAGAATATCTATATTATACTGACAGCAATGTAGAGCTGCACAAGCCAGCCAGAATAGCAGTCTGGCTCTGGCAGCTCAGAGTTCATCGCGTGTTAAAAAACTCCCTTCCTTGTGTAACAATGACATTTGTACAACTACAACCATATTGTCCAGCTCATGGTAGGCTAACAGATTTCTGAGATAATATAGTGAAATCTATATCTACTTGTATCTACTAAAACTATTCTACATATGGAATTACCACATTTTGCAAAGAGCTTGCAATGTACTTTAGGCGTCTCAAGAAAGATTAACATACATAGCAGCATTCTCGCAATTGAATTTCAACCATGTGTTTAAAATTAGTATAGTGTCCTCTCTTTAAGATGATTTAGTTGTCCAAGTCCAGCACAACTGCTGTAACCTCTGTGATCCTGTTCCTCCAGACTTTGCTGTTGGAGACTTTTTCTTGTTGTCTCCTCTATTCTCTCTATCCTCATGAGATTTTCTTCTGTATGTACAACTTTGCTATAAGATTATCAATGTAATTCATAACTTTAACAATTGATATTCATTATTTTCCAGCTTGTGTTTTCCTGATTTTTCTTTTTACTATGGAAGCACTTACCTTTAGTAACCATATACTACTTATAATAGAAACCATAAAAGTAGTCCATGGACATGTAAGATTTCTGTGGTCAGTGAGACTTGTTAATTTGTGCCAAGGAATGTTGTTCTATGTACTAATGTGCATTTCTGGGGGAAGACTCATTGCTTATCCATTCAAAGATTTCCCCAGAGTCAGACATTTTTAGGGCTTAGGACTTCGTATTCATAACGTTACAATTTCCTCCTTAAGATCTCCAATTCTGCTGACAATTGTGATCCTCCTTATATTGTATTAGCTCTCACATTTACAAATCACTGAATGTGTTCAGATATTTTAAGCTTGTGCAAAAAATTAAGGCCATCTTAAGAATTTTTTCTTATTCAAATTTTGCCTGAAGGATTTCTGTGCTAACAATATCAAGTATGTTGTCCCATCACACACTGAGTTCCACCATTCTTAAGATACAATTTCTGTTTTAGTTTGTGATATGAGCCCGTCGTCTGAGTTCATGTTAATCCTCCAGAACCCAGAGATGACCTGAATTTGTAATCTTTATATTTTTTACTGATGGTTATAAAGGCAGAACTGTGATGTACTCTCCATGTGCTGGTAGCTTTATCTTTCTTTCCTATGTTTTTATACTTTAAACTTACTTTAGGTGAATTTTTTCCAAGCATATTTGGAAAAGATGACCTGTCACACTATATAGAAGTGTGAACCTGGGGAGGGGAAAGCTGCTTAGCTGCTTGTCCTCATCTCTGTAAGAGAAATCAAGGCTTTTCCACAGCTATTAAGCATAATGTATTAAAGACAGTCTTTCTTTATGTTGCTGAAAAGGAACGTGGTTTTGAGTTAGCAAAAATGAGAAACACCTAACTTTTCTGAGTTTTTTTTTGTATTTGTCTTCACTGTGAAACCTTCTGGAGAGTTAAATCAGTTTTCATTCCTAGAGAGTAAAGTAAGAAAATAAGTTTAGGTTACCATGGAAGCCAGTGCATTTAATCTAACTAGGGAAGGTAGGCATTTTGCAATTTTTAAATTCTGCATCTGGGCTTCTGAATGCCAAAAAACAGATGACAGGCAAACTGGAGCTAACTCAAGCAGATTTCTACAGCAGTTTTTAACAACTGCCTTGTAAGAAAAGTGGGTTTTTTACTTAGTTTGTAGTACTTTTTGTAGGTAGTAGTATTAAATCCTACTGTAATAGGCTTTTAATAAATTTCCCCCTTTTATTTGTAAAAGTTCTTACAAGTCATTATAAAATAAATTGATGGTAAGGTGAATTTTACCTATCTGGAGGCCGATTGACTATCACTTCAGTAATTGCATGTGTTTTAATAGGACAGTTAACAACCACTTCCCCTGAGTACACAGCTTCAACCCACAAAAATGTTATCTCAGTAGCTAAGTACTGCTGTGGCTTGTTCTGACAAGGGTCTGATGCCTTGTTATGAACTTTGGTGGGTTCATTCAGAGCTCTCAGGGTGCCCTTCTGGCAAAGGGAAAGCAAGACTGAGGAATAAAAAAGGAATGTATTATTGCAGTGATAGTCTGATTGCAATTTTGATCATAATGCTTATTGTAGTTAAATTCTTCTTCTTAATACAGATGTGCCTGTAAAAATGAATTAAAATGTTTAGCTTATTAATCATATGCAATTCTGGTTAAGGTAGAGATTTTTCACTTGAATTGTGTTGGTAACAGTCTGTGGTCAGACAGTATTAAAACTGTGGCTAAACCAGACATATTTCAGTGAGACACTGGCCAATTGTAAATTTTAAAGTAGTTTCTATAAGAAGGCAGACAAGCATTTAATCCCTTCCCTATCAGTCAGAGAATCTTCCGTGCTGTGAGCAGTGCCTAGTCACATGTTTCTGAATGGCTATCTGTTCGCTCTGACCT
This sequence comes from Pyrocephalus nanus, assembly GCA_038380795.1. Classification (NCBI taxonomy): domain Eukaryota; kingdom Metazoa; phylum Chordata; class Aves; order Passeriformes; family Tyrannidae; genus Pyrocephalus; species Pyrocephalus nanus. Next base: position 16,864,304 of record CM076267.1, on the reverse strand, counting down.
TACATAGAGCAACAGAAAACAGATGTCTTATCGTTTTGCCAAGTTTCTTGCTTGAAATTTAGGAACGATTCCACACGCACAGGGAGGTTTTTGTTAATTTCTTTCAGATGATGGTAGAGCACTTTGCATTATGTAGGACTCCTGATCACCTCTTTCTACAGAAATAAATCTTAACAGTTGATCATTCCGGTCACTTTTATAAGAAATGCTGTATCTTACAGTCAGCTTATTATGTTAGTACTGGAAGTGCTCTTTAGGAAAAAGAAGCGTGGTACTCTGCAAAGAGCATTGTTCTGCATCTTTGCATTATTGTGTTCTGGACACACATCTGAAGGCGTTTGTTGAAAAAAGACTGATAGAAACTTGATGACTTGCACTGCTAAAAACAAGACTTTCTAGTTTCCTCAGTAATATAGATACTTACAGTAGCCCACAAATTCCTGGATATTGCCCATAGTCTGAAAATATTTAGCAATTTCAGTGTCTATCAGGACATGCTGACAGTTCTGTTAGCTGAGGAGAACCCTGTGTGAGATAGGAAGACTTTCAAATTAAGCAGTGTTCCTAAATTGTGTAGAAATAACATATATATATATAGTCAGTGGTTTATATTTTAATGGTGGCTTGCTGGCCCAAAGTAGGAGACTTCCCAGTGACTCTAGTAAATATTTTTGATCATTTCTATAAAATAATTCAAATAATTTCAAGATATTTAAGATTTCTTAGGTGAAAGAGGCATATACAATTTCGTGGATTTTAAGCACAGGAAGAAACACCTGCCTTTAAAGCATTTAGAATGATTACAGTGTGTAGGCAAGGTTTGGGCTGAGTTACATTGGAAGCTATTTTCACTGGTTTCACTTTTTTTGCTTCAGTCCAGAAGAGGAATTAAAAACTCAGATATCAAAGGAATTATTTTTGTCTTCTGAAACAGAATTGTAATAATCATGTGAACTAAGCTATGGTGAGGCAGGTTTCACTACGGAAGGAAGTCACAGAATCTATTAAACTCCTGCTTGCCAGAGAGAGAGAGAGGCATGAGTTAAAAAGTTTGTCTCTCTCCTAACTTCCTGAATTTTTATCTGTTAAACATTTTCCATGCCAAAATCTTGTATAAAAGCAAACATCTGTTTGCGCAGTGCCTTTTGTGTAAGATAGCATAAAGATGGATGGGGAGTCCTAGTTGCTAGTTGTGGTTGCTATTTGGAAGTCAGCTTGGAAATCCAGCATATTCTAAGGGGGAGGAAATAACTTGCTGCTTACAGTCATCCAGAACCTACCCAGATAACTGTTTCAAGGTTTAGTAGTCTTGTGGACATGACAAAAGCTGCATGGTGAAATAAACTGTAAACAGGAGGAGAGGAGGTGTCTTGCACATTAATAGGTATAATTTTCATGCTACCAAACTGTATAACATTCAAAATACTGTCTAGACAGAGTTCAGTCTTGCTTTGCATCTAACTTCCAACAGTAGTTGGGGTTGTAAATGAGTATTGTAAATGAGCCCTTTTAAGAATGAATGGCAGTCTCTTTTCTTTCCCTGCAAAGTGAAGATTTGTCCTTATAGCTGAACCGCTACTGCTTCCCAGGGTGGCCATGGGTTTGCACATGCAGTGCATATACCACCTCGGTGCACTGTGGAATGTGTTTATTGGCATTTCCACTATTTTGTTCTGGAAGAAATACAGATGGAAGAAATTTCAGCTTGTATTTCAGGATTTCAGTGAGACATCCTCATCTGCTGGCAGCTATTTTGCTTTTCCTCTCTCTCCCCTGCCTGCCATCTTTACCAGTTCTAGCTATAGATGTGTGAAGTGTCTTCAGCCTCTGCTTTGTCAAACGCTGTGGTCTGTATGTTCTGTCCAAAGATCAAAAGCAGAAATAACGGAATCCCTGGGAGCATTCAGGCTGTAATAGACTCTGACGTGGAGAAAGGGTCAGGAAAGCACGAATAAGTCCTTTCCAGTCAGCCATTCAGCATGTACTTGATCAAAACCCAATAGGTAATAATGGAAAATGCAGATTGTTTCATGGGCCACAAGTAAAATTTTTCCATCACAAAGTGCTTTCTGCTCAGAGAAAGCAATTTCCTTAGAATAATTTCCTCAGATGCACTTCTCTTTTCTCTCTGTTCCTAAGGGATTTGCAATGTGGGTTAGTGGTGAAGTTGCTAATATTCTTTCAAAGTGGAGCATTGCCTTCTCTAACAACAGCGTTACATGATTTTATGGCATGAAGTTTTCTCTAGGAGGCACATAAGTACAAGAATCTAATGTTCCAGCTTGTACAGTGAGTCGTAGTAGGTCCTTGTGTCCCTTTTGGCAAGGAAAGCTCATAGTCTCTCATCTCACATACAGTGCCAGTATAATGTGGAAGTCTGGTAACCCCTAGGCTGCAATAGGAGCCTGAGAGAAGGGGAATGTGCTCTACCCAGTCACCTGAACAGGCTTCTCTGACATTCTGCACTTAACTGAATTTCTTTCTCTGTTGGATGTTTCTGAATGTAAGCATTTATTTTTTTGCATGTAAATTACATTTTTATTAGTGTGAACAAAATGGGGCCTTATATTTCCAAGGGTTAGACTATCTAATGAGAACATTTTTATAATATAATTCATACTTTCTGTTATTGTACAGTAAAAAAATTAGCAAATTAGATGAAAATATGCAGAGTCTGACTTTCCAGCTTATATACTGTCTTAGGCTATTTAGGGAAGTTTTAGGATATTTGCATGAAATATATTTTACATCTTAAAATAAAAATAGTAAAAACTTCAACATTTTTCCTTTCAAATATCATTTGGAACTTCAGGAAATCATGCTGTAGCTACAATTGCAATTATGTAATGTTTCATGACTGAATCCTCATGTGAAGCTTTTGCTAATAGAACTCATTAAAGAAGGAAGCTAAGCTACATATCTCAAGTGCAAAGCAAAATTGCCTAATACAGTCAAAATAACTAACTAGTTTTAAAAATGTGAAAGCTGTTTTTCATCTCAGATTCCTGCCTGAGGAAATTTGAACTGAATGTCAAGATTTAACTACTGTAATGTAGGTTTTCCCTCATGGTCGAACACTGCCCAGCAATTAATATTAACGTCAGCTCTGGCATCTCAGTGAATCCATTTTCTTGCCTTCTCTCTCTGCTGATTTTTCTAATTTGAAAAAGAAATCAGGTATCCTAAGGTAATATGAATCCCAAACTTGTCTGTGCACTGCATAGACACATTTTGAGAGGGGGATGTTTCCACTAAATAACAAAAAGAAAATCATATGGAGTAGTCAAATGCCATTTGTAATAGGCTGTAAAGGGGCTTATGAGGGCAAAACTTTGAAGTTGGAAAAGTTCATTTTGTACGTATGTATGATTTCGGTGTGTCTAGGGATTACAGTCATATCAGTGGCATGGGCATGCACATCAGGAGGATATAATGGGAGAACGTTTCTTATGGATCCTTTGATGCTCAAATTTCTTAAAAAACCCTTATGGAAAACTTAAAAACATTAGCCCTTTTGAAATGAATGTGAGGCTTGGGGTAAAAATGAAAACCTGAAGGTTTTTGAGCGCAGAATTAGCTTCTCCATTTTTAATTTTCATTTAGTTTTTGAAACAGTCCCTAAAAGGTGCGACCTCCCACCCCATCCCCAATGCCTTTGTTGTTGTTTTTTTTTTTTGTTTGTTTTTTGTTTGTTTTTTTTTGTTTTGTTTTTTTTTTTTTTTTTTTTTTTTTTTTGTTTTTTGTTTTTTGTTTTTTTTTTCTTTCCTATGGAAAACTAACCCAAACTGAGAGGTGATACCCAAGATAGCAAAATAGTAAATTATGCAATATGCTACTAAAGGTACTCAGATATTATTAATGTAAGGGCAGTGTAAGCACAAATTGATGCCTAATCTCCATGAGAAGATATCACCATTCATACAGTACAATCACTATAGCAAGTGCTTCAATTCCAGTAGGCAAGTATTGTGGTTCTGTTTTTGTTTTCTGTTGTGATTCAAACTTTCCTGTAAGTCATTTAGCCTTCTTGTACAAAATAAAAATATATCGATGACTCTGCCAACAAATGCATTTGGACCAACAAATGTGTTCGGACAAGAGACAAGAGGCAGAAACTTATGCACAGGAAGTTCCACCTCTATACAAGGAGAACTTCTTTACTGTGCTGGTGACTGTGCACTGGAACAGACTTCCCAGCGAGGTTGTGGAGTCTTCCTCACTGGAGATATCCGAGAACCATCTGGACATAATCCTGTGCCACATGGTCTAGGATGACCCTGCTTGAGCAGGGAGGTTGGACCACAAGTGGTCCCTTCCAACCTTGCCTATTCTGTGATTCTATAAAAATTGTCTTTGTTTCAGGCCATATAAGAAAAGTGAATGTTTACATCCTGCAAAGACTTAGATCTATACAGGGAGCCACAATGATGACATCAAGGTTTTGCAGAACTCTAAGGGCCAAGTCATAGAAATCTGTGTAGATTAAGAATGTATTTCAGCACAGGGCAGGGCCACTGATTACCAGTATGAGAGAGATGCTCCCTAACCACAACTGGGAAGTCTGTAGACAAATGCTGGAAATAATAAATTTCAATAAAAATGTTTCTTTGCGATGACATTTGATGGTACGTACATAGATCACACACAGTATGTAGCCTAAGGTCAGGGAGATGGCAAAGATGTGACTGTGTTTGTCTCCTCCCTAATCGCTCATCTCCTGGCAGCCTTCCTCTCTCATTTTGTCTGTTTCTAGAGAAAGTTTTTGAAAGATTTTTGTATTGTCTGAATGCATAATGTAAAAGTTTGGTGAAAACTCAAAAAAGTTCATGTGTGGGAGAAGACAGGAGTGTCCCACTCACTTTGGTGTCATCCTATTCTTATGGTAGTATTTTGGGAATGTACATATTCTTAAATGCACTCTCTCATTTCTTCTTCACATTATTTTCTTATTTTCATTCCAACCTTTTCTCTCTTTAATTTACATCTGGCTTTTTTAGCTCTTTTAACCACTCTTGCATTTCCTTGTTTGCTAACTTGTTTTCTCTATCTCATTTTTCCTTTTTTTTCTTTTCAGAAAAATCTGAAACATGAACTTGTAAAATGGACTATAAACTAGTCAATTATTCACCTTTATGTCCGCTTAAAAATGTCATTGTCAGCAGTAATAGGAGAAGGGAACTTTCTCAGGAATGCTGCATGCAGTGACACAAGATGGAGGTCACTGATACTAGGGAAGAGTAGCCTTTAGAAAGGGGCCTGAGAAGTAAAAATCTGCACCAGAAGTTTTATGTAATTGGTGGTTTATTTGATATGCAAAATGTCAGTGATAACAACGATAACAATTGTTTCTAATTTTCTTTCAGCAACAAGAGCAAGACCCAACAAACTTATATATTTCTAATTTGCCGCTTTCAATGGATGAGCAGGAGCTTGAGAACATGCTGAAACCTTTTGGACAGGTTATCTCCACAAGGATACTGCGGGACTCGAGTGGGACCAGCCGTGGTGTTGGCTTTGCGAGGTGCGTCAGTGATGTTAGCCATGCTGGCAGCTTTTTTCCTTTTTATAATTGAAAAGGCAACAATAGGAGGAAAAGGCAGAAATTATTGAAAACATTAAAGTTTTTAAAGAGAAGGGAGATCTAGACAGAGATACCCTGTAGGGTTTTGTTAATTCTTCCTTTGGTAAAGCAAATATGGCTGTGTCTCATCTTGCTTAGATGGCTAAATCTTAATCTATTGCTCTTACTGGACAACAATCTAGAATAAAGGTTCACTCTAAACCACTTCCTTCCCTTCTCTGTACTTCTCCTTTTTCCTCTATCCCTGAACCAGTGAGCAAGAGTTATGCAATGCTTCACAGAGACTTCTGTGACTTTTCTGGCTTTTGAAGTTTGAATCCGAGACAGGAGACCAGAAGGAAGAACCCTTTCTTCCCCACCCCCTGCCTTTTATTTTCTTTCTTTTTCTTCATTAGCTCCTTAGAGAAAATGAACTCATCATTGCCCTTTGAACATCAGCCCTTTGAATTTTCAGACTCATTAACATGATGTCAACTGGGAAAGAAAATATTTTTATTCACTTACAGTAAATCTCATCTTAAAATATTTGACTGCTTTGTCAAATATCCCACCCAAATCAACAGAGAAAGTATTTTCCATAAATTAGTAGATACCTCCCAAATATTCTGTCCATGTGAGTCTACATTTTCCCTAGATAACTGAGTTAATTTTTCTGGGATCTCTTCATCAAAGCCTTTTCTGTGCCTTTCTAATATTTGTTTCTATTTATTACTAACTCCTGCTTTAAACCTTGTATAAAAATCAAAATTTAGAGGCTCTAAATTGAAGATTTCTATCATCAAAAATAGGGACATGCTTTGAGCAAAGAATTGGGATTCTCAAAATATGTTATAAAACCTCTGTGAAGTCCAATTCCAGTAATTCAGATGTTCAGCCAGTATTACAATAGCTCTGTATTTGAACAAGTAGCAGAATCTAAAATTAGTGCACAGAAAAGAACTGAACAAATTATGTCTTGTGAAGAAGCCAAAATTTTTAGGGTTGGTTTTCCTGTGAGTTGGCTGTGGGTATTTCACAGCACTGTGATTTTTATTTTTCTATTTTTTTTTTAATATCTTCCCTCCCAACCCCCTACTTCCCTGCTTTAATTGCTTTTCAGGCTGTCCAGTTTCAAGAAGGTATAATAAAGGAACAAAATAGGATAATATTCATTATCTGTGTTTGGAGTTTACCAAGTTTTCTTCCTGTCCTGTTTAAATAAATCAACAAGCATTTGTGATATTTTTGGTGTAAAATTAAGTGACATTTCTATTTCATTCATACACTTGTATTTTATATGTAGCTTTCACTTTTTGGTACTATGAAGGGTAGAATGCACAAACATCCAAGCTAAAATTAAGTAGGCATTTTGTATTCTTTCTTCTCCCTAAACTTGCTTACCAACTCCATCTTGAATCAGTGGCATGGTAGGAAAATATATTTTTTTTCTAATATAGCTGGATGTGTTTCAGAATCGCATGCAAAAGTCCAAAAGACTTAAGTGTATCCGAAACCTCACTTCTATTGAAGACCTTAAAAGAGATTAGTTTTCAAGTATTTTCTCAACAGTTTCTGCATTATGTGGTGTAAGTTTTATATATGCATAAATGTAAAGTTTTTTTATATACCTATTTATACACATAAATATACATAGTATACATAAGTTATTGAATAAGCTATTGCTTTTTTATCTAATTAGAACTTCTTTCCTTTTGCAAGGTGAACATTTTTCTTCTACTGGAACATTTTTGGATAAATATTAACTAAAGTTAAAATTGTCCAAGAAACTTGTAGACATTAAATATAGATTTTAATTTCTTGCCTTTGAGAGAATTTTATTAGGTTAATGAGGAGTAATGTATTTTATCAAGTCCAGACTTGAGTCTGAAACTGAATTATATTGTTTGTTTTATGTGAGACAAAAAAAATTAGATTTCTTTGATCCAACAATCCAAAACTTCTGAAATTTCTCTAGAAGGTATTTTTGGAATAATGAGGAAAACTTCTTGTTCAGTCTGGCATTTTGCTTGTTGTCTGTAATATATATTGTCAGCCTGTGCAGAAAGGCTATCAGAATTAAAAAGATGCCAAGACTTAGTAATCTTTAGTCCTGTTTTTTTGCTGCTGAGTCCATTGGCCTAATTTATGGATATGAAGTATAGAATTTAATGAAAAAATAAAAAGAAATTATCCTTTTGACATTACCATATATCATCTTGCAGACAGCTGCAAAATATATTCTTCTTTTAAAATAAATTTTGTTTTACTTGCACATCTCAGTCATCCACTGCAACTTAGCTCAAGCTGACATTTAGAGAGACACATCTACGCTGCAATGCAAGGGCGTAGCTGCAACCTCCGGAACCACTCCCAGACTGGCAGTAGCTCACCAGTAGCCTGCACAATCTATTAAGTCTGGATTTAACAGCCTAAGTGCACAAACCTGTTCAGGATTTTGGATACATTCTCAGTATCTATCACAGCTATTCTGCTATTGGTTCCTGTTTTGAAGGTAACTAGGAGACAATTAAAGAGGAGTCAGGTACATCATTTAGTTGAGATGATGTGTATAAGCTGAAAGCTGCAAAGTGAGTTTGGGTCATTCAGTCAGCCATGTTTATATTTGAGTTTATTACTCTTAAAATGCACAGACACTTCAGAATCCTTTATTAAGAGTGGCATTAACCTTTGTTGTGTGCATCATGGACACCAAGGGTTCAGTTATTAGTTACAGTGATTCAGTCTTTCTGCTTCTTTCAAGACAGCAAAGGTCCTTTACACTATAGCTGTCCAAGCTGCCTAATTTCTAAGTAAATAGGAGTATATTATTTTCAGTTTGGCACTGACTTTGGTCTCAGAGTGCATGAAATGTTAATAAGTTTAGTTTTATCTTTCTGAAGTTATTTTTTCTTAGAAAACATCTTCTCTATTGCTCACACATTGGAAAGCAAGCCACAATAGTGAAGTGAGAAAAAGCAAGAAATATACTTTGAGAAAAAGCAAGAAATATGCTTTAAGAAAAATCACATACATGGGATTCTGGTTGAGTGTTTAATTTATGTAAATTATTCTTTATTTTCTTAGGATGGAGTCAACAGAAAAATGTGAAGCAGTGATTGCTCATTTTAATGGAAAATTCATAAAGACACCAGCAGGAGTTTCTGGTACGTTGCATGTATTTCTAACAAGATGTATGAATGGGTTATTGCTTACATGCTGGAAGCCTGTTACACTGATTGTTGTATCTGGCTTCTCATTTAGAGACAGGCTTATTAAAATTAAACTGTGTCTTGTTGGTTGACTGTAATACTGACTTGCTTGGAACACAGTAAACCACTTTTCTGTTGTAAACCTTTTCTAGGAATCTAGTAATGTTCTCTCCTAGCAGAGAGACAAGCAGCTGAGATGCCTTAAGATAGCCATGCACAAATTTATATCCCACATAATCCCAGCTGAAGTCCGGAAACATATGTGTATCAGAACAGAATCTGACTGATTGCCCATGAACAGAGTTTTTTTCAGTGGCAAAAAAATGGTCTACTTTTGTCATCTGTTGATGATTTTTTCAAAGTATTTTCAAAAATTTATTTAATTAGAAGAAAATTGGGATCTGCAGCAGTGCCTGGTGCTATCATCCACTGAGGAGCTGCGAATCTCAAGTCAGTGTAGGCTTTGAGGTTCTTCAGGAAGCTGGAAGGAGGTCAACATAGAATGCTGCTTCTCTGCATTTTGCCTTGCACAATATTTCTAGAAGGCTATGTAGTACAATTTTGTTGCCACACCAAGTTCCTCATCAGTTTGCTTTGTCAGCACTGTTCTAAGAGACAAAATATATATTCCATAAACACTGAAAAATGAGGAAAGGAAATTCAGAGCTGCAGAGTAAAATAGAAAGTAAAGAGGACAAGAAAGAAGGAAAGAATACATGCCTGACATTCCAGCTAGCTTTCAGTAACCATTTTAATGAGAATTCCAAGTGGGAATTTTACAAATTACACTGTAGATGTGGTTGCTGAAGCTGCCTTTATCCCACTGCTGAAATGTTGTCTGTAGCCAGACCCTGTCCCCAAGGAGGAGGAAGGTAGCCCTCAGCAGGCAGACAAGAATGCAGCTTGCTTAGTAAAACTACATACATGTCTCATCCCTGACAGATTGCACCAGTTTGAGGCAGTCTGTGGTGCAGTAAGGATGGAAAGTGCTTTGGAGCACAGGAAACCACTCCCTTCAGCAATACTAATCTAATGCAGGGCTTTGACTTCCCTGGCTGGGTTTTCGCAGACCGTTTGCCTTGGGATTAATTGCTGAGATTATTTAGTTAAAACTTTGTTACAAAGTTTTGTTAAATTTAGGCACTCTGTTACATTTTTTACTTTGTTACTTTAGTTACATTTGTTAACTTATTATATTTAGTTAAAATGTTGCAGCTCCTTCGTAGAAACAGACATTAAAGACAGTAAAAAACTGTAACAGAACCTCCTATTAGTGTTTTTTAGTTTTTTAATTTTTGTTTTCACTTGCATTTTCCTCTTCTCAGTGAATGAGCCATCAAGCATGTCACTGCTAATCATATTCTGTCTCTGGTGGGTCATTGCTGAAGCTGCACCCTTTTATGGTTGGGTTCAACCAAATAGAAATGAAAAAGTCACTGCATGGAATTGTAAGAGCAATTGTTGCTGTATGGAAGAAACATTTACCAGAAAAATGTTAATAATTTGCATCAAGAAATTTTCACAGAACTGTCCATTGTCTGAAAGTGGAAACTAAAGAGAGATCTCAAGATTTAATCCACCTCACAGACTTTAACTTCCAATATTTACTTGGCAAAGTAATTATCTAGGCTTTCTATCTAGAACAGGAGAAGAAACACACACCTCCAGAGACTGGTGATATTGTTGCTGTCAGCAGTTCTTGTGATTACAAAGAATGTCTAGATCAGTCACTCAAATAACTCTAAATGTCTGTAAGTCAGTTAAGTGGCATGAGTTTCACCTTCATGATAGTGAAAAAGAGACAAATAATTAAGTACATAGCGGAGTCATGAGAACATTGTTTTTTAAAGAACCTCGATTTTGTTGCGTGAAGTTTCATTGCTCCTTGCAAAGGTTTTTATGGAGTTCAAATTCTTCCAGGAGTTCCTTACCACACAAAAAGCACATGTCCAGTAATGCAGTGATATTAGAGAATTCAACTTATGCATAATAATATGCTGCAGTCTGCCAAAAAGTAGGGCAGAGTCATGGTGCAACTGTGATCTTGGACTACCTGCACTGAGAAAAGTGGTTGTAGTGGGAAACCTCTTGGACAAACAAAGGTTAGGAAAAGGTTTTGAAATAGATTAGCATCTTTTGGGCTTATGGAGGAGCAAGTTCAAAGACACGCAAAATAAAATTGTAGAACTGGAACTATGTTTAAATTAAAACATTGTGTCCTAGAAACTTAGCTAAAATCAGCAAAGGGAGCTGGCTTTAAAAACACTGTTATCAGGATGAAGAGGGTAGGAGAGACAGGCCTGTAATGAAATAGGTGTGGGAGGAAGAACATCTGTTCAACAAAAACATGCTTTCATAATGCTGCTTTGTTATTTTAACTAAGTTTGGGTTTAAATGGAAGAATGGGTTAAACGGTTATAAGAAGCATAGATGAAACCTCCTCTGGAGCATGAGAAGACAGAACAGAAAAACCTATAAGAATCTGAGAAGGCCAAGGATAACACAGCATGGTCACAAAAGTGTTGACTCTAGAGCTGAGGAAGTGATGATGCTGAGCAAGCTAAACCCAGGTGTAACAGGCTATTCAGGCTTTATTTAGGTTAATGAAATATATTCAATATTTAGTGTGTCCTTGTTTGTCTTCAGTAAAGAACAAGAAGTGTTACCTTAGAGAGCAATTTGAAATGCACTGCAAGTTGTTATAATCCTAGAGCTCCTAGGAATGATGTATTAGTTTCACTCTGTTGTTGGGGCTTGTACTTTTTTATGTAAGTTGTTGTAATAGTTTGATATGTTTTATGCACTATGACTTCCTCTCTTGTTCTCTCAAAACTTTAATTTTTGTACTTAATTCTCTTCTCAAATGAACATTTATTACATGGTTTCTGTAATCTTAAAGTAACCTTTGCATTTAGTTCTACTTTTTAAAAGAAACTATTAAAGAACTTAAAGAAGAACCTAAAGAACTATTTTTTTCAGTGAATTTTAAAGCTTTTCCATTCTCCTGTAAAATGTAAACCTCATGATGTGAATTGCAGGAAACAGACTAGACTAGTACAAGGAGCCAGGAGATGTGTAGTGAGAGCAGAGCAGCCTCCCTCCCCTAAAGATGATACAAATGTTCACTGTGTTTTTGTTTTTGTATTGGATCCCTAATGATTGTAGAAATGATCTGCTAGGCATCAGCTTGCAAGGCATCAACTCCCTATCACAGTAGCATGTAGCTGGTGATGATACGTGAGAATAATTATGTAAATGATTCTGTAAAGCAGTTGTGCTGCTTTACAGCTTTACGTAAGATGTATGTCTGAGCGTATTTGTCTCATATTTAAAATTAAAAATTTAGGAGTTGAAAAGTTACAGAAGTTTTATGCCTGTTCTAAGGGCTTTGGAACCTATTTCTTTATATTTAACATATTTTTAATATTTCTTCTTCTGAAAAAGAATGGAGGTGATTTTTTTTTCTTTAATGGCTGTAGGGTAGAGAGTTCTTTTGCTTAGCATCCCATACTATTTTTGCTTTACAGGAATGGCTGCTTATGGCAATGATCATAAAAAATCATAGGTTATCCATGACCCACCCCTCTCTTCCCACTTACAATAAATGTATTGGTCACTCAGATTATGTTCTAGGGAGGAGATTGAGAGTGTGAGAGCCCTGTTCCTGCTTGTGCTCTTGACTAGACTAGGAACAGGTCCACCAGGTATGGTAGACACTACTGTTTGAAATGATTCTGATCTTAGACATCTTTCTAGTGCAAGGGAGGAGTGCAGTTGGAGCCTGGAAGTAGCTGTCTTCTGTCAGTCATTTTCGGGTGTTTTCTGTTTGCTTGCCTTTACAAAATATCCAGCACTGAAGATCTCTGTATAGTGAATTTAAGCCACCTGACCATAAGTTCACATTTCTTAGTTATCTTTCACACATTCTTTAGAAATAGTCCATGAACCACAGCCTGAAAACCACTGCTAAAGGGTACCAAGAGCTCACAGTGCAGATGTTACTCCTGTTAGTCACATTGAAGGCAGACGAACCAAAATTTCATTTATTAGATCAAGACCCTTTTTATTACCTCACTAAGGTTGTGGGTTTGATCCCTGTATGGGCCATTCACTTACAGTAGGATTTGATGATCCTTGTGGATCCCTTCCCATATTTTGTGAAATCTGTGAATTAGAAACGTATACTGCTCTAACTCCCATAGTTTGCAATTGCTGCTTAGTTTTAAGAAGGAACATAGGGATCAAAAAGAAAAATATTTCTCAAACTGACTTGAAATATACTTCTGTGGCAAATTATTAAAGCAATGGAACCCCAAGCATTGTGTTTAAGTGGAGACAAGGATAGTGAAGGGTATATATTTAATTTCTCTGTAAACATATAAAGCTGCCCTGATCTTAGGTTGTATAACTTCTTTTTAAATTCACACAGCCTTTGGCAAAATTTCTAGCTATACAGGCTTGCTCTATCATTTAAGTGATGTTTTAATGTCAGAATTCATTAAGTCCCATATGCTCTACACTAAAAAATAAGCAATGAAAGTCAATAAAAGATGCTGTTTAATTGAAAACTGGCTAAAGGAACAGCATTTTCAACTATTTTATTGTATTTTTTCATATCTGAAGTCAAAGTATATTGAAAAGTTGATAAAGTTAGCCATGTAAAGTCAAGGGTGTAAACAAAAATTCCAACAAAGAACATAGGTTTTGTTCTTGCATTTATAGTATCGTCTGCTATGTATTTGCGTAAACACTGAATTAAGACAGAACTTTAATGTAGAGATGTGCATAAAGTGTGTACAACAAGGAAGAATTTACTCTCTGGACTAATATTGCATTCATATCTCTCTTCTCTAAAAATTTTAGCCCTAGAGGAGGGTGATTCAGGGCAGGAGGAGGAGGTCAGCCCTTTCCACACCCAAATTTTAGGGCCCTGACCTGCTGTTAAAGAACAGCAAAGCTCACAGTTGCAGTTAGAGATCACCTCCATAGCTGCAGGCATCCATAAATTAGTGGGAGTCTTGGTTTTCATTAGGTGTCACAAGAGTGGGCACGTAAATATGGTGTCTTAGCTGCAAAAGCTTAAGTCCACTGTAAGTTGTAGCCTTTTACATTGGCTCTCTCTCGGCTGCGAATCCAACTCTGAATATTTATACTCTGTCTTTTGGTCTTGCACATACAAACAAGTCACTGAATGATTAATGATCCACTTCGTCACTGGGACTGCATAGTTCCCAACAATTAAACAATAAAAATGACTCTCCTTTCCTTCCTGGACTACAGAAGATTGCTTGACTAGTTTGTACAGCTAGTTAGAGTTCTTTGTTCAAATATGTATCTATTATAAACATCTTATGTGCAAGAGAGAGAATATGTTACATATTGGTGAAAAATATGACATAAGGTAAGCTGAAGAAATAAACTTCAGATTTAATTTTGAAGAGAGTAAGGACTATGTTCATTCTTTGGTGGGAGGGAGATCAGTAGATCATACTTGGCTCCCCTGAAGGTTTATCTCCTTCTCATGACCCTCCATCCGATGATCATCAGTCATTGTGTTGTTGAAGGAATGGACACAGTAGCATTTGGGTCACATGTATGGAAGAGCAGCCAAAAACTGCAGTTAGGCTTTCAGTTGGAGCAGTTCCTACTATCAGATCTTGAACCAGAATCAGGGAAGGCCGACGCTATAGAGCCTGCTTGCAACAGCTGAAGGTATTAAATAGATGGTCTGCATTGGTTTTTTTAATGCGAGTTGGAACATTCACAGCATTTGGCCTCTTTCATGGGTGTAGTGAGGAGCAAGAGAAGGTGGAAGATCAGAGAAACAAGGGTTCCCATGACCAGATCCATATTCAGTAAGATTGAGTACTAACTTCTGGTAATCACAAAATTATGCCTTTTTAAAAGTGAGTTTTTTCATTGCTGAAGGTTTTGGATATTACATATGCAAAATCCAATACATGTGGATAATTCTTATTCCATTTTTTTCTTCCTCTTTAAATTTGTCAGGAGAATTTTTACAATGCCCCATAGAATATGTTTAATCATCTAAAATTTAACTCTTTTTAGTTATCTACTGACAAATCAGATTTATTCTTAAAATAGGTTTTCATGAACATTTTATTCAACAGTTGGACAGGTTTATTCTGATTTTTTTTTTAAATATCTTAATGTTGAGACAATAATGGGAAATATGAGCACAAATAATGCTTTCAGAGAAGTATTTTACAATTAATTATGGAGATTTTTAGTGAAAGCATAATGCAGCATTAAATAAAACATTTACTACCTGTGAGTGCTATAATACAGAATCACAGGGCTAGAAACATTTAGATACTTTCTGATGTCTTTCTAAGCTGTTCTCATGCCAATTTCTTTTAACTTCATCCAAAATTTTATAGTATATATTTTTGAAGTCACATATGCTCTCCACAAAACTAGATTTTTAAGTAACGTATAAGTAGTCAAAGACTTACGGCAGTTAGCTTCAGTATTTGGATCTCCACTCTCTGTTTCTGATGAATTTTTTTCCCTCACTATGTAAAATCAATTAAAATAGTTTCCTACAAGAACCTGACAATTTTACCCATATTGACTACTGTATTCTGAGATTAACTCCTCTTATTTTAACAGAACTGTATTTGATTAAAATGCTTTGTGCTATGACCAAAGTTATTAGGTCATTGACTTCTATAAAGTAACATCAAATTGTCCATCAGCATATGTATATAATACCTTTTTGCCCCAAACATGCTGGGACAGAAGTTGCTTTGCATGATGAAAGACTCCAAAGCAAAACTCAGTTCTGGGAATGCCAAAAATCCACTCAAAAAAGCAAGGTTTGGAAGACAATATTCTTCTACTTTAAGGGTTCTTTTATTTCCTTGTTCATTTACTCCACTATCAATAGGTCTCCAATACTTTTTCCAGTGTCATTAGCCTAAACTTTTCCTGGTTTATTTTATGATTATAGTCTTTTAATTACCATTCTCTTTAGGATAATACATTTTTAAATATTTCCATTGTCATGTTTAATATTATAGTCTGACTCTCATGTTAAAGTGATTTGCCTGCTGTATAAGAGCACACAGGTAGGAAAGGTGCAGGTCTCTGACCTGTGTGGTCAGTGTTGGACACAAGACAGGGAACCACACACCAGTTCTGTCTCCCAGTTCATTCCTTTTTTATAGAGAAGGTAGAAGTATAACCAGAGCTAGTGTTTTAGCTGTGCCATTCAAAGCCAGGGATGACTTGACTTGGTTAACGCTGGTTTGTGTCAGAGTTTTAAAAGTCAAGCTCTTTGTGAGGTTATGTGTCTCTGAGGTTTTCAGTAACAATCATCTTTTGCAAATGCAGACAGAGTGAAGAGAGATCAACACTGACCGTGGCTATAGATTTTGTTGAAAATTTTTCTTGGGGTTGTTTTTTTTGCAGGTGGCCTTCCCACCCCATGTGTTTACTCTGCATTTGGAAACTTGTATGTTTTCAGGTCCAGCCATGTCTCATGAAGATGTTTCCAAACAGAGAATGACTGGAGGAGTGTCATGGTAAAGCTTAGACAGCTCATGTGTCAGGAATTACTGGCAGAGAAGCACTCACATCTAAGTCATACCAGTGCTTCCACCCTGTGATTAGGGAGGGTGTGGTGTGATGTAGTAGAGCTGTGCTTCAGCCATAGGTACTTGGAAGCATGGAAGGTAGTAACAGGGAAAGAAGGAATACTATGCAAACTTTTCCACTGTTTTAATTCTGACATTAAAAATTGAAGTCATGGTCAGGAATTATATTAGGCAAAATAATAATAACAACAACAAAAAAAAAAAAAAGTATGGTAATGCTGTTTCATGTCAGTATGCAAAATCCCAAAAGAACGATCTTGAAGAATTTCTGGTTGCATTGTGTATTCGTTATAGAGCAGAGATAAAATGGGAATGGACAATTAGGACATTTTTTCGGTGTAAGATGGAAGAAGATAAGGGTACCCACTCCACCCTGCTGTCTGGAGTAAGTGGACATACTGTGCCAGCTCTTCTGGCTATTCTGGATGAGCAGAAGTTTGGGGATGTTACTGAAACTTCCAAGGGATGGGGAGAATATATTATAGGCCTTTGGCCAGATTTTTTTCTCCACCCTCTTTAGATATACCTCTAGAGAGGCAAAGCTCAGAATTCAAATGACAATTCTTGTTCATCCCCAGCCCAACAGACACATAATCAGGATATATACAGACCATGTTTCTTTCCAACAGGTTTTAGAGCAGTAGTTTAAAATCAAGGATATAAGGCATTCCAGATGCTCTGTTTGTGTGTGGCAGCTGTCCTTGTGCTATGCAGAACAGTTGTTGATGCTGTAGTATGAGTCTGTGTTATTTAACTGCTTTATTGGGAATATAACTTAAAAATCATACATCATTTGGAGAGCTGAACACTTGTGTAAAAACATTACTTCAACTAATTTTTCTTCTTTCTTCTCAGTTCCTGCAGAACCTTTATTGTGCAAGTTTGCCGATGGAGGACAGAAAAAGAGACAGAATCAAAATAAATACATACAGAATGGAAGAGCATGGCACAGAGAAGGCGAGGTGAGACTTGTAAGTCCTCCCTTCAAGCTTTAGTGTGGGTGTGCAATAATGAATACTTATGAAAATGATAGGCATTGAGACTTCTTGGCTTGGGTCTTTGGCATATTAACAATATGCAACCAACTCTCACCTGACAGTTTGCAACTCTATAAAAAATACTTAAGTGCATCTTTCTTTAGAGGAAAAAAGCAAAATGCAAAACACTGAATCCTACCTTATGAAAGTGAATAATAAAATGTCCTTCAAGTTGGTCATATTATAAACTTCAGCTTTCTCATACTATAAAACTACCAGAAACATAACTTTATTTACATGTAGTAAATAATCCTTTGATCTATGCAGCACTCAAATGCACATCACTTTCACAAGATTAAAATAGTATACCAGTGCAATGCAGCAATAATTTTTTTTTTAGTCAACATTCATGTTTATCTTTAATGTTCAAGATAATAGTTTCATAGACTTACTGTGGTTAGAAAGCCTAGACACCTCATTTGTATTAGACAGAAAAATTCAAATGTGTCTTCTGAAAAACTGCACTCCCCATTCATATAGTTATATATTGGAGGCAACACCCTAACCTAATCATCTGCATGCCCTGACTCTCAAACATACACATGTTCTTTTAGCCAGGTATTTCCCAGACTGCATTTTGTTCCTCACGATGGGAACATGAAAACCTGTATTCACAGTCAGTATCGCCAATTCTCTTCACTATATAATTACTTCTGTCAATTAACCTTTCCCTAAGTTATGGTAATAAACTATTTCAATACAATTTTTCAGTTAAAAATAATACAACTAAAGAAAGAGTAAGATAAATAAATTATTTTGTCAACTCTATTTTTTTCTACTTTTTTTAAAGGCTGGAATGACACTCACATATGATCCAACCACAGCTGCTTTACAAAACGGGTATGTTGAATAATGGCCCAGTAATTCAAAAAAATGTTTGCATTATGAAAGATGCAGAGAACTGGCATTTAATAAATATTTCTGCATTTTCTAGATTTTATCCATCACCCTACAGTATTACAGCAAACAGAATGATCACTCAGACATCTATTACGCCATATATTGCTTCTCCGGTTTCCACATACCAGGTTTGTATTTAGAACTTGGGTGAAATGGTTCATTGGAGCTTGCGTTCTTATCAGCTTACAGGTTTATCAGTAGTTACATCTGGTTTTATGAATTCTCCAATAATGTTTCATTTTAATGAAGTGTCCTCTTCATGCTATACAGCATGAAAGTGACAGCCTTGAAACCACTAGAGTGTGTGTTTCAGGAAGCACAGCAATGTAATGAGATGCAGGATGTCTTGCAAAACAAAGTCTCTTAACTTCTGCTGATGACTAAGGTATTTTTACCCACTTCTGCATTTCATGTATGAGTTTTCATTTTCTCTCAGTCAAGTTCTTTTAATGTCAACAATATATCTTTAAAGTAATTATTCTTTGTTTAAAACCTTCTTTATTTAATTAAATGAATTTTCAAAGATATTTTCCACGCATTTTGAAATTTTCTTCGTTTTGTTGCAGAAAGCCTGACAATAATGTGTTACATAGTTGTACTAAGATGGGTACAGAAACTTGCTTGACATTAGAGAAGGAAATTTGAAAAAAGATTTCAGAGTTATAATTACTTTAGCATTAAAATTCAGTGGTTTTCTATTAGGAGTAAAGTATTTAATATCCTAGGATATTTGTTTCTAAACCAAAGGTTACTTTATTTTGAACAAAATTAAAACACAAATCATGGACATTTTTGTTTTTGGAGCTCAGCCCAAAGCTCTCTGAAGAGGGATTTTGATAGGTGCCATCTTGAGTCTCCATAAAGGATATTGATAAACAATTCAACGTGCTGGACATTATTTGGAACAGTTTTAATACTTTAATATAAATCTCTTAGGAATGCTCAGATTTAAGGCATCATACAAGTAACTTGCATTTAATGCAACTAGTATAGCAGTCTTAGATGTATGCTCTGTAATTACTGCTGGAGACATGTCAATTATCCTGCTGTACACAAAATGATGAGCTATTTTGGCATTTTACTGCTTTACACATAGATGAAGTAAACATTGGTGATTCAGGTCATAAATGACCAAAACTAATTAAATTTAGAAAATTCTTACCTCTCTATGTCAGGGGAAGGAGAAGAGGCTGTTTGCTCTTTAGTGAGAGTCATGCTGAGTTTTCTGACTTACTGTGTGTAAGAATAAATATGGAAGGCTATGTAAAGGGCACATAGAAGGCTAACAGAGGCACTCTGGGCCATTTCCTCAGTTTTTTCTTGCAGAATTTTCCATTTAGCCTTCCATTTTAAGTGAGAAGAATGAGGAAGAATTGTCTAATATTAGTGTGGAGTTCTAATGCCTTCTTGCATGAGCAAACTGTTGTGTAGGAATTAAAAGTGTTCTCTACTGCAAAGGGCAGCTGGATTATTTTTATATTAATTTCTGAGGTAACTTATGCAACACAATGTTTGCTCTCAGCAGACAGTACTAGTACTGTATTTTTCAGTATATTGAATCATTTTGCTTGGTACAGCAATATCTCAGAAACTGCAGTAAGTTCTTACCCAGAAAAAAAATTCCAGTAAAATTAGCTGCTATCCTTTATTAAAATATAAACTATTTATCAATATAAGACTCTCTAATATTCAGAATCCAAGCAAAAGTTGTGAGTTGGCATGGAAACATGCTATTTAGGAATACAGTATTGTTTTCTGAGTTTATTGAGATAGGCAGACCACAATCCATTATGTGTCCAGAAATGTAGTTAGCCATATTTCAATATACATAGCATGCTTAAATTATTGTGGATGGAGTTATTAATATCATTATGTTTGAAGTGCCACAGTAATTGGAATTGAAAATTAAATTGAAGTATTCTGTACTGTGGAGGAAGGAGGTTCTTGGCCAGAAGAGTTTCACAATTTGAGTATTAGTCACATCTTCATTACTGATTACTCTCACTGAAACCTGTGGCATTCTGTCTTCCACAGGTCGTATCACACAAGCATGATTTATTTATTTTTTTCTTTGAGGCATGGTATAACCTGCTCCTAGATTTATTCTTATTAAAGGTAAACAAGTTTAATAAAGTTTTAGCTGCTCCCGTGTACCCAAATGACTGTACTGAGCCAGTTACTATCATAGTGTAAATTAGCCAAAGCTTTAGTCACGGTGTACCAGTATTTTTGCCATTAAGATTTTGCCTGAGGAAAGGGAGTGTTCCAGTCTTTTCCACTCCATTTTTGAACTCCTGTTTGCTCTTTTCCTGATTGAAAAAGAAAAAAAAATTATTTTGATTTGAAAATCAGTACCAAAAGAAGGCAAGAAATATTTCCATCTTTCAGAAAATACCTCACCTGGATTGTTTTCAAAACTGTGTGTCTTCCTGTCCTGTTCACAGGACTCTGGGAATGAATGGTAGATGTGTTTACAGGGCTTTAAGTGTCCAGCAGCAGTGGTGAGTCAGATCTCTGTGTGTGCAGTGTAGGTCAGAATCCTGCCTTATCCTACACACCTGCCTTATCCTCTGCACCTACAGCAAGTGGGGAAGAAACATTTTTCTTCTTACTTTTAATATTTCCTGCAGCACAATTTTTGAATGAGCTGTTTCAACTAGGTCTTTTTAACTAGTATAACTGTTAAAATCATTAGTTTACCTTTTTAATTTACTTTGCCGTGCAAAGTTAGGCATGCTACCATCACAATTGGCTGATCACTGATTTTGGAGAGAAAATGCTTGTTGCAAGAGCAGGAATGCTCATCAGATCCTTTTTTTCTTTCTGTGCTTTGGTAATAACATACCACAGTGTCTTGGAGCAGAACAGTTCTCCTAATTCTTCTCTTTTTTCCTGGAAAAAGATTGCAGCAAAATTCCTGATTTCTTTTTCACTTGTGAAAATACAATAATTTATTTTATTCTGATCACACTAAGAGGCAAATGATGTTATACCATCTAAGATCCCAATTACTTTTCCACAAAGGAGTTTCAAAGACAGATGGTGCCTTCTTTTTCAAGATAGCAGAAATCTGTCAGTTATCTATTTGAACCCCTTCAGTGTACTTGATAAAGTTTCTGAAACCTGCACTAAAAACCAAGTATAGTGTTCTGCAAGGTGTATGTGATATTGTCTCCAAATCTTGTCTCTGATTTACAGGTACAATGAATTCATTTTTTATAGAAATACAACATTGTTCAGAGTGATTAATTGGATTAAAAAGGTTAATAAATAAGGGAGAGGGCTTGCTAACATGATTTATTAAATTATTACTGTAACTTGGAGTATTCAGGAAAAGAATTAATAAAATGAAAAATAAAATACCAATTTTGTTCTAGGTTCAGAGTCCTTCTTGGATGCAGCCTCAACCATATATAATGCAGCACCCAGTAAGTTTTTATTCTTCTCCATTGTTGTGTTACTCATGGTATAAATACTTTATATACTTTAAACAACAGGAAGTAGGTCTATTCCTGCCCAGTTACTTTCAGATTTGACAATTACATCATGACTAAATCAGAGATCAAAATGAAAGGGGAAATTAAGATAGTAAACCTGAATTGGGGCCTCATTTTATCAGGCAAAATAAAAGTACCTTCAGACTATCAGGCTGATGAGGACCATTAGAATTACCAAGTCATACAGAGAAATATTTGGTGGGTTTTCTGTTTGTTTAGGATTTTTGTTGGGTTTTTGTTTGTTTGCTATATTTTTACTTTAAAAACACTTCACAAATATCATTTTATAAACTGCTTATCTTTCAGGAGCTGAAGTTGAAGACCCAGAGTTTTAGAATAGGTCTACCATAGTTCAGACTGGATAATTTGTGAAAGACAGATGGATGTAGTGATATAAATGACATTATGGGCACTCAGTTGAGAAAACCTGCATAGCCTGTTCTGGCTTTACCACTCATGAGTAATGCTAGTCTCCCTACACTTTTGGCTGTACCAGACTGTCAGGCATTCTAATCTATACTCTCCCATGATATTTTGCTTCTTGTCTATGTCATTTGCCAGTTAAGTACCATTATATCTGACACTTACTAGGTTTCTTGAGATCAGCATTACTATTAATACCAAGCAGTTTAATATATGCACTCTGGTAGTTAACAAACACGTCTGTTTCCAGATATAGAAAGGACATGGTCTTGACTTTAATTAACCTCTTCATGCAGATTATAGAATGTAAATCTACTTGGTAGAATATTTTCTTCTTGGGCATGCAGAAAAGGTAATGCTGAACCAGAACACCCTCTCACACACCTAATTGTTGTATTTGTGGTTTTTGATGTTAAATACACACACAACAGGTTTTAACTTCCCTTTCTATCAACACAGATTTGCATAAAAAAACATCTTGCAAATCATGCTGGGAAAGACATAAGTTGATATCTTACAATGCTACAAGATGAGATTTCAAGTTGAAAATAAAGATCTAGATTCTTGACTGAAGTTGAGTTTTGGCCTGTGCAAAGACGGGTGCTGTCTTGTTCGTTTGCTTTTCAGAGAAGCCTGCAGTCTTCAGACAGGAAATTCTTTCAGTGTTTGATGTGCCCGTGACTCATTTCTTCTACACTGATCACATGGTTGTTTATCCAACTGTATTCTATACTTCTTTTTATTTTCTCTTTTTTTTTTATTTTAAGGATTAGTTATTAATTCAAAACATTGGCTTTCAGTACACTGCAATTATTTCTGTTAGTTCTGAGTCTCCATCAATTTTAATCAACATCTTCTGCAAGCATAAGTCAGGCAAAGTATTTGGAAATGTGTTTTTGTGGAACATGATTGGTAAAATGAAACTTCTTGATAATCCTCCATTTCAGTTAACTGTGAAAGCCTTCTAAGTGTGCCCTCCATATTTAGAAATCTAGAGTGTTCAAAAATTCAGTGTATAATTTTTATGAAGCTGACATAATAGTGCAGAAGTGATAGAAATGTCATCACAGCAGCTAAGTATTTAGAATCAGCATTGCTAACTCACTCTGCTGAAATCTGTGTGCTAATGAACCCAGCCACTAAGTAGGGCAGCTGTTTTGTGTGTGAACATCGCATGTGATGGGTAGGATTCTCCCAACACAAATATTCCTCCAAAGCCCTTGTTCCTATATATGAGATAGAAGTTTCTTCCTAAAGCGTGAAATTCCAAAGCTTAAGCTAAGTGAAACTGTACCTGGTAACGTGTGCAGATTTTTGCTTTCAAGTTGGCTTCTGGTTAAACTCATATTTTAAAAAGCGTTTTCAACAGGTCTCTCAAGTGCATTGCACATCAGCTGCATGCACAATGGGAAGGCAATGCAGATCTTGTCAAACTGCGAAACACAGATGCTCGAGTAGAATATTAAGAATGCCTCAGATCTGCTTTTTTTGAATCAGTGCCTGGGATTAAGGAGAGTTCTTGTGGTATATCCCCTCCAAAGGATAGTCCATACTTTGACTGTCAAATCAAAAATGAAATTAAAATCTGAGTGTTGCAACCATTTCTTTCCATCTGTGTTTTAACAGGGTGCTGTACTGACTCCCTCCATGGACCACACCATGTCACTACAGCCTGCATCAATGATAAGCCCTCTGACGCAGCAGATGAGTCATCTTTCATTAGGCAGTACTGGAACAGTACGTAGCAATTTCATACAAAATAAAACTTATGCCTGTGCAGCTTGCATGTAGAAAAAAAGTAATCCTTTAAGTCATCTTTTATCCAATAAACTACTAAGAATTGTCTCCATTTTAAAATCATATTTAGCAGGTTTTATTGAGTCTATTAGCTGATCAGAAATTGGAAATGAGTAAATAAAAATAGATCAAAGCTAGTGAAAGGAACCGAGGAAGTAACTTCAGAGTTGCATCGAAAAAATTAAAATAATTCGTTTTACTCTTCATATTCCTTTCTTCAACTCTGATCTCTTAAAGTGTGGAAAGCACATCAGAAGAAGAGATGCAGGCTAGCTTCTAAACTGCAAGATCTTTCTTTTCTGAGCAAATTAAAAAAAGAAAATATAATTGGGATTAACAAAGAAGGAAAGTCCTTTACATAGTCTTTGAAGTCTAAACTTGAATTTTCTCAAATTAGATATGTGAGTCTTCTGGAAAGCCTGTCTATTTCAGACACAAAAGTCTTTCTCTCATGTATGTTGCTATAGGGAAAAGATCAATATCTATTAAACAGTATCATGATAGGTATTTTGAATACTCTTAAATTTACACTGGGATTTAACTCAACATAATGGACTCTGTCTTTCTAGTACATGCCAGCCACAACAGCTATGCAAGGAGCCTACATCCCCCAATACACACATGTCCAGACAGCAGCGGTTCCTGTTGAGGTTAGTATATTCTGTCAAAGAGCAGAGAAAAGAAATATGATTATGATTTTTTTTTTTTGCTAGGAAAATTAATGCTTAAAGGCAAATACTGTAATTGTGAATGTACTGTGAATGCAATTTATATTAAACCCATAAAATATCATTATTCTAAACTAATAGCTAATATTATAATAAGGAATGACCTGTATTTATGGCAGTGCAGTACTTGGAGCAGTCTCCTCTACGAGCATAGTTCAGGCAAACCTTGTTTGTGTTTTGTGAAACCTAACTCCAGTAGGAACAAGATAGGGAGTGTATTGTAGTTTTGATCTTTCATTTAGTTTACCTGTGAGAAAAATTCTCTGCCAACAGACCATGACTGTAATTTTTTGCAGAGAATCCTGATTGACCCTGGCAACTCAGGGTACTGTGCATATTTGTCTAATAAATCCCTCCATTGAAGAAGTTTATTAGTCTAGTTGGAGAGCATAACTAAACGCTAGATGATAGTTTCTCTACTATTTTGACTCACACCCTTTTATAGGTCAGTATTCCTTTACAGGAACTAGACAAGATATGCTGCAGCTCTTGTATTCAGAATGAGTGCTAGATAGTCTCTTCCAGAGACTCTAAAAAAAGAAACATATCATTTTAAAGCCTATTTGTCCAGAAATTCCGGGATTTGGTTGTGGATCAGATCTGCCCATATTGATCAGAGAAGTACCTTTAGTAATTAGCTCTGGCTGCCAGAGCTCTGTTAGCTGAATTATTTCATAGTTTCTGGAGGTCTGGGTGCAAAGTCCCATCTACAATTCTTTGTGTTGCCTGGTGCCAATCACATCACAGTACTTATAGTGATGGTGTTTGTATATGTGGCAAGTAGATCTCGTTCTTCTCGCTGCCCCTCAAAAGGAGAGGAGCAGAATGTTCTTTTTCATTTGCATATAGAAAATTTTCAAGCAGTTATTTGCAGTCTCTCTGTGTATTTATTTCTATAATGATAAAAGTTTTAGTTTGTTTTGTTTTTTTAAATTATCATCAAAGCAGCTGAGGAAATACAGGGTTTGCATGATGATTTTCTTTCTCTTGTTTGCTGAAATGTAAATCAATGTAAAGTTATCTCCTCAGATTTGTAACAGCTCACTTGAGAAATGTTAGGAAGATTTTAGATCTGAACACTGTTAATTGCAGAAGTCAATTGCCGATTGTTGGTAATGATACCTGATTTTGTGTCTCATGGCTTGTGTTCTTTTTTATTTGCAGGAAGCCAGTGGTCAACAACAGGTTACAGTAGAGACATCCAGTGACCATTCTCCATATACGTATCAGCAAAATAAATAACTGTGAGGTAGGGTCTCATCCTGTCTCATGAAAGATGTGAATTCAAAGATACTTTATTTCATAACTTACAGTGCTCTGTATTGAATCTTTTTTTTATTGTCATATAAATAGTCCTGATGATAATATCTGGGGACAAAAAGTGAAATTAGTTTGAACTTAGCCAGAGTCAGAAGTCAGGGAAGGAAACATGGGATCCAGAAATGAGTTAATAAATTATGAGTAATATTGTTTTAATAATTTCTATATAGCATAACTGGATTATGTTGGATTTTAATTTGTTCATCTTAGTAGCATGTTGTATACAGAATAACAAGGAATAAGTGGAAAAATATGAGAATCACAATACTAAAGGGAACTGTATTGACATCCTCTAGTTCTGTGGTACAGATAAGGTTAGAAGCAGCTTTGCAACTGATTTACAGATCACTGGCAGGGAGGTGGTCTGGTAGAAATTCTTGCTGACCTTTTCTCCTGAAGACTTCTCTGCTCATCCTTTTTTCTAGGAAAAAGCAGTTTGGTCCAGAATTTTGTCAATTAATTTTTAATCCATGTCCTTGTTTGGCTCTAATTCCAGAGTTTTACTTTCCTACTCCAGGTTTCCTCTGGTTTTGCTTGCATGGCCTTTTTTACTAGCCAATCATTAGCTTTACCTGCAACTTCTTTCATGCAAAATTTTCTCTTTCTGTAGATTTCCGTCCTGAAAATGTTGCTTGCACTAATTGTTTCCTTTTCCCTGATCCCTGTTTTAAAATTCTGGATTTTTTTTCTTTCTTAATTCATTCTTTCTTTTTTTCTTTTTCTTTTTTTTTTTTTTTTTTTTTTGAGTGCTTTGTAAGCTAGACAACTTGACTAAATAATTTTTTATGTCACATTTTCTAAGACCTCACACTGAAAAATTCCATTCAGCTGCAATAATGTGCTAGAGGGTGTCTTAGAAGGGTTTTCCTACAGCCCTCGTGGCGTTTGTTAGATACTGAAAAATTGTAATCAGTTATGTGCTACAGTTATGTGATATTCTCTCTAAAATGTATTGATCCAAGAGAACACACATTTTGGCATTACCTTTGATTCTGCAGGTCAGCTGTGCTATTTGACAACATTGCTCTCATCCCCATAATTGGCATAACAGCTTCTTATATGTAAAGATAGAAACAAACCAGTGGGGAAACTTGGCAAATTCAACAGATGGCACAGCCTGCGTAGCACAGCATATGACCTATGTTATTCCTGTAGTCTGGCCAAATGCTGGCATCTAGAGAAAGCCCACATCCTTGATTTGCTTCCAGGACAGGCAGTAAGCAAAGCCACAGGCTCTTCTCGTTATCCATCTCCTAGTGTTAAAATCATGACTCCTGCACATTTCCCATGCCAAGGCTATTGCCTGGTGTTAACCGCTTTTCAAGGAATTATTTGTTTTGCCTTAAGTCTTCCCTCTGGGCATGTAAAACCTCCTTACCAATAGAGATCTGTGGTAGACAGTGAAGTGTAATCCTGCATGTCATATCCCCATCCTGCCTCTCTCTCCCAGCCTGTCAGTATCTTTCCCATAGATTGAGACCAGGCAGGAGGAGCAGCCTTAAGTCTCCTGAAAGGATGAGTTGTGTTGTTATCTGAGACACATTTTGTATTGATGACTCTGTGTAGAATTCCAAGCTCTGTGTGTTTGTTGTAAGTCAGTTCTTCACATGTCTTATTCTTCAGAGAAGCATTGTTACCTGTATTTATGTGCAACAGAGCCAGTGAAATCTGTGACAGCAGTGGGCACATGGGAAAGGTTAATATTACTCAGCTGATTTCAGCCTCAGAGTATGGCATTTGGTATTTCTGTCCCTGGAACATGCTGGTACTTGTCTTGTTTCAGACAAGTGAAGGGGAGGGATTTGACTGATATTTTGTGCCCTAAATACAGGGAACATTGCAGTGTCTTAATTGTTGTAGTTTTATTACTCTTG
The DNA here is from genome assembly GCA_038380795.1 of Pyrocephalus nanus. NCBI lineage: Eukaryota > Metazoa > Chordata > Aves > Passeriformes > Tyrannidae > Pyrocephalus > Pyrocephalus nanus. The sequence continues at coordinate 16,836,340 of CM076267.1, read as the reverse complement.
TCAAACTGAAACTTCTTTCTAAATGCACATGCAGCACTTTTGGGAATGTCCTATTTAAAGTCAATATACATATTCCCATAAATGAGGGGTAAATGACAACTAGCGCATTTGCACAAGTGGATGCAGTCAATCAAAAATACACAGCGTCTTTCCTTTGGCAGCTACGTTTAATAACTTCACAGCTTCTTTTCAAAAAGTTGCTCCTATGTGAAAAATAGTCAAACGGACTTGAAAATACGCCCCTGTTGTATATGCACCTATTAATGTACAAGCCTTAAAATACCACACTTTGCCTTGCCTTGAGAAATTAAAAAATTGTCTAAACTTTTTTGTCATTAGCTGGGTATTTTTTTTTCTAAACCCATATGGCAGTATAAGCCAATACCGTACACTGAGAAGTCTGCCTTCAAATTTGATGAGCCCTGAATTGCTGTTCAGTATTGCCATCGTGGAGGCATAGTAGCTGTCTCTGTGTTAGCTATTGTACACAGCCTCCCTGAGGCTGCACTGAAAGGAAGTTGTGTTCCTTTTCCAGAGATCAAAAGCCTTGGAGATGCCACAGGAGTAGCACGCTCAACCACTTCTGGTCAATTAAAAGGAAATAACAATAACAAAACAAAAAGGAAGGGAAGAGCTTTTGAGTGCAGCCTCACAGTTCCCCAGTGGGAACTCTGCATGCTGAGCAGTTATTAGAGAAAGAGGGGGAAATAAAGTACAGGCTGTGTCCTGGCAGAGAGCCTTATCCTGGGAAGGGCCAAGAACCTGCAGTGCAGGCTGTGCTACTTCTCAGGTTTATACTCGGATTCACTTAATCTTCTCTCAGCTGTCTAAAATAAAAAATCGTTTACTCTGGTGGACAGCTACATTAGAAAAAAGGCATGTGATTGTAACTCCGCTCTAGCTCTGACCTTTCTGTGTTACAGATGTCCAGTGTTGACCTGGCCTGGAGAAGGGTGCAAAGGCTGAAACAATCATGGATTTTACTGATCAATTGTGCTTTAGGAATTATTGACAGTTTTGCACAGGTTCTTGAAAATGTTATTTATAATGAAATCAGCTAAAACTATTTTTGCTATAAGTTCTATAAGGTGCATAAGAAAAACCTTAAATTCATCTAGTAGCTGTTCCCATGAACAGGTTTATTTTAGTAAAAAAAAAATTTTTATCAAGTGTTATGACGCAAAAAAAATATTCAAATTTCTGGGTATGCACAGATGACCACGAAGACTTATTCACGTGCATGACAGAATTTGTGTTTTGGTTTATTTTTATTTTGTTTGTTTCTTTTTTCTTTTTTCCTTTTTTTTTTTTTTTTGTATGAAATGGATTTTCTGAAGTTTAAAATAGTAAAACATCTAAGATGATGTTCTGTGCTTGCAGTGTGTGAGTGTTGCTTTAGTGCCGTGTTGCAGTTATAGTGTCTGGTCTTTTAGCTTTCTGTTTTTCTTTTAATGTAGTGTGAAGTGTCTTATCCTTTTCTATAAATTCCAATTTGCCTTAAATCTTTCAATGCTGTAGCTGTTTCAGTAAGTAGTCCAAACTAATGGTGTAGAACGCTTTGACCAAATGAGCTGGTCTATTATGCCTTGTAAAACAGCAGCATAGGGCTTTTAAAGGTAGTCAATAAAAATTGCTGAAAATTTGGCTTTTTTAATGTGTAGTAAGTGTTTTTAATGATTTTTTCACATAATATGTAAGGTAGTGAAATGCAAGAGGGGAAAAAATGTTTTGTGTGAAACACATTTTCTGACTGGGGAAATTTTAATAGTATAAATTGTTTGTAAGGCCATATGCCAATAGTTCCCTCTGGTAGTTTGAATGATTTAGGAACTCTGCTGTATGATGCAATGTAAAATCTTTTTTTGCCTTTTTTCAGAAACTAACTCGATGTTCTAGTTTTAGCATAGGTAGAATAGGGACTTTGGGGTGGAGATATCACCGAATGTTTTTGTCCTTCCTTTATACTAATGATAGTGCTTTAGGATGAGGATTGTGCTGAGACTTAGCAAACAGAAAAGTTGCTATTACAGCAAAATGGCAAAAGCTAAAGGACTCGTTTTTCAAACATATGCTGAGATCTAAGTAGAAGCATAATTGATTGGGTACTAGCTCTCTATAGTAGGTAAATAAAAAGACTTGGCACTTTTAAAAGGTAACTTTACCAAAGAACAAAGAGCCAGTAACCAATAATTCTGATTTGTCTCAGCATTGTGTCTTCTGTACTCTTTATTTTTGCCGGACCAGTTTGCGGTTAGGAGAATGTGCCTTTTTTGTACATTTGCATTTAGGTTTTATAATTTTAATTGATGTATGGACACAAAAGCATGAAGGAAGACTTGGATCCAAGCAGTGCCACACTTTACATCATCACTACAAGTGTTAAGTGTAAAGAAAACCAATTTTGAAACTATGAAATTCCTGATTCATAAATACACAGTTATTTGTACTTCACATATTAAATAATTCACTGCTACTAAAGCTCTTTATTACAATTGCATATGTTTTAAATCGAATGATAAATTAAGTTGTCTTCCAAAACTGTGTACTTCTCTGGTCAGCTGTATATGATCAGTTATCTACCTCAAAGTTTATTTCCTTTTGTATTGGGACAGGTTGCTGGCCCTCCCTGTTTCCACAGACCAAATCATCCTAGCTCAGGAGCTAGGGCTAAGCAGTTGTTTCTTTCAAGTATTTTTTAGTTTTTAAATTTTGTGTGAGTATTGGAGTATAGATGTCGGTGACATTTCATAGTTTCAAAAGTAAATTGCTGCTCTGAGAAGTGTAGATTCTAGTGAAATGCATAGTCATAAGAGATGTGTTTTTGTTTTTTCTTTTTTTAAAAAGTTGTGGTATTATTGGTTCTATGCTCCCTGGAATATTACTGCTTTGTAAAAGTCCAGACTTCCTGCAGCACCTTGCCTGTATTTGGTAACTTTCCAAACCTGGATCTCTCACTACTTGCTATTTTTGCATTAATTAAAACTGCAGTATGATAGCTGTGTTCGAGGGAGGGAAGAGTTGCTGCCAGAAATGTCTGAACTAAGTGCCATACTCATTGTCTGGGTAAGATTTGGGAAATTTAACCTCTGTACATAAAGAAATAATCAGTTACTTAAACATCACATAGTAGACAGCCATTAAATTATAAAAAATTAATTTATGAAGAAAGACCTTTTGTACAGATTGAAAAAAAAAAGATTTTCATAGAGATATCTATATGATCAAGAGAGTTAATTTTTTATTTTTGTTTTACTAGTGCCACAAACTTGCCAGTGGTAAATTATTTGTCCGGTTCAAGATAACTCTGTAGTTTTGTTTCCTAGGACTTGTTGTTAAACGCCAAAAGACATTTTTGAACTGTAAATTTGATTAGATTGTTAGCTTTTTTCTGTTTTATTTCTTTGAAAACTTTTGAATAAAAAATATCAAAAAAAAAAAAAAAGAAAGTGTATCGTCTTTTTCCTTCGGTCCTTCCTTTATTGGGGGAAACCTTCAACAGGTTATGGTAAAACCTTCACATATATTTTGAAATCTTTGAAGTTGCATTGTGCTTTACCGTCAAGGTTTTTCCCTCCTCTGTTGTCCATTAAAATCAAATTTTAACTCTTTCGTATCAACTACAAAGTCACTCTTTTAGGCAAAACAGGAAAAGATGTATGAAAAGTATATAATGAAATGTGTGATCTGAATGCAAAAATTCTGTTGTTCTCTGTGTCAGCCCGCACGGGGAGTTGTGTGTAACCAGGCTTGCGTGCTGTAGTTGTAAATGCTAACCGTTTTTCTAGAAGCAAAGGTGGAAATGGAGGGTCTCTTTTGTAGCTCATAGTATCAAACTGCTGCCTACAAGTGCTTTTGTTTCCCCACGTGCACTGGGGTTGGCTGGCATACCGAGTTCTGGAGAGCAGAGGTGATACTTCACTGGAATGCAAAATGATCCCCAATCTTCCAGCTGCAATCTTTAAGCACTTTATTTCTTTAAAGATAATCTTTGATTTTATTATCTTTTTGGCAAAATCACTGCTGCTGATGTCATGTATCCAATAGAGGACTGCTCTGTCCAAAGTAAGGCTTGGGAAAACGAGAGGAAAATTCAAACTACTGTGTCTCCTCAGCCAAATGCTTTACCAATTGCATGGTCTCGATGTGGCTTTGTATTGATGTGTATGGCAGGAGAGGGGCTCTGACTTAGCTTTGGGCGCCCAAGAGTGCACCCAATGGCAGAGAGCAGTGGGTGGGTGATCCAGTGGGCTCCTGCATCTTGCTACAGGTGCTGGAGCAGCAAAGGGGAGGCTCACTCACCCCAGGCTATGCTGCTCTGGAGAACCCTCTCCCCCTTGGGAGACAGTCCTGACCATTACATACGCGGCTTTGAGGTATCCCAAGGGCTCCACCAGCCCTGTGGTGGGGCAGGCAGCCTGCTGGGGATGTCAGGTGGGTATATTGCAGGTGGTGTGCGGCTCAAGCTTTCAGTCACACAATACTAGCACAAGATACTGAGAATAAATGTGTTTCCAGTGGAGCTAGCAAAGAGACTCACCTAGAGGTTGGGAGACTTGGTTTGCAGTAGCTCGTGCAATGAAGACATCCTCAACAATGATGGCCCTTATTATTAATGGAGAGAAAAAAAAAATCACACTACGCTTACTAAGCACTCAACTCCTCTAACTGAAAAAAATATCATTTAACCATTTTGGGGTCATTTAAATATTGGCCCAGTATGTTGCCTGTCTAAAATGGAATGCATAGAAAGATGAATACAGAACACTTTCAGAGGGTTTTGTTAATTATTCATGTTTATCACCATACTGAATTAATCTCAGATTAATAAGCAGTCTTTTTGAATTAAGTATGAATACTACCTCAAAAAAGCTGTATGAAAATAGACTCAGTGCAGGTTGGAAACAGTTTTTGATCTCTGTTTGCTTTTCTAATTATCCCTATGATAAATGTAGCTCTCTCAGTATAACTGATAAGAATGAATGGTTTCAGATTTGTACCTTTTGCCTGATATAATAAGGTTGTGTGTATCATTTCTATCAGGCAATCTGCAGTAATGCAGTATCTTTATGTAATATACTTTAATTGTATATAATAAAACTCATATTTATTACCAACTAGCTCATTCAAACATTGACTCCATCCTCTTCCATACAACCTGTTTTGAACCCTACTCACAAACCTACTGTTAATAATTTCTTTTCCCTCTTAACAAATACAGATAAGCATCATATTCATGTAGGGTAATTGTGTACTAGAACAAATGCTGTTTGTAAGATCATGCACCGACCCTGTTGTTTGCTGGTTGTTACTGATTAGAAAGTAGCCTTTCTTTAGGCACTGAACATAATCTTTTATTTTTCTTTATTTTCTAAATTAAATACTCTGGGCAGGTGCAAGGCAAGTACTGTAACAAAGTACTGTTGAGCAACTGAGACCTGCTAATGACTGTTGGCATACATTGGGCTAGAATAGTTGTAGATTAAGTCAGAGTAGTCTAAAGCACTTTCCTGGTACTCTGTGTTAGTTTTTCATGGGGGAAAAAACTTAATTAGAAAGTGCTGTTTTGCTCTCCCCTTCTAGCTTTAATTTATGCCACAATACCTCCACCATACCAGAAAAACTCAAAAGATTTACTAAAACTTCGCCACCTTAATTTGCACAGAAACATTATATCAAAACTGCATTTTATGTACCAGAATATTTATATAGGTTTGTGCTCTTACTGCTCCTGTGTACACTTCACTGCACTCGTTTCTTTTGCTGTGATCAACCACTCCAAAATTATTTGCAAATTTCCACATGCATTGGAATAAGATACTTAATCCTATCCTGTCCAGCAGTGTCTTATTGTGAAAGCCAGTGTGTTATTTGGTGGCATTTAAGATATGTGTGCTGTTACCTTCCAAAACACTTGCCACACTGACGTAGTCTTTCTACTATGAAAGATCATCTGTATCATTCCTCAGCCAACAAATTCTGGCATTGATTAACCCAAACAAATCTGAGGCTTTTGGCTTTCAGTCTCGGTCCATTAATTCTATCCAGAATAGGGGTTAGGATATACAAAACCTATTCTATTTGGCAACTTCTCCTCCAGCAACTAAGAAAAGCCAAGCTGATGTCAGAACAGCAAAGATTTACAGGGCAGTAACCAGAGGGAGAGTGTAAAGGCCTGCTTGTGGAGTGAGTCAGTCTTTCCTTTACAGGACAACTCTAACCACATCGACCATCTGAGAAATCTGTGCAGCCCATTTCTGTAGTAAAGGGGAAGTATCGAGGAAAAATACTACTGGGGTTTTTTTCCATATCCTAGAAGAAATGCCGGATTCTCCACAGGCAAGTGGTAACCGTTTAACTTATCTTGCCTTTTACAGCAGTTTCCCCTCACTCCATACTTACATCAGTGGTGTTCTGAATTCTGCTGTGTCCCTTGAGCTGAATAAACTGACCTCTTTTGACAGCTTCACTGGGATAGAAAGAGATTTTTTTGGAACTTAAGGAATGAAGGTGTGTGGCACCCTAAACACTTCCGACATGCAACACTACAGGTGTTCAGGTCAACGTGCTCAGGCAGCTTTCTAAGCATTATTGTTTTAGAGCCCAGCATGCAAGTGTTACCAAGGGGAAAGGTACTTGGAAAATGGTTTCTACACGTGCACTCTGCTGATTTAAAGAAGTCATCTGCAGCTGGAATTTTCGTAAGTATTTTCACCACCTGAAATTCACACACAGGGCTGATGGTTTTAAGTGACATCTATGAAGCACTCGGAGGTAATGGAATAAAACAATGAGTCAAAAGTAAGCCGAGAAAAAATTTACTAGTACATTCAATGTTTTGGTAAATAGTTTTAGTTTTTTGCAAGTACAATTAGGACATTACTTTTCCTTTGTGTGCTTCAGCCTTTCTCCAATGGGAAATTATTACATACCAATGAGAAAATACTCTGCTAATTTTTTTTTTGCCTTCCAGTGAATATAAAAAGAAATGAAGATGTATTTACAAGTATTTGTACTGGTATCTTTAGCCAGTCTCAAAGATAATTGGTAAGCAGTATATACATAACTAGGCACATGAAGCAGTTATTTATTGACCAGCTAACAGCAAAGAAAGGATTTCACCAGCATTAGGCTGAGCACGAGTCTGCTCACCAAGCAAGGTACCAGCAGTGACTTTGCTGGCCAGGCAGACATCAGGCAGGAGGGGAAGGCTCAGTCCTTGCAGCTCCCTGGAGCAGACCCTCAGCACTGCCACATTTCCGTCCTCTCTAAAGCTCCATCAGTGCTACTGACACTGATGACTTGTCCCAACAAACTGACCTGAAGCTTCTTGACTAGCCTTGCTCTTCTTTTAGATTTTATACCCTTTCCATGTTGCTGCTTTCCTTCCTGAACCCTTGAGGTACTGGCAATCGCAATCCTGTCCATAGTTTTACCTTTCCTATTTCCCCAGGCTTTCTCACAGCATTTTTCCAGCACTCTGACCAAGGTTACACAGCTGGGCTGGATCAGAGTTTGGTCCTTATGCATAGGGAACCCTGGCCCTGGGAGAGGGGAGGGAGGCACACAGCAGGGGACTGCAGCAAGGAGTGACATTCTCCAGATCTTCCTCATGTCAAGAAAACATTCAAGTGAAGTTGGAGGAGCGAGTGTTCAAAGAGCTGCAAGTATTGCTGTCTTTGACAGCCCAGAATGAAAGCTAAATTTCAAATAGCTTTAAGAAAGACCAGTGCAGCTAGACAGAATGAATGCTCCAGAAGTTACCAGCTGTGTGTACCATAAGTTCATGACCTCCTTTAGCCCTGCCCTGCTCGCTCTCCATAGTTCAACAAGTTCCAGCTGCTGGTGGCCAGAGGGTTCTAATGTGAGTAGGAGGGAGGCAGCTCATCAGCAACTCACAGGCTTCACACAGCAAAAAGCCCTTTTGTCACTTATGCACTCAAGCACGTCACTGCACCCTGATCTCCTGAGCTGCAGAAGTTAAGGAACAAAGCCAGCAGTAGGGAAGTAAACTTGTGTACAAGAGTGGAAACACTTGGGGTTTAAGTTGTTTCTAGGTAAACTGTTTTTGAGAGTGGTCTAGCTCTGTCTTGACTCTGGTATCTCTAGAAACAGCAAAGCTTTACCCTCTATTCTAGGGTGAATTTTGTGCTGAAGTGTTGAAAATTGAGATTTCAGTTATTAAAAAAATGAATTAAGTAGTTACAGGGATTCCTGTCCTAAAAATATTTTGCAGATGAAACTAAGCCAGTTGTCTCTGGGAAAACAATTCAGGACAAACCATACCATTGTGTGTATTACAGTAAGCATATGCACAGCTCATCTCTTCCAGATGGGGATCATCTGATCAGCCCTGCAGTGTGCAGTGCTGCCCTGTTTTAAGGCTGCAGGTAATTTTCTAAGCGGTGTTGCGCTGCATCAGCAAACACAACGATTGGACCTGCCCTGTTACAATTGGACTCACAAGGTGAGTGAGGGGTGCAGAGCCCTGGGCTCAGAGGGGCGCTCTGTGCCGGCTCGGGCTCTCTCTGCTGCTGCTGCCTTTGGCTGCTAGTGCTGCCGTGGGGACAGACAGGGCAGACTCCCCACCTCAGCCACTGCTGACCTTACCCAAGAGCTTGAATAACATCTCATGGTGCAGCCGCCAGAGGGCATCTTCAGTGTAAGCCGAAATAATCAGAAAAGGTAAACACCCATTCATAGTATGTCATTGTGGTGCGCTTATAGATACCTGTTATTAAAAGCAAAACCTCATCCTGCCTTTGCACAATACGATGCAAGTGCTCACATTTCTCATAATGTGTTTTTACTCATCGGTGAGATAACAATAGGATTGTCTTTATCAGAGGAAAATAAAAACTGTAATTTTCTTTTGCTTAATGAAATGCGTAAGGATGCCTTCACTGCACAGCAGGCAAGGGGAAAAAACGAATATCATAAAAACCACAACGTCACCAAAACCACGAATGCTCCAGGCATAGTCAGGGAGAATTGACAAGACAAGTGGCTTGTGTGGGACAGACAAACACAAGAGGAGCCAAACAGCAAGGGAATTCTGGAAAAGTCAAGCAGGTTGCAAATAGTCAACACAGGCCAAGGTTATTAACCTTTTCCCTGTTAACTCAAATCCTGTCTATTGCCATATACTCTCGGGAGCATCCTTTTTATTATTATTATTTTGTCTTCATAAGAGCCAATTGAAAATTTCATTCAAAACACAGTGTAAAAGGAACAAATACCTTTTCAGGATATAAATAAATCTCTAAAAATAAATTAGTATCTTGGAGGCTAGATGGAAAATCTGTACTACAAAACTACTTAGAACTATGCTAAGTATTTAAAGTAATATAGAAAATGCAGCTCATTTTTATGCAAAGTTCATTCAAGAAAACCTTACAGTGATCATTAAAGACAACTTTTTCCATATCAATCCAGATTACTAATATAGATGCGACAGGTACAAGGAGGGACCCACAGAAATTGTTTTTGCTGCTTGTCCCTGTCTACAGTACAGCTTGAATATAATGAATAAATTAACCATAACCCACAGAGGATATTAGTGCTTCAAGTCGCAGAAACTTTTTGCAGCAACCCTTTTGGCCAAGGAGAATGATCTTGCCAGTGTATTTCAGACTGTTGTGTTCACCTCTTATTCTGCTGGACACTCAGCCTTGGACTGCATCACGAATGCCTCAGGCCTGGCCAGCGGCTCTGACCTGCACAGACTTGCTCTTAAATGTGGACTACAAGAAGCATTTGTTAATCTCTGACAGGGATTTTGTGACTCTTCAAAGTAATTAGATGATTCACTTCTGGACCAGGCCAGATTGCTGTATCAGGCACAATAAAAGACCCAAAGAGCAACCAGAACAAGTAGGAGAGTTCATAGACAATCATGAATAAAAATACTGTAAGTCTGGAAATAAAGTATTTCTCTGTTTTCCACATGCCCTAGCCTTAGGCTAAGCAGTGCACAGGCACAGACTTGAATTTCTCGAAAAACATCTGATCCAGGCATGTGTTAGCAGTTTTTGAGTATTGCTTTGTATGTTGAATGAGGGCTGGGGAGAAAAATGCACTTTTTTTTTTTTTTTTTTTCCCAATTTCAAACCTGAAAGCTTTCCTCCCCTGTGTGTGGTTGGATGGGTTTTTTTGTTGTTTGTTTTTTTTTTTTTTCTTTGCAGTCTCAAGTACTTGTGATTATCTTCTTTTGGCATCCAGCTCAATGTCAGCATGACTATGTTTGTCACAGGTTTTATATGCTGCTGCAAGCAGGACTCAAATTAGGATTGGTGTGACCATAGGACAATAGCTCTGCCAACAAGACAGACTTTTTTTGATCTAACTAGCAGATGCTCTGCTAGCGTCTCTCACTTTTTTGCCTCTCTCTTGCCTAAAGGACTGAAACCAGCCTGTCAGTGTGATTGTACTCAGGGGAGCTACAACTGTTTGCACAAGATCTCAGTCTAGCCTAATACCTACTTTAATAACTGCTTCCAGTAGCTACTTGTGAAGGCTCTGGTGGTAAACTCCATTCAATATATCATAGCTTTAAAGTGGAGATTTTGCCAGAAATGGCTACTCTTTTTATAGAAGCTATTTTGCACTCTAGTGGATTATTTTAGATAATAATAAATTGTTCTTGCAATACCTGGTCATTAATCACTTTCAAGAATGCTGCAGGAGGGGGAGGCTAGAAAGAGACCCTGCTGTGGTTCAAACCTTGAATTCCATCTTTTACCCCTCCCCTGTTACTTGACAGTAGTTTTGGAAGAATAAGAAACTAACAGACATACTAAAGACCTGGCATAAAATATTGGACCAGCTTTTCAGGTGTCACTGAGGGGCAGCAGGTCCAGAGGTGTCTCTCCAGTCCAGACTTAAGAAGATCTTAACTAGCTTTAACTGGCTGCCAGTCATCCTGACAAGGTGATGACTAATGGGGACAGTTATCTCCCTCCCCTAACTTGCTGTCTGTCATGGCAATTGGAAAGGAAATAAGAACACTTTTCCCTAAGGAAACAGGTTGGCAAATGGGTTTAGGTCTGTTAAAGCTTTAGTGTTTATGTTAATGAAATTTCATATTATCAAAATATCAAGAAGTTGTTCCTATGAAGAGCAGGTTCAAGCCCATATTGTACTGCTCTGGAGATTCCTATTTAATTCATGTTCACGCATTGAAAAATTCACTCTATAGCCAACCTGTAATTCCACAGGGGTAAACTGCAGAAGTGCCATTAGCTATGTGGGGAGAAAGATCAGTTTTGTGGTGTCCACTTCATAAAGGAACAGCTTTTCAAAGCGTAGCTAATTAAGCCCTGCAGGATGAGTTAAAAAGTAGCAGGTTTCAGTAATTTAACTTGGTTTTATCTCTTTCAGCTGTTTTTAGTTCATGGGCAAAATTGAGCTACATCTGACTGGTTCATTATCATCATTATCCAGCTTCTAACCATTAAAGCTAATGCTTACGGAGGTGTCCTGCATCTCTGATGGATTGATTTTTGCACTCATAGAATTATAAAACTTTACTTTCAGGCCTACTTCATACCCACTGCACAAAGGTCAATTTGTGATGCATCTTCACTGCTGAATTTTAAAACCCCAAGTGCCTTCAAGTTAAAATTTTTACTTAGTTCACATCTTTTAGTGAACACGTTTTAGTATAGATGGGTGTGTGGATCTCAGCAAAACTTCCTGAAAGGAAAGGATAAAGGGAAAGGAGTCACCACCACTGAACTAGAATGCTCTTTATGGTGACCAAGAAGCAACCAGACTATAATCTAAGAGCTACTGTGAAAAGCTACATGACTAATCTGTATTTTCATTGTTTGACTGGGAGCAGGAAGGAAGATATAGCACAACAGTCAATTTATTGAAAGAACAATGTAGTCATTCATCAGGGCATTATTCTGAAATAATTTAAATGACAGTAGAGCAGCCCACTCTTGACTTAAGAAATCACAAGTCATTCAAATTCCATATCTAATAATGAAATTGTTCCACTGACTTAGTGGTTGGCATAAATTACATGTAGCTAATATGTTCCTGTTGCAGACCCTGAGGACTCTTTGTTTATGCTAAATGTGAATGTATTCTAGCACATGAATTACTATCCTCCTGCTTGCTTCTTGGGCGCCTCCAGAATAAGTAATACGTTGGCATAACTTTGCCATTTGTCAGCCAGCAGTCTGGTAGCACATTTGCTCGTCAATCTAATTTTAACCTTTTCTCATACAAGCACTTGGTATTTCATGTAAATCAACCAGACAGTCTGTCATTCAATAGGATACTATCTTCATAGTCTTCTAAACTACGTGCTCCATTGTATGCATTCATTATTAAGTAGCAGTGGAAAAGTAAAACTAATATATTATTTCTGGTTTCTTAATACCAGAATGCCAGGAATCTCTTTATTACCACAACAGAGACAAATGATATGTCTAGCAGAGGTTCTGGACAATGGGGCTGGTAATTCATTCAGCACTTTCTGAATTGAAATGTCTGTCCTGAATGGTAAGTAGTGCAGAGGGTGGTTAAAAGCTTCAGAGCACCTATTCTAGGTCTCTTTCTACTATCACTCTAATTTGCAGCTAATAATGTTAAGAAGTACATTCAACTGATGAATTGGAATAAAAAAAATTTCCCTGTGGTTCCAATGAGTTTCTTGATCAAATATGATGCTGGCTGCAAAAGAGAACATAATTCGTTCTGAAATACAGATGAAATTGTCAATGCTTCTTTATTTTTATAATTTGTATAAATAACATGGAAGGTTTAGTGGTATATCCTTTACTGTGTAAGGTTTTTCAGAAATTGATTTGACTATAAAAATAATATGTTTGAAGTTTAGATTTTTTTTTTTTAGGGTTGCTGTAACTATGTATCACTTTAATATCTTTGATTTTTTAAACACGAATTAAGGTCAGAGTCCATTTATGCAGTAATAAATAATAGTAATAAATAAATAAGACTCATTCTGGCTTATTCAGATATTTTACTGTATTATGAATGTTTTAAAAAAACAATTGTAAATTTGCAATAAAACAATCTGTGGTGTTGCTAAGAATTCAGTTCCACATGGCACATGTAACCATTCATTGCATAGTATAATAATAGTTACCTGTTTTATTAATTATGGAAATCATATTTTGATATAAATTTTCCTTATTGCTGCTTTGATTTTATTAACCCTATGTTACATTTCACTCCACTCAGGCTTATGAGTGATAAAATAGAACTCATATATTTACTACTAAATTCTGTTCTGAAAAGTAATTTCTGACACTTTACTTGGTCTGGGGCAGACCCTGAATGGTGCCTGATTTCTGCCCAGCACAGTCCTCAGCAGTCCCCTTACCTGACAACAGAAGCAAAGCTCATTTGCTCCTCTAGCATCACAAAGTCCCTCCTCAGTCCATAAAGTCTTCTCCTGCAGTTTGCTAACAGATTTTATCATGTTCTGAGCCCATCCCCGTTGTCATGCCCCTTTTCTAGCAACTTCTGTGCAAAATTTACCTCTGTTGCTGTGGAACTAATTCATCTGTGTTGAGCTTCTGGGTATGAGTTGCATCTAATGATATTTGTACAATTTCTACCACAAAGTTCTGTTTCTGCTTAAGGTAGCAGTGTAATAGAAGTAATAACATACAGACTCCACCACTACCTCCAGCACCTTTTATATCTGCAAATCAAGTAAAGGCAATATTTGTCCATCATGGTGTAAAGTGGTGTGACTTAACTTAGCACTAATTTGACCCAAAGATTTAACCACAGATCAAGTAAATATCTTCAAAAACCCAGACCTGAGGTTTTTGTAGACCTTGAATAAATATAAATCAGAAGAGTCTGTCCCATAAAATATTCAGGTACTTCTATCACTTAATTTTGCATAGCAAGGGTATAAAGGAGTTTATCCTCCCTGCTCTGATAAAGTTCTTACACAGGATTTTGTTTGGCTTCTGTACCTAGAGGTTTTATGTCAGGCAGCTGCAGTTTTTGTTCTCAGGGATGTATCTAGGCAAATTCAATATGGTCAGTGAGATGGACTGTCATAAGCAATAACAGCATTTGATTTCCCTGAGCCTGTCAAAAATAATTCTACATGTAATTTGTTCATTGCATGTTCAAACCTCTGGTTTACCACCACTCTTCTTGCAGCTGTGAGTTTTACCTAGTTGAGAGAAGTGTATGTTGCCGATAAATGTTTGCTCTGAAGAAGAGCAGAGAATTTCTGGGTACCAAGGGGGTCTGCATTTTATTCCAGGAAAAATAATTTCTGGTTATAATTACTTACTGTTCGTGCATTAAGGCACCTATAGTTGTGTTTAAAAAACATCCTCTTTCCCTTCAAATTTTCCATGACTCTTGATCCTTAAAGATTACTGAAGAAATAAATCAGTGAACAGGATCAAAATTACAAAATTATATGTGAGATGAATCGAGCCTTATATCTTTATTTAAGAAGGAAATTAATGTTTTAATTCTGTGCCTGTACGAAGGGGAAAAAAAAAAAAAAAGTAATGATGTGCTACTACTGCTGACAACTTGGGTAATATTTTTCCCTGGAATACATATCTAAGTACAAATTCAGTTCTAGTTGTTAGCAATATATTCCTCCAGGTATCAAAGCAAAAATCCAATCATGTCTATTGAAAGGTGTTTGGTAGGCAAACACAATATGGAAGCGCTTGGTCTTCCTCTTTTCATGTGAAATTTTTATTCAGCGGAGAAGTTTTATTGCCAGTTATTATTAGCAAGTCATTCTGTAGCCATTTAAATTCCATTTTTGAAGGTCCGTAATGGAATTCCCTAGTGTGTCACAGACCTACTGCCACATTAATGGTAAAAGCTCAGGAAAATAGTCTTTCTGGTTGGTATTATATAAATACCTATAAATGCATATCAGTACCTGGTACATGGGGCTGGGCTGCTGGGTTTGTGAGAAGGCAGGGGAGATCTCTGGTGCTGCTGATGTGCTGGGTCTCACCTACTGCTCTCAGGACAGCTCAGCCTCCCTTTGCCTTGTGCTCCTCAGCTGCCCCAAGCAGCTTGGGCTTTTGGCCCGTCAGGGAATTGCTGCTCAGTAACCCCATGCACCGGACACAATTTGCTAAGGCAGTTTATGTCTCCCTGTACCTGACTGTCAGTCAAAAATGGGGAGGGCAGACAAGTGCTCCCCACCCCACATGGCTCCTGGCTGGAGGAGCACGTGGTGGGCTTTCTTGCAGGATCCATGGTTTCTTGGTGCTTCTGGCCTCCTAATCAACTGCCAGTTTACAACTTCAGGCTCTAATTAGCTTTCAGGAACATATGTGAAAGAAGTAACCTCCAGCAGTCCCCACAGCTTGTCTCCCTGGGCTCTGCTCTCCAAATGTGGTCCTCATGGAGTGCCACTTTGCAGCTCAACTGGCCCCATCTGAGAGTGGCTCAGGACAGGCTGAGCAGAGCTTGAGTGGTGCAGACCTTGGTGGGGGTGCAGTGCAGCACCCCACATCACCCAGCCTCCGAGGGACCCCACAGCTGCTGCAGGAACTGTGCTACCAGCTCTCAGGTAATACATCCATAAGTGCAAGGTGGGTGAAGTTTGCTAAGGGGCTGCATTTCTTTGTAGGTGGGTGGGGGAGAGGACAGTACTGGGTGTTTGCTCCCTGGCAGCACACCCCATTCAACACGGGGAGAGTCAGCACAGGGTGCTGTTGCCTCTCCACCTATGTGCATCAGCCCAAAGGGCAGATGAGGCAGGGTGGAACATGAGCTCATTGTTATCTTCCTACTTCGATCTTGCAGAGGTTGGGTGGTGGCTTTATTTATTACTGTAGGTAGAGGGAAAAGTGGCAGTTCTGGTGGTAAGGGGTCCTCAGCTGGAACCCGGGGGGCCTCCACTGGGCTCCTCTGCCCCTGTTTCAGGGCAGCCTGGCCATGGGGAATGGACCAGTGGGCTGCTGAACCCACTGTGCTACTGCAGGGTGTCCCACGCACTGCAGCTTCCAGCCCCACTCCAAGTAATGTAGTTTTCCTGCCTCTTCACATTAATTAGGTGCATTCCTAATCCTACATTAGATCCTTATCTCATATCTGTCTGCTTTAAACATGTTTTTTCCCTTCTCTTACAGTGCTTCTCCAGCTCCTCATCTACTGCACAGGGAAATTATGTGTACACTGGGATGCCTCTGCTCTTTATGCCTGGCTTCCCACCGAGTACCTTAGAAGTGTTACAGCTGTTTGCTGCTCTGATTCAGAACCCAGCTGGCACTGATGCTTCCTGGTGCATTCCCTGAGGTAATTCTGCCTCCCTGCCATTTCTGGTTTTGTCTGAGGCTTGTCTAGGATCCCTCTGTTCTTTATCCCAAACTAATTGTATTCTGCTGCTCAGATCAAAGAAACTAGTTGTGTGTCTATTAAGATGAAACTGCAATGCAGTTTATGGGGAAGAAGCTCCTTTGGGAAGTGTGAAGCAGGTGCACAAGAGGCAGAAACACTGCATTGCAGAAAGAGTGGGAATTAGGATTATAAGAGATACAAAACTTCAACATCATTCTTTAAAATAATGGATTTATTATTCCAGTGACAATGTCCTGTGTGTCCCTGTGCTAAGAGGGCTTTTATTTCTTCCCTCTGGAATGGGAAAAGAAAGTGGTTGCTTAAACTGCTATTGACATACAACACGTGAATTCCAGATTTGATTTTATGAACAGTTTCTATCATCCTGTCTTGTCTGGACAGCCTCATGCTGTCACCATTGTACTCTCACCATTCCTATAAATAGCCTGCTTGGTTATGAAGGACTAGTAGTGTTTCCTCTGGGAAGAACAGGACTTTGACTAAAGGCATTTTAGGCCAGTTTTTGTCAAACTTTCTATAGGGTTTGGAGAGTAGAAAACCTGCTAAAGAAAACCAGTAATCAAAGTATTAATGTTTGAAACACAGACACTTGGCGAGCCTGAAGAAACCATAGAGGAAAATGAAGTTAGAAGGAGGATGGTGGTGTGCTTTTAAAAAGGAGGCTTGGCTTCAGGGCTGGCAAGCAGCAAGGCAGCTGCCACACGGAGAATGAGGAGCTCCCTGTGATCCAGCAGAAAGCTGGGCTGCAGCGCGGGGATGGCTGTGAGGTTGGCAAGTCTGCTCTGCACCCGGAAAATGCACAAGTGCACTGGGGAACAGCAGGTAAGGCAACGTGTTTTTCTGTAAACTTTTGGAGAAAAATAGAAAGTACTTGTGTGTAGAAAACCTTGTGTTTCAGCTCTTTAGCTGTTAGTAAGATCTTTTGAGTGTGGAGGGCACTGGCAGGCAAACAACCAATACCCTCAAAGTCGGTTCAGTAGGGAGGGATGTGTTTAATCTTGTGAAGAGAGTGGGGATCCGTGGTTTTATGGGTACAGGTCATCTGGGCTGTGTGACCCTGTTCTGTGAGTAAACACATTGAAGACACTGAAGAGAGCACACATCCCGCTGGCCATGCAGTGAGGGAAGTTCAATTGCACACAGTGCGAGAAGTTAAGCACAGTGCAGGTTTGCATGGCAGGTAACAAAGCTTGGTGGGTGTCTTCTTCTGACTATTAAAAGTAACAAATGCCAAGATGTTTGAGTTTTTTTCTTACAATTAGCAACTGCTCTGGAATTCAGACCCCATCTCCCACAGCCTGGGCAGTTTCCAAGGGTGTATTGAATCGACAGCAGCACCCTTTGTGCAGAGTGAGTCTGTACACAAGAAGAGAGCCCTGCCAAAAGAAAAGAAATACAGCACTGCATTCAGGGATCTGACTAGCTTCTTCTGAACAGCAAGGAAAGCACCACACTTGCCAGTTATCTCTTCTGTGCATTTCCTCAGTTGTGGCTGGGGCCATCTGATGAGTGTTTCCCTTTCACTCCCAGCGCGGCGCAGTCTGTCTGCTGTCAGCAGCTAATGAAGTCACTCGCAAGACGCCATTCCCTGGGGAAAAGCAGGGCTATGAATAGACCTGTTACTTGCATCTCTGGTAGCAGTGCTCTCAGCGCTTCTTTTGCTGTGCCACCGTCTCTGATGACTGTGCCACTTACGAACAATGGTCTTTCACTCTTGAGCTACTGCTATTCCCGATGCCAAAAAGCAGTCCTCTTCCTTCTGGTAGAGCTGTGATGCTCAGTGAGTGCTTCTGTGCCGGTCCTAGTTACAGGCACAGGTTCTGAGGTACCACACGCTTACCAAAAATGTGCAGAAAGTGAATGAGTAATCTTATTGCAGCAAGAGCTTTTAATAATAGTCTGCAGTGAATGTCATTGTCAGATGCTTCATCAATGCACATTCAACAGTAGGAGGGAAAAAAAAAATATTTTTTTTTCTGAAACCAAAATTTTTCCACGCTACTGAAATAGAAAAGCAAACTGTTAATCAGATGAGAGCACCACCTCTTTCCCCAGCTAAGCTTACAAGTCTAGATACAATTAAGCTTGTGTTTAGAAGGAGTTGTGTGTTGGTCTAGGCAGAGCTGAGCTATAAAAGAAGCAAAGTCAGCAGAAATAAAGACAGATAAAGAATGATGAATCATGATGACATATTGTTCAAAGTATGTAAGAACATGTAAATACTTATCATAATGTGTAGGGCATAGAGTCATTGTTAGTACCAGTAGAATCAAGGACTACTCAGTGTATTTTAGTGACTGAGTTTTTGTTTGAAATCTAATCTAAAATAACCTTACAGATGAATATCTTTGTAAGAAAATTTAACTAAAAAGTTAATAAATGGTGAAAAAGAAAAAAAGTAATTAAAGTAGCATTCAATTAGAACATGACCTGTTCTCTCTTCAGGAGATATAGGGGAAAACTTTCTTAAAAGCTTTTGTTTTATGTACAGCTTATTATTTTTTACCAGACTTGATGGTCTTAACAGTCTCTGCCCAAATCAAGTTGTCAAAGTTTTAATTCTCAGAAAGCTAGGGTGAAATCTTCAACAAAATGCAAATGTAGATTTTTCTGTGATTCAAATATCTGAACCATTCCTACATGAGCAAAGTTACAGTTGTCTCATATGAACCTTTGTTCAGACACCTCATCCTCCTGCTTATATAAAAACAAAACAAAAGCCCCTTGTTACTCATATTTTTCTTATTAATTCTGGTTGGCTGAATAAGTTTGAGTGATTCATGACTATGTTCAAATTTAACACAGCCTTCAATGTGTTCAGCCTGACATGTAGTGTCTTATAATATTGATATATCTCATCGACCTAGCAATCTGCATCAGCTTGCTGAAGAATGCCTTGAAGGGAAAATGATGCAGTAGTGCTGATCTACTCCTCTGTCAAAGCTTTAATTAAACATTCAAGCTATCAGTTAAGAGTGAAGGAGCTTGGGGAAATGCATAAGATGCCTGTCCTGTCATTAACAATATTTCTTTTTGAAAGTTTAGGAAGATAGGAATACGCCTCTTAAATCAGATGTCTGTCCCCTGGTCAGCATCTGAATGACATTCAAAACTCTGCTCTGTCTTGCTCTCTGGTATCCTATATAAAAGAAAACATGAATGAGTGCATCAAATTTTCCTGTACACTTACTCAGCACTTTTTTCCAGTTGCACCCGAAGCAGGTGGGATAAGTTCAGTAGAGTAGAGCTGGAGGAGTGCTGCTCTGGCAGCAGTTCTCATCTTCTTCCTGGGCTACAGAGTTGCAAATCCAGAGATAGGTTTCTCCTTTAGGGTTTGTTTCCCACTGCTGGCACCCAGACAGCCTAAAGCCTGATGAGGCAATCCTCGGCCATCCGCAGCCTGTTATCTGAGGGGTAGATCCTGGTCCAAATGAGGTTTCAATTAGTGCTGCCCCTGAAATGAGGCTCTGATAGACTACCTAGAGTGGCACTCATATGATAAAGCCTCCTAGCTGTGTCTGCTGAAGTGTCTTATTAGGATCATGGAGAGACTGGTTTTTCTTCCCTTAGCAGAACACTCTAGGACAGATAGGACTGCAAATGCTGTCATTTCTCCCCAGGGCAGAAAACCTACTTGGAATGATGAACCTTGTTATCCCTAGAAGATACTTCTTGCTTCCTTGAGTGCCGTTCTAGCAGCAATTAATCTCATCCAACAGCAGTGGATATTAAAGCTACAGCCAACACCTCCAATGGTTGTTAAAAATCAGCTTCAGCAAGCTTTGCTCCCTCTCTGACCCTTTCCTGGCTTCCACATCTCCTGTGCTTGGCTGTCCTCCACCCAGGCTTTCAGGCTCAGATTTGGAAATCCCCTGCTCCTGACAGTGGACTGTTATTTTTCTGGCAATATTTACCTGCTGTCCTTGTGAAATAGAATCAAGGCCTCTGTGATGCCTGTGCTGTTATTCAGAGTATTAATAGACATTATAAACAAAAGAAATTGTCAGATTTCTGCCACAAGAGCTGCACTCAGGAATTTCTTCAGGCAGGAAGGCTGTCCAGATTGGAGCTTCTGATGCTCTGTCTGCCCCTGAACCTAGACTGGTTCTGGTTGTAAGCGTGGAGCAATTACTTCCAAGGAACAATCTTCCTCAAGCATCACTATAACAACAGAAGAAGCACAGTACCAGGTTCATAAAGAAAACTATACACTATGGAGACTATGAACTTAAAAGAATGTAAGCAAAAGGCCAAGTCTTGAAAGATTCATTAGCATGTAAGTTCAGAAGCATGAGCTAAATCAAACTGTCATTGCTTAATCCACAAGCATAGCAAATAAACCTAAGAAGGGATTTTTGAAGCAGCAGGGGAAGAAAAGAAAAATACCCCTATAAAAGTGGTGAGGATGAATCACGTGGTAAAACATGAGAACATAAACATCAGTTCAGAATGAAGGAAAAATAGGCTTTATTACTCCACATGAGCAAACTGATGATGAAAGAGACCTAGTAAAAATGAGTGATTTTATCGGTAATATGACTGCACAGACATTGTAGATAGTTGTGTGTCAGCACAGTCTGAATAAATAACTGCAATGATTTTGTTTGCTTCTCTGTATGTTTAAAACCATAAATATTGATCAACTTTCACAATGAGACAGAAAATGCTGACATGAGAACATGAAAAATATGCACTTTCCGTAAGACATTCTTAGCATATCCAGGCCACTGCTGACACTATTTATTAGATAATCTTACCTGAAATGGTTACCATGATTTTTGACTTGTAGGTCATGTACCCATCCTGTCTAATCTTCAGGTTAACATGACACAGGCAGAAAAAGGAGTTTCTATTTTTCCTGCATTCAGGAAAGTTCACACACACTACAGACCCAAAGAGGAACTTGCTTAGCTTTTTAGTACAGAAAGAAAGATGTAGTCTGTAGTAGTAAGCATCTGATATCCCCAAGTTAGAAACAAGTTTGCTCTTGACTGTGTCTACAGAAAGTGCAGTGAGGCACCTCCTGTGTGTCAGCCCAAGCTCTGTGACTGCTGTTCCGTGGAGGTTTGCTTATCTCCATATCCATAACTTGGCACGGTTTCTGGGAGCAACCATAGCACCACTGTTTGGCCTGTTAAATTTTTCCTTGATTTCTCCTGTTCCTCTCAGCTTCTGAGCATAGCTATCACTTTCTGATGTAAAAGAGTATTCAGATGCCTCTTTCAAATTTATGTTAACTCATTAACCTCTTTACTTTTATGGGCATTTCTCATACAGTTTTAAAATTTTGTAGTGACTCTATGGTAGTTGGACACTCAAATGTCTCTCCTGATTAGGGTGGGTAAGGTCTTGCTCTAATTGAGAGAGTCTCATCCACCAGATCAGTATCTTACTCTAAATCAAAAGCAAAAATAAGGTTGGAAAGAATCACACCATAACTGACTCAATAAATGACAACTATGAGTCAGTGTCTGCATTTCTTCCCTAACACAACACTATATGGTAGAATAGCTTTGAATAGGTTTTTCCTGTAATTTGAGGTAATAATTAACTCCCAGTGACTAAAATATCTCCAGGAGAACTGATGAGACATCTTATATAGTTACTCAAGTTTAAAAAGTTTTCACTTTAGTTCTTTCATGCAGAAACACACTTCTTTTAACTGAAGCAATTTTAAAACTGCCTCATAAATATAAGAACAGAGGTACTCTTAGAGCATAGTTTTAAGCTAAAATGAGTTTGTATTCCAGGCAAATGTATACAGAGTATGTGCGTGGAGTTTTATTATTTATCCCGTTTATAAGACAGAAGCCATTTTAGTGCCTCTGGCAATACAATCATCTCTGGGATGCAATATAACTGTACCAGATCACATTGTAGGATAAAAGACTGAAGGAGGGAGCACTGGAAAGAACAAAAAACAGAGGAAATCTGTGTGAGTAGGTTTGTCCTGAAGGAAAAGCTCCCACTTCAGGGTTTCATTCCTGAAGAGGGTGTGTTAAAGCATGTGAGATAATAAAGAGCAGCAGACGTCTTAAGAACTGGTGTTATGAGGAGTGTTGTAAGGCATGTAACTTTTGAGAAGAAAGAATATTTTTCACACAAACTACATGACCTACATTGCAGCAAGCATGGTATTAATTTTCTGGAACCAGGATTGTTATAATTTATATCAATATAGTATAATAGGATTAGATCATGTAGCATGCTAAAAATAATAGCTGATAGCATACATATTAATATATCAGTTTAATAAGTAAAAGAGTTGTAAACTGAGAAATACTAGAAAATCTTTGGGGGACACTTGTAAGTAACTTCCACACCTGGTTCTGAAAAGCAGAAAGTGGTGTATAGTTGAGAGAGAAAGAAATGGGAGCAAAGATGGGCAAGAAATGGGGAAAGAAATGGACAGGCAAAATCAGCAGTGGCATGAGGGGGAATGTGATCTGTGTGGCCTGGATGTCAGGTATAAGAGGAATGTGATAATTTTAAAAAAATTGCACATAGTCATACAAGAGGACCTGAGATGTTTGTGTACAAAAATCGCATGCAAACACGCACACACTAGAACTGCAGCATTCAGGATGACTCCAAATCTTCCAAGAATAGTGAAATATGGTGGATGGGTAATCTATAACTGAAATGCACTTAAGCTAATGTGTGCTCTGTTAAGAAAACTAGAAATAAAACCAGAGGTACGGAGGCATCACTCAGTAGCAATGAAGTTGCCTACAGAGGCAGAGAAAGGTAACATAGGCAGAATGGAATTTGTCAAACTAAAGGTCTTCTGAAGGACCACTAAGGAACTGTTATGCTTAGATCTAAATCAGATTACTAAGAACATGGAAGAGAAACTCCCAAGCATTGCCTCATTGCAGGAGATTTTAACTCGTCAGAAATAGAGTATAAAGCAAATGTTCCTGATAACGATAGAACCAGTTATTCCAGGGTATAATAGCTGGCAGATTTCATCACTGAGCAATCACTGGACTACCATGATGCTATTCTAGGTGGTCTTTGTTAGGTAGTAGTGATGACATAGAGCAGCTGGTTGTAGAAAATAACCTAGCTAAAGTTATCCCAACTTGATTAAACTCAAAATAAGTGAAAGAATGAACAAGAATAGGCCTGTTAGTTTCTCAAAATTTGTCTTTGTGAAATATTGTACCTAAAGGAATTAGTTAGTGATATAAATTGGTTGAAAGTTCCAAATCTAATAGAATTAATTAAATTAAAAATAATTTAAACATCTGTAATTTGCACTGTAAGTAGAGAGTGAAGGGTGTTAGCACCTTACAAATCCTTTAAAAAAAGCCCCACAATTTAGGAGTGAGCAAAGAGAGTGAAAGTGGTGGGGTAAGAAATCCCTACCATACTAGATCATCAGTGAAAACAATATTTTGGAAACCTAGAAGCAGAGGGTGCAGTCAGATCTGTCAAATTTACAAACATACCATCTGTAAACAACATTTGAAAGACTGAGAGTTTCTCCCATCACACAAATAAAAGGGGGTCTGGTATGTGGCAAGGATGCGGTAGAGATCAAAGCCTATGTGGACAGTGCCCAAACCAAGTAAATTCTGTAAAGACGATGGTACAGATCATAAAGTAAAATAGAATCAGGTTGGGAAGCATCTGTAGAAACTTGAAAACTAAATACAAAGTGCCCATAGTGAAATGGTGTCTGCTATGCATCCTAAAATGCTCAAAGAAGCAAAATTAAATTTCAGGTACAGGATCAAGTTTTTCTTTAAGGATCTGCCAAAACAAAGGAGAGAGAAAGGGCAGAGGAAAAAGTGACATCATATCTAAAGCTTCATTAATTAACCTTAGTAATAGGGAAATTTTGTACACATTTTACAAGAAAAAATAAGTAAGGGTGCAAAGATAGAATAGAGAAAATCAGCAATAATTTTAATACAGTGTATTAGGACTGGGGGAATGTATGTATGGTACCATCTCTCTGGAAAGGGCAGTGTTTGGCTATCTTAAGGTTGTGTAGAGATTTTCAAGTGTCACAAGTGGAGTGGTCAGATGAGAAAAATATCTCTACCATTATTCCCCCATATACAATTATGAGGGAACAGAGAGCTGGAGGTGTGGGGTACAATTTAATAGTACAAGTGCTGGACGACACCCAAATGGAGGTAGAAATGATTTCTGTTGCAAATTGTATCAGTTGCACAACAGAAAGACCATAAGGTCTTGGTTAGTCATAAAATGATGCTGAGAGAGCTGGAATGGAGCTATGGGAAAGGCAAAAATGATCCTTCTTAAATATGAAGGAAGAGACTCAAAGAAGGAGTACCTAAGTACACTATTGTAGGAGGCACTGGTCAAAGCTCCTCTGGGGTACGAAAACAGTCTG
Organism: Pyrocephalus nanus; assembly: GCA_038380795.1. Taxonomy (NCBI): domain Eukaryota; kingdom Metazoa; phylum Chordata; class Aves; order Passeriformes; family Tyrannidae; genus Pyrocephalus; species Pyrocephalus nanus. Next base: position 16,811,634 of record CM076267.1, on the reverse strand, counting down.
TCACCCATAATTAGGAAAGAGCACTGAAAGAAATGCAGAAAAGTAGTACTGGACAAAATAAAGAATGAGGCATATACAATTGCTATCTATAAATATATCAAGAGGAGGGGAAAAAGGGCAGGGCAAATACTAGAAAAGGAAAGAAGTTATTTAAGTTGCCAGACAATATTGTCATTAAAATAAATGGATATAAATTGAAAGTTAGTCTATCCAGGCTGGAGCTGTGGAGGTTTCCAGCTGTGAGAAGAGTGATATCTCTGAAAGAGTCTTCTAGTAAGAGTGACAGGAACAAACTATTGTAGGTGTGGGTATCACAGTGAAATGGAAGTTATTTTGCTTGCAAATTGGATAATAAGAATTCACCTAGCTCCTGCATAACGGTGAGTAGAGCCACTTTCTATTTGCCTCTCTGCCAGAGAGTCAAACAGTCTAAGTAGCCTTATGATGAATTTTCATAAATTTATCAACAGAGCTGTGTAAGATGAAAGGACACATCTTCAGTATCTATGAGATCCTTTGCAGTGTTATGCCCTCTGCTTTGTACTAACTGTGGCAATATTATTTTTTTAAATTTCTGCTAATGTATTTGTTCAGACAGAAAGCATGACTCTATGCCTTCTGTGTCATATTGACATGCTACAAAATGTTAAGATTTTTTTAAGATATTAAAAATACTTTTAATATTTTTTTAAATATTGTTTTAAAATTGTGATAAATCTGTGTGCTAAGTGTCCAACTGAAGCACAGCAATGCAGTCACAAATGTATAAGAAACATAATGTGTCAGTGGATCTAATATTATTGTCAGTATTTACGTGAATAATCATTTTGAACTCCTATAAAACATTGCTAGGGAAAACTGTTCTGCATTATTCTAGTCTTGCATGGTTTTATTAGATACAGAATATTGACAGTTCTGACCAGTTCTTTAAGAATTGTAGAAGCATTCATAATCATTATGTATAATGTTGCTTTTTCCAATGTTCCTGTTTACATGTGAACAGACACTGTTGATTTACATTTCCTTCCTATTTTCAGAAGAAACACATAAGGCAAAATTTATAAAATACAGTAATAATTTACACTGACCAAGACGTTGTAAACAATTTCTGACATTTCAGAATCATGTAACTGAGCAATAGAAGTAATGTTCTGTTTACTGTGAGAGATGGAATTTGAAAAAAACATGCAAACAAAATTATAACTCTAATATAACATAAATGACTAAATTGTTTAAAAAAGATGCGATCACCTCCAAAGGTTCTTATATAAGTCGCAAGGCAAAACATTGCTAAAAGGTAACAGGGTTATTAGTATCTGAACACTTATTTCCCTCGTGAGTTTGTAAGTCCTCACTTCTCTACTTCAGCAGAGCAGAGTAGCCATAAGATGGCAGCACTCTGCACAAAAGCTCCTGAAACCCTAAATCCTGCTCTTTTCCCAGAAAGAGACGTCAGCCTCTGTCGGGAACAAGTGACCTGAACGCTGGGTGTCTGTAAATGGAAATAAAGGTGGCTGAGTCCAGAAGAACTCCTGGGAACCTTCAGAAATGCTTTCATGCAGTACCTGAGCCCATTTTCCTCAGTTTTTAGCAGCTGTATGGGTTCTGAGCTAAACACTATTATCTTATCTGTTCTGGTTATTCTAGAGTAACTTGATTCAAAGCATGTATTTTAGCAAAGCACAGCACCTCTGTAGGTCTCAGTAAGGTCAGCTATAAAATTATTTTCTATGTGTAAAACCAGAGTGGAATCACTTTTTACAAATGATTTAATCCCAGCTCCATAATTTAGAATTTACATAGAGAGGGTCAGGCCAGAAGACACTGTTTACATAACCCGAGAGGCTTTTCCAAAGGCAAGCCCAGGTTGCTGCTGGGCTGGGCTAAAGGGTTGTCTTTCCCTTCGTGCCACTCCAACACACCTGGCTCAGGACTCACTTTGGCCGTCTGTGCTGGGGACAGCAGGTCTGGTCTGAATTTAGCATTAATCTGAACAGAGTAAGTTACAGAAAGTTCTTCAGCTGACGTGCAGGCATCTGAGAAGCTGTGCAGTCGGTACTCAGTGTGTTTCCCATCCCAAATATGCTCAGCCTTGCACCAGCCTTGAGGAGAGGTACTTGCTCTGGTGCCTCTGCCCCAGGTTTTTATCAAGTAGGGAAAATAAGGGGTACCATGTAACCATGAAAAACAGACAGAAACCAAGGCCAGATTTGATGTTCTGTGTGGAAGTCCCTGGGAAGATTTGAGTGTCATAGGCTGGTCAGCAGTCCTATTCCAATGCCGAGTGATTTTCCTACCAGTTCCAACCGAGCCCTTCTGCAGTTCAGAGGTTTGATTATTTTGCTTTGGGTGTGAGAGTGTATTCAAATCTGAAAAGCAAACAAATCTTTCAGGGTGCTTACCCATGCCAAGAAAACCAAGAGCAGAGGTTTGCTCATGCCTTTGGCTGGAACAGCCAGGTCAGAGCTGTAGGTAAGGTAAACATGAGTTGAAAACACCCTGACTTGCTTGCCTGCTGCTCATTGCACAGTTGGTAAGCAATTCCTCCTCCTTCCTTCTCTTCCTCTCTGTTTGTTCAGAGGTAGGTTGTTGACTTCACTCTCTGCCCTCCTCCAACAGCTCCGGAAACCAGAGGAGACCAGAGCATGAATCACAGCCTGAGTCACCAATCCCAAAGGCCCTGCTTTGATCAGAGCTGGAGGGGAAAATTCCTTTCCTCTATGTGGCTCTTCATCTTCTGCAACCCTCTGGAAGGAGCTACAGACACTCCTCCTCTTCTTCCAAATCTGCTCTCCATTGTGTGTAGGCGTGCTTGAAAACAGCACCTGGAGACCTTTCCATATACCTGCCCATGTCTTGGTGGGCTCTGTGGCTCACCCTACACAGGGGGGTTTTGGTCCTAGGCTCCTAATGGGCTATGATATTTGTACACTCCAAAACACAGGAGCTTGAGTGAAGCAGCTCCATCCCTGTATGTTCAGACCTTTCCTTACAACAGGCTCCATGTCGCTTATATAGGACCTGAATGCTTACAGTGGTTTCTTTGGATGGATGCCATTTTCTGTTGGAGCAGTACTCATCTCTCACCGTGGTGATTAACAAAGAAAGAGATAGCAGGTAGTATCAAGTGAAAAAAAAATTGCTGATTAGTCACATTCACCATCACTGTGAATTTCCCCATTAAATACAACTGTTTGTTAGGGATTGTTGCTTCCTCTTTAAGTGTTTTTACCAGCTCTTTGTTAAGCACTGTCAGACCTGTCCTGCAGCAAAGTCAGAGACAGGACAGTCCTTCCAGTGTCACTGCAGTACTTGTGTATGGTTTCTATCTGTGCTGGACTGGCCTGTTTTCTCTCTCTTACGCCACTATGTGGCTACTCAAATCACCTTTAGCTCTTAAAGATGAATCAAAGTTTCAAGCTTGGAAACTTTTTCAAACTTCTTTGCTTAGCTAACTGACTCTGAAACATCTTTGGAAGTGGGTCTGTCAGGCTGCTGAGGCATATATTTCTGATCAGATTTTCCAAAGAAAATGCTTTCCATTTCTGCTGCCCCAAGAGTCTGGAAGCACTTGACTATACAGCTCTGGAACATACGTCTTCTTCAAGAAAAAAGTGGTTTTACCTGCAGACCTTTGTGTATTTTTCAGTTACTATCTTTTGGGTTAAAAATTTTGGCCAAAACTTTAAAGTCTACTTTGATTCCCCACTAGGAGATTTTCAGGAGCTTTCTAGTCCAGTTTGATTGGGAAGCCAACCAGGGAGAGAATAAAGTCACCAGATGTTTCAATTACAAAGTAACCTACCTCTGACGAAAGAATTACAGCCCTTTGCCTCTTAGAGATGCGTTGAGGAGGTGAATATGGTGGAGAGAAGAGAAACTCCCACTCATAAGAAGAGAGAAATGTTTTCTGAAGTGCAGGAGATGCCTCCCCACACCTTTGTAAATACTCTGAGAATTATCACAGTCCAGGGGACATTCAGTCTTCAAATAGCTCCGTATTTTTCCAGGCTGAGAAAAAGACAATAGTGTGTGAGAGAAGAGCATTGGGAGTTAAGAGCTGGGTTGTATGTGAAGCTGAGAGATCTGTGCTATCTTTGTGTATTATAAGTGCCAGGTATGGGGGAAAATGTACTAAGGATTTTAACCTACACAGATTTTATTATCTTTTAAAGAGCCACAGACTTGCATTGTGCAGCATTGTCCATATTGAAAGATAAACACCTATCTTCTGTTCTGATGTGGCATTATAAAACTGTAACCCTGATTTAACTGAACCAGAATTTGCTCCAAAATGAAAATGTAGTAACAATAATAATTGGTAACAAGATGGTAACAATAATGGTTGCGTTATGACTATACTAGAAACTACCTTTTTGTTTTATCTCATTGAACTGATGCCTTTAATTTGGGTGAGTGAAGCAAGACTCTCTTAAAAATCTTGGGATGGAAACCTTGCTGTCAAATTAAGCAATGCCAGGATCCCAAAGGATTTTACACATCCTTCCCACATCAGCATGGCTACTCCCATTTGAAATTCTACTCTTTTAGAGATAGTTAAAGCCAACAAAACACTGATCTAGCAGAGGAACTTCCTGATCAACTTACCTTTAGATATCACTTTTTCCTGTGCTTTTTTTGTTGTTGTTAATTCTGCAGCTTTCTTTTTCTTCTCTCTCCAGGCAATCTGGGGAGGTCTGTTCCTAATAATTTGCAGAAACTTAGCTATTTTATTCGGGAAAGACTTATTCAGATAGTCTTTGGCAGCCACCCCATTCAGAGGCAGGCACGCACTTCGCCTCCAGCCATGCTGTCCTTGCCAAGGCGTATTATAAAATATTACCTCACAAGCAAATAGGGAACTGATAATATCAAATAGAATTTGTAAGTTTTGTATAGGCTGTATTATTCATTCTCTCTACATTTAAAAGTCTGATATCTTGAATCTAAGAATAAGCATTTGCTAATTGCCAGCTGTTCAGCTGGTTGGTCCTTAATTTGAGACACTGCTGGTGGCTGGTACGTTTTGGTGGCTGAAGGACTCCCACTGAGTCCTTTGAGCACGTTTTGAAGTGTTACGTTACCAGGGGCTAGTAAGAGCTACAAGGTGACCTTCTACATTGAAAGGGAAAGTACAGGGGTTTGGAGCTCTGCAAGGCTGTAGACACAGCAACAATATTAAAGGACACATACACAAATGTCAGTTACAAACAGGGAAATAAGATGGCACTTACAGGAGGATATTTTTTTTTAGTAAGAGCAAACGTTTTCAGTTGATTCCACTTCTTTTTGGCTTTATATAGTTACAGTGTTCTGATAGAGTTGTGTCTTCATAAACTGAGGGAATGTAATCTAATCAATGCTTTTTCCATGCCACAGGAAAGATGCTGTAGCTGAACAAGTGCCTTACAAGGACACTCCAAGGTATAGAGAGCAGTTGAAGGAGACTTAGGAATGTTGTTGTAAATAGAATTGTTAGAATATGGTTCCACAACAGCCTAAACTGGGCTAAACTGAGCCTAACATATTCCCATCTTTCCTACCAGCTGTGCCTTGCACTCTGGACTGGACAGTCACAGGGTTCAAGGGACCCACCCAGATGAAAAGCTGCCCACACCTTCCCCGTAGTAGGTGATTGGATTTGAGTTGGATCAGTATGAAACAGCTCACTGCTTGTTTGGACATGAGCACTGACTGGTAACAGCGAAGGGGTGGGAACACAAGGGCAGAGCAAAGGTAGTCCTGATGTAATCCAGCTTGAGCTGCTATTGAAACTACCCATAGACTGTGTAAAAACTAGTAAAATTGGATGGGCCTGGGAATATTTCCAGGCCCTAGAATGAGATTGTCTATGCTATTTAACTGTTAAAATGCTCCCTGGCATGAATTTGACCTCTTCCAATTAACACTCACTGCAAACAATTTCTGGGCACAATTTGGCTGCTAAAATGGTCCCAATAGGCACTTTGCAAGCACGAACTTTCTGTGCCAGTTAGCCTCAATGCCCAGGAGTGTTTCAGGCATATGGAGTTTAACTAGTAGAGACTCATCCCTAATTTCACATCCTGCCCCAAGATTGCAGCTACTACCAGTCTGAAAAGGGAGGTCTAATCCTGCCAGATCTCATTTGGTGAGAACAACCTAGTTCTTATGAACTAACTTGGGTAGGATGTCTGACTGTAGAGAAGAAGGATATATGTTTTCAGGCCAGCAACACAAATGACTAAATTAGAATTTTATACTACCTTGTGTAGCCTATTGCAAGCACATATGAAAAGACAGGACTTGTCTTGAACAAATGATTTTCAAAACAGACAATAGCAGAGCAGAAAAGATGGGAAGAGATGGAACATACAAATAAGAAATTTTATTTTCTTTTAATAAGGTGGTCAGAAATGCATATTTTGTATTCATTTCAGGTTGGGAAGGGGAAAGGGGAGATAGCAATAACTTGTTATGCAATTGTATCTGTGCTGTCGAATAGTCAGTGACTTATTAGGCAGAGTTTTTTTGATATGATTTTTTTTTCCAAGTCAGCTGCAGAACTGGGAATACAATTATTCCTCCTTCTACATATAAAAAAATTACACAACTGCAGCATTTCCCTTTCAATTTGGAATATTAATAAAATCAATTACTATGTATCTTGAAATACTGAAGCCAGGTCCTCCATTTTAATATGTAATTGCTTTTTGGTTTTTGCTTTTTGTTTGTTTGTTTGTTTTTTCACAGTTGCCTTTATGAGTTTCCCTACACATCAGGAAATCTGAAAAAATGGCATTTTTACATCTCTTCAGGTACACTCACTTGGCAATGGTAATGATCCATCTCCTCAGTGCACTCCCTCGGTGAACAATTAAAGGTGTTATTTTTGAAGGAGCCTTTTAAGCTTTGCTGTACACATACAAAGAGAGTCTCCTGGCCGGGTTGCTCTAGGACCCAGAGTGACTGGGATTGACAGAAATCTTCACCTGAATGAATTTTCCCTGTATGCCTTATAAGGAGTCCAGGAAAACAAGGAAGTGATAACCACGTTCACGTTACTGTATGCACAGCTTGTCCTCTTTACCTGCCCAGGTAGCCCTTGTTTTCACTTTTGTTCATGGTCCCTCCTGCCGGGGTTGAAGTTTCCTCGCAATCCGGTGTAGGTGAAAACATACCCTCCAGGAATGTATAATTTTTACGACATTCTACCTTTACACAGATGATAATTAACAAGCTAATACTTTTTTGTCACGCAGCCAGCACTGAAAACGAATGGGGATTGAATTGCTTTGCCTCTGTTTCCTATTCCTCCAAAGAAATAACTATGTGCAAGGTAAGGCTCAGGGGCAGGGAGATCCATTTCAAAACCTTTTCTGCATTGTTTCTTGCTTGAAGTTGACATGAAATAGCTTTGTGTCTTCTCTATTTAATCCTTCCTTCTGTTTAATGATTTTTTTTTTTTTGACAGACTGCTCTAGGGCTACACTGCCATTTCATCTATGATTTGGTGGTCATTACATAGCACAACATGTCTGAAAGAGGCATACATTTGAGCAATTTCGTTTATACTAATCACAGTTTGATCTGCTGAGAAACTTTAATATTATACATATGACTGAGTGTTTCACTGGTATTTGCACAATGGATAAAAATCGTATTAAGTACCTACCCAGCTGAATGAAGCAATTTTAAGCATATAGAGTGAACATAAATCTGTTCTTTTAATATCCCTGGTTATGCTGGAAATTGCTTACCTACACCATACCAGAAACACATGTAACGCTTTATCAGGTGCACTAGAGAAAACAAGTTAGCATGCTTTCAGTGAATGCCACCCAGAAAGCATGCAAAAGTAAGTATGTTAATTGCCAGCAATTCTGAGGTTTTAATCTTTATTAGAGAGTTAATCTTCTACCAATAGAACTACCACTAAGAAGGAATTTTATCAGTAATCCTAAATATGGCTAAACATGTGCATTTTTCACCTCCCACATTTTCTAAATTATTCATTTCTTCATAAATTGAATGATTAAGCATGTTATTAATAGCCTTTTATCTTCTTGGATTTAAATTTAGGGACCTGTTCTCAGGAAAGCGCAATGACTTGTGAAGATTGTTTGCTTTCCGGACCACACTGCGCTTGGTGCTTGCAAGAGGTACAGTGATAAAAAAAAAAAAAAATTCAAAGTAAGACTTGAAGCCTTTGTAGTCGCTCTGAGTGATGAAGTATTGACTTAATTGGGTCAGCCCCTGTTTTTGTAATGCATACAGCACTTAGTGAAGCCTTCCTGGGGTTCAGAAGTGGAATTGAATCTACCCTTCATAGTCTGTTATTCATTGTTGGGGTGGGATTGGTTTGTTTTTTTGTTTTTGGTTTTTTTTTTTTTTTTTTTTTAAAAAAACAACAACATCAACCTTCCTCATCTAAGGCAGAAATAAAAGTGCTATTAGAGGGGCTCAGATCATCAGCCTGAGGGGTGACTCACCCATAGCAATGATGAAGCTTCAGACATGAAGTCAGAGTCCAGACTGTATCTTACGTGCCAAGCCAGACAGTGTAAACAGAAGGCTTGCAGGTGTAAACAGTGTGTAAGTTTACAGATGTATAATTTGCACACAGAAATTACTAATCTGTGGTGGATTTTAAGTATGATGATAGTGTTAGTTTTATAATTAGTATGATATAGATATGTTTTGGCTAAAATATTGGACTTTAAAAATATATCTGGATTTGTTTCCTATACATCTGTTTCATATTTTCTCTGTGGGCAAGTGACCTCACATCTCTGCTTCTAGAGCTTTTACCTGTAAATGATGCTAAATAATATCTCCCCACTTCACAGTAAATATTCTAGCTCTTAGTTCATTAATGTTAGCAACTCAGCCAGCTATCACAGTTAAAAACTTGACAGAAGTAATAGAGAAATAAAACATGTCTTTTCATTGTAGTTTCTGATTTTCATCTTTGCTGCTAAAAGTTCTTATTGCTTTTATGTATACCAAAATGATACCTAGGATGGGACTAACATACTGCTTTATGAAATAGCTCACAAAGGCCAAACTGCACTTTTTAAAAAAATAAGTGTTCTAAGAAATATCTTTTGCAACAGGATTTTATTGAAATTAGACCACATAATTTTGACTACTGCCATGCCTTTTCAGGAAAAAAAAAAAAAAGCCCAATATAATTAACTGATGTAAAACCAAACAAAAGCAAAACTGCGGAACTATTGAAAACTTCAGAGTAGTAAACATAATTTTTTATTTTGTTTATGAGCTCATTCACTTGTTTGCCAGAGAACAGCACATTAAGAGTGCCAAAGACATAGGAATTTTAGCATCAGAGCAAACACAAGCACCTCCAATAAATCTTTTTTCTGTAGGATAAAAACACACCTTGTAATTGTATGTGAAATATGAGGCTGTCTCTTCACACGTTTTGAAAAGTTAAAAACTGTGTAACTAAAGGAGATGATATGGATCGCCCTGTGAAAGGTTTATAATGGTGCATGCATTTTATGCACTCTGTATTCCAGAAGCAGTGGGTGAGAGTTTTGCCTGAGCAAAGGCATCCGTTTTGGTCTGAAGAATAATAAGCCACTGTTCCCAGCAGGTGTCTCAACATTGCTTCCACCAAAATATATAAGATCCCTGACAATTTTCAGGCATGAAGGGTGACATTTTGGTAGAAAAAAGGGTCATAGTTCTGATTTTAATAGGTTTAAATAAATTTGTTTTGCTTTTGATGGAAATTTTTTCAGTGACTGAATTCAAAGAATATTTGTGGTTTAATGGCTGAAACCCAGGTTGCTTGCCCAAACATAGGAGGGAAGAGTGGCTCCATGGTATGGGCCCATGACTATCAGCCAGGAATTAAATGTTTCAGAGCTGGTTTGGCCAGGCATTACCCAGGTTTTGATTAGAAAGGTCTTGCAGGCCAGAGCAGTTTCCATTTCAGGAGACAGCTGACTGATTTTGAGGATCTAAACTCTAGACATAGCTCTGGGAAATGGTAATAAGGCACAGAAGCCTCTTTTTAAAACTAACCATTAACTTCAGGATTCGTATCTACCCTGTAGCCATGTTGTGGAAAGGAATGCATATCAATGCTTTGAATGGAATAACAAAGGTAAACTGCAAGATATCCAACTGGTATTAATAGGCTTGTGATTTGCTCTGGATGGGAGAAGGTCAAGTGGGATACTGGACAAAAGTTAGATGTGGGGGTGCCGGGAGCCCCACTAGTGCTTGGAAGTGGTGGGGGCAGGCTGTGGTGCTTGTTGGGCACCAGGCAGAGGAACAAGGACTTACTACCTGCTTCAGTGAACATGTTAAATGAGTGCTGTGGAGAAAGAGTAGGTCAGTTAAAAAAAGAAACAGTGAACACTTGGTACCCCACAATCAGTTTGTCACAAAATGTCTAGGGGTTTATTATCTGTGAGACCTCTTCCATTATTAAATAATGTGGTTCAAACAGCAGTTCAAAACTGTTTAGGAAAGACTGATGAATTTGTGGCATAATTCTGTAATACAAAAAACAGAGTCTCAGAGGGGCTTTGTGTTATCATTCCCAGCACTGTGAGAAGCCAAATGCAGTGAGTGGCCCTATTCCCATTCCCCAACAATAGGGCAGTTTCTCCCAGGATAACAAGTTGGTGTAAGTTACATTAATTATACACCTGGGTGACATGATCCATGAAGGGCAAATTTAGGTTTCTGTGCCACCTAGATCTAGTTCTGCACTAGTCTGCACTAACTTGCACTTTTGTTTCTGCTGCCTGCACTGGACTCACCTTTCATTAGGCAGATGATGGTGGCTAGTCAGTAAAAACATTTAATTCATCCCTTCCTTCTCCTGTTTGCCTTAGAATTACACAGACTCAGCTGGAATTCATGGGAGGTGTGATACTCCAGAAAATCTTTTGTCAAAAGGATGCCAGTTGAATTTGATTGAATTTCCCATTTCAGAAGTAGAAATTCTCAGAAACAAGCCCCTAACTATATCCACCCAGAAGAATAATTCTGATGTCACACAGGTTTCTCCTCAAAAATTAACTCTCAGGCTGCGACCAGGTAAGTCACAGTTCATAGATGTGGAGTACTTATTTCAGACAACATGATATGCTGAAGCTTCTCATATTGAATGGTCTACAAAAATCTTGGCAGAATTAAGATGAAAGGCTTTGTTGAGTCCCGAGTTATCTGTTGACTCATCGCATGAAAACTAGGTTTGACTGAGTTCAAAATACTTTCAGAAGTGCTAGGTACATGCTAAAAGTAAGGATTCATATTTTTAGTTCTTCTCTTCTCTTGCCACTGAGGTGGCAGGGATAGAATGAAACCCTCTGGCTCCTCCCGAGCCCACCTCCTGTGCCTCTTTCTGCTGGTTTGGCTAACAGCATATCTCAGAGGCAGCATACAGTCTCACTTTGAGGATGTACAAGGTACCACTGACATTTATGGTTACACACCAGTCCTACTTTTCCTTCAGATGTGAATTTTTCCTGGAGAAAATCTGAAATAAAGAAGAGTAGGAGACATCCAGTTAGGTCATGTCATAGTGCTGGAACTGAGAATAAAACTTTTGTGTACACTCTGGCCTTCTTTGAATTTCTAAAGTATAAGGTAGGACCCATAAGCTCTACCTTTAGTTTCAATTAGCTTCACATCTAAGTTTTCTAAAGGTGTATGCTGCTGAAGATGTTCTCATATTTTTTCCAGTTATAGCAATCAGTTTTAATTCTGCGCTTATGGCTTTACTGCAGAACTGTTTAGAAAAAGCCCCAAACATTAGAACTGCTTTTAATCTACCAGACCCTCATTTGAGATTTTTCTTGACAGAGAATTTTTAAAGTTGTTTTGTTAATGCTGCTGGTTATTTAATATACCAGATAATTTTCACCATATAGAAATTTATGAAGAAATTGACATTGTTCATACCTTCTGCCCAGAAGTGCTAATGTGTCTCCCACTTTATAGGACATGAAGAAACAATACAGATCAAGGTTCGTCAGACTGAAGATTATCCAATTGATCTCTATTACCTCATGGATCTTTCAGCCTCCATGGATGATGATCTGAATACAATCAAAGAACTGGGTTCAACTCTTTCTAAAGAAATGTCAAAACTGACAAGCAACTTCAGACTGGGGTTTGGATCTTTTGTTGAAAAACCAGTTTCACCATTTATCAAAACTACAGCTGCAGAAATAAACAACCCTTGCAGGTAGGCAGGGAAAGTCCCAACAGATGTTTGCATGCCAACATTAAGTCATAATATTAATCTTTTGGATAAAATTCAATTAAGCGGCTTCACTGGAACCTCTGCCCTCTTCCAGCTGTAAATGAGTCTTTAAATTCACACTCTGATCATTATTCTGTTGAGTATGATGTTATTTGGAGAGAGGAGTCTGGGAGTGATTCTGCATTTTAGCTTTTGCTGCTAGTTACAAATGTGCTTAATGCCTTAACAAATAGGTACGCAGAATAGTTATGTGCTCTTCTTTAATTTTCCAGAAAAAAAAATACATATACATAAGAATTTCATGACACCATACTAAAGAGTTGCAAACTCAAACCCAACACAGAATATCAGTTTCATTTAGCCATAAATGTTGTTTTCCTGGTTTTTTCCACCCCTAAGGTCTAGCAGTCTGCCTTAACCCAGGTTGTTCTAGCCCTTGCCTAAGCTGTGTGGGAGAGAAGCTGTGCTCTGCAATCTGGAGCGGGACTGCAGCAGCTTGCTGGTGCTCTCTGAATGTTATTAAGGAACTACAGGTCCTAATGTGCTTCTGAATATGAAATCAAGACACAGCAGGGTGCATGGCAAGGGCTGCACTTCGGTAATTGGCTGAATTACTTTGCTCTAGGAGGCATTTCCCAGCCCTTATGCAGACCTTTTTCCATTGCCCAATTTACTGGATGCTCTTTAATTATTGTATGTTTTCCATTAGATCTTCTCAGGCACAGAAGAGAGATACGTGAACAAAAACTAATCCAGGCAGGCCTCTGAAATGTTCATTGTAGTGATTTTTCACTCTGTATTATCCATAAGCTGTCTCATTTTTCTTGCAGAAGTGTACCATACGAGTGCTTACCCACCTTTGGATATAAACATGTTTTGCCACTCACAAATGATGCTGAAAAATTCAATGAAATTGTGAAAGTACAGCGTATCTCTGCTAACATAGACACTCCAGAAGGAGGATTTGATGCAATTATGCAGGCAGCTGTTTGCAAGGTAATTGAAATTTTTAGGCATAATATTAATTATTCCGTGTATTACTGCTTCTAGTATTATATGGTGGTATTTCAAAGTGGCAGATTATTTTTTAAGATTTTTTAGTGCAATCCAAGAGCCTCATTAAATTTGTGTTAAAACAGTTTTGGCTGTACCAAGAAAAACATGAACATTGCAATATTTTAGTGTTTCCTTTTAATTGCCAGGGATAAATAACCCCAAATAACTGTATAATTACTGTGTCTGTTTTCTTGATTGTTTTCTCTTTAAATATATTTCATTAACTATGTTAAGAGTAGTAAGCAGATTGACATGAACATGGCCAGCCTGTGTTATTAAACACAGGGATGGGGAGACAAAATGTTAGCCAAAGACAATGGAATGAACACAGTCTCTTAAGAGACATCATGTTGCCTTTGATGCTCCCCTGAAAATCATGTTCTTCATTTATTTTGAGGTGCCGTCCTCCAAATATTTAGCTGCTTTTTTATATTGTCATGCAATACAGTCTGCTAAATTGTTGTGCTTTAAATACAGGAAAAAATTGGATGGAGGAATGATTCTCTACATTTGCTGGTGTTTGTGAGTGATGCTGATTCCCATTTTGGGATGGACAGTAAACTGGCAGGGATTGTTATTCCTAATGATGGGAACTGTCATTTGGACGACAATAATGAATATTCCATGTCAACTGTTCTGGTAATTAACTGAATTTTGTACAACTCTCGCATTCTGGAAATTTAAAGACTAATAGGAGCAACTTAAAAAATTAATGAATTATACTTTTAATGAATATATACTTTTAAATTTTGAAATGTATAAAAGCTGTGGAATGCAGATATTTCATGCAGTCTATTTAATTTATAAGTGAATATTTCAGTAAACAGAGAAGTGTGTTTTTATGGAATTAGGATAGATTATAACTAAGAAAAAAGAAATAACAAATCTGATTTTTTCTAACCAGGAAAGTACATAGAATTGGACTGACTGGTATTTCCTCCTTGATTATGTTCCCTATAAGGGTGTGAACTCATGGAGGACTTCAGGGATTTGCAGGACACTGTTCCTGTAGGATGATTTACCAGCTTAAGATTCATTGTTCAAAAATACCAAATATATACAATATAGTGTTTGGTGTAGGACAAATATCCAGTTGCTCTGGTGCAGTGTTATTCTTTGGATTAAATATATAGATAACAGATGCTACTGAGCCAAATCTCCCAGTATGGAAGCAGGCTCTATACTTTTTTTAGAGGGGTTTCCTTAAAAACTGTGTGAGGAAATTCTATACACTATCTTTTATTTTGTATACATGTATTCCTAATTATAGTTTGTACTACACAGAGAACACAGTGTTAATTATGATCACTTGAACAGTGTTAATTATGATCACTTGAATGTGTATTTCACACAGGAGAGACAGTTAGTAACCATAAGCATATGAGAAACAGACTGATGTGCCTCTCTTCTGGTTATTTGCAGGAGTATCCCACAATTGGACAATTAATTGACAAACTTGTACAAAACAATGTTCTATTAATTTTTGCTGTAACAAATGAGCAAGTTCACACATATGAGGTGAGTAAATTAAAATGTTCAGTTTGCCAGTATTTGTTTTAAAGTTCACTCTTTTGCACAGCTGATACAGTAATTCTAGTACTAAGGATTGAATTCTGCAAGATATTTATGTATTAAAAATAACTAGGAAATCCTAGATTGGAGGAAAGCTCTTCTGCTTAAGAAGTGCTTCTTCATGTATTGATTTTGACATTCTTAAGTAACTTTTAAATTGGATTTCAAGTTGAATCACACTAATCTTTTAAGTCAAAGATTGTCAAACTAAGCATTGCTAAACTTCAGTGTAATCATTTGGATTAGTCTTCTGTATTTTATAAGGCTAGAGGACAGTTCAGCCTTTTATAAGACAAGAACACAATCTGAAACATGCAGTTGTTTTCATGCTCATCTCTGAGATCTTGCTTTGTTTGGTTTTTTAGGGGTTTTTGGTTTCTTGGTTTTTTGTTTTGGGTTTTTTGTGTGTTTTGGTTGGTTGTTTGGTTGGTTGGGGTTTTTTCCATTTTTATTTTATTTCTGTAATGCTTTCCAGTGACACTAGTAGGAAACTAGCATCAAGATGAAAAGTGAAGATGATGATGGACAAAGTCCTTTTTCCTCATGTTTTGGTCCTCATGAGTACTGAAGGAAAACCCTTAATGACAGGAATTTTGGGCATTAAGACTAGCAGAATCCTCTTCAGTGAAGTAAATTTCCTGCTCTGTGAAGTCTCATGTCATGGAAAATGGGAGCCAGGAGAGAGGAGAGAGCAGAGGAGCAGTGGCTACAGATACATAAAATCCATACCATATTTTTAATAAGCCAAATATCATTCATACCTGCAATCCATCAGTCATCTGTGCAGGCATCTGTTTTCAGCTTCCACAGTTACAAGCCCTCCTGCAGCCCTGTGCTACTTTTGACGCACTGGATGTTCCAGCTGTGAGCTGAGGCAAAGCTGCCAACAGCTGCTTCACTGTTCTCACAGTCAATGTGAGCAAAAGCCCTCTAAGATAAAATAAGATGGATATTGGCAATTCTTATTTCTTTTTCTGTCCAGTCATGCTCCAGGAAAGAAATTTTCACGTGCTAAAAGAAATTCTAGATATGAGTTCATTGTGGATAAAAAGGGGTTTTGCAGCCTAAACTTGGCTGCCTGGCCACACACTGCTGCTGTGTGAAAGGGGACAAGCAGAGAGAAATTTTTCCTCCAAATTTATTCAGGTTGGTTGAAAGGGAGTCAATAAGGGTATCCTGCTGATACAATAAGCTTGGCTTTCCAAAGGAAAAACCTTTGCAAACCATTCCTCATTAAAAACAAAAGTACAGTAATGAGGAGAGAGGTGCTCCTCTGTTGTGATTACCACATGGAAAAAAGGAAAGAAAGTGTAGGGGAAAAGAGAGAGCAGATACATCCTTGAGGCAGTCACCAGTATGATGATTTTCAATTTCTGTCCTCTCTGTAACCCAGGAAAGGCTCCCCCAGTACTTCTGCAACTGATTCCGGTGGTAGAGTTGTTTGGAGTAAAACTAACGCTCCAGCTGTTTTACAAAATTGACAAAAGTCACATCTTTCATAAACTGATTCTCAGGTTACAGCCTTGACAAGGGAGAAAACACTGCATCTTGAAGCACTGACAGCTTGGCCTGTTTAAAGACTGTATTAAATACTGAGCTGGATCATGAAAATTTAGATTGGTAACAGTAGAAGTCAATCTACAAATGCAGTGGGATTCTATAGTCCTTGCATAGTTTAAATAATATTTTTACATTAAAAAAACATTTACTAGATTTTATTATTGCTCAACAATTTATTAACAGGGACCCGGTCAATGACAGGTGAAATATTTTTCCTGATTTTAATAGGTGCTGCATAAATAAGGGCAGTTCTAGGAAGGTAGTTTGTAAATAGCTCTTTGATTTAAAGAGACTTATTCTGTCCAAAGAAACTTTACTTTTACTGATGACATTGTATTTTCCCTTGGAAATTGCTGGTGGTCACCTTCAGAGATGGCCAACAGCATTCTTATCAGGGTGTTTCTATACCAGTATCCCTGTGTCTTATATCAGTATCAAAGTTACCAAGGGGCACCCTTTGTTCACTGGTAACACTAAACAAAGGCTTATAGCTACAAAAAATGCAAGTCCTGGTTAACCCAATGAGGGAATGGTTTATTCTCATTAATTTCTTTGTCAGAAAAAAGAAAGTACAACTATCTTCTATCTTGTAAGGTATAGAGTAATCCCACTGAATATATTCTATCTGTTTCTTTCATCTTTAGTACTGCTTTCTTTGACTTCTTTGGATAGCTATAGCTGTTATGGTCTGCTTTTTGTCCTATTGGTGATGTGGAGAAGCAGTCAAAGCAAATACAAAAATCATATATAAATGTCACAGTGCAGTTTTTCCACAGTGAAATATACTTTCAAGGGTGTATGTAGGATGTGCAAACAGGGCAATAGTGCCATGTTTTCATCTGTGTGATGCAAATTTTGTAATTTAAATGTAAATAACCAGTATCCACAGTTAAGAATGTAAAAAGAACAAGATGAGTTATTCTTGTGGTAAGGCTACTGCTCGGAAGCCTGGAAGATGTAGCAGAGGACCATAAACCACCATTAAACCATGCTTGTCTTGGTCTTTCACTTTTAAAAAGCTTCAGCAACGGAGATTCTGCAGCCTCCCTCTGAAAACCTTTCCAGTTATTCTTGGAGGTGGAAAGCTTCTCCCTAAGAATCTCATCACAAATCTACTTGAACTCAGCATCTAATTATATCAGATGCCAATACTGACCATTGCTATTTATGATTCAGTTCTTAGGGACAAACATACACTAAAATGAGGACTTAGAAAGCACCTCTTTAAATACTCTAAATAGATTCCATTAGTCTTAAGTGCAGTGTTCAGACTGTCAAATATATGTTTTATATTTTTAGCCTGTATAATCCCCAACAATTTAGCCAAAATAATTCAGTCATGTAATATTGTTGATCCTCTTCAACTGAATTTTCAGTTTACCCACTTACATGTATGTGTATAATTATCTAACACACAATTATTATGGATGGCACAAGCACAGAATACATATGCTTGTAACAGATCTGGTGTTAGTTTTGATCTTTCCAAACAGTTTCTGTACAGCAACTGCAAGAGATCATTTAGGTTTGATGCTCTCCCCAAGCACAGGAACTTCTGTGCTCAAGAAGCAGTCATGTGGAAACATTTTTACAGCCACTCAAAATTAAATTCAAGAGAGGAGAGAAAATTCCTTACACTGAGCCCAGATAATTTGAGATGATTTATTAAAAGGATTTTTTTTTAATTGTCTTTTAAAATATATCATGTATGTCTAGCTTTTAGCATCATTAGTCTCAGATGAGTCTTACCAAAGCAGGAGAGGATGTTTTTATCCTATAGAAGCCATTCACTCAAAAAGCATCTGTGATTATTGCAATAATAATTATATTTTGACAGATCCTATTTTAGCATAAAAGAAAACACCAGTCTTTAAGCTTTCATGAAGTAGTTGCTATTATTGTTGGTATCATTTGTTTTCGAGCAGAATTCTTTAAAAATTTATTCAAACTTAAATAAGGGAAAGACTCTCTAATCCTGACTAAAGATCACTTCATTCAAAACAGAAATTACTCTTTTTTTGGATTAATTATTTCTATTTATATGACAGAAGAATGTGGCTTGAAAATTGGAATTTCAGGCTCCATTGCATTGCTGAAAATTTAACTAAAAATACTCTAGTCTCCACACTTTAACAGAGTTTTAAATTATTTTTATATTTTTAGCATGACACTATTTATGATGAAAATTATTCTTTCATTTACCAAGCTAAAAGTTAGACACGACCCCAGTGAGTCAAATATATAATTGTCCAAATTCCTTAACATAAATTAGAGTATCTCTATAAAATGCACTTTACCTCTTAATGAATATATGTCAAAAGAATAAATTCCATTACATCCTTTTGATGTTTTACAATAGTAGCACCCCAAAAGCATCAGTCTGCCTCACCTTGTTCATGGTTAAATGGAAATATTTGCTAAAAGGTAGGGCTTAACCAATGGACTGGAGATACGTGCTTAGCCTGGGCTTGAAACATCATCCTGGTATCACCATGCAGAAAATTTTTGTTCAAAGAGGAAAGATCAAAGAAAGTCTTCAGAGCTGTATATCCCTGCTGTTTGTTTTGCATACCACAGATTAAAGAGAGCTATATTTTAAATTCCAGGTTTATCATCTTTTCTCACAAAAGGTCCATGTGTACAAAATGCAGTTTCAATATTCCAGGAATCCTTGAGAGGGCACTAATCATAGGAGGAGTCAGGAATGAGAAGTCACCAGCTGTAACTTAAAATGTAGTTAATCCCACTGATTAACAATAGCACTTTAGAAATCCAGTGAATGATAACTATTCCACACATAATATATAAAGTAATCACAGGGCTCTTGGAGATATGAAGCATAAGAAGGATATAAGAGTATCAAATTATCCATGTTTATTAATAGTTCTCTGGATTTTTTTTATTTAGAATAACAGCATTGATATGATATCATGCAAAAGAAAATTAATGCTACAATGCATTTTTTTTTAATGATGAATACATTGTTTTCCAAAGTCATCGGTACAAGCAAGAGAAGTTCATGTCATTAACAATAAGGCAAGATGAATTTTAATTTAGCATATTTAAAATCTAGCTGCTAGGTGCCATGCTAGTGACACAATGCAATTTAATGCAAAATGAAAAGAAAGCTTATCATCAAAATAAATTGCTAAGTAGGTACTAAAATATTAATATGAATTTAATATATAATCCATCATAGCCACAGACCACTATGATACATGTGCAAGGACAAAAAAAGTGACTGTTGTTGCTAAGTGTAGAGTCCAAGACTCTTGAATCGTGCAGCAACAGTAGAGGAGATGAGTCTGTTTCTGTATATTTTTATTAGAGAAAAACAAAGCAGTTGATAGAATATATCCTCCTTCTAAATTTGAAAAATTAGAGCTCAAAGAATACTATAGAATCAAACTTATATATATAGATTCATATTATTATATAGATTCATAATACATGTCCAATGAATTTTCAGTGAAACTAGCTCTTCTCCATAGGACTTTTTCATTAGGATGTGTGTAACAGAGCTGCAAGGATCCTTGAAAATATCACTGGCTTCAATGTATTTGGTTTTGTTGTGGGGGTAATGTGGAGGGTTTTTGGGTTTGGGGTTTTTGTTTTGATTTGGGTTTTTTAGATGTTAACTCTTCGTCACCTAGAGGTTTTTTGTGCTTTAAATTATTTTTTTTTCAGAACTATGCAAAACTTATTCCTGGAGCTACTGTTGGACGACTACAGAAGGATTCTGGAAATATTCTCCAGTTGATCATTGCTGCATATCAGGTAAGATGGTTATAGTGCTGTCTTTTCCTTCATGTTTCTGTGTTCAAAATTGCCTTGCAGTTTGGTAAAAACAAGTGTCTTTGATTCTTTTCATGCACTGATTACATAATTTTTTAATGCTAGGTGATGACCTTCACAGGAAAGGTTGTGTTCACTCTGAGAATTGAGGGAGCACAGAAACAAAATTCCTATAACCATGCCTTGGTTCTGCTGAGATGCTGAATTGAAATCAGAGTCTCATCTGTCTTGCCTTCATCATAATCCTTTATTTCACACATACTTTTAAGCCTTCTTTAATATTCAGGTCTCCCAGTTCTGCACCTGGACAGGCACTCAACTCCCTCCCCATTGGTAGCTGCCACCAGAGCAGACAGAATTGCCTTGAGGGAATATCTGGGGAAAAAGCGCTATTCCATGCTCAGTGCTCTTCTCTGCTTTAGCAAATTGGTGCTGCCCCTGTGAGGCTGTTCTGAGGTTTTTAAAAAGGGGAACACAGAAGCCAATATGGATTTGTTTAGATAATATCAAGACTTGAATGGGTTTGTTTAGGTAATACAAAGAAATACTGTAACGATGTCAGGAACATAAACACAGCGCTGCTCTTCAGAGCTTTGTTTGTAAAATACATGCTGGGTGCCTGTTTCTCTTCTGTCAGGCAAATGTTCTTAGACAGTTGTACAGGTCTTTACTCATACTCAGATATATTAATTTATATATATGCTGATATACAACAGATTTCTCTCTTCTGTCTCAGCCCATTTTTTTAAAAAACCTGCTCTACCAGTTGTCTGCAATGACAAACAACTCTTCACAAATAACTTCTGCTTCTTTCCTTACTTTTTTTTCTGCTCTTTGTTCTATCACCTGAATGAGATAATCATCACTATGCCAAAATTATTTTGGACTTGGTCATAAGAAAAAAAACAGATTCTTATGACTCTTATAACTCTTATGAAAGTAATGCAATTGATGAGATACGATTTTTTTAATAAAATACAAAGTACCAGAAGGTTCTCCATTCTATGGAAAATTATATAAGGAAAGGGCTACAGGGCTAGTCTTAGGAGTTTACAAATTGTAATAAATACAAGTGAGGGAATTTTTACATGAGGAAAGCCATTGCTGAACTTTGAGTGGCAACAGGATTTCACTTATGGATTCCAACCTGCTGTTAAGTCACATCTGGTTCCTATCAGGATTTCTCCAAGATGGCACTCTAACATATAGGCAGAGGTTCCTACATTTAACAGCCAAAATACCATTTTGTTGTCCAGTAAGTAATGCAAAAACACACAAAAAAATGTCCCAGGTGCTGGTGCTGTAACATGAAGTGCAGAAAGGTGCTTCACTGGAACATTGCTAATGAATGCATTCTTGCCTATTCCTCTTCGCATCTGCTTATGTTCCTATTGTCCATGACATTTTTTTTTCCTACTCTCCTTTTTGAACCTGCTGATTTTTCAGCTTCTGTCACCTTCTATGGCACCAAGGGCTTCAGTCACACTGTGTCAAGATACATTTTTCTTATTCCTATCTTAACCTACTCCCTACTCCACTTCACGGAGTCCACTTTAGTTCTGGTGTTGCAGTTTGGTGAATAACAGCTCTGCATTCACCTTATCTTTATGTCTTCATGATTTCATAATATTTTATCACTAAAGCATCTGCCACCCATTGTTCAGTCTTCTCAAGTGTCCAGTCTCAAACTGGACAGTCCCAGCCTTTTAAGTCTCTCCTTGGCTGCTCCATGCCCTTGGTGACTTTATCTGACAGTGTCTTTATGCTCCCTGACTCTAAAAAGTGCTTTCTGACATGTGGAGACCACAAGAGCTTTCAGTACACAATAGAGGGCACACTGATGCTTATATAAAGACAAAATTATGCCCTCTGTCTTGTTCTCAGCCTCCTTGCTCATATACTTAGGACATTGTTGGCTTTTTAGCTGCTGCGTGCTTTGAGATGACCAGCTCCCAGAGCTGTCAGTGGTGACCACGATGCAGCTCCTGAGCTGTTTCAGCTGATCCTGTTTTCACTCATCCCGTGGACATGGTTTGGAGGGAGCTCTGAGCTCTGTGATTGCTCCACTCTAGGAGTAGCAGGGAGGTGATGGAAGAAAGGGTGCTTCTGCCTTTGAGCCATAACTTGTCGTATCGTCATCCAAGTACAGCATGTCCAGACAGTACACCAGGGCAGCACATAGGTTCTTAAAATCCCACATACATTTAAAGATGTAAAATGTATACAGGTAGCAACATGTCACACTCAAAATTTCCCTAAGTCCATCTTATTACACATAACCTTAAAGATTAAAAATCTTATTGCTTCAAGACTGAAAATATTCCAAGCAGGAAACACAAAACCCACCTTATTTGATGTAAGTGAAGATTCCTGATTTTGGGTTTTTTACTGTGAATGGGGAAATGAAGGTAGACATACAGTTAAAAATCACATGCAAACCTGAAGATCTAATGCCACTTTTGTCAGACACTTTTCATGATACTCTCAGAGCAATGTAATTGAACATCCTGTGTCTCTGTTTCTTTACTCACAAAAAAGGAATAAATAACTCTTTGTCCCCCAGGGTAGACTTAGATTAAATCTTTTAACACTTTTAAAGTGTTTTTGAGTATTTGCTTGCTGTGCAAACACAAGGTTAGATAATGCCATTCACCATGTGTTGCCATCTAGAAGCTTTAGAGAGGAAGTAAGAAAGTTAAGAAAGTCTGAGCTGTCAAAATATTTGTTACAAGAAGTTCTCGTGTTCTTTCCAAGTATGATTCATTTTCTTTTGTAAGCATATTTCTGTCTGTTTTGTTTAGCATTGAATTCCACATAACTTTGTATTGCAAAGCTATAGGCTAAAATGCATTGTGACAGATAGCAGGCCATTTGATTGAAGCCATTCCAAGATTTTAAAATTTCAGAAAAATTCCACTTGTTTTTTTTTTTTTTCCCCAGTGTTTGATCCTTTCACTTGTAAGAAAATGAGACCAAAGAAATAATATATTAGAAAAGACAGGTAACACAAGGGCACAAGTATGTAACACTGCTTCATGTGTTCTTTCATTCAGAAAATTATTTGAACCATAAATGTTTCTCTGTGAATGGCTTGAATCTCACTAAACTGTCTGCTATCTGTCCTTAAACTATAGTTAGGCAGCTCAGTAAATTTAAAACATCATTAGAAGTGCTCACAAATATTAAGATACAAAAAATTCAGATTTGTTTGTTTGAGCCTTGTAGTTTTGCAGATAGTGGAGGAGGGACTATTGGTGATATTTCCTGTAACATTAGCACATACCAACACTTACAGTTTTATCTAGATGTTTACTATGTTTGGTCCTTTCATGAGAGACCACCTATTGCAAACAAATTATTATCTATGATTCTCTGTGTTGTTTCAATAGTGACTTAAGCACCTATCTCTAAAAAAAATGTAAAGGGAAATTTGGACATATCTGAACCTACCAACATTACCAACCTGATGCCCAGGGCACAGTTTTACAACCCTAAGACAAATTTCCAGGGAATCCAGGAATGTACAAAGCACAGGGAGTTGTTGTCTATGCAGGTTTATGCCTTTTCTACTTTTACTTTGATTTACCCCACCAGACCTTTACTCCAGTGAGTCATCCTGATACCTGTAGTAGAATGACTCACTGAAGTAAGGTCAGCAAGCTCCTCATGCTCTGATTGAAGGGCAGGGGGTATTTTGTAAGTAATTAGGTTTGCATGAGCACAAAGTCAAGTCAGTGAAATGTTTACTTAGCAGTTGCTGAGGTACTTTTGAAAAATTTCCATTTACTGGGTCCACAGGCCAGTGAAGTCATAGGGAATTTCCCCATGGTCTGTGATAGGCTTTGGATTAAGGTTGTGTAAGCAAAGTTGCTTAAAAATATTTTAAAGACTTGAAATATAAAAACCTAGTATGAGCAAGTTCAGGAAGAAAGTTTGTGAATTATGAAATGAAAGTTTGACTTAACAAATTGATTTAAGAAATGGGAATGTTGTTGAACACAGCTTGAAATAGCACGTACAGCTCATGAGGCAGGAATTTCCATCGGGAGAAGAAAGGAAAGGAGGGAACAATATTGACACAGGCTGGCTAATCAGGAAAAGCCCAGAGCTAGCAATGCAATCGGGGACACAAATCCTCACCTCAGTAAGATCAGACCTAAAGGAAAACCTATATCAGTCAGCAGAGTCATGAAAGATGATTTAATAAAACATTGAATTTGTTCTCCTGCAAGGGCAGGAAATAAGTCCTGTGATAGCGGATATTAAACTGATACCACCATTGCTTTCCACTGAAAGCCAGGTCTATTGGCATTTGCTTTGTTTTGCTTGTTCCCCATTTTTCTTGCAATAGAGAGGTCTGTAAACAAAGTGGCAAAGCATGGGTTTACTTCTGTGTAAATTGGGATAAGTTACAGTCCACATTACTGAGATGCAGAACACTGGCAGAGCTTGGCAGTGTTATCACTCCATTTATCTCACTTTTTTTCCTTGAAGGAGCTGAGGTCTGAGGTGGAGTTGGAGATCCTTGGAGAGACAGAAGGGCTCAGTCTCTCCTTCACAGCCATCTGTAACAATGGGACCATTTTTCCACATCAGAAGAAATGCTCTCGTGTGAAAGTGGGAGACACAGTAAGTAAAGAACAAATTCTCAAAAGACATCAAGCCAGAGAATTGAGGACACCAAGGTAGAGAGAAAGAAAGTTACCAAAAAGCAGGCAGTATCTGTTGCTCTGTCTTGAGTACCCTGCAGAACTCTCTGTGCTCCAGCTCCTAATGGCCCCCATTCTCTCTTCCAGGTCTCTTTCAATGTGACTGTAAGTCTCCCTGCTTGTGAAAAAAACAGAAGACATCTCATGATAAAGCCTGTGGGGCTCAGTGACGTGCTGGAAATGGAAATACATCCCTTATGCAGCTGTAACTGTCAGGCAAAGGCCGAGATGAACAGCCCAAAATGCAACCAAGGGAAAGGATCGTTCGAGTGCGGGGTGTGTGTCTGCAGCCCGGGGTATGTGGGGCCACACTGTGAGTGTGACGAGAGCTCCCTGGGCACCAGTTCCTGCAAGGGCTCAGCTGGTCAGAGCTCCTGCAGTGGGAGAGGCGACTGCTACTGCGGGCAGTGCGTGTGCCACCCGTCCCCATACGGAAAGGTGTACGGGCCTCACTGCGAGTGCGACAACTTCTCCTGTGGGAGGCACAGAGGGCTTCAGTGTGGAGGTATGGTCCCTTGGTGCTGTTTTTAGTGTCTGTATATAGGGCTTTATTGACTCACCCTTATCTGTGAGATTGTGAATTTGTATTTTCATCATATATTCAGTTGCAATCAATTCTGTATAAAGTATAATATTTCTGAATGGTCTTTAGACTTAAAACAGTTTTTTCCTGGGCTATACCATTATAAATCAGAAGTATTTACCTCTTAGGTTGTGCACTGTCAGGAGACAAGATCTGTGTGGACGACTCTAGTAAAGAGAATGGAGCTGCACTGGCTTGCAGCCAGTCTAAACAAAAATTTGATCCTCTGGCTTAGAACTGAAAATGCTGGGAGAGAAAGAAAGATGTTTGGAAGAATGGTTAGAGAGGGGGAAATATTTTCTATTAAGGATAATGATCTTAAAGGTCATCATTCAGATTCTTATTAAGAGACTGATCTGAAGTACAATAAACCTTTTTCCAGGTAATGGTGATTGTGACTGTGGGGAATGCAAGTGCCACAGCGGATGGACTGGGGAATACTGTAATTGCACAACTGACACCAGTGCCTGCATTGCTGAGGATGGGACACTGTGCAGTGGCAGAGGAGAATGCATCTGTGGGATATGTGCTTGCACCCATGCAGGGGCCTCAGGCCAAACATGTGAAAAATGCCCTCTCTGCGGTGACCCTTGCAGTTCCAGATGGTAATGTGCTGGTTTTACATCTCTGATGTTTGTATCATCCACGTATCTATTTCCTATACTGCCTCATGAGTATGTTTACTGCTGTGTCTGTAAATTGTATTTACAGACCAGAACCCAGGAGCTTCTTTGCCCTTTGAGAAGGGTAGTCATAATTCATATTTCAACCATTCCTGAGCACTACTGTAGTACAAAAGGACTTTATGGAAAACAATTAAATCACCTTCAAGCAGCACAGGTAAAACTTCACAGTTCCATTGCTGTCCCTGGCTGTACAACTAATCAGAACGGTGACCTTATACGACATCAGATAAAAACAGACAAACCTCCTTTCAGTCCATAGTACCAAATAAAAATGTCCCAGCATAGCTGCTACAGCAAAAATGAGGACTTGCACAAAAAAATTGGCATTTGTATTACTGTTCTCATGCATATGAATGAATAAGGTAGTGTTGTCCACTCAAGCTTTACACATGTGCAAATTCATAGTCCAAATTCAGTTAAGCTTGCCTGAATTAAAAAGGCACAAGTATTATAAACTAGGTAATAGTCTGGGGATGAATCAGTGGGTAGCTGTATGTCATGTGTCAGTTGATGATAAATTGATTGTAAATGGTGAAATGTCTTCTCTCCACTGAACATACAAAATTTATGTAACTTTCCTGCTGTGATGAGAGGTGAATGCTATGGTGCATAATATGAAAATCAACCAAAAATACTCGGGTTGTGAAGCTGACCACTCTAAGTACACCATTGCTCATGCTTGTTTTAAATGAGCTCTTGCAGGGCTACAGTCCAAACTGGGCAGTCTTCAGTAGAAATTTAAGCTAGAAGTTGAATCAGGCCTCACAGAACACGTTATTAATGACCCTAGCTTTGCTTTCTGAGTGCTGAGCAGTTTCAGTTGCATGTTTCATGATGATGTTCTGTCTCCTTATTTAGAGTTGAGGCCCATTTCTCTTCCATACCAGCTCTCCACCATTGCATTTTCATACCTGTCATTGCAGTCTACACTGTCTCTAAGTGAAAAGCTATTCTATGGCATGTGATTAAATCATCAATCTGTTTCTGTTAGTGCTAAATTTGACCCACAAAAGTAAGCCTCTCAGTATGTTCAAAGTAAAGAGCACTTCTGCATGCAACTGCTCTAAACATGAAGGACGGGGCTGCTGCTTTGCCCTGCCCAATTTGGCAGAGAGTAAGAAATATAAAGTTACATGATAGGCATTACATTATCCTGCTTAAACATGTATATTGTATGCAATGTTAGGTCTTTTCTCTCTACTTCAGTGTCCTCCCATGCTGAAATGCAGGGAACAAAGAGCCAGGAGAGAGAGAACATTGGGAATACCTGGGTAGGGTAACCAA
The DNA here is from genome assembly GCA_038380795.1 of Pyrocephalus nanus. Lineage (NCBI taxonomy): Eukaryota > Metazoa > Chordata > Aves > Passeriformes > Tyrannidae > Pyrocephalus > Pyrocephalus nanus. Next base: position 16,784,160 of record CM076267.1, on the reverse strand, counting down.
GAGAGCTGAAAAACCAGGTCAGAGAGGCTGGAGATCAATGGCTAGGCAGCTGAGAAAGTGTGTTTTAAAAGAAACATGGCAAATACGACAAAACCAGCAACACTGAGTTTGTCTCCATTAGATAGAGGCTATCCCATTACCTGCTCTCTCTACTATTCACCATCTATAGAGCAAGCGATAAGGTCATCTGCATGCCCTGAAGATAAACTCAGCACCCTCAGCATATTCCCATGGATATATGTAACTCAGTGCAACAGACAGCCACTGTTTTTTGGGGATGTTTTGCTGCAATGTTTCCCTTCCCCTTCCCCTTCCCCTTCCCCTTCGTCCTCCCCTTCCCTCCCCTTCCCTTCTTTTATTCATTCAGTCCTTCAGATGGCTTCTCAGTCTCAGCCCCTGAAGCTATTTGTGAGGAATCAGTAAATGCATCTTTCATCAGAAATTTTCATGCATTAATTCTGTTTGTTGTTTTATTTTCTACTAATAAACTCTGGATTTATTAAAATCCTCATTGAATTTATGTGAAGATTTTCAGTGATTTCTAAAGGAATTGGTTTAGACTCTGTGTTTTTAAATAGTATTTCAATCATTCCACCATTAAATAAAAAAAATAATTTTCCAGTAAATTTCATTAGTATTATTAGGATCTAAGTAATTCCTGACACAAGTGATCACATTCAAGAGACAACTTTTGAGACACCTGAAAAGTGTTTTAATACATTATTCAACAGACTTTCAACAAAGGTAGGCTTATACCAGGTGCCCCAACGATCTCTTTGAAGTCAATTTCAGATATCGCTCATCTGATAGGAATTTCTTTACCTGGTATTTTGTGTAAGAGTATTTAATGCTCAGGACATTTATTTTTGAAATTTTTAAAAATGAGTATTGTGTGTGACTAACCACATGTCTTTGATAGACCTCCATGAATAATGTTGCCTGGGGTTCTGTCTGGTAGCTATTAAACTGGGAGAGAACAGAGGACAAGACAGAGCTTATCCATATCCACAATACCTTTATTCAGGTGGGGGTTTTTTTGCTTGGTTTTGTTGGGATTTTTTTTGGTGGCAGTACCTATCATATTCCTGAGAACTGCTGTATCCATAGCAGGAGACCTTTTATTTAGCTCCCTTTTAAAATGCAGATGCACACATACTGGCTTTTGTCTTGTTGCTTTGTGACAGGCAGAGATTGATGAGCTGCTGAATTATTTTCCACAGGAGCTGTGTGGAATGTCACTTGGCTTCTGATGACAAGTCACTGGGAGATTGCAGTGAAAAATGCAAATTGGTTGATGCAACTGTCAGCATCGCAAATGGTTGGTATACTCAGTCCTCCTTTCTTGTGTGTGTGTGTGATTAGTGGTAGGTTCCACTTTCAGTAATTTTATATTTGAAAGTAGCCTTGTTTTTCTGCTGTGGAATTATTTTATGGCTCATAAGGCAATTACTGTTTGTCTGTGGTTCCTCCGAGCCAAGTAGGAAATGCAGAACAGGGCTGGTGTTACCCTTCCAGGTTAATTAACATATTGGGTCATGCCCTAAGAACTTTATGCAGAAAAGTATAGAATTTAATAAATACCAGTCTCTGCATATCAATGATTGATGAAAGTCCCCGAGTTTAAGTTACTCCTGTACCATGAGTTCCAATGGGGCTTCTTCTACCATACAAATAAAACCTGACTCCAGTCCTTAGGCAGACCCTTGATTACAGCTGGTGACTAGACACAGCCCTTTAACCTGTGGCAAAGACATTTCTCGTATTCTAAAAGGCTAAGTACATCTTCCAGTTATTCACTTTAATTCAAAGCTGCCCTCCATCAACAGAAGTTTCTGGAACAGTAATTAATCTTGAGTGAGATAATATATCAGAAAAAGAAACCCAAAAAGCACCAAGACCAAAAAGAACAGTAACAAATCTTTAAATGAAAGAGTGCATATTTTAGTTTCCTGTAGGGGAAGACACTTGCCTGTTCAATAGGTATTCTGTATTTATTCTAATGGCAATTCTAGTCCCAACCCTGTGGTACATGCAATTGTTAAGTGAGGCAGGACATAGGTGTGTTATATCCACATCACATATGTACCATAAGCATTAAATAAGACAAATGTAAGAATAAGGATGATAATGCAGAATCCTGTGTGCATGTCTAAGGTTTGTGTCTGAAAGCTGTTGGAAGGCTATCCAGAGCTGTGCATGCAGAAATGTCATCACTGATGTACGTATTTCCAGGAAAGCTACACCTTTTGTTTTTGATGACAATACTCCATAATACAGAGCTCAAATGTCACAAATATTGCCCTTGTAAGGACAATTAATTCCAATTTTGTATGTTTATCAAAATTATTATCATGCTTTGCCTTTCTAAACATCAGTATTTGTTTATTAATATAAAAATATCTTTATGGGCTTAAAAACATATAAACACTTTTATTGTATCTCTGTAAGGTTTGCAGGTTGCTGTTGTCAGATGGCAGATATTTGTAGCTAGGAATATATAAAACATTCTATTTTCAAATATAATGAATACTGATCCAGAGCAGAAACAGCCATTTATATGTCTCTGTTCAAAAACACAGAGGTCACTGTTATATGAGCATGACAATAACATCTCCTATTCCTGCTTATTTCTTTTTTTCATGTCCTATGCTTCCCTGATTGGGACTGTCAACTACTTTTTTAGGTTTAAAATTTATTTGCAGCAGTTACAGCAAGTACTGTAGTGAGGACTGGAAAACTGTTCCCATCTGGACCTCTAAAAAAAAATAAAAAAAGGCTGAAGCTGTTGCAAACTGTGTTTCATCTTAAAAGCTTGTCTAATACCTCCAAGGATTTGTTTTGGCATAGAGGTAGCCTCATTAAGAAGTCCTGATAGGAAAAAAATAACCTTCAAAATAAGAATTAAAAAATAATCATAGAATAAACACTATGACTTAAACAAAACCCAACAATTTGAAAATGCAATAACTAGCACACCACATAATATTTAAGACAGAGGATTGAGCAACTTCATATGGTAGTCTACTTCTTTCTTGTTTATGTTTTAGTTTCTTTAATGCTTCATGGCTTTTTGGGGGAAAAAAAAGCAATAGCTTTAGTTTAAATAACACAGTAGCACTTAAAAAATTTCATTTCTCTCTTGCATGTGTATGTTGCAATACAGTGAGTGGAAGTGTGAAGCAAGGAAAAAAGGGTAGGCTTTACATTTTCCTGTTTCCTGGGAATGCCCATTTTAGGCTCTGAGTCGTGACTTTCACCTCCTCTGCTTTAGTTCTGAGGTTGCCAGGGGTTTCTCTTCCTGCTCCCCACAACACAATGGGTCAGACATTCCCCTTAAGGCTCCATCAGGGAATGGGATGCCCAGCAGCTTTGGAGGTGCTGATGGCTTCACATTTACTGGGATTATCTCCACAGAAGGCATCACTTTTAAACATTTATTTTCATTCACTTTTAGTACTTGAACATTTAAGTTAGGCTAATCCTTCCTTTGCCAGATGGGTGCAAGAGGAGCCCTTGCTACTCAGGAGGAACTACTATACTACTATTCCTAAAAGGTGGTTCCTGCCACCACCCCAGCCACAGGGCACCAGGCTGTTCCTGCCAAAAGCCCAGCAAGGACAGTTACGCTTTCTTTGGAGAAACTGAGTTTTTCCTCCCCCATAGTTCTGACACCTCACAAATTCCAGGTGCAGCAGCAAAGTGGATACTGGAGCCTGAATAAACCTCTATATCAGCGCTGTTCTGTTGTGACTCAAAATGAGATGAACTCTGTTCAAAAAAAGCATTTTGTTGAGCAAAAGGCAAACAAGAAAGGGCATAATGGCATTTAAATTTGCAGTCCATTTTTTTTTTGTTGAATCTTTTATATTAGTTTCTTTTAGGAGTCTTTCATGCTTTGAGTCTCCATCTTGCCGCTGTTACTCAATTCCTCCTCCAGTGTGACTCCAGTGATTTCAAATACAATTGAAATTAATAGAATTAGGCTGCAGGCAGAAGTGAGAAGTGTATGATGATTCACTGCAGAATGCAGAAAATTACACAGATGTAAATTACAGGAATTTACCTACCTAGGCAAATTTTTGTCCTGATGAACTGCAAATAATATATGCAATATACTCTCTTAGTGATCCTTCATCCTAAAAATAACATCAGAGAAACAAAAATATTAACTGTAAGTTGGGTTCTGAATAGCTTGAACAGGCATCTTTGCTTTAATTTCTACATCATTGCACATAATCATACTTCTGTTTCCCTTGGTTTCATATTATGACGTTAAATTAAAAATTACTATTTAAAAATATCTAATACATGTGCAGTTACTGCCTTCTGGATGATATTTAGAATATGCCTGAAAGTTTTTCTCTGTCTTCAGAATAGCTAACAACTACCTTTTTTTTTGAATCTGCTGGCTTAAAGGAGTTGGGAAAGTACAAATATTGCACAACTTGTGACAGTATTACTGGAACTGTGATCTGGCAATGAGAGCCATCAGTTTGCAGTTTGTGGCCCTTCTAACAAAACCAAATCTTGTTAAATCAGCAAGTCTTGGCTGCCTGTCACCTTGCTAGATAATACATTGCTCTGCCATCAAGGACAGGCAACAGGTTAAATACAAGAGTATTGCAAATCAAGAGCATGTTTCCCTTAAAATCCAATCAGATGTGATTCTTTTTTTAAAACAAGCAGAGAAAGGGACTAGGGTAGTCAATACTGTCATATTTTCTATGGTGTTTAATGGTGTTTTCTGTAAGACCAAACCTTATGATAATAAGCAATATGAAGAAGAAATAGAGCAAGAACTTATTTCTTTATATACCATAGGTTTCTTTATAATCCCTTATTGCACACAGTTATAAGATATTTTTGCTCTGTAAAGTATTTTATTATGGTTGCACTCGAAATTATGGCAATTTTTGATTGTCTTATTTGCTTTATATTGTCCCTCAAAGCCAGCTTCCTACTGTCTCCCTGTCCTTTTTTAATGATTTTTTCCCAGTAGAAAAGCTCCCCAGTTAGGAATAATCTGGAAGGAAAAAAGTGGATTAAGCTTTTGTGCTGATCGACAGTAAGTGGAGAGACAAATAAACAAGGGCGGACTGTCATCTCTGGTCACTTTATTTGCTTCCCCTGGAATCACATTACAAAAATCCCAGAACTGCAGTTTTCTGTTATTAATCTCTATTTACTCTTGTGACAGTACTGGACACACATTGACCTTTGAGGGGGCTATTGTGGAATAAATGAATGGCAGCCTTTCTAACAGCATCCATTGCTGTTTGATGTATGTATATCTACTTCTGACACGTGATCTAGAGATGGCAGGAGTAGCTGTAAACCAAGGGACATACTTGGTTCTACCCTTTACTTTGTCCTATAATTTGGGACTACTACATTTCCTAGACAGATGGCAGTTAAGCATCTTGGAGGCATTTCCAATTCATTGAAATTCACGGCACACTAATAGGATACACTAGATGGTCAGTGCAGATCGACAACATCGGGATCAGTTCTTCAGAAATATAAGTGAAAAATCCTAAACTAAACAAAATTGGGATTGGTAGAAAATCCATTAAATTTAGTGGAAATTCTGCGAGTACTACTGCTTTTATCTCTCACTCTTTACCATGCACAGATGAGGCTATGACAAACATGATACCAGCAGTCTTCCTAGTTATTAAATGTTAAATTTAATTTGATCTGATGAATGACTTTTTTCCTTCCCTCTGCAGATTATTCAGAGGATAAATCCATTTCCTGCTCTTTGCAGGGGGAAAATGAATGTATAACAAAATTTCTACTGGCTGTGGATGAACAGGGAAGGACAGTCATTCATAGCATAGAACAGAAAGGTAAGCAGTGAATATTGCTTTTTCTTTGTGAAATCTGATTTAAAACCACAGACAGGGTGAGCAATTTAGAAGCTGAGCTCTTTTAAGCAGCACAGCACCTCCTTGTGTTTGTAGCTCTTCTCTGCCCAGCCAAAAGAGCACCTCCTCAAGTACTTATTTAATGCAGTGGTAAAATAAATACTTGACCTTTCATGAAAGATGGGCAGAGCAATCCTTGCTGCAAGAATAAGTAAATTTTTTTAAAGAATTGTGCAATTCTAAGATGATGATACCAAATGTCATTTGCATTATATGATAAGAATATAATTCATTTTGAAATTTATACATATTTCATAGATGGACAAATATTCAAAAGACTATCTGATTGGGTTTACCTAATGAAACTCTAAAATATATTTGTAATTCTATTGAATGTTTCAGTATCATAGAATCATAGAACAGTTTGGGTTGGAAGGGACCTAAAAGATCATGTAGTTCCAAGCCCCCTGTCTCAAGCGGAAATACCACTCTCAGAGCTCTATCCAACCTGGCCTTGAACACTGCCAGGGCTGAGGTGTCCACAACTTCTCTGAGCAACCTGTGCCAGGGCCTCATCACCCACACAGTAAAGAATTTCTTCCTAATATCCAATCTAAATCTACTCTTTTTCAGTTTAAAGCCAATCCCCCTTGTCCTGTCACTACATGCCCTTGTAGAAAGTCCCCCTCCAGCTGTCTTGTAGCCCCTTTAGGTAGTGGAAAGTGCTCTTTAGGTCTCCCCAAAGCCTACTCTTTTCCAGACTGAACCACTCCCATTTGCTTAGTCCATCTTCATAGGAGACGTGCTCCAGCCCTCATTAAGTTCTGAATATTTTGAATAACTAACAGATATACAACAGATCTCTTTATATCCTTTCATTAACATGACTTCTTTATCTACTGCTGTTTCACTACTGATTTTTTATTAAATCTCCTAATCAGGTAGGACAAGAGAGAACCCAGACACCACTTTTCTGCAGCCAAATAGTTTATCTTCCAGGCAATTAAGACATCTTCCTACTAAATGTTAGTTATGTTTTAGGCAAAGCCATGCAGATTTGCAACTTACTTCCGTTAGCACAAATGGCATTTCTTTTATTAACCCTTAGTGTAGCCTTTCTTTAGCAAACATGTGAGAACAAAAGTGATTTCTTTGCACAACAAAAGCAGCTTCTGCCCTGAGAACAGTGGTCTGGTTTTGTATAGGTTACTAGTACAGCAAAGATGGTTGTATCAAAGCTAGTATTAAAGAAGTACACCTCTTTGTAAACTACACCCTTAAGATACAAGAATTTAAGGGTAAGATTTTCTTGTTATTAAATGCCTTTATTATGTATTTTAAGTAGACTTGGAAAAAAACCCTAAAAACAAACCTGAAAGAAATATCTGAAGGAAGGTATTTCCTTAAGCACTGACCGCTGTGCAGTGGCTCTCCCACAGTGCTACAATAACCATCTTCACTTCCATGAATGAAATCATATTTCTAGAGAATTTCTTGAAATCTCATCTCAGTTCACATTTCAAGGCCCAGGAGCAGAACAGTAAGTGACAGTAAAGTCAACATGGTACCAGTAGCCAGAATGCCAACCCACTGCTCAAACCAGACCCCTAAGAATTAGTTAAATGATGACATCAAACAAAACCAGAATGTGAAATACAATCATGTAAGACAAATAAGATTGAAATTAATTTTTCGATGTCCTTAAACCATGGTTCAGCAGAAAATTTTTAAAAATAGAAGTGTTACACTTTTATAAACAATACTTTCTAATATTAAAAGAATCAAACTTCTTTGTGTTTTGGTGAAGCAAAAACTTCAGTTTTAATTTTGACTCTCTGAAATATTGTATGTTAAAATTAATTCAGGACTTGAAATTCAAAATTGCTGCCAGCTGCCCAGACCAACACTTTCAGCAAGTCTAAAGGGCTTTTTTTTACCAACTGTATTCATGACAGTAATGTAGTTTCCTCTATTTTATGAATATCATTGGTGACTTTACCCTAATATAGATCTGACTAGAATTTTTTCATCTGCAACACGCTGAATATCAATTAATTGGACTAGAGCTCTAGCCATAACATTGTAAAATTTATAATCTTGTCAACTCAGCCCTGTTTTTTAGGATTATATTGGCACAAATCTGAAATCAATTTTCTGACTTTTCAGAATCTGTGTCTGTATCCAGCAGCTGCTGACTGATTGACATGGTCAAAGAGCAGTGGAACAAGTCAGCAATTAAATTTTTTAACTTTTTAATGCAATATTTTTCATCTGGTTTCACAAACCCTTTAGCAAGCTAACAGGAGGAAAATAACATGGACTTGAAGAAAAAGGTGTGCACAGCTCATGGCAAATGAGAAGCTCAGAACACTTCTTGGCTTTTTTTAATTGCCTAAAATTTGCTGATTGGATATCCACAATCATAACTGGTTTTTTTCCACAGATTGCACACAACTTCCAAATATCCCAATGATAATGGTGGGTGTCACCCTTGCTATCCTTCTCATTGGCATTGTTTTACTTTGTATATGGAAATTACTGGTGTCAGTTCAAGACCGAAAAGAGGTGGCCAAGTTTGAAGCAGAAAAATCAAAAGTTAAATGGCAAACGGTACGTGACAGTCATTTATTTCATACAAGGTTATTTAATTTGGTTGCATGAGGTACAACTGCCTTTAACATTCTGTGTCTTGGTTTTGTTCTTTTAAATGCATAGATTTTGCTGGTAGGTTTTCACTACATTTAGAATCCTATAAAGTAAAATTGTGATTCTTTTATGGATAAAAATATCAAGTGTTTAATCTCCTGGTTTAATTTCTTCCACATGTAAGAATGCGTAAATAGCTTTTTTTTTTTATTAGTTGCTTTTAATTAGTATCCCATCTTTGATTAATTTTAACAAAGTTGTTGGCTGCCTATGTGATTATCAGAGGTGTTCCCCTCTGCCCAGAAACAGAGTCATTTAGGAAAGAGAGGTTGGTGATGGCCTCTGTGATGGGAGCCCACCCAGACAGAGGAGCCGTGAATGGAAGCTGTCCAAAATGTAGGTACAAGGACAGAGAAATTCAGGCCTTATCTTCTGTCTATAGCTTTAGGAATCTAATGCAAGCTTACACCACATGTTCCCTTTTCTTCTTTCCTTTCTGCCCTTGACTTTTTTGCTCTTTTGCAAAATCTTCAAGACTTCTGAGGATCTTTGAAAAACAAGCATGTTGAGTAAGCATTTCTAGGGAGTGTCAGGAGGATAGGCGATGTGCTGCTGTTTATTCTGCTCCATTCTCCTACAAAGTCATGTGATTGCAACATTTCCCCAAGAATGGGCACTGTCAGCCTTTCAGCTTTTGAGATGGGGAAAAATCAGTTACTTACAGGCAAGGCCACCTGAGAATGTTTTCTTGATCCTTCAGGAGAGCTATGGTAAGAGGGAAGGGAAGGATATACTTGATAGAAGCATTTTAATTTTCTTTTCTGTCACAAACTGAAGGGATAGGAAGTGATTGATGAGAGACCAGGATTAGAAGCTCAGATGAGGCTTGTCCTTCTCCCACCACAGGGTAGATAGCCTATGTGGCTTAAGCAAGAGGACCATGACAAGTAACACCTCACTGCTGAGACACAATCTGTGCTTTTATAATCATCCAACCACCAGGTTTGATACACAAATTATATTGGACGCATTTGATAAAGTATTGTATAACAATGTGCATTACTTTAATCTGGGAGGCAGCTGTGAAGGAGAGCATGTTCCTGACCTCAGGCTGGTTTGTGCCAAAGGTACAGAATTACTTGTATACAAAGACTGTGTGACTCCCATTTCACCTGTTTTTGTTTTGTTTTGTTTTGTTTTGTTTTTTTAGGAAACAAATCCACTGTACAGAGGCTCAACAACGACTTTTAAAAATGTAACTTACAAGAACCAAGAAAAGCAAAAAGGGGCCATGGCTGCAGATTTCTACTAGCACCTCCAACACTACAAACTTAGTTATCCTGGCAGGGAATCTAAAAACACCTCTTTCTTCTCAGCTGATTATGTCATATTTGTTTGCACCTTGCAGTGGTATAACCATTCTGTTGGAGAAAACATATCTTGTGTTGGGAAAAATATAGATATCATATTAGAAGTAAAGGTTGTAGAAATATTTAAAAAATCCAATCCTTTATTATTAAAGCTCCCATCTTAAAAAAAGGGCATCACAAATAATTTTGTCATTAATACTGAGGATTATAAATTATCATATGTAAACCTATTTTTGTTAAATTAGGTATTTACAATGAGCTTTACACTACTTTGTTCATACAAACATCCCATGTATTTGTGTTTAGGAATATATTTGTATCAGTCTATCTGGTCGGCTGATTTAAATTTAAAGAAGTTTTTTTTCATGACTGAAGCTTAAACTACTGAGGATAGAGCTTCCTCATACCACCTGTGTGACTGAATAGTTTTTCATCAGAAAAAAGTAGTGTTATTGTCTGTCTTCTGTATTTAAGTTACACAGAAGCATTTCCTCTCTGATTCTTCTTTCTTGTCCTGTTTTTCTCTTTCCTTGTCCTTGTTGCTGTTTGATGCTCTTTAAGGACCCAGTCCCTGGGGTTTTCTCAGGGAAAGCTAACTCAAGCCTTATTCACCTGCAGTTGCTTTCTGTTCCAGGCATAGACTGGTGAGGTTTTTTTCCTTTAAATTCTAGTAGAGAGGACCCAGAGCAAAAGGTAAATATCTGTAAATTAGAGGACCCAGTAGAGACACTTTTAAACCAGAGGATTATCGGAAGTCCATTTCACAATTTGCATCCTGTGAATGGTTTACACACTCAAAATAAACCTCACATGCTGGCCCATCACACAAACTGGTTCAGGAGCCCTTGACATGCTGAAAATATTCACACAAAATACTCAGTATCACACACAAAGACAATACTCTTTTGTTGATATATCCAAAATTCAGTGCCCAGCAGCCAAACTGTTTAGTCATGTGTGAAATAACATAATCACGTCCTTTGGGCTGGGTTATCTGGTTTTGGTTTGATTTGGTTATATTCCCCCAAACTAAGCAACAAACAGATCTATGGATTTCACTTCATTTAAATTATGTTAATGAAGATTTTTACATCTCAGATTTAGCTAGTTACTGATGACTTGCCATAAATATTTTAGTTGTAATGCTGTTACCATGCATAGCATCAGATAAAAAAGCCCCAAAAAGCAGCTAACATGCTGGCACAGAAAAATTATAACATTGGGCACTTTTAAAATATCACTAATATACTTCACTTTTTAAAATATCACTAATATACTTCACTTTTTAATAGCCTTTTCAGCTGCATTTTTTGCTACTCTGAAACAGATGGTCAAAAGGTACATTTGAAGGTACTTAGAAAACTTAGAAATCAAAGATACATAGACACAGTCACAAACAATCTCATACATTCCCTGTAGTAAATCATGTATTTGATCAAAAAAAATTATGTCCATTTTGTAATAAATTTTACAAAGTCTGCGCAACTTCAGTCTCCATATCTTCTACAGTTTCTGGAAGTGAGACTGACCCATGCCTGTTTTAGGGCCTGATCCAAAGCCTGCTGGAGTCAGTGGCTACAGATGAGGATCTAGTTTCAGTGAAACTATTAGTTTTCATTTACAAAGATTGTTTTGTTTAAACAAACTGATTAATACTCTCTGTTAGTGGCTATAACTTATAGTATATATTTCTGTGCAAAGAGAAATAGTATCAGATGCCTTTGGAAAGAAGGTGATGCAATATTCATGTAGTAAGTTCAAAATTATAGCAGTATGATGGAAATTATGTCTGTCATTAAACTGGAACAGATTCGCATCTGTACTCCTTGGTATTCCTGCATATCTCATTGTGGAAACTGTGCACAGATAAAGGATTACATCTGTGGCCCTTCCAGCCACTAGACTCCCACAGATGTCAGTGAAAGTTACATGTGGGATCAAATCCCGTTTCCCTGGCACATGGATAAACTCATGGGATGCAACACTGGCCCCTGATTCTGCTCAGATTCCACTTGGGTCAGGATTGCTTAAGGGCTAGGGAAATCTGGATTTAGCCCATGTAAGTTATCTGTTACTTTTTTGTTTCTCACACAGAAGTCATCAAATTATAAACTTTCTCTGAAAGAAATGAAAATATTTTTATTACTTTTTAAGTAATAAAAATCTATACTGTTTATTAAATACTATTTAAGTTCTGTTTCTGAGAAGGCTGATTCTGCTGCTCAGTATTAGGGTTGAAAGCCTTTCTTCTGTAGGTCACCAATTTCAATATTGCAACATATCTCGGTATTCAAATGTTATTAAAAAGGTGGTGTTTACATTTCATATCAAATGCTTGGTGGTCTACATTCCATGTTCCTACAGGAGATTTTGTTTCAAAAAGCTTCTTGCTCTCTTCTCATGACTTGCATCTTCGGTCATCAGCAAAGATCCAATTTGGTATGTAGACAATGTTTACAGTTCAATTACTCCTCTTAACAATCTCTTTCTGAATTATCAAGGATGTAACAAAATCAGGGAGTATGATTTGCAATTTCCCTGCTGCGACAACTGTACTATCAATTTTCTGTGCACCTTCCAAACTGTCAGGATGGAAATCACTCAAATAATTAAAAATTCATGAGAAGAGAGAAACAGAAGGGCTTGGTGAGGAAGGTTTCTGTTATTGAGGGATATCAAATAACTAGACTTATTCATATGAGCCATCCTTTTACCAGCATTAATTTAGATTTCAACTAAACTCCCAAATTTCAAGAACTTTCAAGATCTTACTTGGCATTCACCCTAGAGAGAAGAGTGGAGTTCATCCTTTTGTATTACTATATCACTTCTTATAGCATTTGTACCAAAGTTCATATTTTTCTCTCTATTCTATTTTCCTCCACCAAACTATAAGTGGGTTTGTGTGTGGTGAGTGGGATGAAAAAGTCTTTCTGCTGTTTTCACAAATACTGTTTTGACCTGAGGCTGGACCTTGACAGTGGACAAAACATTTTTTAATAGTAATACTACTATTCACTGAAGAGTTAAACTGAATTAAAGAATAATCCTTAGCAATTTTAGGGTATTTGTGTATCTTTTACATCCTGTAGTATAGTAATTTCAATAATGTATGTTAAATGGATAATTTTAGTTTGATTTATAAAAGTTGCTTGTTGGTCAATATTTTACACGTCCAGATTGCATTCAACTTTGGTTTGTAATATAACTAGTGAGTAGTAAGTCTGGGATACAGGGCTGAGATGTCAAGTGCAATACTCTCCATGTCTCATCTGTCTTTATGTTAAAGTTCAAGTCTGTTTTGCTGTGGGCATAAGGGAGTTATTGTCCCATGAAAATTACCACACACAGTCTAAAAGTAAAAAAAAAAAAAGACAATTTTTAGCTTCATCCATTTGAAAGAAACCTGTAAATGTCTCAACTTGTTTGTGTAAAAAAGGAGATATTTGACCTTGAATAAAGATTGTAAAATTGAATGCATTTTTAATATTTTTTTTTTTTACTGTTCATTCTACATTTTCTATTTTGGCATCTGTCGTTATCATTGTTTTCACATAAGTTCATGGATCTTAGCAAATTTTTCATGCTTTGGCATACCCTAGACATTATTTTATAACTCCTCTCACCTTTTTTAAGACAGCAATTTAATGTCTGGATTTTCTTCATTTGTGATCCTTTTACTTTTCAAGGAAATGAATTAGTGGATGAATGTTGTAAGCAACCTATTTCTGGAATCCTGATTGATGACATATGGCCTTCTTTCATTCTTTGAAACTAGATGATCTTTAAGTTCCCTTCCAACCCAAACCATGCTATGATTCTCTTGGATAGTGATCCCTAAATTGCACAACTTGCCTAAAGCTAAAGATCCATCCATTCCATAAGCGTAACAGCAGCAATATCTTTTAGGAAATACACAACAAGGTGCATATTTTCTCTTCAATCCCTTTTAATTCCTTTTTTTCCTGTAATGAAAAGTCATGTATTTTGATGTTTGCTGATTTCCTGCTCTGAGGAAGAGAACATTCCTCTCCATCCTTAACAGAACCATATTTAAAGTCTATTGTATTCTCCAGGCACGCAGTAAGATCGTGTTCTCTTGCATTTCACAGTGAAATGGGAAAAAAAAGGGATACAATTGCATAATTTATACTCATGACAAGTAATTTGGAATGTATTCTACCCCAAGACTTTCTTGGTTTGTTTGTTTTTATGAATGGGTCATGATTAGAAACCTCTATGTTTTTACTGATCTGCTTATCAGCTAACATTGACAGATAGCAACTAACCCACAATAATGACAGGTGATGTAGATTAAAAAAAAATGCTTTGGCTTTTCAAAGATCTTGGTAGACAAGAACTTTGTTTCTTGAAGCTGGGTTGGTCTCTTTTTTCAACCATTCATCATGGAAAAGCAGAGAGAACCCTTTCATTGCAACCTCTTCCTTCCTTATGGTATTTACATTACAATTTAGACTTATTTTTTATCAAATTGGACAATTTACACAATTTCAAGACATTTCTGTATTCAGATAGATGAGGTTCTCAAGACATGATACATTTCTTTTTTAAAAGCCATTTTTCCCACAGGGTAAATTTCCTCAACAGGTGGTTTTTTTTTTTTCATTACTGTTTTCATATTTAGAATAGGTAGGAGTGTAAATGAAACTGAAGTTTTAAGTGTGGAGAAATAGGACATTTCTATTTAACGTTCAGCAGTTAAATGTTACCTGTGCTTGGAAAACTGTGTACCAACATCAGGCTTCAAATTTAATAACTCCAGTTCAAAGGCAAATTGTATCCCCTGCTGATCATCTTAGTTGAGGTTAAAATTTGTTTTCTCCAAAACTCTCAACAACTTAAAAACCAGACCTATAATTATAGTGTAATTACCACGTAACAAACCCTTGATTGCTTCTATTTTAGGTTATGGTGGATTTGAAAAATGATAGATTTAAAAAAAAAAAAAAAAGAATCAGCCCCCTCAAACCAAGTATGAAAAACAAACAAAGTCCAGCAGCAACAACAAAAATCCCCAATTATCTCGGAGGCGATAGAGAAATTAAACCTGACAATATATCCAGGCAGAAAAGGCTAGTTCAGCCTAAGAGTCCTAGCAAAAGAGTCCTTAATATCAATGAATTGTTAGAAAAACTTCTGACACACTTTCCCTCTCCTTCACCAGCATCTGCAGGGAGAGAAAGTCCTCTGTGGTACTGTGTCACAAGCCAGCACACAAGGTGAAAATCAAATGAACCACAGTCAAGAGAATTTGGCTTTTTTCAGAAACAGTGGTCTGTACTTCTTGTATTCATCCTAGAGTACTTGCAGCTACTGCTGCCAAATGTCTGGGACAGCAGCTGCAAGAGAACAGTTCAGCATCTCCTTCTCATAGACTACATGTTTTGGATTCCTGTTCTGATGGTCTCTGAATCTGACAGATAGAGAGCTTTATTAGAAAGGCTTCTCCCTGAACACATTATTTGCTGTGGATGATTTGTCAGATTCCCAAAAGAGCTTATAGAAAGATTGTCCCTAAGGGTTTGTCCACTAGTGGCACTCAAGAAATTAATTTGGAAATATATTGAAGAATTTATTATGGGCTGGATAATCCATATGAAAACTGTGTAGAAAATGTTCACTTTGAATTGGACTGGTCTTAATCAAGTTAATCTTTATTTCAAAGTAAGGACAAGAGTGTCTGAACATGTTTAATTCAGTTTATGTGATTTACTGTACAGTCACTAATTTAATTAATTTAGATTAAATTTTGAGTTTTTTCATGTTGGCATTCTAAGGACATAAAGGAGGAAAAAGTTTAATAGCCGGGAATTTTCCTTTCTTTATCTATATCAAAGGCTAACCTGGTTTAAAAGCATTGGTGGCAAGTTGTTCCCACTGGTTAGAACCTTTCAGTGACTCATAGTCACAGCCTCTACCCTATTACAATTAAAGCATTTAAGTTTTTTGACTGCACATTTGCATCTGAGGGAAAACTCAGCCTCATGTTAGCAAACAGAATTTCCCTGCAGAAAAATGATGCAGTTCTGACCAACATGTCTAACTCTTCACAGGAAAAAATCCACCAGCAAATTATATTCTCCTTCTTCCTGAAATGAGCAGGAACTCGAAAACACTCAGTCTTATCAATCCAATTTAATTTCTTGTGCTTTTTAATTATTTTTCAATTTGGACATGGAAGAATGCAAAGGAAAAATATTTTTGCTTTTTCTATTTTGTTAGTAGCATAAAATTTAGAGAAGAGAGTAAAAATTTTAACAAGTGGTTCACTGGTGCCTACCCATATGTGTGTGTGCTGATATAATATAAAATATAACTGTATAAATAATGAAGACAGATTCTATCGCTGTGCAAAGCCAATGGGAGCTCTGGTTTCCAGACTTTCTTGAATTATGGTTCTCAAATCCTCAAATATGAGGCTGACTGTATATCTGATTTGCTACAAAGCAAAATATTGAAGATAACCAAAAAAATCTATGCCTATGCATTTTTATTGAATACAAAATAAGGTATCCAATGCAAGGATTATTTCACCTGAGAAGAAATTGGTTAAAGGAAAGAGGCAAAGTAAAATTGCTTTCGGTTTTTCTGTGTACATATTCTCTAATGAACACAGTAAGTCTTTTTATATTACCTGTGGGATTTCAGAGTCTAAATATGTATGCACGGCTGAGAAAACAGGATCAGCTCTTGTGAGAAGGAGTGTACAAGGTGCAAAGGCACACCCTGTTCCAACCTGTGAAATCATGTCAGCAGTGAGTACACATTATGCCCTAGAATTTCTGCAAGCATATATCTTTGTTCCAGGTGTTACACCCGGTCAAGTTTTTTTTTTTTCTGACTTGACTGATAGTACTTTGTTGGCAGTTGTCTGTTCTTTCTGAGTTGTTCATAATCTTTTAGTAAATGACAAAGCTTAAATTTTCCTAACCTTCACTTCTGGCCACTCCAGGTTACACCGAAGCCAAGCCAGGCTCACTGACCCTCCTGTTTTAGGCACCATTAAATCAGCAGGATGCACAGAGAGGCAATGGGACCTGGCAAGAGATCTTTTGGTGGTGGCCACTGGAGACCAAGGCTGGCTGGTGGGGCAGCGTGGGCACACTGCTATGGAGGGAACACACTGACTGAGGGTCTTGTGCTTCTTGAAAGCATCAGTTTTCCTGGAGCTAACAAAAAGTTTCCTCAATGCTTCATTGTCAGAATCTATGTTCACTTCTACTTTTTCTCTTTTTTTAAAGTGGAACCTGCATATTCCCTATTACCCTGATTTATGAAGCTTTTTTCTGATAAAATAAAGATGGTCTGTGCTTAAGGAATTGGTTAGCACAGGGTGGAGGACACATCTGGCCAAAGAAATCAGGAATGGTTTTGCCTACACACTTGTTTGCATATAATTAACAAACTGAGAGAAAATTATCAGTCTCTCAGATGCATTTAAGCTAGGAAACAAAAGTTGTGAAAGTTTTATGCAATTCTTATTTATTCTAAAATTTCTGCTAAACAATTATATGATGGCTTTCTTGGTTTGTTTAAAAAGGATAATATGTTTCGATCACAGTATGGGTAATTTCTGGTATTGAGTACAATGAATCATAGGTTTATTTAGTAAACAAGTCTACAGTGTAATAATAATAACTTTTCTTGGGACCACATTAGCCATTCTTTTGTAGCAAATCTTTGCAAAAGTGGTTTCCTTCTTCTATTGATTTCACTATAGCAGTGCTAAATAGAAGGGCAAAAAAACAACTGTGCTACATCAAAAGAGGAATGACACAGCCAAGGATCTCAAAGGGAAAGGATAAGGCAAAGACAGGCTTTGAGAAACTACCTGGGATGGGCCAGAGGCCGATCTGGCCCCATTAACCAGTTTTGTTTTATTGCAAGTATTTTAATATTGGATTTTTTCCCTTAATGCCACATCAATTACATGAAAGTCTGTCTTCTGTTGAATTTGATATTACTGCC
The DNA here is from genome assembly GCA_038380795.1 of Pyrocephalus nanus. Taxonomy (NCBI): domain Eukaryota; kingdom Metazoa; phylum Chordata; class Aves; order Passeriformes; family Tyrannidae; genus Pyrocephalus; species Pyrocephalus nanus. The sequence goes on along the minus strand of CM076267.1, from coordinate 16,766,288 downwards.
AATCAAAAGCCAGTTTGACATATAGTAACAGTAAAATTCCTACCAAAAACTGGCAGTTTACAATCAGAGATTCACTTAACCTGAAACTGGCCAGTACAGACTGTCCTGTAAGGCTCCCTTACCCAGTGTGAGCTGACAGGGACCGAAACTGCAGAGCCTGATGGCCACAGCAATTACCGGGGAGCAGGGGAGAATGGAGTGGTGTAACAAACACAGGTAGGACTGCCAAAGGAAAAAGGGTGTCACTACTCATGGCTGGGGTGTGGTAGAGGAGGTAGAAAAGGTGGAAGCAGTGCCTGTAGTGACTATAACCAAATGTAACTGGACCGGCAGAGTTGATAAATGAAAGTAGTTCTGTCTCTGGGGTAAACAGAAGAGTAAAAGGGAAGATGAATGTAAACTTGGGAGTTGATTCAAGAAGCCATTTTTCAGAACCAAACAGTATGTAGGACAAGAAAAGATGGCAGTGTTGCTTGCTGGGCACTGCTAATGCAAGGAATTTTTGTCCTGCTTTTTATTCCTAGGTATTCTCTGGTTTAGTATTCCCATTCTGGCTGGGAAAAAAATGAGACCTGTCCTCAGACTTCAGATTATGAACAAAAATTACTCTGTGAGGAGCTCTGAGCACATGACACATGGAACTCTGTGTGTGCCTTGGAAAAGCAATGGGTTTGTGAGCAAATTGAATTAGTGTGAATTTGATAAGTGTTTTTATTTGTGGATGCAGGTAATGAACATTCACTGGGTTCATATCGCTGTATGGATCTCATGCAGAAGTTGAAGTTAATGTCTAAGAAAAGATAGGGGAAGGAACTGAACATCTGTTTAGAGTACCTAAATAGCAAGGGTAGATCAACTCAGACAAGTATATATATTTATATTTATACATATGGGTCAAAGGATACACAAAAAGAAAGGGAACAGATCATCAACAGAGAAATTAAGAGAAAAATATTTACAAAAAGTGGGTTCCAGACAGAAAATAAAATAAAGGAGCCAAATCACTACAGCAAATGCCTTGAAGGAACATATGTAAAGCTTCAAACAAACAAAAAAACCCAACCAAGCAAATAAAATTGGAAAGCTATACCATTTAATGTGCAAGGTAATATAAATTGCCATCATGCTCACTTCAGAAAATATTGCCAACCATGTTGATTTTAGAGGCCACTATGCCAGTCATTATTATTGTAATTAAGTAGGTATAGTTATCTATAAATAGCTAGGTCAGGAAGTATAACTACAGCTGCACTATAAAGAATTTACCAGTTATGCCAGAAGAAAACAGATTCAGAACAGCAAAAAACTCTTTAGTCAAAGAGACGGATCTGAATATCAAAGGGAAAAAAAGCAAGGAAAACCACACAGAATTAATAAGTTGCTAATTTGCACTTAGCAAAATATTTACAAAAATACTGCTATTAAGTTAATTATTAGGAATCTACAATCAGAATGTGCTTATTTTCATCTTGCTGAAATCAGCAGAAAAATCCACCTGAAGTGGGACTCCTTTCCACAGCCCAGACAGCCTCATTTCTGCTCAATGGCCCAATATTTCTAAATGTTGTACCATGTACTGTGCACAGTTCTTCAGTGTGACCCAGCAGCAGGTTCTGGAGTAAGAGAGCCTTTTTCTGGAGACCAGTACTCAAAGCAGTAGCCAAACACTCCTAAAGAGATGTAGAGGGTTATGAGTGGCCAGATTTTCATAAATGGCTCATTAACAACCTTCTTCCTCAGAACCTGAAAATCTCGGAAAGCTGCAGCTTTCCTGAGAAGAGATACATCACAGTTCCAACCCCTCTGTCTTGCAAAGTCTGATCACTCCTAGACCAGCTTGTTCAGCATTATTTCCTACTGCTTGTTCTCTGCCAGACATTTTTATCATCTGTTAAATGGGAAGAAACTCCTCCACCTATGTGCTTCTTTGTAAGTGTTTGGCTTCATTTGCATCTCAATTCGTTCTTCTGCCGAACTATCAGAAATTTCCCCAAGCACAAAGTCTACTGTTTTCCATCCTTGTATCATGATTGAGGTGGACATGGTGGAACAGAGTCTCACTTCAGTTATGCTCCAACACTGAATTGTATATAAATGTACATATAAATATGTACATTTATGTATATATTTATAGATGTTTTCGTCTGCTATGCATAAAGAACACTGCAGAAACATGCTTTTGCAGATTAAAAACGAACTTTTCTGCTGATTCCAGTAAAGTTAGTCTATTTTTAACCCTGAGGTTCTGCTTTCCCTAAAACTGAAACTCAACCCAAGGAGGGCAGCTCCTGCAAATATTCCACTAAAGACAGAGATTAACAAAATGGAAAATTGCTATATTTCTCCTCATGCCTAAAAGTAAAATGACTTCGAGTTCACAAGCTGACCTAGCTAGAAACCTAAGTCACCGAATGGTGTCTAGGGCAGCAGGGATGCTCAAGGGCAGAGCCGTGAACCTGGGAACACGGACTGTGCCGACAGAGGCCTCCCACCTCCAGTGTCTCCATATGTTTTCTGCTTCTTTTTAAGATAAAAGTACCCGCAGTGTAGGGAAGAGAAAGTTAAGTGTTTTCAGATGGAAAAGGTTAATACAGAGCGGTTTGTCCGCTTGAACCCACAGCTCTGACGTGGGCAGACGGTCCGAGCTGCATAAGCAGCATTTCCCGACCCGACCCGGCCGAGCGGTCTCCGGCGCCGTCCCCCTCCCGGGGACACGGGGGACCCTGACAACTCCACAGCGGCTCCAGCGCGACCGCCGCGACCTCCCCCCGCACTCCTCCCGCAACTTCACGGAGGGGGCCCGCGGGCCGCCCCCCGGGGCGGCCCCTCCTTCGCCGCCGGGGTGGGATCGCTGCTCTGCCCTCCCCAGGGCAGGGCCGGCGGGTCCGGTGCCGCGGTGGAGCAGAGCGGAGCGGCGGGCGGGCGCCGGGGCGATGCCGGCGGTGCGGCTGCGGCTCCCGGCCTGCTGCCTCCTGCTGCTGCTGCTGCTGCTGGTGCTGCTGGGCGGCCGCGGCACCGCCGCCCTCGGCCGGGACGCGGTGTCTTCCCTGCGGAGTGAGTGACGCCTCGGGGTCGGCCCGGGGGTGGGGGGCGGCGCGGCGGGCGGGGGGCAGCGGCGGCGGCCGCGCTCCGTGCCGGGCGGAGCCCTTGGCCCCTTCGCCCCCGGCCGTCCCGAAGCCCCGTCCCGCCCTGCGCAGCCCGGGGGAAGCGCGAGGGTTTCCCGCCCCGGGCTCTGCAGAGCCCCGGCGGCTCCGGGCGCTGCGGGATTCCAGGACGAGCGTCTGCTGGGGGTCAGCCCGGTCCGCACAGCGGTGAGGGGATCTGGGCGGACGAAGGGCATGGGACGCGCACTGAGCCCCTGGGGAGCTGCCCCGCGCCCTGTGCGTCCTCCTTGCTAATTATTCCCATTACGGTCCTTGCCCATTGCGGTCCTTGCCCCCGGAGAAAATATGGATCTTTTTTTTTTTTCCTCCTTTTCAGTAAATTCCAGTTACTTTCTCTGTTACCACATAAGCAATTTTCACTGTTTTTTTGGGTGAGGGGAAAGGAAGTGGGAGGTAAGGAGGAAGGAAATGAAGATATCTTATCCTCTTAGTTTGGTTGCAGCAGTTTATTCCCAAGTAGCTCTGTTGAACCCAAGTAAACAGGAACTTGGAGGTACTGGTCAGCAATCAGTTCTTCATCTGGGGCTGCACATCAGCTTCAAGCTTCACTTCTGGAAGTCTGTTTCTTGTCATCTTGTCCTTCTGGGGAGAAGCAGGATACAGGAGAAGCAGCAGTTTTCCAAAGGCTTCCCTCCGCCCTGTCAATTTCTAAAGCATAGACTATCTCCTTTTCTCTTTGGGTCTTCTGGGGCTTGCAAGTTCACAGAGCCCCAGCCACAGCTCTTCATCTGCAGGACTTTGGGCACAGAATTCTCCTTGACATCAGGAGCTTTGTAACAAAACGCTTCTTTGTGAGCAGCTGTAAAATGGATGGTGTAGCTTTGCAAGCTGAAAGGAGAGGAGCCTGGAGGCATTCCCAAGGCTTGATGTTGCTCCAGTTGTCTCATTGCCCCACTAGAAGACAGAGCTGAGCTGGGGCCTGTGAAGTTGTCACTGTCTGCCATCTCTCATGTCTTACTTCTGCCATGAGCTACTTCTCCCATTACATGGTAGTCCTCAGGCCAGAATAGCCCTCTTGTCAATTGCATTTTGTAATTGGGAAATGGGAAACTGCATTTGGAAGAGGGCTGTGTGGCTCAAGAATTATGGGCTGGCTGTTCTTGGCATAAATTGCTGCAGAATGAAAAAAAGGACGTTATTCACAGAGATCATCCAGCTGGGTTATTTCTGTAGGCTGCGCAAGAACCTTATCTTTTCTCAGCAGTCATTGCAACTTTTAAGAGCCTTTCAGATAAAGGGTTTCAAAGGCTGAGAATCCTTCACCTGTGGGTTGTGGTGTTGCTCCCCCCACCCCAGGAGGGTGCTGTATGGGACCTACCGTGTGCTGTGGAGGTAGATGGCGAGTTTGACGGAGAAGTCCATCTAAGTGTGAATCCCAGTATCATGGTGAATTAACCTCATTGATCAGTGGTGGCAACATCTCAGTTTTTAGTTATCTCAGTTTGTTATTAACGGTATATTTTCTTGGTCAACCAAAATAAGACCAGTGTGGGAAAGGCAGACCATAGTGTGAGAGGCAGAAGCCCTTTCTGTCTCTATAGATAGAGACTATATGTGTTGCCCATGGAAGATTGGGTTGGATAAGAAGGATGAAACCAGCACAAACTACAAAACTTCACAGAAAACTCAAAAGCAAAGGGCCAAACTAGGTATCTGTCACAGTGTCTGATGGTTTTTCAGTGAGCTCAGACATATGAGAGCAGAGATACAGTGGATTAAAGGAACTTTGCTCTTCCCCCAGTGGTTAAGGACTTAACATAGGAGAACTACCAGGTGCTTGGGAGATGCAATTACATACATTAGGCTAGTTCTCACCTGCTGCCCATCAGAAGGGCTTGCTCCTGCTCCTACGAAGGCTCCCAATCCCGATAGCCTCAGGGTAAACAGCCCCTTTTACTAATGATACAATCTGCAGTGCCACCTCTCTGTAAGTCAGGCTGCTTGATGTGTTCTATGCAGAATCTGTAACTGAAAACCTCTTCATAATCTCTCTCTTCTGCTTGTTGTGTACACATTATTTTGTTGAGCTGATCTCTTTTATGTCTGTTATGCAGCACTGTGACACTGCTGCTTGAAAAATCTTCCTGTTTTAGGGCTGCAGCTAAGCTGTTTGTACTAAACTCGGACACAGCATCTGGGTAGACCTCTGCATCTCATACTTTATTTGTGGCCTACATCAATTTGAGAGGACTTTTAAAATTATTATTATTATTATTGTTAATAATAATAATAATAATAATATACTTAGTGCTTCAGTATGTTAAGTGTTGTGAATTACAGCAGTTTGAAAGTACACATGGCAGAAGTTATCACTGTAAAATTTCAAGGCAAAATGGAAGAAGTGCTGCTCAGATTTCCAGTGCATAATCTCCTGAGGCATAAAATAAGTATCTTGCATATAATGTAAGAGGAACTCCCTAGGTTAATTACCACTGGATTTCAGAGTGAATCAGGTTTATTGTTTGATTTCCAGTTCCTCAGCTGCCCTCATATTTTTTCAGTCTATATGCTCTTAAACTTTTGCTCCTAAGACATTAAATAGCTGACTATTTTTACATACCTATAATGTGATGTCACACGGTTCAGTGAATTTCTGCATGGTTCCAAGAAATCTGGGATATCAGGCTAACCACACAACATCTGCTCTTGTGGAGAGTAGTCGTGTAGTTGAATAATGTGCATCCAATAAGGAAGGCATACTTTAACCGATGGCCACCAATTCTCATGGTATAGATAAATATTACCCTTTCTGTATCCTATTTACAATGCAACTTATTTTCTTTCTGTCTCTATAGTCGCAGAGAGTAAAGAATGAATACAGTAGAGAATATGGTCATGTCAACCTTACACTTTTTAGCTTTTATTTTAATTGCACTCTCCAATCTACCCCAGGGACTTATTTTACAATATACAGCACTTCATGTAACATTTAAACCTTTACTCCATTACTGGTATTTCTCAGTGACCAGTGGGTTTTTTTCCTTTAAACATGACTAATGTTTTTGGGCACCCCATTTTTTTTCTTGGCTATCCAACATGAGAAATATTGCATAGACATATTTTTGTGAGCTTGCAAGTATTCCACATGTTAAAAACTCAGCTGGAAATAAATTTAGACCAGTAGTCTTGTTTTTTGAAGTGCCAGTTATTCTGATGGATATTTTCAGGTTTATTCCTGAATATCTCCAATTAAAAGATTTGTCTTCTGATACTGTTTGTTCAATTGCAGTATTGTACAGTCTGAAAGTTTGAGGTTTTTTCTTCCCTACAGATAAAGGGATATTTATTATCCAAAGTGAAGATTCCAACTTGTGCATTAAAGCAGAGACAGTTGGCCTTGTTCTGGAAGACTGCCGTCAGCCCTCAGAAGACATGTTATGGAAATGGGTATCCAATCATCGTCTTTTCAACATAGGGAGAAGCACCTGTCTTGGACTGAACATCAGTAGGCCAGAACAGCCGTTAAGTATGCTTGAATGTGATTCAACTCAATACTCGTTATGGTGGAACTGTGATGGAAAAGCATTAGTTGGTGTATCAGAGTACAAATTAGCTGTTGAAAACAGCAAACATATTGTGGCCAAAAAAAAATCTACTTGTCAGTGGAAACAGTATATGTCCTACGATGAAGGCGTTTGTGAACACCCATTTCAAGGTAAAAATAAAATTTTGTCATCAAAATGTAGATAGGAAAAGTTTCAGAAGTTCTTTTGAAGGGAGTTGAGTTGCTTATGATCCTTTCCAGTCTCTATTGTGTTTTGAGACTCAAAGTTTGTGATTTTTTTTTTTATGCAATGGTTGAGGTGAGCATACCTCACTACTGATTTTTTTTCATTAAATGGGCCCCAAAAACCACCAGTATCCTTGCAAACCAGGAAAAACTCATTTCAAATCATCTGTAAAATAAAAAGGGGAACTAAGGATTTGCTGTTGCCTGTCCTGCAGCTTTCATTATCAGATAAACCCAAAGAGAGATAAGAAAGGATTTGGAGTTCCCATCACTGGGAACCCATCAGTCTGTAATTGCAGTGTGCATAGACCGATACTTGTGACATTGAGCATGTGGCTTCTGAACATGCGAAACTGTGAAACACAGAATTTTGATTAATCCTGCTACACAGCTAGTGAAGGTGTAGGAATGTAGCTCAAGATCCAAGTTTGCAGACCTGAACAGTTTTCCAGGTATAAGGGCTAAGACAAACCCACTGACTACAAACAGTAGCAACCCATACTTTGACCCCTTCCTCAGCATTTCTGTAGAGGGAAGGACCTAATGTTTGCACAGTGTGTCTTACACTGGAGCTGTTAATTCTCCCTTTTTGAACTGGGTGTTTGGGTTGCAGATCTGGTCTCAGTGGTTTCCTCTGTAGGTGTAGCTGTGCTTGGCCTTCGTTTTCACCAAAGCACTTTTGAGACCTATGATAACTGGGGAAGCACTGCAGTGTCCAACCTCTTCTTTAAAACCTAGTAGAATTTGTACTTCAGGCCCAACACTTGCTGTGTACACATAACAAAATGGAAGTAGACCTGGTCTAGCTACAATACTGCCACATCTGTGAGAAGAAGATTGACTTTGGCAGGCACTTCTAGCCAGGTTTCAGGACCAAAGTATTTAATTCCATGGCAAAATCTCTTTCACCTCCAGGTGCCATTTTCCCCCTTCCTTCCTAGCTCATGCATATGCAAATGCAAGCCTGTTAATCCACCAGGTTAGGGGAGGGAGGATAGTTACCTTCAAAGAAAAACAAATATATATAACTATGGTAAGAAATCTGTGGCTACTGAATTCGGTTTCTTGCCAGGACTGAGGTAATCCCTTGTAGCTCTATAGCTAGCAGCATGGTAGCAGGCAGACAGAGGAGCAATCCTGATTGTTTTTGACCTGTTCTTTGTATCATCTGTTCATATCAGAAGGGGATTTACAATGTGTAAACTGCTCTTTTATATATGCACAGCCAGCCATTAACTTTAGAAACCTCTATGAACCTGGCAGTAATGATTTTGCAGTTGAAGGACTTTGCTCTTAAAGCTAGCGACCTGGGATCTTTGACAAACAATTTCATTCCAAGTGTGATTGTGGTTCTTTGACCTATTTTAAAAGGTCTTAGGTTAAGGAGACACTCACTGAGGTAAACCTTTTACAGTTTTCAGTTGCAATGGATTCTCTCAATATTTTGATCCCCAAAGTACAAGAGGAAAATATTTAAATATTTTGGAAGGCATTGATTGTGACAACAGATGTGTGTAACATCAATTCTTTAGCTATGCTATTATTCTCTGTGGGATAAAAGCTTATTTTTTAAAGTGTATTTAGTATTCCTTTGTCTTTTAAATTTCCTTTCCCATAGAATGACAAAGAGAATGGAAAACACATTAGAAATCCACTTTTTATAAAGAGTGGGAGGAGCAGGGGAAATAATGCTAAATTACTTATCTGTCATAGGCTAACAAATAAGTAAAGTTTGCATCTCAGCACGGACTGATTTAGCTAACTATTGTTTTGTGTAGTGTTTCTGAAACATAAGCACAGGCTTTATGTGTTAATTGATCAAGTTTGGGATTTGTGTTTTTTTGTTTGGGTTTTTTTCCATTGCAGTAATTTATGAGAATGTAGCTTATGGTGACAAATTTCATAAACTGTTATTTCCAGAACCTCTTTATTGAAATTATGTTGCTTACAGTTGAAATGCTGTGTTATCAATGATAATTTAAAATTAGAAAATAATTTTAGAGACTTTATTTTTATCATTGCTGGTAAATGCATATGGGAATGAAGGAATTTTTGTGGTCTGCATTCTTTTAATCTCTGCATTTTGTTTTTCCAGAAACATACACCTTGCTGGGAAATTCTTTTGGTTTCCCATGTGTTTTTCCCTTTAAATATAAGAACAAGTGGTATTATGAGTGTACTAGAGATGAAAAGGAATCTGACTGGTGTGCCACAACAACTTACTATGAACAAGATGAAAAATGGGGGTTTTGTCCAAATGCTGGTAAGATGTTGCTTGTTTTCTCTCTCCTCCTACCCCCTAAGAGGTTGTTCTTTATTAGTAATACTAGGATGCACTCTGTTTTTGGATTACTTCTCTTCTGTTAGAGGGCAATGTCTCTTTAAAAAACACAAAGGCAGGCTTTAGCAAATTTTATCATAATTTATCATGTTTGACCCTTGGAGACTCAAGTCCTCATCCCAAAAGCAAAACTACAGGGAGTGAGCAGAAGGATGTTACTCTGTGTAGCCTATTGACCTTACCCTGCAGCTAAACATCTCTGTACTCTGTCCTAGTGATATATAGGCAGCTTTTCTGAAACACATAAAGTGAAGGTTGTCTTGCAGAGTCACATTCTGCTTTTGGCAACATTACATCTTGCACATTCCTTTTCTTCTATGCACTGCTTGGACGCATCTTGGCCCTAAAACACTAAGAAACAATAGCTTTGAAAATACTTGCCGTTGAATAGATTTTGGATGTATAATCTTTGTGAATATTCCAGCTTATTGCATAAATAAACAAAATAGTATCTTCTAGCAGCAGAAGTGGTTTGGAAAAGCCTTCCCTGCTCAAGCTATGTTTCTTAAGCATCTTAAAAACAGCTGTAAATTTGTCTTTGTATGTAAATATGTCTTTTTTGGGCAACTGTTAAAATAGATGGTATTTTCAGCCTTGCTTATACTTTGTAATTATAGTAAATTTATTCTCTTGAATACAAGATTCAAGAGATCCAGTGACTGTGGCTCCACAAGTTGGGTGAGGTGTTCATAGTTTGAATATTTCAACATTTAACTTAAGAAACAAATGGTTATCTGGAAAAAATTAAAGCATACTCTTTCGGCTTTATGAGAGCTGTAATAATCACCACCAGCTGCAGATCAGTTCCTGAGTATTTTATCAACCACATGAAATGTGGAGCAACATTTTATTTCATTACTGCCCTATTTCCGCATGTTCTTTAACAAAGGAACAGGAAAGGTGATTGTAATCGTGCTTCCATTGGGATACTGCTGTCATTAGTTAATTGAATTGTTCAAGGTGTTATGTTTCTGATTAGTTTGGAGACTTGGGCGTGTTGGTGACGAGTCTGTTTTTGAGTAGAGAGTGGCTGTGACAGTTTTTGGAAGACGAACCCTGACACGCACATTTGCTACCAGTTCAACCTTGTGTCCGTGCTGAGCTGGCGTGAGGCACGGGCCGCCTGTCAGCTGCAAGGAGGAGACCTGCTGAGTGTCACCAACCCCGAAGAGCAGAACTACATAAGTAACTTAAGCAGTAAGTAGGCATGTCTCTGGATACCTTGTAGGAAACCTGTTGTTAGGTCTGCTCTTTACCCATGCAAAGAGATACATTTTAAAGCTTAATACTCTGTTGTGATGTCTCTCCTGTTGCTGCCTGTGGGGCTTTGTCATGTAACATACCTCAGTAGCTGTTTGAAAAAGCAAGGATGAAGCTAAGTTCCCACCATAATAAACTGAAGTGCAGAAGTGGTGGTATCTGTTACACAGGGGTGTAATTTTCTTAATTTTCCCTCCCCACAAAGGCTCCCATTCATTCTGCAGCTGTGGTTAGGGAGTGTGTTTGTTTAATTTGGAGAATTATACAGGTATCTTCCTTCTCTGCAATGTACCCTGGTGTCCCTTTCTTATCTTAAATTTGCTTTGTAAGCTGGACTTCACCAAATGTGAATGACAAGAACATTTATGGAGCAAGCATCTCAGAAAAAATGTGCAGTGCCTTCTGTCAGCATGGCTTTTGTGGGTATTTTAGCGTATGTGGAGAAGATCAAGCTGAGGAACGGGTGGTAGAGCTCTAACACAAAAGGCTGCCTTGGGTTTCTTTCCCATTGCTTCCCATTATTGCTTGTTTTCAATAGCAGGATATAAGCTAACAGGAAGTTTTAAAAATTATTTAATTAGCTTTTTGATATGCCTGCAAGACATTGAAGGGACTGAATGGAAAGCTGAAACAGGCTAGCTGTTATGTAGCTGCTTGTTTTAGACTTCTAAGGTCAGCAACAACTTCTGCAGGAAGGGTTTGCAAGATAAGTGGCCTTTCTAAGGATTACAAACTTCTGAGTTTATTCCTTTTCATCTTTGTGTTGATTAACACAGTAACAAGTTAGGAGAGCAGATGTGTCTGTAGATATTTTAAAACATGGGGAAAGCATGAAGTAATACTTCATTTATTTTTTCTTTTCAGGACAGTTAAACGCCACAGACATGATGCTGTGGATGGGCTTGAATCGCTTGGATGATGATGCTGGCTGGCAGTGGTCAGATGGAGCACCACTGGTATTTGTGAACTGGAGAGCAAGTACTTGATGTTCCTCTTGGATATGTTATAGCAGCATACACTGCTGTTCCTATAGCTATATTTGAAAATTGAATTAAGTGAATTTTTTTGTTGTTTTTGAAATATTTGTTTGTATTCATTAACTGAAAGCCTTTCTAGGGATGTAACATAATTGAGGTAAGATCTATTCACAGCATTAATGGTCTAGCCTTTTAGTCATTTACTTTTAAAGATACTTTTAAGATTCCAGTTGCATATTTAAAAAATGTAGCTGGTTTCATGGAGGAAAGGAGCTGAAATTTGTTTATGTTAATATGCTGTAATTAACATTAGCACATTAACATGAGCTTTGTGACTTGGTTTGCTACATTTTAATGTCTGTCCACCAGCAGATACAACATAGACACTAGAGCTTGTTTCATCCTCTCATCTGATAGCTGCAGCCAAGGAGGCATTGCCACACATGTAATTCACAGTCAGTGTTTGACTGTCCATAGTATTGGTGTAATGTTACTAGAAGTTTGGGTGTGCAGGGATGTTTGTACCTTCATTCAATAAGATGCAGAGAACCCTACAACACCATTTTTCAAGTAAGAACTGATTTTTTATAATTTTGTGCTTCTCAAAAATGTGTTTGCAGATATCTCTGATAACCGTTTTAGAGAAAATCGTTGTGCAGTGATCAATCCAAAATCTAATTATGGCTGGCACAGTTATTTATGTGAGTCTGGATTGCCTTTTGTATGCAAAAAATATTTAAATAAGACAGAGCATGAAACATTGGGTAAGTCTATTAATGCTACTGTATCTTATTTGTGGGTGTGCAGGGAGAACAAGTGAAGCCACCTGAATATAAAGTCAGCAGAACAGAGTCTTACCTGCACTAAATATGTCAGTTTGATAGTTTAAGTTAAATGCAGTTAATTTTAACTGATGTATTAACACTTTCTTCTGTTTAAATTCAGTTGTGGAAAACACGTTGAGAGTCTTAAAACTAACAAATAATTTTATTATAAATAGCACTTAATTGATTACATGATCAGAATGCTCATTCTCTTTATATTACAGTAAGAGCCATGGCTTTGCATTGGAAAATAGGTTTTCAGTGTGGATGGAATTAAACAGGGGCACACAGTGAAGAAAGTTTTATAAATGCAGCTCAAAATTTGCAGTTATTTTTATGATGTGCTGTATTTTTGATATACCAGAAAAGCATTATACATATACTTTGTGTTTATATAGTGAGTATAGGATATATAGTTTATAGAATGACTCAGACTGCCATTCTGTCTGCAAGTTAAGTACAGAATTGAGTCTATTCTAACATAAACTCTTATTAGATAAGAGGAACTTACATGGGTTCAACTTCTTCCTGACAGCTTAAAAGAAAGTTTGGCTGCTTGTTTCAGCTAATGAGAAAAGACTTACCCGAACTTTTTGTAGGTAATGCATCTGAAAAAGCTTTATCTGACTCTGAATCATATTCAGAAGTAATAAGGGAGATACAATATGTTTTAAACTGAATTAGTGTTTGCACTAGTCCAGCAGTCCACATGGTTGAATCATCAAATAAAGTGGAAGAAATTTCAGTTTGCTTGGTAGGTGATGTTCCATAGAGGATGTCTTTTGGCCTCCTTAAGTCATCTTGGAAAACTCTGTTTTCAACATTTGAAGATTAAAAAAAAAGTAAATCTCTGAATGTGTTACGAACATAACCTTGGCAATTCCATCTAATATATGTGAACTTTGTATGCTCAATTAAAAGATACATGGAAGTATTATGCCACTCGTTGTGACACTGGCTGGTACCCACACCATCGCAACTGCTACAGACTTCATAAAGAGGAGAAGAGCTGGAATGATGCTTCTCTTTCGTGCCAAAGGGAGAGTAGTGGGCTCGTTAGTATATCCTCCATGGCAGATGAAGAGCTGCTACTTAACTTGCTTGAAAGTGGTGAGTTTTGGGAGTTCAAGCATGCAGTGTTTCTTGGTGTTCTGTGGTGCTCTTTTGTGCAGCCCTTTAACATTTTTAGCCGTCTAAGCATTATATCACATGGCATGCCTAAATGATGTTTACAAAAAAAGAAAACACAATCATGCTCCTCCTAGGAGTCTTATAAATGTATAGAGTCACCTTATTCAGAAACAGTTCTTAAAATATGAATCCAAAAAGTAGACACAGTGAGGCTGCAGTAAATGTAGCTATCTTTTGTCCTTTCCTAGTTTTGGTTGGTTCTTTGCAAACTGTTGCAAAATATTCAGTGATCAACCTTATAGTAGAATTGTGCATAGAAGCAAAACCAATTCAGCTTATCTTTTGCTTTCAAGCTGGCCTCGTCCACACTGCAAAGTTGCTGCTGCTAGTATGAGGTCAGAGTCCCTTTGATGTCAGCAGGGTGTATCAAAGGAGTTCTGCTAGTTCCCGTTGTCCTAAGAGGTAGCATAATTATACAAGGAACTTAATGAACAAAAGCCCTTTGATGCATCAACGCCAAGACTTTTGTTGTCATAACAGCCACAAAGAAAAGTGAATATTTTCTGCCTGCCACTGACATCAGTGTACTGGCAGAGCTGCACAGTTTTGCCAGTTTAAGCTTCCCAGAGTTTGGGCAAAGTTACATGTGGAGATTAGGAGATTAATCATTGCATCATCTTCCACCCCTCCATAGATACCAAATACCGTTATTTCCAGACATGCTGCAAGGGGTAGATGTAACCGCTCTTAACTTATATTCAGCTTCAAAGTCTGCTGCTTCTCTCTCAGGCCTGCTTCAGGTTTGTCTTCAAAAGAAGGGCTTATAGGCCTGAAAGCCTGACTGCTTTTTCTGTTTGTATTAACTGGTCAGGTAAGACATTACATCAAACCGCAAGCCTTGTCCTTCCGATGTTTGTCAGCCTCTGTGGCTGCAAATGTGCTGTCGCTGGAGCCTATAAGCACTTCGAGAAATGTAAAGCTCAGTGTGCATGGAAAGATTTTAAGAAGAAATATTTCATTTCAGTGTCAATTTTTCTGCACTGTGCACTTCAGAAAAGAACATATGATCCTAATTTGTATTTTTTCAGGATTTCAAAGCATATTATCGCGTATATTGTTCTATTTTTGAAACAATTTGGTTTTTGAGGGTAGCAGAAAATAATCTCATGAGTAGGGTTTCCTAAAGCTTATACAGCTTTTTTTTTTTCGCTGCAAGAAGGACATTCCTATGGAAATCCCATGAATAATTTCTAATGGTGGTGTTGATATTACAGGAAGAACAGGCTTTATTACTTCACCATTAAAATCTGAACTCACTTATTCTTTTACAGAAAATGTAACTGAAACATGGATTGGATTATACAGTAATAACACTCCTGTTGTTTTTGAGTGGTCAGATAGCACCCCAGTAAAATTCTCTAATTGGCACAGCCAAGAACCTAACACCTTTCAAAGAACAGGACAACTCTGTGTTTCAGCACAAGGATCTGTAAGTTTTCTTTTTGAAAGAATTGGACACTTTTATTTTAGCTCATAATAATTTTGTTTCTTGCTGTGCATACTTTTTTAAACCACGACCTGGAGTATGACTTTGTTTTTTGATTCCTAATATATTCATGTTATGATAAATGCAATGTAGCCTTTAGAAACCAATGCACTTTCCAGTGCTGATGCACAGAAAATTAATCATAGATTTTGAGCTTATGTTCAATATAAAATGGTACATACATAAAGCTTGCCAAATGGAAGAGAACAAATATGATAAAGTATTTTAAAATCCAAGTAGTATGTATCATAATTTTTAATGCATCAGTTCTGGTCTTGAAAGCTTCAAATTCTTGTTTTGAAAAACTGTCAGCTGTGCCTATATTATCTTGGTGTTAATATCAATAAATTTTATGTAGCATCTTTCAAAATCATAGCAGTTTTAGGTCTACATGAAATTATAGAAGTTTACAGCAGGAAGACTGACCCAAAATCAGCCAGGGGTTTTCAAAGTGGGAGTAATGTTAAAACAATATATCCTGTCCTATCAGTATTCATGGCACTGTTAATTTTTTTGTAGTTTAGTCATGCACTTACTTTACTTTTACAATTAACAGTACTTAAATTCACTAATACATGACTTACATAAGTAGCACCATAATATTTTTTTTCCTTTTGGCAAAGTATGTTCTAAGTGTGGAAACTGTATCAAAAAGAGTTTCTCTTGTCTTTACAGTAGTGGGTCCAGGTTGCAATCTTTAACTCAGGGGAAAGCTGGGACAATTGCAATGACCTGGAAAAGTAGGTTTCTGTTGGAAGCAGAAAATAGGACTTTGTCAGCAAACTGAGTAAACCATGACTTTGTGAATCTAAACCTCATAACTGTAACAAAGTGTAAATAAACAAATGAAAGTGTAAAATACAAAGGAAAAGGAGGTTCAAGATAAAATTTTTCAAGCATTACTTTTGGTGCATGTCCAAGATGTACAGATCTGCAAAAATTTTATGATACAAACTTTGTAATATCTTGAGTAGGGACTGTTCAAATATAAAGATTAATCTTACAAAGAACTAGCAAGAAAGTAAGTGCTCTGGCACGGACATAGTGTTAGTTAATTAAGATGCATTACATCGCAAAGACTGATTCAGAGAGACAAAACCCATTTGTATGATTGATTTGAGAATCCTGCTGACAGCGCTGGTAGAAATAAATGGTCTATCTAAGGACAAATATATGTAGTGAGAAGAAATATATTTACTTTTTACCGAAGAGTTGAGGAGAGAGTGTAATCTGTGTATAGATATGCATAAGAATATGAATATGTACAGAATATACTTCTTTTTATCCCTTAGGAGGGACGTTGGAAGATTAAAAAATGTGAAGACAGATCTTTTTACATTTGCAAAAAAGCAGGGGAATTTGATAATGTCTCTCCTGAACTAGAATCAAGTTGTCCAGAGGTAAGGGAGTTTGTGGTTGTTTTAGAACCATACTTATGAAATAGAATTATATGGAAAACCTCTAAATACAGCTACAGTACATGTAGATGTAAGTAGATAATTGTAGGTTTTCAGATTAAAGATGTGCATGTTTTGCTAGGAAAAAAATCTCATTGTTTGCTTTAAAAGTATGTAAACTAATTTTTAATGTAATATTAAAAACTTTCAAAAGATGTCTTTCATGGCTTGATATGTTGTCAATGTTTTTGACCCAAGTTCCTAGATCAAAAGTGAAATCCTTTTTGTCCACCATCTGTGCAAATAATGACTTATATGATGCCTCATCCCACACATGGTTTTCATACATTGAAATGGAATGTCAGGGTGAAAAACAATCAGTTCCATTGACACAGAGAGTGAACTCTTCCACTTGTACATTAGCTTTCCATTTGCTTTCAAACAAAAATGGGAAGGAGCACAGCTATGTCACTAGGACATTTGCATCAGGTTTTCAGGCTCTTAAGCTCTGAATTCTGCTAGTAAAAAGTAGCATGTAAAGTATGATTTTATTTGTCATCAGTTCCTTTTCACAGTGTGAGAAGAGAAAATTTTTAGACTTTGTTTTTTTCAAAACTCTAGAGGAAAAAATCTCCCTTCTCTAACTTGATTTACTATTTAGCCTATTGCCTTCCTTTTTTTAATTTCATGTTCATGTTTCTTGAGAAATGAAGAACCACCAGTTCAGTTGAATTATAAGAAGGTTGAAGCTCAACTGTTTGGAGTCAGTTACAGTATTTCCCCAGACATACAGTGGTCAGATCCAGCGTTTTTCTCATACCATTATGGAAGTTACTACTTTGTTCCAGCTTCGCATTTCCAAAGTTTAGGGTAATAGCATTAATTTAGTTTGGACCTAGGTATTTCATCACTCAAGAATTTTGTGTGCTATTAGTGTGAGAAAGGTTTTTCACAGTCCTGACTAGTAAAATAGAGCAGAGCATCAAGATTTCCTTGACCAGCTGTAGTCAGCAGTTTGAGGGCACTTCAGCTTCTCAATCCTCTGCCTCACAGACTCAAGACTCAAGACATTGAGTCACTTGTCGGAAGTATTTCAGTCTGCTCTGGCAAATTTCCTACTCAGCATAAATTTCTGCCTGCTGATGTTTCACACCCCGTAAAAACAAATGCTGAAACCTCTTCTTGGTCTTTTGGCTTTGATAGATCCTTTTCTTTCCAGTGTGAAAAAAGTTATTTTCAGTTAATCAGAGAAGTCAGTATTAAGTATACTCAAAGCTACATTTGATTTCAGACATTTTTTCTTGTCAACTTACTTTCAGCATTCAGTGTATTTGTTTTGCTAGTTTCTGACCTAATTTTCTAAGGCTTGCTCTTTTTTTGATACAGATTTACCTTTTTTCCATCCTTCTGTTGCTGACTTACCTTGAGTGTACAGAACGTCTATTGGCATTTCTCACATTTGATCTTTCGCTTCATTCATCTCATACTGCCATTCATGTTGGATTGCTAGTAGATTCTCAGGGAGCTTTGGCCTTGGGCACAGCTGTTTGCTTTTCTAAAGCTTTGTAGTCTTATGTGTTATTACTGAGCTTTCATATCATGTTGATTTTAGGACTTGTGCATCACATGAATGAGTCTTTAGCATTTCCTATTGTTCTGATGAGGCAGTTTTTGCAGTATGTCCATATGAAGTTACCAGAAACCTGAGCTCTTTTTTCTCACCTACACTTTTGTCATCCTAAGACAAAAGAAGTGATAAGCATTTTCTTCCCTTAGCAGGCCAACTATTCTTTTTTCCTAGTTAGCAGGTAGTTACCGAGAATAGATATTTTAATGCCAAGGTCAGATTCTCTGGAAAGTTTTTCAATACTGAAATAGCTGTTCAAAATACTTTCTTTCAACCAGCTTTTGAAACAGGCTGTGGAGCTGACAGCTGCTTGATAATCAAGTTGGAAGGTTCTGGGTACTGAACTGACTGTATTTGTACTAGTGACTTTCTCCAGTCCCCTACACTTCAGTTAGTGTATCAAAAGATAACAGTACAGTACTAAACTGAGCATTTTTCTTTATGGCTGTTGTAACAAGAGGGAATTATACTTTTAAGATGACAATTGCTGTTAAGGCAATAAAACTTTTCAGAGAAGTTAGGATGATTGCTTGTCTCCTTTGAACCAGAGCATTTATCACTCAAGAATTCTGTTGAAGGAAACCAGACATTTTCTGTTTCTTACCTGTGTCTCCATAGAAGGTATTTTAGTCAGAACTTAACCCCCTTCCAGCCCTCAGTCCCAGAGTTTAAGTGCACTTCAAAGTGAAAGCAGCATTGCTGTATCCCTGCAGGACAACTGAGAGCCATCTGAGTCCCTGGGCACTTCATCTTCCCCATGGGAAATCCCATATCTCATTGGTATGGAGAGAGAGAAGAGCCTCAAGACAGTTGTTTGCTTCTGTTTGCAAAGCCAGTGTCTGAGCAATGCAATTGTGTCGTTCAGGTGGAACCACAGAAGATGATACTGCAGTGTGTTTTGCACTGAGGAGGGTCATACTGAAAGGCAGCAGAGCTGTCAGCTGCCCCAACAGCAAGCACACTTCTGAGTAGAAGCTGAAGATTTACCAGATTCAGCATAGCTGAAGAATGTGCATAATGTTTGACTGTTATCCTGAATAGGTCTTGCAACTTCTTGTGCATTTCATTGTGCCTGAGGATGGATAGCAGAAGAAGAGCTTATCCCTTTCCCTTCTTTTTTCCTTTGTTAATATCACCATCAAGCAGTGTTTGATGGTGTCCATCTGGGTGCCGTGCCTTGCTCCTCTTTGTGCTATTTTGTGACCTCCCCTGCAAAGGAGCTCCTTCCTCGAGGAAAAGTGAGATTATCTGGTTCTCCTCTCTGTTAGTGGCTTCAAGATGGATTGGGCAGAGATAGTGTATTATCTCTTAATTCTATGGATTGTTTAAAACATGCAATCAGTCAAGTATGCCACATGAAATCACACCAGCAGAGCTTACACCAGTCCCAGTGATGTCTTCTGGACACTGTGGGATGTAAAATAGTAAGAAATAAAAGATTAATAATGAGATGAAATGAGGCAGGATTACCGCTGACTCAGTGTTCTGGCTCATCTGATAAACCATGAAAATGTATCATTTTGATTCTGCATTATTAGAGTAGGGTGATGGTTAATTTAAAATTTATTTTTAGGATTTAAACTTTGAAATTTTGTTGAATTTATCCACATTCTCAGTGACCTTGAGGGTAACTGCTCTTCAGCCACAGTAGAAAAGAGCTATAGAGATGCCAGTGATCATCAGACAGGAAGTACAAAAGGGAATCAAGTTTTTAACATCTAATAATTAATAATTTATAAAATAATGTTCATTTCTTTTAAGGGATGGGAAAGACATGGTGGATATTGTTACAAAATCGACAGTACCCCTCGAAGTTTTGAACATGCTTCCAGTGGTTATTTCTGCCCATCTGCACTTATATCAGTAACAAACAGGTAGTTAATCCTATTAGACAGCGTGAAGATACCTCTAACAAGAGCTATTCTAACTTAATAAAGTGTTGCATGGCAAAAGATATTACCATTATGAAATAATATTTGTGTGACAGGTGAGCATAATTACTAACATTGGTTAAAATCAAAGGTGTGCTTTGCTTTACTTTTTAATTGAAAATTAATTTAGTAAAAAGCAACTGTTAGACTAATAAGCACTTACAGCAATGTGCACAAGTGAGCATGCAGGAATCTGAACAAAATGCTTTCTACAGAGGTGTGTGACATCTTTAAGAAACTTTATACTTAGAAACTATACAAAAAAATGAAAATATGCTTATTTTTATAATGAAAATATATAAAAGTTTCGTCCATATCAATGTTTTATAAATGTTTTTATTTATGTATGCATTTTACATGAGTTCTCAGCAAATAGGTAAGAGAGTAAATGTTTGAAAGCATTTGTCACTGTTTTCCCACGCTTTGTTACTATTTACCTCTGTTCCAGCTTTAGCAAAAGCTTCTTCCTTTGCAGATGTCCAGGTGCTTGGGTTTTCTCTGCTTTCTTTGTGATTTACTCTTTATGTTGGATTCCCACTGAAGTTTGAAATACTGATAGAAAAATTACTTAGATACTTTATCTACTGTGTATTTATTGAGGGGGGGGGGGGAAAAACAACAAAAAAAAAACCCCAAACCCCTAAAACACAAATATCTGCTCCCTTTAGACTAGGCAAAGTATTATAACCACCAGCAATCAGATGACTAGTAGCCAGAAATTTTGAGAAAACACAGGCTACCTGAATCAGGATTTACATCAATGGGAATTTGTCCTGCCAGGTGGTTTCAGGATTGTGTACAATGTGTACAGTGCTGTGCTGCAGTGACACAGTAATCCTTTCAGGGAGGACAAAGGACAAATTCTTGCAACTGAGCATTGGCAGCCCAAATGTTGCAGGGAGCTGAGGGAATGCTGCACATCACTGGAAGCATGTCTTCTCTCTTTTTATACTTATTTTATGGGTTTTTTTTAGTTTCTTCTTTCTCTGTGTAGTCATCACTAATTATTATGTTAGTTCCCAGTTCCACTGTTGGAGTAGCAATAATATGTTATTTTAGTTTTGGTGAGTTTTTTTGGTTGGTTGGTTGGTTGATTTTGTTTGGATTTGTGGTTCGTTTTTTTTTTTAAATTAATGCTGAAGTTTGTTCTCTTAGTGTGAAAAATGCAAATACTTTTCAGTTATTGATCCTAAAATATTCATTAAATAGCAGGTTGTAGAGAAAGTAAAACTGATATAAAAAGAGAACATACAGAGGAAGTGAAAATTAAATATAAGTTCTGAGTCACTCTCAGTGTTGCAGATACATTCCATTTTTTACATTAATATCATTCCTATGGTACTTAGCCATTCTTTTCATATTGTGTAAAATCAGAAAGTCATGTAAGTCTTCATGAAATTGCAAACTTATTTTGCTGTATGTTTTTTCATAGGCAACTGATTAAATGTGCTCTTAAATTAAGCATTTTTGTATAATCCTATACCAGTTATATCAGAATTAATTGTGTTTAAGTGACAATTGGGTTACTGTATGCAACATTTATTACTTGCAAAAAGGTGTATATCTCTCACAAAAATTTAGTGAGGAAATAAAGGAAAAAGTGATTTTTTCTGTAGTCAGATCAACTAGTGCTTTGGCTCCTTCATTTCTGGCTTTTTAGTGCTCATTTGTGTTTCTGGTTCCAAAAGAATACTTCTGTACGAAGATTTTCCTTTCTTCTAGATCTTTTTCAGACCTCAGTAACTTTTCTCTTTCTTACAAGGAGTTTCTTATTTTTTTTTGTGCATCATTATTATGTTCTGTCTTTATATCTTGTAATTCAAGCACTGAGCTTACAAGATCTCAATCTAGTGTTTCTTTTATGTGCTCAAATGCTGAAAAAAATCAGACAAAAGTTGTGACTTATACTACAGATTTTTTCCTGAAGATCCCCACAGCATTCTATAAGGAAAATTAAGTACCTCTTATATATTTTTCTCTTCTCACATAATTTAAATAATTTCATGAGAGCTATTCACTGAAATACCAATTTCCCTATTGTATTCTAAAAAACCTTTATCTCAATTATTTTATCAAGGTTTGAACAAGCTTTTATCAACAGCATGATCCACAGCATGGTAAAATCTGAGAGAACTTATTTTTGGATAGGGTTGCAAGACCTTAACAACACAGGAGAATACTTTTGGCTAAGTACAGCAAGAAAGAATCGCTCCTTGAGCTACACAAACTGGAACAAGTACCAGCCACGTGAGTAACATGCTGATAAAAAAAGCAGTGGCTTGGAGAGGGGGGACTTTGCTTTCTTCCCCACACCAGCAGTGGCTTAGCAGTGACTGAAGAGTCCCAGTCCTTTCCTCCCTGCCTGGTCAAGAGAGCAGAGACATAAGCTTGCATCCTACCATGGACTGAGTTAGGTGAGTTGGCAGTTGTGGAGAAGCTGGAGCTTCCTTCCCAGCTGTCCACCCAGGTGCTGTTATCGTGGGCTCCAGGTTGTGCTGGGATGCTGGATGCCACACTTCCCACACGCTGGTGTGGTGAGGGGAATATTGATCTAGTTTTTCTTAAATGTGCTCAAATGCTCAAAAAAAAAAAAGGGAGAAAAACTGTGGTTTGTGCTACAGACTTGTACCCGAAGTTCCCCACTTCCAGGGCATCCTTGTATAGACAGCTAATCCATGAAAAATTCTTTTCCAGTGAGGTGTTTTTCATGCATTTCTTTATGGACTTTAATGCACTTGTAGTATATATGATATTTTTCAAAAAACATCAATAAAATTTCATACATTTCTTTATGGACTTTTCAAGGGCTTCGTGAGACTCCCTGCAAAAGGTCCTAGAGACGTTATGAGTTTTATTCAGTAACAGTCAGAGTTTGAAATTTGCATTTTATATGAAAAAAGAGGTCAGAGATTGACAGATACCTTTCTGTGAATAAGAGCCTATATATGGATGTTTCTTCTTTTTCCCCTTTAGTTTGTTGATACTTGATTTGCTTGTTTGATTTTGTTTGTTTTATAGTAAATTCAAAGGAAAGCATTCCAACAAAACAAAAAGTGAAAAAAAATAAAATAGTTGTTCAACCTTTGAAATGTAAACCTCTTAGTAATACCTGAGAATAGAGACATAATAATAAAGACACTCCATTTCACTAATTGCTTCTCGGGTTTGGACTCTTTACATTAATTGCTTTATGACTGCATTTTGCAAAAGTTCTGTTTTTAATTGCATTTCATCCTGCATTTTGTGAGAAGAACCCTTTGTCATGGTTCATTTTACGAGCTCAAGTCAGCCAAGATGAGCTGATAAACTGGCTGCTGACAAAAGAATTTCCAACTTTCGTAACTTCATCAAGGTTTTATCCAGAAACTCATGCTAATAAAACAGCAAAAAAAAATTCACAAAATTTGGATGCTTTATTCTGATACTCAACACATATTCATTCTCGTGTCTAGGTCATTCTGGGGGATGCGTGGCTATGCGAGGACAGCATCCTGTTGGTTATTGGGAAGTGAAAAGCTGTAAGAACTTCAAAGCAATGTCGTTGTGCAAGCAAAAAATCAATTCTTATGAAGAACCTGAACTTACTTTTCAAAAACATTTGAGTTCCTGCTATTTTGGATGGGAGTCAGAACCTCATCTGCTCAACTGCTACAAGGTTCGTGTCAAACTTGCTTTGAATTTTTCTGATTCTGCACCAGCTTATGGATAAGCTGTTCCTGAAACATTTTTGAAAATGCATTGTTTCTTTTATTCAGCAAACAAAAATCACCTATTCCTCACTGCTTTTTAAAGTGAGTAAAAGTATTAAGATTCAGAACTATACTTGGAATACCCATTGCTTTACTTCAGAAAAAAACTTGACTCATATTTGATTTTTTTGGCTTTCTGAAACCACTGTTCTCTCAAATCAACCACATTTATGACAATGTTTATTTTATTGCAGATATTTCACAATGAAAAAGTTCTGATGAGAAGAACATGGGATGAAGCAGAAGCGTTATGTCAGGATTTTGGAGCACATCTTGCTAGTTTTAGCCATATCTATGAAGAGGCATTTTTAAACAATTTATTATATACAATTTTTGATAGGTAAATATATTTTTAACATCAACAAGATTTATCTTAATCATACTAATATGCAAAATAATCTAAAATACAAGTGTAGATTACTACAATACTTTACTAGTGTCTGAAGAAGTCCCTGCTCTAACTTAGAAATGAGTGAACTGTATTAGCAATCTTGTAATATGATTCTTTTTGAAGATGATCTTTGTGGTGGATGTCGAGCAACTCTTGCTGTCAAGGTGATATTCTTGTAAGTTAACATTCCCCACTGAAAGGGAGGCTCGACTATTTTAATCCTTTTTTAAATGTTTTCATCTTGAAAAATATACTTTAACACTTTAGTAGGAAAAACGGTTTACTTCAAGGATACTATAAAGTTAAGAAATTTATTAAGGAATGATGCATTGAACTCAAGAAGAAATTAGTATGTGCGTTTGTACTATTAAAAAAAATTGTTTCTGAAATAGCTACAGAAAAAGTGCATGAGAAATGTTATTTTCTTTTTTTCCATTATAGAACAGAAGAAAGACAGTTCTGGATTGGATTTAATAAAAGGAATGCACTTTCTGAAGGGACATGGCAGTGGTCTGATGGGACACCTGTAACTATCTGTTTACTCTGCATTTCAGTAACCTTTCAAGTTATATCTGAGCATATGTACAAAAATAAGCCTTGTGAGCCAAACAGTGGCCAGGAAAACTGTTTTGTTTTCATGTCCACATGGTCACTTTAAGTAATTGTTACAATAGGATTAATAATAAACTGCTATTAAAATAGCAGCTTGTGCTAAAGGGCTGTGCAACTGTGAAAGGAACTCGGTAGGAATATAAGGTTTGCAGACATGTGCTTCCCTGCAAAGTGGGCTGTGTTTGGCCCAGGACTCGGCATATGCAGACTGAACACGTGTGCATGTGTGTGTATGGACATAGTTACATAGGTATGGCAACACACACTGGAAAGCCTTAGAGCTGTGCTTACATGCTTAGATTGTTCCATGACTGTTAAGTTCCTGCCTCCATTCAGAGCTAAGTCTTTGCTTTTTTAATACTGCTTTTGACTTTGCATCCTTGAAGATGGTGGTGGTGCATGATACACCAGTGGCTAGCACCTGGGATTTAAACATCAAACAACTGAAGGATCACTTTTTAAGACTGAAAACCAATTTCAGTTTTAAGAACAGCATCAGTTCTGCTGTTGTTGCTTCAGTCATTTCAGAGTACAAAGAGCAGTCATGCAATATGTTGAACCAAAGCAAAGCAAGGTGTGGGCAACTGCTGTTAATCATGTCACAAAATTTTTAGGTTTCATAGTTATTAAATTATTTTTATGAAGAAGAAGTCTGATATAAGATGAAAAAGTTGGACAGAACATGACTGTGGACCCTATTTTTTGTATTTTACCACCATAATTTAGGTGCTCCTTTAGTTGTTGCTTATGATGTTCTTATCATGCACAGATGTCTAAATCCTTCTTTTTCCCCATGCTGAGATTTTTAAATGCTGCTTCTTGAATTGTCAGCAAAAGAGAATGAATGTGCTGTTTTCAGGTTGTATCTTCATTTTTGGAGGACAAGTATGTTGAAGATGACTCAAGAAACTGTGGTGTGTTCAAAGTAAACAGAACGGTCTTTCCAGCACACTGCAATGAAAAGCGTGAATGGATATGCAAAATACCAAAAGGTGAATTGTTATTTAACATACATTGTCTGTTATACCCTTTACTTGCAATTCATGAAGGACAAGAAAAAAAAAATCTAAAAATCTATGTTTTTAGCCACCTTTGGAGTTCTCATTGGTCCTCTGCATGAAATCACGGCAAAGCCATGTGGCTTACTCCACTAGCATTTGTTGGCCAGTTAACAGATCTAATGTGTCCAGTTAGTTTAAAAATGTATAGCAAGATTAGCAGATAGTTAGCAGTAGTTATTCAACATTCTTATTCATAAAGATTACTCAAAATGTTTTTTAGGAAGTGCAGCAATTATTTTATTCCATGTTTAACCCCTTTTTTGGTCTCTGCATGAGAACAGCAATATTCTTAATGTGTTTTTTTTTTTGTTTTTTTGTTTTTTTTTTGCAGGTGTTAAACCAATGAATCCAGTTTGGTACACAGCTGGTATGAAAACATTTTCTTTTTTTCATCTTGAAACAATATAACTTGAAAATACAGTTTAAGCCTTTGGTAAAAGTAAAATAACTAAAATATTCTGAGCTGAAAATTTACATTAAGGAGCTCTTTAGGAACTTCTTGTTACAGATCAGAATCTACCACTATTATTTAGGAACACTAGAATATCAGATACTACACTGATTAGGTTACGGAATATTGCGAGTAATAAGCATAGGAGTTTGATAACCTCCCCATCACTTTAAAACTGCCTTTTTGCTAAATTGGGACAACTCTCTAGTATTCAGTCTCATGGGATAGAATATTAGAAAAAAATTATAGTGCATTTTTTCCCCCCACAAATTAATATGATAAATGTGGTTTTGCTGTTCATTGTGGCATATTTGTCCTCTGACACGTGGCTGAAGGCAGGCTGTGGGGTAGAAGATGATGAGATTTGAAATGAGTTTTTAACCCTGCATGCTACTGACTCTCATTTTCTAGAACTGCCATGGTCATATTATCAAGGAGCAGAATATCTTTTCCATGTCAGTCCTGCGGACTGGGAAACCTACAAGTTTGTCTGTGGATGGCTTCACAGTGGAATGGCAACAATAAATTCTTCTGCTGAACAAGCCTTTATTCAAAATAAAATAAGGAAGGTAAGAAAAACTACTCCTTTTAAAAAATAAAACCTCAGGCAGTAACTGGATATTTTCTGCTGCATCTTTTGGAATATCTGTCTGCCTGTTACTCATAGAATCTAAGACATGTGACTTTAGAAATTTGCTGTCTTCATTTCCCGCATCCCTCCCTGAAACCCTGTTTAACTAAAGAAGTCAGTAACATTTCAAATCTGCTGAACATCTGTGCTAATGAGCAGGTTGGTCAATCTTCCTGAAAAGACCCAAGAGGAGCAAAAACCACCTTCCTATCCCAAAGCTGGGAAAGTAACTGGGGGTAAAGAGAAAGGTGTGTTTTACATGTGGTGCATATCCTTCTCTGTTTCTTCCTTTCCCTCCATTCCTCCGTGACCAAGGGGATCCATTGTGGTTCCTCACATGTTCACACAGGGGTTCTGCATCCCCTGGGATGTCTACTGATCCAGCACAGTTCCACAGTTCTGCTCAGTTCCTATTCTGTAACTTGGCAGCTGGTCATCAGGTGGTAATACCGAGGCACATTTTAGTGGGTGCATTAGCATGATGTGGGCAGCAAATGGAGATGTTTAAAATGGTCTCTATAGTTTAAATCTTCAATATGATTTGAAAAGTTACCCTTGGGGAGAGCTGGCCAAGAGGGAAGGATTGTCAGTTTCTCTGCACTTTAATTATATTAAGAACTCTAAACAATAGAGGTGAGTGACTGTGGGTATTTATAGGGGGAAAAAAGACACCTGCCTCCAAATTCCCTCCTCTCATTTGGAGCACAATTCCTCTAGAACCTTTCTGATGTAACAAATAGCTTTGAACTGAGAAATAACTGCAGATGAATTCCCAAGAAACTGAGTCCATTTACCTTTAGTGTCCTCAGTAAAACCAAAATAATGGAAATTTAAAAAATTAATACAAATAGTCTGTCTCCCTTACTGAGGACAAAATTCTACAGCTGTGATGTAAAGGGATATTGTATTGCAATCTTTAAAAGAACAACTAGTTTTGGGTAGAAAAGCTCTTGACCCATACTTACTTTGCTTATGCTGTGCACAGCCTTCTCAGCTTTTAGCTTATAATAGAAAGTAGAATTGTGTTGTATTAAGATGGGATCTTTAAGTTTCCAAGGAATTATTCATCATTTTTATCTGCTATTTAAGCAATTTTGTATTAAAACATAATGAAGTGGATTTAAACCAGTAGTTCATGGCAGAAAAAGCTTATAATGAAAGAGCAACATAACTGGCTAGGCTGTCTTTTTCCACATATACCAGAGATTGTGATGTGATAAAATTACTGCCTTACCTAACACTGAATGTTTATGAATTAAAAAAATCATATAACTTTAAAAAAAATGTATTTTTCCAACTTAATATCACTTAAAATGGATAATCACAATACTTCTTTAAAGTCATGTTTACTTACAAGAGATCTTTTAAGAGTGGATTTATCATTAAAATTAGTGGGTATTTCAGCAGTTTGTGAGCATTCTGCAATGAAAAAAGCCAAGTTTAGTCTCTTGGCACTGGAAATCAACTTAACTTCCTTGAAGTTTTGTCCCAGAATACACCATAAGCAGCTATTTTAAAGCCTGCTGGCTTTGGCAGTATATCTGGGATTGTCCCAGAGTGACTGTAACTAGTCTCCTGTGGAAGCAAGAGTAAGTATGGCAATCACTAGAATGATACTCAGCAGTCCAAATAGACTTTGCGTGTGTCATAAGAAAACCTGGTAAAAATTTCTTAGCATGGAATTCACAATTTTCACTATTTCTTTAAAAACTGTAATATGTTGAGTGCTGTGATTAGAAAACTAAACTCAGGGGCAAGTCATTACCAAATCAGAGAGCATTCCAAAGTCTTTTCTTTGTCAGAAATGTCTATTTTCTTAATTTGATATAGCTAAATAAGCTGTAAGCTGGAGAAATCCTAACTATAACTACAAGGACAGTATGGATGTATGACACAGGCTGCATTTCAGTTTTTTCTGACAAAAAATAAATGTTTCACAGAGCTAGGGTGGTTTTTCCAGTGTCCTACACATTCAGAACTTTTTTTTTTTTCTTTTTCCAAAAACATCCAAACTGTGTCTGACTGGCTAACCCTGAAAGTGAAACCCATTCATAGTTTAAGATAGAATCAAGTCAACACAGCAATAACACATGGCTGTTGAAATTGCATTCTTTCTGTGGCTTGTCCATAATGCTTTGCCTTTTAGGAGCAAAGGTCTAGATCTTTTCATGAGAACAAGAATCATTCTGGAAAGCACTTCTAGGAATCTCTTGTATAAGCTATATAAAGTCAGTAAATGTTCATAGAAAGCATTTTGGAAACATTAAAGACCATCAGTATATTCATGCTAAAAGCAAGTATTTGCTATTGTCTAAGTTAAGGATTTTAGGAAAAGCAAATTCTGGTCTAAGACTACAGAAGATACATCAGCAATTCTGTGGAACCATGGGGGCTAAGTCATGTTCTACTTACATTAATAAGGTTACTGAAGTGACATGAACTAACATGGGCAGGTTTTAGCACCTGTTCTTCCCATTGGAGCCCAACGGAGATGCTATTTGTCTGAGTACAGAATCTGAGTTTAGGAGTTTTTTAATGTATTGATAAGAGGGCAACAACAGCTAAACATATGACAAAACATTTTTTTATAGCTATCGAATAGTGACGTTCACTGGTGGATTGGATTGCATGCAGAAAACCTCAGTGATGAATTTCGGTAAGAATACATATACCTCAGCTGCTGGGAGTTGTGCTTGGCATGCCCTTCAGTATGATGGGCCAGTTTGGTGTCTGAGTGGGATATTTGAGACAACTTCAGTTCTCATGTAAATATCATTTAGAATTTATTGTTCTTAATTTATCTCCATGTTACAGCATTCCTTCTGACAGGGTTGTAAAAGATACAAGCCAGAGATATTAATATCAGCCTTGGTCCTGGTGGTTGTCTGCTTTTTTAATGCTTAGTCAGTAAAGGGATATTTCCTCCCTTGTATCTCCTTATGAACCCTTTAATGGAGGGTGTATTTTTAGGTAAGGATAGGAAAAAGTGAAACTACACTCTTAATATTTCTGTGCAGCTGGGGAGATGAATCACCAGTAACATACCAGAACTGGAATGAAGGTAGAGAAGGAGATCTGCAGAAACCAGGGAAAAGATGTGGCTTCATTTCATCACAAACAGGTTTCTTTTATATTTCCTTTTGCTGCAGGAATTGTGACTTGATTCTGTTGTTGGCCAAAGGGTTTATATTTTTTTTTTCATTGCTCTCAAGAATGGCCAGCCATACTAAAGTCCTGTTATATGGTTATAATTTGCATAACTGCTTCTGAGATAAGGGAAAGAATAGTGACATATCATTAATATGCTCAGAGACTAGGTTGTAGTTTTTAAAAGTATATTAATAGTTACAACTCTCTAATATCAAAATACAAAGATTCCAGTGATACTGATAATTTAGTTTTAATCAGTCCGTTGTGTGGTACAGCAACAATGTTAATGCATCGCTGGTCTTCATAGACAGTTTTCACATAACCAAATGAGCCAGATGGACTGAGCAACCATTTTTCCTACATCTATAAACTGGTTTTCAAACAGCACACAACTTTAAATACCCAGGTTTCTTGCTTATTTTTGATCCCATAGCCTATCTGCTGAGGGATTTTTGGGTGCTAGCCTTGACATTATCACATAGCTCTATATTTTACTAGAGTAATAAAAAAAATTATAATGCTGGTGGTTCCAGTGGTTTCTGTCATCTCACAGTCTCTGTTTTCTGAAGATAAGTGGGTCATATGGTAAACATGTTGGGTTCCATGGAAAGCCAAAATACCCAGATTTGTATTTCTGAGAAGAGCTGAAAAAAAATTAATCCAGCTGCACTCCTGTGACCTCAGCCTCAAAAAGTCAAAAAAGAAAAAAAATATAAAAACTTTTCTCCCCACATAATCTTGGGATTTTGAATGCTTGAGTTTGCCATTTCTGTTGTTAGTATCAGATAAAAGGAAGAGACGCCCACCCTCCCCCCTCAGCTGGCCAGCAGATGGGGGGCTGGCCAGCAATTTTTTGAGTGTCCTGAGAAGTGTGTTTTCCTCCTAAGCAAGTCAGTGTTTTATGTCATTACCTGGATCTTGCCAAAAATTTTCAATGTAAGGAAGTCAAGCTCTTTTATCTGGAAGCCATCATTTTTATACTTCTTTGTTTCCTGATTATTTTTTTAAATAAATGATGATATAAGCATATGTTTTGTGACTCAGTGTAGAGAAATTGTTTTTACTTGATAAAATTAAATGGGGAATAGAAGTATGAGCCCTATGAACCATTGAATCAACTGTAATGCAGTTGTCCAAATACATTTGATGTAGTATCTCCTTTTATTCAAATGCTAAAGGATAGTGATCTTCTTAACAATATCTAAGCTAGCTAAGAAAAAAATCCTTTCCAAGTCTTGAACCAATATTAAAGTATGATTTTCCTTTTTACACAGGACTCTGGGGTGACGAAAACTGTACTGTCTCCCTTCCCTGTATTTGTAAACGTAAAATTGCAAGAAAAATAGAGAAAGTGATTCCAAAAGACCAGAAACAACAAGGAGCATGTCCCAAAGGCTGGTTGCACTTTGGATTCAAAGTAAAACATTTTTTCTCTTTGATTGTTCAAAATGCTTTCCATGTTTAGGACAGAAATTATACTTCTTAAGGGTTATTCAGTATTTGAAAGTTTTCTTTCTTTTTGATGGCAGGAGCATTAGGTTTATAACTACTGACACAATAACACAAAGATTTATTGCAAAGCTGCTTTGCACACTTTAAGAAGTTGTCCTAATAAAGTGTCCAAAATTTTACTTTAGTTCCAGTGAGTAAATACTCAGTATGCAAAAGCTATCCAAATGTATTTGTCCATTTGCCATAAAAAGCCTGCTCCATCATCTCATTTCCACATATGGCAATTCCAAGAATCTTTCATGATTTCAAAAGACATCTCTAACCCCTTAATGTATTAAATGGATTCCTAATTGCTGCTCTCCTCTGAAAGATGCCGTTTCAAATGGGGCTCAAAGACAATTATAAGCCAGTCTTTTTGCAGTTGAGGGGCAAAAGGTAATTATTTCATCAGGCTTCTCCTAAATGCATACATTCCTTAATAGCAACATGCAGTGAGGTGACTGGATTTATCCCAGTGCTGACTGCAGTGACTACAAGGATAAATTTAACCCAGACTGTGTTTACCTTTAAACAGCTGATTTGAACACAGTCCTGATGGCAGCTGCAAACTAATACTGAGCGTGCTGAAGATGTCCATGGCAGGGCAGAAACATTCGGGAACTGCATGTGAAATGTTTTAGTGATCACTCTTAGTGACTGATAAATCACTGGAGGAAAAAAAAAAAAAAAACAAACAAACCAAGGTTTTTTGGTTGTTTGGTTTTGGTTTTTTTGAAACAGTGCTTTCTGATACAAATTCCAAAGGATCCAGACCATCTGAGAAACTGGTATTCTGCACAAGAATTCTGCAGTAGCTATGATGGGTCACTTGCGTTCTTGGAAAATGAACTGGAACAAGGTAGAGTGCTACAAATGTTGTTAAATAAATAAAATTTCATCTTCATTTGGATGCTGTAGTAAAGTTTAATCTTGGGTACAGATTTAGGAAATATCATTCAGAGCTTACTCATGGTTCTACTACTTTAAACAAATTAGTGTTTCTCTGTTTCCCAAAATGTAAAGATTCCCTGAGATATATGACAGGTACATTTTAAGGAATAATTGCAGTTTCTTTTGTGCTTAATACCTTGCATTAGAAATACACAAAAAGATTGAATACTCATTAAAAAATTGCTATTTAAAATTTCTACCTTTTGAATGCAATATCTCATTTTTATCCTTTCTGGTACTTACAGTCTGATCTACAGTATAGCACATAAGCATAGCACTAGGAAGGCTGGAACTGTCAGAGAAATAAATGCCAGCACATTTGGAAATACTTATAATCCCTATTCATAAAAATCTGTGGTTGAATTTCATACATTTGTAAAACCACTTATTTGAAGGTGGGAGGAATCTCACTGTCTATTTTTAGTTGAGAAATCTTATTTTCAATTAAAACTGAGATAGGCTTCTTCAATTGGACAGTATTATTAGCTAATGGACTAGATCCTAACCCAATTGAAATTAATCAATTTAACTGAATTTATAGTTAGATGATACTAAAATGCCACTCATGTTCCTATTTTCTAGTAACTATGTGATGTCATTAATTGGAAAATAAATTTTTCAATGCTTTAGTACGTTGTAAGAGACTTCATCTATCCCTAAATGCTTACCAGTTTATTTTATTTCTGTTTCATTTTCTAGCATTCATAACAATGAATCTATATGGATGGAAAAGCAGTGTTTGGATAGGTTTCCAGAGTGATGATTATGACAAATGGGTGAATGAAAATCCTACAATATATTCTAACTGGTCTCCAGTTGAAATAGTGGATGTGAGTATTTTCAGGGGATTTATGACAGTGGGAAGTTGGTTTATGCTTAAAAATCATGACTGCCATAAGACAAGGCCGAAGTTGTTACAGCAATTTAAGCTTCTCTTAATTTTTGCATCTTCAAAGAACTAAAGACACAGATTTACAGCCATAACTAGAAGTAGCAAAAAAGGCACTGTCGAGACAGACATTCACATAATTTGTGGCTCTAGTCATGTTCTCTTGCAGTTGGTTTAAACAGAGAAGTTTAAACTATATGGTTAGTATCATGTGTTTGGTCTGAGCAAAGTTTAGGAACAAGATTACGAATTTCATATTTTCTTATGTTGTTTTACAACATGTAAGTCCATATTAGGGTTAGCATTTTATTTAGTCCATTTTGAAAGCTTGTTATTTTATTATGAGGTTAGTGTTTCAGACTGTATTTATAGGACTGTTCATTGTTCTTCCTAAATATTTGTAATAGAGATTTTCAGATAATTATTCTCCTAAATTTAATGTAATAATTATGTTGGGTTTTTACACAGTATATTTTTTGATTGATATAAGTTTCTGTGTTGATTGCAGAGACAGCATTTTAACATTCAAGAACAAGTTCCACTGTGTACGTTGGTATCAAATAGCCCTAATTTTTATTTTACGGGAAAATGGTACTTAGAAAACTGTCAGAAAAATTATGGGTTTGTCTGCCAAAAGACTCAGGGTAAGTTTTTGTCTTCCTTTACTTCTGTTCTCTTTTCTTACTTTACTTTCATCTAGAAGCAGCTTGTTATAGGTGTCTCTAAAATCAGGAGCATAAAAGATTTCAAAGATCATTTGTTATTTAGACAGACTAGGTTTACACTATTTAACCAATCAGTAGCTATGATGTGAAACTAATTGCTAAAAAATGTTCTGAAGTTTTTTCTAACTTTGATCATTCCGTTGTACGTCTTAGAATCAGGAATAGAGATGAAATTTCCTATCTTCTCTCATGGCAGCAGAGTAACCACATGAAAGTACAAAAGGCTAAACTAAGGGTAATTTGATGAAAATATGATTTTGGGTGGGCTGTTGTAACTTGCAATATTAGATCAGAGCAGATTCTAGAAAATTTATTTTTCTGAACAATGCGGAGTGACTGGCTGATTGAATAGAGTTTGACTTCTCTTTTCACACTTCTCTAATTCTAGTACCGTGAAGTTCACTTGCCAGAAGCACGAGGCTTCTGCGAGGAACTCGGGTTGTTTGGTTTCCTCAAGCCACATTCCAATTCTGCCTCTCGGCTGAGAGCCATGGGCAGCTTGTGCAGCTCTGGAGCCCAATCCCAGGGGATGCTGCACCTCTGCCAGCAGGACACTGCCAGAACATGTTACCAAAATAGACCAGCAGCAAATTATTAACCCTGAAGCAAAGGGAGGCTCTGTAATCTGAGCCTGTGAGGAGCCTCCTTGGCTGCTGCATTTACTGTGGGCGTGGTTTTACGTGGCTCAACTATATAATCATCATCATCATGGCTGGGCTTCGCAAAGGAAGATTTGAGAAGGGCTCTACCCACGCTTGCTACAAGAGCACTGATGGCAAAAAAGGCCAATGCGAGATTTATGTATCACTTCTTGGTTAATCCCTGGGTCTAAAGAGACAACACTCCTACTTGCTGCATAGGAGGGGAGGGCGGGCCAGTTGAGAAGTAGACCAAACAAATATATAAGCTTTGGGCAGCGCTCGCATGTGACTCAAGCAAATCATAACTGTATTTTACATCCCTTATTGTGAACTGCAGTTCCAGGGAGCTCTAGAATAATTCTGTACATAGTGTAGAAAAAAAAAAAAGTGTTTTCCTGCTGGTTTGTTTCAGTTACCTGCCAAATGTTTGTATTTTAACCCCAATCTGCTGCTTCAGACAGATGGAGAAGGTGTGAGGAGGCAGGAAGGAGAATAGTTGCCTTATGGTGGCCAGGGCTCTGGGAGGGATTTGGGCTGCAGTGGGTGCTTAGGATCCTACCTGCATTTCCCAGCTGGCCGTGTAAGAGTGGCTCATGGGCCATGGATGAAATCCAGCTCAGGGCTGCCCCACACACAGCAGAGTGCTGCTGGGTTTGAAGGGACCACCCTGTCTCTCCAGGGGGACACCCATAGCACTCTCCCAAATTATCAGGCAGTTCAGTTTGCTAATTCAGCCGAAAACCTTCCTATCTTTTTTTTTCTTTTTGTCTGCCTGCTTTATTTATTTTTTGTTATTTTTTAAAATTATTTATTTTTATTTATTCTTTTCCCCTAATTCATGTCATGTCAGCTGAGTCAGGCTGAGTCAGCTTTATGCAAAGTCAGGCAAACACCAGACCAAGGAATACACAGCAGGAAGAGCAGAGAAGCAAGTAAGGGAGTAGTGAGACAGCCTCTTGCTGGCAGTAGTGAACTGCTAAATTTGCTCGTCGTGTCCAAACAAATGTGTCGATTCCTGGAAAGATGAGCTGGTGCTTTGCTTCTGCCATCCTGTCTGCATTCTGTTTCCCCCTGGTTTAGTTATTTTCTGAAGGAGACTAAACTGAAATAAAGCAACAGGGGATCTGGACTGGGCCTTGATCTCTTTAATAATGCTTGAGTTAGGGTTGTGTCAGCAATTGACAGCATTTTCTGCCTTTTTTTAAGCAGTGACACACACTGAAAGTTGGAACAAAACAGAGTGCTTTAGTTAGCTCAAAAGCAGAACTTTTACTTGCTTAGAAGTTTCTAATTTTACATGATTTGTAAATGACAAGTAGTAAATTCATTTACTATTTTAAGGTGCTTGTTAACACTCCTCCTCTTCTCTTAGTCATAAAGGGAAACAAATCTAAAAACACTCTACCTTGTAGAAAAGCAACCACTTCATTTTGTAATCACAGAGAAGCTTTACAGACAGAAATAATTAATCCAAACTGACAAACAGAATTAAAACTGTAGCATTGCTTTATTTTAGTAGTCTTGTTTAAAGTATACTGGGGGCATTCATACACATTAGCAAAGGCATTTGCCTTCTGTAGCACGAGCACAGCAGCATTGCAGACTGGGCTGGGGTGGAGATGGTCTCTCTCTCCTACTTTTTTTCATCATGAGAGACTCTTTATTTCTTAAATCTAAAAAGCCTGCTTCTTCCTTTCATTGTTTTGGACATTGCTGTGTTAGTTTATCATCAGAAAGAGATTTAAGTCTCCATGGATAGAGGATTTCTCTTTAAATGCCACATTGTGATCTCCCCTACATTGGCTCGTGGTTAGTGAAGATGAGCCCACACTCATGAGCCAAAGTTTGTTCTCCTAAAGGCAGTGCCAGTACAATCATCTTTGAGGCCAGGCTTTATGCTGTAAACTGATCTTGGAAATTATTAATAGTAACAGGTCAGAAAAAAAGTAATCTAATTTACATGCAAAGTATCTGGGGTAACAGCACTCTGCAGCCCACTGCTACAGGACATTTGGGATATGCCCAGATCCCAGGTGATTTCTTATTTACCTCCAAAGGTGCAGTCAGTGGAACTAACCTCATTCAGGTTGGGGTTTTTTTTGTAATACATTAAACTAATTCATTCCTGTAATGAGTTTTTTACTGTGATGGAATTTCAGATACTATTCTAGTAGTCATAATCTTTTTAAATGTCACAGTGTTGTCTGTTTTAAAAATAAATAAATCCTTTTTTTTTTTTTTGCTTATGACAGACACATCCAGATATGTCATCAATGCATCTGAAATGTATCCTGTGCCAGATACTTTAGAATATGGAAACAGAATGTATAAACTATTAACTGGGAATTTTACATGGTCTTCAGCTTTAACAGCCTGCATGGCAAACAATGCAGAGTTGGTCAGCATTACAGACCAGTATCACCAAGCATTCCTCACAGTCATGGTGAACCGCCTGGGATACAACCACTGGATCGGACTGTTCACTTCGGATGTACGTAGTAGACTACCTGGCTGTGAACATGATGCTGCAAAGGAGTTTTTCCAGGAAACAGCTAGTGAGCTGTGTCATTCATTTGAAGTCACAGAAAGTTTTCATCTGGAAATGAAACCCTGGAAAGCTTGAGCCCTAAACATTTTTTTGTTGCAACATGGTGTATAAGTATGATTGAGGGCCAGTTTGATGCAATGACTACTGAAAAACAAAAGCCGTAGAAAACTTTTAAAAACACACAAAAAAAAAATTCTTGTACTGTCAGTGGTGAAATTTTGTTGTTTCATTTGTAGTAGCCCAATGGCCTGAAGAACTACTTGCTGAAAGCAGCAGATTAGTTGTAGTTTGAAAGTCTCCCAAAAGTGATTTGGGAGGATCGTTGGATCTGCCTTTTGTAGATTCTTCTGGATCTACACAGCCTTTATAAAATTAGAAGACGTTCTGTAATATCTGCCACCAAAAGAAGGTAACTTGTATGGTGCTAAAGCATATCAGAAAGATAACCTGAAATTTGTTTTGGCAGAATGGGCTTAACTTTGAATGGTCGGATGGGACTAGGTCTTTGTTTACCTTCTGGGAAGACGATGAGTCCCAGGCCTTTGGCAGTTGTGTTTACATCGATACTTCAGGGCACTGGAAAAGCACAAATTGTGAACAACTTCTGCAAGGAGCAGTTTGCCATGTGCCACCTAGTAAGTCAGAGTTAAGATTTATATTAAATCTTCGCAGCTGCAAATGTGTATCCTAACAGTGGAACTACATGAAAGGACATTAATTGGTTTGAGGTTAAGCAAGGTTAAATACTGTTTAAAACTGAAGTATATTTCTGTATCTTCTCTTTGTATTTCTTATTTGTGAAACCATTTTTCCCCATAAAATATTGCCATCAGGTCTGATTTGTAGGAGAATAGTAAGACAACTTTCATAATAGAAAAGAAACAGGAAAATCACTTTGTCTTTACAGTGAACGCTATATTATTTGAGAAAAATGAGGATTGCTTATAATCTATCTGAAAAGAAATAAATTTAGTTTGCTGCAGCTAGCTGTGGGATGGGAGAAAGGAAGCATTTAGAGCAAAGTGAAAAATTAGTCACATTATCACTGATAAGCACATCAAAGATGTGCAATTTTTTTTTTTTAAAGATAAGAATATTTTCCTGTATCCTAAAATATATTATTTTTCCTAAAATTCTCTGTCAGTTACCTGGGCTTCAGTTGAATCCATAATTCAGGTCTGGAACTCCATTTAGTCCAGGACTGCAGGGTCTTTGGCAGAATCCAGTTCTCCAAATAGTTCCTATTCAGTGGTGTTGATCACCAGGCATTCACCTACAACTTATATAATTTATAGTTTTTGGTTTTGTTGAGTAGAAAGCTGTCTTGGAACCCTTCAAGACAATAATTATTGTTTAGCATGGATTTTTGTAATGAAGCTGACTGATTTTTTTGAGGGTCAAGGTGTGCAATCATGTATAGCCTAAGGTTTATGTGTTTTGTAGTAAAAGTAAGAGGCATGTGAAACCATAAGTAATGTTATCTGAATCTCCAGCATTGCCAAAAAGTGACACTGGAATCACAAAGTGACCTTGCAGAGTTGCCTTGAGTCAGAGGGACTCTTTGCTGCAGCATATTGCACACTGGGGAGCATGCCTGCTGCTTACCGGTGGGAAACTCTCATCTGTGTGGTCTTTATCTTTGCAGCTTGGTGGAGAGAAGCTCTGTGGTCCTTGGAAATCCCCAGCCCTTTGGGAGGTGCTGGGCAGCCCAGAGCGCTCTGACTCATGACTGCCTCTGCACATCCCTACCAGTTAGGTTGTCCTGATACCAGCAAGGCTTCTGATCAGAAATAAAACCAGCTGTACTCTTCTAATACAAATATATGCAACCACTAGATTTTCACTTTGAAAAACAGACAAATAATGCAATAACATGCTTATTAGCATTACTCAAGAACAGGGTGTGGAATGTTATAATAGTGTATATTTTGTTGTGCCTATAAAGCTGTGCTGTTATTTCTACCACAGAAAAGAAACTCAATGCCTATAAAGGCTTATGTTCAGGAAAAACTGTACCCTGGATCAAATTCAAAAACAGTTGCTACAGCTTTTCCACAGTTCTGCAGGGCATGAGTTTTGATACTGCGTACGAAGTCTGCAAAAATCAAGGTGATTGTTTTGTAGCTACCAAATGTCATTGTGATATCTTAAAACTATACATATTTTCTGAAATTACTTAAACCATGGCATATGTTTTCTGTATTACAAGATAACAGTAGTGGCACTCATAAGACAACTATGAAATTGGAGTCAACATAAATCAAAAAAATGTTCCCTTCCATGTGAAAATATTGCTTTCTTGAATAACTCACAAAAGGAAACTTTTTCACTTCAAACTTGTTTTAAAGTCATGTAAGAACAGTTTTATATTGATCTGAACATTTTCATATTAATTACAAATGTAAGAACTTACAATGTATAACTAGACCTTTCAAGCTTTTCCATCAAGGCTCATAATACTAACTTTTTGAAATGCAATGTTACATTTTAATGGCATGGATTGTTTGAAAATTTATTCTTTGTTTAATTTATAGGATCAAATCTTCTAACCATTCAAGATGAAGATGAAAATGCCTTCATTTTGGAAGAGCTACACAATTTTGGTTATTCTGTGCAAATGGTTTGGTTAAACATCCTGCTTGTTACAGACAGTAAGTTTTGAGTGGAATAGAACTGCATCTGATTTGGGTTTTGTTTATTTTATGTTAATGCTGGCCTAGCCATCTTCCAAAAGACTCTTATCTTTTGAGATTTTGTTCACTGATTGTTGCCTGTTTATGATGTAGTAAAACCAGTCAAGCTTTCTGTAATCGTTACCAGTATTCTGAATGCTCAATATGCATAACTCAGTGTGAATGCCTTTTTTTTCCTGCTTAGAGAAGCACTATAAACTGTCTTCTCTGTTAACTACATAGGATGTTTTTAAAACCTTCAAGAAAAAAAAGTATTATAGTGGCCAAACAGACAAAATCCTGGCATTCCATAATACAGTATCTTTTAATGTGAGGGTAAGTCCAAGTGAAACAGAGATACTTATCAAAATAATATTCTATTTTGTAATGATTTATAACTTCTGCCCATAGATGAGACAGTCTCCTGGTTTGATGGTTCTCCTTTAAATTATTCTAACTGGGGCATCAGGGAGCCTGAGTTTGACCATCTCAAAGGGAATTTCTGTATCAGCCTGAGGACCGCAGATGGAGTCTGGCAATTATCTCCATGCAGAGAAAAAAAGGGTTTTGTTTGCAAAATGGATGCAGGTATGTTCTTCCATAAAATAAGGTGGTTGTGTCCTTCTAACCACTGTTTCACATGCTTCTTGTTGTTTGCTCGCTTACTTGCTGTTAGTTTTCATTTAAATAATTCTGTCCCTTGGTATTAGAAAAAAAACCCCAACCAGACAGGATGCCCTCCTTTTGAGGAACCTGGGCAGCCACTGCATTAGTGCCAAGTGCGACGGACTTTCTGTGGCATCAGGCTGAACTCCACAGCCCCCGCTGGGCGGGCAGGCACAGCCTGGGAGAGCTGAACAGACACCATGTCAGTAGGAACATGGTTCTGTGAGGGAGCTGAAGAATTTCCAGAGCCCACACAAACTCTCCCAGTCACTGCTGGACCCAAAAGCTAGATTAACCTACCTCTGCATGGTTGTGTTCATGCATTTGTACTTTAAAAAGTGAGTAAATACTGCTGCTCATCCATGCACAAATGCCAATTAACATGTTCCACCAAATTAAAGGGATTTTAAATAACAGATTAGAATATGTTTAACCTGACCAGTTGGAATAGCACTGACATGAGTCAAATTAAACTAAACCCAGCCCTTTCTTGTGTGGTTTTAGATAGGTTGTCTTCTCAGTATCCATTTTACAGTGAGTATACATAATAACTTCTGTTACCTCTGTGGGTAATTTTGTGATTGTTCTGGATTTTATTTCAGATATTGATGCAACAGAACCCTCTGAAAATGGTAAGTTCTATATATTCTTAATTTTTTTTAATAAGGAGTAATACACGTTTTGAGCTGATATTTTGGGAGAAAACATTTTACACTGTTAAATCTGCAAATTAAAATGTGTGACATATAAGAAGTAGTAATATGTTTTCCATAAAACAGCTATATGTTTATATTGAGAATTATCTATAATTGTAGCTATATTTGCCTAATAACAATTTCTGTCCCTCCCTTTCAGCGTCATATGGTGGGCTTGTAGCTATGGCTATTCTTGTGACGTTGGTGATGCTGGCTGCCATTTCCCTTTTGCTGTGGTGCCTGTACAAACAGAATAACAGACTTTTCCACCACATACTGTGGGTCAGAAACGCCTATTTACCACAAATTAATGCTGACGTTCCTGCTGTGGAAGAAAGCATCCTCATTTCTGATTTTGACAGAAGTGACAACAATTAATTGATCAGAAGTAGCAAGTGGTCTTGTCTTCTGTGTGAAACTTCACAACCTACTATGGTTTTCTCATTCTCAGGAGTCCCCCAGGGTACCCATATTCTGAGAAACTGTTATGGCCATAGATATGAATGCTGTAGGGTTTCCTCTTGGAGGGCTTTTGCTTTGTGGCAGGATGAGTTGAGGATGCAAGGCAGAAACACGGAGAAATTTACTCCTCTGGGACAAGCCAGGAGTTGAACATACACACCATAAAACTCCAACCACTCACATGGAGCAGTTGTGTCTGAGGCCCCAGAGCAGTGAGAATTTTCATGCAACTTTTTCCTTTGGGAACATGTGGGCCTTTATGTTTTGTTTTTGTACATCACAGAATCTGCTCATAAGGCAGCATTAAAATTTGGCCTTGAATTTGGGAACTCAGAACATATTCCAAGAATGATGCGGTAGACTTTTTTTTTTGTTTTGTTTAGTTTTGTTTTTAACTAGCCATCCCTTCTGCAAAATTAACAGTTATGTTTCAGACAGTGGATTATTGGATTATTGCCAGGTAGATTTGCAGGTTTGCAGGGAGATGAAGTCACTTTTGACTTGAAAGTGCCAGAGTTTTGGTAGTTTGGCCTGTGATGCCTAGTTCATGTTATAAAATAAAGTAGTCCAGGGATGTAACGGTGTATGAGCTTTGTCATCCTGAGATGTGTCCAGCATCCTGTTAAAGATTTAGCTATGTGATCTCTCACCTAGATTATTTTAGACATGGAATCCTATCAACCTTCTTGAAAGATATGTTTGATCAATATGTGTTTGAAAAAAAACCCCTGTCATAAATCTTGCTGAATTAATGGCTTTACTGACAGTATTTCTGCAAGCAGTATTCATGGAGGCTCTTCTGAGACCCTGCTCTCAAAAGCTAAGGGAGATAAGTGGGCAAGCCACAGTGCTGTTCCCAAAGGGTGCTAGAGTCCTCTAACCCCATGTAGCAGCCATTTTCCCTTTCAGTGTTCATACTAAGGTGCTAAGAAAGGAGATGAATTTTGCTGACTGGTTGGTCTGCAGGCTGATGGTTATGAAGGAGCCAGCTTAGGTCTCTTTGCTATCTCACAGCAGCCCAGGACAGAAGTGCTTACTTTGCCT
The DNA here is from genome assembly GCA_038380795.1 of Pyrocephalus nanus. Taxonomy (NCBI): domain Eukaryota; kingdom Metazoa; phylum Chordata; class Aves; order Passeriformes; family Tyrannidae; genus Pyrocephalus; species Pyrocephalus nanus. Next base: position 16,723,531 of record CM076267.1, on the reverse strand, counting down.
CAGACTCCCACCACCCTAATCAGTCCTCTACCCACCTCTCTGAAAGCACCTGGAAGTTTTTCAGGGATTTTATTTTTTATTTTTATTGCAGTATGGAAAAGCAAATGGTTAATAATGTGCTTCTTCAGAATGGCTTTACTGTAATTTCAGTCATCTCTAAAAGCTGCTTCAAAGGGCTGCATTTGTTGTTCAGTTTCTTGGTTTATTTGTTTTAAGGTGACTCATTCATCACTTTGCAAGAGTCCTAACATAAAGGTATGTTCCTCAGAGTTAAGCAATCGGCTAGGGCCAACTGAAGTGTTTTTACACAATATTTGTTCACATGCACAGGAATGTATGACTGCCTTTTAGTTAGATTTCATGTGGCCAGCTCTGGAAACAAAAATTGCCTGTTCATATCATAATTATGTATAGGACTATTCTAAAAAAATATCTAATACATAGAATATTTCTGTGCTGGTTTACAGAACCATTCAAAAATGTGGTCAAAGAGGCTGCAGATGGTTTGATCCCAATATAATTTTCACCTTACTGTTTTTGATAACTTCTGAGGTTGTAGCTATCACAAGTTCTTAATCTGAGACTTTTCTATCATATAAAATATAAATAGATTTTGTGTATATTTTGTCTAATGGTTTGATCCTATACGTTAGTTTTCAATAATATTTTAAAAGTTTTTGTTTAGACCTCTAGATTTATCTGCGAGATTGTTTTTATTTGCAGTCCACTATTAGAGTTTGTGGACTCCAACTTTTGAGTACAATTGCCAGATAATCTGCTGTTTATATGTATGAACTATGATAGCTTCTTTACCATCAAAGAAGAAAAAAGCTTGTGACCCTCTCTCCTTTCCCTATGAGAATTTCACCTATTTAAACTACAGTTGGAGGAACTGAAACCAACAAATCCCCTTCATCACATTCACTGCCTTCTTACAGTACAGAAAGCAGAGTGGCTTGCAAGGCAGTTTTGTTTACAAGAGTAAGCTGTGTCATCTGTAAGGACATGTATTTATTGGGCTACAATGTTGTTAATAGTTATGCAGACTCTGGTCAGGTTTTTATATGGTTAATGAAGTTGTATTTTTCACAATACTTGACATAGACATTTGATCATTTTTCCTTGAGGTATGCTTTAGTCATTTAAATATATTTGCAGGGCAGTGATATAATAACCCTAACCTCAAAATAGTGATTGTTGATTAACATTGGCTCTGATGTAGATGAGTTTGCATTAAGGGAAAAAGAGTTCAAACAGTGTTTTCATCCTACTTTGAATTTGAAGGAACAGACCCTTAAATATTTATTTTTAAATATTTCATCATTTAACTTTTAGAATATCAGGTATTATTCACTCAAGAATATAATCATTGATTGCTTTCTAGTCTTCCTTCTGGATTTTGTTAATAATGGCTTTCAACGGTTTTCCCTTAATCAAAGGTCTGTATTGTCCCTGATCAGAATATGATGTGGTGACTTGTTTTTATGGATGACCTTGATGACATTGGCAGTGAGATTCACTGTATTATTTCAACTGGAAAATAAAAGCGTGATTAATAATTTTCTGTGCTGTAATTTTTCTTGAATCTCTCCCTAGCTTTAATAAGAGAGAGGCTTTAATGTCTCAACAACTGTGCCCAGGCTTTGAACTAGGTCATCCTGGTAGGAGAGGGACAGCTTGGACCAGCCTCTTTTCTGGCTGTGTAACTGGACCTAGACTTGGTCACTGTGTATGATTTCCACACATCTGGTGGTCCCAGTGTTTCCCAGGATGCCTCAGAATGTGTGTGCAGGAAGTGCTAGAAGGAGTAAGGATGATGGATGGGATCATGACAGTGATATACAGATATTCTCCCAGCCTGCTTCCTGTTCCCTGCAGTAGGGAGCTGAGGCCATCAGGGCTGAGTAATTTTCCTGCTGAATTGTGGAGGTTGTGTTGTGTAGGAGCCTGTTTGTTTCTGCCACAAACGAGATGGAGATACATGGACTGCAGCACAGTAGCTTCCAAGGATAGCACCAAAGTGCTTCCTGTGTCCAAGAACTTGGTTCCCAGAGCCTAAATAGGCAAATCAATGTTGTGGGTTTGTCTGCTGTGCTAACTTCTTTCAATCTTCTTACTGAAAGAGAAGTGTTAAATCTCTTCATATCACTCATTTGCTTGGGGGATGGAAGGGTATCCCCATCAGAGACAGGTACATTCAGGTCAGTATATGACAAAGCCCTCTGCCAGATACTGGGGTTTGTCAAAACTTAATGTGCTTGTTTTTGCAGATGCCATTCCAGGAGAAAATCTATCTTCTGGTCCCTTTAGCAATCCTTGCAGCATGTCTCTGAGGCAATGCAGCTGTCACATCCCAGATGGATGTGAGTCTGTAATGGGAACATATGTATGCTGGAGACATCCAGCATGACTGCACAGAGCAAAGGGTTGTAACACAAGGTTGTAAGTGGGCAACATGACTTCTCAGCAAAACCCTTCCTGGCTGTGTCATCCTGGGTGCAGTGCTGCCATTCCTTATGCAGGGGTTCTCCTTCTTCTACTGCCTTCACTCACACACACTTTTTTAGCTGGATCATGACAAGAGCAGAGCCTTGGGGCTCTTTGAAATCTGGGCTGTGCAGTCCAGAGGGAGCATAGGGTTAAAAATAGGGGTTTGCATGCTCTGTGAGACTTGACCAGCTCTGGTTCCCAGGGCACCACTGCACAAATTCCCATTTAATTTAACCCCCTACTTTTTTTCTTTCAGTATGTTGCCTCTCCCTCAGTGTAGTCACAGACGTCCTCAGACTCTTGTAATAATAAACCCACTGTAATGAAATCCATGGCATACTCTTCATCCAGGGCATTTATTTGGTTAAAAGCTAAATTGCACACATTCAGCAACTGGACTCTAAATCCTCAGCTTAAAAAAAAAAAAAAAAAAAAAGAGAGACCTCTGATTGAGCTATAATAATATTATAATATTTCCTCTGGTAACCAGTGGAATGTTGGGTCTAAACCCTTGCAGGCCAGCGCCGATCTCTTACAATTCGGCGCAGCCCTGATGCAGATATGTGAGTAACCATCAGGAACAAATCCACGGGAGTTCATGCTGTTCTGAGATGGAACAAACTAAGGTTGATCTTGATGCTTGGAAACACAGTCAGTCTCGGTTTGGCCAGTAGATGGTAGTGGTACACACAGAGCTGAAAAAACGAGCTGTGCAAGATTAAAAATCACAGGGATTTGCTCCAGATCCTTTAGAAGTGTACTTAAACGAGCAGCAAAACTCCCAAGTCACAGGATGGCAAATGTCATTGTGGGTTCTTAGCCATGGCCACAGAGTTACAAAGCTGCATTAAGACATCTTTCCAAGTCCTTCTCAGCTATTTTAATGAGATGCACTGAAGTGCTTGGAATGGGATAATCCAAGTCCTTACCTTGGTCAGTGGGTTTTTCTTTTCCTTGGTGAGTAATGGGAAAATCCACTTGAGTTCCTGAGTATTAAATAAATATCTTTGTTGTATGTTTTGGTTCTGATGCCTTTGATGGAAAGGTAATTCGCTGAAAATGCTCCAGCCATGTGTCTTTACTGGTGAATGGATTTATTTTAATATTTTATTTCTTGACTGTATCAGTGCAGACATATACCTACTCATTTTCGTAGGAAGTGAAAAATTAAGCCATAGAAATGAAAATTAGGAGATATTTTAGACATCCATTGCATAAGTAATCATTCCACAGCACTGTTGAAAGCAGATTAATTTTCTACTTCTCCCAATTTATTCTGTAAGTCACTCAGAGCATAAGAGTAGCTGATCCCTTTCTATATCCATTATCTTTATGCAGGAAGACTATGATTTGGATTCTGATCTTAGAAACTTAACCATGAGAAAGGGTACTGAGAATAGTTTTGTAATAAAGCCTTGCTTCAAAGTCTTAGTTTTTATAACATTATTTCCTTACACTGATGCTTTTCTAAGACTTTCCCAGTTCTCCTGTAATGAAGGCCATCCAACATCACAGGGTGGACTAGTAGAATGCAATAGCTGGGTCAGTGTCTCAGAAAACAGCGGAAAACAAAACAATCCCTGTATCTTTTCAGATTTTTGTAGCTGAATGTTCATCTTCAGAAATTAGTAGTTTCCATATATGCTGTACAAAACCATCCTCAATGTTTTTTCTTTTAATTTTTTTTTTTTAGTGAACACTGAAAATTATCCTGCCAAGTACAGTCCTCTTGTGAAGCTGTTTATTCAGGTCATTTGTTCTAAAGCATGATCTTAGGCCTTTGATCCCAGCCATAACCTGATTAAATCTGCTTTACCACTTATTCCTTCCATAAGCCTTGTGTATATTGTAAGTGAGAAGCCCCTGGAAAGCCCCTTCAGGAAGCCAGAAGCAAACTAGCACAGAGCTGATAGAAGAGAGACTCTACCTCGTCAGCAGCTTTTGCTGCATGGCTTCACTTACACTGGGCTTGGACACCATCCCAGAGCTTGATGCTTCGAGGTTCCTTCAGGTATGCAAGCAGAATCCCTAACACTGGACACTGCCAATAAGCTGGAGTATGCAATCTTTTAATATAAAGTAAAAGAATATTCTAAGTCATGTGAGGTTTCATTTATTACAGTCCCAGCACACCTTAATTCTGCTTCATCTGTACTATTTTCTTTTGATATATTTCTCTTGTTGCTAGCAGGATTACCTGTTATGTACCTGAAATCTGACACTACCTAAATGTTTGCAGGACCTAGGCATTATATTTTCTAGTATTTAATATTCAAGAATATCAGAAGGATGTTTTTCTAAAAGGTAATGTTTCTGCTGCTGTATATTGTGTCCTGCTAGTGTTATGGGATGAAAATTATGTTGAGAGGCAAATTGAATGCTTTAAGTATTGTTTTAAGAGCAAATATTGAAGATGGAATTGTACATATGGGATACATCGTGGCTATAAAAGACATCAGGCACCTTTAAGTTAAATGTAAAAATGTATTAGAACAGCTGTAGGAGGGTTTCCATCTGGAAAGAACAGATGAATAGAACACCTACAGGAGCAGTGGCTCCTTTACCTTTCGAAATACTTGTAGTATAAATAGCAGAGTGACTGTTCCCCACACATCATACCCAGGAAGGCAGCTGATGCAGCCTTTATCCCTGGATGCTCCCAGAGTGCCTTGTCCCACTCACACAGCACCTCTGGAGCCTGCACACCATGTGTCAGGGTGTCCGAGTGTGGTTAAGTTATGGAAGGAAGACAGTGTGGGCTCCTTTCCTCATCTTGTCCTTGACCATCCATTCTCTCCTGACATTCCAGAATTTAGTCTGGGTTGATGACATAGTTTTTAATTATTGCTATTTATATATAAAGTTGCTTTATTCTTTCCCAATTGAAAGGCTGTAAAGTAGAAGTTAGTGAGTCTCAGCTGCTCTTGCAGGCTGTTTGACCACTTGCTCTGATGTAGCACAAAGCAAACCCTCATGGAAGGAAAGATGAAAGGAAGAGCCGTTCACTGGTGAAAGCAAACATATAAAGAGAACAGGGTTCAGTTTTCCTTGCTATTTGGGAAGACTATAACAAGAATTAAGTGACTGAACCATAGCAGGAAATATGTGATAGATAACTGTGGAGATAGCTGGATAAGCAGCCAATGCAAGTGGTAGGGTCACTTTCAATGGCAGTGTGCACTGTTACATTGGATACTTGTGATTTAGAAATAAATCAGTTCACCATGGCTTCTTCACAGCAGTGCTGTATGGCCCTTTCAGCTCACCCTGGGTAAAGATGAGTAAGCCTGACCTGAAAATATTGGTGTGAATATGTTTGTGATGCATCATCCTACTGCCTTCTAGTCCAAACCTACCTTCCAGCTTCCTGGCCCACACAAGTGCTCAGCAACCAGAATTTAGGATCTCTAGACATAAATGCTATGCAACTGGGATATTGGAAACACCTCAAATTAAATTTGCGATCTGCCTTTGGATAGAAAGAGAGAGTTCCTAAATGAGTGAAACTGAATCATCCAGTTAATCTACTACAGCAGCCAGTGGGACACAGGCACCCAACCTGCCCTGGGTACCTAAAATCTGCATCCAGGGTAAAGGAAGTGAAGGTCCAGAATCACTTCATGAAGATCACAAAAACAGAAGGATATAAACAAAAGAAAAAAAAAACAAACAACAAAAAAACCCCCAAACCAAAACAAAACTTTTTTTCTCTTTTGTTTCTTTTACTCTTTTTTTGTTTGTTTGGTTGGTTGGTTGGTTTGGTTTGGTTTGGTTTTTGTTTTGTTTTTCCCCTTGAAGTCACAGACCCAGGTGATGGGATGCCTGATGATATCTTTACTTATCTTTACTTTGAAGATGTCTTTGTGATGCATCTTTGAGTGGTCCAGTTGCCTCAGCAGGCCTGGAGCTGGGCCCCAGGTGGGGACAGCCTGTGGGGAGAAGCAGCAGTTCTCCCTTCTATGCAGGAGGCAGCAATGTCCAAAACTCCCCTTTCTTCCTCTTGTGTAACATCTTAGTTGAAACAGCAACTTCCTGCATAGCAACTGCCTGGTTCAAAGGACTAAGATATGACTGACTGACAGGGCAGCTTTTGGCAGACTTACAAATATCTGCTCCTAGCTCCATGTGAATCTGCTGAAGTATATCTGTGGCCGAATCCAGTTTCAAGAGCTGAGGGATAGACTGCAAAGCCCATGACGTTCACAGCAAAGCCATAAGCTATGAGAAAGGGCAGGAATGGTTGATCCCCGTACTACCAGGATCATAAAATCATAAAAAATTTCCTTTATGAAATTTGATGCATTTAATCAATTTGGATAACAAAAGCAAAATGAAGAAAATTATTTCTGACATGGACATTCTTCAGTGTTTCTGGAAAAGGTATTTAAAAAGAGCCCTGACACAGTTAATAGGTTTTCTGTCTCCCTCTAGAAACATAGGAACATTCATGGGATGCTGCAAAAAGCTGAAGCCCTAGAAAGCCCACATTGGAACATTTCCCAAATATAAGGATGCCCAAAGCAGATGCAGAACTTAACTGAAGGTGCACAGTGCTATGTCGGTGCTAGCGTTTTTTGTTTTTATGATTGCATTTTAAAGCAGTCATTCTTTTGATCCATGCTAACCGCTGGTAATGGAAAGAAAAATAAAGCTTACACTGAAAATAACAAAATTTTTTGACTGGAGGCCAAAATTTCACAAGAGAATACTGAAGCCTAATATGTTTTCTTTAACGTCTTTGTTTCTGATAGATGTTGACTGAATTCAGGAGGATGACGGCACTTTGAACAAAACCAGCTGGGGAAGTCAGTTTGCTAATTATTAACCCTCTAGGGAAGACACTGGATTGGAAACATGCATACAAATCATTCTGGGAAAATATAAAACCTAATGTAGATCTCTTTGGAAAAGAAATACTTAACACTGTGGCTTGTATTTTTAGAAGGAAGGGAGGAGACAGTTTGTGATATATGACTGAATTCATCAAGATGGGTAGCAATTCAGTCTTAGACTCCTTTTTCCCCTGTAGTAGGATTTAACAGTCCTGAGGTTGAAGTATAATATTAAAGAATTACTTAAGGGAATGAAGAGAAGTTGTACATTTATTATGATATAAATCATAGAGGGGGTGGGGGAAGACTGTTGTCAGCCTCTTGACCACTTTGCAATAAGGAAAAGGGGGATTTTCAAAGCTGTTAAGTAGGAAAAAGCACTGAACTGCATACTGTGCCTTACAAAATATTATTCATAAGCTACTGTGATAAATATTCATATACATAATATAAAATATATACAAAAAGGAAAACCAAACAAATCAGTCTTTAGGCAGTAAGCTCTAATGTGACATATTTACATCTCACTCTATCTGGATGCTCAAATCCTTCCTCTGTAGCCTAGCCAGAGAGATGACTCTATAGTATGTGCAGGGTTTCTTTCACTGATTTCAAGTGTTTAAGGAATAAAAGAAAAGAGTTAGATATGGGCACTACACCAAAATCCAGTGCAATTCAGTGATTAACTAGTGGCCAGTTCTAACTGGCTATAATTATAGCATGAAATGGAAACAGAAAAAAAGAGAATAAAGGGGAAAAAATTCTGGTCCAAAAAAACCCCAGCTGAAGATGGGAGAAGAAATTTAGGAACAACTTTCGCTATTTGCTTAACATTGGAGCTGTTTTCCTGCTTGACACATTGGTTGCAGCACAGAAACATCGCCTGTTACAAGTAAGTGCCAGAATAGATGTAGTAGAATGCATTATTGTTTAAAACAAATAGGTCATATGGGATGCTGAACTGATTTTTGTTTTCTGTCCCATAGTTCAGAGTGATGCCATTTTAGGTGTCAGACTGTTAGAGAAAAATCTTATAGTTAAACAAGCTTTTTAAAGTTAAACCACTTGACAATTAATTTAATATCAGAGTTGTGCATATTTTTGCCTTTTTAATGCTGTAGGTGGTGTTACATACCTAGCTGAAGTGCTATCCAGGAGGCAGAGTGGTAGCTAGCAAAGTACCTTCTGAACTTTTTCATTCTCTGACTATTTGCAGCTCTCTTTAGTTGCTTTGATATAACTCATGTGTGCGTACTGACAGCTGTTACAAATGAAGAACTGGAGTAATTATGAAGTGCCATTTCCAGAACAGTGCAACCATCCCCCGCCCCTCCCAGGACCAATTTAAATTGCAACTGTTGTGTAAAGTGAACACTCACAGTATTTTTGACAGAAAGCTCATTAAATTCAAGCATCTCAGAGTGACCACAAATGAGTCTCAGTATATTACCACACACTTCAAGATTAGACGGGAAATCCACGTTTGCACAAGAATTAATGCAAGAGGGACCCAACCTTGACTGAACTGTCAGCTGTATGAGATGCCTTCACTTGTGGGTCCTATTGCTCTCATCCTGCCCATGTGAGGGGAAAAAAACAAGCCTCCAACCAAGCAAACAAACCCAATAGGTGGAGTATTCAGGATGTGTGGGCATGCGCTGCTATTTCATTGCTTAGGCAGGTTACAATACTAATAAGTAGCCAAATGACATCAGAAGTCAGTCATTGAGCCCATGAATCAAACAGTCTTTATTTCTCTATTTCAGAGAAAAAGAAGGCTAAGAGAAAGGAAAAGCTGTGCCTTTTACTGCTGTGCTGTTTGGTGGCAGGTACAGGGAAAAGGATCTGCCCAATTCTGGGAGTTGGGGAGGTTCAGACTTTGTTTCCCGGCTTCACCATCATTATGTCATCTTGGCCAACTCACCTGTTTTTTTTATTTGAGTTTTCCACATATAAAATGAAGAGAAAAAACCTTATTCTTTGGCAGTCTTCTTATGAGAATGATTGCCAAGTACCATGCAAGCTGCAAAAACACCACCTTGTTACTAAGGGGAAACCCCTTTGCAGGAACAGTGTGAAGTACCTCATTCCATCACTGTTTCCAGTGTGCTTCTGAGGCCAGACAGATACATGTTTTGCCAGAAAATTTTTGGTAAAATTTAATTTTCAAAGGTTTTTTTCCAACTTAACTTGAAGTAACTTTTGGTCTCAGTTCAGGCTAATAGCAGTAACAGGAAGGGGCTGAAATTATACAGTAAAGAAATGGATAAACCAAGTCTATTTTCAGTTACATGTTGGGTTAAAAATGTGAGATTGCCATCCCATGCTTCTTTCATTGCAATGTTCTTATGGTGTTGTATTATAGCATCAGCAATCTTTCAAAATCCATGGTATTGTTTATAAAAATAAACTAATTGAAGGCAACTCCTGTTTAAAGTGATCTCTAGCACTATTAGTGTTTGCTCATACTTTCTTTTTATGTCCAGTACTTGTGTTTAAATTTGTTTCATTAGAATAATAAAATATACTCTGACTTCGAGCCTCCACTAGCCTTTGCTTTAAAGTCAAGGCTCTAGGCTTCCCTTTTACTTGTTCCTTATTTGCCTTGTCTGTCACGTCCTCTCTGGCAGGGCTTGTGGTTATAAAAGTGTGTGGGAGTAAAGGTTAAAGATAAATGCTAGGTTTAACAAATATGGTTATTCTCGCCGTAAGGATTCACTTCCAAAGTTAGTAGTTGGTTCATCCTATTTTTAAGGTAGCATCACAATTGCATTCCATGTCTGTGCTTGAGTTAAAGTTAAAATCAATATACTTTCAGCACTTTGCCTCCATGAAGACTTCGAGTTGTCAGCTCAAGGGGTAGATTTGCAAAGGGAAAATAGTTTAGCTGTCGGACTTTATACCAATAAGTAAATGTTCAACAGGTCACCATGAGAGTATGAATGAGACTGTGCTCCACTAGTAGCAGTACTTGTTTGTGGGGACACAGAAAAGAGATCCATGAATTCCACTTTGTGCTCTAATAAATATTTCAGTGCTTTGAATAAACTGCATCAGCTCTAAAAGGAAACACTGAGCACTCACTTTAGCCTGGTAGTTACTGAATTAATCTGGATCAATCATAGGTTCAGATTCCTCATAGAAAAAGGGATTGCATTTGAGTCTGTCATAGCAAACATGTTCAGACTGTCATATATTTGTTAAAAAGGGCACAACAGCATCTTCTCTTTCTCTGTCTGGGAACTTTCCTAGGGAAACAGTGCTTTGACACAGTTTAGAGAAAAGTGAGGACATGAATAGCTCTGCACTATTCAGACTTCTGCAAGTGTATTGGCAGGAAAAGGAAGACTAGAGAAAATGTGAGCCTGGTGCCGAGTAGGGTGGTGGTAACACAGGATGTGGAAAAGTCAGAGGTACTCTATGTCTTCTTCATCTGTCTTTACTAGTAAGATTTGTTTTCAGGAATTCCAGGCCCCCGGAGACCAGTGGGAGCATCTGAGGCAATGAAGATTTAGCATCAGTAGAGAAGATCAAAACACTTAAACAAGCTGGACACAAAAAAGTTCATGGGACCCAGTGGGCTGCATCCACAACTACAGGCCAGTCAGCATTATCTCGATACCCAGGAAAGTTTTGGAGCAAATCATTCCGGAAACCATTTCAAAAATATAACAAGAATATGAAGATCATTGGGAGTCATCAGTATGGATATATGAAGAGGAAAATCATGCCTGACCAATCTGATAGCCTTCTATGATGAAATGACTAGCTTGGATGGGGAGAGATTTTAATTATCTTAACTTTATCAGGGCTTTCATCACTGGCTGTATCCTTAATTAACCAACTGCTGACTAGACAAGTAGATAATGAAGTAGATTGAAAACTGGCTGAAATGCCAGGCTCAAGAGATTATAATCAGTGGCACAAAACCCAGCTGGAGGCCAGTCACTAATGGTGTACTCCTGAGATCAATGCTGGGACTAATATTGTTGAGCACCCTCATTAATGATCCTGGATAATGGAAGAGAGTGCACCCTCAGCAAGTTTGCAGACAGCTGAAGACTAGGAGGAGTGGCTGATACACCAGATGGTTGTGCTGCCATTCAGGAGGATCTTAGCAAGCTGGATAAATCAGTCAAGAGAAATCTCATGAAAATTAACAAAGGGAAATGCCAAATCCTGCACATGTTGAGTTATGTCCCTCCATGCATTACTAGGGGCTGAGGACCAACTGGCTGGGAAGTAGTTTTACAGAAAAGGTCCTGGGAGCCCTGGTGAACACCAGCTTGAACGTGTGCCCTTGTGGTGAAAGTGGCCCTGGACTGCACTAGGAGGAGCGTTACCAGCAGGTTGAGGTGGGTGATCATTTTCCCCTACTCAGCTTTAAGACATATCTGGAGTGCTGGATCTAGTTATGGAGTTCCTAGTGCAGGAAAAATATGGTTTTACTGGACTGAATCCAGTAGAAAGCCACAAAGATGATTATGGGACTGGAGCGTTTGTCATGTGAGGAGTGGCTGAGAGCTAGAGGAGAGAAGGCTCAGGGAGATCTTATCAGTGGATCTAAATATCTAAAGTTGGGGAGAGTAAAGAAGATGAAACTTGACTTTACTCAGTGGCATTTAGGGAAGGAACAAGAGGCAATAGGCACAAACCTCGCTACAGGAATTTTTTCTTTAAACAGAAGAAAAAGATTTTTTCTAACTGTGGTGTCCATCTAACACTGGAGTAGATTGTCCAGAGAGGTTGAGAAGTCTCCATTTGTGGTGATATTCAAAATGCAACATGAATCAGACCTGGACAATCTGCTCTAGTTGACTCTACTCTAAGCAAGGGGGTGTGGTGTGCTAAATGATCTCGACAGACCCTGTGATTCTTTGACTTTGTTACTTCTATTCATTTCAACAGCATCTGAATGTTTCTTTCAGGTTCACTGTTTATAAAGAGTTTTCTAATGTTTCCAAAGTTTTCGCATGCTGATGGGACTTCAATTATGGTCCACAGGTTCCTGTGGGGGCATTTAAATACTGCCCATGATAGATCCAGCTCAGGTTATTCCTTAAGAAACTTATGGACTTCATAAAATGAAGTGTTGCTGTTTAATTGAATATATATAAAAATTGATAGTTTACTACTGTGGGCATATTGTTGCCTCCAAAAAGAAATATAAATGTAGATGCACTCCTTAAAGTAATAGGACTATTTAAGCATCAATAAAATAGATAGCTGACTACAACTCTACACACACTTCACTACTACAACCTTCTGTTCATTTTTTTAAAATAATTTTGTGACTTATTTAGATATATTGAGAATTAAGACATATACAAATCAAAGAGTGATAATAGTACTGTTTAGGTATTTTACTGGTTTTACAGTGTTACTACCTTCTTTTTTTTTGACATTTAAAAATATAACTAGAGATGCTCATGCAGCATTGCTAAATATGTCTTCCATAGGCTACCGTAAAGAGCAGGCTTAGTCCTTGAGAGCCTCAGCAAAGGAAAGAGAGTAGTCTTTGATTTTTCAAAGGAGGAACAGGTTCAACTTCAACATGACTAATGATCTCCACAGTAAAAGTATGTCACACACAGAGGTGATCTCTGAAGTGACCAAATAATGAAGACTTTATATTTAAAAATCTACTCAGAAATTTCACCTAGAAGCTTATTAATGGTTGATGTGCATGCAGAGCACTGCGGATCTGAGTCATAAGGGATCTGTGCTGCTTTGTGCTATCTTCATCTTTCACATTCTTTCTCGTGTATTCTGTGTCAAGCACATGAAACCAGCTCACCAGCAGTACTTGTGCAGTGATGAAAAGCTGATAGCAATATTCTCATAGTCTCTCCCTAATTTACCTGTGGTGTCAAGCACAGAGAGAAGTTCTATAAACTCATTTATATGCACTGTCCACCCACAAACTTTATCTTAAGTTGTGTGAGTGTTGAGTCACAGACAGGTAGTTCTTGTTCATGTAAGCTGTGGGTAATAACAAAAGCTATTTCAGTCTCACTCACAGAAATTATGAGTAAAGTACAAATACAACAAAGCCCCCTCAAATCAATAGAAAAATCCAAACAGCAAGTTCCTGTGAGGAGTGCCTGCTGATTTGTTCATGCAGTAGGAGCTTTCATCCAGATTAAAAAATAAATGGTGGACCATATCAGCCAAATCACTCATCTGTGTGCTTGCTGACCTCATCAAAAACCTGTCTAGATGGTAAATACTACATTTAGAAAAGATGCGTTGGTACTATCCATATATATTTATCCAGGTGCACACAAATTCTATCCTTTATTGCAGTTTCTCCTACTATGCCTGGCACATATATTAGGCTTGCCAGCCTTTATTATTGTTCAATATTATTGCCTCTTTCCCACCCTGGAATTTTTTTCAGAGATTGGTCTCACATTGCCACCCTCCAGACTCCAATCACATAGAAAGTGTGAAGAGAAAGGCAGGCCCATTAGTAGATCTGCTCTTTCTTAGTGCTCAGCACTCACTTAGAAAGCTCAGATGACTGGGGATTTCTTACTCTGCCTACCTTGGATGCCTTTCCCAGTTAGCACACTTTGAGGAAAAGTTTCTGCTTAGTATCAAAAAGAAGGGCTCAAGTATGGGGATTCTCTGCTTATTCCAGTGAACACATGCAAATACACCATTTAGCTTCCCTGGAAATGTTTTGGCCTCTCCTCTTTTTTACTCTGCATTGTCATTGAGCGGTGTGCTTCTCGGTCTTGACACACCCAAGGAAAGATTTAACATTAACTGGGGTTCCTTTTACTAGTTGCTGCTCACACTTTTTTGTTGTTCTTTACCTCTGTTCTTTAACATGTTGGTTTATGATCCTTTCTGTGTTTTTGCATTTTGAGAAGACTTTCGATTTCTAATAATCTACCCTGTGATGAGATTATTGGTGCCCACTTTGTTTTGCCAGTTCTCAAGACTCTAGTAGATGGCATATACTGATGCTGTGCTATGCATACTTGGGAAGTTCAGCTCCAACTTTAAGACTTTGCTGTTCCTAGCATCTCCTTTTTGTTTCCTCTTCACAAGTTTTCTCATTGCTGTCTCTGTCCCGTTTGAAACTGGGTGCAACTGCTGTAAATTCATGGCCTTTGTCAAGCCTGTGGGAATTCTGAATGTAAACACAGGAACAGAAACCATGAGCTGAAGATGTAGGTCAATATCTTGCACATAAATAAGGACCAAACAAGGAGCTGCATCTCTTCTGTGGCTTCCCTATCCTACTGCTCTGTAAAGCAGTATTGATGGAGTCTAACGCAGTCTGTATTGCACAAAAATGCTGCCGTGTCCAGACAACGGCAGGTTACCTGAAGTACACTGTTGATTGTATTTCCTAACCCCTTTGCCCATATAATCTCTCTCAGCATACCCTCTCTGGTCTCCTGGTCAGGCAGGCAGTCTGCAGAATCAGGACATTTGCTTAAAGCTGACATTTTAGTCCATTGGCATTCTGTGTCACCTGCTGGGTTCCTATTTTGTTAATTTAATTTGATTGTAAGATCTCAGTAATAAATTTCATTACCTCATCAGCACCAGAGGTGAATCTTACTTTTTCTGTATATTTTATATTCTGGTTCTTCTATTTCCTGCATGTGTGTAGCATGTCATTCTCTTCATGTAAGACTAGACACTTGATTTCCCTCCACTTATTCATTGGATTTTTAGCATTTGTATTAGAAGTATGTGTTGTTCCAGTGTTTGTTTTCTCTTTCATCTCCCATTGGAAAGGCATTTTGCTTATTTTCCATTCTTCTCTCTGGCCTCTCCTGCACTCAGAAAGGCACAGTTTCTAAGCCTTTGCTGATGGCATATTGAACTGTGTGTTCCCCACACCTGCTGCTCTCCAGTGTATACCTTAATCAATTACAACCTTTAAATGCCAGCAGCTTAGCCCCTAGTGAGTCCACACTTTCCATACAGGCTCTTTTTATCTCAAAAGCGCTTCCAAGTTCAGATCAATCTGGAATTTTGTTCTTTAAACCATCCTCTCATGTGCATACTGAACGTTTGCCTCTTTCTGATCAAACATAAGGTAGTGGGGGCATTTTGGAGAGTGCCATTGGACTTGGATGAATTTTAGCTCCAAAAAAAGTGAGACACAAAACTATAGGCTCTTCCCCAGCACTTTTAGGGAGTTGTTCTGCTTTGTATGTCTCAAAAAGGCAAAAAAGCTTTTTAATTTAAAATTGGAAGCTTTTCCTTCTGAATTATATTGTGTTTGCTTAAAAAATGTTTTCTAAGTTATAACTGATTTTCTTTTAAATGATCCCTTTAAAGCATTTTTTTTGCAACAAATGTAATGAGGTAAAAAATATCATCTGAGTTTCCAGCTTTCACAATCATAATTTGAGTAATAATCCCACACTGGCACAGTGACAACAGGAAACAGCTTTTGAAGAGATTGAGCATATTAATTCTGCCAGTAGAGCAACTAAACTGAGGCACAATTTCTGTTAAAATTGCATGGTACAGGTGTCAGAGACCCCTTTTTAAAGTGCTGCAAAAGAGTATCATTTACTACTTTAAATTTTAAGCAGTTCTGTCAATGTTGAAGTATTGCTTATATTATTTTTTCACTGTTGCAGGAGCACACAGAGATCCCAGCAGGAGTCAAAGCCAAACCAACATCCAGAGAAAGACGTTCCCCGCTATCAATAAAGATACAATGTGGATGTGCCCACACTCCTTTCTTTGTCTTATTTCTGACGGTTGTTTCTAGTATTTCAGTGGGCCTTGTCTAATCTAAGTTTGAATATGCATCAGGGCAGAACCGGAGGCAGAACTACCCAAGTTGCCACAGTCACATTTGAGTAAAAAAGGAGGTTAGTATTAGAATAAAGGTCCTTTTATTATTTCTGAAAGTTACCTACCACGTTTGGGGCAGTGAAAGAAACAGAACAGACTCTCAAATGCTATAATAACATCTAGCCTATTTATTATGGATGGTGACATGTCAAATGTAAGGGTCCCTAGCAATAATAAACCCTTCAAATGCAATAAAACCCTCAAAACCTTGGAACTTGTGCCAAAGATTCATATAGATACTGTAGAAGAGATGTAAGAAATACATAAAAACTCATCTGAGAGATCATGTGATTGCATCTTAAGTTTACTGTGCAATACAACAATTTCATAACGTGCTGAAAAGTTAGGGCGCTGCCACTGAAAGAGGAAATCTAGAGCAACAACAGAGAAAAAACATTTTTGTGTTCCCTTTTTGCTAAAACAAAACATTCTTTAATGTTGAAAATTAATTAAGATCTCAACAGTTCTTAAAAAAGCAAGCCAACAAATAAAGTAAGTGTCCATGAAGGAAAGAATGTACAGGTGGAGTTAACGCAAAACTAAGTTGAAGTTACTGCTTAAAGACCTCTTTGGATACAGCCTCTATCCAAATCAGTTGCCGGATGATTTCACCTCCCCTTTGAATTTTAGTGACGTTTTTCATGGCCATGTATGGGAATAACTCAATCAGAGTAAACTTGTGAATCTGTCAAAAAAGAATCATTTGGCTTTTAGCTGTGGTTATGGTAGCACTCACGGACTTACGGTAGTCCAGGTAGCACTTAAATCTTTGGCTGCTGGCTGCTTTGTGGGCATCATCACTTTCTCAGAGAGAGTTCTCTGCCTCAGGAAATAACTCTGCTCCTGTAACTCTTGTAAGCTGTCATTTTGCTGTTGGGTTTGTTTTGTTTTTATTTTCCCTGTAAGGACTTAGGTGTTGTAAGCACCAATGTTGCAAGGTGAAAAAAGTAATAGATAATTACTGTTCCCTTTTCAGATGTCCCAATTTCAAAGTCACTGCTGGGGGAAGCAGAGAAAAGCAGAAGTTTCCATCTCCAGAATCTCTTCCCACTCTTGGTAGGTGCTGGAGGTAACAACTTTTTGCTTTTCCAGCATTCCCTTTGTGCTCACTGGCACATGTAGATCCACTCAACTTAGCCAGTAAAACTGGATTACCATGTGTTGATTGTAAAAGAAGGAGGAAGGTTGCTTATGCAAAGTGTCTATTTCATGTGGTGAGCAGAAGAGAGATGGGGTGGAGATTTATGGATAGACAAGTGTTGACACTTTCTTCAGGTAATGCTCTTGTTACAAACATATGGGCATAAAGGCAAAGAAATCATCTGTTGATACGCAACAAAGACTCCTGCTAGAAATACAAGGCTCTTAGTCATGATGCTGGCACCTCAAAAAGCTTTTTGACTGGAAAAGCAAAGTAGTCTGCTTGGCTGCTGTACATTACTGTCAGTTCTGTGATTGGGTCTCTCTTGTATGTGAAATTCTGTATTTTATCATCTCTGCAGGCATAGTTGAAATTTGGTTGGCCATTAGCTCTGCTTTGAAGTGAGTTGTAAGTATTCATGAGGACATGATCATGTTTGTGACTTGCAATACAGAAATTGCTCACCAATTATGCTGTGAGTAATGCTGCTGTGAAGCTCACAATAAATTCAGAAGCCTCATTGATAAAGCTAGCATAAATCTTTTAAGCAGTAGGCTTTGGCATTGTTATAATTTTGATAAGCTTTAGTACAAAGCAACTTTTTCAATAACAGAAAATTGTATTACAATTCCACTTGGCTATCACTTGACATACACTGACTTTCATTTTTTCCTGCATGTTCTTTCCAAAATTTTGATTGGCTGGTGGGCTCACCAGGGCTGTATGTTATGTTTGCCCTCTTACATTTATGTTTGACAGAATTCAAGTACATGTACATGCACACAGAACTGAAACCAAGAAGCAGCAATGCAAACAGTCATTTTTCCTATCCTTGGGTATCATTTAATTTTTGAGTCATGATCAGAGTCTGATGGTGTATTATCAAGCATGGTATTTTATAAACCAATAAACAAAAAAGGATCTCAGATTCAAAGCACATATCAGAGAAATATGTTACATATGTTATTATACCTTAAGAGAACCTCCCCTCTATTAATACACATATTTGCTGACACATGTTTGGTAAGTAGGATGCTTTTAATTTCACGATTGCTGGTTCAGTAAATATGACCTGCATCCTATTATTGTAAAAGTTAAAATCTGCTACTCACCATACCCAAACTGGGACAGTCAGTTATTACATTGATAATAATGTGCATTTGGAAAGGTTCATGGGAATGCAGGTTTCCCACCTGCTTCTTGTTATGATGCTTTATTTAAAAAATAGACACATCATCCCACCATGTTTTTAATTTTAGTTTCAATAGCTTGCTTTTGTATGAGCTAACCAGTGGGAAATTTCTGCCTCACACTCTGTGAGGAGACTTTAAAGCTTTGTTCTTACCAAAAATGAACTATTTCTGGTAGCACAGCTTGAATTTTACTGCATCTATGGACTCCTTTCTTCCTGTACCTGCTTTCCAATTTTCCAAATACCTCCTGCCTTGGCAGCCAGGTGTTGCTCTGTTGTTTCCAGCAGAAGCAACTTCCATTTGCTAACTTGTAATTGCCTGGTTTTCTTCACTGTCTTTGTACTCAGTTCCCAGCCTGGAATACCCTCAAATCCTGTGCCCCCAGATGTCCAGATTCCTACATAATGGGCACATTTGAAAACATATAAAATAGACTGCACATTACATTTCCCATCTTTATGAAAACCTACTATTTCCTTCCCTGAATAATTGCTCCTCAAAGTCTCATCAAAATAGGTTTTCCTAGAAAATGCTTGTTTAAACAGCTGGGGCTCGAGCTATACAGCCAAATCACCAAAATCACTTAGCACCAAATCACTTAGCATGCAGCTATAATATAGACATTTCATTTTACATAGTTTCTATCAGTTTCCCTTCATTCTCTTTTCTTTCTTCAGGCCAACTGGTTCTTGGCATTGTCGTGTTTTTACTTTTGGTTTCTGTAACTTCCTATTGCAAGCACCAAAATTTTGTCAGTGACAATTATTTCAACTGTGCACAGTCTCATCCTCTCCCTCCATCTCCCCCAGCAGGGACAGGTCAGAAAGCTGCAATTTTAGCTGCTAAAATTTCCCTATGGAAATTCAGCAGCCCCTGCCTTGGGGAGGGCATCATGGTGATCACACCAGCCCTGACAGCTCATGGCTCCTCGGCCAGAGGAGGTTGAGGATCACAATGTGATGCTATAAAAATGTATTATTTGTACAATTTTAGATACTTTACTTTGGTGTATTTGCCGATTTTGGAATATTCTCTTCACTTTTTTCCTTTTCCACACTTCTAACACTCACACTTTACCTTTTTTCTCCTCAACTGAACTTCTAAAAAGTTTGGTTTTTTTTTTTAGTTTTAGCTCATGACAATTCAGTCTGCTTTTCTCTTTCTTCCTCTTTCTTTCTCTTTTTCTTTCTTTTCTTTCTTCGCTTTTTCTTTCTTTTCTTTCTTCGCTTTTTCTTTCTTTTCTTTCTTCGCTTTTTCTTTCTTTTCTTCTTATTTCTTGTCTTTCTTTCTCTCTTCTTTTTTTTTTTTTTTTTTTTTTTTTTTTTCCTCCTTCTCCGCAGTTCCCCTTCACCTTTACCCCTATGTTTTCCCTTGAGATTCCTCTCTCCCTCCCCTGCGCTCGACTCCCCCCATCCGCAGCCCCGCTCCCGCCGGGGCCGAGCCCCGCCTCGCCCCAACCTCGGGGCCACTTTTCTCCTGGCAACAAGTGACGCGGGCGGGGCGGCCAATGGGGCGGCGCTGGCGGGGCCGGGGCGCGCCGCTCGGGCAGAGCGAGCCCGGCAGCGCGGCCGCTCCGCGCAGCCTGCGCGCCGCGGGGGGACCATGGCGCGGGCGGCGGGGCTTTGCCTGCCCTTCTGCGGCCTCGCCCTGCTCCTGCTCTGCTGCGCGGCCAGGGGGGACCCCGCAGGTAAGCCGGGCGCCCGCCGTGCGAGGGGGAGGCGGTGCGCGGAGGCGCGGCGGGACCTTCTCCGCCCCGGCGGGCGGCGGAGCGGGCGAGGCGGCGCTGGGACGGGCCTTCCGCTTCGGCCGGTCCGCCGGGCGGCAACGTCCAACTGAGTGGAAACAACCTGGGGAAACTTACTTGGAATAGGGAAAAAGGCAGGGAAAAACACCTGAATTTCCCTTACGGACCATGCGCTTCGCCCGTGGCCACGCGAAAGCCGGCGCTGCTCCGCCGGCCTCGGCTGCCACGTTCCCGAAGGTGCCCGGGGGACCGGGGCCGCCCCGGGCCGGGCCGCGGCCTTTGGCCGAACACCTCGGGGAGAGGAATAACCCGGACCCGAGCCGGTCCTAGGCAGGGCGTCCCGCCGCTTTGTGCGCAGGGAGAGACAGGAGGGAGGCTTCCCCTGTCCCACAAAAAGCAGGTGGAAAAGTTTCACGTTGAGCAAATTCTTGTAAGCCAAAACCATAGCTTGGTGAGAGCTGCTGGGAAACAAATTGAGCTCCTCACTAAGTAGTTGCAGCTGACGTATTTTCTATATCCTAATGACAGTAACAGGGTAGGGTTTGTAGCTGAAGACGTCAAGTAAAACTTCATGACCAGGAGTGTTGAACTGGACTAATTGGGTATTCAGAAATTGCTGTACAGAGAGATCTGGTGAGACAACACCAGCAGTTTTTCTGTGGAAGTTTTAAAAAGTGATTTTCTACCTGACATCAGCATGAGGGTTGTGGGGGAAGAAGTGAAAGAAGATGTAATGTGTTTCCAGCTGCTTCTCACAAGAAATCAGAAAAAGGAAAAAACTCAGGAGGGGAGAATAAAAAGCAAAAAGCAGATATAGCAAAAAGCCCAGACTTGAAAGATACCACTAAAGTGGGTTTGGTTGTTAAAATGTCTTAATTAATAGGCTGACAGGGACAGTTGTTTGAAATGTGCTATTTAGAAAAAGTCGCTGCAGTAGATGTCTGACTTAGAGATTCTTCTTTAGAGTGTGACTAGCTCAGTACTATTTAGATACTATTTGGCACTTACACAGGGGAAAATTCATGCGTATACTGGGAAGTAGTGGTAAAATTCACTGCATAACATCAATGAATATTTTCCTTGCTGTTCAGCCAAACCTATTATTAACTCATAACAGAAAAACGCAGTAGGAATGTGATTGACAGTGCACTGCTATTAAATACAAAACACTACTCAGCAGATTCCTTATTTAAGCAGCAGAGAAATAGCTTTGTGGATCTGGGACAGCCAAGGTCCATATCAGCCTGATCAGTGAAAAGTTTTGCACTGTGAAGCCATCTTTATTGTGGCATAGAAATAGCTTTAGGTAATTTTTTTCATGGTTAGCTTAAACCTACTGCCACTTGTCAGAAGTGTTGTTATACTGGCAGATGTGTTAGCTTGTAGGAGTAGGATGATCCATATTTTTTTTAAGTTGTATACTGTGCCTTATTTTTTTTCTTATGACATACTGCGTCATAACTGAAAATGAAACTCATCACAACTGAAAATGAAACTAGGGTGCCTATATAATTTTTAAACTGAGGCTCCTAATCTTTGGTGGGATAATCTTTCTAAAACCCTCTCCTCAAAGCAGTGCCAGTTTTTGTAGTAATACTGCATTTGCACCTACAAACTTATTAACATGTTAACCTGTCATGCTGTGTATCATACATGATATGCAGTTAAAAAAAAAAAGTGCTTATTAAGTGAAGATTATTATTAGCTATATTTTATGGTATCTGCATTGTGTAACTGCACTTGCAGATAGGCATGAAGACCAGATTCTTTACCCATTAAGCTTGCAAAATAATCAGAGGTTGATCCAATCAGTATATCTTAAGTAAAAAGGAAGAATTCTATCAATAAAATTGAACTTAGAAGTCTCATTTTGTCTCTCCTCTTATAAAGACTTTGAAAGAGCTGTTTTTACCTGGAAGTAGAGTACTCGCTGAAGAGTAAAATGTACTGAACGGGGCTTATATGGAAGAGGTAGTTTAATGTACGAACAGTAGTTGCTGTACTTTTCTGGTAGCATCTCTCAGAACGTGACTACCCTTTTAAAAATGAGCTCCCTGTGAAAATGATACTGAATCATAGCCATATGTGGATATTTTTTTTGTTCTTATACAGGCAACGATGCTTTTACCATTCGCCATGACAAAGAGAACAAGTGCATACAAGTTAAAAACTCATGGATAGTGATAGATGACTGCAGGGAGACAAGTGAAGCTTTATGGAAATGGGTATCCCAGAATCGCCTCTTTCACTTGGGGTCCAAGCAGTGCCTGGGACTTGATATATTCACAAAATCAGTGTCTCGCCTGAAAATGGTTGATTGTAACTCAGAATTAATGCTGTGGTGGCGATGTGCTGATGCTTCCATCATTGGTGCATCTCAGTACAAAGTGACTATCAAGAATACCTATGTGACTGCAAGCATAAATGCAACAGACCAGTGGAGAAGCAACAGTTCCTCCAGTGATATATGTCGGTACCCTTACCACGGTAAGTAAGTTTTTACAGGGGTTTGGAGATTTTTTATTTGTTAAGGGCTTTTTGAGTATGTCTGTGCTGATAAGTTATTGAAATTAATTGTGTGAAAAGACTGATCAGTAAAGCAATAGAATGTTTGGCCGTAGAGAGACACTGATATTGAAATATGAAACTTCAATGGTCTTTAATAAAAGTAACCACGCACAACTGCAGAAGTTGTGTTATCGAGTGGCTTTCTTTGCAGGTTTAAATCCCTCCCCCCATATTTGAGTGCAAACATATTTAATTATTAAATATCATACACCTTATATCAGAACTGCCACTTTCCTCTTCACCCCAGTAGGAATTTTGCTGTTAGGAGGGTTTGAGTATATTTGCTTTGCTGGTAGCTGTACAGTCAAGTCCAGAACATGCTGCTAGCTCGCAGCCTGCTGGACTGTCAGGAGCAATCCATTCACTTTGGTGTGACAGTCTGTCCACTTGCCATGGAAGCCAGTCTCATTGTAAATCTCATGCTTGCTGGAAGAAGTGGTGAAAGCTTGCTTTACCATATTTAAAGACATAATTTTCTTTGTATTTGGATTGTTCAAAGTGGCCAGTCTAAAAAGCCAAGTAGGCTCCAGTTTGATAAGTTTTCCCCTTCCTGTGTCGGTTGATTCCTAGAGCCTTGTTCTGAAGGACTCTGTGCAAACCACCAAGATTTCAGTAGGACAGTGAATTTATCCCTAACTTACCAGGATGGGGGAAACAATTTTTTGCTGTTTCACAGAAGAAAAAATACAGAAAAATATTTTTGTATAATTTGTTTCAGTTCTGGCATTACTTTATATTATCTGTAATAACAAGATACAGTATTTTAAGACCACAAGTGTGATTTGCATGGTTTTAAGTTAACCATGTCTGTACAAGCAGAAACATTTTGCTGCCATTTCCATCCCTAGGCAACTTATATTTATTTTTTTTTTTTCTTTTTTTTCCTGCAGAGGTTTATACCAAAGATGGCAACTCATACGGAAAACCCTGCGAGTTCCCCTTTCTGTATAATAAGACATGGCATCATGACTGCATTCAGGATGAAACCCATACGGGTGGTAAATGGTGTGCCACATCTGAAGATTACACTCGTGACGGAAAGTGGGGAATCTGCTTACAACCAGGCATGTTGGGTTTCTAAATGGACATCCTAAAAGCATTCTGTCACCTCACACATGTGGGGCTCCACCTTGGTGTACCATGTTGCTGTTAAGCTGGATAAAAACTTTTCTATTGCAACATTGATTTACTCAGCAGTATTTTTGATGACTGGTATAAAAATCAATAGACATTCAATATTCAAAAATTTTTCTTTTGAAATGTTCATAATGTTTCCATATAGTTGTAGTTACAAGTACCTTCTGCTTCCTTTAAACAGAGGATGGCTGTCACGATATCTGGGAACAGGATCCAGGGTCTAAAAATTGCTATCAGTTTAATACACAGTCTGCTCTTTCTTGGAAGGAAGCTTATATTTCATGTCAAAGGCAAGGAGGAGATTTACTTAGCATCCAAGATGCATCTGAATTAAGTTACATACAAGGTAGGTGTAATTATTCACATGCGAATATTAGGATATCTGGATAAATTAACATGAAGTGGAATCAGCATTTTAATTTCTATCCTAAAGTTCTAGGTTAAA
Organism: Pyrocephalus nanus; assembly: GCA_038380795.1. Taxonomy (NCBI): domain Eukaryota; kingdom Metazoa; phylum Chordata; class Aves; order Passeriformes; family Tyrannidae; genus Pyrocephalus; species Pyrocephalus nanus. The sequence goes on along the minus strand of CM076267.1, from coordinate 16,699,146 downwards.
ACTTCATTGTACTTAAAATGTTTTGGTTTTCATTTGTGTAGCAAAACTAAGGTGCTGATCTCACTTTACAGTGTTTTTAAAATTTATCTGTATGATTTCCTCGTAGCGCTTAGCTGTTCGTATTTGTAATTAGGAATGTCCCCACAATCTCAAATGCAGACCAGAATGACAGTTGGTGTTTTAGCAGCATGTTACTCACTTGTTATGAAATTGTCCTCACTGATGTTCAGTCTTGGCCTGGAGGAATTATCCATGTGCCTCTGGAACTGTAAAACCAAAGGAAAAATATTGGAAGGCATTGGCAGGGAAGGCTTATGTGGATGAATTTCTCATCAGTTTCAGAAAGTTTGCACGTCCGATTACAGTAGCAATCTTTCTTTCCTTAAATGCCTACTGTTTCAGATCACTTTTTTAATTTCAAGGAGACCAATACAAGATGAGCATTTTATACTAATGGTTTTCTTTAAAAAAAAATCTCCAGCCAAGGATGACATCCCTGAGATCTTCTGGATTGGTTTAAATCAACTGGACGTTTCTGGAGGTTGGCAGTGGTCAGATCACAAACCTTTGAATTTTGTCAACTGGCATCCAGGTACTGATATTTCTGGTGGTATTAACAATATTCACAGCAGTAATTAGTATTTTACAGGGTTTTTTTCCCTTCTCATTCCATTTTCAGAAGCATCTTTTCCTCCGAGCCAGTGAATCTTTCTATTCGTATTCTATATTTGTGGCTCATTAGGTTAATAAATCTCTAAAAATGTGAAACTTAAATAATATCTTTGAAGTCCCTTTTAGTAAAGAATCCACAGCTTTCCTAGCTAAATTTCTCCTCCCACTGACAGAATGGCATTGACTTTCCTCAAATATTATGAGTCTTGATGTATGTGCAAGGACTGACATAACTTAGAAGCTTAACTTGTGTTTTTAAACTTCAAGATTACTTAAATTTGTTCCAAAGTGAAGATGAAAGAAGTATAAAACCTTTGAAAAACCTTTTTTAATTACTCCAAAGATCCTAGTAAGGTTGGTGAGACTCTTGTTTGTTAGGAATTTTCAGAATGAATTTGTAATATTCGCACAAATACGTCATGGATATATATGAGAATCCTGGAGAAATAATTGTTGGGAATACTGAAGATAATACTGTTCTGTCACTCAAGCTGAATTTGAACTTTTAAGTGATTTTCTCTTTTTTTCCCTTTACTATCTAGAATAGTACTGCAACAGGAGTTCTGTGAAAAGTTGATAAATGGTTTCTGTTACTTCTTTGAAAGCTTTACTAAGTCATTTCTGTGAGATTTTCCAAATGTGGTCTGCCTTTTGGAAAGGTTAAGAACTTTGCTGCTTGTACTACTGGCTGCACCTTCTTCTGGAACTGTGATCACACTGTAGGACTGTAATGCAGAGCTAGAGGCAAGACTATCCTGAGCTACAGTGGCATGATTTAGTCTGCAGTCATAGCATACTTACTGCTCTGGTGAAAATACTTTACCGTGCCCAGTACAGGGAGAGCTTGGGCGCTCTCTGTAGGTCACAGCCAAAAAGTAATTTTAGGAAAGGGGCTCCAAGGGAAGGTGGACACTGCAAAAAAGAGAAGTTATTTTCTGGGATATTTCTAATTTGGGGCCTTGCCTAAAATTTCTGTTAAGGTAAGGGTTACGATTAGTGTTGAGAGAAAGTACGTAGCTGTGTTTGGAGTGAGGGTGGGAAGGGACTGCCGAAGGAACTGCCAAAGGAAACTGAGGGCTGCAAAAACAGTTGTCCCCTGAGATATTTCTAGTCTGGGAAAGTGCTCAGCCAAGGGTTTGTTGTATTGTAACTAGAACATTCCTCCTGGTTCTATGATTAAACATTGGAAAAGAAGTCCAGATTCCTTGATTCAGAAACTTTCTTTGAAAAAACTTTCGGCAGGACCTGCGGTAGGACAGGTGTTTTCATTCGATGCAAGTTTTCTTCAAATACAAGGTGCTGTAAAGTGTGTAATTCTTGTATTGAAAAGCAGTAGTAAAATGAAGCAGGTACTGCCTTACTGTTTGATAACTTGTGCTGTTCTGGTTTTATTTGTTCTTGTCTATAGATATGCAGAATTTGTCCCCACTGGATGGGACAAGTTGTGTGGTAATGAATGCTGCTTCAGGTCAATGGCAGAGTTACCATTGTGGGACTCAACTTCCATATACTTGCAAGAAGTCACTCAGTGAAGTTTCAAGCCTCTCAGGTAGGACAGTTTTCATCTTTGAGTTTTTTATGTTAATGTGAGTATAATGTTCACTTATGGAGTCTTTTTTTTCCCTCCCCAAGCCTTCTTAGGCATCTTTGCCAAAACATTTTCGCAACAGCTTTGGGTTTTTTAGCAGAGCAGAAGCAAGCTCTGTTTCTCTGGTGTCAAGATGATGCTTCACAAACAGTTTTTATTTTTTGCAGCTTTCTCATTCACACAAAAAGCATTTTGCAGCACAGTGCTGCCCTTTTCATCACTTTTTCTTCCATGGCTTTTGCCTTCTTTCTTGTGTTGCTGGAGGTCTGGAACTGGCAGTTGTATCTTGAACCTTTCGATCTTTGCTTTAAGCCTGTTTCTCTCACTCTTGGTGGGTATTAAAATAAAGTGGCACTTACCTGGGTCTTGGATCAAACTCTGTTGAATTAAAATAGAAGTAGTAAATAACCTTACTATCCTTTGAAATCTGGCCCAGTGCTGGAAATCAGAGTTAGTAGCTTGCCCAGTGTGTAATCTTTACTGGATCCATAACAGCTCTTACGAGATAATTATTCCCTTCTCCTTACCCACACTCACTTATACAGTCCTTCAGTGTCCAGCTGTGACAGAGAGCTGCTTCCATGCTTTTGGACATTTACCTTCACCTAAATGTCCAACTCTTCCCATATCTATGACCTGTTCTTCCATGCATGCTTTGGGCTTACCTAATTTCCAAGGCTCATGCTTGCAGGGATCTCCTGCAAAAACTTTTACTGGAAGGTAATTGTCCTTGGATAATAGGGAGGACTAGGGGATAAGAGGGATGAAGAAGCAGTGTTGTGGAGGGGGGAAGTGTCATGGAGTGTCTGACTAAGCCATGTTCTCTCCAGCTCCCCCTGGAAAGGTGTGTGCCTTTGAGGAAAAAGTAGTAATCCGTTTAAATTTAACTAAACTGATTCAGATTTTCAAATGATCCCCTGAAAACTAGTTGCCAATTAATAATTCTTATCTGTTCTCTTGCTCCTCAGTGGGTTATGTAGAGTTGTTACCAGTGTTTATATAGTGTATTATTAATTAAAAACCAAAATTCCTGTGATTGGAGTGTTTTATAGTGTGTTTTGAACCAGAAAGGCTATTAGTATATACCTTTTCAGCATGCATTAAAACCAGTTTGAATTCTTTAATATCTTGAGGGGAAAAACAACCCTAATTGTGCTGCAATCCTGCAATGACTTACCTTGATTTATCTTTAGTTGCTTTTGAAATCTTGCTTACAATTACTTTTGAACCTTTCACTTACACTAAGGCTTAAGCCTAATGTAATGCATTCTGGTTTTTACTTTCACTTACATTAACTTCTTTCTCCTTCTGCCTACTTCATGGCCCCAAAATATTATAAGTCCTCATGGTGCTGCTCTTTGAAGTCTATTTGTTTGACTAAACTGTGACCCTTTCTTGAAAGATTAGCTCTGAAGAGATGTTAACACGTTCTGATTGCTACATTCTGGCTGTTTTCAGGGTGCTGCTGGATTTAAAGCCAACCCCTTGCCCTACTCGAAGTAAAACAAAAGCCTCTAATTCCATTTCTCTTCATTATTAGAGGATTGGAGACACTTGGATACTCGCTGTGACTCGGGCTGGCTTCCCTACGATGGCTCTTGCTACATGCTGATAAATGACCCGGCACCTTGGAGCACAGCAGATGAGTTGTGCAAAGCAAATAAGAGTAACCTCATCAGCATACACTCATTAGCAGATGTTGAACTGGTTGTTACAAGGCTTCATAATGGTGAGTTGAGATGGTTGTAAAGGTCAAGCACTAAGAGGTGCACACCATAAATTCCAAACTGCTTTCCATGTTCTAGCATAAGCTTGTCATAACCTCTTGCTTTTAAATGCAAGTGTTCATTCTGAACTTGTACTCAGGCTGGTGCTGAATGTTGCTGTTCAGATCCAGGCCCTCTGTGTTAGCTCTTGTTTTGGTTTGATCTATCTATTTATTTATTTACTGGGCTAACCTACTTCTAGGTTCTTAATACTTTGTGTTTAATTTCCTCATTCAAAGAGAATAGTAAATAATTGGGTCAGTATTTTGACTGCTGGATCACTGTGTTACATCTTTACCTACACTCGTAAAATTAAATTTGGTTGAGCTTCATTTGGCTTATGTGTCTGTTATTTCTGTTTGTGGTTATTTTTTCCTTTTTGTTATGTTTTCTCTGAAACTCGCTTATAGGCATGAATATAAGTTAAGAAACAATAATACATTGTGCTTATCTCAAATACCCTTTTTCACTGTAAGAAAAAAAATCAGCACAGTACAGTGATAAAAAAATTAATTTTGCTGATGTCACATTCCTGTCCTATTAGTTTGAATATTATTTTGAAACTACAATATTGTCCTAATTTTAAATTACAGATGCAGAAGAAGAAATGTGGATGGGTCTTAGGAATGAAGACGTGCCAACCTTGTTCAAATGGTCAGATCATTCGACTGTGGTTTTCACATATTGGGATCAGAATGAACCAAAAGTTCCTTTTAACAGCACTCCTAACTGTGTGTCATATTCAGGCAAGGTAGGAACACAGTGTTGCATCGCAGTAGAGGCGACATTGATGTGTGTGAAAGTCAAGGAGGGGGATAAAGCAGATAACTTTTCTTATTTCTGGAATAATATTTAAAATACATATAACCATTTTTCTACAAGCAAATTGCTTTAGATTATTTAACCAAAACTTGGTAGCTGTGTACTGGAAAGAATGGAAGAAATGACTCACAGCTCTGAGACTGTCACTTCTGTTGGCCAAACAGTTGTCCTTGTTCCTCTGCATTTTGGGTTAATGTATTCTTGTGTGTTTCTGGCAGAGAGCTAGAAAGGAGGTGGGGCAAACTATTGAGAGGAAAAGCTGGGTTCACTCATCTTCAGGACCAATTTGGGCCACCTAATCTAAGCATGGATAATGAGATACCTTGGTAAGAGGAGAGGACAGACACTGAGGCTATACAGTACAGAAGAAGGAAGGAGTCGATGAGGGAAGGAGGTGACTGGGGTAGTGGGAAGCAGGCTGTATCCTATCCAGATTCAGTGGAGAAGTGGGGCAAGCTATTGGATCTCATGTGCTCAGCTTCTCTGAGCTGTGTCTGAGCTGCTTCCACAGCAAGCTGAGCAGACCTCCTGTACCCATTCCCTTCCTGATCTAAGAGAGTTGGCACCACCCTGGCCTTTTCTTTCCCTTTTGGATGTGATCCAGAACCCTTCCATCTCTGCACGTGCCAGCTTTCTCTCTCCCTTCCAAACATGCGCCTATGCACACAACCCAGGGCATCTCACCCTAGTATTTATGGTAGAGGCATTTTGGCTTTTGCCCTTGTGGAAACTCAGCCCCTGCAAACGTGGAAATTGAAAGATCTTGGAATTTAAAATAATTTTTTCCTTTCATTCTTATAGTTGGGACAGTGGAGAGTGAAATCTTGTGAAGAAAAATTGAAATATGTTTGCAAGAAAAAAGGAGAGATTCTGAATGAAACGAAATCAGATGAAAGATGTTCACTGGAAGAGGTAACAGCCTTTTACTGTCACTTGGTTCAGAAAGCCTAAAATCTGCTTAAAAGCACTTACTTCCTCTACTTCCATTTCATTCAGTCTGTTCAGTAAAATCTATGAAACATTTTAGCTGGAAAAGGACATGTGTATAGCATGAGCCAAATTTCAGATTCTCCTAAGCAGGCTCTGGAAGTATTATAAGTTTGTTTATTGATGAAAGTATTATGAACCTGGACCCAGGAGATGTTGTGTTTTGTTTATTTGTTTGAAAAAACAAATTGGAAGTATTATTGATAACACCATTTGTACTGTGGTTTATGTTTTAAGTATGTTTTAAAATTTAAGATAAACACTTGGCAATATAAAGATATGCAAAGATTGTTAACTGAGATTAGGTTTCTGTTACACATCACTAGGCTCTCATTTTTGTTCTGTGACTTGAATAAAGGTGGGAGGGGTTTGGTTGTATTGCTTTTGTGTGGGTTTTTTTTTTTAAGGTATAACGTGTTAGCATAAATAAGGCTTAAAAAGAAGTCTCTTGTCTTTTGAACAAGTTTAGGATGGTATTACTCGCTACTTCAGAGTTACTTGGTTCAGTCTTGTGTGGCACATTACAACAGGAAAAATGTTTACCCCTTATCTTTCTTCCTGTGTAGCCTCGGGGTATTTTTCACAGTCTTTTCGGAGACCTCTAGCATGTGGAGTTACAGCTTTTAGTGCCGCTCAGACACCAGTGGCATTGGTAGGCTAGAAAAGAGTTAACACAATAATGTGCCTTGAAATTTCAGTGTAAATATGGGGAGAAGTATTTGAATAAAAGAGAAACTTTCTAAGTTCATCCTTTTTTTCTCAGAAGTAAAGAAACACTGGTAATTCCCTCTTAATATTCCTCTGTTTGAATCCTGGCGTTGGTAGAACAGCATGAAAACTCCTATTGTTTTGAATAGGACTAGGCTGTTGCCCTTGTGTTTCTCTCTGTAAATGCACATAGTGGTCAGAAGACTCTACACAGGCAAGCTGAAACAGTGGTGTATTTTATTCCTGTGGCTGCATTATTTCTTATGACTGTGAATCTGAAGAGTTGATGATACTGGACCCTGTATGTGACATGCTGCGACACACTGCGTTTCTTTCTTGTTTATGATGTGCCAGCTTGTGGCATCAGCAATGTTGGCAATGATTTATTTTCTCCTGTAAGTAATGCCTAAGTTAGATTGTTTTGTTCAAATGTGGTTTTTGTTCTCTAACCAGGGATGGGAGAGACACGGGAACTATTGTTACAGGATTGATAAAACGGAAGTTTCATTCGGAACACGGTGCAATCTTACAGTGATGAACAGGTAAAGCACATTTGTAACTTAAAGGCAGGTTTAACAGTACAATCCTGGAGAAAGAAATCAGAGATTAAAACCTTTGTATGGTAACTAATGGTTCATAAAGAAAAAGTAGGTAGAGAATTACTTGTGCTGAGAACTAGCAAAAACCGTTTTCCGTGGTGTGACAGTGGTAAACCTACAGTGTGAACCATCTTGGAAGCATGAGAATTCCCAGCCTGCAGACCCCATGTTGAATAAGGGACTGCTTGAACTGACTCATGTAGTAATATGTCTAGTTTTCAAGTTGTCTCAGTAGTTCCAGATACCTTTCAAATATTGACTCAGATCAATCTGCCAATTTTCAGATTTGAGCAAGAATTTATAAACAGTCTGATGAGAAAACACACTGAAATTGACGAAAAGTACTTCTGGACCGGTTTGCAGGATATTAGCCAATCGGGAATATATTCCTGGGGTACAGTGAATGGGGAAAAACCGGAAGCTGTGACATACACTAACTGGAATTCCTTGCAACCAGGTAAATTTGAAAATCAAAAATACATAAAAATGCTATCCTTTTACATTGAGCAAGCAATGGAGTACCATGTTACAGAACTCCAGGCATGAAATAAAATAGTTAGTCACAAGTATGTCAGGTTTTTTGGGGAAAACCAGCCAATGGTTTTAAATATGTTTCTCATGCCTTTAATCTTAGAGTTTTCAGGAGGATGTGTGGCCATGTCCAATGGAAATTCTCTTGGAAAGTGGGAAACTAAGGACTGTAAAACCACTAAAGCACTTTCGATCTGCAAAAAATATATTGGGCAGCCCAAGGAGCCAGAAGTGCTCCCAAAGCCAACTGATCCCTGTCCCCCTGGGTGGCACAATGGATCAGGCCTTGCCTGCTACAAGGTAAAATGTTATTCCTGTTTGATGTTAATTACTTGTTACTGTCTGGAGCAACTGTGGAAGTATGTGGTGCATAGCTGCTCTGAAGTGTGTCTTAGAGGTGTTTTATACCAGGAGGGGGAATTGATGTTGATGCCACAGCATTTGTCCTGTGCTGCCATCTCAGGGGTCTGTTGCTGTTGGAGGGTGCTGTATCCTTATCAGAGCCTGCTGCCAGGACACCTGAATAGGGAAGGAAAGCACTTTGCATCACCTGCCCTTGTTCTTTTCCTTTCTATACTCTTAGCATTGTAGATAGGAGAGGTGGGATTTTCTCTGGTATGAGTATGGATATAAAAAATGTGCAGCCTCAATTGTATTTTACTGTTTTTGTAGTGAGCAAGGAGTTTTACTGATTTTGTAGTGAGGAAGTAAGCAGCTGAGCTGTTAGATGGAATGGCTTAAACAAGTTTATATTTAGAAATGCAGGGTTTTCCCTCCTATTAACAGTGAAATCAAGTTAAAACTGAGAGTGTTCATTGGGTTGTTTATTCATTATTTCTGGACTCAGTGTTTTGCAGTGAACTGTCTCTTGTAAACAGCTCATGTAGCAAAGTGGGGAAACCCAGCTTGAATAACAAGGGTGTGGGCAAGCATTCTGAAGAGATAGGTCTAGCTGATGTGCAGCAATAGCTGTCCCATAGCCGATGGACATGACAGCTGGCCCTGGCAGATTTTCCAGAACTGTTGTTGACCAAATGCAGCATGTCTGTGCAGAGAGATCTAGCTGATGGGAATTGACTCAGACTAAAGCCAAGGGAATCAAGTGGAAATGTTAGCTGAGGTGTATGAGCCAAAGTTGCAACGCTGATGCGTACAGGTAGCAAAGGGTATGCCAAAGAACTCCTTCACCCGCAGCACCCAAGTGAGCCCAGTTTCAGGGAACATTAGGCTTTGCAGTTCATGATAACTTTGAAAGAACAGCATCCCTTAAAACTTACACTTTGACTTGCAGTTTTGGAATGAGTTGGGTGGTGTTTTCTAAAATCTTTCTGGTAAAGAAAAACAGAGAAAGTCTGTCATATGGAATATGTTGAGTTTGAAATAAATTTTGTCAGCTAAACTTCAGAGTCAGGCTGTTGTCAAACAAACCGGAAAAAAAAATTATTAAAAAGTGAAGTTCTCTCCCTTTGGAAATGCCAGTTATTAAATCAGGTGATCTGATTTGGGATCTCAGGTGATCATGTTTGAGTAGTACCACGAGTGTTTTAAAAATACTGTCACTTGTGTCATGTTCTGCTCTGATGTTTGGCTGTTGTGAAGTTCTTCCACAGTGAAAGAGTGCTGCGAACCAGGACCTGGGAAGAGGCAGAAAGGTTCTGTGAAGCACTTGGAGGCCATCTGCCTAGTTTTAGTCACTCAGAAGAAGTCAAGGCACTTCATTCTATCTTGAGAAAAATGATCAGGTAACAAACTAGCTGTGCTCTAAAATTTTGATTTCCATTGCTTTCTGCAGTAGATCGCAAATGCTGCTGCTGACCCCGAATGGCAAGTATGAGACAGTGTGCAGCAACTGTGTTTCCCACAGTAAAAACAGCTAGATGTGGTATTTGAACTGCCTTGCTGGAAAATGTCAAGGGAATACAGCTTGGGCAAATATTTCACATTGCTAGAGGCAGCACAGGAAAAGAGAAATGTATGTAATGGAAGATACTCAAAGCAAATTAACTCTGTTGTTATAATAAGTATTTCCTTCTTTATGTTGAATTTTGGCACAGCTGGGTGGTAGTTAGTACCTATTATTTACTGATATGTCCTTAAGAGACAAGTTATTATTCCAGTTTTGCATCTCATTTTTATTCATGAAATATTTTATTCATGCTTCCTGACTAAACTGGGTGCTGTCTTTTGAAAATGTGCATAATGTAGTGTCCAGCAATCTGGTTGGCACAGATCCCATTTGGCATAACTGCTATAACACTATATGGGTATTAGATAGTTGTGCTGAGTTTTCTGGTATCAACAAATTAAATGCTACATAATTTATGAGTTTAAACCTCTATTTTTAATGAAATGAACTGTCATTGCAAAGCTTTATTAGGCATTGGTGTTATGTCAGATCCTTGTGTAATATGTTTTTTTTGATTGACAGCCTGGTTTTTCAGAACTTTTGCCAACTTAAACTCAAATGCTGCCAGTTATGTGATCTAAATTTTTTCATCAACAGACTAAATGAGGATTATATCAGAAGCTGCCAGCACACAACACTGTGATTAAATTTTAAAACCTGATGACTGAAGAGATGCCTTCTTGAAAAGACTGTGAACTTTTTTTAGAAGTGCACAAGTCATGAAAATTACTCAGTGTTTATGTTAAGAGACAAAAACAAACTCATATGCTCTATATATAGATAGTTTTGCTTGTGTAAAAGCACTTGTGGTTCCTTTGCTGAACTGACTGAAGTCCCTGAAATAAAAATCAATGCAGAAATTATTTATAGCTTAGATCTTGTTAGACACTTTTGCAGTTACAAATTTTGTTTTAGTGTACCTAATCTACTATGAAAAATAAATAGAGAAGTAACATTTTATTGTCCTACAAGTACTTGGAACTGCTTTTCAGCTTGCAGACCATCTGAGGTATTAATTATAGTTAAGGACCATTTTTTTGTGAGGAGTTTAAAGATGGAGACTTTTGTCTTTCCAGGAAGTCAGCTGACACATAATGCTCCTGCACTTCCCATACTTCAGAAAACTTGAACTGAAAGAAGGAAAGTCCCAGTACTTCAGTTTTATTCTACCAGAACTTAAGATAAGGGGTAATATATTGAGCCCAGTATAAATCGACTTTGCAGTCAGTGTTGCAGTGACTGCGCACGTCAAATATAACTGAAAACACAGTATTTTCATCAAAGCTAACCACTTTTTCAGCACTTTTTTTTCATTTCATTATGAACTGGTGTACTATGTATTTGATATTGCCTGAAGTATTTTAAATGATATTTGTTTGTCTAGATAATATAATTGTTGAAGACAGTTTTGCTTTTAAATTACTCAGAGGTGGTGGTTACGTAAAATACTTTGGAGGTTAAGTGTCAAGGGTAGTTTGTCTGAAACTTAAGTTTGTTTGAGAAAGGAGATAGGAAACCAAGTGAATTATTTTACCAAGAACAAATAACTTAGCTAACTGGGAGAAATCATCCTAAGGTAATGTTAGATGTGATTAGCTGCTGGAGTGTGCTGGCATGCAGTTTGCTCATGTTCCCTGTATTTAGTCAGTGCAAATTCTGACCTTAAGTATTCATTCAGTGCATTCATTTCAGCTTGGGGAAGGAGCCACACCTCTGCTCTTTTGGTTTCGGGTTTTTTCCCCTCGCACAGTTCTCTGGTGACTCATTGAGAATTATTTGTTTTTAAATGTTAGCAAGAGTCAGTTTGGTTCACCAGGAAAAGGGCAGCTTGCCTAGTCCATTCCGTTCTTTACTCGGATTCCACCTTAGAGGCAAATAAGAGCTAGAATTGCTCCAGCCAAGTCAGGCTATTGCCATTGGAAAGGAAAATAAACTTTGCCTGCCAACCTTCCCTCTGGAAGAAATAGGAGAGAACCTCTTTTCACTTGAAGGGACTTGATACAGGCAGAACAGATCTGGTTCAGTTACTTCCATTCTTTTAGAACTGAGTTTGTGAGCATTCTGCAGCTTATAGCTGGCAGCAGTGCTGGACACGGGGAGAGTAATACCTTGGATTGGTTAGAAATGACATTTCACTGAGGACACCTTACTGGAAAGAAATCAGTTGCCTTTTATATGAACAGTTCTGTTGCTGTAATTATTCTGAATCTAGAAAGCCTCATGAATACTTGAGTTTGAAAGAAAAAACTGATCTTAATGTGCTGGCTAAAACAGCAATAAAGCTGAGATGCAGGCTGTAGTAATTGCATTAATTCAACTTCTCTTTTCTTCCACTCACTAGTATGTAATTAGCAGGATGTGATTTAGCTAGTGCAGTAGCCTTTTCCATGGGGAAGAACAGAGGTTTAGATGGGATTCATACATAGTTTTAGGCCAGTGCTGCCTAAGATTAAATGGTGCCTTAAATTGCACCCTTAACGAGTTGGCCCAGATGTACACATTACCTCATGTCAAGAACAAGATTGACCTACAAGCCCCAGTAATTTCACTTAGGCTCCTAATCTTGTGTTGGAGCTGACATGAAGGACAGAAAAAATAATTTTTCTATTTCAGCAGTTAGAATATGATTAGAAAAATTACTGGTTTACAGTCCCTTTACCTCAGTCTAAGCTGTATTTATCCACTCCTGTAGAACATTGACTTTTATGAAGTTTTAGTCTGTGTGAGAGAAAAAACACCAGTATTCTGCAGGGATTGCTGGAGATTTAGGGTCTTTCATTGTTAATCAGTGTGGAGTCCATTGTAAAGCACAAATTGCACCTATTTTTTTAGGTTAAAACTCAAGGTAATCTAGGTTTTAGAGACAGTTCCAATGTAGCTCAAAGAATACGCTAGCAGTGATAAATCCATTTTGATACAGATCCATAGGATGGATTTCAAATGCTTTGCAGTGTGAAGACAGATGCCTGAAGCACAAACAAATTCAGTGGTGCAAGCTTAGTTACAATAGAGAGTCTAAATTCATATTTTTCTTCAATAGTTGCTGGAATTCTTTCCTGTGATGAGATGATAGTGTAACTTCAGAGGACTATCAGAAGGCATAAAAGTTCTGTCAAGTATAGTGTGGCAGTTCCTTAATTAGTCATGGTCATGTCTGAACAGTTCCAAAAAGAAGCAAAATATGTACATTAATGTGTAAGAGCCTAGTCAGCTGAAAACATTGTTTTGTTTGCAGGCCAGTAATTATAAAATTCTTGACCTGACACCCTTTTTTTTTTTTTCCTTTTTAAATCTGTTTATTATCTGAAAGCCAAATAAAAGTTGACAGACTTTGAAAAATTGCTCTAGATCCTCAGGTAATTACTGCAAATTACTGCAAATCCTTTTGAAACAAGTTTCTCAAATGGCTGATGCTAAGGGGAACTCTACCAAATAAAATACTGTTGCCCTTCTAGGATTTCATACTTAGCCCACATACTCTGGGCTAAGCTTTTTCCTGGTGCTGCACTGTCAGTATTTTCAGGCTGCTCGGCATCTTTTGGTGATATGTGTGGAAAGCTAGTGGCGCAGCCACTATGTGTGTAACATATTTGTAACAAATGTTAAGACTTTCTTAACATTGGCTTGGGATTTCATAACGTTACTTGTCAGGTAAGCCTAGGTCTGAGTCCATCCCTCCTTGTAATAAAGTAATTTTCATAAACTTTCCAAGTTCTGACTTTAAATTTCTTTGTTAAATTTGTCGGCACTACTTTTTTGGGAGCCTTTTCCAAGCTCTGACCTCTGCTGGTCAGACATCTCTTTCCATTTTTGGGCCTAAATTTATTCCTGAGATGTGGTTCATTTAGACTTGATGTCCTTTTTGCTCAAATAGCTCCTCTTCTTGGTTTAATCTCCTAAAATAATATAAAGAGTAATTATATTCTTTCTCCTGTCTTTCTTTGTAAAGGCTAGACAAGAAAAACCTTAATTCTTTTTAATAGCCTAAACTCTAATTTCCTAAAATGTCCTGTGTTCCTTCTCTGTATTTAATGCAACATGAATTTATGGAATTAGTACTCATGATACAGTTTTACAGAGCCCTGTACTGTGGGATCTATACTTTTCTATTGCTGTCAGACCACTTTGGTGAGAGTGCCATTTCCACAGCTCTTTTGCAGTAGGGTTTCATGTAGTATGTGATTTCATAGAAAACTCATGGTCTTTCTCCCTCTGCTGCTTCTGTGTAATACTGTCCTTCAGAGAAGTGTCTGTTGCCTTTCTTGGGCAGGGGAATGGATTAGAGTAAAGTATCATAAACTTCAGTAAGTAGCACAAAATTGATACTTTGAGAAGCTGCAGTACAAAACTAACCTTACAGTTTGACTAGCACATTTAACTTCGTTATAGCATCTTTAGATTCATAAGTAATAGCAAAGAGTATAGTAATGGTTCTTACTGCAGATTTGAGTATATACATTGTAAACCCATTTTTTCAGGCAACTTAGTATCTTGGAGTATAGTTGCAATTTTGGATTTGAGTATCCCTTGCTTATGAAAAGTGAAGAAGTGAAATTTAGAAAAAAAGACAGTTCTGACTGGACTGTAATTTCTATTGCTAGTCATTTATGCAGCCATTGAAATTGGTGGTGTTAGGTGCTGATACAAGTCTATGCCACATTTATGAATGTGCATAATTGAAACAGGTGCCCATGTTTGATGTGTTTATATCACTGACAAAGCTAAGGGAAAAATGATGCCGGTTGTGCTTTATGAGTAAAAGCTTTTGTGTGATTTGAGGAAGAGTGTATTTGAGCTGGTGGTGGAGAGGGAGATGGCCTAAGATGGACAAGAGAAAGAGAACCAAGCCACATAAACTCTCTGTGTGTGATTCTGGAAGAAAAGTGTAGAAAAGAGACCTTTACATCAAGTGACAACTGATGAAGTGGTGATTCAGCCAAAAAAGGAATTGATTTAGTTAGTTTTCTTCTGTACAGAAGAGGTCCTAGCCCTTATGCTTGTTTTTCCTTTGAACTGCTACAACTTGCAGTAGTAAACCTTTGTTTTTGCTGGTTGATCATAAGTAATGCCATGACATGTCAGTCTTTTTATTCCATGCTTGGCGTAAGATTTTATCTTGTTTATTTACAGCAATGACAGATGGGTATGGATTGGAATGAATAAGAGGAGTCCAGATTCTTTGGGAACCTGGCAGTGGAGTGATGATAAACCCGTAAGTTAACTTTTAACCTGGAAACATGATGTCCTGATTTGTTTCAACTTGGACTGAATTGAAAGTAAATTGCTAAATATTTTAATTAAAATATGGCAGATCCTTCAGTAGGTTAATAATTCAGAAGATTTTGCACTTAAGAGCTATCATCCAGGTAGATTTCCAATTAAAAAACATATATTTAATAAGGTTAACCTAATTTCTGTCTCCATTATATTAAAATACTTAATATAGTAATAGTTAATAGAAATATAGTAGTAAACATCTAAAAGCTAGTGGAGAGAACAAGGTGTCTTCTTGGCGCAACAGAGGGGAGGATTTATCAGTTCATCTCTTTGATATGTCATACATCTCCAAAAATATCTTCTTCACTGTAATTGTTTTGTTTGCCTGAAATCGTGAGTTCTTCCCCCCACCACAGTAACAGATATGGAGATTCAAAATTGATGGAGTAACTGCCATTTAACACATATTTTAATAGTAATAAACATAATGGGACCTCAGGTTTGAATGGTTTTCTCTTGGGTTTACCATAGCAAAACATACAGTGCTGATTCTTTCATCCTGTCCATCACCTTGTAGGTAACTAGTGTTGTTATGCCGCTCGAGTATCTGGAAGATGAATATGATACAAGAGACTGTGCTGCATTAAAGGTTAGTTTCAATGTTTTAATAACAACATGCATGTTTTTACTTGGAAGTACGTGGAAAAAATACTTTCTCCAGGCATATATTGAATTTAGGTTGAGATGTTTTCTTAACATAGTGAAAAAGCTGCTACTGTTTCCCTTTATCAATCTATGTCTATTACTAATTATCCTTATTCAAATAGCTTTTTATGAACCAAGCACTATGCTAATGATAACCTTTCATAAGACTTCTTTTAAACCTTTTTAACTACAAAGTATTTTAGTAACAATGCTGTTTGCTGTTGCATAATGCCATACTGTGTATCTCTAGTATATTAAACATAACTCTTAAGGATGTATCATGGCATCTAAAACAAAAAAGCAGAGCCCTACTTGTAACTTTCAAAATCTAAACTAGTTTTTCTGAACTGCAAATTAAGAAGAAGTTTGAAAGCTGAAGTAGGGGAATGCAGTAGCCAGGATAAGAGAGCATGTGTTTGTGTTTATTTTATGTATTTCCTTGTTTACTGGTGAAATAGACTGTTAGTGCTTTGTTGGTTTTTAATTTCAAATGTCAGACCTCTGCTTGATTCCTAATTGTGTTCTTCATTACTTAATTTAGTCTTGATGGTATGAGTTTTAAAATGACCTTTACCTTTTCTGAAGCATCACCTGACTTTTTACAAGACCATTCCAATAACTTCCCTCTCCGAAGTGCTAGTTACAGACATGTTATTTCACTAAATGATAAAAAATTCTCCTTACTGGGGAGATCATCAAAAGTGAAGTCAGTTCTTTAACCTTGATTGTAAGAAATAAATAAGAAAGATTATTTCTGTGCTAGTTTCAGCAGAAATGAGAATCACTTCCAGGGAACAAGTTGCAACAGATAATTTAATAAAAAGCATCTATGAGATCCTGTGCACCACAGAAACCCTAAGAAATAATATTGCTAGAAAAGACTTGTGTGTAACTGACCATAAGCCTTTACCTAATTACTTCACGTGGGGAGTTATAATTGAAGTTACAGTTGTATCTGTTCAATTTTTGCAAAATATACTGTGGGACAGGACCATAAAATACACTGACTTTGCCGAGGTACTTTTTTAATACGGTTTAATTTTACATTTTAGAGGTCTGTGCTGTGCTAACTCAGTTCTCTGTTTCTACTTTTATGCAGACCTCCCAGTTTTCACGGAGGTCATTTTGGAGATTTTATTTCCATGAAGGCAGAGACCTGGAATTTTACTTCAGGCCTTTTGATTGTGAAGCTAAACTTGAATGGGTCTGCCAGATAACTAAAGGTAAACTGCAGTTACATCCATTTATTCATATAAAGAGTTTATTACAACTGAGTTGTCAGTGTTGCCCAATAATAGAAACTTTGCAGACAATATTTTACTGTTTCTTTTCTGAACTGTTGAGAAGACAGTACATGAAATGTCTCACCTGTGTCACGTACAAACAGATGTACAATTAGAATATTCGAAGATACATCAGAAACTTAACTATGAGGAGAATGCAGTATCACTGCTCTCATGTTCTTTCTAGTCCTGTTAAGTGAGAGGTGGTTTCTTGTGAGGTGATGCAGGTCACAGACCTGCAGAATTTGTGTACTTTACTTAATCTTTCTTAGTGATATTTGTATCTATGTCACCACAAATATCTTGGGTGTACAGTTTGCATCAACCTTGGGTGAATTAGCCTTCTGGTAAAATTGGTGTACTGGCTCCTCAGTGTAGTGAAAGAGAGGAATAGGAATACAAAAGAATGGCATGGCATATCTGCACAGATCCAGGATTTCTCATGCAGTGTGAAAAGTTATCCAGTAGACGTTTATATTTTGGTTTTTCATTAAAAGGTGTTTCAGGGGATGAAGCTTTCTTGTTGTGGTGAGATACTGGTAGATACACTACTTGGATGCTTGTATTCTACTTGAGAGATAAAAAAACCCCACAGATGTTTAAGACAGAGGTATCAAGTACTCCATTAATTTTACATCAGCTCATTTTAAACTGTTAAACCTGTGTGTGATTTCCTTCTCCTTTTGTTTTTTCCATCATGAATAGTGAGAAATATGAGTACTAACTGTCTTCCATTATTAGTGGCTACAGTCTTGGTAGAAGGTGAACTTTAAGTGACTATTTTTTTTTTCCTCTGGACAGGTAGCACTCCAAAGACACCGGAGTGGTATATACCAGGTAAATGGACTTCTTGTGTATTCTTCCACTATGTCTATATGGTTGTTTATACTCAATATTTTTTATTAGAGTTGTTACATTGCTACTGCAATATTTCTTTGATACCAGGAAAGGTTATGATAGATGGAATTTGATTCTGAGAGAGTTCAGAATGCAGAGTGTTGACTCTTCCCAGTGTCAAACTGAGATTTCTTATTACATTCAGAAAAGGATTAGCTTTTCAGAATTGATTTCTTACGCATGTGGTGTTTCTTCTGCGTAGATGAAATTGGAATTCATGGAGCCCCACTTGTTGTTGATGGAGCAGAGCTGTGGTTTGTACCAGATAAAAACTTGAGCTACCAGGAAGCTATTTTCTACTGTCAAAAAAATGATAGTGATTTAGCCTCTGTGGAGTCTTACCCAAAACTCAGGACAATACTGTCTCAAATAGAAAAGGTAAGGCAGTGTAATCGCTTTTGACAGTTACTTTACACTGTAAGGAAATTTTCTTGCCAGGTTTTCTGATATAAGAAAATGTTAATCCTTAATTTCTTTCTTTTTCCTGTTGGCCTTTGTAGTTCTCAATTATACTGAAAAGGAAAAGATGAATTAAATGAGAATTATTTTAATGGCAATCTTGTAAAAAAATTTTTATGTAGACTTAAAAACATGAAAAAAAACAAACCACTCCAAATGGAGAAAAAGTGTCATAACAAGACCACTGTATAAGCATCTCACTGTCTGCAAATATTTCATTAACAGTTGTGCCAGTTCTTCATTTTATGCATGGGACAAGCCATAATTTTTCACCTGATGAGAGGACTTAATTATAAATGCATGATGGTCTGATAGGCTTTGCTGAAAGGGGTTTGTGGTATTTGTTGCATGAAAGTACATATTAAGGAATCTTACAAAAACGTTTCAATGCCTCTGTGACTAATTTTGTCATTGCTTTATCTTTGGTAGAGTCTGGAGCTCTTTCTCTGTAGGTTATAAAATGCTGGATTTTCTTCTTTTTTCCACAGTTATCAAACAGCGAACAGAAGTGGTGGCTGAAGTTTATTGATTATGGCTACAGCTATCATTCACCGTATGTAGAATAATTTAAAGATGCTTTATTGCAAACTTGATGTGCTTTTCAGGAATACAGTTAACTAGAATAGTTGATTTGGAGTAATTTAATAGTAACTGAATTAATAATTTATTTCTTTTTTGTCTATCAGAACTTCTAGATTTTGGGCTTTTGGGCTTAGGCACCTTAGTCTTGTCATGGAAATCCTTGAAATCTGTAGTCCCAGTAGCTAATGTATTCCCTTGATCTTTAAAGTGCTTTTATTGGATTTTTAAACCCACTTCTGTGTTCTGTTAATACTTGAAGAACTGACAGAAACCAAAAAGCCCTGTCTGTTGACTCTGAAAACATATGAGGAATACCTGAGAACAGGGAATAGGAAATTGGTTTAAAACATCACTCTTCCAGTTAGGTAATGCTAGAGTCTTGGAGGGCTTTTAGTATAGTCCTGTAGAGTTGGGATGACTCACAGCAAACCTTGCTTCATACTCGTCATGGCTGCAGAGAAGATTCACTGGCTTCTTAGAAGGAAAGTCCTTCACTTTCCAAAATACTATAGAAATATACTACTGTGAAAAAAAGGTTATTGCCCATTTCCCTCACTTGTGCTGACAATGTGCTCTGATTGCAGCATGGTGATAAATAACCTCACTCTGCACATCTCAACAAAGTTAGTTTGAGTGTGGTACACATCTACTGAATTTACCATATATTTATCCTAGTCTAGTCTAGGCCATGTAGAAACAGTTACCAGCTCATATTTTAGTGTGCACTGACTCTGTTGCTATCAGAGCTTCCTCTTGAAGATCACAATGGATTTGAGATTAACTCTGAAATATTTATATCCAGTTTACAGTTATTTCCACGCTTGCATGATAGATTCCTGAGAGAATGCTGGTATGTTTCTAGAAAGAACTGGTATAGAGGTAAGGCTGTTTTAATTTTTTTACCCCATCTGTCATTACTATATTTATTTAAAAAAAAAAAGTAATTACCATTCTCCCTATATTCTTATATTGGATGCAAATGATATTGAATTAGGAGTGAATGGCTTCTTCATGATAATCTGATTGAATTTTGAATCATTTATTACTTCCTCGTGGTAGAAGCCATGGGTAATATTTCTTAATGATCGAAGGCAAACCTGAATTCAGATGACAAATTTTGATGATTGCCATTCTTTTTGCAACATACATTAATTAGGTGAAATTTTGATTTGGTGGCTACCTTTCTGTGTTTATGCTATGTATTCTGAGCTCTGGAATTTAAGTCTGGGGATTGTGTTAGTTAAAGCAGGTTTGACTGCATACTTGCAACCATATCTGGAGGTGCAAATTTCATTAAGTAGTGGAGTCATAGTGTAAGAGGTACACAAATTAATGGAAAAGCCAGCTGGTGGTATTTGAAGCTTATTTCCTTTTTTCAACACTGTTTTATGTTGGGGAAAATTTATAACCTCTGGAGAAGAAGACGCTCCTCCTGTCTACTACCATTTTGACTTTAAATCATGTTTTCCCCAGCATTCAGTTGTATGCTGCTGAACTGTTTTCATCTCTATTAACCAAAAATTGCTCTTGACTAGGAAGTCAGTCCAGTTACTGAAGGAGTCATGTAAAGCAGTGCAAGCGAGGTGCTCTCCACGTGGATGCTGAAGGATTCCTCTTGGCTGTAATGACATTTAGGTCACATCCTCCATGCCAGAATATGAGATCAGTCCTCATATACAAAATCTTTTTTCATTATTTTTTCTTTTTTCAAGTTTTCTCTGCCTATATGAAATGTTACTACTGGAAATAAGGGTCAGACTCTAGATTTTTAGGAATTTTATATTACTGTCCAATATAAATCATTTACCTTTGCCTTTTTCTCTACTGTTATTTTTAATGCTTTAGATTGCATAGCAGTTCACTGTAGTTGCACTGAAAAGGACTTCCCTTCAGATTGGTCTTAGTCATGTCGTAAAGTATGGATGGGAATTGGAATGTGATGTGGCATTATCATGTTTTTTAAAACATTTGTCTCTGCAGACTACCCAGTTAACTGTAACGTGAAACTACCCTTCATCTGTGAAAAAAATAATGCCTCCTTACTAGAGAAACACGATCCCAGTTACCGCCCAGTCAGAGGAGGTTGCCCTAAAGGCTGGCATCAGTTCCGGAATAAGGTACAATGATAATACAGATTAATCATCCTTATCTATTTTTCATAGTCCAGTTACCTGGAATGCTCTTGTGGAAGAGATGAGGAGGTAGCCCCTGTGCTGAGGAAGGAACTAGGCTTTTGAAAACTATGAAAACTGTGTAGTGATTAAAATAATCTCCCTCACTTCTGTCCCTTACTCAGGATTGATAGTTTCTTAATTTCAAAGCATTAGTTTTCAGGCTTTTTTGCTTTCCCATCGCCACATGTTAAGGTTCAAGAACATTTGTTGTGTTGTCTGATCTTGGGCTCTACTTGAATGAAGAGAAGGATTAAAAAGGGAGAGGATGAGGTTTCTGTGGCAGAAGTATCTTGATTCTCTTGCTGAGTAATCTTAGGCAGGCAGCAAGCTGGCGAACAGTTTCCTGACTTGCCTTATGGACTTAACTCACTTAAGAATTAGAAGCAGCTTTCAGGAATTAACCAACAGGTCAGAAGCCACAGTGTAGTCTATTTCAGTAGTATGTTTTAAGACAGTCATCTGAAGTCTTAGTGAGACTCATTCCTATTATTTGGTCCACCGTTATTCTGTATGTGTCCATCAGATCTGCACATTACATTGTGCTAAGGTTTGCAAATTTACTTTACGTCATTGCATAATAAAGCTTTTGAGTTCCCATGTAGTTTTCCCCAAAAGGTAATTACAATACAAGGCATTACACTATCTGACTGTAGAGTTCATGTGTGAGTCCTCATTCCTAAAACAGTACATGGTTCTGATGTAGCCAATAAAATTATTGAATTCTAATCCTCAGTGAATGAGGAGTTAGTCAGTGGGATCATTTTATATTTAGCTATTCTGCTTCATCTAATAAATGCTTGCAGCTAGTATCAAGTTCCTTGCTTCCTGCGAAAAATAATTATATGTTGTTGCAGGAAATGAGAAGTGAGTTTTTAGGGTTGGTTTAAGAACCTTTTCATATTGAGTTATTTCTTAAGCAGAATGGTAGGATATGAAAATCAGTTTCATTATGTTTGTTTTGCAGTGTTTCCAGAAGATGAAACCTGAATATTTAACATTTAATGCAGCTAATGAAAAGTGTGTAACTTTTGGAGGCTCTCTTCCATCTATCTCAGATCAAGCTGAGCAAGGTATGATGGTGAACTAGGGGTACTTTTAATATGCAGCTTCACTTCCAAATTCAGAATAGTTCTGCTTAAGAACTTGAACATGAAATCATTTGGTTATCTGTAGGCATACTGGGAACATTCTAAAAATCCAGGACCAGTTAAAAATGTATGGTCTATTGTTTGCATCTCTGGAAACATAACATGGAAATGCAGTCAGCAGACATTTGAGCCAGTTTGAAGAGCAGCTTCTCTGTATGATCTTAACTTGTTATAACAAGAAAAAAGATTGTAAAACCTTGCATTGAGTTGAGCATAGAGGGGTCATCACTGAATGAAGAATTCCCATGTTTTGCTTTGCAAGTTAAAACATAACTGAGACTGTAGACTTTGCTCTGTGAAAACTACCTCAGGAGCTGCTTCCAAGTTCAGCTCAGCTGTCTGTGTGAGAATATGGTGGCAAACACAATGCCTGCTGGACCACATAGGACTCTCTGTGTCTGTGTGTGCCTAGCAGTTTAATGTGGCAGTGTGTCCAAACTGACCATGTGCAGGCTCTCCAGGGCACTGATGGGAGGGTGGAAGGCAGGAGGGCTGCAAAACAGAACTGTTCCGCCTCTCAGCTCTCTTACCAACTAGAGTCAATGAGGGAAATGCAGTGAGGAAAAAATGGGTTCACATTGGCTGCAGGTAATGTTCAGCTATAAACCACTGAATGATACAGCTGAATTTGCAACTGTATTCTTGTGGGTAATTAAGAGTTCTCTGGGGGTATATCTGAAGTAGCTTGGTTGAATTCTGCAAAGTCCACGGTGCATATTTTCTGTATGAACCAGTAACCTCTTGCCGAACAAAATACAGCTAGTAGACTAGAGAGGTCACTAGTGTACCTGCAGGCAGCAACTGAATGGTAATTTTTTTAACTGCTGTTACTGAGGAGGAATAGGGTCATATGCAGGAACACACATATCTGAGGCCTGCATGTTTTTGGATGCTTTTAAGATTGCCAAAGTATAGCCATTCTGAAATATAAGATAGCAGGATCTTTTGTGTGATTTGGTGCATATGGAAGTGCTTGTTACTGCTTCTTGTTTGTCTTCCTTTCCCCCATGTAGTGGAGATCACCTGTATGGAAAGAAGACACTGTTTTAAAGAAGTGCGTCTCTTTCTGTAGGCTGCCTCTACTCTTCCTGGTGGCATTAGGTTGCTGACATAATCAGCACAGTCAGGCATTAGCTCTGACATAGTCTGGCATGTGGCCAATGGTTAAAACATGTCAGCAGTAGCTAATTACATAACTTCAGTTTGTCTTCCTAATCTAGTCAAGATTAGTGAATGCCTTTGGTGCCTGCTGGGTTACCAAAGCTCATTGTTTCTTGCCAGAATGCTCTTTAAGAGGGTCTGATTTAAGGTTTGCCTGGCTGAATTTTTTCCTACTAAACCTGACTTCTTTTGTCTTGTCCTGCTTTCTCTGATGATGGGGTGGAAAAACTCTGCCAGAATCTAAAAACTGTTCTGATTTATAGTATATGGAGAGAAAGATGGGAGATAAGACTTCGTCAGTTCAGAGAGGGCAGGAGGGAGCTCTTCTATTATCTCTGCAGGGAGACAGTAGAAGATCTTGCAGACTTGTGGAAATGCAGCTTCTGAAATTTAGATGTAAATCCAAGAAAACAAAGTAGTGGGCAGAGAAACAGGTTAAATCTGCTTTTCAGCTCAGAAATTGAAGGGCAAATACCAATAGCCTGCTCCTTGCAGATAAAGTCAGGTGTTACCATATGGAAGTAAGGAATTGTAAGCATTTGACAATCATGAAGGGCTTGGAACATTAAGTTAATACAAGCAGATGTTGTATTGTCTTGCTTATGTGAGGTGTTTTTTCAGCTGTTTACTGTTGTTTTCTGAACCACAATATGTGCATTTACTGTTCTGCCCAACAGATTATATAACATCCTTGCTTCCTGGTATGCCAAAAGATATTTGGATTGGTTTACAGTTTCTGTTCAGCACAAGAGAAAACAAATGGATAGATGAGAGCAGACTGATGTACAGTAACTTTCACCCACTCCTGACAGGAAGATTAAGGAAAATTCCACTGGATGTAAGTTCTGACTTTTGACTTCTCTTGCCTTTTGAGAACTGTATCCAAAAAACCCAAAAAAAAACCCCCAAAACAAACTGAAAAAGCAAAAACACACCACAAAAAAACACACAAAAAAAACAAAAAAAAAAAAAAACAACCCCCCACCAGCCCAAAAAAAAACATGTATCAGACAAAATCCCTGAGTTAGTCATTTTAATTGGCCAATAAGATGACTGACAGTAATGGAGTTCTGTTTACCTTTATTTGGATGACAACTTCTAAAGTATATTTAACTTAGGAAATCTTTCTAAGCCTAGGCACCTGGTAGTGTTTGTAAAACAGGTAAGCTGTATTGCACCACTCCTTTGAAACTTCTTAAACAAGTTCAGACAGCTGGGGTTCTCCTAGCCTCATGTTACTTCACCTCTACAAGAGTATGTTTATGGCTTATTTAGACTGATAAGGGTATTTCTCTGTCTCAGCTTTTTGATGAAGAATTTAACAATCAGTGCGGTGTAATCCTCAATGATCCCAAATCACAGTATGCTGGAACGTGGAATTTCACTGCTTGTGCTGACAGGCACTTCTTGGGTATATGCCAGCGTCCTACGGGTAAGTCTAAAGAGTCAAAATAAATTACAGCCAGAATTTGCACTTATGGTGCATGTGCCAGGAGACTTTTTAATGCATGTGAATTATTTCACTTGAAGAGCAAGATTCTTGTAGAGACTGAGCAGGTAAATTTAGGAAAAGCAGAGTGTGTAGGAGGATCTGGGACCTCTTTTGTCAGCCATTCAGAATTTTCTCTGTTGTTTTTTATAGCTCGGTTCAGAGGGAATCTGTTTTCCTGAGAGACTTTGTCAGGTTTCAGTGGAATTGTACTTCAACAGGTGGATCTTTAATATTCTATGGGTATAGAGATGATGTACATCAAGGGATGGAACAAGTGACTCTGTTTTCCTTTTCAGAATTGTGGAAGTGAGAAGCCCTGGGAAAGGATCTCACAATATTTCTTTCCTTAAACATATCCTATGTTTTTTAGTACTGTCAGAAAATAGGGTATCATAGACTCTTAACACTGAAATTGGTCTCTCCAGAGCAAACTTGAAGGCTTACATGGAGAGTGATGATTTGGAATGATGCAGCTTTCCCTAGCTTCATACAGATCCGTTGGTGTGAGTGGGATTTCTTAATCTGAACTAAAAATAATATTCAGATGTGCCCACGTGGGTTGGCCAGTGCCAATTACTGGAATAAGATCAAACACATTTAGTTATTGTATGCATTTAATTACTGCTATGGGCTAATGTTCAGCACACCCACATCTGAGTAAGTTCCTTTATATAAATAATCCTTTTAAGTAAAGAACATGCTATCTTCTAGAAAAAAAAAAAATTAAAAAACCCTAGGTGTACAAAACACCCAAGAATATGCCCACCTTCGTTCTCAAATAGGCAGAGATTTCTACCTCCCACCCCTCCACCTCCATTTAACATATAAAAATCTTCTTCAGTGCCAAATACTTCAGAAATTTCAAATGTTGAGATTAGAAGTCTGGATGGAAGAGATGCTGTAAAAATTTGAAAAGGAGATTTTTATGAATAGGAGGTTGACAGTGTATCTGTTTATATCAATATCTTATTAGTTTGGGATGACTAAATTCTAAGTGCTGCTTTGCCATAGCTGTAGAAGATGTAATGAGACAGGTTTTTGGACTGACAGAATGTTTCCTGTATTACCTGGTCTTATATCATCATCATGTTAGGGATCTAAGGATAATTTGGGTTGGAAGGGACCTCAGCAGTTTGCAGTGACAGTTGTGAGAGAGTCCAGGTTGTCTAGGGCTTTATCCCAGAGAAAAGGACAATTCGTGTTCATTGGAAATCTTAGCATGATTGTGATTTGCAGAATTTCTTGCGACTGTAATCGCCACCAATTATTTTTTAGAAATGAACACTTTACTTACTGCTTTCTTTCCAATTTGGTACCTCTTGATGTGTGATGGCACCCTGGGTTCCATGGTTATCTTTTGTAGCTGTTTACGAAGTGAAAGCATTTGGCAGCAGACGCAAACCACTTGAAACAATCTGTTTCAGCCTTGTCACTCTTCTGCTCTGTTGAAAGCTGTAAATATCAAATTAATATTGTGTTTCTGTCATCTTGTAGTTTGGAAAATGGCCCTGTCAGCCTATCAATCGACATTTATTTCCTGTTATTTATAAAGTGATTCTCCCCTTCCCCCACGAGCCTTTTCCTGCTTGAGATATTGTAAATATTATGAGTTTCTACCTTTTGGAGAGCAAATTTATTTTTGATTGTGTATAAAATTTTGGGGGTTACCATTTGTATGCTTCAACTTACCATCCACAGGAATATTTATGTCTTTTATTCACTGCAGTTGTCATGCATTGCTGAGCTATATGCCGTCAGGTACGATGCTAATAACTGTGATAACACTCAGTGCTTGGAGCACAAATAGTGAATTATGTCCCTCCCTATGCAAGGTGGATTTTCTGCAATTAGTTAAGCACATATGGAGGCA
Organism: Pyrocephalus nanus; assembly: GCA_038380795.1. Taxonomy (NCBI): domain Eukaryota; kingdom Metazoa; phylum Chordata; class Aves; order Passeriformes; family Tyrannidae; genus Pyrocephalus; species Pyrocephalus nanus. The sequence continues at coordinate 16,672,579 of CM076267.1, read as the reverse complement.
AAATCAGTTTTCACTATACTCATGGATGGCAGTAAGGAATTCTGGGACTATGCGGTACGAAGATCTGCGTAGACAAGTTTTGGGGCCCATTAGATTTGCATAAGCCACAGGCTTCACAGAGATAGATGAGTCAAGTTTAGCTGTTGCTATCTTGCAGCAGAGAGCAGTCACTCTCTCCCATTTGTGTATAATAAAGTTATATAATATGTTTTTAATTCAATATGTTATTTAGCAGTTAGTTAAAAATACCAGATATAAATAGATGTGAAAAGTTGAGAAAAAAGATACTTTAAACTACACCAAGTTGAGAAAAAAAAATACTTTAAACTACACCAAATGAAAATAATACTTATTTTTAAATATGTAATTTTCTGTCTAAGGTGTCAAAGATATTTGCTTCTAACTATAATTATAGCATAATCTACTGTCTAAGATTTTTTTTCCAGATGTTATTCAGAAAGATTTTTCTGATTGTTACAGAGGCATTGGGAGTAAAATATGTATTACAGTGTTTAACTACCTATTTCTTTTCTATGTATAGGAACTTCTGATAACCAGACAGAGGAAGTCATTAATGGAACATTGAGCTATCAAAATGTTCAATACATGGTAATTCTGAAGAATTTGTCCTGGAATGATGCGATGGCTGCATGCATAAATAACAAGATGCAGCTGGTTAGCATCACAGATCAGTTCCAGCAGGCCTTTCTTGCTGTTCAGGCGGCCCTTCATAATTACCCACTCTGGATTGGACTCTTCAGCAGAGATGTAAGTTCTAGTTTTCCCTCAGACTGTGGCTTAAGGTAATTTTTAGAGTTGTGTGAAACAGAACTTGAGTTAAAGAAATGCAATGAAAAATTAGTTTCTTGGGTAACTGTTTTAATTTAGGGATAACCATCTGGAGTGTCTCAGGATTCGTGTTTTAAACCCTCAGTTCTTCAAGTTACATAGTTCTTGAATTCCAGTGGACAAATTGATGATGATGATAAAATTCTTTTAAAGGACTACTGATATAGGGATATGTTGTAGGGTGGCGGCGACATAGGTTGCTGAATCATCCTTGTCTCTTCTGTAAACGAACAAGTAATTAGTGTTGCCGTTTGATATCATTGCCACTGTTTACAGTACCTCTTTAGAAAGATGACCCAAAATCTGTTTTGAAAGGGAGAAAGTGGAAGTGGCAGATAAAATCCAAAGCGAATCATTGAACACTTCTGGAGATACATTTCTAAAGCTTAACGTAGATTCTGTTGTTACTTCATGTTATTTGTGCCTGTATTTTGAGTTTGAGGGAGACATCCCTGAGGTGGGTCAGTGGGTTTTTCTTTTTCCTTCTGTTTGCTCTGTCCAAAAGAATTTGAAAGAATACAGGAGGTGCTGTTTTTTTGCTCTTATTAGCTGGAGGACCTCTTGAAAATCTTTATTGTGGATTAAGAGCTGTCTCAACTGTTAATGAAATGCCTTGGGCTTGGTTACAGGGTTTGTCTTTTTGTCAAGCATCTGAGCCTGCAGATAATTGCAAGAAAAAAGTTACAATTTTTTTAGAAGTGCCTTACATACAGAGAGTGGTGGTGCTCACTCAGCATCTGTGATGTTATTTTTTTCCATTATCTGTAATGGACTACTGAGTACTCTAGCAAAGTAGGGGGAAAACAGAAATTTGAGTATATACTTTGAGAGTATTTTTAAAATTTTAAAAGAAACAGACATTTAATCTTTGTGAAGAAGGGGAAACTAGACAAACCATTTTCCCTCGTCTTTTGTTTTTTTTATCTGTAAGTGTAGACCTAATGATTCACTTTGGGGCATACAGTACAGGCATGCACTGGCTTTTCACTATTGCAACACTTCATTATTTGGGCACAATTAAAAAATCACATGAAAGGAAATTATAATGAAACTGGTCAACAGAACTTGTTACTCAAGTGCTGGAATCATAGACACAAAAGAAAGATACAAGGTAAGTTAAATAACAAAGCAGCAGGGGGATTTCCAGAAGATGACTTTCAAATCTAAGATTTTTAAGGATGACATGCTGCTTGTATGTGGTTTTTTCTTATTTCTCTTGCATCCTCGAGGCAGGGCAGGAATGCAGCATCTGATGCATTAAATAAATTAAGTATTTAATAGATTACTTTCATCTTGGTATGGAGTAACTAAGAGAGGACCTTATTCTCAGTTATTACCAGTTTTCCAAGACCAGGTAATTGTATCCACCATTGATTTGTAGATACAAGTGATGCAATTTGGACATCTCACTGTCAGGCCTTCTTCCATAAACACAGTAGTTAAACATCACCACTGGATAATTTACCATCCACTTCAGCTAATTCGCGTATTTGCAACTGCAAAACTTAAAATAATGAAACTTGTTACAGTGTGAGCAGCAGATCAGATCATGAGGGCAGTGGAACACTTACAGTTCTCACCAGAGACACTGTAAATGTTTAGCCAGTGTAAATATATTGTCATGTCATTTTCTGTACCTCATATTTTTTACTATGTAAGCTCATCCCTTTAACTTAAACACTGCTAGGGTGGAAAGCATTATGGCTGGCTGGATGGGAAACATGTTAGTTTTAGTCGCTGGTCTGAAGATGATGAAGAAACAAATGAAGAATGTGTGTTTTTGGATACTGATGGCTTCTGGAAAAGTTCTGACTGTTCCTCTGAAAATCGAGGTGCTATTTGCTACGCATCAGAAAGTATGTATACTAGCAAAATATTTATAAAAGCTGAATTCTGTTTTATTGTGAAACATATTTGATGATTCCAGCTCGTGACTTCAAAATTACAACTTTTTTAAAATTGCAGTTCATCAGACAGGCTGATTTGCAGTGAAAAAAGAAACCAGCTTCAAATGGGGGGCATGCACCTCTTGGTCTTAATCCACTTGTTTCTTAGAAATAAATTCAGCATGGATGCATTGGGTCAAACTGCCCTTATTGCCAACTGATTGTACCTTTGCACTGCTTCTCTAAAATTGTTGCATACTAATCTCTCCCACTTGCAAGTGGAAGAAGATTCAGCTACCTCTGTCCTATTTACAACTTAATATTGGGACCTTCTGAAATCTCTTCAGACATGAAAGTCTATACAGGGAAGAGGTGCGTGACTATATGGACAAGAAAGGTAGGAGATAGACACTGAATTGAAAGGTGTAAATTAAAGTCATCTGCAGTTCACAAAACCCCTCTAAATATCTAATTATAACAAGAAAGACAGGGATGTAGTAGGAGATTTTTTTTATTTTCAGGAAAGTGCTTGCTAGTTATGCATCCTTCAGAAAACAATCATTCTGAGATCATCAGAGATATCTTCCTTATGAGACCATTATAATTAGGGGGTTTTTTGTTTGTTTGTTTGTTTTCTGTGAGGGGACAGAGCTAAGCCATTGTACATCCCGAGTCAGAGTGAGGCATTATGAAATTGTTAGCTATGTTTTGCTTGCAATGTAGGCAACTGCAGGAAGAGTCCTTCTCACTCCTCAAGTGTTAGATAACACCACAGAACTAAGATGTGTTGCTAGCTATGAAGTAGCTTATTTGTGATGGTGATCCACCTTGCAAAAGTGGCAGTAAGAGTTTTTTAGTTACTGACCCACACTTAGCACTTTTATGTACGGGTTTTATTCTTAAACCTATTTAACATAATAATTTTGAAAATTTGTAAGCAACAGTGTTCTTTAGTAGAGCTTACTGCTTGTTTTGCTGCTTTAAAACATCATCATGAGGAAAATGAAAGCAACAATGCGTCACACATTTAGAGGATGGCACTTAATTTGTCTTACATGTTTTTAAATAGTACCTGAAAGTGATTTGTGGTGTCAAATTAGGTGGTGGTAATAGTAAGTCATGTCCTGAGTGTCATCTTTTCTTTCTTTAGAAGAGACTGAAAAAGAACAAGTTTCCCAAGTGAAGTGCCCACATAAGATTAAAAATACACCCTGGATATCATTTAGAAACAATTGTTACACTTTTATGATAACAAAAAATAGATGGAGAGAACTGAAGTCTCAAGAAGCTCATCATTTATGCAGGAAAATGAGTAAGTACTTTGTCATATTGCAGGTATTTATGGACTTAGCTTGAGGGAGATGAGTTTTAGATCTGAGTCACTGTCTTACAATGACAGCAAAGGGAGAGTTGAGAAAAGTTGTAGCATTTGGAAATATGCATGTGTTGGACTCCCTGATGCTGTTTGCTCTTGCACAGTTCCGATAAAAAGTTGCTAGAGCATGTGGTAGGAGAGTTGGAGAGAAAGAGAGATGGCTCGGAACTACTGAACTCTTGAGATCTCTGAAAAATTGGAAGGTTTGTTTTTGTGTTTGGTTGGATTAGGTTTTTTTCTCTATAATATGCCAATTTCAAATGGGTTGCATAATTGTTATCCCCTTGGCAACATTCTGGCTTTACAGTCACATTTAGTTCATGGTTTCCCTCTGCTTTGTGGAACACTTAGGTGAATGAAGTAAATCGACTGAGAATAGTCCAATTCAGAAAAACACATAGACTTTTTCTGTTTATCCTGAATTAAGTGTAAGCTTAGGAACAGCATCCCTCTTATATTAAATCTTCAGATTTGCATCTTTCCAAAAATTATTTTTATTTTTTGTGAATTGATTTCAATTCAGTCTTAATACTGTTTCTCTACTAGGGAAGTTCATGCAAATCATGAAAGATTGCTGATATTTTTATGTTCTATACAGAAAATTTTTACTACAGAGTCACTGAATATGCTGAGTTGGAAGTGACAGTAGGACCCACAAATATCTCTGGAGCTGATATCTTTCACTTGTCCACAAAATCAGGGAAAGCACTATTGATAATATGTTTGAAAATTTTCTTTGCACTGTTCACTTATGTTATAAAGATCTGACCTTTGCACACTGTTGACCTATCTGTAATAATTATTAACCGTAATAGAAAATAATAGTTACTTTGAAACTGACATGTGAATTTTTAAGAAAGTAATGTAAAAAAATTTTCAACAGACCCAGAAGCATTTGTTCTGAGTGTTCGAGATGAAGAAGAGAATAACTTTGTTACTGAGCAGCTTCATTCATTCAGCGGTCTGGCTCTGTGGGTCTGGCTGGGTGTGATTTATGATGACAGTGGTAAGATTTAAGGGATTTTTTTTCTTAATAGATTACAGAGAAAATTTGCAGCATTAAGTGCATGGTTTTTGCACGTTTCAGTTTATAACTAAAGTCAAACTGAATGCAAACCTATAATGCTTTACATTTGTAATTATCTTCTAGAAGGAAATAACTGGGCATGCTCTCTGTTTCAGTGATAATTAGATCCAATATGTTCTGTTTAGTCTAGATTTGATTTCCCTGGAAAGCAGAGGACTTAAAATGGGCAGGATGAGTAATGCTAACATATTTAGCATTAGATATGATACTGATTTAGAGTAACTTCCAGTATCACTGCATTTTTTTTTTAAAGTAAAGATCTGTTAATGTAATTAATATATTCAAAGTTAAGTGGTATTTGTAGACACAGTGCCAGTGTTTTAATAAATACACAATGTTTTCCACAGATAAAGTTCTCAAGTGGTATGATGAAACTCATCTGACTTACAATAACTGGAGGCTGGGAAGACCTATCATAAAGAAGAACAGTTTTTTTGCTGGTGTAAACCTTGATGGGTTCTGGGACATTTATAATTATTCTCAAAGTTGGCACGCCAATCACTATAACATGTACAGTATTCTTGCCTGTAAAATCGAAAGGGGTAAGTAATATTGGAGTGTTGGATGAGGGTCATAATTTAAATCCTGGTTCCTGCTATATAAGGCTTTGGCTTTGCTCCTAGTGAAACACGTGGCACAGCTGTCATGGGCATCTGGGGGTCATGTGGTCATTCTGTGCATCACTGCTGTAATACTCTGATCAGGAGGAATGTGTTTGCTGTGCTCATCTGGGGGCTACTCAGTGTTCAGAGTAGCAAAACTTACTTGATATTAGCTTGTACTGACCACTTTAATGCTTGAGTTACATTGATATAGATGAATTTTAATGCTTTCTGTATCTTCCTAATAACATGAACAAATGCGCAGAACTTCTTGTCTTCTTATTCTTTGAAATAGGACCCCAACAGCACAAGCCTCCATTACCCGAGTCTATTCCACATGGAAACAGAACATACAGGATCCTTCAGAAAAAATTAACCTGGTATGAAGCATTGAGAGCATGCAAACAAAATAAGAGTGATTTAGCAAGTGTACACAGTGAATCACAACAGTTATTTCTAGAAGATATTGCCAAACAGGATGGTTATCCTCTGTGGCTTGGGTTATCAATTCACGATGTAAGTAAATATTGTTGGTGACATCTGTAACAGAGCTTGTAAATAATATTTTGGAGAAGATATGAAATATTTTATGATGCTTCTTTGCAGTTTCTTAGGTTCTCTCATGTAGTGTATTACCTCCTTTTTCAATCCTGTGTAATATATGTTAATATTAAATGTTAGTGAGATATTTCTTCCAAATCCTTGACACTTTAAAATAATACAGTGGTCCCACATCATTCCTTGCAGCACAGGGATGTGTGATTTGCAGTGCTGCCTTTTGAGGCTTCAGACTTTACAGCCCTCTGTAGAATCAGATTCCATCAGCAAATATAGAGAGGCAAGACTGTGTAGAACTTGCTTAGTCCAGGTCAGGACTGGCTCTCCAAAGCAGTTCGGGAACTGACTCTCAAGCTGGTTGTGTCCCCCCTCTCCCAGGAGGCATAACAAGAGGCAGCTACAAATCTTCTTCCTCCTCTGACTGCTTTCCTGTGGAGCCAAAAGCCTATGGCACTGACCCTGCTCCCCTCACTAATTGCCAGACCTGGCCATAGTTAGTGGGCAGGAATACCCATCTGCAGAGGTGTGTGATTTCTGCACACACCTGTTCTACCTCTGGTGTCCTGTGACCTGAATGGCTCCCTCCACAACTGACTCCTCACTGTCACAGGTTTCAAGGAACGTATCTGAAGTAGGAGCCAGCACTGCAAACCATTCCTCAGCTGCCCAGCTTTTTTCACTGAGGCCATCTCGACAGTTTAGCAGTTTGCAACATATCCAGTAACGTTCACAGCAGGGAAGGCAGACTGCTCCAATGAAACAGCAGGATGGAATTGAGATGTTCCCTGTAGAATAAAACAGGCACATTGCAGGTTTAAACTTAGAAACATGCTGTACTTTCTCATTTCACACAAATAATCAGGATTTCTGTGTTAAGAATTGGTTGGAAAATGCAAACTATGTTGTACATTTCTTTACTATAGATTTAGATGAGACCCCCTCACTTTAATTTACCCCTATACAAGGAACAAATATTGCTACAGGACTTAACTCATGACTGATAGGATTTAAACTACAACCATATGTGGTTTAAAAGTTATTGGTTTTTTCTTTAATTAGGGAAGTAAAGCTAATTTTGAATGGTCAGATGGAAGTGACTTTGACTACTATCCTTGGGAATTAGAAAACTCAAATACTACTGAGAACTGTGTTCTGTTGGATACTAAAGGATCTTGGAACCGTACAAAATGTACAAATGTTGCTGAAGGTGCCATTTGTTATAGCCCTCCAAACAGTAAGTGTTATTAAGATTTTGTGTAGTTGTCTTTTGTCTTTATATGTTGTATTCAGAAGTAGAAATGAAGATTGAAATACTACACATGATTCCCTCTTTAAGAAGAGTTTTCTGTCAGGGATGATAAAACACTTTTTAGTACTTCAGGGAGATTAATTCTCTCCATTCCAGTGGTGAAAACCTAAAACAAACCTGGCTAGTTTTTGATCACCTGTGATATGAATATGAAATGCATGTATCTTTTATGAATCAAAGTACTTATCAAATATGTACAACAACCTTCAAACCCCACTAAAAAGCAAGAAAAATAGTTCCCAAGTCTTTGGGATTTGTCTTATGCTCATTTTCAAACAAATTCATCTGTGACATGTGAAGAAGAAATGCAAGCTAATTGAATAATGGTTTTTGGTAGGAGCAGCAGTCCTTGTTAATACTTACTGTCCTGTTACTCCAGAGACTGCGCAAACAGCTGCAGCAGAAATAACATCGAGTTTCTTTGTCTTTACAGAGAGGCAGTTCCAGGCAGAGCAAGCGAGCAGAGCCTCAGGATGCCCGCAGAGCAGTGGTGCCCTACAGTGGGTACAGTACAAGGATCACTGTTACGCATTTGATATGGCATTCTACAATTTTTCAGTCTATAATATGGAAGAGGCTAAGAAAGTCTGCCAGAAACTGAGTATGTTTAGATTCTTTATCACATTACAACTTGTAATTAGTCCACTATTTGAGAAGAAATAAAACCCAACAACCAAAAAACCTATACTGATAATACTTCAACTTTGCCTGTTTTATTGTTCTTTAGTTTAGGAAAAGCAATAGTAAGCTCTATCTTTGAATGTCTGATGAAAATTCTTAATAAAATGCTGCACTGTGCTGACACATTGTTTGGCACACAGGTATCTGCAAATAAAATTCAGGTAGCAAGTTGCAGAAGATCCAGAAATTTAAGGCTTGCATTTTGGAGGAAAACACTTTATCTGTATACAGTGTTAGTGCTCTTGGCAGTGCTTTCTTGTATCCTTGCAGTAGCTGCTTGCTAGTAGGGAGCCTGCCAACTTTTCAGATGGTTCAAAGCATGTACTTTATAGATATTAAGGCACATAATCTCACTAAAAAACTTAATTTTTTGTCAAATTAAAGGATTTTATCTCTTCTTTGATGAGCTGCATGGGCAATTATATTGCAGAGATACTGTTAAGCAGTTTCATTGACAGAAGTTTTAATCACCTTAATTGAGAAGTTAGTGATTATCATAACTTTCTTTTATGGAATTATAGTGTGAAGTTGAACTCACTATTTAGGATGAAAAAGAACCAGTCCTGGATACAGTTTTCTGTTGAGTCCAACTTGGTCTGATAGTTGAAAGTGAACTTTCTCTAAATTAAGCTTCTGGCTTGTTAAAGGATGCATACTCTCTGAGCATGTCTATAGTATATCCTTTCCTCCCTCTTATTCCATAATTACTGTAACACTGTATATAAGAACCCGAGGCACAATGAGAGGATTAATTTAGAAATTATTTTGACTCAGCAAAATGCTGAGCTTTTGTTCAACTATGTTTTTGAAAAGGGCTTATTACTTGGACAAGGCTAGTAATTTTCAGTGGGCATATATTCTGATATTTTCCATGTATGTATTCTGCAGCTGCAGTAAGTTTACTCCCATTTTATTTTTTATACTACTAGAATAATGAGTCATCTGAAGCCATTTTGTATAACTGTATATGCTGTATTTTTTAGAGGATGGGAGGTTCATACCTTTATTCTGAAGGTTACTTCAAGCTTATTTTACAAGCCCAGATCAGCAAATCTTTTCGCATAGCAATTGTTCCCACAGAAAACTCAACGTACAAGCACTATGAAAAATCTTGTAAGTTACAACTCTGACTGGTTTCCTCTGCCACTTAGATCCTTCAGCAACCCTTCTGACTATAGTGGATGCTGAGGAAAATGCATTTGTGAGCAAACACATAAGGGAACATGATCTCATCACCAAGAATGTATGGCTTGGCCTGGCACAGAACTCTAAGGGTAAGAAGTAGCAACCGTGTGTGACCATCAGTGTTTCATGTGGTAAATGAAAATGCATAAATCCTCAACTAAGAATAGTTTCATAGTGTTGGTAGCGTACAGTAACTTCTGCTTGAGGTTGGAATCCCTTATAAAGCCCTTTGGAGTTGACTGTAGTAAAATCTCTTCCTATTGCACACCTAGGGTAATCAGGAGTCACTGAAAATCATTTTTCCCAATGCTGCTATTGGTGCCTAATGGTTAAGCTGCAAATGCATCAACTGATAAAGGCCTAGAGAAGAGGTGTGGCTAAAAGTTACATGTTCATATTTACTGCTTTTAATATATGAGATGAATAATCAGCCCTGTTCATTTTAGCAATGTAAAGAAGTCAGCAGATTGTTAATGACACTGTGTAGCATTACAGCATGTTTTGGTGATCTAAACTAAGCAATTATTTTTCCCAACAGGTCAGTCCCTGAACTGGATGGATGGCTCATCAGTTAATTATGTCAACTGGGAGAATAAAACTGCAGAAGCCAATGAAAAATGCAGTGTTATCACATCCAGAACTGGCACGTGGTCCAAAGTTGACTGCAGTCGTAGTCAAAGCAGAGTGGTTTGCAAAGCTCCTTTAGGTATGGAGACATTGCCTTTAGTGGAGACTTAATTTTGTAGAGGCTGTTTTCAGGGTTTTCTGGTTTGTTGGGTAAAGTCTGTGTTGAAATAACTGAAGTGCAATTCACAAAAGAACCCATCAAGTACCTCTGCCTAAGCAAGAGTCTTCAGTTGTTGTTTAGCCATAAAATTGCATTCAGAGACAAACTGTCTAGGAATTTACTTCTCCTGGCTCCCACTGTCCACTCAGTGGATAAGGGAGAGAACTGAAATGTCCACTTAGAAGTAAGCATAGATAGTTGCTATTGCTTCTTACCACAGGGTATCTGTCATGGGTGAGTCTGTGTAGGTGGAATCAGAGTTCTGCTTGTAAGAGATGCTGAGTAAGCAGGTACTGCAGATTGTGTTTTCAGTCTTGAGGAGGCTTCTGGAAAGGAGCTCCAGAAAAAGGCTCAGGCCACATGTTACTTCCTCATGCTGTGCTTTGTACAGGAAAGAGAGCAATTACCTGAGCATTAAGCAAGCAGGTTTCTGAGAAGCAGTGGGATCTTTCTGATTTTGTATAAATTTTCACTGAGGTGGAAATGCAGGAATAGTTTTGACTTCATGCTGCTAAGGAAGACCTCAGTAAGATCTTTTCAGTCTGAAAGAAGTATAATTGTCTCCTATTCCAAGTGCTTCCATCCAAGAGTCCAGGACCTCAGTAGATTTATGAGTTATACAAACCTCTAAATGACTGCAGCATTAACAAGTAGGTTTTTTTGACCTCTGGAGGTCCCTTCCAACCTAAATATTAGTAAATTAACAACAAAATTATGGAAAAACAAGTTAATACATTCCCATATGAATCAGCATCTAACTTCCCATGTGACTTAAGACTTAATATGATGAAGGAGTTTGCCTTGATTTCAACTAAATGCATGCAGGAAGAGTGTAGAGCTACCTATGTATGAACCCCATGACAAAATATACTTGCCAAAACTCTTACAGAATTACTGTTTGTCTTTTTTTCTCTTTCAGGTTCTAATCATACTGGTGTGGCTGTAGCATTTGCCCTGCTAGTTATCTTAGTCTTTGCTGGTGGGCTGGTGTTCTATCTCTACAAAAAGAAGCGTCTTCACTGGAGTGCCTTCTCTTCAGTACGCTATCAGCGAGGCATGAACGATGATGAAACCGATGATATGTTCACAAAAGATGGCTATTGAGAAACTTCCTTCTGGTTAATTTAAGAAAGAACTTCACTGTGTGAAGCCATAAGAAATTAGCTGCTTGATGTTCCATTACTTCTTTTTGGAAAAGTAATAAGGTTATGAATGGGGGCTAAAATTTGTTCTTTTATATGCAAGTGCAATTTTCTGATAAAAAGTCAGTAGTAATTATAAGTTTCTAGAGTTCTGTTGTATTTTTTAATTTATAGCATTTTCTCTTTTTACTGGAAAGAGCTTTTAATGGAATAAATTAATGCCAACAGCACTTCATGCAACATCAGTTTAATGAATACACTTAAAATTTACTTCCCCCAATACTCTTATTTATATTAGGATTAAATGCCTAACCTTATGGTTACCAGCCTGTAACTTTATAGGTGAAATATGTCATCTGTCCAAGAAGATAAAAGATAAGTCTAAGGAAAGAGTGAGAAAGAATATATGGTAAAAAAACTTGTGTACATAAATGCAAAAAATACTTGAGTATTCTACATAAAACTTAAACTTGATTTTTATATGTGATGTGTCACTGCAGCCTTTCCTATGCACTCCAAAGAAAGCTATAAAGGAAAAAAGGGAAGACAGAGTTGTATATATTATTTACTAAACGATTTTATCAATTAATGTTTTGAAAAAGTCTATTGACTTTTTTTAATGCACAGTACAAAGAACAGGTGCATTTACTTTTATGAAGGAGGATATGCAAAAGACCAAATGCGTTCTGCATGTGGTGGTGTCATGAGATGGTAAATAGGAATGTTTGGACTGATGTGCTGAGAAGAGTACTACTGATTTCTCTGAAGCAGCGGTGCGAGGTCACGATGTCCAACTGCCTTTTTTCCTGCAGTTTACTTATGTTGATGGCACTTTTCTTTGTTCCTGTTTGCACTATTTTGATAAGCGAATGTTTATCATTTGTGTTGAGAAATAGAGAACTTTTTATAGCTACTATTTTGAGCCTGTTAAAACAACAGCCTGAAAGGGGCAAGTTAAAGGAGCCATTGTGGTAGTTTGCTGATCAAAGAAGTAAAGCACTTTTGTTGTTTATTTGGTACTTTGGGCACAATTGTGAACAAATAGCTTTCCTGAGATAACTTGCAGAAAAAGTACTTATGATGCTAGTTACTGTGTAATGAATAACTTTCATTCTTCAGCTTACCCTGGTGTGAGAAGTGTTTGAAACATTGCAAAGCCTGGTGCCTGATGTCTTCTGGTTAAGCTTATATGCCTAAGTGCTTTGCCAAATGACTTTTAACTTAATGGACTAGAAAAAGTGTTGGTTATTGTCTTTTTCTACCTACAGTAATAAGTAGGGAGAATTATTTAGAAGTTCCCATGTTTTGAGATTTACTAGTTTTATAGATGTTTATACTTTGAGCATTTTTAGGTGTGAATCTGAAATGTAAAGTGGCACTTGGTAGTAAAATCCTAATTCAATACAAAAAATTATATACTTTTTATTAAAAATGGTATATTTTATTCTTATGAATGATGTAAATAATTTTTTAAGGCCCCATTTTTCATGTTTGTTTCATCATACCCAAGTTGTCTGATCACTGGTAAGTCTTTTTTGAGTAAGCACAATAGCCTTAGTGCAGGTGAATAACCCACTTCATCGGAAATACACAGAAAGATTATTTAGGAGTATTGTTATTGAAAGAATAAAGTTAAATAAACCACTAAACTGCTTACACTGGTTTTATTTCCATGGAAGCAGCTATCAGAGCTAAGGTACAGCTCATTAATCACTGGGTAAAAAAGCACATAGCACAGGGGCTGTGATCGGAATTAAAGCAGGTAACAATAAGAAAATTTAGAGATAATAAATATCTTTGATGTGTTTAAAAAGAATGCTGATTACTTTCTTTTTGCAATTGAAAACTTAGTTTATCATGGAACTTGGTTATACCTAGCTTTTATCAAGCTGCTTCAGGCTTACACAGTAAGGGAACATGCCTCTGCTCTTTTTGTTTTAATCAAGGGGTAGCTCATTAGCACTTCGAGGCCCAAATTAACTCTAAAGCAGTGTATAAAGACTTCCAACATAACTTCTCATAAAATATGGGCAAAGTTAAATTACTTCCAGCCAAGTTAACACTTGTAATTAAAGCGTGAGATGTATTCATTTTAAGTACCACATGAAGTCTGAATTCCAGATTTCCAGAATCTGCAACTGCTGGTCAAGGGGCAGTGTTATTTTTATCTCCACTAATGGCTTGCTGGGAGAAACATCCTGTTGTGTAAGATGACCAACAAGGTCATCTGCTTCACAAACATTACTGAAGATGATGCACAGGGAAATGGCAGCAAAGAAATGAAGTGCTTTCCCAGGTCCCAGAGCAGTGGAGTTGAGAAAGCATCCTTCATCCCAGAGCAGAGACTGACTGCCAACTGTGGTACCTCGAGGGAAAAGGTATACAACTTCAGTTCCTCTTCCTGCGTTTTGCCCAGTCCCTGGAGACTCTGGGTCATGGAAAGTTTGATCCACATCTGCCATTACACCAGCCAGCATTTTTATTTTAGCGTATTACTGCATCAATAACTTAAATGACATAGAAATCAACAAGTGTTTACACTTGAGCACCGTTTGGGCCTGATGCTTTGGTTGTACTCAGCATTTTTTCCCTTAAACCAAATGCACCATCTGCTCATTGCTCTGGACATATGTTACACATCTAAACATTTTTGAAAGGAGGAAGTAAATTGCGTGGCTTGCCAGTGGCATTTTTTTGGTGTGGCTGCAAATAAAGACCATACATTACAATTTTTGTTGCTAAAAGTCAGGGCTACAGTTAAGACCCTTTATGGGTCTGCTGTTGCTGTGTGTTTGGAGCACAGTGGGATGTGTAACACCCAGCTTTCCACAAGTTAGTCAAATCCCTTCTGTTGCCAAGAAGTACATAAAGTTCTTAATTGACCAAATTAAATAGACTTTTCCAGTTTTAAAGCAAGAACTATGAGCAATATTAAAGAACTAAGCTTAGGAAAAACAGGAGAGTAAAATTCAATTGTCACTCTAATGGACCTTTCCCATTTCATTCTGGAGTTTTAAGATGGGAGTTGACAAAGCACTAAAGAAGGTAATTGTCTGTTAATAGCAAATTAACTTCCAAATGGTGCATAGCATAAATGTCATTATAAAATGCTGTTATCTTGGGTTTATTCCTTTATGGCTAAACCACAACAATGGTATTTTCACACTGAAAACTCCTGTGCACTCTATCATAATATCTGTCAGTAACTATGATTTTTAACAGATTTGAGGGGTAGGAGAGGATACCAGATGAGGTTTTTATTGTGATTATGCAGTAATGCAACACAGACTAAGTCCTTATGGATTTCCTTTTGCCAATGCATCAGGGACTGTAATTACAAAAAGAACAACAGTTGTTTTTGTTTTGCTACTTTTCAGCATAAATAGAATAACTTACTCCAAGGTGGCTTTTTAAAAAGGGGAATTTCAGCAATACAAAAGAATTATTTCAAAATGAGTTTTCTTCACTATGCTGGCTCCTTATGTGTGCATTTTTTGTTACAGAACCAATGAGAACCGATCTTTCTCTGCAGCCTCAGGACACTCATGCATAGTAAGAGTATTGCGCCTTTTCAGCTGTTATGTGTTATAGTTTCCCTTAAAGAGATGATATAGAGCAGATAATTTTACAAAACCATGGTGCTGTACTTCATAGAAGTTAACAAGCCTTTATGCATATTCAAATTAAACTTTAAAAGTAGTTTGCTGAGATGATTTTACAAATATGCATGATTAAATGTCATCCCCATTAGCAACCAAACTGCTTTCTCTTTCATTGAAATGTCTTTATTTTCAAAAATATGATCTGGGTATTTGAAGAGCACCCTGTGTTACATGAGAATGAACTGTATGTGTGTGTGGCTAATACAGTCACATTTACCCAGGGCTTGCATCAGGAGCTGCTTTGAGGGCTGGGTTTCTGAAATTCCATCTTTTGTTGTCACCTATGGCCACCATTCTTCTTTGTACCTGTTCTTTCTCCTACCAGCTCTGCAGCAGTGATGGTTAAGCCACCAAATGGAGAACACACCACCACAGACACAGGAGCCAATCAGGCAGCCTTAACACCAATGCAAGCTGCCAGGAAGGGAGACCAGAAGGCACCACTTGCTATACAGAGCAGCAGCCACAGGCCTGAAACACGTGGGATGAACACTACCAACAGCCCCACAACACTGCCATAGGGTGCAGAGAAAGGGCCAGAATAGCCACTCCGGACAGCTGGAACATCCTCTAACACCAGGACACCGCAGCCTTGGCAGGTTTGTTCCCTTCCTCTGCAAGTTCCTCTCCCTGCCTTCAGCAGCCTGGGAGAGAGCTGTTCCCTCGACCCTTGACCAAGTGCTCACAACACAACAATGAGGAGTTTGCTGTGGACAACAGCCAGCTCTCCCCTCTTGCAGCCCCGAGGGACTCCTTCCACACCTCTCCTCCTTCTTCAGCCAGGGCACCTCCTACCATGCAGATTAAGGGCATCTGTAAATGTTTAAAGGCCTTTGTACCTCACACAAATCTTGCCTTGCAGGTTTTCCTTTATATTGCTTTGCTCAAACAGGGCAATTTACCAAGATTCAGCCATCCTGGGGGAGCTGAGAGGAGATTGCTCCTAGTTTATATAGCCCTGTGCCCATGGGCACACCCTAACAGGGCACAAACGTGGAGCAGCTGAGTTGCCCTCAGCCTCACACTGCAACAGGAGAAAGAAGCAAGGCAGGTAAGTTGCTCCTTCTGATGTGTGTGCCTCAGTAGTGGACCTGCAAAAACTCTGCCCAGTGTGTAACCCATTACTGAGCCAGTTGAGTTTATCCTGGCAGGCTGTCATTACTTCATTGAAAGTCAGCCAGAAGTTATAGGTGTTTGCTTTTACAGGAAAAATGTGTTTATATTGGTAATCCTGAGCCCTCACAGGAAGGCCTGAGGCACCGTCATTTAGGGGCCAGAGCCTGAGGGCTGCAAGGGGCCCCAGACCTGTCCCTGGGTGCAGCAGGGGCAGGAGGGGGAGCTGGGCACACTACCAGCCCAGCTGTCTGAGCCAGAGCAGGGTAGGGAATGTCTGACAGGAACTAAGAATCACCCAGCTTAATGCATTCAGTGTCCTGGGTTGCATTCAGATCGAAACACCAGTGCAGAGTTCAGGTGCCCCATGAGACTGAGTCCTTCCCAGCGGGTGTGAAGGCTGTCCAGCGGTGCTGAAGGTGTGGACAGGAGGGTGGGGATAAGTGACTTTCACTGGTAATCGAGTTACTGGCATTCACCTCGGTGTTGACAATGGCGTGGGGCCAAAGTGTATATCCAGTTGTGCATTAGGAATCTCTGATGTTAAAATTTGCATTCCACCAATTTAGTTTATATTTTACAGTGGGGGCTGGAATTCATGTGTGAGGGATTTACTTAAAGGCCCAAGGGGAGAATGAAATTTTGAGGCCAATGCACAGAGTAATTATGGAACAAACAGCCTAAATGGTGAAAGGCTCTGTGTTTTAGAACAATAAACATTTGAAGTTTACAGACAAACTGGTTTAATAACTAGACACACGAGCTTGTGATACAACTTACCAGAGGCTGTGTCTTTGTGTATAAACCATTTTGTGTTTATAGTGTAGGTGCTGATTATAAATTGGCATGAAACTAGTTCATATAAAATAAACATTAGAACATTCAAACTTGAATTAACTATTAAAGAAATACTGGCGTGGAGTCCCAAAGGGACTGCACATTACACTGAGAATGTGATCAAACAGAATTAAAAAGGGAGTGAGAGAGGGCTTTTAGTTGGCTGCCACCTTGGGTGGTTATTCAGGGCTGCCACTCATAAATGCATTTGTGCATGTTGCTGTAGTCATGCTGGACCTGCAGTGGTGCTTGTTTGTTGTCATGATAGTGATGTATTAGATGAAACAAGTGCAGTTTGAAATTCAACAGCTGCACAGAAGGGAGATTGGCTAGCTTGTTCTTGTTTCAAGCCATGGGAACCAGGGCTGGCCTCTGAGTTTGCCACCATGAAAAAATTCAGCTTCAGTTGGTGGCAGCCCAGGAGGTAGTGAATGAGAGGGACAAGCCATGCCAAACCCTGATGTGGCAGAAAAATGCTTTGTCACAAGAGGGATATTCAGGAGAGACATCATGGGCTCTGCAGCTTGAGTTTGGTTTTGACACCCTGCACCCAAACAACCAGTAGCTGCCTGTGTGTGACATAAGGCTTCCTAAGCAGAGGTTTTGGAAGCAGACAGACAGGAATGTAACAGCTGAAGGAAGAAAAGCAACTGCTGAAGTAAGCAGAGACAGTTCTAGCCTCGAATAAAGACCTGGAAAGTCTATGCAAGCAGGTAAAGATGGAGAAAAAAGCAGTATTTGAACAGTTGGAGATTGGTCTATGCAATTCAATCTGCAGGGTCCCAAGGCTCTCAGAGTATCTGGCCAAGGGATATAGGAGAGTATGATGATGGGAATTATGTATCACTGCTCAATTTCCATACCTGTGCATGTATTAGGGGAACTTTTTCTGCTAGTGGAATGGTCTGTGTGTATTACTGCCTCCAGTTCTGATTTACCACTTCAGGGACACCAGCTCTTAGGTGAGCATCATGGCCAGGTCATGCAATTGTGTGGGAAGTGCAGATGGCAGCTTATTTGAGCCAGAAGTAATTTTCTTAGTGACTTTGAAAGTGTTGAAGAAGGGATGGAGCTGATCCTGCAGATTGGGCCTTGGAAGATGATTCACTTTGTGCTGCTTTCACCACAATACCCATCTCTGAACCACTGGGACATCTCCCACTGACCAAAGTTGTGATTCATCCCCAGAGAGAATGGCAGAAGCTAGAAACAAACCTTCCCCGTTGTAGCAGCAAACTATATTTTGTAAGTCACCCCAAAGGTAAAATTTGATTCTGTGATGAAGGGTTGTGGTATCCTCATGCCAGTGATGCCTACTTTTTACTTACAAGTTCTGAGTGTTAAGATCTCCAAGTAAACACCTTAACATGGGCACACAATGCCCGTGAGTGAATACAGCTTGTGCAATCCAATAATTTATTAAACTTTCATCTTGTAAAGCCAGTTACAAATTAAAAAAGACAGAAGAAGGAATTCTGTAATAGAAATGAGCAAAGTTACAACAAATAGTAGTGGAGTTATGTTTCAAGTGGGTTCAAGCTGCCTGCAGCAACCCAAGAGCCAGAACACAGAGATAGTGCAGAGTTAGAACAGGGATAATCAAGGCTAGTCTGATATGTAAGAGATTGAGTCAGTGTACGGTCCGATACAAAGTGTTGCTTCTCAGGCTGCCTCTGCATTCCTGTTCTCTCACTTGTGACCTGGTTATCTTTTTATTCCTTGTGACAACAAGGGGTGTTTATAGGATCCTTCAGTAAAGCTATTTAAGGCAAAACTGCAGTTGAAGTATGATGCACAGCAGTGGCTATCCTCTTAGGCTGATCATGTGGCAAGTGCCCAGTGGCTGCACATGCTGCAGTGTAGTGGAAACGAGAGAAGAGCATGGGTTATGTACAGTGTTTCTTCTTGTATTGTCAACCTCAAAACTAGTGTTCTGTGACACAGTGTTAGTGACATGGCACGATCTGATGATGAGCTGGAATAGAACCTACTCCATACTGACTCCGGCTTTTTTTTCCTATGAAATTTCTATTTCATAGCTAATAGGCCTTAGCTACTATTTCTTCAGAAATGGGAGACAGCCAATTTTAAACATGGAACAAGGCCCACATTATATACAGTTCTGCAGTTTCATTAAGAAACAGACTGGGCCTTTGCATTCTGGGATCCCAAAACTAGACAAGGTTCATAGAAAATGGCTCACCACCAGCTTTCTTGTTTTTTAATTCAACTAATTTATGATGTGACTGATACTGAGTATTGTTTTAAGCACTAAAGTCAAGTTTCTGAAGTCAAGAAACAGAAGACGACTGTCACCTTTCACAGGGAAGAAAAAAATTCTGCTTCTTCAAATTTTGCAGGAGCTATAAATACCTCCAAGAAGCAGTTGTTTTGGCAAAACAGCATTATTTTCAAGTTCTGCTGAGGAAAGGGGACCTAGAGGAGACTGGAATGGGATTTGGGGATTCCACAATACAAGCAGTTTCTGTTAAAAGTGGATGATGGGTTTGGGCATCTGCTTACAGTTGTATAGAGAAGTGAAAATCTTACGTATTACAATTTATCTAGGCATCTATTCACTCAGTAGGAAACAGTTCACTTTAAAGTTCAGGGACCCCAGTCATCCTAAAATCCCATCTAGAGAAAGAAGAATCTTAACACAGGCTGGCTGGTCGACAGAAACCTCCAACCTCCATCTAATACCTGGTGTTTGTGAAAAGCAGCTCTTCTGGAAATGCTAATAAAACAATCTCTTAGGCTGTACAGGGGAAAGGCAGTAATTTCTTTTTTTTTTAGGCAATAGGTGCTGCTTACAATGTGCCTGGAATGGCAGTGGTGCTAATCCCAAAGATTTTCTCCTGTGTTGGAGTATTTAGTAGTTTAACTGAAAGTGCCACTTTTTATAGTCATGTACCTGTGAGCTTTTATTGGAAGGTAAAGAAGCACCTTGGGTGTTTTTATTTGTTTCTTTGTTTAATGCTCTCTCGTGTAGGGTTTGACCTCTCTGTTGGATCACTTGGCTTCAACTACACAAAGGCATTTTCTTTTAAAACCAGATCAGATCATCAGTATATCCTGAAGAAAAAAAAAACAAACAAACCACAGTGACTTATATTTTAGATTTGCTTACAAAATAAATAAAACAAATATTCTTTTAGCAGACCATGCTATGATCGAATAATCCCAGATGTCTGCATGTTCAAAATTCAGAAGGAAGCTTAAGTCTGTCTCCTGTCTTGCAGAAATGATTCTTGTGAATTTTTCTGCCAGTATGACACATAATGGTGAAAGCAGCAGAGAGGACACTGAAGGAGAACGAGGATGCTTCTGACTTTGCTTCTTTAAGCTAATTGTTCATCAAACAAGCAAGGGGAAAACAAGTTTTGGGTCATTAGTGTTTAGGAACAGTTGTTACTGTTTAATGTCTTTGGGCAGAGGTGCAAATCCTATAGTACTGTAGATGTCACTTCAGGTTTTGAATACAGTAGTCAGCTGAATTCTTAGAAAATATCTTTGCTACACTTGTGCTGGCAAGTTGCAAATACTCCTCACTAAACTACTGCCAGTTCATTGGTATCACCTAGTCCAGATGCTTGCGTGACTGTCCACACTGGTGGCTGATTTGACACTGCAGCGTTTCTTCACAATCATGTTGATGTATGCTTTCATGATTTTTATTATCTCGCCCACCTGGAGAGGGAATACAGTAACAAGAGGATAAGCACATTAAAATCCTCAGTCCATTGAGGCATACAGGACATTTTGCTGAAAAAGACTCCCCTTGTCCAAAGTCATGGCACAGTTAATTTTGCAATACTACTGAATTTTGCAAAATACTAAATGTGAACATTACAGTAAGAAAAGAAATGCTTGGCAAGTTTGTGCTCTGTTGTAACAACACTTAAAAAGGTTTTTAGCTCAAGGAAAAGCAACTTCAGTGCTACAAATTTTTTTTCTTTTCTTTTTGTCTTTTCTTTTTTAGAATTTGTGAACTCCCCATTCATCTAGTGGAAGGGAATGAAAAAACCAGGCACAATCATGAGCACCCAAAACTGGAAGCTCTCAATGCACTGGAAGACCATTCAATCTCCTTCACTTTCTAACCAGCATATCTTTTTTCTGTTTATCCCTGTATTCAAGAAGAGGTACCATGCCCTTTAGGTTTAAGCTCCCTTCATCTCTTCCCTTGGCTGTCTAGTCCATTAGTCAAGAGTTCTTGCATAGAAACCCGACTATTCTTTGGATCTTAACTGAAGTGGCAGTAAAACTCCACATACAGCAAGTCTTGTGCTTTCACATACCTGGGATGTTTCAAAGAACATTTCTCTCTCATCCACTGTAATTTTGAAAGTGTTAGGCTGTGGTGCTCCGAAGAAAACAATGTGCTCATACTGGAAGGTTTCTAGTGGCTTAGGATCCCCTCGTTTGTAGACAGACACGTTCTCTGTGCTGACTCCAAGCCAGAGATCATTGGGGAATCCACCCTCCTTGCACTGCAAAAGGAGAAACATAACCTTTTGCATAAATGCACTGGAGAATCAAATAACCTTTGATTCAAGGAAAAATCCTCTGTTTCTAGTTCCTGTAGGACATTTCAACTCTTCACCCCAATACAAAAAATAAGAAAGATGTCTGCAAAAAGTATGTTGGAGGCACTTTTGCTGCAACGATTCAGAAATGACATGACTATGAGTAAAATACTAGTTGAGTAGCAAATAACTCTAATAGCTAACAGTTCTGCTCTGATTTTAAAGTGATGTAACAAGTCAATATTCCATTTCTTATTTTACAGATAATATAGTGAGTGTAAGCAACTTCCTGTGGTGATCCACCTAGGTGGCAACAAAATGATAAAGTTGATAAAACAACTCTGGATTCCTATTCTAGCAGGCTGAGCACAGTGCTGTTAAGTCTCCCAGTCTTAGCAGTTTCTGTTGTACTGCTGCAGAACACGATTGCAGGACAACAGACCTTGGTTTTACTTTTGCTTTCAGTAGCCATCACTTTTTTAACCCCTCCCTCCCCCAATTTCCCCTGTTATTCTAATGAAGTGGGAATCCATTGTCTCCCTTTATTTACCACGATGTGCCAGCTTGCTTGCTCTATGCTCTCTGCATCACAGCTCTTGGATATGTGGTACACTGCATGCTTACCCTGAGCTTACTAAGGCAAAATGCATGCAGTTACTGAAATTCCCTTCTGCTGCTGAGCAATTAGATACAAACAGCTCTATCTGTTCTTCAGACTGATGCCTTTCCTTGGCTGTAGTTACATGAGTTTACACATTGCTCACCTCAACATCGAAGAGTGTTGACCCGTAACCTGGCCACTCCTTTACAATGGACATGTATTTCACCATGGCCTGATGCTGAGAGAATCCCTGCAGCTTGGTCCATTTCTGTGCTATGCTTGCACGAGCAGCTGAAAGCTCTTCCTTTACCCACATCTCCATCATCTGCTCCTCTTCTACCTTCTGCTTCTTTACAGACCCTGTCTTGAAGCTGCGTTTCAATGTCCCTTCAAGGAAGCTGGTCCGTCTCCTCTCCAGAGTATGACTGGTAGTGCCACTGCTCTTTGTTGAGTGCAGTATTTTGGATTTCAGTCTGTTAACTGGGTAGATTCCATCAAGGGTCCAACTTATTTTGGAATAATCTCCATGAAGATACTGAAGCCGCAGAGCTGCTAGGCGCTGCAGAGTGTCCTCTGGTGCCGGAAAATGACCATCTATGAGGCTTTCATGAGCCTACAAACAAAAAAAAGTCCCCAAGACTCATTAGAAAGCAGAAGCACACTTTATTCACAATTGGGTCCATGTACAGCTTCCTATGGCATCTGCCAATCCTGGTAGGAAAGACACAATTCAGGAGGTCATAGGAGACACTGCAATAAATAAGTCAAAGTCTGCAACTGGTCAATGTGGGGGAAATAACCCTTTCTGCAAACCTGGACAGGACAAAGATCTCTGAGTGGGTTCTTACCCTGCACAAGAAGTCCTACAGTGAGACCATTCATGTCTGGAACAGATGAGAGAGACTGAAATTGAGGCAATTTGGTTTTGTGCTGTACCAGCTCCTGTGTGGAGATTATATTCAACACCAGAGTCAGATGTAATAAATTCAAGACACAGAGCACGATGTCTTGTTCCCAACTGTTCTCTAGACATTCTATAACTGGCAATATTTGACAATACTTGATGTTCATTTCATCTGTGTGATGAATATGCCACCTATTTGACTATCAGTGAGTTTCAGTCTTTGTGACTCTGACTGCCTTTAATAACATCTTTAATAATTTTCACCAGCTATGATTTTCTGAGGCAAGGTCAGTGTTCATTAGAAGTCATGCAGATGGGACAAATCACACAGCTGGGTGCTGCATTCAGTTTAGTTTTATAACCCCAACTGGCTCTTTCATACCTCTGATCTAAGCATCATCATTGTGGTATGGAGTACGGTGACTTAAAAAAAAAAAAAAGACTACTTGTCAGATAAACATTGTCAACTACATTCTCTTTTCCTTTGTCTGTAGTACTCTTCTAAAGAGTCTCTCTGTAATCAGAAGGAATTGCCCAAAAGATAGGTGTCATAGTTAATTCTGGTAACACACAAGGATGTGCTGTTCTTGTAAGCTGATCTGCAGACTTTCCAGTTTTCTTTACATTTGTGTTCTGTGAGCAGCTAATTCCAATGATTTATCTTGAATCATTATCCAAATTTCTGTGTCTTTTAAAAGTAATGATAAAAATTTAAAAACATTTTATTATCCTTGATCTTACATTTTTTTAAGCCTTTGCCAGTTTTCTTGCTTTTGTTTTAATACTTCTCTTACCTAGAAAACTTCACAGTGTACCTACTTGGTACATTCCAGGGAAAAATCCAAAACACTAATTCTTCTGTTCCAACCAGCATTCCCTCTTCTAATGAAAGGTAAGCCAACTTTCTGTATATTCGTGTGCTTCTGCCACCCTGGAAACCAAGTAACTCTCCTGAAGTGAGCTTACCTGCTCAAACATGAAGGCAAATTCCACCCCATCTTTGGGAACATTCTCAATATCCAAGAAGCAATAAAGCTTAAAATACAGTTGCCACTGTCCCTCCTCTTCTTCTTCAGAGCCAGCAAGTCTGTAAGATATGAAAGAGAATGAGAAGGGAAAAAAACAGTAAGGAGAAGCACCACAGTACTGGGATATCCACAGTGCAACTCACAACCTGAAGGTAACCCTGGATTCTGAAATCCAGTGTTACATCCAACTAGGAATTAAAGGTTTTATGAAACATTCTTCTACCTCTCAAACTTGGCCAAGATATCAGCCACAATCACCCGACTCTCCACAGCACGGTCGACCTGCTGATTATGTTCAAAGAGCGCAAACATATTCCGGCTGTCCTCCATTGCTAAACCTCGGATCAACTTTTCAACCACCTGCAAAATCGGAGAGACATAGATCACACAACAGGTATTACACACAATTTCACACTGAAGAATCAGTACCTCTTCAGGACACTCATCATTTCATACACCTCCATCACACTTCTCCCTTAGTTACCTTATTTTCAGAATAATGAATACTAACCCTAAAAGATGATTCCCTGTACTTATATTTGACCATCCTTGCTTTTCTTCTCTGAACCTTTTCAATTTCCCTTTTTTAAAAATCTACCCTTTTTAAGATGGGGAAATTAGAGCTCTGCACAAGATATAGGCACATAATGGATTCAGATGTCATGACGTTCTCAGTTCCTCTAATAACAATCCCACTTTTTCCTCTGTTGAGCACTAATGTTTTCAGAGACATGACTACTGCAACTTGGAATTTTGCTTCTGACCTGCTAATGATTAAGTTACTGCTAGAATAGCCTTTTCAGAAGGATTTCATTATGAATTGGAATTTCTACTTGTCCAGAAAACTGTGTTTACAATTCTTCAGAATTAGTACCTTTCCAATAAACAGAACACCAGAAGCATTTAGATTTTGCAACACAATTGTCAGGTGATATTCTACAACCTGGGCGCTGGCTTTGTAGAGTAAGTGGAAATTTCCCTACAGATACAGCAAAAAGTTATTAAAAAGAAAAAAAAAAAAGATAGAGAGAAATTGGAGATAAATGGGAAAAAGGTTTCTCTTCATCTGCTTAATGCTACTAATGCATTACCTCCCCAGCACTGGTGTGGGAGTTGATGGTTATTTTACAGGAGCCGCCGCCATGGCAATACACTGTTGTGGTCATTTCTTCACGGGTGAGAAGAGCCTGTATTTCCTCCTGGGAGGGCACAAACTCCCTCGTCTTTGTTCTTTTCAGGGAGTCACTTATGAATTGTGCATACCTGTCTATTTCTGAGTCTGGAAAGAGGTCTTTTACCCTAATTGTAAAAAGAAGTAAAAAAACTCCGTTACACAGTGAACCACATATTACCATGCAACCTGTAAAGAGTTTGGTAGAGATACTGATGTCAAGGGCAACCACAAGAAATACAAGCTTATTTCCTAAACCATACAACCTGCTTTTACTGGTCATTTCAAAGTCACTTCAGTGACACTGCTCAGCAATGTGTGAAATAAGCAGTTCAAATTATCAGGAGTTTAGTACCACCTGAAAACAGTACGATTGACTATCTCAATTTAAAAAACTGAGAATAAAAACTGTGAAATCAAACTTTTTTATTATTAATGGTTTTTTCGTTTGCTGGCTGTGTTTGAGCATTTTTACAGTATGTTTGATAACTAAGAAGATAGAAAGTACACGCTTGTACACAGTTCTCTTCCCTCCAAGGACAGCAGGTCTAAGGATGAAATCATCTGCAATTGCAGTGATAAAACTATGAAATGGCTGCACTGAGTATTCTTCAGCACCTCTCAGACTCAGGTCCTGTGCGTAGCTATTTGGTGTACTGACACAAAATTCATCTCACTCTTTTCTAGCTTGGAAGGAATTAAATAGATTTTATTGATCTTTCTCATCATTAAGAATAGAGAGGCTGCAAGGCTGCAGCTCAGCCCCAATGTGCACTGCTTTGGAAAGCTGCATCAGATGCTGAAGATGAATTGGGAAGAAATGGAAATTACTTAGTTCATGAAAATGGGGGGCTAAAGCAGATTAAAATTACAAATTGTAAGCATTATGTGCTTAACTAAACAAATACTGAAAAATTATAATTTGTATTTACAGTATATCTCCTATTCCATACTACACATCTTGCCTGTGCCAGCCTCAGGGTAGTACATATTTCCATGTTCGATCCTCACCTTTCCAGCAGGTTGATAATGTTTATTTGTACATTAGTAATATTATAATAATAATATATAATATTATGTACATTAGTAAGCAGTAGGTCATCAGCTGTTGATCTACTGTACCACAGTCTCATGGTATTCTGTTTGGGTAACTTACATTCCACATCCTTTTTACACAGCAGATGGATGACAAGGCAGGAGTTTGAATACACAGAACAACTGGTAGCAAGAATTGTGCGCAAAGGTAGGAGGCTGGAACACCACAGGAAGATGTTTGCACAGGAGGAGGGCAAGATGGGTAACTACAACAGGCAGTGGAAGATAAGCAGACTTAAAGGAAACAGGCTGCAAACGAAAGGGACATTTACCTTCGAAGGTGGAACTTGAGGTAGCGCAGGATCCCTCTGCTGGGCAGGAAAGTGCAGCTCATACAGCACATCAGCTGCCAGTGGTGCAGGTTCCCTGTACTGTTGGGATGCGGCATGTGGTTAGTTTGCTTGATGAGCTGACAGTACACTTCATCACGGAGAGGCTTTAAATCATGGCAGGTCTGCAGGATGCCTTGGATAATGGGTATGGGGTCAGACACTGTCTCGATTTCCTGAAGGGAGTTGAAGATCTTCACTGCTTCATCCTGTAAGCTGCTGTAACCCTTCTCTTGTTGCACTGGGAAATGATCACAAAAGTGACAAGAGGTGAACGTCTCCATTTTCTAATGACCCAGCAACACTACAAGCAACTGTACTAATCTTAACAGCAACCTGAGCTCATATCCTGAACTTTAATTTATACTCAAAATTCATTAATGCTTCCCCTATAAACATTCAAATGCAGTTTTAATTAGTCTTTGCCAACATCTGACTTTGCACCACTGCAAATTCATTTCTGGATATCCTGTACAGAAAAGCAGAGTGATCTTTTTAAGGGAAAAGAGCACTTAAATCTAGTTCAGGCTTCAGTGTCTGCAACTGAGATGCCCAAATGCAGCCACCGAAGCCTGGCTTGTGTACTTTCAAAATTGTGTTGTGCCTGAATTAGTTTTGACCCCCGAGCCAACAAAGAACTTTCGCAAACTGCAAAATTGAGCAGATGCAGCTTTTACCTATTGTTTAGATTTAAAATGCTTAAACCAAAACTGCAGTTTTTTGAGCACTTAAATGTCTGCTCTGAATTGCTCAGACACATGTGATACCATCCTGCTGCAGGCTTGCATTCTGATTTGCACATCTCTGGGGCTTTAGGTCCTTCTGATCTCCTCTGTAGCCATTGCTTTCCCAGTGCCCGTGCATGAACTGTGCAATTCCAGTACACAGCCCTGTACAGTAATTTATACAGCGTAAGTGCTTGCTCTGTAATTTTTCTGTATTTCAGAATTTATTTTTTCTGGGCTTTTAATCTGCCACATAATTGCATCCTTATATCATGACAGATAGCAAGCAGTTAGTACCCTTTCAGTTTCTCCATGACAGTCTTCTGTCCCTAGAATCTTCTTTCTGAGGCTGAACAACCCTGCCTTATTTAGTCACTTAATTGTAGGTAAGTTCTTCGATGCCTTTGATCATTTTTATGTATCTTTTTACTTATCTTTGAAAATATTTAGAAGGCAAAACTGCATCCTGTATTCAAGATGCAGGTGCACAATACACCAAAACAGCCATGCAAAGACTGTTTTTTTCCTTTTCTAAGCTTTCAAAACCTTGTGTAAGCTGTTTTGTTTCTGCACTCACCACAGGAGTTGGCATTTTCATAAAGCTATGTAAATTTGTGTTCACTTTCCTAAGCAGAGCTAGATCACTACCTGTGCAGTAGACTGTTTTTCCCATATACACTGCTTCGCATATCCACATCGAAATTAATTTCTTAAAAGATTTTGTGACTCAGTCACTCCACATTAGAGATTCTTCTATAGCTCTTCAACACCAGCTTTCAGTTTTAGTATGTCAAACAGTCTGGAATCATCAGCAAATGCCTTTGATTTTCTGCTGGCCTATCACACAGTCTAGCTCTTTCATGTTCCTGACGCATTTGAAGAAAGGATTCATTTAGTTTGGTTTTACAGCAGCTTCTGTAGGAATACTATCCTACTGCCAGCTGCATGATGTCATCTTCTTGTAGTACTTCCACTGGAGCCACTTGCAACCCAGTTTGTGGCTAAAGGATGACACGCTGCACGTCCCCCAGAGGGATGATTAACTACCTACTCCCATTAACTTCAAGATTCAGTGTTCCCATGATAAGAAGCAGTGGACAGAGCATACCTTCCAGAGAAGAAAGGGAGAGAGAAAGGGACTGCTCCCCCTCTGAACCTGGGGGTTACACTTCCCTAAATAGACTTCACCTGCACAGAGGGAGCTTACAGACCAATTTTGTGTTGCTCAGGCCCTCAGAATGTGAGTGGATTCTGCCAGTGGGGTAAAATACTTACAGTTGACACTAACATCTCCATAAGGTAGTGGGAGCAATGGGGAATGCAAGGGGTGCTGGGTATATCGCAAGATTGGGTTCCTCCTATACGTCTGTTCCACTACTTCCAAGTTTGTGCTGTTTTCCTGAAAATAAAAAAAAAAAAGAGAGAGAGAGAGAAAAACTAATTATCCTCAAACAGGGACAGTCCTTTGCACGATGCCCTCATACATTTAGGTTCAAGCTCAACCAGCTTTGTCTAAATTTCTGGCGGTCCATAGAGGGACTAGGTGACCAAAGCATAATTCATATCTAAAAATTACCCTGTCCATTATTTCTGAATATTAAACACAAGAATAGCCATGCTGCATCATACCACACAGGTCACCAAGCACAGAATCTTGCCTTCAGACATGGCTTGGGGCTGACACCTAACGCAGGTAACGTAACAGGCATGTGTGGCATAATTCTTCCCTCATATATCCTTTAAACTTTCAACAGTAAATGGTTAATGGACTTTCTGATCACAGATCCACCATGTCCAGCATGTAATAACGAGCCTGTTCTCCTGAATTTGTCTGGTTGCACTACATGTGTTTAAAGAAAAAACAACCAAAATTCTGAAAATGGTGTTCAAAATCTGGGCCTGTTGCTAACATACAAACTTGTATCCACATGCTGTCCTATATTCCTTCCCCAACAATATTTATGGTTCTATTTGTCCTTGAACTCTGAGCCGAAATTTTCCAAGATTCTCTACATTCACTCCCAGCTCTTTCTTCCCAAATAAGTACCACCTAGTTACATTTAATTTAGAGCTCATCACACACACACTTCTGAAATATGCTTTAGTGTGTTTTCTAATATGATTCCATGTTTAATTTAGCAAAGTTTTTTTCCTTTCAAAATTATTCCTCCTACAGTGGTGCAATTTTGCTATCTTGAAGGATATTTTCTTTCCACCCTTTACTCTGGTACTTAACCACACAAGCTTAAGGTATGAAGAGAAATCCAGGGTACATCAGTCAGATGACTAGTAGGAATGGACTTTTTTATATTTGTGTCTGGAGGATGCTTAGGAGAGAAAAGGATGAAGCAGGAATTTGCAAATACTTGCCAGTGTAATCCTGCATTTTTAATTGCACTGAGTTATAACCCAGACTTATGCAGATCAGGTAACATGCTAATTCAAAATAAAAGTCACATATTTGATTTTTGGCTGCTCCCAACTCACTTGGGAATTGGCATAATGCCACCTACCCTGATGTCACGAATGAGTTGCTGTGTAGGTGTTTCTATGGGAACTTTGCTGTCAATGACACCCTGGATGGCAGAGGCCCAGCGCATGGCTTCATTCAGCAGCTTCGTGTACAGTCTGTAGGAGTGCTTTCGGCCATGGACAATGATGTTCCAATAACCTGTGGAGAAACAAAGAAGCTGGAAGGTGAAACTCATTTCCATATTACGTAGTTGAGTAGAGGTTAGAAAATGTGACATCCACCAACCAGAAGGGTCAGCGGGAGAATCTGGGGAACTACAGGTGTGTCAGTCTGACCTCGATAATGGGGAAGGTTATGGATCAGATCATCTTTAGTGTCAAAGAAGGGCAACAAAGCTGGTGAAAGGTCTGGAGCACAAAGTCCTATAAGCTGGGTGTTTAGCCTGAAGAAATGAAGGCTTGGGGGGACCTTATCACTCTCTACAACTCCCTGAAAGGAGTGGCCAGGTGTGGATCTGTCCCTTCTCCCAAGTAACAAGTGATAGGACAAGAGGAAATGGCCTCAAGCTGTGCCAGGGTAGGTTTATATTGAATATTAGGAAAAATTTCTTCTTGTAAAGGGTTGTTAAGCATTGGAACAGGCTGCTCAGGAAACTGGTTCAACCACTGTCCCTGAAGGCATTTAAAAATTGTATAGATATGGCACTTTGGGACATGGCTTAGTGGTGGACTTGACTAAATTAGGTTAATGGTTGGACTTGATGATTAACTTAGAGATCATGTGCACTTTTAATGATGCTATGATTCTCTTCTTGTCTGTAGCTCATGGCTAAGGAAAACCCTTGCTGCTTTGATAGCAACATATGGTACGTCTGGTTAAAACTGGCTAGGCAGACATTACCATCCCCATTCCCAAAACATATTTATCAGTAGGAAAGTCCTGATCCAGATTTTGGTACAAGGATGGCTTTTCAAGATACAAGTATCTTGCAGTGTAACACAACTACTTACTTGCCTGCCAACCAGGCAGCTCCCTTTCACAGACAGCGTTTGGGCTACACTGTGCTGTTAATCACTCAGAAAATGACCACTCTACACACAGCACCCAGTCAGATTGCCAAATCAGTTCTCATAACTTTTAAAAATATGTGTTTGACAACCTGAGAGAACATGTCAAGGTGATGGTAATTTTCTCTGCTAAAGGCAGCCCTAGACATCTGTTGAGATTAAAAATGTAGACAATATCTTGTGAATGAGAAGAATAAATTTTCTCTCATCTCACTTTACTAAATATGCTTCCAAACCTTCTAAAAATTATCCCAAGCAATTCCACTACTCAAATGTCCAGTATTTCAAGTCTTGTCCTGAGGTTCAGGTTCTTTGTCAGGAAAATTCACCCTTTAACCTATAACCTGAGTTCCCTCCCAAACTCATAAAGCAAGGAATGGAGGATCATGCCATATTCTGCCTTCCCAGAACTGTGCCATGTTGCACAGAAACAAACACAGGCCTTCATTATCTTTTGTTTCTTACAAATGGAGGGATACTGTAAAATAGACTTACAGTGTGAGTTATTGCTGCTATTTAAAAGGATAGCATTGACCTCAGAGACAAATGTAAGTCATGCTACAAAATGACAGATATTTATGGACATGTACCAGTAAGTACAGTGCCAACTGTAAGAACTCATACCTGTTACCCTATTTGGGAAACAGATCCACAGTGACACTACTCAGTGAACATCATCAGCAGTGTGTATCTCAATCAGGTGTAAGGGACTTAAAGTCACTTGCACACTGCTCTCTGGTCCCTTGCAAATATCTCACAGTTTCTATGGGCAGAGATGTTTGCAGTCAGACACAAAGCTTCAGAGGACATTAAGACCACCTTCTCAATAGGAGACAACATTACAGTCCTGCACCATCCCCTCTTCAGAACTCCACGCATGGAGTCTGCTCACTGCCACTTCCTTCCTCTCACCTGTGTCTTTGAAGACCCTCTCGTCAGGCTGCACAACGGAGCAGAGGCTGTTGAGCACAAGTGTGCCAAGCTTGGCAGCTGTGCGCTCAGATGACTTGTAGTAATCGAGGGCAGTGTTTGTCAGAACAAACCAGCGCTTCTTCATCTTCAGAGAGGACATCTTGTTGCTGCTCTGAACCTCCTTATGAAGCCAACCTAGCACGGAGACGGAAACACGTCAGTGGTTTTAATACCACAGCAATCCTCCACCTCTCTGCAAAAAGCTCATGCTGGGACCTACCAGCTCTGCTTTACTGGTATCCTGCACAGTTACTCTAAGAAATTAGCCCAAAATTTTCCACCCAGCAGTTCCATCGTTGGGCCCAATGTATTTTTTAATTAATGATCTCCCATCACCAATGTGATCACCATGAGGGCATCCTCTATTCAGGATGTTTCCATCACAAGCCACAAACACCTGAATAAATAATTTACAATTTATTCTTCCAGAGAGATGTCAAGTGCCAAACCAAACCTTGATGTGAGAGGTTTGGTGACACTTCTCTTCTAGTAGAAAGATCATTACACGCATCTCTTGCATTTACATGCATCACACGCATCTCTTGCTCCCAGGGTCAGGAAAAATAATTTCACTGTCATTTTAGAGTCATTGCAAAATAAAAGGGAAAAAAAAACACGAAAAAATAAAGTCAATACTGTAACAGGAAAAAATCAGAGTCTGCGTTGCTAAAGCTGTCAAAAAGACAATTTTCTACTTAGAGATGTAAAAACCATTGTCCTCCCATGAGGCAAAAAGTTCAAAGAACGTGGGACTGAGCTCAGAGATTCCATATAAAGAAAATACAGAGTGAGATATTTCTGAATATGTGCTTTTGTGGCTACACTACTGTCATACAGACATCTTACTGTGAAGTGCAGAGCATACTCTGACTTTGCAAAGGATCATTACTTTTTTCCTTTAACTAATGAACAATACAAGATAAAAGGAACTGTTGCCTTGCAATTAAGTATTTTGAATTTATGGTACTCAAACTGTTGTCTGATAATCTCTTTTATATCATTCAATCTCCTTGAAAATTTTAAGCCTAGGATGGAAGCCTTATGCCCCATTTTGGTGACCCTTTTCTTTCTGTCCTCTTGTCTTGCCATGACCAGTCTTAGACCTTTATTCCTTCATAGACTCTTCCCAGAAGATGTAAGGCAATTTTCTCATGCACTTGCTTTCCACAGATTGGATCAGGAGTGTCTTCATACATTTAAGACTACGTGATGATCTTAAAGTATTAGGGAAATTTAAAAATGCTTGAGATAAATGGGGGAATATTTTATAATACATGTGTGATCACTACCCATGCTTCGCCATCTTCAATTAAGCTCTTTCTAAAGATATAATTTAAATCTTTTGCTCAACCTCAGAGAAA
The DNA here is from genome assembly GCA_038380795.1 of Pyrocephalus nanus. Lineage (NCBI taxonomy): Eukaryota > Metazoa > Chordata > Aves > Passeriformes > Tyrannidae > Pyrocephalus > Pyrocephalus nanus. The sequence goes on along the minus strand of CM076267.1, from coordinate 16,639,251 downwards.
TTTTCTCACTTCACTATGTCTACCATAATCAGGTTAGTTAGTTTAGCTGAGGACAGCAGCAATCCCACAAAAATCTCTTTCCCTCCCTCTCTACATGACAGGTGTCAGTAGGAACAGAGCTTTGTGACAACAAAAGCCACAGTGTCATATTATAGTCCATCTAAGCCAGCTGCTCCTAAACAGCAGCCATGCTCCTTCCTATTCGTGATGGCATTCACTGTAGGTGTTTAAATAGGCTATGGAACTAACATCAGAAAACTAAACATATAAAGTAGTTATCTTTTTCCAACTGACAGAAAATCATGTAGGAGCCAGGGCTAGCACACACAGCATGCGGCAAGCAGCTGGCAGGAAGGTGGAGATGGGCAAAGAATGACTGTTTTTGGGAAGCAGCTAAACCCTAGATCAACTTAGCAAAATCTCCCTTTCAGATTATTAGCAGAAGAGGAGTTTCACATGTAATTGCATGCATTTTCTTTCACCTCTCACAAGGAATTCCTGGCCATCAACCTTAGACTCTCCTTTTGGTTTCTGCAGCAAGGAGATCCAGTGATGCATCTCCTCAGGTGTGTCGCTGTTGCAGTGAATCACTCGATTTGCTGTGATGATCACAAAAGAATTTGGTCTGCCAGAAAACAAAAGCATTAAAGTTAGTCATAACCTTACAAATACCTCAGTGACAGCACACCCAAAGTCATGTTTTTTACCTTCCCATAAACAATCCAGAAAGACTCTTGGAATACAAATTACAGAGAAGTGCAGAAATACTTAAAATCACCCCCATGTGCAGTTAGTCTGCAAACTGATGAATGGAGAGACCAGCTAAATGAAATTAAATATCTTTCAAAAGCTATTTCCAAACACTAGAAAATATTAATTAGCTAATAACCAGCTGTAAAATTTCTGGGTTCATAAGCAAAGGACTTTGATCTACCCTTTGACTGGACTGACCTAGTGCTAGAATCACTGGGCTGAGCTAGTACAGCCATTCTCCTTGTACTTATTAAAACCAGTGATGCAATAGCAAACATAGATCTCAGTAGGGTCAGCTAAAGGTTGGTTGGGGGTTGAGGCTGGTTTTAGAAAGGATGAGATGATTCTGACAAAACAGAGGAAAAACTGTTATGTTGCTTCTAGATGACTTTGTCCTTCTCGTGCAACTGTGTCCTACCAAAAGAATATTCACAATTCTGTAGAGAATCAATACTTCACAGAAAAAGTAAAAGTATGACTAGTTTGAAGAGGATAGACTCAGAAAACTTGAAAGCAAAACCAGATTTCTAAGAGAAAACGGAAATTGAAAATTAGAATGCAAGTATGAAGCAAAAGGTAAAAGGTGCAAATCAAGAAACTGTTAGAAAATTGCATAAACCAATGGAAGATAAAAATAAGCTGCATAAAAATACTGGTTGAGAATAAGCCTTCTCCTCAAAATTAATGTTGGTTAAAACACTGATACTCCAGAAGGCTGTACCTCAGCACATACATGAACAAATTTTGGCTTTTAAGCTTACTGTTTGTTTCTTGTTTTCACTGGTACACAGATTAATTATGAGGAGTACAGGCTGAGAACTGCCTAAAATGTTTTTATCAATGAAATCTTAGATCAGTACTGAGATACGCATTTTCTAAACTAGTAACCATAAAGTCCTAGCAACCTCTGTGAGACAAAAAAAAGAGATGACAGAGGTAAGTAACTTAATAGCTAACATTTTACTTCAGCACTGTAGTAAGTATCTTTGTCCTGGTTGAACCTGTTATGTGGGAAATAATTAAATGTTAACACAAAGTGGTATGAAATGTCCCATAATCTCTTCATCGAAACTAACTGAACTGAAGGTTCAAGAATAATGTAGATTTCTAAATTCATCCATTATTCTTTCATAATGCTGTTTCTTTCCCCTAAATTTACAAGACTGACTTAAAATCACTCTGTTGAAAAACTGGAAGTGCTGCTTTTACTGGACATATTTGTTCAGTGGTAATAATAGGTAAGACTATAATGTACTGGCATTGTGATTATGCTGTTTTCACTTCTATGAGTTGAAGGAGACTTTTACTCAAAGACAAATCACAACTTCACGTCTATGAAGTTGAAACAAGCTGAAGATCTCAGTTTTTTATGTGTTTGTAGAAAAAAGTGTATGAGTTTAAACAAATACAAACTACAAAAGAAACTTGGACCTACACACAAAAATATGTTAGAGAGTTTCTGATTTAAGAGTCAGTCAGATTGCTGTACATACCTGTCAGGATTGTCTGAGGCACAGACAGAGTCAATAAGCCCAACATCTAGGGTTCCCTATACAGTGAAAAAGACACAGATTGCATCTTAGATTACAGACATTCTCCTTTGTAAATAGAACTGGAACTGAAAACATTCCTCTAAATTCCAGTAGCTTGAGTAGAATTGAACACATGAGAAAGGCATGAGTGAGTCATCTTTGCTCCCCAAACAGCGTAAGAAGTGCAAGGGCTCCACAGGACTGGAGGAAAAACAGCTACAAATTTCCAGAAAGTATTATGAAGGCCTGAAATAACCTTTCCCAGTATCTCTGTACTGGCAAAATACATAAATAAACTTTTCTTCCCAATTGCTGTCTTCTGTCTGGAACAACTGTGACCCAGACTAGTCCCATCCAAAGACATTTTATCTCCATGAGGCAGTCTCCTTCTTCTCAAACTGAAGAGAGCTATTGGTGATTAAGCTGAGCCACCCAACAAAACCACCATGTTCCACACTGCTTACCCTCTTTGCTATCAGTTTTGCTGTTTCTTTATAATAACTGCCCAACTTTCTCATACTGCTCATGCTCTACAGCAATGCATGTGCTGGAAAAACACACACAAATAGTTAAATACAGAGGGCTCCAAGCATGCCCACAGGCTGGTTGCACAGTAACTCACCACGGCATTCTTTGGATTGGCCTGCTCATCCTGCATTTCCCTCAGCTGCTGTGCTGTAGCGCTGTGTACTCGGCTCAGGACATTAAACCAACCGCTGGCAATCAGAACAGACTCAGAGTTAAAATCTGGATAGTGAGACTAGCTCCAGAATATGAACAAGGAACCTGGAAAGCTGCCATTGGGAAAATTTCTTCATTCACAATTTCCTGAGTACTACTGCCACAAAGTATCTCTTGGGCTGATCGTACCAGATTCTAATGTCATCCTTCCGCCTTATTTATCCATGAAAATTCTGTGCACGTTCTTCAACCCACTGACAGCTGCTCCAGCAAAATCCAGTTTTCTACTTGTTATTCAAGGAATTGTAAATAAGCAGTGGCCTTAGAGGGAGCCCATGTCAGCAGATTGAGAAGAGCAGACAGCAGTTGTAAAAACACAGTTAGGTGGGAATCTTCTTGGACTAGAGTCCTAGAGATGTCTGGGAGACTTTTTCACTAGTCTCTCTCTGATCTGCTAATAAACTTGAAAGTCATATGGCTGGCAATTAATCATGGGTTTGTTTATAAGTGAATGTGGAGTTAAGTTTTTTGTCTGTGAAAGGGCTTCTCACTAGAGACATATCTGGAGGCTAATCACTGTTGCAGAACAAGTAGATTCTTATCTGCAGCTTCCAGCAAGATCAGCAAACATCTATACTTCATGGAGGATTCTCAAACTGGATACTCTACAACATCTGCTAATCTCCCTTTGCTAGTGCAAGTGTTCCTGCTTTCTTCTCCCTAAGAACAGAGACTGAGAACAGAGACAGAGGCCACATTTTCTGTACACTTGTCCTAACAATTCTGCAGTGTTACCTCAGGGCATTGCAGTTGTGGAAGTTCTCGGTTAAGAAGTTACCTTCAGCTACTGCCCCCCGAATTCACGTATTTCTTATTCATGTGCTGATCTTTAGTCCATTTCTGTTAAATTGTGTCTACATACCTTCTCCCTTCCTCTCCCTACACCAAACGAAACAATAACAGACCCTAAATAACTTCAGAGAATCAGCAGATCGGAGAAACAGTTACACTGTCTGGGCTGAGAGAGCAGAAGCCTTGGTAAAAGTGGTAAAAGTGGAAAGACATGAGCAGCTAGGGACAGTAATCTCTTAACTTGGCTTTGCATAGCCAGAACAGGTTGTCCAACCTGCCCTTAAACAACTGATTCCCACTGTCTGGCCAAGAAACCAAGAAGGAAGGACATGAGTCATTTGTTTGCTTTGCACTGGGAAGATTTTATCAGATGACACTACAGACTCTGATAAGCTGCAGCCTTTTCTCTGTCTCCTGGATAAAACCCAGCTGCTCTCGCAATCATTTACAGACAACATGAATAGACTTTTTGTTTGATTCAAGATTCCATTTAATAAATAAATCAGCTATTAGATGTCCTAGTTTATATTAAGGTTTGTGTGTCTCCTGAAGTAACCCTTCAATTCAGCATGCTCACAGCCACATGAGAAGGTGGCAGTCCTGTGACTAATAGGCTGAACCACCATCTTGGGAGCTGCAACGGGAATTCCCCAAAGTAAGTGTGCTACCTCCCAGGAAGCATGAAACAACACTCTGGAACAAATCCCCCCTTTTCCCCAGCAAAAGGGAAGAGAGTTTCTCAGGCTCTCCCATGAGTAGCTGGGTCAGACCTGCACTGAATGAATAAACCTAACAAAATTCCTTCTTATACCTGGCATCTTCTGGTGACTCTGCAACAATGTGATAAACTCTGTCTTCTGTCACAATGTCCAAAGCATTCTCCTTTTCATGAATGTCCACAATCTCTCTGGAAAACACAAGGAAGCACAAGAGCCAAAACTGAAAACCTTTGACAGGCCGAAATTCCCTCTACTTGATTCTTTCACATGATACCCTTCCCCATACAGAAGGGAAATAACTGGTTCAGACGGATTGTAATTCCGTCAGAAAATTCCTCCAATACACATTAATATGTTTAAAAAAATTTGTACAATCAAAAACCAAAGCTTAAGGTGTTACATGGATTTTCTTCAAGACACCAGCAGACTAGATGAAAGAAGAGATAACAGGGAGGTTGATATAGAGAGGTCTGTTTACAAAGTTGGGTGTGCCACACTTTTTGACACTTTACAGTCCACATAATGGTAATAGGTGACTACTTTGTCCTTTCTTACAGCATAAGCTGAGGAATTAACTATGGCAGCAGAAAGAGCATTCAGGACTCAGGAAAAGGCACGGTACATGCTGCCAAATTCAAATCATGCTGTGAGCTTCATACTACCTCTGTGAAATGCCTGAAGAAGCCAGAAAACAGATGGAGTCTGGGTAGGAGAGAATGCATGGGGTATGTACTTAATTAGCCCCTCCTGGTCTGGCTCCATCCATGGCTTGGAAAGAGCTCCTGCTGGATTATGAAATGCAAGACTGGGAAAAGAACTGTCAAGTAATTGCAGACTCCCTCCAGAGTAAAACTAGAAGCTGTAATTGTCTTTTCCCTCCTTTGTTTCTGATTCTCCAAGCCCTATGAGAGGTACACCAGCCAATGAACTGGCAGCACTGGACGCTTCATTTAGAGAGTGAGTATTAGGGATCAGCGGGGTTATTTTTTCACTCACTTTGCCTTTCTGATATCAATTGTCCCCTTCAGCTTTTCCTCACTATCATTCTCAAAGTACATCAGCTTGGATTCTCGTAGCACAAACCAACGGCGTTTCCAGTTGCGGCGGGAAAGCGTTGACATGCCTCCACCTTTTTTGTAGAGCCAGCCTGACTTCAGTGCCTCTTGCTTGGTACGGAACCACATGAAGGCCTCGTTCTTCAGAACACACCAGCGCCGCCTCCATGGGTTCATGAGACCTCCTGCAAAGCAAGGGAGCAAAAATTTCATCAGACATGCAACAAGGGCCATGTCTTCATTCTGATCCTGCTTCTTGGGCACAACCAGTTGCCACGTCTGTTCCTACATGAACAAGGCAGCTGAAGAGAGAAACAAGGTTATGCTTAATTTCAGACAGAGAAAAAAACCAGAATAAACTAGTGAAACAAACACAAGATACAGCAATATATGCACTACTCAAACATTTTTGTACTTTCTTCAGTTTTGTAGCTCAGAATGAGTCATTTAAGCCCATACCACGTGGGCACAATTAGGTCTCAGCGGCAAAGATATCCCTGACAAAGATATCCCTGACAATCACCTCCTAGCTCTTCATTTTATTTGTTGTTTTAAATAAAACAAATAAAAAAAAGGAAAGTTAACTGAGAACTAAGAGCAAATAAGGAAGACGATTCTGGAGAAACAGAAGGGGAAAGCAGGTTTCTTGGATTCCATCCATCCATGGTTTTGGCAAAATAAATAGACTTACCTTTCATGTAGAGATAACTGTGAAAATAGGGTGGTCCTGAGCCATTGAAGATAGTGACTCGTCCATTACAAAACTCTTCATCTGTATCGATGTAAACATCCACTTCTTCTTCACTCTCCAGAAACTAAAAGAAAAAGAAGAAATACAGGCTACTTGGGTTCTCCTGGTCACAGGAGGACTGGAGGAAATTACCAAGGTTAGAGAAGTCACATATACATAAGGTGCAAAACTACACATAGTCCCTTTGCAAAAAGCAATACGGTAAAACTAGAGGCTTGACAGCTTACCCATTAATGCCTAAAGCAAGAGCATGGAATTTTCATAACTGAAAAGAGAGCAGTGAACATGGCTAGAAAACTCCAGTTACCTGCAGTAACAAAGCCTCCTGTTTCAAGGCAGAGCCCACCTTGCAAAATCTAATTAATTGGGATTAAGAGAATTTTTCATTTTGGAGAAGTTTTCTGATTTTTCTGGCAGAAAGGCCACACCACCAGACAAGATGGAACACTTGATTTAACCCCAGCAAGGAAGTTACTTCCTTTGGGTTGATTAGGAAAAAAAGCACCGTCCAGGATAACTGAACCCTGAAAACACAGATCTGAATTAATGAAAGAATAGTACTGAATTTAGTCATCTCTGTTCTCCAACTAGATAATGGCCCTCAGCCATAAGAAAGTACTTCACATTATGAAACCCTAAACTGTCTATCATTTCCTTTACCTTAAATACAGCTTCGTTTGACTGGCTTTATTAATTTAATATTAATGAAGGCTGCTCCTTAGTCCTCTTCCTTCCTCAAATGCATGTTGCTTATTTTCATTTTCCCTTCTGTTGTCTCTCTGTGACCCCTTTGTGTTCCTCTTTTTCCTCATCCCTATTCCACTCATTCATTCTCTCTCTCCCTTGCCATTAAGTTTCAAAAATCAGGTATTCTTGGATCAGCAGCTACTGATGGGAGTCTACTCAGCTGTGGTTTTCTCTTCCTGTGGCTCATGCTATGACAAAGTATCAACCAGATACTTCATGAGTCTTACTCACTGATGAACTCAATAAAACCCTTCGCTTCTATTTACATTTTAAGAAGAATGGTAGAAACCAGCCTAGGCTGTGACAGAATGATTCATGGCTTGAAGATTACCTGACAGAGATCTGTGAGTACCTGCCCACAGAGAAGGTACCTTTACTCAAGCAGATCACATCATAAAAAATTCTGATGGCTGGCAGCTGACATTAGGGAAATGCAAACAGGAAAAATCACGCAACTTTTTAAGAAAGGTCACAATCTGTCATTGCAAAAGCATACCGAAGGAAGTAAATTGAATTCTAAAAAAAACCCCAAAAATCAATCAATCATTTTCAAAAAGGTATTTTGTAGTTCAAGTATCTCTTCTTAGGGACATCATTTATCGGAATTATTTTTGTGGCTGTCATTGCTTCACACCTGAACTCCTCAAAATCTTATGTGGGCTTATCTGACATCCTGTTCTGCAAGAGGATTTATCATTGCATTATTGAGCAGTTAGCCTGAGGGCACTCAGGAAGTCCAGAGCCACTGTGGGGTCTAAGATGAGATGCTTCAAGTGCAAGGCTAATAGCACAGCTTCACTGCCCTGTCGTTGTCCCTGCAGTAGGAGTGAAAAGGTTCACTGGTCTTGGTTATGTGCACTGGGACCCAGCCTGGATGAGCACAGTAATTTCTTCTAGCCTTAGAATAGCTTAAGTTGTACACAGCAGCTGAGAATAAACTCTTGACTCTGAACAGAACTAGAACAAGGGAAGTTTTCATGATGGAGACAAATCAAACCACAGCCTCGTCACTGCCTACTTGAAGCTTAGGCCCCTTGTGAAATCTCTCTAAGGTAGAATATAGACCTACAGATACTGTCTGTCTGCTTTCATTCTTCCTAAAGAATATTATATTAACATATGGTGATGGTGATGCAAACAACCTCAAATAGGTACATGTGTGCTAGCTTGTGCATCAGTAGACACCAGACAGTCACAAGCCTTCTGGCCTTCAGCCTATGACTCTTCCCTTTTTTTCCAGCTGATGATTGATGTAAGATAGAGTTATATATTAGTAACAATATACAGAGCAAGCATGCATACAGTAAGGAGGCAAGGATGTTATAAATATCAACAAATTCACAATAATGTCCAGAAAGGTGAAGGAAGGGATTCTCACCGAGTCCAGGCTGCCACGGTTGGAGTCTAGGCTGGTACCGTGGGAGTGCCTCAGACCCTCCTCACCATTCAGGGGCTCAGCTGAGGCATTAACTGCATCTCCATAGCCATCAAACTCCTCATGGTCATAGTCAGACTCCACATCTGCGGGAGAAGTGTAAATCGGCTCTCCTGCGTCTCCACTGTTACTCCTCTGCCTATCTGAGACGGTGCTGTAAATGCTTTCTGCTGGGTCAGATATGGCTCTCTGCTCCTTGGGGCTAGTGGTTCTTTCCACAGGTTGTTTGAGAGCAGGGACAACCTCTCCCACTTCCCTCTGGAGAAGTGAAAGGCTTGTGTCAGCAACTTCCTTTGAGTAGTTATCACTGTTTCTTGTGCCATGCTGATTCAAGACCACCAAACTGCAAGGTGGCCGTCCCTCGTCATCAGCATGAAAACCCTCATCCACTTCTTCTTCAGCCAGTGGTGCCACCAAGCTGCAGTCAATGTTGAGTGTCCCCTCACTAGAAAGTGAGCGCTCTAGGTTCTGCACACTTTCATCCAGATTGCCAAAATCCAGCAGCTCCAAGAACTCCTGGGCAACCCTTGATGCCTCTTTTTCCAGCCTCTGGATCTCTTCTTCTCGCTGCCGATTTATTTCATTCCCGGCGTCTTCACAGATGACAGACATGTGATCTTCTTTCTGTTGCTGCAACTTCTCAATCTCCTTCTCCAATCTTAAGATCTCCTCCATTTGACGTCTCTCTTCTTCTTGCAGGGGAATCTCCACCTCTTCAGTCTTTACTGCTTCCACCTTAAAGAATTTATAACAGTGTTAAAGCAGTTTCTTCAACTTATATGTGTTCCTTGCCTGGACCTTTCATTCTTCCTGTCTCCTGTGCTTGTCTTGTACTTACCATCTGCAAAAAGATGACTCCAAGCATCCTGCAAATCATTAATGGTGTAAAAGCTAAAGGTAGAACTACTGGATCTTCAGGTACCTCCTTTTTTCCCAGCAGCCTACCTCCTTTCTGAATCATACAGAGAAGCTCACTGAGATCAGAGAAATTTTAGAAGAACCTCTCTCTGTCTGCTGCTCATCTTACAGCCCTTTGTACACTGCAATTTGGATAAAAGCAGTTTGAAAGTCTGTTCTCTCCTTCTGAACTAACACACATACCCACATATAGGACAAAGTAACTATATATGAATACATACATGCACAGACTGTTTAGGAGCTGAAGATTTCCCAGAAATTCATTAAAAGATCTGGAAATCTCACTGAGTCCTGATTTAGGGGTCTGACCATCAGAATCTAGGGCTGGAAGGGATATTTGCAATGAAGCAGGACTGCATCCACTCCAACCCCACCCCACCAAAACTCCACCCAGAATTCCTTGGCATTCTTTAGCATCACTGGATGAATGATGCCTGGCTGCTGAGGACTCTGTCTTATTCTATTCTTCACGCTGAAGTAACAGGAAATTTCTAGCAGATACACAATAATTAGAAGACAGTGGTAACTTTCACTGATGTTTAGCTATAAGATAAAGCCATCATCCCCCACCACAGAGGCTGTTGGAATCATACACACATAAGACAAAACATACACACGGAAAGAAGCAAAAATAAATTCCAAAAGGATTTCATGTACTTCCTGATAGGACTATGACAATGCAGTCAATTGGCTAGTTTTCTTTAGATACCTTGTTGCTTATTCTCTACTTGACTCTTACTTGTGGATTAATGCATTTCTATACTCTGTCATCTCTCCTGAACAAAGATAGTCTGAAACTGGGAAACAAGTGGTTTGAGAAAAGAAGTAACAAGATACACAGCTATTTTCACACACCTCAGAGTAGGTGGTCTGCTCTTTCACATGTCAAGTACCAACAATGAGATCAATAGTGAGTTTATTTTAGCCATGGCAGCAGCAGGCTGCGCTCTTATTTTGGCTGTTAAAGGCACAATCCAGCAAACCAGACTGTGTCACACTGTAACACATTACAAGGTCATCTAATAAGCTCGAGCAGCAGATATAAAAAAGGATGCTTCATGTTCAATATAGAAATTTTCAAATAGAACCTTTGCAGCATGACCCTTGAGAAAAGCCCTACCTTATTAACTCTACGCACCTCTTCCAAAGCCAAACACTTGCAGGTTTCAAGTGAATAAAGCCCATTTTTAAAGTAGTATTGCTGCAATAACAGTATCGGCTCCAGGCAAAGTGTAGGCAACAAAGGACCCTTCACAGATACTCAGGAGAACACACGTGAAACGAGTAACTGTTAAGAGTAACTGTTAAACTTACCTGGGCCACCTGGAGTAGTGCATTCAGTTGCTCCTTTTCTCTGACAAAAAAGAAGACATGAGAGTCAGAGACAGACCCAGTTATCCTGCATGAGGCTTTCAGAATTACATGGACGCATCATTCCTCCATGGAAAAGGTTAAAATGAGGTACCTGCTGTAAGACTGATTTAAAAGCTTTTGCAATTTAGTAAAAATCCAATTCTCTGTGGTTGGCATGACCTTTGTGGATACAACAGATTTTCCCCACGCACTTAACTTTCAGATCAATTAGGAAATTGGATTAGTTGGAACACACTAGGAAGGACATTGGAAACAGTGACAGGAAGACAAATGAGACCCATGATAAATGTAAACAGAATCTTCTGAAGTACTATAAGTCTTTGAATATTGAGATTGTAAGTAATTGACAGATATGAGGAAACTGTTTGATTTTTAAAACGTAACAGGATTTTTGCACTATCAGCACTGAACTTGTGTTTCGTTTCTACTGTATTAAAGCCCCAGCTTGCACAACTTCTCAGTGACATGCAAAACCTAGTTTACTAATGAAGATTGTAAGAGTCAGGGTTTCACAGTAAACATGAGTAGAGGGAAAAAACCTATCCCATGGTGTTGCATCTCCACCCAGATCAAAAAGGTTGTACTCCAAGGGAAAGCTGCCACTATGGCCATTTTCTCCAGAGCGAGCACATTACAGGCAACCGAACTAACAGACAGACAAATGCCAGTGTCATGCTTAGGGAGCACGAATAGGATGTGTCTGGATGGAAGAAAGTTACCACCTGGCAGTGGTAACTTTCAAATCTATAATTCAACCCCAGGGAGAACAGTAGGGCAGTGATATTTATTTCCCAGGCCTTGCAGCTTTTCCCAGCCAAATTCTAAACTGCAGCTGCAAGTCACAAAGTCCTTAAAGCTCTCAGTCTTGTGCCTGCTCACTGAAAAAACTCCAGGAAATATTTACAAATCAAAACTGACTTAAGTGAGATTCAGAGGGCTCCAACTCTACTGAAGGATCCTGAACAGTCATCGTGAGTTAAACAACTGCCTTAAATGATAACAGGGCTCAAGAAGCACAACTATTTTAAAACAAATTAGGAATACCACCTATAATCTACATACTAATTCCTGCAACTGTTCCTCACATACTTTAAACCTCTGATATTTTATGCTGCTTTCTACTCATCTCCAACTGATCTTCCTGAAATGTGATACCCAAAACCAGGGACAGTATTTCAACTGAGGCCTTACCAGTCCCAAGTGGTACAGAAGAATCACCTCCACATCTCACAGAAACAATCCAATTCATGTACAGCATTTGCTTTCTCCTCTCACACAGCATGACACCGGTGACGTACTCAATTTAGTCTCCAGACCTTCTTGCTGATGTTGAAGTAGGTATTCCTCCTTTTCTTCCTGTGCATTTAATTATTCCTAACTGTAGATCTGAATATGTCTGTACTGAAAGTTAACCTGTTTTCCAGATCCTTTCTTTAACTTGCCAAAATTACCTGAATTGTAATCCCGGCTAGCTATATACCTACAGCCACTCAGCAGATGGTTTTATCTGCTAACTTAATAAGGATATTTGTATTTTCTCATCCAAATTCTTATGAAAACAAGTACCACATCCAGCACAGATCATGGATGAATTCCACTCAAGTGTTCTCTCCTAAATAACAAAAAACTACTATTGTTCATTAATTAAAATGCAATAATACAATGCAGTAAAAATACAAATCCTAATCTTGCTTCATGGTCTTTTTTTCCAAAACACATTCCTTTTAGTGTCTCAAAATATTGCAATAATATCAAAGCCCTTATCTAACCTCTACCTACCAAAGTCAAGTTACCTACCCTCTATGGCTTTTCCCTGTCCACAAGGCATGCCATAAGCTACCACAGAAGGAAACAGGTAACTTTAATGCTGTTTGTTCTTCAGAAATCCACACTGGCTCTTGACTCCTTTATCAAGCATTTACAACTGTTTGATTATTTGTTTCACTATCTTCCTGAAATTGAGGTTAGCCTGACTGGTCCACAATTCTCCCATTCTTCCTTTTACAATTTTAAAATGTTTGGAATTTTCCATTTTTATGGAAACTCTGTTGCTATCCACATAGGAGGACAAAGAGGATGGCTACTGTTCTGAACTGCTTTAGCTAGTTCTCAGAGTACCCAAACATTATTTTCACCAAGTCCCAATTCCTTCTTTGTAATTTGACTTATCTGAGCATTTTCTAACCTTTTATTTCCAAGCCATGTTGTGAATTGTGGCACATGTTTGCTAACTGTATTTAGTTTTCAACAGTTAAGCTTTTGGAGGAGATAAAAATAGCATCAAATACCTCAGCTTTCTCCACAAATTTTTTCTTCCTGTTAACAGTAAACCAAATTACTCCATGTCTCCCCTTTGCAAGCAGTGTATGCACAATAATTGCATGCCAATTTTTAGTTCATTCTACCTCAAGCTGCATTTAAGTCCTTCTGATTTCATCTCTATATGTGTGTAGGGCTTTTCTTGCTTGTTCTCAGTAGATTAGCTGATCTGCAATTTGCTTGTTCTCAGTAGATTAGCTGATCTGCAATTTCTGTGGACTTCTACCTCATTTTTGGTTAAACGGAAGTTCAGGATTTAGCCAAGTTGGTCTGCTAGTACCTTTTTGGTTACTCACTCTGATGCCTTTTAACATTAATTAGAAAATGAAAGCAAAATGAGGAGTTCACCTGATTTCTAGAAACACTGACACCTTGGTTCCTATGATGCTGGGATGAACACTTCTTTCATGGGCTGGGAACTAAAGGGCAAAAACACTATAATCAATAAGCTAGATAGGTTCTTCTTTCATCACAGAATCATACAATATACTGAGCTGGAAGGGACTGATCAGGTTCACTGAGTCCAACTTCTGGCCCTGCAAAGGACACCCCAAGAATCACACCATGTGCCTGAGAGCATTGTCTAAACGTTTCTTGAACTCAGACAGGCTTGGTGCTATGACCACTTCCCCGGGAAGCCTGTCCCCAGTTTTTCCCTCTGGGTGAAAAACTTCCTCCTGATATCCAAAATAAATCTCCCCCAACTCAGCTTCATGTCATTTCCCTGAGTGCTGTCACTGTCACAAGAGTGAAGAGATCTGTACCTGCCTATCTGCTTCCCGTTACGAGGATGTTGAAGACTGCAGTGAGGTCTCCCTGCCTTCTCTTCTCCAGGTTGAATAGACCAAGTGACCTCAGCTGCTCCTCATACAGCTTCCCCTCCAGACCCCTGACCAAGAGTGGCCTCCTTTGGTTGCTCTCTGATGGCTTAATGTCTTTTTTATACTGTAGTGCCCCAAACTGCACACAGTACTCAAGGTGAGGCCACACCCTATCCAGGTACAGACAAGCTCTACTTAGGACAATAAAGACATGAGACCTGAGAGAGCATCTGTAGCATTTGATACCTGCAAACTACTTACTGACATTCTGAACTTGCCCAGCTTTGTGTTGCTGATGAGGATACTGTTGAAAATTGACACATTGACAAAAATGGAGCCTTCAATGTTTTTCAACTAATTCCTTGACCATCGCTGGTACCATTAACTCCATGTCTTATCCCAGTGGATACCCTACTGTCTCCACAGGAACTGCAGGCTATCTCTTTTCCTTGCAGCATGCCTCTAACTGTAGAATTTTCTGATGCTTGCTACACAATCTGGTAAGATCCAACTTTGGGACAAGTAAGTAACAAAAGCTTAGAAGAAATGTAGCCAACTAGTCAGGAAAAACAAAGTATCACATGATTATTTTTGAAATTTATATAATAATCTTGTAGTTAAAGTTTTATGCTTCTTAAAAAAATATTATCAAGGGAAACATCCAGTTTGGATAGTAGGATAGACAGGAGGTAGGTAACCACATACTGAACAGTAAATGATGTGTGAGGTGGAGGATTCTCATTAGGTGTACTGTCACTGCTCACAGATTGCCTCTTTTTGTCACATTAGCTTTTCTTTACCTTTCCTGATCTCTTGACACATCCATATCCCTGATGAGAGATGGCATGTGTACACTCATGAGTGTAGCAACTGCAGTAGCATGAGTATGCTGCACAACTTGCTCTCTGATCCTGCTACACCAAGACTTACAATACTGGTACCTTCTCACACTGCTAATCCCTTCAGATTTTGGAAGACTGAATAAAACTTCCTTCACTGCTGCAAAGGCAACAAAAGAATTACGCATCTCTGCCCAATCAGTGAATCTGCCTCCTGTATGTACACTTCAAAGAAAAAAATCACTAAACAGAAGTAAAAATACACCAGATTTAGCTTTCCTAAAGGAAGCAGGACATTCCTTTTCCATGCTGCTTTTCTATTCTATGCTGGCTGCAGGCCACCACAATTCTGCCTGCTGGCACTGGGACACTGTCCCACGCAACTGCTATTCCAGTGTTACCACCACGCCAGTGCCCTAGACTGGCTTTGACACTTCAGCAGCTTTAGAGCCAGGGAACTATGAGTGTAAGACACCATCCTGTACCTTTCCTTCACCTCTTCCTCTTCCTGTTTCCTCCTACGCTCCTCCTCTTCTTGCCATTGTCTTTCCTCTTCCTCTCTTCTGATCTGTTCTTCCTCTTCTTGCCTTCTTCTCTCCTCCGCTTCCTGCTTCCGCCTGAGTTCCTGCTGCAGCAGGTGCTGGTAGAGGCTGCGAGCCAGGCGGCCACGCCAGTGCTTCTGCAGGGTGATGGCAGAGGCCTTCAGTCGCAGCAGGCTCTTCTTCCAGAAGTACGCTCGGTAGTTCTTTTGGATTATAACGACACTGGCTAGCACCTTCTGATACTTCTTCCTAAAAAGAGAACCAGACACTTAATGCGCCACAAAGCCATACATGCTCTGCACTTCTCGTGCCCTTGTCCACTGATCACATCCACAGAAAAATTATTTGGGGAAAAATACTGTTTGGAAATGACACAATTTCTGTTCCTCTACTGACACTGCCTGTAAATCATATTTGCCTCACTGCTGTCCCTCTTACATCTACCACTTGTTTGTTTCAATGGGCATCTATTTTTGTGAAGACTCTCAGAGGATGAGGGACAGGTTATTTGGCACATAAAAAGGGAAGGTCCTCTGACCCAAAGTTTCCTTGCATTGCACATACACACATTCGCTGTGCAATTAACATAATAACTCACTGTGGATTTAGTATAATAAAACCAAATTTATTGTAATAAAATACAAATGACCTGACTATATGAAAACAAAATCCCATATTGCCCCATCTTTTAAGTGGGCAAACACAAATCACTCCAGGAAAAGCAAAAAGGGTGCAAAAATGGAACTGGTCACATTAATTTTATATTGTTTGTTTATATTGTTTATATTTATACATTGATACTACAATATTGACTGTTGAATGTAACATTTTAACAGGTTCGCATAAACAAATACTTCTATTGCACAACATTTTGCTTAAACAGGAATCATAGAATATCCTGAGTTGGGACTCACAAGGATCATCAAATGATCTGCAAATCAACTTTGCAGCACTCTAAAACATGATAGGGCCCCAAAACACAAGAATCATAATTCCCTATTTCTCTGCATTACAATTTTTATCAAGGACCTAAAAAAAGTTACTGGTAGAAGTTTATACAAACCGAGCAAATCACAAAAGTTATTAGCATACAGTAATCTGGATCAATTTGTAAGCTAGATTCAAGCAAACATTAAACAACCCAAAAGAGCCAACCATAAGGTCTTGTATTGAAGAATCAAAGGCTAAACACACCTGATCTCCAACTATGTTGGGAACCAGCAAGTCAAAAACGGAATTTTGGGCCCAAGATCATCAAGTGAAGGCAAACTCTCATCACAATTTTATAGAAAAAAATGCTACTACAATATTGCTTTTATCCTTTTATTCTGTATTAGCACCCCCATTCCAAGAACAGTGTTAGACCCTCAAGTGATTTCTGAGGAAGCAGGACTGGAACCAGAATTCAGCCTTAGAGAATGAGAGCAACTTGCCTTAAGAAACAGAAAAGGCTAAGGAAAGGTTTGATACCAGGCAAAGTACTACATTTCTGGGTGGCATTTTTATTTTTCTAACAGGAGACACAACAAGATTTAACCAATTTGAAGCCAACAACTATTAAGGCTGAAAATAAGTGGGCATTTTTTACAGTAATTTAATATATTTTGACACCCTAATAACTTGTGGTAGAGAAACAATCATTAGCACTATTTAAATCAAACCCTTCTTTAATCCAAATCAGAAATTGCAGAGGGAAATTCTATGGGGCTGCTACACAGGACCTTAGGCCAACAGGCCATAGTAATCCTGTGAGGTCTTATAGTCCTAGAAAGCACACTGGAAATATCACAGTATTCTCACATATCCTTCCCACGGACCTTCTCCAACACCCTGAGGAAAACACACATCTCAAAATCCCTGTCCTGCCTATCAAATTCCCTTCAAATGGCAACAGGGACCCATGCTGACAGTTTGCCACCTCCCTGCACATCAGACACATCAGCCCAGTCAAGAAAATCAGGAGAGGGATGCTAATAGCAGTAGTGTGCAGAGGTCACACTCTTTTCCGTAAGTATTAAGCCAAAGGGAAGGGGTAATAAGAAGTAGGAGGTTTTAGATTAATTGCTCCTGAGCTGCAGTCCTCTCACCCCTGCTCGCTCTGTCCTCCCTGTGTCCTGCACATGGGGTGTGAACAGCTGCACGTGCACTCTTTGCCAAGGCAGATATAAGTGCATCAAAAAGGGTGCTCTGACTTTTACAAAATGCATCTGCCAGAAACTCTCTCAAGTGCAACATGTGCCAAGCCCTGCCCAGCTACAAGCCAGCTCTGCCTGCTAATCTGCCAGGCTGAAGTGCCCCCTCATTCCTCATGACCACAGCCAAGCTTGCAGACGCCCTTCAGCTGGAACTGCTGCACACAGGCTGTGAACTTCATTCCCCTTGTTCAGCCTTCCACTCACTCTCTTGCAGTGGCCAAAGAAATTCGACCGGTGGCCCATGCCAAGAGCTTGGGAGACATCCTGACCATGTATCACCCAAGAGAACACGGGGTGGCTGCAAGGCTCCAATGCTGTGTTTGAAATTTAGTTAATTATTCTATTAATGATCTGTAAGTGGCAGTTATGCCTCCAAGGACTAGAGAACAACAGGGCTTTAGAGCAATTTGTTACTATACTCTTCCCCTAATCAATATGGTCCTGCAAAAGCCAGGGATGCAGCCCAATTTGTACATGGATCCTGCATTATGTGTATTTTGGCTGGTGAAGCTGTTACCTACCTGCATCTCAGAGCTCCAGAGATTAGTTACATAAAAATAGGGTCATTTCAATTGGCTTGATTTCCTTGTGTTACATTTTAGTTACCAGTCAGAGACACCAGGCTGCAGGGAACGTGAGCAAAGAAAATCTGGTTCTCCAGGCTCACAGAACAAGTTCACAAAGGGGGAGAAACCAGTAGAATCCTTCCTTTGCCAATCTACTTTGCATGAGACCAAATGAATTTAAATACACTTATACTTGCAAAACTAACAGAAATGGTATCAAGCTTAAGGCAGCACTCACTGGTACTCCTGATCTCTGCCCAGCTCTGCACAGACCATTCAGCACTTGCCCAGATGAACTCCTGCCTGCTGGACTTATTTTCAATACAGATGCAATGGAACTGGAAACTCTTCACAGAAAGAATCAGAGAAGAGGACTGGAAAACCTTTGTTCACTCCCTGCTCTTCTCCCCTGCAAAGTCCAGTTACCTCCAGAGGCTCGTGAGAATTTCCACTCTGGCTGCAGAAGCACAGCTTGCTCTTAAAGATGAGACTCAGAAGGGCAACATGTGGGACAAGGAATTCAGATCTGTGGAGGCTGAAGGACCACAAGATTTCTAACCAGGAGGAACACTGCTGCCACACTGTCTTCTATCACAGCCCTGCAGGGCAGCAGCCTCCTTACCAGGAACTCAGAAAAGCAGTAATCCAGTATGACTGCAGTGATGTTTCCCAGAAAATCAATTTTCCTGTGCTAATCCCTACCCTTCTCTCCAAATGCTAGACACAAAGTAAAACAGAGCAGAGGCCCTGACACAAAGAACTTGCAGTCTCATGTACAAACAATAGAGCTAGCTCATTTGTCTTCCTAGAGGGAAATAAATAAATGAATAAAAGCTCCAGAGACCAAATGTGTATTCTGCTGATATTCCACATTGGCAAGGCAGGGTACAACCCTTGCACACATTTCCCAATGCAAAATGAGCTACCTGGTGCAACTGGAGCTCTAAGAAGAGTGCCTGCTGAAACAGCTCTGCTGGCCAGGGATTTCACCTCCTCACACCCTGACTGACAGGTGTCAGGAGCAGAGACCAGCCAGGAAAGAGCATCTTGCTGGGATTAAGTGTGCATGCCACAGCCATTAAGGAGTCAGCTGTTACATTGACTTCGAGGGGCAGAGGAGGGGCGGTTTGTCTCTAGTTTGTTCTCCAAAACCTTCTCCGGTCAGGTGCAAAAGGGAGCGGCAAGAGGAGATTACTGTTGCAGAGCTGGCCAAAAACCAATTCTGAAGAGTTAATTAAAAGGAAAGGGAGATCACGAGGCAAACAGGCAGGGCGAGGAAAGAGGGTGAGCAAAGGCAGAGCTGCAACTGAGGAAGAAGCAATTTGCAGGGGGAGCAGAAAACAGAGTTGATAGGCACAAGGAAAAGGAGAGGACCCAAAGAGTAGGTGGGGCCCAGCCAGGAGAGCCCTGAAGGCAAGGAAAAGGTGTCAATCAGAGGCAAGCAGTGTGTACAGAGGTCCCCGAGGAGCTTGCTGAGCAGCGTTGAGGGAGGGTGTAAGCGTGCACAGAATTTAAAGAGGTGCCAAAGGTGCAGGAAGGTCTCAGCAGAGCTAGTGTTGGCAGGGAGGGCACATCCTGCACCTCTCCCTTAGAATACAGGAGGGGAAGACGGGATGGATGCTAGGGGACTAGAGAGCAAAGCAGGGGGTCAGGACAACCCAGGCACGCAAGCACAGGGATGGTGGGGCAGCCCCCAGCACTGACCTTGCCATGTAGCCCAAGACGTGGGCCCGGATGACTATAGCTGCTTTCCTCAACTCCTCTTCCCGATCCTTCTCCAGCTTCTGCTCAAGAGCTTCCTTCAGGAAAACCTGACGCCACGGGGAGGAGTTTCAGTAAACACAAAGAGAGGAAAGAAGTCAGTCCCCGGGAGAGCCGGGAGGTTTCATCCCCGGGTGAGCGGCGCGGAGAGCGCTCCGTGCCCGGGCGGCCCCCGCGCCTGCCCCGGCGCTGCCCGCGGCGCCCGCACTCCGAGCGCCGGGGAAAAGTTTTGCAGCGGCAGGAGCCAAACTCCGTGCCCAACCCCCGCCTCCCTCACTCTGTGGTCAAGACTTAAAAGAGAGAGAGAGAGAGAGGGAGGGAGCAGAGGAAGGAGGGAAAGAGGAGGGAGGAGTAGAGCCCGTGCTTGCGCCTGTGATTAACTCTTTCTCAGCTGACAGCTTTCCCAGCACAATCCGGTACCGCCCTGCAGCAGGCACTGGGGACCTACTTGGGAGATTACATATTTTGCAAAGAAACTCCTCCGCGTATCAAGGAAAGGGAGGAACATTTATATTTCTGGACTCCAGGAAGCAACCTTAACAGCAAGTTTAATAATGGAAGGCAGTCTGAAAGCCAAAAGCCCAGACGAGGTGCAAAGCTATGAGTTCTTTCAGCCCACCGGAGCTGGAGCCCTCCACCAACCTCCAGAAACTCTGGGGTGGAGATGCTTCCGTGCTGAAGAGGTTTAGCAGTGCAGCATGCACGAGGGGCAACTGGGCTTTGACAGTACAAGTCTGCAAACATTACTTTTGCACTTCAATGTCCAGTATTTTAATTCTCAAGCATCTTCCATCACCTATATTTCAAACCTCTGCTCGGTGCTAAATGCTTGTGAAAGACAAAAATGCTACTTACAGACAAAAGAATTGAGATACAAGCAAGATAAGGCCATCTTTACAGGAATTGTACTGACATATCTGAGGAATGTTAAAGCAGCTGGCTTGCATTAGGTTAGCACAAGGTCCAGCACAAACTCCTGAAATAAATGCATTGCTTTATGAGATGGACTGCAGCCTGCATGGAGCTCCACGTTGCTGTGGGTACACTGCTAGCAGTACCTAGCCTAGAATAAGCTGGCTAAGGTATGTCCATACAAGCTGCAGTCACAGCAGAAATTGCCATATGGTTGAGCTCTTGTGACCTGCTGCCTGGCATTGGCTAAATCACTTCCAGGGCCAGCAGCAGAACAGGCTACATTAGGACAGTGCTGCCCCACATGTTAAAGCGCTGCCGGGTACACAGGCTGTGAGCTGACACTCGATCTGTAGAACCACACTAGCAGTAAAAACTCCTTACAAACGTATTGGATCCATGTGGTTATTGTGAGAAGCCAGAGATTTGAACAGTCATCTAGTCTCAGTGTTCTGTACAAACTCTCCTCCTCCCCACTTACCTCCCCTTATGTCTCTGCATACCTTCCCTTCCATCACTGCTTTTGGCCTCAAGCCCTAATGCTCTTTCTCCCTGCAATGACCACTGTGTACTGACACCTCTCCCTGAGTTGGTACCTATAGCCAGTGGCTTTACTGGACTCGAATTTCTCCTGGGAAGCAGTTTCCATTAAAATGGCCTTAAGAAAGGAACTATTTTATAATGACTAAGTAACTGTGGGTAGCCTTAAAAGAAGGGTCATTATCAAGGCACCGCCAACCATGAAGCTGGCATCCTTCCCTGCAAGTTGTACATCTACTCCTTCTGTCAACTCAACAATATTTAAAGACTTCTCTGAGGCAGGGATTGCTCTTTCCATTACATTCCAAAACAAAGCAGCAGTCACCCATTTCAAGAAGGCATCCACCAAAACACTCTCTCATTTCATTATCTTTGACAAATTGCAAAAATATTCAGGCCATCAGTATTTCTGTAGCAAGCACTGTCTTGCTGGGCCAGG